>CM055123.1:169105452-170527952 GCA_029206835.1 Rana muscosa
AACCTGGGCCAGTGGTCATGCCATCAGCCTTAACAGGAATATAGGCAAGGATTTAAAGATGAAAAAGCTCCATACCCAATCAGTGATTAAGTCAGCTGCTAAAAGTATTTATCAAAACTTAAGTTTAATATAATTCTGGTTATATCAAAAATTAATGTAGATCATGAAAACTCTAGTAGAATCACTATGAAAAACAAAAACAAAACTGGTGTATGAGCTACTGAAGTCCCAGTGGGAATATCCAGTAGCTCAGCATCACTGTGACACCGGTAAATGTTTCATATTCAATTATTGTTCCCATTTTACAGTGAGGACTGACAGTGAGCAATTGCATTAATATACTTTTTAAACTTGAAATTAAAACATTTACATGACAGCGCACAATCATGAAAACTTTCTGGCAGGTATGACAAAGGTAAGAAGAAAACATTACACCACCTATAGGAAGATCTGCAGGACATGAATTTCAGTTGGCAACACCACTGATATTATATGAGTGTCACTACTGATTAAAGGAATGAGTGAAATTTCTAGGCATACATGCCTGCATAGACACTTATATAGATACACAGAGTTATAAATAGCAATACACACACAACCTGAACAGCAAATACACATTGTTAGAATAGCACTGTCAAACATGATGGCTTTACTTCTAACCATTCTTGTCATTCCACGTTTTACATCTTGTGACTGTTTTTTTTTTTTTTTTCCAATAATGAGTATTAAATGCATAAATAACTGATTTTCCATGGCTTTTCGTTGATCCTTTACCATTTCTGCAAAATCTGACATCATTTGGCAATGAATAAAATGAAGGACAGTCTAACATTTCTTACTGGAATGTTTTACACTGTAATGAGTTATCTTTCTAGATTTAACAAACCGTACCTATAGCAATCATAAGAATGGGACAATGTAACACTGTATTATCTGACAACAGAGAGGAAACTTGAAATAGTCTAAGGTTAATGTGCCCAAAATTGGGCCTCAAATTCCACTAGCACTTAATATTTAAATCCATTTGTTGAGACTCCAACACTCCACCTGCGAGGTTGCCTGTAACACATACACAGTTAGTGGGACTTAAAGATAGGTTTGGGAAATGGAATCTACATACAGGTATTACAGCTTCCTTTGTGAACATTTAATTACCGTAGGCCTAGTTCACACTATTGTGGGTCTGGCAGCATGGCAGCCCATTCATTTAAATGGGTTGCTGTGCATGTGCCTCATGCAGGAAAAAGGAAAAAGGTTCCTGCACCATTTTGAAAATGCAGTGGCCCGGAAGTCACATGGTGCTTTTGCACAATGCCATTTCCACATGGTTCCCACAAACGCGCTGTGTTTTTAGATGCGTGGGGGTGCCATTAAGAATGAATGGCAGCCCTGTGCATTTTGGCTGCAGAAGGTTGCAGGTGTGGGAACAGATGCGGTTCCCGCACTTGCAACCACTGGTTATAGTGTGAACCAGGCCTTATAGCGGCCTGGTCTATTACCCCCTGATGTAAATATGTTGGAAAATCTCTGTGAGCAATGATGAGCATTCCAGACATTCTCAAGTTTTATAATTATGGCCTAATTATTGCAAACAAAATACAAATATTTTGCAGATATCAGGCTATAGATAATTAGCTTTACTGCCAATATATCATGACAGAAATTGACAGTAATTATTTGACAATTCAGTGTATATTTATTGGATGTAGTGAAACCATAGTCAGGTTTTGTTGCAGTCTGTGTGGCTGTTGGGAATATGTTACTGGGACAGAATTAAGGCAAAAATCCTCCCAATGGGGACATGGGAACTACATGTGGCCCTTTGGCCCTCTTTCTGTTGTCCTTGAGACCCCTGAAAACAGTAGTCTGTGTTTCCATATTGCTCTGTAATAGCAGTGATCGCTAACAGTCTCATGTAATATGTCCCCAGTTAAGAACTGTGTCCTGAAGCATGTCCCCAGTCTCCAACAACTCCTTTAGCTAATTCTTTCTTTTTGTCACTATTCTGGTTGCGGTGCATCAAACTAGGGATGAGCTCGATGTTCGAGTCGAACGCATGTTCGACTCAAACATCGCCTGTTCATCTGTTCGCCGAATTGCGAACATTATGGGGCGTTCGCACCAAATTCATGTGATGCGAACGGCCCACAATACACTGCGCCATCGCACTGCATTTCCGGCGCTGTGATTGGCCAAGCATGCACTGTGACCCCGCATGCTTGGCCAATCACAGCACCGGCAGCGAGGAGAGCCATAATTGGCCACAGGCAGGATGCCTGTGGCCAACCATAGCTCAGGGGGGTTTAGTACATGCCCCACACTATAAAAGGCCGCCAGCGTGGCGGCCTCGTGCAGTGTGTTCCGGCGTGCAGGGAAAGAGATACATAGGCAGGGACAGTGTGTTCTATGTTCTATTCGTTTCTCAGGAATCTGCAGGAGTTGGTGGGTGTTGTGTGCCTCCAGCACAGTATACATCTGGATCTATACTTTATTGCTGTTCTCTTAGCTAGAAAGGCAGGCAGGGAAAGAGATACATAGGCAGGGACAGTGTGTTCTATGTTTTATTCTTTTCTCAGGCATCTGCAGGAGTTAGTGGATGTTGTGTGCCCCCAGCACAGTATACACCTGTATATATCCATCATTGCTGTTCTCTAAGCTAGATAGGCAGGCAGGGAAAGAGATACATAGGCAGGGACATTGTGTTCTATGTTCTATTCTTTTCTCAGGCATCTGCAGGAGTTAGTGGGTGTTGTGTGCCCCCAGCCTGTATATAGCCGTCATTGCTGTTCTCTAATACAGGCATCTGCAGGAGTTAGTGGCACAGTATACACCTGTATATAGCTGTCATTGCTGTTCTCTAATACAGGCATCTGCAGGAGTTAGTGGCACAGTGTACACCTGTATATACCCATCATTGCTGTTCTATAATACAGGCATCTGCAGGAGTTAGTGGCACAGTATACACCTGTATATATCCGTCATTGCTATTCTATAATACAGGCATCTGCAGGAGTTAGTGGCACAGTGTACACCTGTATATACCCGTCATTGCTGTTCTCTAATACAGGCATCTGCAGGAGTTAGTGGCACAGTGTACACCTGTATATACCCGTCATTGCTGTTCTATAATACAGGCATCTGCAGGAGTCAGTGGCACAGTGTACACCTGTATATACCCGTCATTGCTGTTCTCTAATACAGGCATCTGCAGGAGTTAGTGGCACAGTGTACACCTGTATATACCCGTCATTGCTGTTCTATAATACAGGCATCTGCAGGAGTTAGTGGCACAGTGTACACCTGTATATACCCGTCATTGCTGTTCTATAATACAGGCATCTGCAGGAGTTAGGGGCACAGTGTACACCTGTATATACCCGTCATTGCTGTTCTCTAATATAGGCATCTGCAGGAGTTAGTGGCACAGTATACACCTGTATATACCCGTCATTGCTGTTCTCTAATAAAGGCATCTGCTGGAGTTAGTGGGTGTTGTGTGCCTCCAGCACAATATACACTACCCAATTGCTGGTTTTCCCATCTCCCTGCAGGCCATTACTATGTCTGGAAGGCCAACAAAGAGAGGCAGACAGTCAAGAGACAATAAAAGAGGGCAAGCAGGCTCTGTGTCTGGGGCAACAGTGCTGGTCGTGGACGCGGTGCATTGTCATCAGCACGTGGCCATGGGACACGCTTGTCCTTATTTTCAGCAGCTGGACGTGTTGAGCCGCATCATGCCGAAGACTTGGTAGAGTGGATGACCAAGCCCTCCTCATCCTCCTCATCCTCTCTCACCCAGGCTTAGGGTACTGGAAAAACAGCTGCCAAAGCGTCCTCTTCCCTCGTATCAATGTCATCATCAGTCACTCCTTCCCTAGACCCACCATGTCCTCCTGAGGAGTCCCCCAAACTGTTTGAGCACAGTGTTGGGTACATGCTCCAGGAGGATGCCCAGCGTTTTGAAGGGTCTGATGATGATACCCAGCTAGAAGAAGGCAGTAGCGTGAGCACAGAGAGAGGGGATGCTCAAGAAGGACGGTAATCTGGCAGTCATGTTCCAGCAGCTGCATTATACTGCCAGATTGGCTCCAGTGATGAGGAGGGAGGGGATGATGAGGTCACTGACTCCACGTGGGTGCCTGATAGGAGAGAGGAGGAGGATGAGGAGGAGGCACATCTCCAACGAGGTAGGATGCCCTCCAGGGGCCAGTGTAAGGGCAGCACACCAACTGAATCACACCGCAGAGCTACGCCTGTGCAGGGCGCTGCCTCTGCCCGTTATTCCAAAAGTTCTTTGGTGTGGGCCTTTTTTGAGTCGAGTGCATGAGATCACACCACTGCTATTTGCAACATATGTCTCAAGCGTATCTCGCGTGGCCAAAACTTCAGCCGCTTGGGCACCACTTGCTTGACTAGACATATGTTGACATGCCATGCAGCTCATTGGCAAGCGTACCTTAAAGACCCACACCAAAGAACAAAGCGGACCTCTCCTTGCTCCTCATCAGCTGGGATCTCCAGCCCCACTATACATTCAGTCCTCTCTGAAACCTGCACTGAGAGGAATGAAGGTGTAGAATTAGGTGTGTCACAGCCAAGTACTTGCGGGCACTCTGCTAGCAGTACACCGACGTCCGATTGTAGCAGGCAAATTTCCCTGCCCCAGCTGCTGGACTGTCGAAAGAAGTTCACTCCCAGCCATCCACATGCCCAGCGGTTGAATGCTAGCTTGGCTAAATTGCTAGCGCTTCAACTGCTGCCTTTTCAGTTGGTAGACTCGCCCCCCTTCCGTGAGTTTGTGCAATGTGCGGTTCCTCAGTGGCAGGTTCCCAAACGCCACTTTTTCTCACGGAAGGCTATTCCGGCTCTCTACCGGCATGTGGAAGGCAATGTCTTGGCCTCGCTGGACAGGGCGGTCAGCGGTAAGGTGCATATTACCGCTGACTCATGGTCCAGCAGGCATGGACAGGGACGTTACCTTTCTTTCACGGCCCATTGGGTCACTCTTTTGGCAGCTGGGAAGGATGCAGGACAAGGTGCAGTGGTGTTGGAGGTTGTTCCGCCGCCACGCCTCCAAAATGCTACTACTGGTTGTGACACACCTCTCTCCTCCACCCCCTCCTCTTCTTCTTCCTCCATGGCCTCTTCCTGTGCTTTGTCCTCGGAACCAGCGGTGCTCCGTAGGCGTTCAAGGGGCTACGCAAGTACGCAGGCAAAAAGATGCCATGCAGTGCTTGCGCTGGTGTGTTTGGGGGACAGGAGCCACACTGGGGCAGAGGTTCTGTCAGCTCTGCAGGGGCAGGCCGAGAGGTGGTTGACGCCACGCCAGCTTAAGCCAGGAATGGTGGTTTGCGACAATGGCACCAACCTCCTCTCTGCCCTCCGACAGGGACAACTGACCCATGTGCCCTGTGTGGCTCACGTCTATAACCTGGTGGCACAGCGGTTCTTGGGCAGGTACCCGGGCTTACAGGATGTCCTGAGGCAGGCCAGGAAAGTCTGTGTGCATTTCCGCAGATCATATAATGCCAGTGCTCGGCTGGCTGAGCTGCAAAAGGAGTTGAACCTGCCCAAGAACCGCCTTATATGTGACATGCCCACCAGGTGGAAGTCAACGTTGGCCATGCTGCAGCGGCTTCACACGCAACAGAGGGCCATCAATGAGTACCTGTGCGACAACGGCACCGGGACAGGGTCAGGGGAGCTCGTTTTTTTTTTCACCATGCCAGTGGAGCATGATCAGGGATCAGGCATGCATGCTATGATTAAGCACTGAATCGCAGTGCGAAACGTCAGCTCATACTTGCTGTTTTTTTGCTGTGGCATGTCATTTGTGCTTTTGTTTTAAATAAAAGAACCTTTTTTGGAGTGCGGCTGTCCAAGCGTTTTCCTCAGATTTTTTGCACTGTCCTGGCACCATTTGAGGAGGTCACGAGGATGGTGAGCAGTGACAGTGCATGCATCAGTGACACTGTACCTCTTGTCCACCTGTTGGAGCATACGCTGCTTGGAATAATGGACATGGCACTTGAGGCAGAACAGAGGCAGGAAGAGGAGGACTTCCTTGCCTCTCAAGGCCCCCCTTACCCAGACAGTGTTCCTTGTGTCCCACCCATCACACAGGAAGAGGACGAGGAGGAGGAGGAGGATTGTGTCAGCATGGAGGTGGAGCATGGCACTCAGCATCAACAGCAGCAGTCTTTTAGGGATGATTTACAGTCCCAACAAATCCGTGGACTTGTACGTGGCTGGGAGGAGGTGGCTGCGGATCATGTCATCCTTAGTGACCCAGAGGACTGAGGACCGAATGCCTCAGCTAACCTACGCTGCATGGCCTCCCTGATCCTGCAAAGTCTGCGGAAGGATCCTCATATTCTTCGGATCAAGGAGAGGGACCATTACTGGCTGGCCACTCTCCTTGATCCACGGTACAAGGGTAAGGTTGCGGACCTTATCTTGCCGTCGCAGAGGGAGCAGAGGATGAGACAACTCCGGGAGGCCTTGCAGAAAGGTCTGTGCAACGCTTTCCCAGAGACTGGGAGGTTACAAACTTCTGGTCCTGGACAACGAGTTACTGAGGCTTCGGTCAGTTGCAGAAGGAGCGGTGGAGAAGGTGGCCGTCTGACCGATGCGTTCAGACAATTTTTAGTCCGCAGCCCCAAGGTATGATCGGTTCCAGCAACCATCTCCAGCGTCTGATATACATGGTGCAGGAATACCTAGGGGCAAGGTCAGACTTGGACACCTTTCCCACCGAAAATCCTCTGGCTTACTGGGTCTTGAGGATGGATCACTGGCCAGAGCTTGCACAGTATGCAATTGAGCTACTGGCCTGTCCTGCATCCAGTGTTCTTTCGGAACACACATTCAGTGCTGCTGGAGGCTTTGTCACGGATCACAGGGTGTGCCTGTCCACCGACTCGGTTGATCGACTGACCTTCATAAAGATGAACAAGTATTGGATCACCACCAGCTACCAAGCACCTGAAGCTGATATAACAGAATAATTTATTTTGAAATGTCACATCCCTTCAAGACTGCGTATGCTGATGCTGAGTGACTGTCCTGTTATGTTGACTGACTATCCTCCTCCTCCTCCTCAATGATCCGATTCATGATGATAGCTTGGAAGAACATTTTTGTTTCTGGGTGCCGCCACCAGTGGCTAAGGCCCAATTTTTCAGCCCCTGTTTAACAGGGGCATGTAATTAAAAAAATTTATGCAATGCTTTGCAGCAGGGCTCATTCCTGCACTCCAACTAGAGTATCTGGGAGAGGTTACAGTGTCGTGGCACCAGCACCAGTGCCTAAGGCCCAATTTTTCAGCCCCTGTTTAACAGAGGCGTGTAATTCCAATTTTTGATGCAATACTTTGCAACAGGGCTCATTCCTGTGCTCCAAGTACAGTATCTGTGAGGGGTTGCAGTGTTGTGGCACCAGTGCCTAAGGCCCAATTTTTCTGCCCCTGTTCAACAGGGGCATGCAATTACAATTCTTGATCTAATAATTTACAGTAGGGCCCATTCATGCGCCCACCAAGAGTAACTGTGAGGGCTTACAGTGTTGTGGCAACACCACAACCACCACCAAAGGCCCAATTTTTCTGCCCCTGTTCAACAGGGGCATGCAATTACAATTCTTGATCTAATAATTTACAGTAGGGCCCATTCATGCGCCCACCAAGAGTAACTGTGAGGGCTGACAGTATTGTAGCACCAGCACCACCACCAAAGGCCCAATTTTTCCTACCACTGTTCAACAATGGCATGTAATTACAATTCCTGATATAATAGTTCACAGCAGGGCGTTCCAGTGCCCACCAAGAGAAACTGTGAGGGCTTACAGTGTTGTGGCAACACCGACACCTAAGGGGCAAATTTCTGCAGAGTATATACGGCAGGCCCCTACTTTCAAACATCCAACTTACAAACGACTCCTACTTGCAAACGGAAGGAGACAAAAGGAAGTGAGAGGAAATCTACCCCTAGGAAGGGAAATTCTCTCCTGTAAGAGTTAATATGGGAAACAGGTGTCTCCTCTCTACTGATGCTTTATCACCAATCCTTGTTTCAATAAAAACCCCACTTTCCCAAAAACATTTGTCATTGGGACGGAAAGTGAGGTGAAATGTTCTGAACAGGTGCACAGACAGCAAAACAAATGTTACAGGGGTGATAACCCTTCCCTATGTTCTCCAAAAAGCTTAAAAATAGATTTTGTGGCTAAAGCTACACTTAAAAAATTTACCTGTTCCAAATTAGAAAAAGATTCTACTTAAGAACAAACCTACAGTCCCTGTCTTGTTTGCACCGCCTGTATACTGCTGTTCAGAGTATATAGGGCCTTTTTTTAATTTTGGGTACGGGGTTCCCCTTAATATTCATACAAGTGGGGTGGGGGGGTACCCATGCCATTTTTCTCAATGATTTTCATCCATATTGCCGGGACCAGACATTACATTAAAGCCGCAAGCAGTTTTAAATTACCATTTTTTTTCCTTTAGAAATGTCATTTTGTGCAGGGACAGTTCTAAACACGGGAAACACGTGGCACTTCACAGGTATACTTTAGACACCCCCCAGGTATGATATTTAAAGAAATATTTCACTTTTTTTTCACTTTATGCATCATTAAAATGACTGCTCCCAAAAAACGGCCGTTTTTAAAACTTTATTTGCATTGATACATGTCCCTTGGGGCAGAACCCGGGTCCCCAAACCCTTTTTAGGACAATGACTTGCATATTAGCCGTTATAATTAGCACTTTTGATTTCGAACGTTCACATCCATTGTATTTAATATGGTTCTAAAGTTTGCGCGAAATTTCGGTCCGTTTGCAAGTTCTGGTGCGAACCGAACCGGGGGGTGTTCGGCTCATCCCTACATCAGACCAATGGGATTGCCTGGCACATGTAAGCCGCCGAGTTTTTTAACCTGGGCAGTGCTTCTTGGAGCCCTGAGGACGATTCAACATCTCCGCCCCTCGGTTCCATCTTGCCACTCCAGCAGGCATACGCAGTCCGCTGGTGAGGCAGTCTGTGACGGTGGTCTTGGTGTGCGTGGCGTCACTCATGTGTGGTGGGGGCTTTGCCGCGCACACCCGGCCCAGGGGGCATACATGGAATCCTGACTCCGTCCTCCCCTACACATCAGCTGTTCGCAATTGAATTGTGGCAGCTGATTGGTGAGGCTTGAATACAAAAACACACAGCCGCCGCACTCCTACATCCAACACATACCTGCTGGATGTTGGGATCTGCGGCTGGCTCCTGTTGCTTTCACAGACTTGAGGTTAAAACTTCAAAATACTTTTCACTTTTAGAACAACCACTGGGCTATTTGTATATTAAATGGGGGACTATGATAGATAGAGGAGGAGGAGGGGAGGAGAGGAGGAGGGGGGTGGGAGAGGAGGAGAGGAGGAAGGGGGGAAGAGGAGGAGGAGGAGGAAGAGGAGGAGGAGGGGGGGAGAGGAGGAGGGGGTGGGAGAGGAGGAGAGGAGGAAGGGGGGAAGAGGAGGGGGGAAGAGGAGGAGGAGGGGGAGGAGGAGGAGGAAGAGGAGGAGGAGGGGGGGAAGAGGAGGAGGAGGGGGGAAGAGGAAGAGGAGGAGGGGGGGAAGAGGAGGAGGGGAGGAGAGGAGGAGGGGGGAGAAGAGGAGGAGGGGGGAAGAGGAGGAGGGGGGAAGAGGATGGGGCGGAAGAGGAGGAGGGGGGGAAGAGGATGGGGGGGAAGATTAGGGGAGGGGGGAAAGGAGGAGGGAAGGGGGGAGGGAAGAGGAGGAGGGGAGGGGGGAGGGAAGAGGAGGAGGGGAGGGGGGAGGGAAGAGGAGGAGGAGGAGGGGGGAAGAGGAGGAGGAGTGAAAAATGGATCACTAACCCTGTCCCTTCCACTCCTATGTCCCAGGCTGCATAGTTTACAGTGCAGAATCTGAAGTAAAAGGAAGCTCCAGTCGTTCTGCTGATGTTACTCACTCATGTCCTGTAGCAGTGCTCTTGGTCCCCGACTCCCTGCTCATCCATGTGTGAAGGGCTAAGGCTGCAGGCGGGGGAAACATGCGGTGTATGTCTTCTTGAGCCACCTCCATGTCAGTGGACACTGACAGATCTAGGAAGGCAGGGCAAAGTTCGCTGATAGGAGAGTAGTGCCTGTGCAGCAGGAATGTGTGACAAGCCACCTAATTTACGAGCCGCCTCTGGCTTGAGGAGACGGTGTCCAGCGCAGCGACATCAGATCAGTGTCACTGGCATCTGGCTGCTTTGAAATCTCCACACCCCTTTCCAGGCACAGATTGGCCGCACAAGGGGTTGTGGGCGGGCACAGGGGGGACATGGGGCGGACCTAATTTACCTCCTCTTCCCTCCTTGTACAGCGGGCGCCGGGCGGGGGATGTTGACACTGCTGCAGGCGTGCCGGCGCGCGGGTCAGTGGGCGGCGAAAGTATGGCGCCAGACTCGTTGGCAACACACTCCTGCTCCTGAAACTTTGGCGCCCCCTCCCCTCTGGCGCCTCAGTGCAGTGCCCCCCCTCTGCACCCCGTCTCGGACCGGCCCTGTAGATACCTTTAGAGCTTATAATCTGCTGCTCCTCTAACATCTATGGTAGCACTTTTATGCCTTATATGGCAACCAATATACAAACATCTCAATTATATATACGTTTACTCTCTCCATAGATAAGTTTCTATATAAAATGGTGGTACAGTAGGTGCCGCCGATATTGTATTTCTATCGCGCTCCCATCGCCGAGATTCTCGGCGACAGGAGTGCCGAGATCTCGGCAGCAGGGTGGCGACACGTGTCGCGCTCGCTGCAATAGCGAGGAGACGCGACACTGTATTGAGCGGGGATCCGACGCGGATTCCCGCCAATACCAGGCACTGCGTTTGGTATGAATCCTGAGCGGGAACTCCACGCCAATTTTTGAAGAAAAAAACGGCGTGGGTTCCCCCTCCAGGAGCATACCAGGCCCTTGGGTCTGGTCTGGATTTTAAGGGGAGCCCTACGCCGAAAAAACGGCGTGGGGGTCCCCCTCAAGATCCCAACCAGACCCTTATCCGAGCACGCAACCTGGCAGGCCGCAGGGGAAGAGGGGGGGACGAGAGCGGCCCCCCCTCCCTCCTGAACAGTACCAGGCCACATGCCCTCAACATGGGGGTTTTGGTGCTCTGGGGCAGGGGGGCGACCTGAGGCCCCCCCACCCCAGAGCACCCTGCCCCCATGTTGATGAGGACAGGGCCTCTTCCCGACAACCCTGGCCGTTGGTTGTCGGGGTCTGCGGGCGGGGGGCTTATCGGAATCCGGCAGCCCCCTTTAATAAGGGGGCCCCCAGATCCCCGCCCCCCCACCCTATGTGAATGAGTATGGGGTACATCGTACCCCTACCCATTCACCTGGTGGAAAATAAATGGAAATAAAAACACAACACAGTTTTTAAAAGTATTTTATTGCACCGCTCCGGAGGTCTTCTTCCGACTTTGGGGGTCTCCGGTGTCGTCGCTGCGTTCTCCGGTTCTTTCTTCTGCCGGGCCTCCGCTAACTTCTTTTTAGCTCTTTTGCTAGCAGAG
The DNA here is from genome assembly GCA_029206835.1 of Rana muscosa. NCBI lineage: Eukaryota > Metazoa > Chordata > Amphibia > Anura > Ranidae > Rana > Rana muscosa. Next base: position 169,117,016 of record CM055123.1, read on the forward strand.
GCCCGGTCTTCTCCGTCGCCTTCTTCTTCTCCCGCTCTACGGTTCTTCTCCCGCTCTCCGGTTCTTTCTTCCGCCGGGCCTCCGCTAACTTCTTTTTAGCTCTTTTGCTAACGGAGGCCCGGTCTTTTCCGTCGTCTCGTCCGGCTCTCCGTTGTCCTTCTGCCAGCCCCTCCACTAACTTCTTGGTAGCTCTTTTGCTAGTGGAGGAGCCGGTCTTCTCTGTCGTCGCCGTCGGCGTCTTCTTCCCTCTTCTCCTCCTCGATGTTGACTCGTCGCTTCCTCTCGCAGTAATGATAAATCTTCGGTCCGCAGAGATTAATATAGGCTTCACATGACGTCACAGTCACATGGTCCCATGACATCACAGTCACATGCTCTGGAGCATGTGCACATGTGCACATGTGCCCCGGACCATTACTGCGAGAGGAAGCGACGAGTCAACATCGAGGAGGAGAAGAGGGAAGAAGACGCCGACGGCGAGGACGAAGAAGACCGGCTCCTCCACTAGCAAAAGAGCTACCAAGAAGTTAGTGGAGGGGCCGGCAGAAGGACAACGGAGAGCCGGACGAGACGACGGAGAAGACCGGGCCTCCGTTAGCAAAAGAGCTAAAAAGAAGTTAGCGGAGGCCCGGCGGAAGAAAGAACCGGAGAGCGGGAGAAGAACCGGAGAGCGGGAGAAGAAGAAGGCGACGGAGAAGACCGGGCCTCTGCTAGCAAAAGAGCTAAAAAGAAGTTAGCGGAGGCCCGGCAGAAGAAAGAACCGGAGAACGCGGCGACGACACCGGAGACCCCCGAAGTCGGAAGAAGACCTCCGGAGCGGTGCAATAAAATACTTTTAAAAACTGTGTTGTGTTTTTATTTCCATTTATTTTCCACCAGGTGAATGGGTAGGGGTACGATGTACCCCATACTCATTCACATAGGGTGGGGGGGCCGGGATCTGGGGGCCCCCTTATTAAAGGGGGCTCCCGGATTCCGATAAGCCCCCCGCCCGCAGACCCCGACAACCAACGGCCAGGGTTGTCGGGAAGAGGCCCTGTCCTCATCAACATGGGGCAGGGTGCTCTGGGGCAGAGGGGGGCCTCAGGTCGCCCCCCTGCCCCAGAGCACCAAAACCCCCATGTTGAGGGCATGTGGCCTGGTACGGTTCAGGAGGGAGGGGGGCCGCTCTCGTCCCCCCCTCTTCCCCTGCGGCCTGCCAGGTTGCGTGCTCGGATAAGGGTCTGGTTGGGATCTTGAGGGGGACCCCCACGCCGTTTTTTCGGCGTAGGGCTCCCCTTCAAATCCAGACCAGACCCAAGGGCCTGGTATGCTCCTGGAGGGGGAACCCACGCCGTTTTTTTCTTCAAAAAATTGGCGTGGAGTTCCCGCTCAGGATTCATACCAAACGCAGTGCCTGGTATTGGCGGGAATCCGCATCGGATCCCCACCTATCGGCAATGCGTGTCGCTCATTGTGAAAGGAACATTTTTCCTTTCCTGATGACGAGACAGCTCGGCGCTGGCTCTCGCGACGGAGCTCATAGGGTGTCAATATCGCCGCTAGAAGCGGCGAGATTGACACAATATCGGCGGCACCTACTGTAGGAATTTGGCATTTAACTTTGTACTACTAGTGTCACCCAGCCCATCTGTTTTCCTGGGGATTTGTGTGCATGTGCTTGTGTTTCACTCGGTCAATACAGTGAAAAAATATGAACCTGCTATATACTTTCATTTAAAGTGCTTTATTTACCTAAATTATCTGTTTGGCTTGGTGTTAGATACATGTATACAGGCATACCCCACTTTTAAGTACACAATGGGTTTTATTTACTAAAGCTGGAAAGTGCAAAATCTGTCTCACTTCTGCATAAAAAACAATGAGCTTCCAGGTTTTATTACCAGGCCTAATTGAACAAGCTGGGGTTAGAAGCTCATTGGTTTCTATGCAGAAGTGAGCCTGATTTTGGGCTTTCCAGCTTTAGTAAATAAAACCCATTGTGTACTTAAAAGTGGGGTATGTCTGTATGCACATACAGTATTACCCCGGATTTGAACATTACTATTTTTACTAGTCCTTTGACGCCCTGGAGGAGGGGCAAAGTGCGTCAATGTACTTCCGATTCACGCTAACCATTGACGCAATTTCTTCTTCCGTGTAATGCACGTCAACCAGCGGCGGAATCGGATGTTGTTACTGATGCCTGTTTTTGCCAGTTATTCTGTAAGTGGCGCCTAGTTTGTGCTTTATACTTTATCTTAGCGGTATTTCACTATGAGTTTCCTCTCTGTCTCCCCATTATAAAGTGTGGCGAATTCTCTCTGGCACAAAGAAATCCCTCTGCAGGAGCCTCTAAGCAACCATTCTTCATACCCCAGATCAATAGATCACAGCCTATTTCGACCCCAAACTGCAAAGCTGAGGGTCCAATATTTCTGGTGAGTGGGGTCACTGAAGGGGGAATGTGGCACCTCACACTTTGCAAGTTTGGAGCACCGTTGGACTTTATTCAATAATTATAAGAGCACCAAGCACTTTATAGATTTGTGTGTATTTTATGTTTGCATATTGGTTCATATGGCACTAGCTATTATGTCATAGAATTGTTTAGATTAATATATTCTGTTAGCGCTGTTTTATATTTTCTTTCACTATTTTAGGAAATTGCCTGCTTTAAATGGATGTGCTCCATCATAATAGATCTATGCACACAATCTATTAATTAAATTAGTTTAAAGTGGTATTAAACCCAAAAACAAACATTTATTAAATTGCAGCTCATCAATTCTCATATGTGGTGGCTGCATTAATATTCTCTTTTTAGTCTTTTTTTCTTTATTTTCACCTGGTGATCCTGGCAGTAAGTTTTTTTATTTTTCAACTTACTTTAACAGACCAAGCTGTCTGTCATGGTTATGCAGTAATGTTTGTCTGTCAGCTTACCTCCTCCATGTGTCCTGCTTTAGAGGCCAGCCACTCTCACCTGGCTGCTTAAGTAATCTCTCCTCTAAGCATGGCTCCACCCCAGGCCCTATCAGAGAACTCTATATTAACCTGTGCACTGCAAGCCAGCTAGGCTGATCAACAGTGTTTGTTAAGCTATTGTGTGTTCGGTTTCCTGCTTGCTGTGTGCTCTATGTCTGTCTCGGTTTTACCGATCTTGGCTTGTTCTCGACCATCCCTATCTGCTTGTGACCTTGACCTTTGGCGTGTCCTTTGTTTATCCTTGTCTGCTAGTCGCCCCGACCTTTGGGTTATCCCCTCACTATCTCATGTATCCTGAGCTGCTGCTTCCCCTCTATCCTCTATAGCCTACTGTAAGCATGAGCTGGGGGACTCTGGGGGCCGCGACCTGGATCCAGTTGCAGCCCAGTCCATCCTCACCACTAGAGGCTCTGGTGAACATCTGCTGGATCTTAGACTCCGCGCCCTGGGGAATCTTAGGCTCTAGCTCCCCGTGGGATCCCTGTTAGTGCTCCTGTGGACCTGCCTTCCTTAACCACCCAGAGTTCCATCCGCAGCAGTAAGCCATAGGGTTCACTACCTTAGCGGTGCACTCCTGACCCCAACGGTGTGCATCTGTCACCTGGCTTTAGGTGACCTGACACTGTCCAGACAAAGTAGGGGTTAGAGGGTTGAGAAAAACCTTTTAACACTAATGCCTCGTACGCACGACCAGTTTTCCCGTCTGGAAAACTGCCATGACAGCTTTTGGCCGGGAAAACCGGCCGTGTGTATGCTCCATCGCAGTTTTCCCCACGAGAAAACTGAGGGGAAAAGTAGGATTTTTAAAACAGCTTACCTGTAAAATCCTTTTCTTGGAGTACATCACGGGACACAGAGCAGCATAGTCATTACTATGTGGGTTATATAGAATTACCTTCAGGTGCTGGCACTGGCAACTTCCAAAACAGGAAGTACCCTCCCCTATATAAGCCCCTCCCATCCGGGAGTACCTCAGTTTTGTAGCAAAGCAATACGTGTCCCCAAAAGAGGGGTGGGAGCTCTGTGTCCCGTGATGTACTCCAAGAAAAGGATTTTACAGGTAAGCTGTTTTAAAAATCCTACTTTCTTGTTCATACATCACGGGACACAGAGCAGCATAGTCATTACTATGTGGGACGTCCCAAAGCAATGCCACATGAGGGGGGGGATACACCATACATAAGCTGGGCGCCATCAGGCATGAGGATCTTTTGCGGCCTGCAACACACTGCGCCCAAAGGCGACATCCTCCTGACTTCTCACGTCCACCTGGTAGAACCTAGTAAACGTGTGTACTGAAGACCATGTTGCGGCCTTACAAATTTGCGCCAGGGAGGCCTGGTGATGCACTGCCCATGAAGTTCCAACTGCTCTCGTGGAGTGCGCCCTAACTTTGAACGGAGGCGGTCTACTTTTCAAGCCATAGGCTTGTATTATGACCTGTCGAATCCACTTGGCTAAAGTAGATTTTGATGCTGCCTGACCCTTTCTGGGGCCTTCCGGCAGAACAAACAGAGAATCCGTTCTACGAATCTGAGCAGTGGCTTTTAGATAAGCTTTAACTGCTCTTACTACATCCAAAGAATGCAATAACTTTTCCTCTACCGAGCTTGGTTTGGGGAAAAAAGAAGGAAGAACCACATCCTGGTTCAAGTGAAACCTCAATACCACCTTAGGAAGAAAGGCTGGGTGAGGACGTAATACTACTCTGTCCTTATGGATAACCAGATATGGCTCTTTACAGGACATGGCGGCTAATTCCGACACTCTTCTAGCCGAGCATATGGCTACTAAAAATATCAATTTCCTGGTGAGTAGAACCAAGGAAATGTGCCGCAAAGGTTCAAATGGCTGCTTCTGCAGAACCGACAGAACCAAATTTAGATCCCATGGGCATATGGGAGCCTTAATCGGTGGAATAATACGAGTCACACCTTGCATAAAGGATTTGACAAGTGAATGCATAGCCAGGGGCCTTTGAAATAGTATTGACAAGGCCGAAACCTGGCCCTTGATAGTACTTAAGGCAAACTTCCTGTCTACAGCCCACTGCAGGAAGTCCAGAATTCTGCCTATAACGTACTTACGTGGATGCCATTTTCTGGCCTCGCACCAAGTGATGTACGCCTTCCAAACTCTATAGTAGATCTGCCTGGATACAGGCTTCCTGGCATTGATTATAGTTGATACCACAGAGTTAGAGAGACCTCTCTTCTTTAGGATGTGGGACTCAATAGCCAGGCCATTAAACTTAGAGTTAGTAAGGAAGGGTGGTATATCGGTCCTTGCGAAAGCAGGTCCGGACGACGTGGAAGGGTCCAAGGACTCCCCACAGACATTTTGATGATCTCCGCGTACCAGGCCCTTCGGGGCCACGCTGGAGCCACCAGGATCACCGGCTTCTTCTCCAACCTGACTCTGCGAAGGAGTCGAGGCAACAATTGTAGCGGAGGGAATGCATATATCAGTCTGAACTGATCCCAAGGGAACACCAGAGCATCCGAGCCGCAAGCGAGGGGATCCCTTGTCCGGGAGACAAACCTGTCCACCTTTGCGTTGAATCTGGATGCTAGCAGATCTACATCCGGTGTTCCCCACCGCTGACATATTGCTCGGAAGACCTCGGGATGAAGGGACCATTCCCCTGGGCATAACTGTTGGCGACTCAGAAAGTCCGCCTTCCAATTCTCCACCCCTGGAATGAAGACAGCTGATATACATGGGACATGCTTTTCTGCCCATTCCAGGATGTGACTTACTTCCCTCTGGGCTGCACGACTCCTGGTGCCTCCCTGATGATTGATATATGCCACTGCTGTGGCATTGTCTGATTGAATTCTGACAGGGGACCCTTGGAGTCTGGATGTCCAGGCTACTAGGGCGTACCGGGCTGCTCGTATCTCTAAGAGATTGATGGGCAGGGTTTTTACTACATTTGACCATCTGCCCTGGAGAGACCATTGCTCCAGTACTGCCCCCCAGCCTGTAAGGCTGGCATCTGTAGTGACCACCTTCCAAGATATCGGGCTGAAGGGTTTTCCCTTCTGGAGATTCTGGGGGATCAACCACCAGCAGAGACTCTTCCGAACGGAAGGGGACAAAGCCATCGGGAAGTCTAGAGCCTGAACTTTTCCGTTCCAGGCTGACAATATGGCCCTTTGTAAATTCCTTGAATGGAATTGGGCGTATGGCACAGCTTCGAATGATGCTACCATCTTTCCTAGCAGCCTCATGCACAGGCGTATGGACGGCTGTCTTTTTGCACAAAGCAGACGGACCAAGCCCCTCAAAGAGGATACCTTGTCTAGAGGTAAGAAAATCTTCCACTGGTCTGAATCCAGCCGCAGCCCTAGATATACCAGGTTTTTCACTGGCTGTAGGGCTGACTTGTCCAGGTTGATGACCCAACCGTGAGATTCTAGATACTTGATTGTATCGATAATTACCACTTCTAGCTTGGCAACTGAGTGGTCCATCAACAACAGGTCGTCTAGGTATGCCATTATCGTTACACCCCGTGTTCTTAGATCGGCCAACAGTGGGGCCAGAATTTTTGTGAACACTCGTGGTGCTGTGGCCAGACCGAATGGTAAGGCTCTGAACTGAAAATGGCGCCCTTCTACTGCAAAGCGTAGGAATTTTTGATGACCTGGAAAGATGGGAACATGCAAGTAAGCATCTTTGATGTCGATCGAGGCTAACCATTCCTCCCCTTGTAGGGCAGCGGTGACCGATCGGATCGACTCCATCCGGAAAGACCGGACGTTTAGAAATTTGTTTAGACTCTTTAGGTCCAATATGGGTCTTATGTCCCCGTTTGGCTTCGGGACTGTGAAAAGGTTTGAGTAGAAACCCAACCCCCACTCTTCCATAGGAACCTCCATAATTACTCCTTGGAGCAATAGTTGTTCTAACGCCAATAGGAGAGACCGTCTTTTCAGAGGGTCTCTTGGCATGCCTGACCACATAAAATGGGACGGAGGAGACTCTTTTAACTCCAACTTGTATCCCAGAGTTACTGCGGAGAGCACCCATCTGTCTTTGATCGTCTCCCGCCAGGTCTCTGCGAACAACTGAAGTCTTCCCCCCACCCGTTTGAGTGGGGGCAGCCCTTCATAGGCTTGACTTGGAGGCTGGTTTAGTACCTCTTCGGATCCAGGGCTTTTTATTACCCTGTGGCTGTCCCTGATTTTTACCTCCTGAGTTTGACCGAGGAGGCCGTCGGAACTGCTTAGTAGCAGACGTCGCAGGGATAGGAGAGGTAGTCCTCTTAAAAGATGGACCCCTAGACCTCTTCTTACTCGGTAAGAGAGTACTTTTACCACTGGAAATCTTCTGGATATACTTATCCAGGTCTTCGCCAAAAAGGCGTTCCCCATGAAATGGAAAGCTAACTAAGAGCTTCTTACAGGGAGCTTCAGCAGACCAGTTTTTGAGCCACAGAAGCCTACGCATATGTACCAAAGACAGCGTGAGGCGGGAGGCCTGATGGATAGAATCCTTGATGGCGTCAACCGCAAAGCATAATGCTCTAGGCAGATCAGCCAGAGCCTGGGCCTGTTGGTCTGGCAAATCCCTCAGGACCATTTTCATTTGATCCTTTAAAGCTTGGCAGACTCCAATAGCTGCCACTGCTGGCTGTGTAACAGCCCCTGCTGTGGAAAAAGCAGATTTTAATAAAGATTCCAATTTTTTATCCACTGGATCTTTGAACATTTGAACATTATCTACTGGACATGTCAGTGATTTGTTCACAGAAGAGATGGCTGCATCCACCGTAGGAACATTCCATCTCTGGGTGAACTTTTCCTCCATGGGATAGATCACCGGAAACCTTTTAGGCGGAACAAATAGTTTATCAGGATGTTCCCAGTCCTGGTATATAAGTCCTTCCAATAATGGATGTATTGGAAAGGAGCAATTAACCTGGGGAGCTTTTAGCGACCCCAATGAGGAGACAGCAGTAGTTGATGGTTCAACAAGAGGCATTTTAAATGCAGATCGAACCATGTCAGTTAGGGTCTGGACCCACAATCTTTCAGTCTGTGATGCTGAAAATGGTTCATCTACTGTCGATTCCTCAAAAACAGAGCTAACCTCCTCCTGATCCCCTTCAGGTAGGTCGGTCCCTTCCTGGGACTGTTGCTCTGCCAACAGGCACTCTAATGGAGGTGATGGAGATCTGGCGCGCTTTCTTTCCTGTAGAGAAGAAGCGATCAATGCAGCCAATCTCTGCTCCAATCCCTCCAGAGTTGAGGAAAAAACCTCCTCTGTTATATATGCAGGAGCAGGTGGACTGAGGACAGCCGCAGTACCTGGCACTCCCGGGGGTTCCTTATGGGTATTAACCTCTGATTTCTCAGGGGAGGAGGGTGCAGATGACTGCTCCAGATCCTCAGAGCCCGATGGAGACCCCCTACACTTCCTGAGAGGTATATCTCGGAGTTTTTTAGGCGGCATATTCCTTAGTTCAAAGCTGAGGTATTCCAGCCGCAATACACCCCTTACTGAAATAGTCTAATGCAATTTGCTGCTATGTACATCAGTGGGTGTCTACTAATGCGTCTTTCTGGGGATGCCTGTATCAACCGCCCGCTGTAAGCCCCTATACCATGCTACCAGCTCCTTTTCATGCTCTGTGTCCATAGCAAGCAGCGTGGACTGAGTCCTTTTATCTTGCTGGGACGCCCGCACATGCGCAGAAGCGCTGGGCGCACAGAGCGCGTCATCCGCCAGGCTCCGCCCCCTTTTTTGAAGCTAAACCTTATAAAAAGAAAGCATGTGTGCGCGCACGCGCGCGTGCACGTGTGCGCTCTTGGCGCCATGTAGGGAGAGGAGCCAGGGTCCCTGTTTTACCAGGACTCGGGGATGGAAGGAAACTACTTGGCAGCATGACAGAGGAATGCAGCTTCCCTGATAGAGAGCTCACTCATCTGCCTGGACTTTCACCATGGAAGGAATAGTCCCAAGAAAAAAGACGTTCCACAGCGGCCTCTAGTGGACAAACACAGGTACCGCACTTTTGTCTTTTTTTTTTTTTTTTTTTAAAACCTCCTTTATGAAAAACATTTCCAGGTTTACAGTTTTTTTAAAACTTCCCTTATGAAAAAACATTTCTAGGATTTCTTAGGCATATACAGCTATTAGCGGGAATACCCTTTAGGTAACAGGCAGAAAGACATATTAGGCTTGGGGGTCCCCTCAATAGAACCAAGTTCCTGAGGGGCCCCCACTTACCTTTTCCCCGCCGCAGGACTTTGTTTGGTCCACAGAAGCCCAAACTTCACCTCTCACGGCAGGCATTGTACTAGACCTTCAGGGACCGGGTTCCCAAGGATTCCACTCCCCTGGACCTGTATAGCACCCTGCACAGATAGCCTCTTGGTTTTGGGTATGACCAGAGCTCTGGATCCCAGGGTCCAGCCCTCCTAAGAGAGGCATTACAGGCAAAACCCTGCTCTTCTCTGCAAGGCCCGGGTACCGACCGTTTAGCTATGAAGCTTTTTTGGTCGGATCCGGAATAGCTTGCTAAGGCCCAGAGAACCTGTACACAAGCCCAGATGAATACATGTTAACCTTGGCCAACACCTTAGACACTGGCAAAAAACTGAGGTACTCCCGGATGGGAGGGGCTTATATAGGGGAGGGTACTTCCTGTTTTGGAAGTTGCCAGTGCCAGCACCTGAAGGTAATTCTATATAACCCACATAGTAATGACTATGCTGCTCTCTGTCCCGTGATGTATGAACAAGAAAAAAGAGAACTCGTCGTCGTGAAAACAGTCGTGTGTATGCTTTTCCGAAGGGAAAAAAAAACATGCATGCTCGTAAACAATTAGACGCATGCGCGGAAGCATAGAACTTAATTTTGTCGGCTCGTTGTAGTCTTTGACGTCACCGCGTTCTTGGCAGTCCAAAGTTCAGCGGTCTTTTGTGTTCCCGTGTGTATGCATGGCAGGCTTAAGAGGAATCCCGTCGGCATAGGCGTGCGCACAGGGTGTGCTGGATGTGCCCAGGCACACCCTAATCACCCTGTGCAGCACAGATTCCCCCTGCTGCCCTGGCTCCCCCCCTCCTTCCCTCTGCAGCACTACCGGCTTCCCTCCTTTCCTCTTCTGCCGGCTGTTGCTGCGGGGATGTTTTAGGATGAGTGAGGCAAGTGGCTGGTAAATATGTATTTATCAGCTCCTTCCCTTTCTGAATGAACATGGTGAGTGATCGGTAGTGTGTGTTTGAGCTTTGGGGTGCACACCCTAATGCAATAGGCTGCGCACACCTATGCCCGTCGGGAAAAGTGTCATTTTTTTTCCTGCCGGGAAAATTGGTCGCGTGTACGAGGCATAACAGGGGTGCTTAAAATTGTCAGCTTTTATTAATTTATGTAAACCTTTTTTCCAAAAGGAAAAAAATAAATAAAAACGTTTTGCTGCTACTGCTTATAAAGTGTTAGCTGGGGTTCAGCTTCAATTTGTTAGTCAAGTCCATCTAAATCTGCTAGTCTAACACTTCTGTCTCCCCAGATTGACAACGCTGCAGTACAAAGGTGTCTGCTTTACTACTTCATCCAGAATGAACATATTTTGTTCATATGTAACAGACTCATTTGGGGTTATTATTAGAGATGAGGTTCAGGTTTTCCAATACCATAGGTTCAAGAAAAATCCTGCAGATTCAAAATTTACAGCTGTTGGTGAATTTTTGTGCAGATTTGCCTTAGGGAACTTTTACAAATCGTAATGCACTGCATGGTCTTTTAACTATGGCCATCGGTCTTAGAAGGGTCGATAAGGGATCTTTTAATTAAGCCAGCCCCCTCACAGAGCAGCATTAGTGTCAGTGAATTATAAGCTGTTTGCAGGAAGGCATAGAGAAAGCTGATAAACTGCATAGGGAAAATTAGGGTCAGTTAAGAAACTGTACTTTAATTATGAATACTAGGTCTTTGGACAATAAACCCCTTGGTCTTTCACTTTATTTTGTGGCTAACTTGAGCTTTTAGCTGCCGTTTCATTCATGGCAAACTTTTTTCTTTCTGGACATCCTTATGTAGCGGGGTCTTCAATTTAGTGGGGTACACTTGGGGAGTAGTGTGACCCAAGTGTGTAATTATGTTAGGGTTCAGACCCCTTTTTTTCTTATTCGTGGAGGATTGGGTGGTGTAATATTCTCTTCGACCAGTGGGTGTCAGTGTACCTACTGGCTCGGGGTAGAATCACTACCAGAGTGCTACCCTTCTTTGTCCCTTCCTGGAGATGGTACGGCCTGGGCGGGGAACCCGCCGTGGTGTCGACGGGAGGGGATAAAAAAGGGGAGACGCCCTCACCACGAGGTCTTTTTCCCGGAGGATCTCTTCACGCACCCAGGCACCTTTAGCCTGGGTGCGGGCGGTTCAAGGTTCCGGCCTAGGCACCCTAGGCCTGGCCGGGATGAAGATGGAGTCCATCCCAGGCACCTTCAGCCTGGGAAGAGGTACTATTGAGGAGACCTGGGACCCAGTGGCTCCGACTGGGTCCCGCGAGGGTGAAGTTGCTCCAGGGCGCCCCTTGCGAGGGGACCCACATCTGAGGTGAGGAGGCTGGGGAGGTCACTCGTTCGAAGACCCGGTGTAGTGTCAACCCGGTGACGGATGGGCCTTCAGCAACTCTCTTGGAGGACATCTTCCCCTGATAGAGGCCTGAGGTATTCATGTCGAGATTCCTACAACCCTTGGTCATAGTATGGGGGGTGTAGGGACCCAGATCAGTATAGTGCCTCGACCTGCTCATTTCACCGTATCATACCATCGCATTGCCTTGTAACTGAAGATACGAAATAAATCTAACCGTTGGATTGTGATCGGTGTATGGACTCTGTTAATGGGAGCAAAGGGAAGTTTCCTGCACGACAGACTCGGTACATGTTCAGGACACCGGCCCGAGGAAACATTAGGTATTGGCCTTCACCTCGCCTGCAAGTAGTGGGGAGGACATGGGCCGTAGCGCACCCTCACCCCTGTCGCGTGACATACCCCTGAGCCAGGAGAAGAAGACGGGGTGTGGGGGGGTGGCCGCTACACTTACTTTAAAAAAGAAGTGAGCCTTTGCTTCATGGGTGGTATTTTTTTATTTCTTTTGTGTTTTCTTCTTTTTTTTTTTGCTGATATGTGAAAGACAAGCTATCCAACAAAACCTTTTACACCTTTCTCCAAATATGCCAATTCGTCCAATCCTTAACAAAGGATTTAACCTTTGCTGACCTTACTCTATTTTAACATATATGTGCAGATGGCCCCTCAGGGAGGGGACTGATTTCAAAGATCTATTAAAGCTGAATTCCAATTCCAGCCACTTAGCATGCTGTAAGACAGTGAGGATCATTGTAGTAGGGGCAGCTACTGCAACAATTTTCTGCTTCCACAAGGATCGGCCAGGTATGGAATACTGACACGGTTTAAAGCTGGACCAATGTAACTATGCAAAAAATAACACTTGAAAACAAATAGGGCAGCGTGGTTCCAAAGGATGGTTAATGAGCAATAATAACAGATAATATAGTAGCCATGGCTCTATCACAGTGTAGCACATGGCTGTTGGGTGCTGACTTTGTTAACTTATGGCTGCACTGAGTGTTACAGACTGTAACACAGTACAGCCATAGCAAAGTCAACACCCAAAAGCAATTTGACGCTAGTAAACAGGAAACACATGATAGAGCACCTGCTTACTGTGCTGCCCGTGTGATTATCATAATGCTGATCATAATAAGACATGATGAGATGCTACTTTACACTTGCGCTTGGCAGAGCAGTAAACGTGCAGTGGAGCTGCCTTTTTAACACCCCTCAAACCAATCCCCTTTAACCTCTTCCTGTCAAGCAATCTATCAGTATGTCACTGGATTGGAAGGGTGATATCTCATCATCATCATCACTACAGCAATGATTGGGATAGAATTTTTCAGTCCCAGCGATTCTGTACTGCCACTGGATTACTTTAAAGTTACTTTGAAACTATTAAAATTCTAACAAATTACTTTGAAACTATAAAATGTAAAAGAAATGTAAACTGTCCACGCTCATTTATACTTATGCCCAATTGTAATGTCAAACGTTGGTCCCCCACGCATATGTAAACGGCAAAAAACCTGCATTTTGTTTCGAGGTGGGGTCAGGGGAAGGACCAGGGGTGGGGTCAAGGGCATAGTTGAAGGGGGCCTCATGATTTCTAACAGCCGCCCTGCTGCCAGCTATAGTGTGTAGCTCTGGTCGAGCCGGGATAATCTGACAGGGCCATTGTACAAAAGTCAATGGATTAAAATTTGTCCTTTCCCTGCTGAACCAGCTGAATTTCAATCCATGTATGGCATGCGGAACTTTCTTTTCATTGACTTCTCGCTTTTCTCTTTCAGATACCCATCATACTAGCTACATCCCCATAATAGTTGCAGAAACATTTGTAACATCTGCCACAGATCTATATATTGTTATTTATTCCCTGTGATTCTATGGATCTGCAGCATGCTAGGAGAATCTATAATCCCATCATCTGATAATTTCTTAACCCTCCAAGGATATCCATGACATCAATAACAAATGTGAGCATAACTCTTTACCTCTAAAAAACCCTCAATTAGAATTATTATTCTAAGGATTTATTTTAACTGTCCAATATTTTCTCTTCTCAGACTTGTATACAGATTTTATTGATCACTCGCCATACCTGCTTATAATCAGAACCATGTACTCATGTTTATTGGTACTCCTTTTATTTTTATTTTATTATTCATTTTTTTTCAAAAATATTTTTATTGAGGAAAAGTAAATAAACAGGTAGAACATAAGGTAGAACATAAGGTAGAACATAAGGTACATGGGCCCAATGGCCTGAAAACATACTGAAGATCAGCATCCGCAACAATAATGGGACCTCTCTACCAGGTGTATGGCAAGTGTAGAACAAAACGGAAATCATATGAGCACGTTGATTCATTAAACGCTTAGTATAGGGAGGGTAAAAATCATTTCTTTAGGATAGGGAATACTCGATCTATATAAAGATAGGGTTTGCCTTAACATTGGCTGTGCTGTGGATAGAGAAGAATGCTTGAAACCTGATGGGTTTGTTGCTCGTGGGCCTATGGGGTGATATGGTGAATATGCTTCCAGTGTTACCGGTGTCAAATGGTCTGTATTATAAGTGGTTGGAGTTGGGGATGTTTGCAAGGCCGACAGTCCTGCTGGCGGCCTTGGTTAGGACTGTTGGTTGTATTTCAGTGGTTGTAGAGGATGGGAGGGGGGGGGATGGGGGGAGGGATTGCTAACTCCATTTATTGCAAATTTTTCCTGTGAAAAATGAAAGCTAAAGTTTAATCTGCTTACATTTTGCCTTCCTGGTTCTCCCCTCATCAACATGCTAATGAAGTGTTTACATTAAGCCTTTTAGCTTTCATAACATACCTTATTATAGACCCAGTGATATCTGCACTAGGTCTATATACTTCTTTATGCAATGCAGGCAGATCATGACTGGTGGGAAGGGTTGGCAGGGTGCTCTACATAGCTTCCTAAAGGGAGTATGCAAACTTTAAAAATGCCTTGATAGGTGTATGTTATGCCTTGCACACACGACCGGTTTTCCCGACGAGAAAACTGCAATTTTTTATATTGGTCATGAAATCCGGTCGTGTGTATGCTCCCTAGCAGTTTTCTTGACGAAAAAACTGCCCGCAAAAAAATTAAAACCAGCACTTTTTCTTCTCGTCGTGTTTCCCGTCAGTCTTTTTCTCGTCGTGAAAAACGGTTGTGTGTATGCTTTTCCGAGGGAAAAAAAAAGCGCGCAAGCTCAAAATCAAGTATGAGACGGGAGCGCTCGTTCTGGTAAAACTAGCGTTCGTAATGGAGATAGCACATTCATCACGCTGTAACGGACTGAAAAGCACGAGGCTGAAAAGCGTGAATCGGTTCTCACCAAACTTTTACTAACACGAGGATCAGCAAAAGTAGCCCAAAGGGTGGCGCCATTTGAATGGAACTTCCCCTTTATAGTGCCGTCGTACGTGTTGTATGTCACCAGCACTGCGCTTTGGTCGAGCGTTTTTTTGCCTAAACGTGTGTATGCAAGGCAGGCTTTAGAGGAATCACAGCGGGAAAATTTTTGTTTTTTGGCATGTCAGGAAAATCGGTCGTGTTTGTACGAGGCATTAGTCTGGAAGAGTGGGAGTTTCTAGGCAGATTGCGTTTGCATGAAGACCACCCTATGTCTACATGTGATGCTGAACCTCCATGATTCAAAAAAAATTATTGTAATGAATGAAAGGGGCAATGGGGTTAATTTACCAATGGCAAATAAGCTGTTCACTTTGCAAAGAAAATTATACTTTGCAAACAAATTGCCCCAGAGCTCAGTAAATTTGCTTGAGGTTTTTACTTTGAGTGCCCAATCACATGCAAGGAAATGAAAGAAAAAGCATTTTTGCTTGCACGCAATCAAATGATGAAAATCAGTACAGCTTCACTTCATTCACTGAGTTCGGGGCAAACTCCTTTGCAAAGTGCAACATCCCTTACAAAATGAACAGCCTATTTGCCTTAATAAATAAACGACATCAAGTCTGGGGAGGAAAGAGTTAAATAATGATGGATATCTTACAGCCAAGAAATGAGACAGAGTCACCTGTAATATGGGTTTCCTATGAATGTGATTTCTCCATTCTTCTATTCAAGAAACATTTCCTACGCACACTCTCTACTGAATAACAACGTTCTAATTTTACAAAGCATTTGCAAAAATTAATATCCTGTTGTCGTCTAATTAAAATCGAGATGGAGAATTTTTATTTCATTTCATGTCTAATAAAACTGAAGCCATTTTTCGTTGTTTAACAATATTACACGAGAGAAAAAAGAAAAAGCAAGTCTTGCAGTGCCATCAGTAGAGCACTGCTTTCCTGTAGGGTGCTGGCCTCTGGCAAAATAGCTTGTAATTATTTCTCATCACATGACTGGGGACATGAAACTCCCTGCCAATGCCATTTACTAGAAAAAGTGAAGCCAGATGGAAATCTTATGTCAGCTCTCCCTTTGACATAGACCATGCCTAATTGTTTCTAAGTGCCCCAGGCAGCAAACCTAGAATGCGAAGAGTGACACTCTGCCTCCACCCTGTGCTTCTATTCGTCATTATAGATTGTCTGATACTCAAAGTATACATAGGCATGTGGATTCAGATAGGGCTTTAAACGAAATGCCCATTTAATATTATTTTTTAAAACTGTGCCCAGGAGGACAACGCGGTTACAAACAGCCACACATTTTTTCAAGCAGAGATACAGCATTACATGGAAGGTTGCTACTGATTACTGATTTTCTTATCAAATTTTTCAAAATCAGTCACTTTGTTTCTAATGTTTTTAGTATTATGCATTTAATACAAACATATACCACACAGTTGGGAAGTAACTGCATAACATGCTGTTTTGTGATTGTCACCTATACTGGACACATGTCATCATGAACAACAGATAACTTTAGAAGAATAAAATGTATGTGCACATACACAGGGAACAACAGAAACCTCCTTAAAGTGGTTGTAAACCCTTACATATACCCGGTGAAGTGACTGGCCTCAAGTGATACACAGAGATCAAGAAAATCCTCCTACATAAGTTGTTGATGTCTATTGCATTAGTCTCTTCTCTACATTAGTTCAAAGTACATAATGTGTATTTGTCAGAAAAAAGAGGAGTTGTCAGAAAAAAAAGAGGACGGAGTGTTAAAATTACACTCTGCAGAGCTCAGTGAGGAGAGTTCTGACAGCTGATTGGATGAAAGGGACACACCCCCTTTCACATAGCACACAGAAACAGAGCTGAGCCTGTCAATCAGCTGAAGATTCCTCCCCTGTCAGAAGTGATTCATGCAGATAGCAGAGGAATAAAGCAGCAGACAGAAATTACACTTAGTACTCTAACTGAGACAAGTACACATTATAGAGGGATGTGCTTTGTTCACATTTCATATCTGAGCATTGCAACCACTTTAATTCATTCCGCTGGTACCAAAACGTAAGGTTGGGGTAAGTGTACTTTTCTGCATGAACTGCCATTTTAGGCAGTTTAAAACATCAAGTGTTCAATTTCTTTGGTTACCAAATCAGATTTAAATAAAATCATTGACAGTAGAACTGATAGCGAAGTGAAGATTTGCTAGGCTATAGAGAAAATGTAAAGGGTAAGTGCACCTTTTACACCATGGTACACCTGTATGAATGGTATAACATGTAACATGATGCAAAATAACCAATAAATAAACTCTTTCGCAATCACCACTACAATATAAAGCCAGCTATGTCATATGTTCATACACACCACCAACAATTTGATAGACAACAAATTGATAGGTTGATTTCTTATGTAACATGGTGTAAATGCCTCTCCCTCCCACCCTCTAACTGCTAACTCCCTGACAGCGAGATTTAAAATCTGTGTAGCTGTTTGGAGCTCTACATGCACAGCTGTATGTAGAGCCCCGCCAGCGCCTCTATTGCCACTCTGAGCACCCGGCTGTGACAGCTTTTGGCCTCTTTCCACACAGGGGCCGCCTAGGAAACTCCTCCTCTCCACCTAGGCGGCCCCTCCCTGTAGGCGATCTCCTGGGACACATGACAGGTCCCAGGAGATCGCCTGTCCACTCCAGGAGCGCAGCACGACTCACGCATGCGCAGTGCATGCCCAGCCGTGAAGCCGAAAGCTGTCACAGCCGGGTGTCCAGAGTGGCAATGGAGGCGCTGGCAGAGAGGAGGGGGAGAGGAGCGACGCTCCGGGCGGCAGCATCGCTGGACCGTGGAACAGGTAAGTGTCTGTTTATTTAAACTCAGCTGCTGACTTTTAACCACTTAAGCCCCGGACCATTTGGTAGCTAAAGGACCAGAGGTGAATTCAGAATTTTGCACTGCGCTGCTTTAACTGTAAATTGTGCGGACAAGCAATGTTGTACCCAAACAAAATTTGCGTCCTTTTCTTCCCACAAATAGAGCTTTCTTTTAATGGTATTTGATTGCCTCTGCGATTTCTATTTTTTGCGATATAAACGGAAAAAGACCGAAAATTTTGAAAAAAAATGATATTTTCTATATTTGTTATAAGAAAAATCGAATAAACTCAATTGTAGTCATACATTTAGGCCAAAATGTATTCAGCCACATGTTTTTAGTAAAAAAAATGTCAATAAGCGTATATTTATTGGTTTGCGCAAAAGTTATAGAGTTTACAAACTAGGGTACATTTTCTGAAATTTACACATCTTTAAATTTATGACTGCCTATCTCATTTCTTGAGGTGCTAAAATGACAGGGCAGTACAAAACCCCCCCAAATGACCCCATTTTGGAAAGTAGACACCCCAAGGAAATTGCTGAGAGGCATGTTGAGCCCATTGAATTTTTTTATTTTTTTTTGTCCCAAGTGATTGAATAATGACTAAAAAAAAAAAAAATTACAAAAAGTTGTCACTAAATGATATATTGCTCACACATGCCATGCGTATATGTGGAATTACACCCCAAAATACATTTTTCTGCTTCTCCTGAGTACAGGGATACCACATGTGTGGGACTTTTTAGGAGCCTAGCCGCGTACGGGACCCCGAAAACCAAGCACCGCCTTCAGGATTTCTAGGCACAAATTTTTGATTTCACTCCTCACTCTCTATCACAGTTTCGAAGGCCATAAAATGCCAAAATCGCACAAAACCCCCCCAAATGACCCCATTTTGGAATATAGACACCCCAAGCTATTTGCTGAGAGGAATGGCGAGTATTTTACAGCTCTCATTTGTTTTTGAAAATGAAGAAAGAATATATATATATATATTTATTTTTTTTCAATTTTCAAAACTTTGTGACAAAAAGCGAGATCTGCAAAATACTCACAATACCTCTCAGCAAATAGCTTGGGGTGTCTACTTTCCAAAATGGGGTCATTTGGGGGGGGTTTTGTGCTATCTGGGCATTCCATGGCCTCCGAAACTGTGATAGGCAGTGAGAAGTGAAATCAAAAATTTACACCCTTATGCCCCATACACACGATCATTTTTCATGCCGTTAAAAATGCCATTAAAAAAAATGGCCATTAAAAATGATCGTGTGTATGCTCCAGAGCATTTTTAACGACGTGAAAAACGGGCATTAAAAATTTCGTACATGCTCTCTTTTTTCACGTCGTTTTTCATGTCGTTTTTTTTAACGACGTGAAAAACGATAGTGTGTATGCTTTAACGACGTGAAAAAAAATGCGCATGCTCAGAATCAAGTATGAGACGGGAGCGCTCGTTCTGGTAAAACTAGCGTTCGTAATGGAGATAGCACATTCGTCATGCTGTAACGGACTGAAAAGCACTAGACTGAAAAGAGCGAATCGTCTCTCAACAAACTTTACTAACATGAAGGGTGGCGCCATTCGAACGGAACTTCCCCTTTATAGTGCCGTCGTACGTGGTGTACGTCACTGCGCTTTTCTTGAACATTTTTTAAAATGATGGTGTGTACGCAAGGCAGGCTTGAGAGGAAACATGAAAAAAAACGAGGAGAAAAACGTCGGTTTAAAAAATGACATTAAAAACGATCGTGTGTACGGGGCATTAGAAAGCCTGAAGGCGGTGCTTGGTTTTTGGGGTCCCGTACATGGCTAGGCTCCCAAAAAGCCTCACACATGTGGTATCCCCGTACTCAGGAGAAGCAACAGAATGTATTTTGGGGTGTAATTCCACATATGCCCATGGCATGTTTGAGCAATATATCATTTAGTGACAACTTTGTGCAAAAAAAAATAAAAAATTGTCGTTTTTCCGCAACTTGTGTCAACATATAAAATATTCCATGGACTCGACATGCCTCTCAGTATATAGCTTGGGGTGTCTACTTTCCAAAATGGGGTCATTTGGGGGGGTTTTGAACTGTTCTGGCATTTTATACACAACATTAGGAAGCTTACATCCACTCTTCTAACCACTTGAAGACAAAGCCCTTTTTGACACTTTTTGTTTACATGAAAACATTTTTTTTTTGCAAGAAAATTATGTTGAACCCCCAAACATTGTATATATTTTTAAAGCAAAGGCCCTACAGATTAAAATGGTGGGTGTTGCATTTTTTTTTCTACACAGTATTTGCGCAGCGATTTTTCAAACGCATTTTTTGGGTTAAAAAATACACTTTTTTAATTTTAATGCACTAAAACACACTATATTGCCCAAATGTTTGATGAAATAAAAAAGATGATCTTAGGCCAAGTACATAGATACCAAACACGACATGCTTTAAAATTTCGCACAAACGCGCATTGGCGACAAACTACATACATTTTTAAAAGCCTTTAAAAGCCTTTACAGGTTACCCTAGTAGATTTACAGAGGATGTCTACTGCTAAAATGATTGCCCTCGATCTGACCTTCGCGGTGATACCTCACATGCATGGTGCAATTGCTGTTTACATATGACGCCAGACCGACGCTTGCGTTCGCCATTGGGCAAGAGCAGGGCAGGACAGGGGTGCTTTTTTTTTTTCTTTTTTTTTATTATTAATTTTGCTTTTTTATTTTATTTTTAAATTGTTCCTTCCAAGTATTTTTTTTTTTATCATTTTTATTGTTATCTCAGGGAATGTAAATATCCCCTATGATAGCAATAGGTAGTGACAGGTACTCTTTTTTTGAAAAAACTGGGGTCTTCTAGACCCTAGATTTTTCCTCTGCCCTCAAAGCATCTGACCACACCAAGATCGGTGTGATAAAATGCTTTCCCAATTTCCCAATGGCGCTTTTTATATCCGGGGGGGCATTCCCTCCCACTGCTTGTAAAAGCAGTCCAGAGGCTAATTAGCCGCTAGGATTGCTTTTACATGAAAGCCGGCCGCTGGCTGAAAAGAATGATACCAAGATGATACCTAAACCCGCAGGCATCATTCTGGTATAAGCATTCAAAGTCCAGCAACTTACCAGTACGTTGCTGGTCCTTGTTGGACATGTATTGTAATCTTTTTTTTTCATGCAGCCAGTTGGCTGAACGAAAAAAGAGATTGATCGGTGGGTATGCCCACCATTAGAATACCGCCCTTCATCCACCCACTTCCAATGATGGGCATACACGCACCATTTATATATGCCGAAGCATGGGGGCATCCTCCCGCAAAAAAGTTATGCCGCACACACATGGTCGGACTTTTCCACGGGCAAGCCTCCGTCGGAATTTCGACCGTATGTACGCGGCATTAGGAGCAAAATCGCTCCTCCGCCCCTGCTGCCCCAATGCTTCGGCATATTTGCTTTTTTTTTTTAACTGTGGTGGTGAAATCACCTCCTACAGCACTGGAGTCGCAGGGATCAGGCCTGTCTCTGCGAACGCTGCAGTTATGTGTGTTTTTGTTTTGTAAGTGACAGTGATCGATCGATACTGCACTTGGGTGGCCTGGGCTGGACGGAGGGGCAAAACGCAGGTGCCAGCAGGTATCTGGGCTGATCCCGCTAACACTGCGTTTTTGGGAAACCTAAACTGCTGGGGACGCTAGTATAGATCTGATCAGATCAGATATTGATCTGTTCAGATACTATACCACTAAGGGGGGTGTATGCTTCACGCGTGGGTGTTAGCGTTACTGGCACTAACCTGACACTGCCTGGGGTGTGACTCAGACCCTCTCTGACGCTAAAACCTAATTGATATCACCCGCCGGGTGACCAGGGGGTTAAACCTTTATTGGGTTATATACACGGCGGGTGCCCTGACACAATAAAAAGCAAACTAACTAACCAGCGTCACCCGTAACACTTATATGGTGATCACTGGTGAAAGGGTTAACTAGGGGCAATCAGGGGGTTAAAACCTTTATTAGATAATATATGGGGGTACCTGACGCTATAAAAACCTGCGGCGAACCTAAAAAAATTACCAGCTACCGATCTGCATCACCGACACTAAGACAGCGTTTAGAAAAACGATCGCTTAGCGACAGTGGTGATGGGGGTGAAAGGGTTACCTGGGGGGCGATCAAGGGGGTTAAACCTTTATTAGATAATATATTGGGGTACCTGACGCTATAAAAACATGCGGCGAACCTAAAAAAAATTACTGGCTACCGATCTGCATCACCGACACTAAGACAGCATTTAGAAAAACGATCGCTTAGCGACAGTGGTGATAGGGGGTGAAAGGGTTACCTGGGGGCGATCAAGGGGGTTAAACCTTTATTAGATAATATATTGGGGTACCTGACGCTATAAAAACCTGCGGCGAACCTAAAAAAAATTACCAGCTACCGATCTGCATCACCGACACTAAGACAGCGTTTAGAAAAACGATCGCTTAGCGACAGTGGTGATAGGGGGTGAAAGGGTTACCTGGGGGCGATCAAGGGGGTTAAACCTTTATTAGATAATATATTGGGGTACCTGACGCTATAAAAACCTGCGGCGAACCTAAAAAAAATTACCAGCTACCGATCTGCATCACCGACACTAAGACAGCGTTTAGAAAAACGATCGCTTAGCGACAGTGGTGATGGGGGTGAAAGGGTTATCTGGGGGGCGATCCAGGGGGTTAAACCTTTATTAGATAATATATTGGGGTACCTGACGCTATAAAAACATGCGGCGAACCTAAAAAAAATTACTGGCTACCGATCTGCATCACCGACACTAAGACAGCGTTTAGAAAAACAATTGCTTAGCGACAGTGGTGATAGGGGGTGAAAGGGTTACCTGGGGGGCAATCAAGGGGGTTAAACCTTTATTAGATAATATATTGGGGTACCTGACGCTATAAAAACCTGCGGCGAACCTAAAAAAAATTACCGGCTACCGATCTGCATCACAGACACTAAGACAGCGTTTAGAAAAACGATCGCTTAGTGACAGTGGTGATAGGGGGTGAAAGGGTTACCTGGGGGCGATCAAGGGGGTTAAACCTTTATTAGATAATATATTGGGGTACCTGACGCTATAAAAACATGCGGCGAACCTAAAAAAAATTACTGGCTGCCGATCGGCATCACTGACGCTAAGACAGCGATCAGAAAAATGATCGCTTAGCGACAGTGGTGATAGGGGGTGAAAGGGTTATCTGGGGGGTGATCAGGGGGTTAAACCTTTATTAGGGGGTGTTAGGGGGCTACACTGGACCTAAGACTAAACTTTGGTGACACTTTTACAGTCACAAATGTCACTGATTGCAGTGATCACTAAATAAATGGTCACTGCAATCAGTGACACTGTGACTGGGGGCTGGGGGGTGATCTGGGGGTGATCTGGGGTGTTTGGGGGGGCCTGGGGGGGGCGATTTATGTCCCTATGTGTCCTGGTGTCAGTGTAGTGTTGTGTGCACTGACCTGATGTCTTCTCTTGTACGGCGCTCGGTATATGTGAGCGCCGCACCAGAGATGACATCACTTCCTCCTGCTCCCTCTGTCTGACACAGACAGAGGGGGCATTTCCATTCGCCGGGAGCGATCGCGAGGGGGTGGCCAGAAACGAATGGCTGCCCCCTCATCCCGGAACGCTCCCAGACACTTAGCCACTGCTCACTGTATAGGAGGGGGGTCCGATTGGAACCCCCAACTATACAAAGGCAATCACGTACACTCTACGTGATTGTGCCTGTCGGTGCCATTCTGCCGACGTATATATACAGTGAGCGGTCGTTAAGTGGTTAATAAACATAAAAAGCCTGGAACTCCGCTTTAAGATCTAATTCCAGGTTCTGAGCAAAGGGGCACTCCCAGAAAACATACAAAGCAGCTTCCTGCTGGATGATACAAAAGGGGCAGTGTCTGTATCTGCTCAGGTTTCTGGCATGCATAAATGTCCTTAGTGGCAACCCTCTTGGATCGCCATCCTTGCCAAATCTTTGTGCCTGTTGGCTTTAAAGAATAACTAAAGGCAAACATTTTTAGTTTTGAAGAAAGAGAAGAGGAATTAGAACAGCTGTTCGATTTTTACTGTCGTCTGTACCTGTTACTGAGATTCACTCTCTCTTTTGGTCATAGTTACATACAGTTACATAAAGTAGTTAGTCTGGCTGAAAAAAAGACACAAGTCCATCTAGTTCAACCAATAAAAGGGGAGAATTTTTTTTTTTTACAATACTACACACACACTCTTATACCCACAGTTGCTCCAGAGGAAGGCAAAAAAAACAGAAAAGTGTGATCCAATTTGCTCCAGCAGGGGAAAGAATTCCTTCCTGATGCCCCAAGGGGCAATCGGATATTCCCTGGATCAAATTGACCTATAAATGTTAGTATCTAGTTACATTATGTACCTTTAGGAATTAATCCAGGCCTTTTTAAAAGCAATCTACTGAGCAATACCATCTCTTGAGGGAGTTTATTCCACATTTTCACATATCTTACTGTGAAGAAACCTGGTCCTGGTGACTGTTTTCACCAAAAGTGAAAGTAAAATTAAATCCCAATTGTGACTTGTCCCCAGAACAGTAATAGAGGGGAAATCTCCCAATGTGGGCACTAGTTCTTGTGACCCTAGGGATATCCAGAGATTTCCTCACTTTGTTGAGATTTCCTCTTACTTCCTGTTTTTGCAGATGTACATGGCAACTAATTAGCTTCTATCTTTCATTTTCAAAGCTTAATGGAACAAGAGAAGTTAATTGGGTGCCATGCACAGTTTCTCTAGATTCCGTCTACTCCAATTCTGATCAATTTGATCCTATGCCTGTTACCTTTTTGAATGAGCAGTGTAGACAATGGGGGGGTTTACTAAAACTCTGCCTGTGTGTACAAATAAGATTAACGATACAGAATTCCATATTAGATTGACAGATAAAACAGTAACCATATATAAATGTCATCTGTGTATTTAACAGTTTATTTGGAATTTTGCTTTGACCACTAGATGACTACAATTACAGACACTATCAAAAGCTACAATGCAGATGTAAACTTGCAGTGCACAACTGTCCTCCCTCTTCTGAGACTGTTCTATCACTGACAGCTGCAGGTTTTAGATTATCAGTCGGGAACCAATCAGCACATCTCCTGATTGCTTGTTTACCATTACAGCCAATTGTGGTGATCACGTGTAGGCTGGAGAAGCTTGTTTACGTTAAACAACTCCAGCAGAAAATATGTTTGCTCCTGATAAAAAATGCAGTATATCCCCAAAGTTCCATTCATGAAACATGTTTGTTTTTAAAAATGACACGTAATGTTTAACCACTTCAGCTTCAGAAGGTTTTACCCCCTTCATGACCAGGCCATTTTTTGCTATTCAGCACTGCGCTACTTTAATGCTGTATCCAAACAAAATGTATATCATTTTTTTCACACAAACTGAGCTTTCTTTTGGTTGTTATTTGATTACCACTGTGTTTTTTATCTTCTTGCGATATAAATGGAAAAAGACAAAAAATATTGGGCAATTTTTTTTTTTTTACTTTCTGCTATAAAACATAACCAATAAAAAAAATGACATCTAATTTCTTCATATATTTTGGCCAAAATGTATTCTGCTACATGTCTTTGGTAAAACAAAAAAATCCCAATAAGTGTATATTGATTGATTTGCATGAAAGTTATAGCGTCTACACACTATGGAATATATACACCGGTATTTTTTTATTTTTTTAATGCTAGTAATAGTGGTGATCAATGACTTATAATAGGACTGTGAAACTACAGTGGGCAATCTCACACTAACTGACGCTGGGGGGAAAACTCACTGCCACTGACATCACAAGTGATGCTAATACAGTGATCAGTGGTAATAATATACACCATCACTGCACTGACACTGGCTGGGAAGGGGTTAACAATTAGGGAAATTAGGGGTTAAATGTGTGCTTAACAATGTGTAATGTGTGTATTATGTGCTGCTTTTACTAACACATCTCTTTGATTATAAGAAACAGAGAGATTGTTACCGCTGT
This sequence comes from Rana muscosa, assembly GCA_029206835.1. Classification (NCBI taxonomy): domain Eukaryota; kingdom Metazoa; phylum Chordata; class Amphibia; order Anura; family Ranidae; genus Rana; species Rana muscosa. The sequence continues at coordinate 169,142,891 of CM055123.1, forward strand.
ACAGAGCCCTTTCTTGATTGTCAACACAAGGTTCTGGCCTGTGATTGGACATAGCCAATCAGCAGGTCCCAGTCATTAATCATTGACTTGCTTACAGACTCCCGCTGTGAAAGGACAATTACAGTAGTTGTTGGCGGGTGGTGGGGGCACTCTTGTCTGCATCCTAAAGCCGGAAGCAGGCACAACGTGCCAGTACGTCGCTTTGCCTGCATGCGCCGCCCACCCGCACTACATTGCAGGTGGGCGGTCCAGAAGTGATTCACAATAGGACAGAAACATGAAAGCTACCATTGCGATTTTGTTTTTGAAGGTGCATGTTTCAGAGCTATCATTCATATCCTTGCATATTGGGGTTTCTGTATTCCCATGTACATGCATGCTCCAGGTCATTAATTCATCAGCGGGTTATGAAAAGGTAAGGACTAAAGTCCTGGAGCCTGCAACTTCAAAACAAGTCAGCAATGTCAGCACTACATTTCACAGTTCAGGGCAGGTTTACCTTAAAGTAAATGTTCAGAAACCCTTCTATATCCTTGAATACACTGCTGCATATCACTTTCCAAAGGAGTCCAAGTGTAACTAAAGACAAATATATATGTAGCGGGTATGTACTTTCCCGGATGTAAATTTAACTGGCAGAGACACCAGTGATGTGTAATTCCCTGCAGCCCAGCAGGTGCCGCTGTCGCCATGGGCTGGGGGTTGAGCCATTGCTGTGTGCCGGGCCTCCTTTTTGTCCTCTCTCGGCAGTGGTATGGTGGGACGGGGAACCCGCCGTGCTTGCTGGGAGGGGGTATAAAGGGGCCGGCCATCTTTGTCACGAGGTGGAAGTCCCAGGCACCTTCAGCCTGGGGGCGGTGGTTCGTGTCGGTCCTCTATTGGACAGTTCCTGAGGCTAAGGAGATTGTGCAGCAGAAACACTGACTTTGAAAATGAAGCCAAAGCTATGTCTAGTAGATATGAAGAAAGGGGATATCCCACACCTGTCATAGAAAAGGGATTATCCATTGCCAGGAATACATCTCGTGATTCCTTGTTGTCTAAAAAAGCAGATCACGCACATGGAGAGGATGGAAATAAAGACAGAGATAGGATCAGAGAGACCAACAAAAAGAAAAGGAAAAGCAAGCATAGATCCAGAAATAAAAAGAAAAACAATATCGACAACAGTATCCCCACGTTTTCCACCCCATATAGTGCTGAATTCCAGAATGTCAAACGTATAGTCATGAAATATTTACCTATATTAACACATGACCCTATATATGATAAAATATTACAGAAGGGCATTCGTACGGTTTCCAGAAGAGCACCATCTCTTGGAAACCTACTATCTCCTAGCCTTTTTTCTAGTAAGAACACCACGAAACACTGGTTATCATTTAAAGGGACATTTAAATGTGGGGGAACACACTGTGTTTATTGTCCATTCATACAGAAAGGTGAGACTATTACATCCATGTCGACTGGCAAAATACATAAGATAGATTTCTTCATCAATTGTAACACTAGCTACATCATATATGCTATCACATGTACACAGTGTTCCATACAATACATTGGGAAAACTACCAGATGCCTCAAAGATCGGTTATACGATCATCTTTACGATATTGACAAGGACCACATGACCAATGTAGCACGACATTGGAACGAGGTTCATCATAAAAACACCTCCAGCCTCACTATACAGGGAGTGGAAAGGATCACCAGACCCGTTAGGGGTGGGGACAAATTTAATACACTCTGCAGACAATAAGTTCGGTGGATCTTCCTACTAGACACTAGACGCCCCAGAGGGTTAAATTATGAATGGGATGTATCACATTTTTATTAACCACTTGCCGACCGCGCCATGTACAAAAGACGTCCACAGCGCGGTCGAGTTATCCTGAGTGGACGTCCCAGGGACGTCCTCACAGAATCTTGCTCCCGCGCGCCCCCTGGGGCGCGCTCCAGGATATGACCGTGACCGCCGGGTCCGGAAGACCCGGCGCATCACGGATCACGGTAGATGGCCGCTAATCGCGGCCGTTTACCACGTGATCGCTCCGTCAAATGACGGAGCGATCACTTGTAAACAGACCGGCGTCATGTGATGATGCCGGTTCCTCCCTCCCCTCTCTGTACCAATCGGTACAGTGTGAGAGGAGAGGGGAGGGAGCGGATCATGTCCGCTCCCTCCCCCATGTCAGCTGTGGGCTGGATCTGTGACAATTTCAGTCACAGATCCAGCCATCCATCCATCCCTGCTCAGCCATCCCTGTGCAATACTCTGCCAATACTCTGCAATACACCCTGCCAATACTCTGCAAACCAATACTCTGCAATACCCTGGTGCAATACTCTGCAATACCCTGGTGCAATACTCTGCAATACCCTGTGCAATACTCTGCAATACCCTGTGCAATACTCTGCAATACCCTGTGCAATACTCTGCAAAATACTCTGCAATACTCTGCAATACCCTGCGCAATACTCTGCAATACCCTGTGCAATACCCTGTGCAATACTCTGCAATACCCTGTGCAATACTCTGCAATACCCTGTGCAATACTCTGTGCAATACTCTGTGCAATACCCTGTGCAATACCCTGTGCAATACCCTGTGCAATACTCTGCAATACCCTGTGCAATACTCTGCAATACCCTGTGCAATACTCTGCAATACCCTGCCCATACTGTGCAATACCCTGCCATACTGTGCAATACTCTGCCATATTCCGCAATACCCTGCCATACTCCGCAATACTCCTCAATACCCTGCAATACCCCACAATACCCGGCAATACTCCACAATACCCGGCAATACTCCACAATACCCTGCAATACTCCACAATACCCTGCAATACTCCACAATACCCGGCAATACTCCACAATACCCGGCAATACTCCACAATACCTTGCAATACTCCACAATACCCTGCAATACTCCTCAATACCCGGCAATACCCCGCAATACCCGGCAATACTCGGCAATAGCCGGCAATACTCCGCAATACCCTGCAATACTCCTCAATACCCGGCAATACTCGGCAATACCCCGCAATACCCCGCAATACTTGGCAATACCCGGCAATACTCTGCAATACTCCGCAATACCCGGCAATACTCCACAATACCCAGCAATACTCCTCAATACCCGGCAATACTCGGCAATACCCGGCAATACCCGGCAATACCCGGCAATACTCTGCAATACCCGGCAATACTCCTCAATACCCTGCAATACTCCTCAATACCCGGCAATACTCTGCAATACCCTGGTGCAATACTCTGCAATACCCTGTGCAATACTCTGCAATACCCTGTGCAATACTCTGCAATACCCTGTGCAATACTCTGCAAAATACTCTGCAATACTCTGCAATACCCTGCGCAATACTCTGCAATACCCTGTGCAATACCCTGTGCAATACTCTGCAATACCCTGTGCAATACTCTGCAATACCCTGTGCAATACTCTGTGCAATACTCTGCAATACCCTGTGCAATACTCTGCAATACCCTGTGCAATACTCTGCAATACCCTGCCCATACTGTGCAATACCCTGCCATACTGTGCAATACTCTGCCATATTCCGCAATACCCTGCAATACCCTGCCATACTCCGCAATACTCCTCAATACCCTGCAATACCCCACAATACCCGGCAATACTCCACAATACCCTGCAATACTCCACAATACCCTGCAATACTCCACAATACCCGGCAATACTCCACAATACCCTGCAATACTCCACAATACCCTGCAATACTCCTCAATACCCGGCAATACCCCGCAATACTCGGCAATACTCGGCAATACCCGGCAATACTCGGCAATACTCGGCAATACCCGGCAATACTCCGCAATACCCGGCAATATTCCTCAATACCCGGCAGTACTCGGCAATACCCGGCAATACTCCGCAATACCCGGCAATACTCCGCAATACCCGCAATACTCCTCAATACCCAGCAATACTCGGCAATACCCGGCAATACCCGGCAATACTCGGCAATACTCGGCAATACCCGGCAATACTCTGCAATACCCGGCAATACTCCTCAATACCCTGCAATACTCCTCAATACCCTGGAATACTCCTCAATACCCGGCAATACTCTGCAATAACCACTTCCCGCCCGCCGGCCGTCATATGACGTCCTTAACTTTATGCAGGGATATCTGAATGATGGGAGCAGCTACAGGCATCATTCAGATATTCGCTTTTTCAGCTGGCGATTCCCTGCACCATAAGAATGATCATAGCGGCTGTTCCACCGCTTGATCGCTCTTACAGAAGGTAAGAGGGGATGCCCCCCCCTCCCGCTGCCCTCCGGTGCTTCTACCGACTCACCGCTACGATCAAAGCCAAGATTTTTTTTTTGTTTTTTTTTTTTTCAGGCTTCCCAGCCTAGAGGTGGGATGTGGGGTCTTATTGACCCCATATCTCACTGTAAAGAGGACCTGTCATGCCATATTTCTATTACAAGGGATGTTTACATTCCTTGTAATAGGAATAAAAGTGATCAAAAAAATATTTGGGGCGGAAAAACATGTCAAACTAAAATAAATAAAGTAAAATGAACAATAAAATATATATATATTTTTTTAAAGCGCCCCTGCCCCCGCGAGCTCGCATGCAGAAGTGAACGCATACGTAAGCCCCGCCCACATATGAAAACGGTGTTCAAACCACACATGTGAGGTATCGTTGCGAACGTTAGAGCAAGAGCAATAATTTTGGCCCTAGACCTCCTCTGTAACTCAAAACATGTAACCAGTAAAAATATTTAAAGCGTTGCCTATGGGGATTTTTAACCACTTAAGCCCCGGACCATTTGGTAGCTAGAGGACCAGAGGTGAATTCAGAATTTTTCACTGCGCTGCTTTAACTGTAAATTGTGCGGACATGCAATGTTGTACCCAAACGAAATTTGTGTCCTTTTCTTCCCACAAATAGAGCTTTCTTTTAATGGTATTTGATTGCCTCTGCGATTTTTATTTTTTGCGATATAAACGGAAAAAGACCGAAAATTTTGAAAAAAAAATATATTTTCTACTTTTTGTTATAAGAAAAATCGAATAAACTCAATTGTAGTCATACATTTAGGCCAAAATGTATTCAGCCACATGTTTTTGTAAAAAAAATGTGAATAAGCGTATATTTATTGGTTTGCGCAAAAGTTATAGAGTTTACAAACTAGGGTACATTTTCTGAAATTTACACAGCTTTAAATTTATGACTGCCTATCTCATTTCTTGAGGTGCTAAAATGACAGGGCAGTACAAAACCCCCCCAAATGACCCCATTTTGGAAAGTAGACACCCCAAGGGTTTTTTGTCCCAAGTGATTGAATAATGACTAAAAAAAAAATAAAAAATAAAAATTTCAAAAAGTTGTCACTAAATGATACATTGCTCACACATGCCATGGTTATATGTGGAATTTCACCCCAAAATACATTTTGCTGCTTCTCCTGAGTACGGGGATACCACATGTGTGGGACTTTTTGGGAGCCTAGCCGCGTACGGGACCCCGGAAACCAAGCACCGCCTCCAGGATTTCTAAGGGCGCAAATTTTTGATTTCACTCCTCACTACCTATCACAGTTTCGAAGGCCATAAAATGCCAAAATAGCACAAACCCCCCCCCCCCCCAAATGACCCCATTTTAGAAAGTAGACACCCCAAGGAAATTGCTGAGAGGCCTGTTGAGCCCATTGAATATAATTTTTTTGTCCCAAGTGATTGAATAATGACAAAAAAAAATAAAAATTACAAAAAGTTGTCACTAAATGATATATTGCTCACACATGCCATGGTTATATGTGGAATTACACCCCAAAATAAATTTTTCTGCTTCTCCTGAGTATGGGAATACCACATGTGTGGGACTTTTTAGGAGCCTAGCCGCGTACGGGACCCCGAAAACCAAGCACCGCCTTCAGGATTTCTAGGCACAAATTTTTGATTTCACTCCTCACTACCTATCACAGTTTCGAAGGCCATAAAATGCCAAAATCTCACAAAACCCCCCCAAATGACCCCATTTTGGAATATAGACACCCCAAGCTATTTGCTGAGAGGAATGGCGAGTATTTTACAGCTCTCATTTGTTTTTGAAAATGAAGAAAGAAAATATATATATATTTTTTTTTTTTCAATTTTCAAAACTTTGTGACAAAAAGCGAGATCTGCAAAATACTCACAATACCTCTCAGCAAATAGCTTGGGGTGTCTACTTTCCAAAATGGGGTCATTTGGGGGGGTTTTGTGCTATCTGGGCATTCCATGGCCTCCGAAACTGTGATAGGCAGTGAGAAGTGAAATCAAAAATTTACACCCTTAGAAAGCCTCAAGGCGGTGCTTGGTTTTGGGGTCCCGTACATGGCTAGGCTCCCAAAAAGTCTCACACATGTGGTATCCCCGTACTCAGGAGAAGCAACAGAATGTATTTTGGGGTGTAATTCCACATATGCCCATGGCATGTTTGAGCAATATATCATTTAGTGACAACTTTGTGCAAAAAAAAATAAAATAATTTTTTTTTTCGTTTTTCCGCAACTTGTGTCAACATATAAAATATTCCATGGACTCGACATGCCTCTCAGTATATAGCTTGGGGTGTCTACTTTCCAAAATGGGTGTCATTTGGGGGGGTTTTGAACTGTTCTGGCATTTTATACACAACATTAGGAAGCTTACATCCACTCTTCTAACCACTTGAAGACAAAGCCCTTTTTGACACTTTTTGTTTACATGAAAACATTTTTTTTTTGCAAGAAAATTATGTTGAACCCCCAAACATTATATATATTTTTAAAGCAAAGGCCCTACAGATTAAAATGGTGGGTGTTGCATTTTTTTTTTCTACACAGTATTTGCGCAGCGATTTTTCAAACGCATTTTTTGGGTTAAAAAATACACTTTTTTTAATTCTAATGCACTAAAACACACTATATTGCCCAAATGTTTGATGAAATAAAAAAGATGATCTTAGGCCGAGTACATAGATACCAAACACGACATGCTTTAAAATTTCGCACAAACGCGCATTGGCGACAAACTACATACATTTTTAAAAGCCTTTAAAAGCCTTTACAGGTTACCCCAGTAGATTTACAGAGGAGGTCTACTGCTAAAATGATTGCCCTCGATCTGACCTTCACGGTGATACCTCACATGCATGGTGCAATTGCTGTTTACATATGACGCCAGACCGACGCTTGCGTTCGCCATTGGGCAAGAGCAGGGCAGGACAGGGGTGCTTTTTTTTTTTTTTTTTTTTTTTATTATTAATTTTGCTTTTTTATTTTATTTTTAAATTGTTCCTTCCAAGTATTTTTTTTTTTTTTTATCATTTTTATTGTTATCTCAGGGAATGTAAATATCCCCTATGATAGCAATAGGTAGTGACAGGTACTCTTTTTTTGAAAAAACTGGGGTCTTCTAGACCCTAGATTTTTCCTCTGCCCTCAAAGCATCTGACCACACCAAGATCGGTGTGATAAAATGCTTTCCCAATTTCCCAATGGCGCTTTTTATATCCGGGGGGGGGGCATTCCCTCCCACTGCTTGTAAAAGCAGTCCAGAGGCTAATTAGCCGCTAGGATTGCTTTTACATGAAAGCCGGCCGCAGGCTGAAAAGAATGATACCAAGATGATACCTAAACCCGCAGGCATCATTCTGGTATAAACATTCAAAGTCCAGCAACATACCAGTACGTTGCTGGTCCTTGTTGGACATGTATTGTAATCTTTTTATTTCATGCAGCCAGTTGGCTGAACGAAAAAAGAGATTGATCGGTGGGTATGCCCACCATTAGAATACCGCCCTTCATCCACCCACTTCCAATGATGGGCATACACGCACCATTTATATATGCCGAAGCATGGGGGCATCCTCCCGCAAAAAAGTTTTGCCGCACACACATGGTCGGACTTTTCCACGGGCAAGCCTCCGTCGGAATTTCGACCGTATGTACGCGGCATTAGGAGCAAAATCGCTCCTCCGCCCCTGCTGCCCCAATGCTTCGGCATATTTGCTTTTTTTTTTTAACTGTGGTGGTGAAATCACCTCCTACAGCACTGGAGTCGCAGGGATCAGGCCTGTCTCTGCGAACGCTGCAGTTATGTGTGTTTTTGTTTTGTAAGTGACAGTGATCGATCGATACTGCACTTGGGTGGCCTGGGCTGGACGGAGGGGCAAAACGCAGGTGCCAGCAGGTATCTGGGCTGATCCCGCTAACACTGCGTTTTTGGGAACCCTAAACTGCTGGGGACGCTAGTATAGATCTGATCAGATCAGATATTGATCTGTTCAGATACTATACCACTAAGGGGGGTGTATGCTTCACGCGTGGGTGTTAGCGTTACTGGCACTAACCTGACGCTGCCTGGGGTGTGACTCAGACCCTCTCTGACGCTAAAACCTAATTGATATCACCCGCCGGGCGATCAGGGGGTTAAACCTTTATTGGGTTATATACACGGCGGGTGCCCTGACACTATAAAAAGCAAACTAACTAACCAGCGTCACCCGTAACACTTATATGGTGATCACTGGTGAAAGGGTTAACTAGGGGCAATCAGGGGGTTAAAACCTTTATTAGATAATATATGGGGGTACCTGACGCTATAAAAACCTGCGGCGAACCTAAAAAAAATTACCAGCTACCGATCTGCATCACCGACACTAAGACAGCGTTTAGAAAAACGATTGCTTAGCGACAGTGGTGATGGGGGTGAAAGGGTTACCTGGGGGGGCGATCAAGGGGGTTAAACCTTTATTAGATAATATATTGGGGTACCTGACGCTATAAAAACATGCGGTGAACCTAAAAAAAAATACTGGCTACGATCTGCATCACCGACACTAAGACAGCGTTTAGAAAAACAATTGCTTAGCGACAGTGGTGATAGGGGGTGAAAGGGTTACCTGGGGGGCGATCAAGGGGGTTAAACCTTTATTAGATAATATATTGGGGTACCTGACGCTATAAAAACCTGCGGCGAACCTAAAAAAAATTACCGGCTACCGATCTGCATCGCAAGACACTAAGACAGCGTTTAGAAAAACGATCGCTTAGTGACAGTGGTGATAGGGGGTGAAAGGGTTACCTGGGGGGCGATCAAGGGGGTTAAACCTTTATTAGATAATATATTGGGGTACCTGACGCTATAAAAACATGCGGCGAACCTAAAAAAAATTACTGGCTACGATCTGCATCACCGACACTAAGACAGCGTTTAGAAAAACAATTTCTTAGCGACAGTGGTGATAGGGGGTGAAAGGGTTACCTGGGGGGCGATCAAGGGGGTTAAACCTTTATTAGATAATATATTGGGGTACCTGACGCTATAAAAACCTGCGGCGAACCTAAAAAACATTACCGGCTACCGATCTGCATCACAGACACTAAGACAGCGTTTAGAAAAACGATCGCTTAGTGATAGTGGTGATAGGGGGTGAAAGGGTTACCTGGGGGGCGATCAAGGGGGTTAAACCTTTATTAGATAATATATTGGGGTACCTGACGCTATAAAAACCTGCGGCGAACCTAAAAAAAATTACTGGCTGCCGATCGGCATCACTGACGCTAAGACAGCGATCAGAAAAATGATCGCTAAGCGACAGTGGTGATAGGGGGTGAAAGGGTTATCTGGGGGGTGATCAGGGGGTTAAACCTTTATTAGGGGGGGTTAGGGGGCTACACTGGACCTAAGACTAAACTTTGGTGACACTTTTACAGTCACAAATGTCACTGATTGCAGTGATCACTAAATAAATTGTCACTGCAATCAGTGACACTGTGACTGGGGGCTGGGGGGGTGATCTGGGGGGTGATCTGGGGTGTCTGGGGGGGCCTGGGTGGGCGATTTATGTCCCTATGTGTCCTGGTGTCAGTGTAGTGTTGTGTGCACTGACCTGATATCTTCTCTTGTACGGCGCTCGGTATATGTGAGCGCCGCACCAGAGATGACATCACTTCCTCCTGCTCCCTCTGTCTGACACAGACAGAGGGGGCATTTCCATTCGCCGGGAGCGATCGCGAGGGGGTGGCCAGAAACGAATGGCTGCCCCCTCATCCCGGAACGCTCCCGGACACTTAGCCACCGCTCACTGTACAGAAGGGGGGTCCGATTGGACCCCCCAACTGTACAAAGACAATCACGTACACTCTACGTGATTGTGCCTGACGGTGCCATTCTGCCGACGTATATATACAGTGAGCGGTCGTTAAGTGGTTAAGTTTGGCGCCATTCCACGAGCGTGTGCAATTTTGAAGGGTGACATGTTAGGTATCTATTTACTCGGCGTAACTTCATCTTTCACATTATGCAAAAACATTGGGCTAACTTTACTGTTTTTTTTCTTTTAAGCACAAAACAGTTTTTTTCCGTAAAAAACGCGTTAGAAAAATACCGTGCAAGATAAAAAGTTGCAATGACCACCATTATATTCTCTAAGGTCTTTGCTAAAAAAACATATATAATGTTTTGGGGTTCTATGTAATTTTCTAGCAAACAAATGATGATTTTTACATGTAGGAGAGAAATGTCAGAATTGGCCTGGGTGCTCCAGAACGCCTGAAGGTGCTCCCTGCATGTTGGGCCTCTCTATGTGGCCACGCTGTGTAAAAGTCTCACACGTGTGGTATCGCCATACTCGGGAGTAATAGCAGAATGTGTTTTGGGGTGTAATTTGTGGAATGCATATGCTGTGTGTGAGAAATAACCTGCTAATATGACAATTTTGTGGAAAAAAAAAAGAGAAAAAAAAATCTTGATTTTTGCAAAGAATTGTGGGAAAAAATGACAACTTCAAAAAACTCACAATGCCTCTTTCTAAATACCTTGGAATGTCTTCTTTCCAAAAAGGGGTCATTTGGGGGGTATTTGTACTTTTCTGGCATGTTAGGGTCTCAAGAAATGAGATCGGCCGTCAGTACTTCAGGTGTGATCAATTTTTAGATATTGGCACCATAGCTTGTGGACTCTATAACTTTCACAAAGACCAAAAAATATCCACCAATTTGTACTTATTTTTACCAAAGATATGTAGCAGTATAAATTTTGGCCAAAATTTATGAAGAAAAAATACTAATTTGCAAAATTTTATAACGGAAACAAAGAAAAATTCATTTTTTTACAAAATTTTCAGTCTTTTTTCTCTTATAGCGCAAAAACTAAAAAACCCAACAGTGATTAAATACCACCAAAATAAAGCTCTATTTGTGTGAAAAAAGGACAAAAATTTCATATGGGTACAATGTGGTATGACTGAGTAATTGTCATTCAAAATGTGAGAGCACCGAAAGCTGAAAATTCGTCTGGTTAGGAAGGGGGTTTAAGTGCCCAGTTGTCAAGTGGTTAAATTACCTGTGAAGATGCATCCCATATGGATAGCATATAAGTTATCATGATAACTTGCTTCATTGTTACAATGATCCACTCATTTAGTGTCGGCTTTTCCTTACACTGCTTGTCTTCACAATTTGAACAAAAAAAAAAAAAAACCCTTTTTTTTTTTTTTTTGTCATTTATTTCCATCATTTACAACTGCAGTTGCGAAATTATGCATCATTGCATTTGCATTTCGCACTTTTTATGGTCCACATATGCACATTTTTGGGCATATAGTTTTTTTTTTTTGCCCATAATTTGTTTTCAAGACTTTCGCACAGAGGACCTTTTTTTGAGATTTATAGCATAACTTGCAAGGTTGTGCTTTATTGCATTGGAATTTTGCAAATTTAGTACATATCCTGTCCTTTGGTGCGTTAGACTCGAAACATGAGCCTGTCTGCACAGTGTCCTGTCCCTTTTTCTTAATGAGTATCAGTGGTGTTTTCTTTTGTCATTTATTTTCATCATTTACAACTGCAGTTGCGAAATTATGCATCATTGCATTCGCATTTCACACTTTTTATGGCCCACATATGCACATTTTTGGGCATATAGTTTTGATTTTTTTTTTTCTGCCCACAACTTGTTTTCAAGACTTCCGCACAGAGGACCTTCTTTTGAGATTTATAGCATAACTTGCAAGGTTGTGCTTTATTGCATTGGAATTTTGCAAATTTAGTACATATCCTGTCCTTTGGTGCGTTAGACTTCAAACATGAGCCTGTCTGCACAGTGTCCTGTCCCTTTTTCTTAATGAGTATCAGTGGTGTTTTCTTGTCCTCCAGAGGATTTTTGGAGATCAATCATTGTGAGGCCAAGCATCATTGTATCTGTTCTACCTCTGTTTACATCTATCTTCTCTTTGTGTACACATATTTGTAAACACATACAGTATTTGTAAACACATATTTGTAAACATTATTTTCAAACCAATGATGGCCAATTACTCCATTCATTTGTCGCCGTGTTTGTATGGGCATAACTCTAATGCAATATATCTATATTTATATAAGATAAAAATAAAACAATATTGAATTAAATAGAAAGGGGCAGACTCACTCAAATCAAGAACACCTCATCCCGTTTAGTTAAGAGCAAAAAGAAAATTGGACATTTGGGTAAAAATATACCCTGGGACTTTTAAACGGTGTTCAGAGGGGAAAGTAGAAATACACAAAGTATTAAAATTTGATACATATTTATTGAAAAATAGTAAAAACAAACAAGCATTTTGATAAAATGGCCATCCATAATGAAGACATGACAAAGATGCCAGCACATGAGAAACTGCCGTAAGATCACTCAACTAGTTTCGCTACGATGAGCTTCTTCAGGAGTTTTGATGACGTTAAACCAGTTTTTTGTAGAATTCTTTAACTTTTTTTCAACTAATTTTGTTTGGGCAGGAGGACCTGGCAGAAAGTTTGTTTCAAGTCGTTGCCTTTGAAAGCATTAACACTTTTAGATCAGTGTGTCAGCCAATGCATCTCCTTCATAAGATGTTACAACAGCAACTTCCATATACTCTCAGGACATGCTTCCCTTTACTCTTAATTTAGTTTACCCCAAAACCCATAATAATGAAAGTTTGGGTCTATAATCACCTTACTGGGCTGATACAAAGATTGTGGTACCTACAATTTCTGATCCACAAGGGAAAACATTGAACTGAACCAATACAGGATTTTTTATACAAGCAGCTTGTATAGCAATACCAGATTCATGATATGTGATCCAAATATGGAATCTCCCATACTTGAATTGTGGAAGCTCAAAACAAAGATTACAAAAGAATAAAAAAGAACAAGTGCGCTAATGTGAATTGACTAATAATCAAAAATTATGAATCCACACATATATTGAATAAATAAAGTCCAACAGTGATAACAATGAATGTGTCCTGTAAAAATGAATATATCCTAAATAAGTCCCATCAAAAATCAGCAATGAAGGGAAGCCGTGAAGAGGTGAACCGCAAAAAGTTTGAAATTCGGTGCATGCACACCCATGTCCACCACCAACAATCAAGCTGCTTACCAGAGGTAAGAAACAAATGAGCCCATCAGCAATCCCAGGGGGAGATCCAGAGAAATCCAGATAAACTTCGCAAAGTTCCAACGTCAACAATGTACAATTTGAAGAACATAACAACCGGCCGGTCCGCCGTACCTGTCCCGTAGTGATGACGTCAGCACGCACACCTCCCGACGTACGTTTCGTGTTCCTACACGTCGTCTTTGCAAAGTTTATCTGGATTTCTCTGGATCTCCCCCTGGGATTGCTGATGGGCTCATTTGTTTCTTACCTCTGGTAAGCAGCTTGATTGTTGGTGGTGGACACGGGTGTGCATGCACCGAATTTCAAACTTTTTGCGGTTCACCTCTTCACGGCTTCCCTTCATTGCTGATTTTTGATGGGACTTATTTAGGATATATTCATTTTTACAGGACACATTCATTGTTATCACTGTTGGACTTTATTTATTCAATATATGTGTGGATTCATAATTTTTGATTATTAGTCAATTCACATTAGCGCACTTGTTCTTTTTTATTCTTTTGTATACTTTATATGTTATCACATATCACAGGTGCTGCTGTATATTTATTTATGTTACTGGCTAGCGCGGTTTATTGGTTTAATTTTTCAAAACAAAGATTGCAAAAATTATATGAATCCTTAAAGTGGATCGTCACCAAAAAGGGATGTTCCCCATTTCCTTTTTCTCCCCCTTCTCTACCAGTTTTGTATGTGTTTTTTTTTTCTGGGAGCAAGTACCTATTTCTGACATTTTAGACCACCCTCCTTCCCTCTGTCTCTTTGCCCACAACCACCTGGGACATGTTGCACATCCCAGGAGGCTGTGGGTCCATTTAGAAAGCTCAGAGTGACCCCTTCATGTGCAGTGGGGATCCAGCTGTGAAGCTACATGAAGTCACAGCCAGCTTTCCACAAGCAAGATAGCAGTGCCCGAAGACTGACGAAGAACCAGCTTGTGTGATGACAGTGCTGGATCCCTGTATTTGTAGCTGCTGACTTTAAAATGTTTGTACAAATGACCAAAATCCCTCTTAAAATATATTTCAGTATGTGCATCTATTGTTTAAATACCATTCAACATAATGACTACAACATAGTGACTACAAAAATTTATTTACCCATCCAGTAATAAAGTGCACACATATGTAGTAATCAATCTAATTTAATATATTATTTGGTTAGACAACCAGGAACTCAAAAATATAATTTCTGACTGGGTGTGTTGGGTTGTTAAGATTGGCCATTTCATTTCTAAAGCATCGTACACACGACCGAGTTTCTCGTCGTAAAAAACACATCGTTTTTTTCTACGAGATTCTTGTTAACCTTGTCGATTTTCTCGTCAAGCTTTCCATGCATACACACTGACATTTCCCAATTTCCTCGTTGTTCTCCGCGGTCACGTCCAGCACGTACGACAGCACTATAAAGGGGAAGATCTTTTTTCTTGGCGTCACCCCTTGGGCTGCTTTTGCTGATCTCGTGTTACCACGTGTGAAGTAAAAGTTTGGGAAGAGACGATTCGCGCTTTTCAGTCTTCGTACTTTTCAGTTCGTTTTCTGCGGTTCAGTTTGTGCTTGTGGGTTCGTATCTTGACTTTCAGGGCGTCTAGGCAGGTCGTATCTGTTTTACAGTGCGTTCTTGCCTGTTCGTTTCTGTTTTTCAGTTCGTTATTCATAGGCCTTGCTGTTCTAAAGTGCGTTCTGTTCTGTACGTTTTGATAAGACGACCGTTTCCTAGCCATGTCGCCTGGACGTTCTCGTCGTCAAGTTCGTGCTGTGCGTGCGCTTGGTGTTGGTCTGCTTGTTTTGGACCAAGACCAATCCATGAATGGTGTGAGGAGGAGTTCATGGACCAAGAATTGGTTGCTCCAGCGGGACCAATTCTGCCATATGCCTCTGCTGCGGGAGATCGTCGAGAATAATCCTGAGGACTACAGGAATTTTCTGCGGATGTCTGACCCCGTTTTTCAGGAACTGTTGGCTTTGGTGTCCCCCTATATTACCAGGAAGGACACCGTTATGCGGGAAGCCATCAGTGCTGAGCAGAGGCTCATCGCCACGTTACATTATCTGGCGACAGGGAGAAGTCTTCAGGACTTGAAGTTCACGACAGGCATCTCCCCCCAGGCTCTGGGCCTCATAATCCCAGACACCTGTTCTGCTATTATACAAGTCCTGCAGGAGGACTATATTAGGGTAAGTTTTCTCCATTAACATCACATTTTATGTATTACATGTATGCTAATGTATTGTATTTCTTTCATGCTTCCCTAATTACCATGATTGTAATATGCTGAGAATGTCCCCTTTGTCCTCATGCATGCTGGAAGCTTTAGATTGCCCCTTTTTTCTCCTCCATGCATATTTTCCTTCACTAACCTTCCAGCAGGGGCGCCTGTTGCTCCAAATGTTTGGGGGTTCAAACCCCAATTTAGGAAATAAACTTCCTCCTTTTTTGCTCTCGTGCCTATTAAACGCCCCCATTTGTTCCCTCCAATGCAGCCATTTTGTTCCCTCTAATGCAGCCATTTTGTCCCCTCCAATGCAGCCAGTTCCCCCTCAGCCCTGCACTTACCTTCTTGTGGTCAGCGCCATCATTCTTCTGTCCTTGATGTCTCCTCCTTCCCTTGATGTTGCATCAGCCAATCATGTTACCATTAAACAGACTTGGTGAACATGATTGGCAGAGCAGCCTGTCAGTGTTTACCCAAGGAATGCCCCCCCCCTGCGTCCCCTATTTAACTTTTCTGAAGCCAATTACATCCCTCAGGCTGTAATGTGCAAGACAATTTTCCTTACTGTTTCTGATATGCAATTTTAAGCCCATAAATGCCGCAGTTCTTCATATGTCGGTCGCTTAACAGGGGGTCATCCACCTGAATAGTGGGCGGCATAGACAATACATAGGTTAATGCAAGGCATGAACCTATGTATTGTTCTGAGTGACGGACACAGGAGAGAGGGGGCAGTGCTCCAGCGCCCACTCTGGACGCACCGCCACTGCAATGCTATCCTGTGTCCAAACACATCTACCCCCCCCCCTCCCCATTATAATTTATTAATGGACCATCATAGGGGGTGATGAATATGATACATGAGCCTTCCATTATACTTATTTAAAACACCTTAATAAATGTAGACTTTGCTTGATGTTGGCCTCTAATGTATTTTCTTAGAATATACTTGTAATGTTTGATTTGTGTATTCTAATATTTTTTCATCTTGTTTGACTCCACAGCTTCCTTCCACGCCACAGGAATGGCAGACTGTGGCATCGGAGTTTGCCACGCGGTGGGACTTCCCCAACTGCGGTGGTGCTATAGACGGGAAGCACGTCCGCATCGTGCCGCCACCCCGTTCTGGGTCCTACTACTTCAATTACAAGGGGTTTCATAGCATTGTGCTGATGGCGGTGGTGTCAGCATGGTATGAATTCCTCTATGTTGATGTAGGGAAGAATGGCCGGATGTCCGATGGGGGATCCTTCATCCAGACGGAGTTTGCCCTCCGTCTCCAGAGTGACGACCTTGCATTGCCACCGGATGCAGGGAATATTGAAGGACTCCCCTTTGTTTTTTTGGCTGATGAAGCCTTTGGGCTCGGACCACATCTTATGAGGCCATTTCCTCAGAGGACCCTGACCCCAGAGAAGAGGGTGTTCAATTACCGGCTGGCCAGGGGCCGAAGAGTCGTTGAAAATGCCATTGGCATAATGGCCAGCCGGTTCCGCCTTTTTATGACTTCAATACACTTGGCGGACTACAAAATAAACTATGTAGTATTATGCTGCTGTGTGCTACACAATTTTCTTTGCCGCAAATCTAATTCCTATATGGCCTCAGTTTTGCCTGAGGCTGGACTTTCCCCTGATAATCCCCTGCCGGGCCTGGAATCTGCCCGTGCTGGCTTGCCCCCCCAAAATGCCCGTGAGGTTCGGGACAAATACATGGACTATTTCACGGGTAGGGGGGCAATTCCTATGCCAGGCTATGTCTAAAGATTCCTGTCTAACGATCCAAATAAAAATCTTGTTTAAACTTCTAACTTTTGTTGGTTTCCTGTCTCCTAGTTTGTCTTAGTGCATTTGTAGTGCCAAGTGTATTTTCCTTTAGTAAATACCAACCATTTCACTATGTAACCTTTAAAAATGTACCAAATAAGGTTAGAGCGTATTAGAAAAAGAAGCTATACGTTGTTTGTGTTCAAATATTTTACTATGTGCAAATTCACACGCTTTTTTATTTTTATTTTAAATTTTTTGTTTGCCTGGCCACAAATCGGCAATTGTTTTCTTGGGAAAATACAAAAACAACAGTTGCATTACAAAAATTACAAAATTGGATACCTCGGAGCAATCTGAGACATTCACTTACACAAACTATATGTCTCTATGTGCCCGTCCTAATATGGGGTCCTGCCACCCCTTGCCCAGCCAAAAATTGAATATGCACACAATTGGGATTATTTTCCTATAGGGATTTTAGACTCCTGATCCCTATTGTCAACATGTGCTATCTGCCATCAGGGGTGATCAATGGACGTGTTTTGGGGGTGCAACCCCTTCCTCAGTTCACCTACTTTAGATACGAGGAAGTGGTTGCACCCCCAAAAGACGTACATGGATATCCCCTGATGGCAGATAGCACATGTTGACACACTGTGTGCAGATTCAATTTTTGGCTGGTTTGATTGTCAAAAAGTTTTTTAAAAGTTGAAGAAGAAACATGAAAAAAAGGGGGTTGGGATGCCTTATTGAATTCTCCCCAAAACATCGAGAATGTCTTTAAATGTTTGATCCATCACATGAATTCTTTCTTTAATTTTGTCCAGTTCCGTGCTACATTCCATCACTTGCTGGATGAGGCGGAGGGCACTGTCAGCAGAGAAACCTGTACTATCCTTCACCCCAACATTCACATCCCCTAAAAACAAAATAAAAAGGTATTATAACTCTGCAGGCCTACCTCTCTTACCTGAAGCTGTGGTGACAGATACTGACCTGTTGTGGTGACCAGTTCCACAACGTCATCCACCTCTCCTTCCTGCACTTCTCCTTCCTCCACCTCAACTTCCTCCACATCTTTAGGTTGTTGGTCTTTTGGAGTTTGGGGTTGTTGCGAAGCTGTGGGGTTCCTGTGCTCCCTGGAGTGTTCTCCTCCCAGTCTTCTCTCCCCTATGAGAATCAAACAAAAGGTAGAGTTATCACACAGAAATTCTCTATGAAAAAAAAAAAGCAAGAATATGCTTAGTATTCACCTTTGTCTGTCATTTTTTAGACATGTAGGCAACACAAAAATTCTCTGATGCACCTGTGTGGGACACCCAAAAAAGGCGGGTCTGGTGGCCCACACTATAGTGCTCCAAAGTACAGATGTGGAAGCAGCTGCTGAGTGTCCTCTCCTTTACACAGTTTACAGTTTGCATTTCATTCTCTTTACAAACACATCATCTAGCCTAAAACTTTGTGCCCCAAATTTCCCAAAAAATGGCAGATGTCTAATTACTTTTGTGACTGTAAAATAAGCCAAAACAGCGGATAGTGGCCGAACGAAGTGTCTGTAACGTAACGAACGATTACTGTGCCCAACCAAGTTCAAAATATTACATTTTGGAAGGGAGTCCAATAAGAAAAAAAAACGAAACCATTAACATGTCAGTTTAGAAAAGGATTAATAGCAGAAAAGTGTACATTTTACTTACTTTTTGCAAGCATTCTCTTAATGCTCCTTAACTGCTCTGGCTCCCTCAGTTTGAGGTCTGACCACCTCTTTCTGAGCTGCTCATTTGAGCGTTTCACCCGGAAATTCGTCTTCAGACTCTTCACGACTTTAGTGAGGATTTTGGCCTTCCTTCTATTTGGTTTGCTATACGGCCCATGCTTTGCGTCATAATCAGACTTGAGCAAGATGTCCACCATCTCCGCCATCTCGGCAAAAATCATATTCGATGCCTTGAATCTCCTCCTTGATCGTGACGTTACCTCGGTCTCTGGGCTTGTCTCCTCCTCGTTAGTTGCGGAATTATCAGACACCTGCTGTAACTCCGCCATATCTGTCTGCGCAACGAAAGAGAAGGGGCGGGGAAAAGATGTTAGTTAGAACGTCATGGGCGGGCGACGTGTGCGGAGCGACATGTTCGTATTTTGACGCATGCGTGGTGTGTATATAGCAAACACACATGTGACTATAGTACGTTCGGTGTGCGGAGAGAGGAGTTCAAGTGACGGACGTGCGAACGAAGGTATGTGATTTTGAGACTGTGCCAAATTGTTGGCCTATACTGTCTTGAGAATGTTGTAGGATATATATGGTGACTACGATGTTAAGGAGGTTAGACTGTTTGCCTCACATTAGTTATATATTATTTATTTAACTTGCAGATACAATATGAATGTCTTTATTAGCGACAAAGAGTTCCTGGCGGAATTTATTGACCGTAAGGGAGCTGCCGGCTCTGTGGGAGACGAAAAACCCCATCCACAAAAAAAGAGGGGTGAGAAAAGCAGCACTGGAGAAGCTGCTCCCATTTGTGCAGACCAAGGTGCCCACAGCCACAGCAAAACAAGTGGACACTAAAATTGGGAGCTTGAGAGGCACCTACAGGACTGAACGCTCTAAGGTCCTGGCTTCTCAGAGGTCAGGAGCAGCAGCAGGTGATGTGTATGTCCCGATTTTGTGGTACTACAGCAGGATGTCCTTTCTGGATGACCACATTGAGGCAAGGCCATCACTCTCCACTCTTCCCCCCAGACTTCCCTGCAGCCAACCTGAGCCTTCTCTGGAGCAAGAGGAGGCAGCCATCCTGGATGAACCTGATTTGGCCATCTGGAGCCAGGTATAGTATTAAATGAATATGTATTGGGATAAAATTAATGTTTGCCAAATATGTCAAGATGAGAAACATACAATATTTTGGCTTCCACAAGTGAAATCAAGATCTCGAGACATTAGTCTGCACTTAATTGGGTGCTAAATAGTCAATCTGATGTAGGTGTAAATTAGAAAAAATGATTTCTGGATTTACATTCTAATTGCTTCAATCATGTTTATAAAGTTTGCTGCAAAGATTAAACCAACATATTAAACTATGTCCCTTTTTCATACACAGGATGAAATCAGCCAGGAGGAGGGTCTGGAAACTGTCAGGCAGGAGGAGGAAGGGCCCAATGGCAGCCAGGAGGAGGCAGGGCCCACTGTGAGCCAGGAGGTGGCAGGGCCCACTGTGAGCCAGGAGGTGGCAGGGCACACTGTGAGCCAGGAGGTGGCAGGGCCCAGTGGCAGCCAGGAGGTGGCAGGGCCCAGTGGCAGCCAGGAGGTGGCAGGGCAAAGGAGAAGCACCAGATCCCAGGTGCCTCCCATTCGGCTTCCCAAAAGAAGCAGGAGGGACAGGACCACCAGTGAGGCAGCAATGGCCCTTATTAAAGAGGCCCATGCCACCCTCAAAGAGCCCACATCCCCTGAAGAGGCCATTGCCGGCCTAGTGGAGGCAAAGTTCAAGGTGATGAGCATGGAGCAATGCCTCCTATGCGAGCCCCTGCTCATCACCTTGCTCAACAAGGGGGTGATGGGAAAAATTACCCCCAATACCGCCATTTGTGAGGTGGCACAACTGTCCCAACCTCAACCTCCTCCTCCACCACCACATTCTTCTTCTGCCCCACCCCCTTCTCTTCCACCTCCACCTTGTTCTTCCGCCCCACCCCCTTCTCCTCCACCTCCACCTTGTTCTTCCGCCCCACCCCCTTCTCCTCCACCTCCACCTTGTTCTTCTGCGCCACCCCCTTCTCCTCCACCTCCTCCTCCTCCTGACAGGAGTACCCCTCCAGTGGCCCAGCCTCCAGCCAAACGAAGAAGGAAGGCTGCAGGGAAGGCTTCAGGAAAGGTTGCAGGGAAGGTTGCCAGGAAGACGAGGAAGTGATGGCCTTGCTTCATTGTGGTCGGACAGAAGGCAGCCTGTTGTAGTACCACACACTTGGGACATATATATCACCTGCTGCTGTTCCTGACCTCTGGGAGGCCAGCATCAGATTGTGCTCCGAAATGTTGGCCTTCTCAAGCTCCCAATTTTAGTGTCCACACAGGGTTGATGTGTGGTCTGGGGTCCCTGGGATGCACAAATGGCAGCAGCTTCTCCAGCGCTGTCTTCTCTTTATTTTAGTTCAAACATGAATAAATGTTATTTTTCTTTAAGTTCATACTTGACTATGTGTATTTGTAAAAATTTAAAATCTAGCTTTGGAGTAAGCAGATACATTTGACTGACAAAAAAAAGGGACAGATACCAACCCCCCAAAAAAATAACGAAATCGTATTTCCCAAAAAAGGGTGTAAAATTTAAATAATATATATTAAAAGATTCAATGGGAGATCACTACCAAAACATTGCGAAATTACAATTAACATCAGTTTGAAAAATATCACATTTTTAAATATTCCTAAAAACTTGCACGATATAATACACATAAATCTTCTTAAGAGCAGCATGAAAAAGGTTAAAAAAAGATAGTCATAACTCTGTGTGAATATCAGCAGCAAAAGAAGTTCATTCGTTTGGATTAATGTAACATTCTAACGAAGATTTCAATGCACAACATTTAAACGATGCAAAAATGTGGAGCGTGACGAAGGCTTGTTTTACCAGAAGATGCGCTCCCGTCTCATAGTTGCTTGTGAGCATGCGCGCTTTTGGAAGAGTTGTAAAAGCATACACACGAACCATTTTCTCGTCACAAAACAGGCCGACGAGAAACACGACGAGGAAATCTGGAATCCTGACGAGAAAATAGAGAGCAGGTTCTCTATTTTCTCGTCGAGATTCACGGCAATTTTCTCGTCGTAAAACCATACACACGAATGGTTTTCTTGACAAAAAAGCTCACGCGGCACTTTTCTTGCCGGTTTTGGACGAGAAACTCGGTCGTGTGTACGAGGCTTTAGGGTCCATGTTGCAATGGCAGATGGCAGCTAAAAATCTCTCTTCTTATTTCTGTAGTGATTTGTAGCTGCAGAGTTTCTGCTATAGCAGTCTACAATGTGGCTAAAATCACTTGTGTACCATAGTCATCAGCAGTTACATTGTTTAACAAGTAGTTTCTGTAGGGCAGTGGTTCTCAATTCCTGTCCTCAGAACCCACTAACAGGCCGGATTTTAGGTATTACCTTGGGGAGATGCAGACTAGAATACTGCAATCACTGAGCAGCAAATTATACTTTATCACCTGTGATGTATTTTATTTATCTTGCAAACCTGGCCTGTTAGTGGGTCCTGAGGACTGGAGTTGAGAACCATTGCTGTAGGAGGTTCAAACACTGCAAAAACAGTTAATCTCTTAGTGGCAAAGCAACCAATGCTTGACATGTGTCACAGTTCTTTCTTTTATTACAGTGGATTTTCCTAGCAACAAAAAATAACGACCGTATATACTCGAGTATGAGCCGAGTTTTTCAGCCCTTTTTTTTTTGGTCTGAAAGTCCCCCCCCCTCGGCTTATACTGGAGTCATGTTGCTAGTCAGGTTACTTACTTGAGTCCAGCAGTCATCTCCGGTGTGTGTGGGGTCTCCGTATCCCGGCCCACAGCTTGCACCCGTTCGCCCGTGTATTATTCCCGCTCCTGTCCTGGTTTGAATCCATAGCAGAGACGCTGCCGTTACTCCTGCCCATGACGCTGACGCCGTGAGCTACGATTGGCTGCTGGGACTGCCATGTCCTAGCAGCCAGTGACATAATTGGCGCTGCACCTCCAGGTGTCCTGCCGATTAATGTCCCCCCCTCAACAAAGCTATGAATTACTGGTTCCCGCCCCCTGTGTGTATTAAAAATCCTCCTGCAGTGGGCGGGAGCCAGGAGATGAAAGAGAGCGGAAGTCAGCTCTAATAAGGCAAGCATTATAGTGATACATAAATGATGTTTGCACACTGATGGGGACACTCTGATTTTTCAGTGATGGGGACACTCTGATTTTTCAGTGATTTTTCAGTGATGGGGACACTCTGATTTTTCAGTGATAGGGACACTCTGATTTTTCACTGATGGGGACACTCAGTGAAAAATCAGCATGTCCCCATCAGTGAAAAATCAGCGTGTCCCCATCAGTGAAAAATCAGCGTGTCCTCATCAGTGAAAAATCAGCGTGTCCCCATCAGAGAAAAATCAGCGTGTCCCCATCAAAGAAAAATCAGCGTGTCCCCATCAGTGAAAAATCAGCGTGTCCCCATCAGTGAAAAAATCATTTTACACTGATGGGGACACTCTGATAAAACACTGATGGGGACACTCTGATAAAACACTGATGGGGACACTCTGATAAAACACTGATGGGGACACTCTGATAAAACACTGATGGGGACACTCTGATAAAACACTGATGGGGACACTCTAATAAAACACTGATGGGGACACTCTAATAAAACACTGATGGGGACACTCTAATAAAACACTGATGGGGACACGCTAATAAAACACTGATGGGGACACTCTAATAAAACACTGATGGGGACACTCTAATAAAACACTGATGGGGACACTCTGATAAGACACTGATGGGGACACTCTGATAAGACACTGATGGGGACACTCTGATAAGACACTGATGGGGACACTCTGATAAGACACTGATGGGGACACTCTGATAAGACACTGATGGGGACACGACTGATGGGGAGATTGAGGGAGAGGTATGCAAAGGCTCTGATGGGGACAAATACTTATTTTTTATCCTGTTAGAAATGGATCCCAATGCCGGTACTTCTAGTCCTGGACCAAAACAAAAACAGAGGTCATATGAAGCTGGTTTCAAACTTAAGGTTGTGTCCAGAGCAGAAGAAAGCAATAACAGTATCGCAAGTAGGGAATTTTGTGTTGACGAAAAACAAGTGAGGGAGTGGCGGAAAATGAAAGCTGACTTGGAAAAGATTCCAAAGGCAAAAAAAGCTTGACGTGATTTGACGACTTCATATGAAGCTCTAGAGACTAAATTGCATGAAGGGGTTACGGAGTGTCGTCAAAATGGTTACTGCGTAACACGCATTGGTATTCGCTTACGTGCCCTTCAAATGGCTAAAGATGACAAATTCAAAGCACCAGGCATTGAAAATGTTGTTGCGTCAGCAGGATGGTGTACTCGCTTTATGAATAGGTTTGCCTTATGTTTGCGGCAAAGAACAAAGATTTTGCAGAAGTTGCCAAAAGACCTTGACGAAAAAGTTATGTCATTCCATTCATTCATCATAAACCAAAGAATGATCCATAACTATGATCTGGGAGATATTGGGAATATGGATGAAACACCTATGACCTTTGATCTTCCAAGCAACAGAACCGTGGCAAGTTTGGGAGAAAAAACTATTTTTCTCAGAACCACAGGAAATGAAAAAAAACATTTCACAGTCGTTCTGTCATGTTTGGCTAAGGGAACTAAGCTGCGGCCTGTCATTATTTTTAAAAGAAAGACCTTGCCTAAAAAGGTCAAATTCCCACCACGAATTACAGTGCGCACACATATTAAAGGCTGGATGGATGAAGACGGAACAAAAAAATGGCTGGAAGAAATTTGGAACGGATGACCAGGAACAGCCTTAAAGAAAAAAACATCATTGCTAGTTTGGGATATGTTCAGAGCCCACACATCTGATGCCATAAAAAATTGGCAAAGTCTTCTCAAGTTACTTTGGCCTTTATTCCAGGTGGGCTTACATCTGTATTGCAGCCCCTAGATGTGTGTTTAAATAAACCTTTCAAAGACCGTGTGCGAAAGATGTGGCATGAATGAATGTCATCTGGTCAAGCCCGACTGACAAAAGTTGGAAATCTGGTGAAGCCCGACATAGAATTGATAGCGTAATGGGTTCGTGATGCATGGGAAGAGATTCCAGAGGACATGGTGCAACGCGCCTTCAAGAAATGTGGCATTAGTAATGCTATGGATGGCAGTGAAGACAGCGTTTTGTATGACAACGACAGCAGTGATGGTGATGACTGCGAACTCAGTGATGATGACAATGTCTACGCTGATAAACTCACAGCAGCTAACGCTGAAGCTCTCTTTGGACATACAGATGATGAGGAGGAATCCAGTTTTGAAGGATTTTAATTTGTGTTTTAGCTTTTAGCTTGGTTGCTGATTGAGCTACCATATTGTTTTTTGTTGACCCTCTTTTGCACTTACAGAGCTAGTTTACTGTTTGTCTTTGAAATAAATAATTCAACAACATTTAATCTCTTGATGCCTCAATGAATGTAATTTTATTGGTAACTTTTTTTAGTTTTGAAATTTACCGTACCAGTAGCTGCTGCATTTCCCCCCCTAAGCTTATACGCGAGTCAATACGTTTTCACAGTTTTTTGTGGTAAAATTAGGTGCCTCGGCTTATACTCGGGTCGGCTTATACTCGAGTATATACGGTACTTTGTAAGTGGTGCAGTTTCCTAGTCACTACAACAGCACTTATGTGACATGGATCTTTAGGCTTTGGTGCAATGTAAATCCATGTTAGCAGGTGTTTGTTGTGCTTGCAATTTTACAACTTATTTTCGGCGATGATGGAGCACACATGTAACAAATTGCTGGACTCAATTCACATTCCTTTTGTCAACCAAGTGCATTCTAAGGTCCAGATTTCTACCACACATTAAACAAAAATGCATAATGTAAACCGATGCATTGCAAAGCTTTTGCTTTTGACCTCCATGTTTAAACAGCAGTGGCTGGCAGCTTCTCGATGTTAGAGTCTAGTTGTTTAATTTATATTTATTCTGATATTTCTGCTGAAACACCATGAAGTTGATTTACTAAAAGGCAAATAAACTGCAATAGAAGTTTCAGCTTAGTGGATGAGGTGAATTTCTGATGATGTTCATCATCCAATTATGTACTAGCAAATATACAGTTTTTTATTTTTTTTATTCATCTTGCATGTGATTGGGTACTCTAGCTGTGATGGACTCCAGACACCCCAACTGGGTATCTCTGCCAAGAAGCTGCTTTCCAAGCTCTGGGACAAGAGACAAGTGACTATAGCTGTAACTACCCCAAAAGAACTAGACAGTTTTTAGAGTAAACATGAAGAACTGCTTTATTAGAGAAACACACTGAATTTATACAGATCACATGAGATTAGAGCTAATCACATTATCACAGACAATGCTCACCTAAGACAGTCTGGCGCTGACATAGGAATACATTATACATAGGAAGCCATATGTTACAATGATAGTTCTTTTATGGTGATCACGAGGGAGCTGTGGCAATCCCAGGATACCATTTGAAAGCCCTAGACCCCAAAAAAATATGATCCAAACCAGGTAACAGTTCCATAGCCATGATTACTAAACTCTGTTGAGATATAATTCTGAAATTTTGAGGTTCCCAAGAAAGCTTCCTCTCAGTAACCACTCTGGCCCATGTCCCAGCAAAAGGAGAACATAGTCCCAAAAGAGTGACGTGGCTGGACAATGGACCTCCGTAGCAACTCTTAGTAAAGTTAGCAGGTGTTCCTACTGTCCCTAGCCATTATACAGTTCCATGAGAATGTGGTTAGGACTCGGGGAAGCGCTGATGGAGTGCCCAGGTTAGATGGACGTCTGGATGGGCATAAAAGTCAACTAGTGATCAGCTCCTTCTAGATAACTTGGAAACACAGTAAAACACATAGTTCTGCGGACAATGGTTCTCCTACAGTCCCAGGTCCATGACATAAGAGAATATTTCCTTGCAAACTGAACAGCCTATTTGCCATAGGAAAACCAATCACTGCACATCTATAGTCTCATTTCCCATGAAGTTCAGTTTTTAAACATGAAATTTGTGCTTCACTAATCACTACCACAGGACAGCAATAATACTTACCAGGTCAAATAGTCCACTATGGTTAGTGATTTGTAGAGTGGTATTCATTCACATACAGGAATTAATGTACTTTTGTTGGTAGTTGACATGGCAGTAGAATATGTAAAGAACACTTCTGATAAAAGCTAATTACCATATACAGACCATCAATACTTCAAGCCAGCATTTCCAGAGGGCCACTGGTAAAATTATATTTTCATGTATTTCAATATTAGGATACTAAAAAAAGACTTCTCATGACAACTGTCTATGGAACTGGAGGGCATAGGGTTTAAATAAGGGCATTCAAAATGTGGTTATCCAGGAAGATACTAATCCTCAGAAAAAAAAGAGACATAAGGGGTCATTTCAAGATCACTACACAGCTAAGAGCTGACCTCCCATAGACTATTTAATCTAATTCCCATAGAAACTCTTTGATTCACTAATTCTTCAAATCGATTGATGTAGTTCTTATGCTATTCTCATGACATTAGTAAATTATGAAGCATTTGTGACTGGAATCACTACCCAGAGATGGTTCTATTTATTAGAGAATGCATGCTTTATGAAATACAGTATGTGTATTGTACCATATCCCTTTCAGGTAAAAAATCAGCCTTAAGATCTTTAAGGAATCTAGTATCTTTAAATAATGTATCCTCGTAGACAAACACTTTTTGGGTGTATTTACTAAAGGCAAATAGGCTGTTCATTTAAAAGTGAATTTTCACTTTGCAGAGGAATTTTTCTTAGCCTAGTGAATGAGGTGAAGATATGCTGACTTCTATCCTACAATAATATGCATGCAAAAATACAGATGACTTGAAGTGGCAGTAAAATATCAAAATACCAAGGTGGCCCAAATTAACAATTTCCCTTATTAACATGTGCAGCTGCTGTGTTTGCTGTATACACTGTATATAAAAGAGCCTACATATAGTATATAGCACTGTGTTCTGGGTGTGAGATGAGCCCTTATTGTCTCACACCTGAAACAAAATAGTGTAGGTCTGAGTGGCCCTCAGCCATTCATAGGCAGCTTTGTATTCTATAATATATGAATGCAAAGCTTCCTCTATTTGGCTGGGTCAAAGAGGTGGGCTAATGATGTCACAATCTTCTACAAAGCTGCCTATGAGTGCTGCTCAGACCGACGCTATTTTGTTCTGGGTGTGAGACAGGAAGATCTCATCTTGTACCTGGAATACAGTGCTGTATACTTTATGTAGCCTCAGTTACATACAGTTTATTCAGCACACCCAGCGGCTGCACATGTTAACCACTTCCCTCCCTCCGTATGCAGAATGATGGCCACTAAGTGGTTCTGTTATCCTGACTGGGTGTCATATAACGTCCAGCAGGATAACATGCCGGCGCGCACCCATGGGGGCGCGCAGCGCGGCGATCACGAGTGCGGCGTGTCAGTCTGACACTCCGCATCTCCGATCGTGATAAGAAGTTTCTGTCAGAGGCTTCTTACCATGTGATCAGCTGTGACCAATCACAGCTGATCATCGCGTGAACCAGGAAGTGCCGGTAAATGGCATTCCTCGGTTCGCGCTGACAGGGAGAGTCGATCGGTGGCTCTCCCTGTCAGTGGGGGGGGGTCTGTTCTGATAATCAGCACATTGATTATCAGCACAGCCCCCTCAAATGTACCAATCACCTGCCAACCAGTGCCCAGCAATGTACAAACATTAAATTCTGCCAGTGCCCACCACAGTGCCAATCACTGCCCACCACAGTGCCAATCACTGCCCAGCAGTAACACCTGTCAGTACTTATCAGTATCTCATCATCCGTGCTGCCCATAAGTGCCACCTGTCAGTGCCAATCAGTACCGCCTGTCAGTGCCCATCACAGCCGCCTGTCAGTGCCCATCACAGCCGCCTGTCAGTGCCCATCACAGCCACCTGTCAGTGCCCATTAGTGCCGCCTGTCAGTGCCTATCAGTGCCCATCAGTGCCACCTATCAGTGCCCATCAGTGCTTCATATCAGTGCCACCTATTGGTGCCCATCAGTGCTGCATATCAGTGCCACCTATCAGTGCCCATCAATTCTACATATCAGTGCCTCCTCATCAGTGCCCATCAGTGCTACTTTATCAGTGCCAACTCATCATTGCCCATCAGTGCCGCCTCATCAGTGTCCATCAGTGTCGCCTCATCAGTGCCCGTCGGTTTTGTAATTTTTATGACAGAAACTACAAAAAAATTTTTTTTTTCAAAAATGTTGGTCTTTTTTAGTTTGTTTAGCAAAAAATAAAAACCGCAGAGGTAATCAAATACCACCAAAAGAAAGCTCTACAGTATTTGTGGGAAGAAAATTATAAAAATGTAGTTTGAGTACAGTGTTGCATGACCGTGTAATTGTCATTCAAAGTGTGACAGCGCTGAAAGCTGAAAATTGTCCTGGGCAGGAAGGGGCGTAAGTGCCTGGAATTGAAGTGGTTAATGAGGGAAATGGTTAATTTGGGCCACCTTAGCTTGAACAATGTATTTGAACAGAAACTAAAGCCAAAGACTTCATTAAACAGTTCATAACACAGTGACAAATTGTAAGATGCTGTAAGGGAGGAACTCCCACCTAACTCTTAAAGGTGATAGGTACAGCATCATTATACCACATTTCTTCCCCTAGATAACCATCCATTTCTTTTATCTGTTGAACGTTAACAACTGCACTGCTTCCATTTTATGGAACTTCAAACATTTGTCGTTATTTTAGCCCTTTAAACATATTCCTTTGTAACACTTACAAGACAGTTTGGAACCTCAGATCTCAAGTATTGTAGTCTGACCTTGAGTAACATATCTTTAAAGATTTTATCTGTACAAAAAAGAAACTTGGTCACTGCCAAAATGCATAACTGGATTCATTTACCAATTCTGGGTAATAATTCCAGAATTAAGGATTACCATTTATTATAAACAAAATGCTTCATTGATTTTCTCCTAAATTATTTAGACCTACACAAAATTTAAACAGGCAAGGCCATTTGGAGCTCAAAGACATGTGCCACTAAATATTTGACTTTGATATTTACGTATGATGAATATTAAATAGACATTGTAAGAATAGATTGAAAATATATTTTTTTTCCTCTGAGCATGGCCCTTTGCAATAGATGTTTTTTTGCTGTCACTTTGATATGGAAAAAATGAACAAAGTAATTGAGCATTCGGTAGTGGCTTGTTATAGTCTAGGATTGCTTGCTGCTGGTTGAAAGTTAATATTCTGCTTAAAGCATTTGATCCCCTATCGTTCTAATAGTATTCGCATACAGAGCCCAGGAAGCAGTCATTGATTCTAATATAAATGTATTTTAATACAGGGCAATCCAGTAACTTTATGAACATGTATTGGAAAACTCAGTCTGTGCTTTTCTCTATTATAAAACCTAGAGCAGTGATCTAGCTATGTCAGCAAAAGCCGAACAATTTCAAGATATATTTATTCTGAGCAAATAAAGAACTTGAATAGATAAAAAAATAATAGCGGGGTGAGTGAAATTGAAGCTGCAGGTATAAGTTAATGGAATTAAACTGTAGCACATTTGGAGGAAGCGTTGGGATCAACTGCAGAAAAAAAAATACATATATGTACTTCAACCAAACTGCTTACTTGATTTCATATATAACGAGTATCTACATTTTATAACACAGTCAACATTATGGCTGTGTATAATGTATGATCTGTATTACTACTTAACACACTAAAAATGTACAGTATATGCTAAAATAAAATAAAATGTACACATACATATGTCTATATTATGTACACACATGCACACCATACCAAATTACTTTTGTATATATATATATACATACACACACAGTATCTCACAAAAGTGAGTACACCCCTCACATTTTTGTAAATATTTTTTTATACCTTTTCATGTGACAACACTGAAGAAATTACACTTTGCTACAATGTAAAGTAGTGAGTGTACAGCTTGTATAACAGTGTAAATTTGCTGTCACCTCAAAATAACTCAACACACAGCCATTAATGTCTAAACCGCTGGCAACAAAAGTGAGTACACCCCTAAGTGAAAATGTCCAAATTGGGCCCAAAGTGTCAATATCTTGGTGTTCACCATTATTTTCCAGCACTGCCTTAACCCTCTTGGGCATGGAGTTCACCAGAGCTTCACAGGTTGCCACTGGAGTCCTCTTCTACTCCTCCATGACGACATCACAGAGCTGGTGGATGTTAGAGACCTTGCAATCCTCCACCTTCCATTTGAGGATGCCCCACAGATGCTCAATAGGGTTTAGGTCTGGAGACATGCTTGGCAAGTCCATCACCTTTACCCTCAGCATCTTTAGCAAGGTAGTGGTCATCTTGGAGGTGTGTTTGGGGGTTATTATGTTGGAATATTGACCTGCAGCCCAGTCTCCAAAGGGAGGGGATCATGCTCTGCTTCAGTAGGTCACAGTACATGTTGGCATTCATGATTCCTTCAATGAACTGTAGCTCCCCAGTGCTGGCAGCACTCATGAAGCCCCAGACCATGACACTCCCACCACCATGCTTGACTGTAGGCAAGAGACATTTGTCTTTGTACTCCTCACCTGGTTGCCGCCACACATGCTTGACACCATCTGAAGCAAATAAGTTTATCTTGGTCTCATGAGACCACAGGACATGGTTCCAGTAATCCATGTCCTTAGTCGGCTTGTCTTCAGCAAACTGTTTGTGGGCTTTCTTGTGCATCATCTTTAGAAGAGGCTTCCTTCTGGGACGACAGCCTTGCAGACCTATTTGATGCAGTGTGCAGCGTATGGTCTGAGCACTGACAGCCTTACCCCCCACCCCTTCAACCTTTGCAGCAATGATGGCAGCACTCATACATCTATTTCCCAAAGACAACCTCTGGATATGACACTGAGCACGTACACTCAAATTCTTTGGTCGACCATGGCGAGGCCTGTTCTGAGTGGAACCTGTCCTGTTAAACCGCTGTATGGTCTTGGCCAATGTGCTTCAGCTCAGTTTCAGGGTCTTGGCAATCTTCTTATAGCCTAGGATATCTATATGTAGAGCAACAATTCTTTTTTTCAGATCCTCAGTTCTTTGCCATGAGGTGCCATGTTGAACTTCCAGTGACCAGTATGAGAGAGTGAGAGAGTGAGAGCGATAATACCAAATTTAACACACCTGCTCCCTGCACACCTGAGACCTTGTAACACTAACAAGTCACTTGACATCGGGGGGGGGGGGTAAATGGCTAATTTGGCCCAATTTGGAAATTTTCACTTAGGGGTGTACTTACAGTTGTTGCCAGCGGTTTAGACATTAATGTTAAGTTATTTTAAGGGGGCAGCAAATTTACACTGTACATGTGGTAGTAGCCCCACCTACTCCATGTATGCTGCTATGGGCGCCAGAAAAGGAAAATTACCAAAAGTAATTGATACAAGTTTCCATTTGGCTGGCGACCGGCATGATATCATACAAGGGAGTACTATCATATGTATGCTGCCATGGATTGGCACCAGGAAAGAAAAATGTGAAGAAAATGTATACAATTTTCAGTTTTTCACAACAGGATATAAACTAAAATGTTTCTAATTCCTTGTTATCAGAGATAATCCTACATTTCTCTTTGCTGCCTTTTTAATGAGATCACCGTCTGTTTCACATGGCTATGTTCAAAACAATGGCATAAGGCCGTATTTGTACAGCCCGTAGTCAATTTTTAGAGTCAAAAGCAAAACAATTAAAAGCCAATAGTTGAATCTAATCTTAAACAGTAAAATACCTTTTCCAGTACATGGTTTATATCACAGCACAAGGCTTTACAAAAGTAAGCAGGAGCAAAAGGAAGCGAATGAGATTTCTTTTCCAAACCAAAATAATGAAAGCTGTCTTAGTTTATGTGTGTAAACAACCACAGGTAATAAGCAGTGCAATCAATAGAGCAGAGGTCTGGACAGAGCATTTGTGCTGCTATTATGATACTCTGCTGGCTCGCGCTAACATCTCATAATAGAGATCAATACTCTAAGCCAGAGAGAACCTATCGTTATATTATAGAACCTCTCCTTATATTGGAAGTGCTTCAATATAATTAATGCTACTTGTATGCCTGTGTGCACTGAAGTCCCCGTCTACCACAGCTACTATTTCCATTTAGAAGCCTCCCCACTTATGCTGTCCATTTGTAATATGTTAAGTTAGATTTGCAGTTTATAAGGCTTTAAAGGTCATAACATCACTAGGGATTAAAGGAATTGCTGTATGTTTTGATGGCAATTTTTTTTTATTGACCCAATAAGTGTACTTTATAAGAAAGTTTATTTGAAAGACTATGGGGGTTATTTACGAAAGGCAAATCCACTTTGCACTACAAGTGCACTGAAAGTGCACTTGGAAGTGCAGTCGCTGTAAATCTGAGGGGTAGATCTGAAATGAGGGGAAGCTCTGCTGATTTTATTATCCAATCATGTGCAAGCTAAAATGCTGTTTTTTATTTTCCTTGCACGTCCCCCTCTGACCTACAGCGACTGCACTTCCAAGTGCACTTTCAGTGCAATTTCAAGTGCACTTTGCACTTGTAGTTTGCACTTGTAGTGCAAAGTGGATTTGCTTTTATTAAATAACCCCCTATATGTATATAAAATAATATTATCCAGAGGTAGACATGCAATGAAAACATCACAGGTGAAGTTACACTATACATGTTTTGTTTTTCTTAGGACAAACAGTCAGGTGATTCTTTTATGGGTCCTCAATATGGCAGATGTCATGGTCAATAAAATACACCTGTTTTACCTTTTTCTAGCTCACCAATAAATAACGCATGTGCTTATTATTGCATACGGTATGTTGCATGTGAAAAGAAGGTTAGTTGCATCTTCTTTTGTCCATGTATGCACACTGGGGTACCAGGAAAAATGAATGGCCATGTACCATAATGAGTATGCATAACCTACAAATGTATGTAACAACATGCGCTATGTGTGTACAAGTGTAATTGGGCCCTTGAAGAGAATGTCTGCATTTATGATCAATATGAGCATATTTGTGTCTGCATTAACCAATGTCATCATCAATACATTTGTTTAGCAGTGCTCCACATACTGTATATGTATAAAATACCTTAATAATACAGATTTGTATAAAACATGTTTCCACAAAATAAAGAAATATTTGTCATCTTGGTGGTTACATGTGTGTGTTAATGTGGGTTAACTTGGTTTGCATTAAGGCAGTCCGTTCATCTTGCCTGCCTATGCACAAATCAGACAAAAAAGTACCTGCAGTATTTTGTCCAACACAATGTACCACAACACATAGTAGTGCATTGTTGTGCACTGCAGTGGCCTGCAAACACAGGTGCCTTATGGAGGTGCTTTGGGGTGCAAATAAAAATGAATGGCACTACAGCACACCAACACACAGAAGGCATAGATGTTAACCTCCCTGGCGGTATGATTCTGTCTTGAATTATGTACCAAAAGCGGTACAATTATTTAGCAATTTTTTTTTCTACTAAAGTAGAACCATGGGCAAAACTTTTTTTCATGTTGGCTAGAACAAGGAAAGGTTAAAACCTGTGGAATGTTTATTTTTAGCCAAACAGGAAGTGAGAGGAAATCCCTGCAAATTAAAGACATTACTTGGGGACCCCCAGGTCACCAGAACTAGTGTCACCATTGGTAGATTTCCCCTCTATTATTTTTCTGGGGACAACCACAATTTGTGATTTTCTTTTACTTTTCACTTTCAATGATAATGGTAAACAGGACAAGTAGGGAGGATGAATCCCTTGTTAATTTGAACCTGAGCTCAGAAAGTAAAGATTTGCTATGTGGAACATTCTTCTAGTTTTAGATGGAGCAGGGAAGGATTAAAACAGTTTTTCTGCTGTCCAGGGCTCCTTGAGAGAGATTTCTCTTCACTTCTTGTTCTACTGACATCGTTTTACTAGATAGGAAGCGAAGGAAACCCTCCAATAGCAACCCAGACAGAAGTAATAATTCTTTTTTTTTTAAGTAGGGGAGTGCTAGAACCCCTGTCTGCCTATTTATTGTATGTTTCCCTGTTGCAGATTTTCCTTCACCAACTAGCTGGTAAAAGAGTTTTGACTATCAATATCCTGTAGCCTCCCTGGCGGTATGATTATGTCAGATTTTTGATGCTGAAAGCGGTACCATGATTTTGCATGGAAATTTGGCGTTTTATATTGTAGGCCTGCAATTCTTAGTAATAACTCACTTAAATCTGTCCAAACAAGAGTCTAGTAGACATCCCGGGTATGATAAAGTTTGAAATACAAAATCTAAAATTATAATATAATAAATAACTATAAATAATTATAACAAATAATAATATAATAATAATAAAAATTATTCACTGATGTAATCAAATCAAAAACACTGAAATTTGCTCAGTTGCAGAATTGTCGCTGTCATTAGATTTAGTGTTTGATGACGAATTTCCCCACAAATTGCTATCGCTCAATTCTGAGAGTGATTCTAATTTATTATCGCTGTTTTCTAGCTGGTCTAAAACCACTTTTGACATAAAGGGACACTTTTTGGTTGCTATGGACAATCTCCAGTTTACAGGCAGAAAGAACAGTTTTTATAATATAAAACTGCATTCAGGACACTGGACAGACCACTAGGGACAAAGGGGATGTGTAATTATTTTATACAGTACTGTAATCTGTATAAAATAGTATACTGTATATGTATTGTGTTTTTACTTTTTTGAATTTGCCGCTGAACTACGCCCCCGTGCTCCGCAACGTCGCAGGGAACGGAGCTTGACGGCACTCAGCAGTCACCAGCGTGTGAATCGAGCGAGGAGACAGCTCGCACACACAGCGGGACACATCGCAGGATCCAGGGACAAGGTAAGTAACTTCCCCTGTATCCTGAATGCGATCCCGAGTCTGGCTCGGGGTTACCTCTTTCTACATGAAAAATCCACCCCGAGCCAGACTCTGGATTTCCGCCAGGGAGGTTAAGGAGTCCTCAATAAATTTTGGAAAGATCAAGTCTAGATATAAATATTATTAAGATTTAAAGTGATATTAAATTCAAAAGCTAACATGTATTATATTGCAGCTTACCAATCCTTAGATGTGATGCCTGCACTAGTTCCCAATGGAAAAAAACTGTTGCTGTAGCTGCTTATAAAACTGCAGTGTTAGCTGGAGTTTGGCCTCAATTTGTTAGTGTATCGGCTACTACATCTAATATTCCCACCTCCCCATAATGCTGTTGTCCAAAGGGCCCACTGTTCTGCTTCATCCAGGATGGAGACATGCTAATACAGGAAGTGTGTTATTGAACTGATCACCAGGTGAAAACAGATGAAAAAATACTAAAAAAGAAATCTAATGATTGGTAAGCAGCAATACATTACAGTTTCATACCTCCCAACTTTCTGAGATGAAAATGAGGGACACCTATTAGCAAAATTATGCAGCACTACAGAAGGTTTTTTCACCTTAAGTGCTTTTTTACCACTACTATTAATTTATGTTGGCTGTTGGAATTTACGAATGCAGCAATTTAGAAACTGGATCAAAGGTTTAGCACTGGGAAACACTTTTGATAGATAAGTAGTAGACATGTGCACACTGAAATATTTCGTTTTGGAATTTCGTTTTCGTCCAAAAAATAAATTTATTTAGTTACTCCCGAAATTCGTTTTTATTTATTTCGTTTTTCGTTAAAAATTGCATTCGTCCGAAAATCTGAATTAATTAAGGTCGAATCTGTCATTGAAGGCTTATGGTGTCTGTCGAATGTTCAAAGAAGATTCGACGGAGCAGCGAAACTGTACGACTCTGCAATCATACATTTCCGGTCGAATGTTCCGCCCACAAGCAGTGATCTTTTCTCTCTATGTCGAATCTTTTCTCTCTATAATGTCGAATCTTTTCTCTCCTATGTCGAATCTTTTCTCTCTATAATGTCAAATCTTTTCTCTCTATAATGTCAAATCTTTTCTCTCCTATGTCGAATCTTTTCTCTCTATAATGTCAAATCTTTTCTCTCTATAATGTCAAATCTTTTCTCTCTATAATGTCAAATCTTTTCTCTCCTATGTCGAATCTTTTCTCTCCTATGTCGAATCTTTCCTCTCCTATGTCGAATCTTTTCTCTCTATAATGTCAAATCTTTTCTCTCCTATGTCAAATCTTTTCTCTCCTATGTCGAATCTTTCCTCTCCTATGTCGAATCTTTTCTCTCTATAATGTTGAATCTTTTCTCTCCTATGTCGAATCTTTTCTCTCTATAATGTCAAATCTTTTCTCTCTATAATGTCAAATCTTTTCTCTCCTATGTCGAATCTTTTCTCTCTATAATGTCAAATCTTTTCTCTCTATAATGTCAAATCTTTTCTCTCCTATGTCGAATCTTTTCTCTCCTATGTCAAATCTTTTCTCTCCTATGTCGAATCTTTCCTCTCCTATGTCGAAT
Source organism: Rana muscosa (assembly GCA_029206835.1). Classification (NCBI taxonomy): domain Eukaryota; kingdom Metazoa; phylum Chordata; class Amphibia; order Anura; family Ranidae; genus Rana; species Rana muscosa. The sequence continues at coordinate 169,180,607 of CM055123.1, forward strand.
CTTTCCTCTCCTATGTCGAATCTTTCTCTCCTATGTCGAATCTTTTCTCTCTATAATGTCGAATCTTTTCTCTCCTATGTAGAATAATCTTGGACTAATAGAGTTAAGGTTAGGCGCATTCGACCACAGGTTCGATAGACACAGATTGTTATTGTCAGCGTCACGTCGAATCTCCTATCTATATCGAACTGTTGTAGCAACGAAAACGAAAATAAAGCATTTGTTTATGTCGGATCTTTCGGTTTTCGGATTCTGTGCTTTCGTTTTCGTTTGTTAAAACGATAACGAAAATAGCTGAAATTCGGACGAAAATGCATTCGGACGAAAACGAATGCACATGTCTAATAAGTAGTGCATTTTCTATACAACTATACAGATCAGACCAAAATGAGGGACAAACGAGGAGGAAAGAGGCTCTTTGTTTCAAATCAGGGACAGTCCCTCGAAATCAGGGACAGTTGGGAGCTACAATATGCATTTTCGGTTTTAGGTTTACTACCACTTTAAAGTTTTCACACCTTGGGAAAGGATATAAGCCAAACAATTTTCCAGTTTTCTACGTTTTTAGTGAAAACAAAAGGTAAGGCCTTTCTTTTATTTAATTTATGATAGAAATGTACTTTCCTCTCTGTATATTTCAGGTTTATTGCTATATCAGTAACAATGAAAAATCGTTGCTTTCAAATGACCAAAACACTGAACCGTTTAACTACCTTCTAAAAAATACTAATCTACTGCAGATCAATATGTGGCAGGGCCGAGAGTGGTTACATAATTGGCAACTGTAGAATGACACATTTATCCTCATTAGTGTGCAATGCCAATAATTTATATCTGCCAGTGTTATGCAGATATTTCATGCACTCTTTGGCCTTGATGAAAAATGATATTTTTCACAACCCTGAACATGTCATGACTCCCTCTGGTGTCCATCTTTTCATCTTTAACAAATTATGCACCTTTTTCTCTAAGACATTATTCTCAATACACATCGCTACAAATTCTTATGCAGATGGTTATGGCAAATGACTGAAAATATGCATACCTGGTCATTTTAATACTGCATATTTTATAAGAATACTAGACAATTACAGACTGAGCAGGACAATATGGTAACACTATACAGATCTCTCATCTCTGTATCACTTAATACTGACCTCTGCATCACTTACTACTGACCTATGAACTTTTGTTGCCCATATATTCCAACAATTGCAGCATGTATGACAAAAATGTAGGCGATCATGGCATCAGGACATAGAGAACTCACCAACAGATGCAACATGAGCCTGATAAGTAAAATTCAGGGAGGGAGGCACAAATATGTGCTGGAGGTGGTTTGTCATAGGGGTGGGTAAGGGGTTGTATTGGGAGGAACTCTTCGTTTTACTTATTTTTGTCTTCTGCACTCTGTGCCCTACTTATTTCTGATTCTTGCACTCTGTGTGTTATGCACTCCTGTACTCTGAGAATTTTGAACTGTTGACCCAAAGCAGAGTAGGCAAAAGTTGTATTTATCTATACTCCTTTAAGCCTCTCAAACTGTTAGCACAATTAGACCATACCCACCATTTGACAAGCCATGCTACATGTCCCCCTACTAGCCTCATTCCCTTCTCCATCCCATTAAAATTAGGAATGGTCAGTGGTGTATCCCGGAATTCAATTTAAAAATCTGGTCACATATTAAAGAGGAACTAAACTGTGGAAGCTGTGCCCAAAAAAGGTAAGCAGGGGACAAATAACTAGTCACTAATTTGGAGTGAGAATTGGTAAATTCACTACTGTGTTAGGAAGTACACTGCTATTTTTCAGGAGGAATCCAAGACAAAAACAAAAGAAATTCAGGTTACTACTTTAACCTCCCTGGTGGTTTTCTGTGTCCTCCGCCTGATGCCTCTGTGTGCCAGGCTCTGTTCCCTGCGAGCGTTGCGACGCACAGGGGCGGAGCCTAGCGGCAAATTCAAAAATGACAAAATTCATAATACATACAGTACACCGTAATCTTACTAATTATTTCATATCCCTTTTGTCCCTAGTGTTTGTCCAGTGCCCTGCCTGCAGTTTTGGATTATATATACTGTTCTTTCTGCCTGGAAACTTGAGAATGTCCATAGCAACCAAAAAGTGTCCCTTTATGTCAAAAGTGGTTTGAGACCAGCTAGAAAACAGTGATAGTAAATAAGAACACTTGTAGAATTGAGCGATAGTGAATAGTGGGGAAATTCATTTTATTATAATTATTATATTATTATTTTTTTACATTTTTTATAGTTTTTATATTATAATTTATGATTTTGTGTTTCAGACTTTATCATACGTGGGATGTCTGCTAGACTCTTGTTTGGACAGATTTAAGTGTGTTATTACTAAGAATTACAGGCCTAAAATATAAAACGCCAAATTTCCATGCAAAATAATGGTACCCGCTTTCAGCATCAAAAATCTGACATAATCAAACCGCCAGGGAGGCTACAGGATATTGATAGTCAAAACTTTTTTACCAGCTAGTTTGTGAAGGAAAATCTGCAACAGGGAAAAAGACAATAAATAGGCAGATGGGTTCTAGCACTCCCCTACTTAAAAATAAATAAATATTACTTCTGTCTGGGTTGCTATTGGAGGGTTTTCCTCGCTTCCTATCTAGTAAAACTATGTCAGTAGAACAAGAAGTGAAGAGAAAGGTGTCTCAAGGAGCCCCGGACAGCAGAAAAACTGTTTTAATCCTTCCCTGCTCCATCCAAAACTAGAAGAATGTTCGACATAGCAAATCTTTACTTTCTGAGCTCAGGTTCAAATTAACAGGGGGATTCATCCTCTCTATTTGTCCTGTTTACCATTATCATTGAAAGTGAAAGTAAAAGAAAATCCCAAATTGTGGTTGTCCCCAAAAAAATAATAGAGGGGAAATCTACCAATGGTGACACTAGTTCTGGTGACCTGGGGGTCCCCAAGTAATGTCTTTAATTTGCAGGGATTTCCTCTCACTTCCTGTTTGGCTAAGGGAAAAGCAGTGAAGGTAAATCTCTTCAATGGGACAAAAATGGCAAAAATAAACCTTACACAGGTTTTTTTTTTTTTATTCTTTATTTTGTTTTATCAAGATTTCAATTATGTTACATCAATACATTTCCATTGATCCAGCCAAGATAATAAGCATACAAAAATAATACTGAGTACTAAGAGATTCCTGGCTCTCTCCTTATACTCACATTTCTAAAATCTCGATTTCCTCCCCCCCCCCCTTTCCCCTTTTATATCCCCCTCCCCCCTTCTACCTCTTATTTTCTACCATTTCTCTACTACTTTCTCAGATTTTCTACATAGCTCCATGTTTTCATAAAATCTTTCCAACATTCCCACTTGTTTTTAACCACTTAAGCCACGGACCATTTGGTAGCTAAAGGACCAGAGGTGAATTCAGAATTTTGCACTGTGCTGCTTTAACTGTAAATTGTGCGGAAATGCAATGTTGTACCCAAACGAAATTTGCGTCCTTTTCTTCCCACAAATAGAGCTTTCTTTTAATGGTATTTGATTGCCTCTGCGATTTTTATTTTTTGCGATATAAATGGAAAAAGAGCGAAAATTTTGAAAAAAAAATGATATTTTCTACTTTTTGTTATAAGAAAAATTGAATAAACTCAATTGTAGTCATACATTTAGGCCAAAATGTATTCAGCCACATGTTTTTAGTAAAAAAAATGGCAATAAGCGTATATTTATTGGTTTGCGCAAAAGTTATAGAGTTTACAAACTAGGGTACATTTTCTGAAATTTACACAGCTTTAAATTTATGACTGCCTATCTCATTTCTTGAGGTGCTAAAATGACAGGGCAGTACAAACCCCCCCCCCCCAAATGACCCAATTTTGGAAAGTAGACACCCCAAGGAAATTGCTGAGAGGCATGTTGAGCCCATTGAATTTTTTATTTTTTTGTCCCAAGTGATTGAATAATGACAAAAAAATAAAAATTACAAAAAGTTGTCACTAAATGATATATTGCTCACACATGCCATGGTTATATGTGGAATTTCACTCCAAAATACATTTTGCTGCTTCTCCTGAGTACGGGGATACCACATGTGTGGGACTTTTTGGGAGCCTAGCCGCGTACGGGACCCCGGAAAGCAAGCACCGCCTTCAGGATTTCTAAGGGCGCAAATTTTTGATTTCACTCCTCACTACCTATCACAGTTTCCGAGGGCCATAAAATGCCAAAATAGCACAAAACCCCCCCCCAAATGACCCCATTTTAGAAAGTAGACACCCCAAGGAAATTGCTGAGAGGCCTGTTGAGCCCATTGAATATATTTTTTTTTGTCCCAAGTGATTGAATAATGACAAAAAAAAAATAAAAATTACAAAAAGTTGTCACTAAATGATATATTGCTCACACATGCCATGGTTATATGTGGAATTACACCCCAAAATACATTTTTCTGCTTCTCCTGAGTACGGGGATACCACATGTGTGGGACTTTTTAGGAGCCTAGCCGCGTACGGGACCCCGAAAACCAAGCACCGCCTTCAGGATTTCTAGGCACAAATTTTTGATTTCACTCCTCACTACCTATCACAGTTTCGAAGGCCATAAAATGCCAAAATCGCACAAAACCCCCCCAAATGACCCCATTTTGGAATATAGACACCCCAAGCTATTTGCTGAGAGGAATGGTGAGTATTTTACAGCTCTCATTTGTTTTTGAAAATGAAGAAAGAAAATATATATATATATTTTTATTTTTTTTCAATTTTCAAAACTTTGTGACAAAAAGCGAGATCTGCAAAATACTCACAATACCTCTCAGCAAATAGCTTGGGGTGTCTACTTTCCAAAATGGGGTCATTTGGGGGGGTTTTGTGCTATCTGGGCATTCCATGGCCTCCGAAACTGTGATAGGCAGTGAGAAGTGAAATCAAAAATTTACACCCTTAGAAAGCCTGAAGGCGGTGCTTGGTTTTTGGGGTCCCGTACATGGCTAGGCTCCCAAAAAGTCTCACACATGTGGTATCCCCGTACTCAGGAGAAGCAACAGAATGTATTTTGGGGTGTAATTCCACATATGCCCATGGCATGTTTGAGCAATATATCATTTAGTGACAACTTTGTGCAAAAAAAAAATTGTCGTTTTTCCGCAACTTGTGTCAACATATAAAATATTCCATGGACTCGACATGCCTCTCAGTATATAGCTTGGGGTGCCTACTTTCCAAAATGGGGTCATTTGGGGGGGTTTTGAACTGTTCTGGCATTTTATACACAACATTAGGAAGCTTACATCCACTCTTCTAACCACTTGAAGACAAAGCCCTTTTTGACACTTTTTGTTTACATGAAAACACTTTTTTTTTGCAAGAAAATTATGTTGAACCCCCAAACATTATATATATTTTTAAAGCAAAGGTCCTACAGATTAAAATGGTGGGTGTTGCATTTTTTTTTCTACACAGTATTTGCGCAGCGATTTTTCAAACGCATTTTTTGGGTTAAAAAATACACTTTTTTTAATTTTAATGCACTAAAACACACTATATTGCCCAAATGTTTGATGAAATAAAAAAGATGATCTTAGGCCGAGTACATAGATACCAAACACGACATGCTTTAAAATTTCGCACAAACGCGCATTGGCGACAAACTACATACATTTTTAAAAGCCTTTAAAAGCCTTTACAGGTTACCCCAGTAGATTTACAGAGGAGGTCTACTGCTAAAATGATTGCCCTCGATCTGACCTTCACGGTGATACCTCACATGCATGGTGCAATTGCTGTTTACATATGACGCCAGACCGACGCTTGCGTTCGCCATTGGGCAAGAGCAGGGCAGGACAGGGGTGCTTTTTTTTTTATTTTATTTTTTTTATTATTAATTTTGCTTTTTTATTTTCTTTTTAAATTGTTCCTTCCAAGTATTTTTTTTTTATCGTTTTTATTGTTATCTCAGGGAATGTAAATATCCTCTATGATAGCAATAGGTAATGACAGGTACTCTTTTTTGAAAAAACTGGGGTCTATTGGACCCTAGATCTTTCCTCTGCCCTCAAAGCATCTGCCCACACCAAGATCGGTGTGATAAAATGCTTTCCCAATTTCCCAATGGCGCTTTTTATATCCGGGGGGGGGGGGCATTCCCTCCCACTGCTTGTAAAAGCAGTCCAGAGGCTAATTAGCCACTAGGATTTCTTTTACATGAAAGCCGGCCGCTGGCTGAAAAGAATGATACCAAGATGATACCTAAACCCACAGGCATCATTCTGGTATAAACATTCAAAGTCCAGCAACATACCAGTACGTTGCTGGTCCTTGTTGGACATGTATTGTAATCTTTTTATTTCATGCAGCCAGTTGGCTGAACGAAAAAAGAGATTGATCGGTGGGTATGCCCACCATTAGAATACCGCCCTTCATCCACCCACTTCCAATGATGGGCATACACGCACCATTTATATATGCCGAAGCATGGGGGCATCCTCCCGCAAAAAAGTTATGCCGCACACACATGGTCGGACTTTTCCACGGGCAAGCCTCCGTCGGAATTTCGACCGTATGCACGCGGCATTAGGAGCAAAATCGCTCCTCCGCCCCTGCTGCCCCAATGCTTCGGCATATTTGCTTTTTTTTTTAACTGTGGTGGTGAAATCACCTCCTACAGCACTGGAGTCGCAGGGATCAGGCCTGTCTCTGCGAACGCTGCAGTTATGTGTGTTTTTGTTTTGTAAGTGACAGTGATCGATCGATACTGCACTTGGGTGGCCTGGGCTGGACGGAGGGGCAAAACGCAGGTGCCAGCAGGTATCTGGGCTGATCCCGCTAACACTACATTTTTGGGAACCCTAAACTGCTGGGGACGCTAGTATAGATCTGATCAGATCAGATATTGATCTGTTCAGATACTATACCACTAAGGGGGGTGTATGCTTCACGCGTGGGTGTTAGCGTTACTGGCACTAACCTGACGCTGCCTGGGGTGTGACTCAGACCCTCTCTGACGCTAAAACCTAATTGATATCACCCGCTGGGCGATCAGGGGGTTAAACCTTTATTGGGTTATATACACGGCGGGTGCCCTGACACTATAAAAAGCAAACTAACTAACCAGCGTCACCCGTAACACTTATATGGTGATCACTGGTGAAAGGGTTAACTAGGGGCAATCAGGGGGTTAAAACCTTTATTAGATAATATATGGGGGTACCTGACGCTATAAAAACCTGCGGCGAACCTAAAAAAAATTACCAGCTACCGATCTGCATCACCGACACTAAGACAGCGTTTAGAAAAACAATTGCTTAGCGACAGTGGTGATAGGGGATGAAAGGGTTACCTGGGGGGCGATCAAGGGGGTTAAACCTTTATTAGATAATATATTGGGGTACCTGACGCTATAAAAACATGCGGCGAACCTAAAAAAAATTGCTGGCTACGATCTGCATCACCGACACTAAGACAGCGTTTAGAAAAACAATTGCTTAGTGACAGTGGTGATAGGGGGTGAAAGGGTTACCTGGGGGGCGATCAAGGGGGTTAAACCTTTATTAGATAATATATTGGGGTACCTGACGCTATAAAAACATGCGGCGAACCTAAAAAAAATTGCAGGCTACGATCTGCATCACCGACACTAAGACAGCGTTTAGAAAAACAATTGCTTAGTGACAGTGGTGATAGGGGGTGAAAGGGTTACCTGGGGGGCGATCAAGGGGGTTAAACCTTTATTAGATAATATATTGGGGTACCTGACGCTATAAAAACCTGCGGCGAACCTAAAAAAAATTACCGGCTACCGATCTGCATCACAGACACTAAGACAGCGTTTAGAAAAACGATCGCTTAGTGACAGTGGTGATAGGGGGTGAAAGGGTTACCTGGGGGGCGATCAAGGGGTTAAACCTTTATTAGATAATATATTGGGGTACCTGACGCTATAAAAACATGCGGCGAACCTAAAAAAAATTGCTGGCTACGATCTGCATCACCGACACTAAGACAGCGTTTAGAAAAACAATTGCTTAGTGACAGTGGTGATAGGGGGTGAAAGGGTTACCTGGGGGGCGATCAAGGGGGTTAAACCTTTATTAGATAATATATTGGGGTACCTGACGCTATAAAAACATGCGGCGAACCTAAAAAAAATTGCTGGCTACGATCTGCATCATCGACACTAAGACAGCGTTTAGAAAAACAATTGCTTAGTGACAGTGGTGATAGGGGGTGAAAGGGTTACCTGGGGGGCGATCAAGGGGGTTAAACCTTTATTAGATAATATATTGGGGTACCTGACGCTATAAAAACCTGCGGCGAACCTAAAAAAAATTACCGGCTACCGATCTGCATCACAGACACTAAGACAGCGTTTAGAGAAACGATCGCTTAGTGACAGTGGTGATAGGGGGTGAAAGGGTTACCTGGGGGGCGATCAAGGGGGTTAAACCTTTATTAGATAATATATTGGGGTACCTGACGCTATAAAAACATGCGGCGAACCTAAAAAAAATTACTGGCTACCGATCTGCATCACCGACACTAAGACAGCGTTTAGAAAAACAATTGCTTAGCGACAGTGGTGATAGGGGGTGAAAGGGTTACCTGGGGGGCGATCAAGGGGGTTAAACCTTTATTAGATAATATATTGGGGTACCTGACGCTATAAAAACCTGCGGCGAACCTAAAAAAAATTACCGGCTACCGATCTGCATCACAGACACTAAGACAGCGTTTAGAAAAACGATTGCTTAGTGACAGTGGTGATAGGGGGTGAAAGGGTTACCTGGGGGGCGATCAAGGGGGTTAAACCTTTATTAGATAATATATTGGGGTACCTGACGCTATAAAAACCTGCGGCGAACCTAAAAAAAAATACTGGCTGCCGATCGGCATCACTGACGCTAAGACAGCGATCAGAAAAATGATCGCTAAGCGACAGTGGTGATAGGCGGTGAAAGGGTTATCTGGGGGGTGATCAGGGGGTTAAACCTTTATTAGGGGGGGTTAGGGGGCTACACTGGACCTAAGACTAAACTTTGGTGACACTTTTACAGTCACAAATGTCACTGATTGCAGTGATCACTAAATAAATGGTCACTGCAATCAGTGACACTGTGACTGGGGGCTGGGGGGGGTGATCTGGGGGGTGATCTGGGGTGTCTGGGGGGGCTGGGGGGGCGATTTATGTCCCTATGTGTCCTGGTGTCAGTGTAGTGTTGTGTGCACTGACCTGATGTCTTCTCTTGTACGGCGCTTGGTATATGTGAGCGCCGCACCAGAGATGACATCACTTCCTCCTGCTGCCTCTGTCTGACACAGACAGATGGGGCATTTCCATTCGCCGGAAGCGATCGCGAGGGGGTGGCCAGAAACGAATGGCTGCCCCCTCATCCCGGAACGCTCCCGGACACTTAGCCACCGCTCACTGTACAGAAGGGGGGTCCGATTGGACCCCCCAACTATACAAAGGCAATCACGTATGCTCTACGTGATTGTGCCTGTCGGTGCCATTCTGCCAACGTATATATACAGTGAGCGGTCGTTAAGTGGTTAAATCCTTTTTTTTCCTCCTCTACGCCGTACTTCAGTCCCTCCATACTGTATGTTTCTTCCACGGAATCTACCCACTCCCATATAGATGGACTTTCCACTTTTCGCCATTTTTTTGGGATCAACCTTTTGGCCGCGTTTAATAAATGTGGGATCAGTGACTCTTTATACTGTTTCATTCCTCCATCCCCTCCATGGAATAAAACTATCCAAGGATCTTTTTTAATCTCCTTCTCTGTAATTATTTTTATCATTTCCAGTATCTTTTCCCAGTAAGTTTGAATTTTAGGGCATTGCCACCATATGTGGGCCATTGTTCCCCTCCCCCCACATTCTCTCCAGCATTCTGCCTTCTGTTCTACTTAAAATTTACTCAATTTATCTGGTGTGGCATACCAGCCTGTAATACATTTATAGTTCATCTCTGCGGTCCTGCTGTCCATGGCAGACGAGTGGGCCAATTTTATTATTTTCTCTATAGTCCTTTTATCCCTACATGTTCCCAATTCTCTTTCCCATTTCTTTATAAATGGGGGCATCGCCAGTTCATCCACTGTCATCAGTAATTTGTAGAGTTTTGATATAGTTCCTGTTAAGTTATCGGCCATACAAAGCCGTTCCAACGTCGTAAGTTCCTCCCCAGACCTAATTGGCTGGGGAAGGCTTTGTACAAAGTGGGTCAACTGGTGGTACCTCCATTCATCTACTATCATTAATTCCCTATTGTGTCTCAATTCTTGAAGTGGTATAATTTTCCCTTTTTTTATTATATCTCTTAACTGTGCTCTCTCTTTTTTAATCCAATTTCCTCCCACTATTTTTTTTCCCGGTGCAAAATATTTGTTTTCTTTTAATTCTATAAGGGGAGAGTTATATTCCCTATCTATTTGTTTATGTAATCTATCCCAAATTTTCAGTGCTATTCGTGTCATGACGTGAGTGTTTTCTCCTAGTGCTCTAAACTGGGGGGGGTCCATATTACACCTCCTAATTGTGTTTTTGCCATTGCCTTTTCAATATTTACCCACCTTTTTTCGTGCCTATCTTTGGCCCACTCCACTACCCGGGACAACACCACCGCATCATAATATTTTTTAATGTCTGGCACTGCCAGCCCTCCATGCTTTTTTTCCTGTTTTAATACAGAGAAGGAGATTCTATGTTTTTTATTATTCCATAAAAAGTTCATTAGCATCTTTTTTAACACTCTGAAGTACGGTTGAGGTATTGCAACTGGTAACATCTGGAACTTATACAAGATTTTCAGCAGCACAACCATCTTTAAGATGTTAATTCTTCCTATCCATGATATCGGGCGGTTTATCATTTTTCTAATTTCACTTTTTATTTCATTTAACAGAGGGATATAATTTATCTTGTATATTTTTTTTATTGAGTTGGCCAGTTTTACCCCTAAGTACTTAAGTTCCTTCTGCCAAGGGAAGTTGTACTCTTTTCTTAAGCTCTGTTCTTCTGCCTTTCCAATATTGGCATTTAGAATCTCAGTTTTAGCTATATTGATTTTAAAATTTGATATTTCTCCATATTGTTTAAGTGTTTTGAATAAGTTTGGTAATGTGGTCCTGGGATTGTTAATAAAGAACAAGACATCGTCCGCAAAAGCTGCGAGTTTGTGTTCATCTTCCTCCAATCTAATCCATTTAATGTCTGGATTATTCCGTACCGTCGCAAGTAAGGGTTCTAGGGACAGGACAAATAAGAGGGGGGACAGGGGGCATCCCTGCCTTGTCCCATTTTTCATCTCAAAAGCTTGAGACAGTGTGCCATTTATTTTAACCCTACCCATAGGATGTTGGTACAATGTTTTAATCCACTGTATCATCCTGGCTCCTAGGCCCATAGTTTCCAGGGTTTGTATCATGAGTCCCCAGTCTACCCTGTCGAATGCCTTCTCTGCATCTACCCACAGGAGTAGACTTGGGGACTCATTCTCTTTTATTTTCTGGAGAAGGAACAATGCTCTCACACCATTGTCCCTCCCCTCCCTACCTGGGATGAATCCCACCTGATCCGGATGTACCAGTGATGGCATCCATCTCTTCATTCTTTCTGCCAGGACTTTCGCATATAATTTTACATCTGCATTTAATAGCGAGATTGGTCTATATCCGGAACATAAGCTTTCATCTTTCCCCTCTTTTGGTATGACCGTTATTATGGCCACTAAGGCTTCCCTTCCCATTTCATAGTCCGTCCCTAATCCGTTCATGTAGTTGCATATCCTGGGTACCAGTATCTCCTTACATTTTTTAAAGTATAGAGCTGTAAACCCGTCAGGGCCGGGACTTTTCCCTAGGGCTGAGTCTTTTAGTGCCTTACTTATTTCTTCTTCCGTTATGGGTTTGTCTAATGCTGTTCTTTCCTCTTCATTAATCCTATGCAATCCTGCCTTGTTTAAAAATTCTTTAATTTTCAGTTGTTTCTCTCCTACTCTCCATCTGTTCTGCTCCACTGAATACAGCCCCTCATAGTAGTTTTTAAATGCATCTGCTATATCCTTAGTTCTATATACTTCCTCTCCGTTCTTTTTTTTAATCTTTTCTATGAAATTTCTAGTCTTTTTATTTTGTACCATTCTTCAAGGTGTTTACTAGACTTATTCCCCCACTTATATCTCTCTTTTGCTATGCAATGTAGTTTTATTTTTGTCTCTTGTTCCATTAGTTCTTTAAGTTCATCCCTTTTCATCACTAGTTCATGATATAACTCTTGTTGTTGTCCCTGTTGTTTTTTGTGTTCTTGCTCAATTTTGAATATTTCTTCTATTAACACATTACATTTTCTGTTTCTCTCTTTTTTTTCCTTGCCCCTTCCGAGACCAAAATCCCCCTGATATAGGCTTTATGTGCCTCCCATAGAGTTGCCCCCGATATCCCTTCCGTGTCGTTTACCTGGAAGTAGTGCTCTAATTCCTCTTTCACCCTCTTTAATCCTCCCTCATCCCGGAGCAATTCCTCGTTTAAACGCCAAGTGTAGGGTTGTCTATGATATTCGGGTACTTTAAGTTTCATGCTTACTGGGGCATGGTCAGAGAGTGAGGCAATTCCTATATTTGATTCCATGACCATATCTAGCATTCTATGTTCGACCATTATGTGGTCTATCCTCGAGTACGTCCCGTGCACAGGGGAGAAAAACGTATAATCCTTTGATTTTGGATGCATAATCCTCCATATATCAACCATCTGACTGCTATGCATTTTTTGTTTTATCCTTGTTAATTGTACATTATTTGTCCCCTGTGTCCGGGACGTACTGTCCACGGCCGGATCCAAACAAAAGTTCATATCTCCCATCAATATTATATCCCTCCCCAAAATCCTTCAGTTTCCCCAGCGTCTCAATAAGGTAATTAATGGGGTTCACATTAGGGGCGTATATATTTGCCAGGGTACATTTCATTTCCCCCAACTTCCCTTTTAGAAAAATATATCTACCATCTTTATCCATCATTCTTTCCTCCAATGTGAACCTCATTTCCCTTGAAAACCCTATTGCGACCCCCCTTGCCCTTTTTGAGATAGTATCTCCATAGAACCAATTCGGAAAATTGGGTGAGTGTAGTCTAATATTTGATTCTAGGGTCAGATGGGTCTCCTGTAGGAAAACTACATCTGCTCTATGATATTTAAGCTCTCTTAAGACCTTATGTCTTTTGGTAGGTATATTGAGCCCTCTCACATTATAGGACAGGAAATTTATTGCTGTCATATCTGTCTTTCATCCCCTTTTCCCTTTTTTTTTGTAGAGTCAAAAAGGTAGAATCCCCTCCTTTCTCCCCATTACAAAACCCCTCTCCCTCCCCCCTAATCCCTCCCTCCCCCGCCTTTCCCATTGCCAATCCCTTCCCTCCTCCCCCCATTTCCCTTTTGGCCCATTATTGGCCTTAGAACCATCAATGATCTTTTCTCCTGGTTCTCCCATTTTAGAGGTGCCACTCTAACCCTGCCGCTCAGCCCCCCTCCTCCTCCCTTTAAATTTAGGGAGAATGAGGGAGGTCCGGAGGCGCTGCATGGTGGGCCGGTCTACCCTTTCCCACCTCCTACACCTCTCCCCCCCCCTCCCTCTCCTCCCTCTACCACCCCCCACCCCCTCCAAAGGACCACCCATATCCCCCCCTTCCTGAGCCATTTGACAAGCCATGCTACATGTCCTCCTACTAGCCTCATTCCCTTCTCCATCCCATTAAAATTAGGCATGGTCAGTGGTGTATCCCGGAATTCAATTTAAAAATCTGGTCACATATTAAAGAGGAACTAAACTGTGGAAGCTGTGCCCAAAAAAGTTAAGCAGGGGACAAATAACTAGTCACTAATTTGGAGTGAGAATTGGTAAATTCACTACTGTGTTAGGAAGTACACTGCTATTTTTCAGGAGGAATCCAAGACAAAAACAAAATAAATTCAGGTTACTACTTTAACCTCCCTGGTGTTTTCTGTGTCCTCCGCCTGATGCCTCTGTGTGCCAGGCTCTGTTCCCTGCGAGCGTTGCGACGCACAGGGGCGGAGCCTAGCGGCAAATTCAAAAATGACAAAATTCATAATACATACAGTACACTGTAATCGTACTAATTATTTCATATCCCTTTTGTCCCTAGTGTTTGTCCAGTGCCCTGCCTGCAGTTTTGGATTATATATACTGTTCTTTCTGCCTGGAAACTTGAGAATGTCCATAGCAACCAAAAAGTGTCCCTTTATGTCAAAAGTGGTTTGAGACCAGCTAGAAAACAGTGATAGTAAATAAGAACACTTGCAGAATTGAGCGATAGTGAATAGTGGGGAAATTCATTTTATTATAATTATTATATTATTATTTTTTTACATTTTTTATAGTTTTTATATTATAATTTATGATTTTGTGTTTCAGACTTTATCATACGTGGGATGTCTGCTAGACTCTTGTTTGGACAGATTTAAGTGTGTTATTACTAAGAATTACAGGCCTAAAATATAAAACGGCAAATTTCCATGCAAAATAATGGTACCGCTTTCAGCATCAAAAATCTGACATAATCAAACCGCCAGGGAGGCTACAGGATATTGATAGTCAAAACTTTTTTACCAGCTAGTTTGTGAAGGAAAATCTGCAACAGGGAAAAAGACAATAAATAGGCAGATGGGTTCTAGCACTCCCCTACTTAAAAAAAAAAAAATATTACTTCTGTCTGGGTTGCTATTGGAGGGTTTTCCTCGCTTCCTATCTAGTAAAACTATGTCAGTAGAACAAGAAGTGAAGAGAAAGGTGTCTCAAGGAGCCCCGGACAGCAGAAAAACTGTTTTAATCCTTCCCTGCTCCATCCAAAACTAGAAGAATGTTCGACATAGCAAATCTTTACTTTCTGAGCTCAGGTTCAAATTAACAGGGGAATCATCCTCTCTATTTGTCCTGTTTACCATTATCATTGAAAGTGAAAGTAAAAGAAAATCCCAAATTGTGGTTGTCCCCAAAAAAATAATAGAGGGGAAATCTACCAATGGTGACACTAGTTCTGGTGACCTGGGGGTCCCCAAGTAATGTCTTTAATTTGCAGGGATTTCCTCTCACTTCCTGTTTGGCTAAGGGAAAAGCAGTGAAGGTAAATCTCTTCAATGGGACAAAAATGGCAAAAATAAACCTTACACAGGTTTTTTTTTTTTTATTCTTTATTTTGTTTTATCAAGATTTCAATTATGTTACATCAATACATTTCCATTGATCCAGCCAAGATAATAAGCATACAAAAATAATACTGAGTACTAAGAGATTCCTGGCTCTCTCCTTATACTCACATTTCTAAAATCTCGATTTCATCCCCCCCCCTTTCCCCTTTTATATCCCCCTCCCCCCTTCTACCTCTTATTTTCTACCATTTCTCTACTACTTTCTCAGATTTTCTACATAGCTCCATGTTTTCTTAAAATCTTTCCAACATTCCCACTTGTTTTTAAATCCTTTTTTTTCCTCCTCTACGCCGTACTTCAGTCCCTCCATACTGTATGTTTCTTCCACGGAATCTACCCACTCCCATATAGATGGACTTTCCACTTTTCGCCATTTTTTTGGGATCAACCTTTTGGCCGCGTTTAATAAATGTGGGATCAGTGACTCTTTATACTGTTTCATTCCTCCATCCCCTCCATGGAATAAAACTATCCAAGGATTTTTTTTAATCTCCTTCTCTGTAATTATTTTTATCATTTCCAGTATCTTTTCCCAGTAAGTTTGAATTTTAGGGCATTGCCACCATATGTGGGCCATTGTTCCCCTCCCCCCACATTCTCTCCAGCATTCTGCCTTCTGTTCTACTTGAAATTTACTCAATTTATCTGGTGTGGCATACCAGCCTGTAATACATTTATAGTTCATCTCTGCGGTCCTGCTGTCCATGGCAGACGAGTGGGCCAATTTTATTATTTTCTCTATAGTCCTTTTATCCCTACATGTTCCCAATTCTCTTTCCCATTTCTTTATAAATGGGGGCATCGCCAGTTCATCCACTGTCATCAGTAATTTGTAGAGTTTTGATATAGTTCCTGTTAAGTTATCGGCCATACAAACCCGTTCCAACGTCGTAAGTTCCTCCCCAGACCTAATTGGCTGGGGAAGGCTTTGTACAAAGTGGGTCAACTGGTGGTACCTCCATTCATCTACTATCATTAATTCCCTATTGTGTCTCAATTCTTGAAGTGGTATAATTTTCCCTTTTTTTATTATATCTCTTAACTGTGCTCTCTCTTTTTTAATCCAATTTCCTCCCACTATTTTTTTTCCCGGTGCAAAATATTTGTTTTCTTTTAATTCTATAAGGGGAGAGTTATATTCCCTATCTATTTGTTTATGTAATCTATCCCAAATTTTCAGTGCTATTCGTGTCATGACGTGAGTGTTTTCTCCTAGTGCTCTAAACTGGGGGGGGGGTTCCATATTACACCTCCTAATTGTGTTTTTGCCATTGCCTTTTCAATATTTACCCACCTTTTTTCGTGCCTATCTTTGGCCCACTCCACTACCCGGGACAACACCACCGCATCATAATATTTTTTAATGTCTGGCACTGCCAGCCCTCCATGCTTTTTTTCCTGTTTTAATACAGAGAAGGAGATTCTATGTTTTTTATTATTCCATACAAAGTTCATTAGCATCTTTTTTAACACTCTGAAGTACGGTTGAGGTATTGCAACTGGTAACATCTGGAACTTATACAAGATTTTCGGCAGCACAACCATCTTTAAGATGTTAATTCTTCCTATCCA
This sequence comes from Rana muscosa, assembly GCA_029206835.1. Classification (NCBI taxonomy): domain Eukaryota; kingdom Metazoa; phylum Chordata; class Amphibia; order Anura; family Ranidae; genus Rana; species Rana muscosa. The sequence goes on from CM055123.1 coordinate 169,197,402, forward strand.
TGATATCGGGCGGTTTATTAGGCTTGTGCAATTCGTTTCGTAACGAATTGAAATTCGTCCGAATTTAGCAACTTTCGGACATTCGGAAGCATTCGAATTTCCGAACAAAGCAATTACGAATAAGACCGAATCCGAAATAAATTATACCGCAAATAGCGAATGCCCGAATGTCTTCGGCATAATTCGTTATGAAAAAGTTACGAATGTACGAATCCATACGAAGCACAATAACACTCACTCTGCTCTGCTCTCTGCTTCTCCCACACCGTGCTGAACTCCCTCTCAAAATGGTGTACAGGGGCGGAGGTTATAGCCGCATGTAAAAAACGAAAGTAAAATACGAGATTTCGAATCCATTCGAAGCACAATAACACTCTGCTCTGCTCTCTGCTTCTCCCTCACCGTGCTGAACCCTCTCAAAATGGTGTACAGGGGTGGAGCCTATAGCCGCATGTTAAAAACGAAAGTAAAATACGAGATTTTGAATCGTTACAAATAACCGCAATGTATTTAGAAAAGTACAAATCCATTCGAAGCACATTAGGCATAATAGGCAGCGTCGTTGTGAGAGAGACACGGAAAATTACGAATCAACGAACCCAAAAAAAGTTACGAAAGTAGGAGTTGTGTCCAGAATCAACGAAAAACAACGTACTCTACCGAAAGTACGAACCCAAAAAAAGTTACGAAAGTAGGAGTTGTGTCCAGAATCAACGAAAAACAACGTACTCTACCGAAAGTACGAATTATAAAGCAACAAAAAATTCAACGAAAAATTACGCTTGCAAAAATACGAATGAGTCCGAACACGAAAAATCCCGTCTAGCAAAATTACGAATGATTACGAATCAACAGGACCGGAAAGAAACGAACCGAAACGGAACGAATTTTTCCGTTGTGCACAAGTCTACGGTTTATCATTTTTCTAATTTCACTTTTTATTTCATTTAACAGAGGGATATAATTTATCTTGTATATTTTTTTTATTGAGTTGGCCAGTTTTACCCCTAAGTACTTAAGTTCCTTCTGCCAAGGGAAGTTGTACTCTTTTCTTAAGCTCTGTTCTTCTGCCTTTCCAATATTGACATTTAGAATCTCAGTTTTAGCTATATTGATTTTAAAATTTGATATTTCTCCATATTGTTTAAGTGTTTTGAATAAGTTCGGTAATGTGGTCCTGGGATTATTAATAAAGAACAAGACATCGTCCGCAAAAGCTGCGAGTTTGTGTTCATCTTCCTCCAATCTAATCCCTTTAATGTCTGGATTATTCCGTACCGTCGCAAGTAAGGGTTCTAGGGACAGGACAAATAAGAGGGGGGACAGGGGGCATCCCTGCCTTGTCCCATTTTTCATCTCAAAAGCTTGAGACAGTGTGCCATTTATTTTAACCCTACCCATAGGATGTTGGTACAATGTTTTAATCCACTGTATCATCCTGGCTCCTAGGCCCATAGTTTCCAGGGTTTGTATCATGAGTCCCCAGTCTACCCTGTCGAATGCCTTCTCTGCATCTACCCACAGGAGTAGACTTGGGGACTCATTCTCTTTTATTTTCTGGAGAAGGAACAATGCTCTCACACCATTGTCCCTCCCCTCCCTACCTGGGATGAATCCCACCTGATCCGGATGTACCAGTGATGGCATCCATATCTTCATTCTTTCTGCCAGGACTTTCGCATATAATTTTACATCTGCATTTAATAGCGAGATTGGTCTATATCCGGAACATAAGCTTTCATCTTTCCCCTCTTTTGGTATGACCGTTATTATGGCCACTAAGGCTTCCCTTCCCATTTCATAGTCCGTCCCTAATCCGTTCATGTAGTTGCATATCCTGGGTACCAGTATCTCCTTACATTTTTTAAAGTATAGAGCTGTAAACCCGTCAGGGCCGGGACTTTTCCCTAGGGCTGAGTCTTTTAGTGCCTTACTTATTTCTTCTTCCGTTATGGGTTTGTCTAATGCTGTTCTTTCCTCTTCATTAATCCTATGCAATCCTGCCTTGTTTAAAAATTCTTTAATTTTCAGTTGTTTCTCTCCTACTCTCCATCTGTTCTGCTCCACTGAATACAGCCCCTCATAGTAGTTTTTAAATGCATCTGCTATATCCTTAGTTCTATATACTTCCTCTCCGTCTCCTGTAGGAAAGCTACATCTGCTCTATGATATTTAAGCTCACTTAAGACCTTATGTCTTTTGGTAGGTATATTGAGCCCTCTCACATTATAGGACAGGAAATTTATTGCTGTCATATCTGTCTTTCATCCCCTTTTCCCTTTTTTTTTGTAGAGTCAAAAAGGTAGAATCCCCTCCTTTCTCCCCATTACAAAACCCCTCTCCCTCCCCCCCTAATCCCTCCCTCCCCCGCCTTTCCCATTGCCAATCCCTTCCCTCCTCCCCCCATTTCCCTTTTGGCCCATTATTGGCCTTAGAACCATCAATGATCTTTTCTCCTGGTTCTCCCATTTTAGAGGTGCCACTCTAACCCTGCCGCTCAGCCCCCCTCCTCCTCCCTTTAAATTTAGGGAGAATGAGGGAGGTCCGGAGGCGCTGCATGGTGGGCCGGTCTACCCTTTCCCACCTCCTACACCTCCCCCCCTCCCTCTCCTCCCTCTACCACCCCCCACCCCCTCCAAAGGACCCCCCATATCCCCCCCTTCCTGAGCCATTTGACAAGCCATGCTACATGTCCTCCTACTAGCCTCATTCCCTTCTCCATCCCATTAAAATTAGGCATGGTCAGTGGTGTATCCCGGAATTCAATTTAAAAATCTGGTCACATATTAAAGAGGAACTAAACTGTGGAAGCTGTGCCCAAAAAAGGTAAGCAGGGGACAAATAACTAGTCACTAATTTGGAGTGAGAATTGGTAAATTCACTACTGTGTTAGGAAGTACACTGCTATTTTTCAGGAGGAATCCAAGACAAAAACAAAAGAAATTCAGGTTACTACTTTAACCTCCCTGGTGGTTTTCTGTGTCCTCCGCCTGATGCCTCTGTGTGCCAGGCTCTGTTCCCTGCGAGCGTTGCGACGCACAGGGGCGGAGCCTAGCGGCAAATTCAAAAATGACAAAATTCATAATACATACAGTACATTGTAATCGTACTAATTATTTCATATCCCTTTTGTCCCTAGTGTTTGTCCAGTGCCCTGCCTGCAGTTTTGGATTATATATACTGTTCTTTCTGCCTGGAAACTTGAGAATGTCCATAGCAACCAAAAAGTGTCCCTTTATGTCAAAAGTGGTTTGAGACCAGCTAGAAAACAGTGATAGTAAATAAGAACACTTGTAGAATTGAGCGATAGTGAATAGTGGGGAAATTCATTTTATTATAATTATTATATTATTATTTTTTTAAATTTTTTATAGTTTTTATATTATAATTTATGATTTTGTGTTTCAGACTTTATCATACGTGGGATGTCTGCTAGACTCTTGTTTGTACAGATTTAAGTGTGTTATTACTAAGAATTACAGGCCTAAAATATAAAACGCCAAATTTCCATGCAAAATAATGGTACCGCTTTCAGCATCAAAAATCTGACATAATCAAACCACCAGGGAGGCTACAGGATATTGATAGTCAAAACTTTTTTACCAGCTAGTTTGTGAAGGAAAATCTGCAACAGGGAAAAAGACAATAAATAGGCAGATGGGTTCTAGCACTCCCCTACTTAAAAAAAAAAATTATTACTTCTGTCTGGGTTGCTATTGGAGGGTTTTCCTTGCTTCCTATCTAGTAAAACTATGTCAGTAGAACAAGAAGTGAAGAGAAAGGTGTCTCAAGGAGCCCCGGACAGCAGAAAAACTGTTTTAATCCTTCCCTGCTCCATCCAAAACTAGAAGAATGTTCGACATAGCAAATCTTTACTTTCTGAGCTCAGGTTCAAATTAACAGGGGGATTCATCCTCTCTATTTGTCCTGTTTACCATTATCATTGAAAGTGAAAGTAAAAGAAAATTCCAAATTGTGGTTGTCCCCAAAAAAATAATAGAGGGGAAATCTACCAATGGTGACACTAGTTCTGGTGACCTGGGGGTCCCCAAGTAATGTCTTTAATTTGCAGGGATTTCCTCTCACTTCCTGTTTGGCTAAGGGAAAAGCAGTGAAGGTAAATCTCTTCAATGGGACAAAAATGGCAAAAATAAACCTTACACAGGTTTTAACCTTTCCTTGTTCTATCCAAAATGAAAACAAGTTTTTCCTATAGTTCTACTTTAAAGTAGAATAAAAAAGTAGTCGTCGTAGGATGGAAAACATAAGGGTTTGTCTGTGACATTATTTTAACTTCTAGTTAACTGTGAAACCTGCAGAAAACAAACCTATCAATTTTTTTTTTAATCATTGAACATTTAGAATAATAGATCATACACATATGCTGCATATATCAAGCTCATTGTTCAAAATTAACATTCTATTGTGAATGTTCCCTAATCATCTCTTAATTGTTGCATTCCACCTCTAAAACCGCGCAAACCATGAAACATCCATCAATGTGGGATGATTAATGAGTAAAACTAAAGGTTGATGTACAGCATTCAATATCTCAGTGTTTCCATTTAACCGTTACTCTTCAATAAAAAAAAAAAAATATACAATAAAATGTAAAAATCATATATACAACCTTAAATGACACTTATAATGCCAATAAATCAACAAAAATCTCACTTTTAAATATCAAGTTTGTATTATTAATTGTGGCCATAATCCCTCCACAACCACTGTTCAGAATTTTAAAAAACTTTCTGATAGACCATTTAAGCTTCTTTCAAAATGTTAATTATTTCATTGAAATATGGCAACAACAGGTATACAAAAATTTTAAAAACTTGACAAATGATAAGTAGCAAAATGAATAATTCTCTTGGTAACTAAACCCACTGCATCCAGTGCAAATGGAAAAAAGTAAAAAAAAAACAGCCAAACAGCCATTCAATACTTTATAAAACTGCCACCAACTATGCAAATGGTCCACTGCATATAACATGAATTAATTGTTCTTGATTATGACAGTAAAACAAGATAAAAATGTAACTAGTTTCTACAAATAAAATGTTATGCAGTGATCAAGAGGATATCATCAATCACAGACATGTCGAAAAATAGGATTTTTGTACTCACCGTAAAATCCGTTTCTCTGACGTCCATGGACCGACGCAGCTCTTATACTGATTACATGTAGGTATATGTCCCTGCTCGCAGGAGAAGACCTAGGCAGAATGTTAGATGTTAAAACATTCTAGAACAAGCCAGAGCTGAACAGCCCCGCCCAGGGGGGCGGTCCCTCCGGACATTACCCTTCCACCTGCAGCTAATCAGCCTCAGTTCGTAACAAAGCAGTACAAACTTAAAAGGAAGGGTGGGTGCTGCGTCGGTCCATGGACGTCAGAGAAACGGATTTTACGGTGAGTACAAAAATCCTATTTTCTCTTATCGTCCATGGACCGACGCAGCTCTCATACTGATTACATGTGGGACGTCCCAAAGCAGTATAAGAAAAGGGTGGGAGCAAAAAAAGTAAGGAACAACCAAAACTTCACTCCAAACCAGCAGAGCCCCTCAACGGAGGAGTTGCAACATTAGACAGCGGCCTGCAACACTTGCGGCCGAAGGAAGCATCTGAAGATGCAGCCACATCAACCTTGTAGAACTTTGAAAAGGTATGAACGGACGACCAGGTCGTCGCCTTGCACACTTGTGCAACCGACGATTGATGTCGGAAGGCCCGGGAAGCACCAATTGCCTTGGTGGAATGCGCCGCAACCGGAAAGGGAGGCGCCCGCCCCTTAAGGGCATAGGCCTGTATGACGGTCTGCCTGATCCACCTAAAGACGGCGGCAGATGACACTGCTCGGCCCTGTTTTTGACCAGACACAGATTTCCGAATGGAAACAGTAGCAGACAGGTACACTCGTAAGGCTTGTACCCATCTTAATGTATGAAGCGCAAACTCTCAGGGAAGCGATGGGTGAGGACACAAGGACGGAAGAACAATGTCCTTCTTAAGGTAAAAGGCCAAGACCATCCTTAGAAAAGAAGGATGGTCGTGGGCGCAACACCAACATATCCTTATGGAGGACCAAGTAAGGCGACTTGCCAGACAAGGCTGCCAACTCAGACACCCGTCTAACCGAAGCAATGGCCAATAAGGCCAACTTCCGGGACAAGGTCAAGAGAGGAATCTCTCTGATATTCTCAAAGGGATGTTCTTGGAGAACCGAGATGCATCAAAATCAGATCCCAAGTAGGGAGAGGAGGCTTGACAGGGGGGACCACATGGCGAACCCCCTGCCCAAAAGGTGCTAATCAAGGAATGGCCCGGCAGCGGTCGTTGAAAAAGACAGTCCGGGCCGAAATCCGACCCTCAAAAAAAGGTATGCAAGGCCAGCTTTTGGGTCACACCACGCTGTAAGAACAGCAAAATCCTGGGAACGGAAAACATCCGAGGATGCCACTCAAGTTCCTCGCACATAGCGATGTAAGCCTTCCAGGTACGGTAAGATATCTTTCTGGAGGAAGATTCCCGTGTCAACAACATAGAAGAGATGACCGAATACGAGAGAACTCGGTCCTTTAGCACCTGGCTTTAAACAGCCATGCCATTAAAGCCAAGGACTGTAAAGCAGGATGAAGTATGCTCTGCGAAGCTGGCGAGGCAACAACAGTAGCAGAGGGTAAGCATATATCAGGCGATACTGCCCCCACGGGCTTCCAACGCGTCTAACGCATCCGCCCAGGGGTCCCTGGACCTGACCACGATCTTGCCACCTTGCGAGTGAGTCGAGAGGCCACAAGGTCCACTTCAGGTGCCCCACCTCCGGTAAAGAAGGTGGAAACACCTCTGGATGCAAGGACCCTTCGCCTGCAATGCACACGGCCGACAGGACCGTCTTGCAGCGAGACGTATGAAAATCCCAAAGAGACTCCGCAATGTATCGGAGAAGGGAGGCCCCAGTGTACAGGGTGCCTCAAATGTTGGCCAATAAAGGCAACTTGACGGAACTTCCCTAGAAACTCGGTCAGAGGACTAGTACCTCAGCCTCCACAGGTGGCGCAAACCCACCCCGGGCACAGAGACCCTAAAGGCTAAAGCAGTTGTAGTGCACCTGCTAGACGACTGATGAATGAAGCAGAGGCTTTTGCCCAGTCATTGAGCTACAAAAAATGCCAGAGACGCAGCCACTAACGGGCGCAACGCCAACCGCAGCCTGGCGAACACAGTCCAAGCCAGCGCTTCTGATCACCACTGAAAGCAGGTGGAAAGTGATACCTCTGAAACCAGGGATCCTTGTGACAATGCTCCATCCAGCAGCTACCCATGGATAGGTGCTGATTGTGCAAACACATAGTTTATACTATGTATTGCGTCAAACGCACAAATGGAGAGTGTGGGAGGAAACCCACCCAGCCACAAAGAGCATAATACCACCACATACGGCGTATGTAGTTTAGTATTTGTGGATAAACCTATTAAACGCGTATATACTGTGCCAGCGACAAAGGCGTGCACATCATCGGGGGCCTGGACGTAAACCAGCCACACAGATTGCGTACACAACCGTGCAGGTATGTTAGCCTGCGAATAAACAAATTGCACATGTTTATACTGTGCATAGCGCTGAGAATGCGCACACCATTGGAACGCAGGGGAGAAACCTGAGCACCCGGATGAAACCCATGCAGACTGCATACACATACCGTGCATGGTATTATAGTATGTGTGCTAAACATTTTGCACAAGCCCATGTGTGCATAGCACCGAAGGCGCGCACAATGTTGGCGCGTGGGAGGAACCGAAGTACCCCACGCATACTCAGAGAATGCAATACCTACAGTTACTGTAAATGTATTTAGTGTAGTGTATAGACATAATGTGTATGTTTACACCGTGTATTGCACCAAAGGCATGCATGTCATGTAGCATGGGCAGAAACCCATGTAGACTGCATACGCATACCGTGTAGGTATTATAGTGTGTGTGCTAAACCTTTTGCACAAGCTCATGTGTGCAAAGCACCGAAGGCGCGCACACCGTTGGCGCGTGTGAGGAACCGAAGTACCCCATGCATACTCAGAGAATGCAATACCTACAACTACTGTAAATGTATTTAGTGTAGTGTATAGACATAATGTGTATGTTTACACCATGTATTGCACCAAAGGCATGCATGTCATGTAGCATGGGCAGAAACCCAAGCAGACTGCATACGCATACCGTATAGGTATTATAGTGTGTGTGCTAAACCTTTTGCACAAGCTCATGTGTGCATAGCACCGAAGGCGCGCACACCGTTGGCGCGTGGGAGGAACCGAAGTACCCCACGCATACTCAGAGAATGCAATACCTACAACTACTGTGAATGTATTTAGTGTAGTGTATAAACATAATGTGTATGTTTACATTGTGTATTGCACCAAAGGCATGCATGTCATGTAGCGTGGGCGGAAACCCACGCAGCCTGCAAAGACATACCGGGTAGGTCCAATCGCACAAATTTAGACTGTGCATAGCGCCGAAGCGCCCACTCGGAAGAACTCCACGCAGACAGCACACAGATACCGTGCAGGAATGATAGCATGTGAATCAACATAATATTGCACATGTTTATGCTGTGCATTTCCATTGGAGCGTGGGGGGAAACCGGAGTACCCGGAGGAACCCCACGCAAACAGTATACCCATACTGTAAACATGTATAATATGTGCAATAAACATATTGAACATGTCTATACTGTGCAGAGAGCCGAAGCGCACATACCATGAGAGTGCAGGAGGACACCGGAGCCCCCGCCAGCCCAGAGAGTATGATACATACATATACTGTGAATGTATCTGGAGTCGTGCATAAACATATTTTGTACGTTTATATCATGTATGGCACTGAAACACAGCATTGGAACGTGGGGACAGCCACGCAGACACAGAGACCAATAACACATACATACACTGTGAATGTATGCAGTGTAGAGGTATAGGATGAGTTTAAATTATGGCGCAGAGGCGCATAATCTTCTCTGTATCATTCCAACCTGCTTGACTGTGCTGCTGAAGCAGCATGCAGGTAACAGGTAACCTCTGATCCTCAGACCGTGTGTCTGTCAGAGCTCAAATCATTCCCCAGGAAATGGCGGGAAATGTTACCTCAGGTATCACACACAAGGCTCACAGGGATTAGAGACATAAATGAATAAAGTCCTCCCTCATCCATGCTGCTCTTGAGGCAGCGTGTGAGGAAAACAGTGAGGAAACTGTGTAAAAGAAAAGCTTGTCACAGCAATTCCAGCCTGAGTGTGTTTCTCACATCATCAATGAGATCACTTACAAGCACCCTGTCATTCACTGACACAGAACTGGAGTCTTCCTCACAAGGGAATGTCCTGTTCATAAACATTAAATATTCAGAGGTAGGGTCCTGAGCCCAATAGCTAGGCCCATATCTGACTCAGAGCACTCCTTCACTAAAGATTTTTGTGGGGGGGAGGGGGCATATAGCTCCTTTTGCTCGCACACCGCTTCCATTCTGACAGGAATGATTCCAGGACTGCTGACAACTGGTCCATAAGGACCGCAGGTGCAGGAAACATATGAACATGTTTAACTGTGCAGCACTGCCAGTTGCCCCAGGCAATGTGGAGAGCAGGTGTATCAGACTCCATAAACGCCACCCTCTGAGACCTTATACACTATACAGTGAATATGCAGTCCACCCACTGGCTACGCTGAGGAGGGGATACCCGAGAGGACCCACCAACCCTTAAGGACAGCTCAGTCTGTGAGGAGATTGTGAGGGGATTCGCGCCACCGCCAGAAATAGATGCGCGGCGGCCACAAGAAAATGGCCGCCGTCCGCAGCCATAACTGTGCCACTGAACGCCAAGATGGCCGCCGAGCGCAAAATTCAAAGCTCTAATGCGCGCCACTGGCGCACGCAATAACCACCTCAAACAGCGCCAATGGCGCACGCAATAATCACCTCACACACCAGAAAAAACTGCAGACATGAGGGCCCAACCAGGCCAGAGTGACCCCCAAGCACCCCACAGCACAGCACCAGTACAGGGTGCAGAGAGCAGCATAACAGGGGGGGGACAGGGAGAAACCCCCACACACAGAAACACAGCCAGCATGTACTCACCTGCAGTAGGAGAGACTACTTACCCGTCCCTTTCAGGGACCCACTGGCTTGTTTCAGACAGACCTATCACAGAGTCGTACTGCGTAGCTGTCGGCCCGGTCCAAAGCGAGAGATACAGTCAGTCAAGTACTGTTCAATCTTGAGAGGACCGCGGGAGCATGAAAGCAACCCGGCCACCCCTGGAGTCATGGGTCATGTCGTGAACTGAGTCTCACGCACGCAAGGCGAGGATCAGCACGCTCGATGGTCGGACAGGGAAGACTACGAGGATACTAGTGTACCCAACCTGTTGCCCAGCCGACAGTTGATTGAAGGTCTCAAAAATAAAATAATAAAATTCCCAAAGGAATAAAAATCAAAAGTAAAATCTTCCAGGAGACTGGCTCCTGAGAGCCACGTCTTCTCCTTCTGCTAGGCAGAAAAAAAACTGAGGCTGATTAGCTGCAGGTGGAAGGGTAATGTCCGGAGGGACCGCCCCCCTGGGCGGGGCTGTTCAGCTCTGGCTTGTTCTAGAATGTTTTAACCTCTAACATTCTACCTAGGTCTTCTCCTGCGAGCAGGGACATATACCCACATGTAATCAGTATGAGAGCTGCGTCGGTCCATGGACGATAAGAGAAAAAATAGGATTTTTGTACTCACCGTAAAATCCGTTTCTCTGGCATCCATGGACTGACACAGCGTGTCTTATACACCTTTACACGTGGGTTATGTCCCTGCTTGCAGGAGAAGACCTAGGCAGAATGTGAGATGTTATACATACATTCTAAACAGCCAGAGCTGAACAGCCCCGCCCAGGGGGCGGTCCCTCCGGCATAACCCTCCCACTGCAGTCAGCAGACCTCAGTTCGTAACAAAGCAGTACAAACTCGAAAAGAAGGGTGGGTGCTGTGTCAGTCCATGGATGCCAGAGAAACGGATTTTACGGTGAGTACAAAAATCCTATTTTCTCTTGTCATCCATGGACTGACACAGCGTGTCTTATACACCTTTACACGTGGGATGTCCCAAAGCAGTGTCAAGAGGGATGGGAGCAGTATAAATGGAAAACCAAAAACTTCACTCCAAACAAGGCAGAGCTCCTCAACGGAGGAGTTGCAACATCAACCAGCGGCCTGCAACACCTTGCGGCCGAAGGAAGCATCCGAAGATGCAGCCACATCAACCTTATAAAATTTAGAAAAGGTATGAACAGACGACCAGGTCGCCGCCTTGCACACTTGTGCAACCGACGCTTGATGTCGGAAAGCCCAGGAAGCACCAATTGCCCTGGTGGAATGTGCCGTAACCGGAAAGGAAGGCGCCCGCCCCTTGAGAGCATAAGCTTGAATGACGGTTTGTCTGATCCACCTAGAAATGGTGGCAGACGAAACCGCTTGGCCCTGTTTTGGACCAGAGACAGCCACAAATAGTGAGTCAGACTTCCGAATAGAGGCAGTAGCAGACAGGTACACCCGCAAGGCTCGTACCACATCCAAAGTGTGAAGCGCAAACTCTCTGGGATGCGATGGGTGAGGACACAAGGACGGGAGGACAATGTCCTCATTTAAGTGGAAGGCCGAGACCACCTTTGGCAGAAAAGAAGGTCGCGGACGCAACACCGCCTTACCCTTATGGATGACCAAAAAGGGCGACTTGCAGGACAAGGCCGCCAACTCAGACACTCGTCTAATGGAAGTAATGGCCACCAAGAAGGCCACCTTCTGAGACAAGGTCAAGAGGGGAATATCTCTAATATTCTCAAAGGGAGGTTCCTGGAGAACCGAGAGCACCAAATTCAGATCCCACGGGGGGAGAGGAGGCTTGACAGGGGGGAGCAAATGGCGAACCCCCTGCACAAAGGTGCTAACCAAGGGATGACCCGCCAGCGGTCGCTGAAAGAAGATGGCCAAGGCCGAAATCTGACCCTTAATGGTACTCAAAGCGAGCTTTTGGGTCACGCCACGCTGCAGAAAATGCAGGATTCTGGGAACGGAATACGTTTGTGGGCGCCAGTCCAGCTCTTCGCACATGGCGATGTAAGCTCTCCAAGTACGGTGATAGATCTTTCTGGAGGAAGACTTCCGTGCCCTTAACATGGTCGAAATGACCGAATCCGAGAGACCTCGGTCTCTCAGCACCTGGCTTTCAATAACCATGCCGTTAAAGCCAGAGACTGTAAAGCAGGATGAAATATAGGACCTTGAGACAGAAGGTCCCCCCGCATTGGTAACCGCCAGGGAACGTCTGCGACGAGACGTGCCAGATCGGCGTACCAGTGACGCCGAGGCCAATCCGGAGCAATGAGGATCACCGGAATTCCCTCGGTCGCTACCCTGCGGAGCAGGTGAGGCAGCAACTGCAGCGGAGGATAAACGTATATCAGGTGATACTGACCCCATGGGGCCACCAACGCATCCGAGGCATCCGCCCAGGGATCCCTGGATCTGGCCACAAACCTCGACCCCTTGCGATTGAGTCGAGAGGCCATCAGGTCCACATCCGGCGTGCCCCACCGTCTGCAAAGGAGTTGAAAGACCTCCGGGTGCAAGGACCACTCTCCCTGGTCCAGCGTCTGGCGACTTAGATAGTCCGCCTGCCAATTGTCTACGCCCAGAATGTAGACGGCCGACAGAGCCGGCACACTTCTTTCGGCCCACCTCAGGATGATACGGGCGACCTCGGAAGCCGCAGCTGAGCTCCGAGTCCCCCCTTGATGGTTGACATACGCCACTGCTGTGGCGTTGTCCGATTGGATCCTGATGGAGTGACCCTGTAGTTTCTCCGACCATGAGGAGAGGCACAGTCTGATTGCCCGTATCTCCAGCACATTGATCGGTAAGAGGGCTTCGTCCGGAGTCCAAAGCCCTTGGGCCGACAGGACTCCCCAGACTCCCCCCCAGCCCATCAGGCTGGCGTCCTTTGTGATCACCGTCCATTGGATGGGGAGGAACGACTTCCCGGACCGAAGAGCCGGGGACCTCAACCACCACGTCAGGGACGCCCTGACCAGGTGACTCCCCTGGATCTGAAGATCCAAGGACAACGGGGATTTGTCCCAAGTGGACAAGATCTCTTTCTGTAAAGCCCTGGTGTGCGCTTGGGCATAAGAAACGGCCTGGAAGGAGGCCACCATGAGTCCCAGGACTCTCATGCAAAAGCGGATTGACGACCATTTTCGGGACGTCAGCACCCGTACTGCAGACTGAAGTGTCAGTAGTTTGTCTGGAGTTAGGAAGACTCTTGCCTCCAAGGAGTCCAGAATCAGACCTAGATACTCCAGACGCTGAGTCGGGACTAGAACCAACTTCTGAACGTTCAGGAGCCACCCAAACTCCCTGAGGGGCTGACTGACGATAGTCACACTTTCTTCCAATTCTGAGCCACTGTCTGCTCTTAGAAGAAAATCGTCCAGATAGCCCACGATAGCAATGCCTCGCTGTCTCAGCAAAGCTAGGACCGGAGCAAGCACCTTGGTGAACACCCTCTGTGCCGAGGCTAGGCCGAAGGGAAGAGCCACAAATTGATAGTGGACTTCGCCGACCGCAAAGCGCAGAAACTTCTGGTGGCTTGCGCAGATCGGAACATGCAAGTAGGCGTCCTTGATGTCCAAGGATGCCAGAAAATCCCCTTGATGGAGTGTAGCGATCACCGTGCGAATGGATTCCATGCGGAATTTTTGCACCTTCACGAAGGCATTCAGGGCCTTGAGGTCCAGGATTGGCCGAACCCCGTCCTTTTTTGGAACAACAAACAGATTCGAGTAGAACCCCTGAAACCTCTCCTGGGACGGAACCGGCACAATTACTCCGGACCCGATCAAATCCTGTACAGCCCCCAAGAGGGCTGCCCAACGGGCAGGAAGGAGAGGGAGATTTGAGGGAAAGAATCTGTCTGGGGGCCAGGAGCGGAACTCTATTCTGTATCCTGAGGTGACCACCTCGCACACCCACCGGTCGGAGATCCGTGAACCTGAGAAGTCGTCCCCCCACCCCAGAGACGGGCGGGGGCAAGACTTCACGCGGAGGCGGGCTTGGGAGCCGGCTTGTTCGGCTTACGCACCCAGGGGCGCTTGTGCCCGCCAGCCGCACTGTTGTCAGTCTGGGATGGCTTACCCGTGGACTCTGACGGACGAAAAAAAACCTTTTTTGCTGGAAAGGAAGGACCCGGTTTACGTCGGGCCTCCTTACCCTTGATAGTTCGAGGAAGGAGAGTGCTTTTACCTCCTGTGACATCCTTGACGATGTCATCCAGAGCAGCACCAAAAAGTCTACCACCCTGAAAAGGTAGATCCGTCAGGAGCTTCTTAGAGGCTAGGTCAGCAGACCAGCATTTCAACCAGATGAGACGACGCAATACCACCGCCGAGACAGAGGCCCTGGATATTAATGGGGCCGCGTCCAACGTGGCGTCGCACACATATATCGGACCCTGCACCATCTGGTGGGGCAGAGCAATAGTGTCTGGAGGAAGGTTATACTCCTGCACAGTTTGGTGCAAAATTTTTGCCCATTCCGTGAGTGTCTGAGACACAAGGGTCGCCGCTACTACTGGCCGTAGGGCGGATCCCAACAAGGCGAACATGGCTCTACTCACCACTTCTGACCTCCTGTCAGTGGGGTCCTTAAACGCAGGAGTCCCCTCCATCGGGAGAGTGGTGGCCTTGTTTAAACGGGCGACTGGAGGGTCGACCACCGGGGGAGAAGCCCACTTTTTAAGCAGGGCGTCTTCAAAGAGGTATCTAATAGACAAACGCCGCGGGACCATGAAAGTCTTCTGCGGCTTTTCCCAGACCTGGTCAATGAGCTGGTCAAAGAAAGGTACATATGGAAAAACCTTTTTAGAAGGCTTGGTCTTAAAAGAACCAAAGGAGACTGTATCCGCCTGAGGTTCTGCAGTCGCAGCATTTAGCTTGAGAGTGTCCCTCACAGCATCAATGAGTTCACTAACAAGCGCCCTGTCATTTACTGACTCAGAACTGGAGTCTTCCTCACAAGGAATGTCCTGTTCAAAACCATCCAAATATTCAGAGCTAGGGTCCTGAGCAGCAATAGCTAGGCCCATATCTGAATCAGAGCACTCCCCTTGTGGAGATAAAGTGGGGAGAGGGCGCTTTTTTGCTCCCTTGTGCTCACACACAGCTTCCATCCTGGTCAGAAATGATTCCAGGACTGCCGACAATTGGTCCATAGGGACCGCAGGTGCTGGAGCACTGGCTGCTGCCTCTGGCATGTTAGGGGAAGCTGGTGACTCTGACTCCATAATGTCCCCCTCTGAGACCACCCACAGGCTGTGCTGACTGAAGTAGGGGAATGCCCAGGGGACCCACCAACCTGACCAGGACCGCTCGGTTCCGCTGCCCTGTCCCTCCGCGCCGCGCTGCTCAGCGTGAGTGAGCTGAGAGGAGAGAGACTGTGAGGAGATTCGCGCCATTCCTGAGCGGCGCTAGAGGCCAAACTAGAGCTAGAAGAAGGTGCGGCTACAAGAAAATGGCCGCCGCAATGTGCTCTGGCGGACCACGGCAAGATGGCCGCCAATGTAAAAAACAGCACAGTCACCAAACATGGCGCCGAACGGCGCCCAGGCCCCTCACTCTCAAATAAACAGCCCCAGCGAAATGCAGAGCAGCATGAGCCCCCCCCAGGACAGTATGGCCCCCAGGCACCCCACACAGTACAGCGCCAGCGAAGTGCACAGAGAGTGACATTAAAAAACACAGGGGGAGACAGGGAAATCCCCCACACAAGAAACACACAGCATGTACTCACCTGCAGCCAAGAGAGACTACTTACCCGTCCCCTGAGGGACCCACTGGTGTGTTTCTGACAGAACTATCACAGTGCGGTACTGAGTAGCTGTCGGCCCGGTCCACCGCGAAAGATACAGCCGGACTGTTCTATCTTGAGAGGACCGCGGAGCTGGAAGCCCACCGGCCACCCCTGGAGTCGTGGGGCATGTCGTGAACTGAGTCTCACGCACACAAGGCGAGGATCAGCACGCTCGATGGTCGGACAGGGAAGACTACGAGGATATCTTGTACCCAACCTGTTGCCCAGCCGACAGTTGATAGAAGATCTCAAAAGAAAAAAATAGAAAAAAATTCCAAAAGGAATAAAAAATAGGTCAGGAGACTGGCTCCTGAGAGAGCCACGTCTTCTCCTTCTGCTAGGCAGAAAAAAACTGAGGTCTGCTGACTGCAGTGGGAGGGTTATGCCGGAGGGACCGCCCCCCTGGGCGGGGCTGTTCAGCTCTGGCTGTTTAGAATGTATGTATAACATCTCACATTCTGCCTAGGTCTTCTCCTGCAAGCAGGGACATAACCCACGTGTAAAGGTGTATAAGACCCGCTGTGTCAGTCCATGGATGACAAGAGAAATATAATTTATTTCAATTGCTAAGAAAATACCATCACCAGCTGGAATAACGAACATAGAGACCTGGTGGTGGTGGTGGTGGTTTATTGATTTCTAAACAGAAGCAAAGCCAATAATACAGCATAGCAGGAGAAATTTTTCTGCAGATTCTAGGCAACTATCTAACACTGAACTAGACAGCCTTTGATGGTTTAGCTGCACAGCATTTCCTGCTACTCATAACAGCTTGAATGTTAGCGGCTGCCAAACAATGATGTAAAAAACATGATATATACTGAAATTTTATGAAAGAATATATGTAACTTCATACCAGAAACCTGGAGCATAATTATACACAACAACTTCAGATCAAAATTATTCAAGCAAATCTGCCCCCTTTTCCAAAATAAAGAATATACAAGTTCATCAAAATGTGTTACTCTAAAATAACATGATGAATTTTAGACTAATAAATACTTCAAACTGTGGTACTTGTAGTTAATAGTTATTTACAAAGATTTATCCCTAAAGTAGAAGTAGACAAAACTTGAAAATGCCTGTTAAATTTGCACTTAGTTCTGTTCAAATCTGTGTAGTGAATACTGATATCTCACTGACTATGCTGCTAGTAAGGAAAAAAAAAAGACTGAGCCCATGCACACTCGCCAGTCATTTTCTAATTTGGTAGAGAGAAAACAAGAGTAGTGTGAGTAGGCTTGTTTTGAAGATTTTTTGTGAATGATGATGGCTGGAGAAGAGCACCATCATTCACAAAAACACAAGCACAAAACAACACACACCAGCTACTACACTAGCTTTTCTTTGTCAAGTGTAGTGGCTGGCTTGTGCTGTTTAGGTCTTGTGTTTTTGTAAAATAAGCGCACCACCATTCACAACAACACAAGCCACCAGCAACTACTGCACTTCTCTCCTCCCTGAATAGCTAGTGGCTATCTGAGCTCATTCTTCTCTGTCAGTGTCAGTGGAATATTTTCAGTAAATAGAAGCCAGCAAAGGAGAGCAGAGGAGGCACAGGGCTGCATGATTACATTGAGGGTTGCAGAATGGCTTCAGTGCTTGCTGTAGCTCCAGTATAGAACCACCCATAAATTGGGTTTCAGCTTGAGGTGGCGCTACAGCACTCTGCTTACAGAAAATAAATGTGGTTTTATTTCTAAACCACCACACAGCTTTGAATGGGAACAAGTGTGATGTACACTGGATTCTCAGAGGGATTTAACAAACATTTTCAACTTCTGGTGATACTTCTTCTTAATAAAATATTTTTCAAAATATTACGTCTTATTTTCCATAATGTGGTTGCAATTTACTTTGTTCTTTAGTCAGTTATTTGGAAATCTGAAAGTGCATTGGCTGCTACAAAATGAAAATGAATTTGTCAATATGTGCCAATATCAGATAGATTTACAAATAATAATGTAATGTGAGGTCTTATATTACCAATTAACTTCAAACAGATATTGGTAAATCTACTAGATATTGTACAATCCTGTTGTAATGCCTTTGCCTGGTATATTCTCACATGCTAAGAGGCCAAGCATATCCTTAGGCTACTGGAATATCAAGGTTAAAAAAAAAGAGTAGCCTGACTAGGTTATGTCTGCTTTTTACTGATTTACTATTTTTTGTGTAATTTGTGACACATTTCTAATCAAACCCAAGCAAGTTTAGAATATTGTTTATATCAGGGTATTGTTAACATTCAAAAATGGGTGGTTTTGTTTGTTTGGGGAGTAGATGAACAAACTGATAGGAAGTAGCAAGGTAGCTAAATCCCCAGGTGTGCTTCATGGCCTTTCTCTTCAGGAAATACTGAAATCAATATCTAAGCTCTGAAAAATGTGACCATTATCATTTGAATGCCTGCAGAAACCATACAGATTTGAAATATACTGTATTGTTTTGCTGGATTTGTCAGGCTTCTCGGATAGCGCATCTGTGCCCCTGAAATTGAAAAGCCTATTATGCCCAAACTGTGCTGCCTGCATACAGTCATTATCTGCTTAAAATATTTTCACACTAAGAGAAATTGGAGCTAGTGATGTATTCCTATCCTCTGTGCCACCAAGCAGACAAACCGCACTGCCAAGTCACTGTCTCAAAGCTGTGACTGACGGTACAAGCTGCAATCTTTCTTTAAATCCTGCACTGCCGGAAGCGATGTATAATCTCAAGCGTACGGTTGCAGCACTTAACACATTTTGGTAAGTATTAGGGGGATTGCCTGTGACGTGGACCTGCTGCATAAGCATGTTATGAGAAAACTTTATGACATTTTGCATTCAGAATGAGATTACTATTTCTGTAAAACAGTGAAGGAGATTAGTGTTATAATTAGCAGCAAAATACATTGTGGGTATTCTACAATATACGTATGCTGAATATTAACAGCATTGTTGATTATATGCCAGTAAATATAAAAGGTACATATCAGAAGCCTCACTGGTACTTTGTTCTTCTTGGTCATTAAGTCAGCAGCTTTTTCAAGAGAAATGGCCAGACAAAATAAACATAAGCATTAACCACTTGACCACTGGGCACTTAAACCCCCTTAATAACCAGACCAATTTTCAGCTTTCGGTGCTCTCACATTTTGAATGACAATTACTCAGTCATACAACACTGTACCCATATGAAATTTTTGTCCTTTTTTTCACACAAATAGAGCTTTCTTTTGGTGGTATTTAATCACTGTTGGGTTTTTTATTTTTTGCGCTATAAGAGAAAAAAGACTGAAAATTTTGTAAAAAAATGTTGTTTTTTTTCGTTTCTGTTATAAAATTTTGCAAATTACTATTTTTTCTTCATAAATTTTGGCCAAAATTTATACTGCTACATATCTTTGGTAAAAATAAGTACAAATTGGTGGATATTATTTGGTCTTTGTGAAAGTTATAGAGTCCACAAGCTATGGTGCCAATATCTGAAAATTGATCACACCTGAAGTACTGACGGCCTATCTCAATTCTTGAGACCCTAACATGCCAGAAAAGTACAAATACCCCCCAAATGACCCCTTTTTGGAAAGAAGACATTCCAAGGTATTCAGAAAGAGGCATTGTGAGTTTTTTGAAGTTGTCATTTTTTCCCACAATTCTTTGCAAAATCAAGATTTTTTTTTTCTCTTTTTTTTTTCCACAAAATTGTCATATTAGCAGGTTATTTCTCACACACAGCATATGCATTCCACAAATTACACCCCAAAACACATTCTGCTATTACTCCCGAGTATGGCGATACCACATGTGTGAGACTTTTACACAGCGTGGCCACATACAGAGGCCCAACATGCAGGGAGCACCTTCAGGCGTTCTGGAGCACCCAAGCCAATTCTGACATTTCTCTCCTACATGTAAAAATCATCATTTGTTTGCTAGAAAATTACATAGAACCCCAAAACATTATATATGTTTTTTTAGCAAAGACCTTAGAGAATATAATGGTGGTTGTTGCAACTTTTTATCTCGCACGATATTTGCGCAGCAATTTTTTTAACGCGTTTTTTTACGGAAAAAAAATGTTTTGTGCTTAAAAAAAAAAAAACAGTAAAGTTAGCCCAATGTTTTTGCATAATGTGAAAGATGAAGTTACGCCGAGTAAAAAGATACCTAACATGTCGCCCTTAAAAATTGCACACACTCGTGGAATGGCGCCAAACTTCGCTACTTAAAAAATCCCCATAGGCGACGCTTTAAATATTTTTACTGGTTACATGTTTTGAGTTACAGAGGAGGTCTAGGGCCAAAATGATTGCTCTCGCTCTAACGTTCGCAGAGATACCTCACATGTGTGGTTTGAAAACCGTTTTCATATGTGGGCGGGACTTACGTATGCGTTCGCTTCTGTATGCGAGCTCACGGGGACAGGGGCGCTTTAAAAAAAAAAAAAAAATTTTATTCTTCATTTTACTTTATTTATTTTAGTTTGACATGTTTTTCCGCCCTAAACATTTTTTTGATCACTTTTATACCTATTACAAGGAACGTAAACATCCCTTGTAATAGGAATATGGCATGACAGGTCCTCTTTACAGTGAGATATGGGGGGGGGGTGTCAATAAGACCCCACATCTCACCTCTAGGCTGGGAAGCCTGAAAAAAATACAAAAAAAAAAACAACAATCCTGGCTTTGATCGTAGCGGTGAGTCGGTAGAAGCACCGGAGGGCGGCGGGGGGGGGGACATCCCCTCTCGCCTCCCGTAAGAATGATCAAGCGGCGGAACAGCCGCTATGATTGTTCTTATGGTGTAGGGAATCGCCGGCTGAAAAAGCTAATATCTGAATGATGCCTGTAGCTGCTCCCATCATTCAGATATCCCCGCACAAAGTCAAGGACGTCATATGACGGCCGGAGGGCGGGAAGTGGTTATTGCGGAGTATTGCCGGGCATTGCGGAGTATTGCCGGGCATTGCGGAGTATTGCCGGGCATTGCGGAGTATTGCGGAGTATTGCGGACTATGGCAGGGTATTGCGGTGTATGGCAGGGTATTGCGGTGTATGGCAGGGTATTGCACGGGTATTGCACAGGGTATTGTGGAGGGTATTGCACAGGGTATTGTGGAGGGTATTGCAGAGTATTGTGGAGGGTATTGCAGAGTATTGTGCAGGGTATTGCAGAGTATTGTGCAGGGTATTGCAGAGTATTGTGCAGGGTATTGCAGAGTATTGTGCAGGGTATTGCAGAGTATTGCGCAGGGTATTGCAGAGTATTTTGCAGGGTATTGCAGAGTATTGTGCAGGGTATTGCAGAGTATTGCGCAGGGTATTGCAGAGTATTTTGCAGGGTATTGCAGAGTATTTTGCAGGGTATTGCAGAGTATTGTGCAGGGTATTGCAGAGTATTTTTCAGGGTATTGCAGAGTATTTTGCAGGGTATTGCAGAGTATTTTGCAGGGTATTGCAGAGTATTGTGCAGGGTATTGCAGAGTATTGTGCAGGGTATTGCAGAGTATTGCACCAGGGTATTGCAGAGTATTGCACCAGGGTATTGCAGAGTATTGCACCAGGGTATTGCAGAGTATTTCGCAGGGTATTGCAGAGTATTTCGCAGGGTATTGCAGAGTATTTCGCAGGGTATTGCAGAGTATTTTGCAGGGTATTGCAGAGTATTGCACCAGGGTATTGCAGAGTATTGCACCAGGGTATTGCAGAGTATTGCACCAGGGTATTGCAGAGTATTGCACCAGGGTATTGCAGAGTATTGGCAGGGTGTATTGCAGAGTATTGGCAGGGTATAGCACAGGGATGGCTGAGCAGGGATGGATGGATGGCTGGATCTGTGACTGCAATTGTCACAGATCCAGCCCACAGTGCTGCTGCTGCCATCCGCTCCCTCCCCCTCCCCTCTCACACTGTACCGATCGGTACAGAGAGGGGAGGGAGGAACCGGCGTCATCAAATGACGCCGGTCTGTTTACAAGTGATTGCTCCGTCATTTGACGGAGCGATCACGTGGTAAACGGCCGCTATCAGCGGCGATTTACCGCGATTCGTGATCCGCCGGGTCCTCTGGACCCGGCGGTCACGGAGTTTCCCGTGTGCGCGCCCCAGGGGGCGCGCGGGAGCGCGATTCTGGGAGGACGTTATATAACGTCCTCCCAGAGTTAAGCAACCACCTTGTCGACGTTATTTGTCGGCAGGTGGTTGTTAAGTGGTTAAAGTGATACCAAACAGAAAAGTATTAATTGCAATTTTTATTGACATAAATCATATATCATGCCACAGTTTTTTTTTAATCCTACAAGTACCTTATTCCCGCAGCTCTGTTGTGTGGTCACATGATCTTCCCCTGTTCTTTGTCATCTACAGGGAAAGATCTTTGGGAGGGGCTTCTATTACTCTGCTAATGTATGCTCTCTACAGTATGAGTGTATATCTGCACAGCCCAAATTGGTGCTGTGTCGGTTACATGATAAAAATAAATAGTTTCAGAGCAATTCAAATTAAATTCTAAATATAAAATGTATAGCTCCCTGTAAATCTATATTGAATATCATATGTGTAATTTGTGCATTTATATGGTGTAGGCAGAGTCAAAGATGTATTAGCATTAGCTTTCACTTTGTTCAGATGGCATCTGCATACAAGGCTCTTTTTTTACTTTACAGGTGTTGACAATTACGTTTGATACAGATTATTACTAATTTATAGTAAAACAAAGCTTTTTGTGAGTTCTTTAGTGAAAAAAATCAATCCGCATACTATATGCAAAAGTATTTGACACAGTTCCCCATAAACGTTTACTGTACAAAATAAGATCCGTTGGCATGGACCATATGGTGAGTACATGGATTGAAAACTGGCTACAAGGGCAAGTTCAGAGAGTGGTGATAAATGGGGAGTAATCAGAATGGTTAGGGGTGGATAGTGGGGTCCCCCAGGGTTCTGTGCTGGGACCAATTTAATTTGTTCATAAACGACCTGGAGGATGGGGTAAACCATTCAATTTCTGTATTTGCAGACGATACTAAGCTAAGCAGGGCAATACCTTCTCCGCAGGATGTGGAAACCTTGCAAAAAGATTTGAACAAATTAATGGTGTGGGCAACTACATGGCAAATGAGGTTTAATGTAGAATAATGTAAAATAATGCATTTGGGTGGCAAAAATATGAATGCAATCTATACACTGGGGGGAGAACCTCTGGGGGAATCTAGGATGGAAAAGGACCTGGGGGTTCTAGTAGACGATAGACTCAGCAATGGCATGCAATTCCAAGCTGCTGCAAACAAAGCAAACAGAATATTGGCATGCATTAAAAAGGGGATCAACTCCAGAGATAAAACGATAATTCTCCCATTCTACAAGACTCTGGTCCGGCCGCACCTAGAGTATGCTGTCCAGTTCTGGGCACCAGTTCTCAGGAAGGATGTACTGGAAATGGAGCGAGTACAAAGAAGGGCAACAAAGCTAATAAAGGGTCTGAAGGATATTAGTTATGAAGAAAGGTTGCGAGCACTGAACTTATTCTCTCTGGAGAAAAGATGCTTGAGAGGGGATATGATTTCAATTTACAAATACCGTACTGGTGACCCACAATAGGGATACAATTTTTTTGTGGAAGGGAGTTTAACAAGACACGTGGCCACTCATTAAAATGAGAAGAAAAGAGGTTTTAACCTTAAACTACTGTGACAGCAGGAAGGTAAAGTCACCTGGTTGCATCCAGGGGGGTAGATATATTTCGCCCAGATTCAGGCTTTACGCTGACTTATACAACTAGGTGGAGAGTTGTATAAGCCCAGCTAAGGCTAGTGGGCTCATGGATGACTCATACCTCTAGGGAGAGTGTGGGGCGTCGTGCAGACAGGGAGTTGATGAGACCAGCTGAAGCTTGTCAGCTCATTTAGGCCTCTATAAGAACTCCCAGCTTCATTAGATGTTAGCTCATGCCTGGAACCAGACCTGTGTGGACTGTCTAGGGAGAGTGAACCCCTGTGCGGTGAGACAAAGCCTGTGTGGCTATTTGCTTGGACATTTAAAACCAGGGACTTAGGGACTAGGACAGCACTAGGCTGATCCCAGTTGTTAGTTAGGAAACCTGTATGTTTAGTCAGAGGTCAAATTGACCAGGATTTATTTTGTTTATGTTTCTTTTGCTTTGCTGTGTTTTGTCACTGTAAATAGAAAATAAACCGCACCTTTTTGATTTTGAAAACCACAACCTCCGTCTGCTGGGCCTGTTTTTGTGTGGGGAGCCCATCCCGGGGGTCACACACACCCGCTGCCGAGCCAACCCCCTCACAGTTGGTGGAGAACCAGTGGCAGTTTTTTTTAAGCCAGCATGGAGGAGATACTGAAGCAGCTGGCTCTAGCAAATGCCAATCAACAG
The DNA here is from genome assembly GCA_029206835.1 of Rana muscosa. NCBI lineage: Eukaryota > Metazoa > Chordata > Amphibia > Anura > Ranidae > Rana > Rana muscosa. The sequence goes on from CM055123.1 coordinate 169,221,728, forward strand.
CAGACAAATGCAGGTTTGCAAAAGAGCCTTGCAGCTCAACAACAGAACTTCGCAGCCCAGCAGCAAGCCCAGCAGCAAGCTCACCAACAGAGTCTGGAAGCTCAGCAACAAGCCCAGCAGCAATCTGAGGCCCGCTTCATAGACCTGTTACAGAAGCAAGAGCAGAGACTACAACAAATGGAAGCAGTAATGCAGCAACGTCCGCAGACCAGTGAGGAAAGCCGTCCCACTAATACCGCGTCCTTTGGGGTGAGTCGTTTATTGACAAAAATGACTGGAGAGGATGATCCAGAGGTATTTTTGACCACATTTGAAAGGACTGCTGAAAGAGAAAAGTGGCCTGAGGAGCAGTGGGCTGGACTGGTGGCTCCTCTGTTAACTGGTGAATCGCAGAAGGCTTACTATGACCTAGAGCCTGACCAAGCAAAAGACTATGTGATGCTAAAAGCTGAGATATTGGCAAGGCTGGGTGTCACCCAGGCTGTCCGGGCTCAGCGTGTGCATAACTGGACTTTCCAGCTTGGAAAACCCCCCAGGTCTCAAATGTATGATCTCATTCACCTGAGCAGAAAGTGGCTACAGCCAGAGACTTTGTCTGCACCAAAGATTGTGGAACGTGTTGTAATGGATCGGTTTTTGAGAGCTCTTCCTACTGCCATCCAAAAGTGGGTAAGCCATGGAGACCCAGAGACGGCCGATGGTCTTGTGGATCGTGTGGAGAAATACTTGGCTACAGAGAACCTGACGGCCTCTTCCAGAGACACTCGGACTTTCCACCCTAAGACCAGACCATCCCCAGGGGCGGATAAGAGGATTCCAAGGGGTAAGGGTGGAGAGAGTGAGAGGGTGGGAGCTCTACCCCAAGTTTGGCGAGAACAGCCTGGGAAATCAGCGGCTCAAGAGGCGGCAAGAAGGATCGTTTGCTACCGCTGCCGGCAAGCGGGACATATTGCAGCCAATTGCCCGGTTGTGGAGGAACCCATGCAGTGTGACTTTCTGACGGGCAGACGTCAGTCGCTGTGTGCGACAGTCGCATGCACTGCCATTCGAGGAACTGAGAAACATTTATGCAAAATGTGTGTTAATGGTAGAAATGTTGTGGTATTGCTGGATTCAGGTAGCCTTGTGACCCTGATAAAGGCTGAGTTAGTTAAAACAGAGGTCTCTGGGAATAGCAAGGTAGCTGTTATTTGTGTGCATGGGGACACCCGAGAGTATCCAGTGACTACAGTGTGTTTCGAGACCCCCAAAGGTACCCTCTCTCATCCAGTGGGCTTAGTATCTCAGTTACCGTATGACGCCATTGTGGGAAGGGATTTTCCGAAGTTCTGGGAACTGTGGGATGATCCTGAGCCCCCCACTGGTGCCCCTATGTACCAGGAATGTGATAGCCAGAACTCCCCTGAGAGTGGTGAGGACTCTCCGGAATTTCCCTTATCAGTATTGGCAGGGGAGACTCAAGAAACTGGAGAGGAGCCCACCTCCTCAGACGAAAACCTACCGTCTGTGGAGTTTTCTGATCTTGAGGTTCACAGGGAAAACTTTGCCACAGAACAGTTGAAAGACCCCGCCCTAATAAAGGCACGGGAAAACGTAGTGAAAATAGATGGCGAGTTAGTGAACCCAGATAATACCTGCACTTACCCATACTTCAGCGTAGAGAAGGACCTACTGTATCGGGTGGCAAAAAGGGCAGAAGAAACCGTTGAGCAGCTTGTGGTGCCCAAACCTTACAGGAAGTTGGTGTTGGAGTTGGCCCATGGGCACATTCTTGGAGGTCATCTGGGGACAGAGAAAACCCGAGAGAGGGTATTACAGAGATTCTATTGGCCGGGGGTGATGAAGGACATAGAAAATTATTGTTCCTCCTGCCCTGTGTGTCAGAGGTCGGCCCCGATGCCACATTTCCGTAGCCCGCTGGTCCCTCTACCCATCATTGAGGTCCCGTTTGGGAGGATCGCCATGGATTTGGTAGGTCCTATAATCAAGTCCGCTAGGGGGCACCAGTACATATTAGTTATAATGGACTATGCCACCCGTTATCCAGAAGCGATCCCTCTCCGAAATACCTCGGCCAAAACCATAGCCAAAGAGCTATCTCTTGTGTTTAGCCGGGTGGGTATTTGTAAAGAACTGCTTACGGACCAAGGTACACCCTTTATGTCCCGGGTTATGAAGGAGCTGTGTAAATTGTTCAAAGTGACGCAATTACGTACATCTGTGTATCACCCCCAGACCGATGGGCTGGTTGAAAGATTCAACAAAACCCTAAAACAAATGTTGAAGAAAGTGGTGGATAGAGATGGAAAGGATTGGGACTGTCTACTTCCTTATCTGATGTTTGCTATTAGGGAGGTGCCCCAATCCTCTACGGGATTCTCCCCCTTTGAGTTACTGTATGGGAGACACCCAAGAGGGCTGTTGGATATTGCCAAGGAAACTTGGGAAAGTGAGAGTTCTCCCCACAGGAGTGTGATTGAGCATGTCGCCCTGATGCAAGACCGAATTGCACAGGTAATGCCCATCGTGAAGGAACATTTGGCCCAAGCGCAGTTAGCACAGCAGAGAGTGTACAACCGTGGAGCCAAGACCCGTACCTTTTCCCCGGGGGATAGGATACTGGTACTTGTCCCTACGGTTGAAAGTAAATTCCTTGCCAAATGGCAAGGCCCCTACGAGATAATGGAAAAAGTGAGCGAAGTGAATTACAAGGTCAGACAACCAGGAAGGCGAAAGCCCGAACAGATCTATCACGTTAATCTGTTGAAAGCCTGGAGGGATAGAGAGTCCCTAGTCGCAGACACTTGGTCACCAGCTCAAACTGGTTGCGTCATTCCTGAGGTTGGAATAGCAGCCACCTTGTCACAACCCCAACAACAGGAGGTTAAGGAGTTTGTGCTTCGCAACAAGGAGGTATTCTCTGAGCTGCCGGGACAAACATTTGGGGTAGAGCATGACATCATTACCCCGCCCGGTGAAAGGGTGAAGTTAAAACCCTATCGGATCCCAGAGGCCCGACGGGAGGCAATACGGGAGGAAGTACAGAAAATGCTGAACTTAGGGGTGATAGAGGAGTCCCAAAGTGATTGGTCTAGTCCCATTGTGTTGGTGCCTAAACCGGATGGGAGCTGGCGATTTTGTAACGATTTTCGTCAGTTGAACAAAGTTACAAAATTTGACACCTACCCCATGCCACGTATAGATGAGTTGATCGACCGGCTGGGAACAGCCCGATACATGACGACTCTTGACCTCACAAAAGGGTATTGGCAAATCCCCCTGGCCAAATTGGCCAAAGAGAAAACCGCATTTGTAACCCCAGACGGGGCGTTCCAATATAAAAGAATGCCGTTCGGGTTACAGAATGCGCCGGCCACATTCCAGCGGAAAATGGACCAGATGCTGAGGCCCCATCGGAAGTATGCTGCGGCTTACCTGGATGACGTAATTGTCCATAGCACAGATTGGGCCTCACATCTGCCAAAAGTGCAAGCAGTCCTGGACTCTGTTCGGGAAGCGGGGTTTACGGCTAACCCCAAGAAGTGTACCATTGGGCAGGAGGAGGCCAAATATCTTGGGTACACCATTGGGAGGGGAGTAATAAAACCCCAACTCAACAAAGTCGAGGCCATCCAGAGTTGGCCACGTCCCAACAGCAAGAAGCAGGTACGAGCCTTTCTGGGAATCGCTGGGTATTATCGGCGATTCATTCCCCACTTTGCTTCTAAGGCTGTGCCCCTAACCAACCTAACGAAGGGGAAAGGGTCGGTCATGATTAAATGGACCCCCGAGGCTGAGGCAGCATTCCAATTCTTGAAACAAGCCTTATGTAGCCAGCCAGTGTTGTACTCACCCGACTTCTCTAAAGACTTTGTCGTACAAAGTGATGCGTCAGATGTGGGGTTAGGAGCAGTATTGTCCCAGGTCTGGAACGGGGAAGAGCACCCAGTCATTTACCTCAGCAGGAAATTGAAGTCCCATGAGGTAAATTACGCCACCGTTGAAAAGGAGTGTTTAGCGGTGAAGTGGGCTCTAGATTCCCTTCGGTACTACCTGCTAGGTAGGCACTTTGACATGGTTACGGATCACGCTCCGTTAAAGTGGATGGCTCAAAACAAGGAAACAAATAGAAGAGTGAATAGGTGGTTCCTGGCCCTCCAGGAATTCAACTTCACAGTAAAGCATCGCCCTGGCGTTCAAATGGGGAATGTGGATGCTTTGTCTCGAGTACATGAATGCCTGATTGCTGGTGTTCCAACCCCGAGGTTAAAACAAGAGGGGGGGGTATGTGACAGCAGGAAGGTAAAGTCACCTGGTTGCATCCAGGGGGGTAGATATATTTCGCCCAGATTCAGGCTTTACGCTGACTTATACAACTAGGTGGAGAGTTGTATAAGCCCAGCTAAGGCTAGTGGGCTCATGGATGACTCATACCTCTAGGGAGAGTGTGGGGCGTCGTGCAGACAGGGAGTTGATGAGACCAGCTGAAGCTTGTCAGCTCATTTAGGCCTCTATAAGAACTCCCAGCTTCATTAGATGTTAGCTCATGCCTGGAACCAGACCTGTGTGGACTGTCTAGGGAGAGTGAACCCCTGTGCGGTGAGACAAAGCCTGTGTGGCTATTTGCTTGGACATTTAAAACCAGGGACTTAGGGACTAGGACAGCACTAGGCTGATCCCAGTTGTTAGTTAGGAAACCTGTATGTTTAGTCAGAGGTCAAATTGACCAGGATTTATTTTGTTTATGTTTCTTTTGCTTTGCTGTGTTTTGTCACTGTAAATAGAAAATAAACCGCACCTTTTGATTTTGAAAACCACAACCTCCGTCTGCTGGGCCTGTTTTTGTGTGGGGAGCCCATCCCGGGGGTCACACACACCCGCTGCCGAGCCAACCCCCTCACACTACATAGAGGATTCTTTACTGCAAGAGTGGCAAGGATGTGAAATTCCCTTCCACAGGCGGTGGTCTCAGTGGGGAGCATCGATAGTTTCAAAAAATTATTTGATAAGCACCTGAACGACCACAACATACAGGGATATACAATGCAATACTGACAAATTTTTACACACATAGGTTGGACTTGATGGGCTTGTATCTTTTTTCAACCTCACCTACTATGTAGCTATGTAATATCCTACCCACATAGTGATTGGCAATAGGAGGACATGGAGGAGGAGGGAGAGAGAGGAGTGCCATTTACCATTGTGTATATGCCCACATGTGTGACTCTATACTCATGTGGCCTGCACAGATAAGAAAAAGGAGAAAATGAAAGCTTAGAAGGGACCAGAACTATGAGTATGATCTGTAGAGAACACCAGCTTGTCTACACAATCTCAGCCTGCAATGGGGACGCACAGAAGATGGGAGGGACAACTAAAGGCAGGATCAACCAGGTATATTTCACTGAACAGAAACCAAATGCATTAGTGGCTTTGTGAGTATGTGTTATATAGCATGTAATGAGAGTTATTCATAGCCTGGGTTTAATGATACTTTAACAAGCCAAATATTTCCATGTACTGAGTATATATAGCTGTGACATACAATGGAGACATTAGCTGTACATTCATGTGGGGTGACATGTTTTTGGATTATCCCTAAATTGCATATGCACATCACATACAGTATAGGAGAAAATAACAGCACTGCTAGAATGTTGCTTCCATAAGTTTGTTTCAACCCTGCACAGATTACATTTTTCTGCTCACTGTACTTAAATTCCATAGCAATCTTTATAATTTCTTCACTAGTATGTCTACGAAGGTTCTCATTTATCCAGGACACCATAAAGTTGGTAGTAGCTGCATTCATCTGAAATTGTTTTGTAGTGTTGAGAGAGTTTCTCCAAGCCACTTCTTCGGTCCAACGATTGTCAGGAAGATACGCAGCATTTGTATCCACAGAGGTAGTACAGACACCTTAATCAAACCACCATGAAATGTGCAGATACTGATTTTCCAATAACAGGATAGGGAATGTGAAAGTTCTGAAACCACCCTGTTCTAGTTCCATAATTCGATTCTTGGGGTCAGGAAGTCCGCATAGGTGTTACAGCTGTGAATTGTTGTCAAATCACTGGAGTAAAGAACTTAAAATGGCATTATATGTGAAAGACGGATGATGAAGGCCCTTCCAACACTGGTCAGGAATGGGTGTTTCAGTTTGACATAGATTGACTCTCTAAAGGATTTCTCAACATTGTATGGGGGGGTTGAAGTTTAAACCAGATAAGACAATGATGTCCTATGATGTCACATCCATTTCCACTTGTCTACTAACTGCAGAGGCTATGAGACTGTAAGAAAACATCTGAAATGAGGCAAGGCCCACTCCCTCTGTGATCACACACAGCGGGAGCCCAGCAGGGAGTATCACAGGCTTGATGTCTGCCGGCACCCACCGATTACACAGGACACAGGCAGAATGACAATCTGCCTATGCAAAAAGGCAGATTGTCATTCTGTCAGAAGGGAAGGCATTGATCCTGTGTTTCTGCAAAGCAGAAACACAGATCTTTGCCTTCCCCTAGTCAAAGCACCTCCCCCACAGTGAGTAAGCACAGACTAGGCACACAGTTAACCCTTTGATCAGCCCCTGATGGTAACCCATTCCCAGCCAGTGTCATTAGTACAGTGACAGTGCATACTTTTTAGCACTGATTACTGTATTAGTGTCACTGGTACCCAAAAAGTGTCAAAAGTGTCAGGTGTCCGATTTGTCCGCAGCAAAATCGCAGTTCTGCTATAAGTCAATGATTGCCGCCATTACTAGTAATTAAAAAAAATCCCATAGTTTGTAGATGCTATAACTTGCTCAAACCAATCAATATACGCTTATTTAAAAATGTTTTACCAAAAATATGTAGCAGAATACATATTGGCCTAAATTGATGAAGACATTATTTATTGGGTATGTTTTATAGCAGAAAGTAAAAAATATTGTTTTTTTTATAGTGCAAAAATAAAAAACCACAGAGGTGATCAAATACCACTAAAATAAAGCTCTATTTGTAAGAAAAAATATTATTTGGGTACAGTGTCGCACGACCACGCGATTGTCAGGTAAAGTAACACAGTGCTGCAAAAAATGGCCTGTCATAAAGGGGGTAAATCTTCCGGAGATCAAGTGGTTAAAAGACAAATGTACATTTTTTATTTTGGGGTACAGAATAAAAAGGACATCAGTCCATTAAAATGTCACATATAACCAACAATGTGTGTAAAAAACCCTATACATCAAGATATACCCAAAAGGGCTGCCAGAAAAATACTTGGTCAGCTTGGGAAAAGATCTTAGATGAATCCCGACATGTTTTGGAAGATTTCCTTCTTGAAGGGAATTATTGGGTATAAAAAATTCTAAAATACAATAAGTAATAATTAATATAAAGAGATATGGAGCAGGTATAGCGTAGTTTACATATAATTTGTAATGTATTACATCTATAAATAGGCTGCTGTGTAGAAAAATTCACTTACAATTGACAGGTAAGTCAGATAGTATACATTAAGCCTATCAGATGGGGCTGGTACAGGTCACTCACCAACCAGGAGGCAGGCGGCAAAGCATAGACCCCCTAGGTGTCCACAGGGATGAAATAACAAACACAGAATCTAAATATAAGGTCCACAGACATCTCAGGAAAGCTTTAAAAGTTGTGGTTACCCAGATCAGGCTTTTATTAAAACATCCACAAGGTCAAGCAAAAACACATGACCATCAAACAGAGGAGAGAAGCAGAACTAACAGAGTAATATAGTCATCATGTATGTAGCTGGAGTGTCAGAAAAACTCAAAAGGATCTTTAAAAAATATAACATCCCTCAAACCCAGCAATATACTGGTACAGTACCAAACCTTTACATCCAAAAAACTCAACACCCAAGCATAACAAACTAACTTGTTATATGCAGTGCAGTGTAGTGAGGAATACAAAGACCTAAACAACCAAAGACAAAACAACCTCTCAGCAAATGAAAGGCCCAACATAGGAAGGCAAATTCTACAGATAAAGACTCAGCAGTAGGGTTAAGCGGACCCGAACTGTAAAGTTCGGGTCCGTACCGAACTTTTGGGTTTTGGGGTCCTGGACCCGAACCCGAACAATTGACTGTATGTTCGGGTTTGGGTCCGGTGTTTGGCAATATGCATGTAAAGTCGCGCTTGTTTCCCGTGCTTAGAACTGTCCCTGCACAAAGTGTCATTTCTGAAGGAAAAAAAGTCATTTAAAACTCACTCGCGACTATAATGAGTTGTCGGCTCCCGGCAATACATAGAAAAGTCATTGATTAAAAAAAAAAGCGTGGGGGTTCCCCCAAATTCAATTACCAGGCCCTTCAGGTCTGGTATGGATATTAAGGGGAACCCTGCCGCAAATTTAAAAAAAAATGCGTGCGGTTCCCCCAAATATCCATACCAGGCCCTTCAGGTCTGGTATGGATTTTAAGGGGAACTCCACCCCAAATTTAAAAAAAAATGGCGTGGAGTACCCCCAAAAATCCAGACCAGACACTTTATCCGAGCACGCAACCTGGCAAAGAGGGGTGGACGAGAGAGTGCCCCCCCCTCCTGAACCGTACCAGGTGTACAATGGTGTCTGTGTATTTTTTTTTACAATTTTTTACACTTTATTTGTGAAATGGTAGGGGTACAATGTGCCCCATTACCAATTCACATAGGGGGGGGCGGGATCTGGGGGTCCCCTTTGTTAAAGGGGTCTTCCAGATTCCGATAAGCCCCCTGCCCGCAGACCCCCGCAACCACCGGGCAAGGGTTGTGGGGATGAGGCCCTTGTCCCCATCAACATGGGGACATCCTCCCCATGTTGAGGGCTTGTGGCCTGGTACGGTTCAGGAGGGAGGGGGGCCGCTCTCTGCATCAAAAACGCATCAAAAATGCACTGAAACGTGTCAAAAACGCCCATGCAGAAAAGCACCTGGAACACATCCAGACTGCGTTTCTATGGTGTGAACTAGGGCCAGTTCACACCATAGAAACGCAATCCGGATGCGTTCCAGGTGCTTTTCTGCATGCACATTTTTGATGCGTTCCAGTGCATTTTTGGTACGTTTTTGATGCAGTCCAGTGATTTTTTTCACCCCTCTTTTTTATTAACCATAGATAAGGGCAAGTGTGTTCCAGTGCGTTTTTGGTGCATCCTCCCCATGTTGAGGGCATGTGGCCTGGTACGGTTCAGGAGGGGGGGGCGCTCTCTCGTCTCCCCCTCTTTTCCTGCGGCCTGCCAGGTTGCGTGCTCGGATAAAGGGTCTGGTCTGGATTTTTGGGGGTACTCCACGACATTTTTTTTTTTATTTGGGGTGGACCTGAAGGGCCTGGTATGGATATTTGGGGGAACCGCACGCATTTTTTTTTTAATTTGCGGCAGGGTTCCCCTTAATATCCATACCAGACCTGAAGGGCCTGGTAATTGAATTTGGGGGAACCCCCACGCATTTTTTTTTTTTTTATCAATGACTTTTCTATGTATTGCCGGGAGCCGACAATTCATTAATAGCCGCGAGTGAATTTTAAATGACTTTTTTTCCTTCAGAAATTACACTTTGTGCAGGGACAGTTCTAAGCACGGGAAACAAGTGCGAATGGTCCTCAGAAGTTCGGGTCCCCATTGACTTCAATGGGGTTCGGGGTCAAGTTCGGTCCCGAACTCGAACTTTTTACCGAAGTTCGGCTGAACCCGTCGAACCCGAACATCCAGGTGTCCACTCAACTCTACTTATCAGTCTTCCTACATCTTTAGGAAAAATACATTCTTTTGAGTACATATGAGGAGTACATTTTGGACAGAGAAGACTAGTTTACAAGAGGTATGAAGGAGATTATCTATGTCAAACTGGAACCAGTCCTGAGCAGGTATGAGGCACTTTGACACCATGGGGGTGATTTACTAATAACAGTGCGCTGCGCTGGTTGATCCCTTAATTGGTGCGCCGGATAACTCCTTCATTGGGCGCAGGAACCAGCGGCGCACAGCGGCGCACTGTTATAGTAAATACAAATGTCAGCGGCGCTCTATTGAAAATGAATGGTTCCCTATGGGAGCCCATTGATTTGAATAGAGGTCGCCCGGGAAGTCGGATGAAGCCGATCCAACTCGCGGGGCGACTCGTGTGCCGGCTGACACAGGGACAGCGCGACTTTGCGAGGCAACTTGGACACGAAGTCGGAAGAAGACGACGAGGAAGCCCGGGACCCCGCTAGCAAAAGAGCTGGAAGAAGATAGCGGGGCGCCCGGCAGGAAGAACCCCGAAGTCGGAAGAAGACGACGAGGAAGCCCGGGACCCCGCTAGCAAAAGAGCTGGAAGAAGATAGCGGGGCGCCCGACAGGAAGACCCCCGAAGTCGGAAGAAGATGACGAGGAAGCCCGGGACCCCGCTAGCAAAAGAGCTGGAAGAAGATAGCGGGGCGCCCGGCAGGAAGACCCCCGGAGCTGCCTAATAAATTACTTTAAAAATCTGTGTTGTGTTTTTTATTAACTTTTTTTGCCACCAGGTGAATGGGTAGGGGTACGATGTACCCCATATTCATTCACATAGGGTGGGGGGGCCGTTATCTGGGGGCCCCCTTATTAAAGGGGGCTCCCGGATTCCGATAAGCCCCCCGCTTGCAGACCCAGACAACCAACGACCAGGGTTGTCAGAAAGAGGCCCTTGTCCCCATCAACATGGGGACATCCTCCCCATGTTGAGGGCATGTGGCCTGGTACAGTTCAGGAGGGAGGTGGGGCCACTCTTGTCCCCCCCTCTTCCCCTGCGGCCTGCCAGGTTGTGTGCTCGGATAAAGGGTTTGGTGTGGATTTTTAGGGAACCCCACGCTTTATTTTTTTCCGTTTGGTGCGGGGTTCCCCTTAAAATCCATACCAGACCTGAAGGGCCTGGTATGGATTTTTAGGGGGACCCCACGCTTTTTTTTTTTACGTTTGGTGCGGGGTTCCCCTTAAAATCCATAGCAGACCTGAAGGGCCTGGTATGGTTTTTGGGGGGACCCCCACGCCATTTTTTTTTAAGTTTGGTGGGGGGGGTCCCCTTTGAATCCATACTAGACTCAAGGGCCTGGTATGGACCTGGGGGGTGACCCCACGCTGTTTTTTTTCTCTTTTTTTTTTTTTTTTTAGAGCCGGCAATGTTTATTTTTATTACATTTCCTTTAACAACCAGCTATAAACAGGTTAAAAATAAATAAAAAATTGCCACAAATTTGCGGTACTTGCGTTTTGGATGCGGGTCCATTGAATTCTCTTACATCCAAAACACTGTTTTTGGCCAGGCAAAAAAAATCTGCAGTTGCGTTTAAACTCGTTTTTCACAAAGCCTAAAAATGCCTTCAGACGCCAAAGATTTCCACGTTTCAGACGCGGTACCGGCGTTTAGCCGCATTTTAGTTTAGAAGCGTTTTTAAAGGTGACCTATTTTTTTACATTGATAAACTCAAAAATTATGGCAATTTAGGAAAAAACATAAAAAATATATATATACTGTATCTATCAAAAAATAAATGAAATTGCTTCCATTGCATTGTGGACAATCCACAACTTGGGGCAGCTGACGTGGCAAGTGAGCAATCCACAACTTGGGGCAAGTGATGTGGCAAGTGACACGCTAAATACAACTACACTGCTGCTCTCTCAGCTGCTGATACTCACTCTGGTCTCACAAAATAGCTGAAATTGTTAATAATACTGTTTTTGGAGCTTAGGGCGGCTCTTTATCATGTTTCCTAACTAAACGCATATAGACGCAAATGTGGTAAAACGCGGAATGTAAACGCCACAAAACACGCCTTTCTAAACGCCACTTTCAACCTTAGTTCTGAACACTTTGCACCAGCGTCCCGTGTACATGGGGCCTAAAAACGCCTATGCCATTTACAGCTCAAAAAAACCAAGGCCATAGGCTAACACGGAGAGGCGTTTTTAAGCTGCAAAAAACGTTCAAACAAGCGGCTGGAAAAACGTCCATGTACATGTAGCCTTATATTAACCACTTGCGCACTGGCCACTTAAACCCCCTTCCTGCCCAGACCAATTTTCACATTTCAGCGCTGATGCACTTTGAATGACAATTGCGCGCTCATACAACACTGTAACCCAATGAAAATGTATTATTTTTTGGCACACAAATAGAGCTTTCTTTTGGTGCTATTTGATCACCTCTGCGGTTTTTTGTTTTCTATAAATACAAAAGACCGTGTTAAAAAAAAAAAATTTGATATTTTAACCACTTCAGCACTGGGCCTATTCTGGCACTTCTCTCCTTCAAGTAAAAATCATACATTTATGGCTATAAAATTACTTCAAAACCCCAAACATTACATATGTTTTTTTTAGCAGACACCCTAGGGAATAAGATGGCGGTCATTGCCAATTTTTAACTCGCTCGGTATTTGCGCAATACATTTTCAAAAGCCTTTTTTTGAGTAAAAAAATGGTTTCATGAATGTAAAAAAATTACAAAACAGTAAAGTTAGCCCAATTTTTGGGGATAATGTGAAAGATGTTGTTATTATGAGTAAATAGATACCTAACATGTCACGCTTTAAAATTGCGCACACTCATGGAATGACACCAAACTTCAGTACTTAAAAATCTCCCAAGGCGATGCTTTAAATATTTTTACACGTTACCATTTTCTCATTACAGGGGAGGTCTAGTGCTAGAATTGTTGCACTCATTCTAACGCACGCAGCAATACCTCACATGTGTGGTTTGAACGGCGTTTACATATGTGGGCGGGACTTACGTGTGTGTTCGCTTCTGAGCGCGAGCTACCGGGCACATGGGCGTTTTTTCTTTATTTTGATTATTATTTTTTTTGTTTTTTACTTTTTTGTATTTCTAATGCCGTGTACACACGACCGTTTTTCTCATCGAGAAAAACGTAATTTTTTCCATTTGACCAGAAAAACGATTGTCTGTGGGCATTTTGTCGTTTTTCTCGACGAGAAAAATGGCATTAAAAATGACGAGAAAAATTAGAACATGTTCTATTTTTTCTCGTTGTTTTTTCTGACATTTTTCCGACATTTTTTCCGCGGCAGTGTTTCCCATAGGGAAACACTACCGCGGAGCCCACAGACGGTCGTTTTTTTCGACAAGAGAAAAAATGACGTGAAAAACGACCGTGTGTGGGGAACAAGCCGTTCCCTCGTTTTTAATGCCATTATTCACTGCGTTTTTTTAACCGCCATGAATAATGATCGTGTGTACGCGGCATTACTCTTTTTTTAACTTTTTTGTTTTTTGGATCACTTTTATTCCTATTACAAGGAATGTAAACATCCCTTGTAATAGGAATCTATTGTGACAGTAAATAAGACCCCACATCTCTCCTCCAGGCTGGAAAGCATGATATCAGTCAAAAAAATTCACCAATCTCATGCTGACAGACGAGATCACGGCTTGGTTTACATACGGGAACCCGGCGTGATGTCACAACGTCGCGCCCGGGCCTCTGACGGTCATAGAGATGACTGGTGATCATCTGGTCACCAGTCATCTCTATGCTTCCCATCCGGCGCCGGCCAAATCGTTCTCTGAGCCCAAGATGGCACGGGAGAGCCCGGAGAAGCACCGGATGGCGGCGGGAGGGGGGGGACGTCCCCTCCCACCGCCTATAAGAACAATCAAGCGGCAGAACTGCCGCTATGATCATTTTTAGCGTGCACAGAATCGCCGGCTGAAAAGAATGATATCTGAATGATGCCTGCAACTGCAGGCATCATTCAGATGTCACCGCACAAAGCCGAGGACGTCATTTGACTGTGGGCGGTAGGAAAGTGGTTAATATTTCGAAAATTTAGACAAAAGGTAATTTTTCTCCTTCATTGATGTACACTGATGAGACTGCACTGATGGGCTGCACTGATGGGCACTGATAAGGTGGCAAGGGTGGGCACTGAGAGGTGGCATTACTAGTTGGCACTGCTGGGCATTGAGAAGTGGCACTGCTAGGTGGCAATGATAGTTGGCAGTGATGGGCACTGATAGGCAGCACTGCTAGGTGGCACTGATTGGCACCAGTGGTGGGCATTGATAGGTGGCACTGGCAGGGGCTACTGATTGTCACAGATTACGCAGAATTGCCTCTTCCTCTTCGGGCCCGATGTCCCTTGCACATAAGCCGGTGATTACCTTTTTTTTTGCTCACGCTGTCAGCACAAGGAGAAAACAAAAACCATTACCCAGCTTTTGTTTACATCACGTGATCAGCTGTCATTGGCTGACAGCTGATCACATGGTAAAGGGCAGGTATCGGCCCCTTACTTGGATCTGTCATCACCCGAGTCTCAGTGACTCGGTGACCACAGCGCGCGCGCGTGCGCGAAGGGGAGGACGTTTATTGACGGACTCCCGGCAATTGAGGACCATACTGTGGCCATCGATCAGTTATAGCGCTGATCTCAAGTGATTAAAGGGGGTCTAAATGGGCCATTGACATGCTTTACAATTCAACTTAGGAATGTGTCTTTGCAAAGTTAAACTAAATGAAATCCTTTCTTATTTTTGCTTGGGGATAGAGTGCAGAGGGATTACAAGTCTGGACAGTTTTTGGGGATGTCTGCACCCCTGAAAGGGTGAAGACAACTCCCAAATTTGGCCACTTTATCCTTCCAAATAATTCACTTCCTGTCACATAGCCACACGGGAAGTGAGGGGAAATCCCTACCAATGTCTTTCCTTGGGGACACACAGGTCAATCTAAATACTTTCCCCATTATGTACATTGCACTCCAGCATTTTGCGGGGTACACCCCAAATTATTAGGTATTTTGGACTTTGGGGTTTATTTACTAAAGGCAAATCTACTTTGCACTACAAGTGCACTTGCTGGATATCCGAGGGGGACATGCAAGCAAACCAAAAAAACACCATCTTTGCTTTTACATGATTGGATGTTACAATCACCAGTGATCCCTCAGATTTTCAGCAGCTGCACTTTTACTGCAGAGTGTATTTGTCTTTACTAAACCCCAAACTACCCAATGATTTGGGGTGTACACAACAAAGTGCTAGAGTGCAATTTGCTTAATGGGGACACTAGTTAGATTGATCTGTGTGTCCCCAAGAAAAGACATTGGTAATGTTTTACCTTCACTTCCTGTTTAGCTGTGTGACAGGAAGTGAAGCCAATTTTACTAAAAGGGGACACAAAGCCCAACCTACAAAAAAATAAACACAAGCAGGGGTTCTAACACTTACTTGGTTTCCCTCAAAATGCCCAATTAGAATTGTATTGCCTTGAGCTATTTTTAAGTGCAGTGCTCTAAATCCGTGCATCTCAAGTACCCCCAACAGGCCATGTTTGCAGGTTTTCCTTCATCTTGCACATGTGCTTTAAATTACAGTCAATGGTTTGGTATTTTGGACAGCAATTCTCCATAAGATAAATTCACAAAACATGTCCTGTTGGGGGTACGTGAGGACTGAGGCTGAGAACCACTGCAGTAAAAAAGGAAAATTGAATACTTACCGCTCTGTATTTTTCATTTCCTGGTGATTTTTCATGGCAGCCCACAATACATGCATATGCTAGCATGGAGGCACCAGGGTAGAAAAACACACCTGTTGTTTTGACATGCCAATCAGCTGTCACATTTGTTGCAAAGAAAATGCAACACAAACCTCAAAACTTTGCATCAAATTTTATTGGTCAACAAAACAAAGAATAATAAAAATAAATCAATTAAAAAATTCAAAAACAGGGTCAATTTGAAACAGTTACAGACTCACAACATCTTGAAAGATTTGGCAAAGTAATGCAGCACAGACAATTAAATCAAAGTGGACAAACATTAACAACATCAAAATTATTTCAGGGGAACATTTCCCCCACACAAAAAAATACAATCCACAAAAGTAAACCAAACATCCTGTTTTGCAAAGACATAACAAATAAAATACATGTGTTAAAAACTCAATAAGGACACCAAAATTTACATTTTGCCGGACACACACACACACTTGCCTCTTTTCAGGGCAAGGGAGAGGATGCTATCTGCTAGCTTTATATAACATAGGTTTGTGAGCTAATGAGGCAATTGAAAACACATGCACAGTCCATGAAACACCCAAAATGCAAGTTCACCCAATGTAGAGACTGAACTTCAAAGTGGCTACACCTGTTAAGGATGTCCTTCAATTACTAACCCATAAAAACACTCTCTGAGCATGCCCAGAAATGTCCAGGTTCTGTTCACACACAAAAAGCACCAACAAAAAAATCTAACAGGCTGGGAATGCTCAGAACAACTCAAATGCAGCTAGCAGAAAATAACCCCCCCCGTCCGTCCAAAATTAAGCACATCTACAAAATTAGAGATGGGACAATCAACCCCCCCCCCCCTTACCAACAAATACCATTGCAGTCTATGGGAACTGACATGTTAATTTTGCTAGTCCCCACTTGGCTGGCTTATCTTCTAGTTATTGGTGTTAAAATGGGGGCCCAGGTCCCACCCTACGGGACATATATCAATGTCACCAATTTGGACAACACCAAAAACAAAAGGAGAAGTGCCTTTAAATATGCCAAATTGCTTAAGGGTCATTTCACACCACATGCAGTCCATTGCGTTTTTTATGCATCAAAAATGCATGGAAAGTTGGTTATATGGTTCTAAATGACTAGGGCCAGTTCACACCATAGAAACGCAATCCGGATGCGTTCCAGGTGCTTTTCTGCATGCACGTTTTTGATGCGTTCCAGTGCATTTTTGGTACCTTTTTGATGCAGTCCAGTGATTTTTTTTCACCCCTCTTTTTTATTAACCATAGATAAGGACAAGTGTGTTCCAGTGCATTTTTGGTGCATTTAGGTTTGTTCCAGTGCGTTCCAGTTCCACAAAAAAAGTAGAACATGCTGCAATTTACCTGCACTGGACTGTACTGGAACGCAGCAAAATGGATCATAAACGCACTGAAACGCACAGGAACACACCTAAATGCACCAAAAACGCACTGGAACACACTTGCCCTTATCTATGGTTAATAAAAAAGAGGGGTGAAAAAAAATCACTGGACTGCATCAAAAACGTACCAAAAATGCACTGGAACGCATCAAAAACATGCATGCAGAAAAGCACCGGGAACACATCTGGATTGCGTTTCTATGGTGTGAACTGGCCCTAGTTCACACCATAGAAAAACAGTCTGGATGCGTTCCAGGTGCTTTTCTGCATGGGCGTTTTTGACACGTTTCAGTGCATTTTTGATGCGTTTTTGATGCAGAGAGCGGCCCCCCCTCCCTCCTGAACCGTACCAGGCCACATGCCCTCAACATGGGGAGGATGTCCCCATGTTGATGGGGACAAGGGCCTCATCCACACAACCCTTGCCCGGTGGTTGTGGGGGTCTGCGGGCGGGGGGCTTATCGGAATCTGGAAGACCCCTTTAACAAAGGGGACCCCCAGATCCCGCCCCCCCTGTATGAAATGGTAATGGGGTACAAATGTACCCCTACCATTTCACAAAGAAAGTGTCAAAAATGTTAAAAATGACAATAGCCGGTTTTTGACAATTCCTTTATTAATGTCTTCTCTTTTCTTCCATCTTCTTCCATCTTCTTCTTCCAGCTTCTTCTTTTCTCCATTCGGGTTTCTTCCTCCATCTTGTTCTTCATCTTCATCTTCCTCTTCCTCTTTATCTTCATCTTCATCTTCCTTCTTCCTTCGGTCTTCTCGTCCGCATCTTGCTCCGGCTTCTTCTTTCTTCTTTGGCCACTCCGTTTGAATTGGAGGTTCCCGCTGTGCGACGCTTCAGTTCTTCAGTTCTCCTCTGGGTTCGCTGCCACCCGGTGACCCCGCCCCCCTCTGACGCACATGTATTTCACAGGGACTTTCCCTGTGGTGTCAGAGGGGGGCGGAGCCACCGGGTGGCAGCGGACCAAGAGGAGAACTGAATCGTCACACAGTGGGAACCTCCAATTCAAACGGAGCGGCCGAAGAAGAAAGAAGAAGCCGGAGCAAGATGCGGACGAGAAGACCGAAGGAAGAAGGAAGAAGGAAGATGAAGATAAAGATGAAGATGAAGAGGAAGATGAAGAACAAGATGGAGGAAGAAGCCCGAATGGAGAACAGAAGAAGATGGAAGAAGAAGATGGAAGAAGTAGATGGAAGAAAAGAGAAGACATTAATAAAGGAATTGTCAAAAACCGGCTCTTGTCAGTTTTTAAATTTTTTGACACTTTCTTCGTGAAATGGTAGGGGGTACAATGTACTACTTACCAATTCACATAGGGGGGGCAGGGATCTGGGGGTCCCCTTTGGTAAAGGGATCTTCCAGATTCCGATAAGCCCCCCGCCCGCAGACCCCCACAACCACCGGGCAAGGGTTGTGGGGATGAGGCCCTTGTCCCCATCAACATGGGGACATCCTCCCCATGTTGAGGGCATGTGGCCTGTTACGGTTCAGGAGGGAGGGGGGGCCGCTCTCTCGTCTTTTCCTGCGGTCTGCCAGGTTGCGTGCTCGGATAAGGGTCTGGTGTGGATTTTTGGGGGGAACTCCACGCCATTTTTTTTTAAATTTGGGGTGGAGTTCCCCTTAAAATCCATACCAGATCTGAAGGGCCTGGTATGGATATTTGGGGGAACCGCACGCATTTTTTTTTTAATTTGCGGCGGAGTTCCCCTTAATATCCATTCCAGACCTGAAGGGCCTGGTAATTGAATTTGGGGGGACCCCCACGCTTTTTTTTGTTTTTATTAATGACTTTCAATTACTTTTCTCTATATTGCCGGGAGCCAACAATTCATTATAGCCGCGGGTGCTTTTAAATGCCTTTTTTTTCCTTTAGAAATGTCATTTTGCAGGCGCACTGGCAAGTTCAGAGCTGCGCCTGTTCAACTTATGCAAATTGGTTTACGTGACTTGACATTTACCAAGATTTTGCCGGCGCAGTGTCTTGGCGCAAGAAAACAAGGAAAATTCCCGCGCTGAGCTCAAAAAAACCTCCCGCAGCTCGAATCGTACTTGCCAGCGCAGCGGGCTGGTTTTGAAAAAGTTACTTTCTCACTCTATTTTGGGCATATTAGTTATTTGGGCAGGTGTCCCTACACTTCCTCACATCACCCCATGTCACCCCCATTATATTCTCACTTCCAGCTTCTTTATATTTAGATTTTAACATGCTGTGCGCCAGGTCCATAGTGGCGCACTGAGCGCCTGCTCCCGTCCGCCGACAACACTATAGTAAATGGGAAATAGGGCTGCGCTACCGGCGCTAATGTTTTGTAAATACCAAAACAGCCATTGCGCGCGCAGATGCGCCGATACTCATGGCGCAAACGTTTTGTAAATCAGCCCCCATATGTCTTCCACATACAGTATAATGCCATTTTAACATATAAACTCTGGCAATTTAACAATTCACACCTTTAGCCACTTAAATGGAATAATATGGTATTATTCTCATGGTGATATCTGTTTGCTTAAAGTGTAAGTTCACCTTTACAGAAAAATCTGTAAGGTGAACTTACACAGCACCCCCTCCTCATCCCCCCCCCCAAGTCCCACTGACCTGGAGCACGGCAATCTCCCATTCTGAGCCCTGCTATAGCCGCGTCACGGGTTCGGGGCTAAGAAATCCCCGTAGCTTTTACTCTTCTTCCCCGCTGACAGTACGGGCCAAGTGGGTTCCGATTGATCGCCGCTGCCCATGTGATGGCGCTGACCAATTAGAATGCTTCTAAACGTACCTCCTGATGGGGTAAAATTTTGGAGATTAAGCTGCAGGGATTTCTAAGCCCTGGAACCGTGACATGGCTATAGAAGGGCTCAGAACAGGCGATCGCCGCGCCCCAGGTCAGCGGGACTGGGGGGGGGGTGAGGAGGGGGTCCTGTGTAAGTTCACTTTACAGGTTATTCTGTAAAGGTGAACTTACCCTTTAATTAATAGGTTAACTGTAATAATCTTTGAAGTAATATAAAATTCCTCTCTCTATAACATAACCTCTACTGTCGAGTTAGATAATTTTTATTTATTTTTTCTTTCTTCTTTTTTTTATTTGGCCATATTCGCGCACACTTTTACGTATTTCAACACTTATTATTTCTGCAGGAAAATAACGGAATGCATAAAGCACAAAGTATTGTCTGCCAGGTAGTTATTAATTATTATGCTGTCTACTAGGGGAAATTAATTATTTAATTTAATCCAATATGCGTTAGCAGGATACCCTAAGTAAGTAATTGTGAAGATAATTTCAATGTCCGTGTCAACCTCTTAATCCGACTGTTAGAGGTGTTAGATGTGTTTGTAAAGTGACTTATGGTAATTAAATGTCATTTATTTTTATAGTCTGTAGTCCATACTTACACCGGATTGTATAGTGTCAAATGAAAATCAAATAATTTCTGCATTGGGCAAAATAACTTGGGAATAGTTGAATTAGTCAGCTTCATTCTTTTTTTTTAAATAATTACATTTTGTATTGGAGGCACTGTTGTTTGTTGATCAATTAACAATCGATATAGCTGACTTAATTAATCATTCAGACATTCTCTGACAGAAGGCACCCTGTTGTGTTAACAGTCAGCAATATGCTGCATTCTCATGTAGAACAGAATATTGCAGACTGATGTCCTGCAGCAAGCAATATATGCTAGGTTCCTCATCATTGCTAGTCTTTCACTGTGCCTTTTTAGTGGCAGAAGAGTGTGCTGTGTACTTACAGACTGCCCATTCTGACTCATTACAATAAAAATTAAAATGGGTTGTGCTGCAAATTTTTCCTACTACTAGTTTCTGTTGTTTCAGTGAAAAGTATTTTAATGCACAACCATGGTGTTCCATACTTGACTTTGATAATCATTGTTTGCTTGTTCATTGATGATCAAATGTCTGCACTTGTTAATTTTATATAAAAGAAAAACATGTACCAAGAGAATATAAAGGGTGCCATTGCAGTCCTGACCCCTAGAAAATATGAGTTACTTGGATGTCAAGTATAAATCCAGTCCCAATACCATATCTGCTACACTGGTGTAACAAACAGTAAGCATTTATGTTCTTAGGTTTCATTATCAGCCCTATAAAATCCAAAGCCAAAGCAAGAAATGTTATAGAAAATCAGAGATCTGCAGTGTGAACATTCACAAAAACTGCACATCGCTTCCCACAGAGAACAATTTTAAACATGGAGACAGCAGAAAGACTTGAAATTCAAAGTAGAAGAAGATGCTGTTAATAGCACAGGAAGGCAAATGTGTGACAGGGAGGCTGAAAATGGCAATCGAACAATAGAGAAAGAAAAAAAGTATTTCTCCAGCTAATCAGCCCAGCTGATTGGAAAAGTAATTCAATTCCCAGAACGGAGCTTGACAACATGACAGGGAGAAGGCGAAGGGGAAAGTTTAATCCAGTTGATCTCTCAACAGAGCAGATGGATGGAGATGAAAGGAGGGGCGGGTGGTTCTCTCACACAACCAGCATGTTTCAGAGACATGATGATCATGTATTATAGGAGAGGAAAACAGAATAGTCAATAGTAAAAGGGATTGTTAATCTAAATCCATTACACAGGTGACCAAAAAATATACTGTTTATATAACTGAAATTTATCCCCGTATTTGATGAGGAGGACACAATCATTAATACATGTAGAAAAGTAGAATATGTGGCATAGTATGTCTCACTTATATGTTCTGGTAATGATACTATATGTTACTACAGTTAATAAATTAGTACATTCAATTAAAATTTTGTCTAAAGCCAGCGTGGAAGCGTAAGAACCCCTTTTGGGTTTTTATTGCTGTTCATTGGGAGATAGACCTCTCTTTTTTGTCTTAGTGAGCATTGTCCCTGGGGGACAGGAGGTTATGGAAAATTTAAAGTTTTAAATGTGTAACTAGAACAGGAGGCGAGTTGGAAATTTACAGTGGTGTACCTTTTTCAGTGACAAATGTGTGACCTCAGTACTCATGTATTAATTTATTACCTTTAGTGACATATAGTATTATTTCCAGACCATCCAAGTAAAACATACTTGTAGCGCCCATCCCAAATGGTTGGGACGCTATGTTTAAATTTAGGGGATAGTCTGAGCCAATAGTTGGGCTCAGACCTACTGATTGCTCTGAATTCTTGCTTCTGCTCTGGTTGTGATACTGCCTGGCAGTTATTTTCTGTTCGCCCGTAGGTGGCACTGCCACCGCTGGCCCATGTTGGAATACAGGTATATCACAGCGTATTGGGTGTCCTTTCTCGGCAGCCGTGCAGTGGGCGTGGTTGGCCCGCTGTGCATGCTGGGGAGGGGTACATAAGGGGCAGATGCCATTTGAGAAGGGGTGGTTCATCTTCCTGGTGCACCTCGTGGCCCTCATGGCACAGGGTGCGTGTGTGTGTTCTAGCCCCGGCACCTTCAGCCCGAGGCTACATCGCTGCTCGCTAGGCCTGGCTCGGCTGCTCTTACATTTCTGAAGGTATCCCAAGCTGTCCACCGTGGGAAGGAGGCTCTTGAGGAGGGGAGCCGGGGGAGGACCTGCCCGGAGGAGACTGGCGAGACGCGATGTCTCGGGAGAGGCCTGGCAACCCATTCAAGGAGGGATCCACTATACTAAAAGCCCTGAAATACGCTGGTCCGGCTTAAAGGCTCTATTATTGCTCGGCTGGAGGTTCGGGACTTTTAAAATCCTGTGGCAGAGGATTCCCGGACGCATCCTAAAGTTCACCAGGTCTGTGGCAGAGACCCAAGTTCACCAGGTCTGTGGCAGAGACCTTCATTCACCTATAGCAGTTTGTGGCAGAAACTGTCTAAAGACTGATCACTGCATCATTCCGGTTGCTAGGACCGTGAGAGGGGACTATCCGGGTAAGCAATACCCACTCAGGCTTGAGTGACGAATATACTGACTGTTTGCATCTCTTGTACCGTGTGCCTGAACCTTCCCCTATTTCTCTCGTTTCCCAATTTCTCTAAAGTTCTACAGCAAAATAAAATGAAGCCTTACTGTTGAGGTTTTACATCTGTGGGGACAGACGGAAGCCATGGAGGTAGTTTGCATGACCCAAAATTAATCAGCGGCCCCTTCTGGGGTATTGCTACATACTTATTACACTTATCTCCATGTATTAATGGTTGTGTCATTCTCATCATATATAAATGTGGCGCTGTGTGAAATTCAAAAGTGAATTCAAATATATATTGGGACTCAATAGAGAACCAAATGGCCTATTGGAGACCAAATAATAAACGTTGTGACAAACGCATGTGACATATATACATAAATGAAAATGTATGATAAATCTATTCAAACAATATTTGCAGTGATGTATCACCAAAATCTAGGAGAACCACTGACACCCATAGAGATGATCACAAAAAATTTTTATAAATTATAATGACTCTCTTCAGTGAACACTTATAAAAATCATAAAAAATCTGTAACACCTATGATTGGTGCATAAATCATACACATAACCGTGAATCCCCTGTAAGGAACAAAACTATGTGACATATATATAAATATCCACAGAGTTCAGTGCAAACAAAATTTTAAAATGTCTCTTAGTACAGGTGAGAACCAATGTCCAAAAATTGTCATATGTGGATATGCAAGTCCTGTTTCAAATAGTTTCTTGAAGTGGATGGTTTGTATGCCAATAAGATGTAACACCCGGGAGTGCCTTCACCATTGGGTCAGGGACAGCAAATAAGAAATGAATACTCTTACCGAGTGTTGTAGATCCAGCTCACCATATAGCGGTGGATCTATCAGGCTTATGTCCACGTCAGGGACCAGCAAATGGGAATCCAACTTTGTCCTCTCCTGTTGGTGGCGTCTTTCAACGTTTCCAACTGTGACTCTCTCCAAATGTGGGTAATCAGCGTGTGAACCCGAAGCCCTCCATATGGATCGTGTCACCAAAAAAACAGGAAAGAGCACTTCCACATAGTGTAAATCCAAAATAGGAATTTATTTAAAAGCAGCCATAAAATTCCAATAAAACAGCAAACAAGCAGTTCAATCCCCAAAATTTCAAAGAAAAGGGGGCAATCCACTCAAAAAATATGCAAACAAACCCAAAGATAAACTTCAGAGGTGGTAAGCTCCAAATATCAAGGATGCGTGAGATGGGCAGTAAGAACTGGCATGAGAAATCCAACGCGTTTCGTCTAATAAGACATCAACTGGGGTACACGCCATCTCAATGCCCCCCACGCTATATATAGGAAGAGAATTGTACCTTAATTACATGCCCGTACGTCCCATTGAATGTTTCACTTCCGGGATTGGTAAGTCACATGGCTGGCTCTGTGTCACATGACCTTCGTCATGTGCGCTTCCCGGCCAATCGGAACAGAGCAAAGAAGCGTGCTACGCCATCGACGTGGCTGATGCCGTCCACGTGTCATCGGCATACACTAGATTGGATCTCTCATAGACGGCGTGACCGTGCGCAAAGCACACTGGGATATGTAGTCAGAACGCAATAAAGCGTAGCGGCTAACTACATGTAGTGTATCCTCACTGTGTGCTTGCAGGTCATACGTCGTATTCAGAGGGCGGATCACCACGTATTGGGATATGGAACTCAGAAATATGTCTGCCAGACTCAACCTCAAAGCACCAATTCCCCAATATGATGTAATAAACCGCTGATGATCCAAAAACCGAATAATGCAATTTAGATATAACAAAATATTAATGTATAAAAATATGTATATATAGAAAGTACATATATGTACATCCCGGAGGATAAACACATTATAAACAATGGGGCCACGTATGGATATATGTTAATGAAACCATCGGTCTCATCTATATAAATAAACGTATAAACATAAAATATATATAATGATACATATAGAACCGTATATAAATAAAGAACATCAGGACAAATGTATGACTAATTGCCACAGTGCCAATGTAACCCTAGATATGAATAATGTATCAATGGATAAATAAAAAATTGCATAGAATATAAACAATTTGGAGCAAATGGCGAAATGTGTAACCACAAATGGGAAAATAGTGTTCCAAGACACTATTTGGAGTCTCACAACAAAGATCCAAGGGGTACTAAGTTTGTGATCATAGACAAATTTGTTCCCCATTGGAGGGGGGAGTCCTGCCTAAGAGGGGTCTCGAGACTAGAGACCTACTGCATATACCAGTTAAAGAGTTACAGGCCCCATGGACTTAACATCGATTGGGATACTAATGCTTTCATTAATCAATCCTAATATTATGATATTTTCCCATTTGTGGTTACACATTTCGCCATTTGCTCCAAATTGTTTATATTCTATGCAATTTTTTATTTATCCATTGATACATTATTCATATCTAGGGTTACATTGGCACTGTGGCAATTAGTCATACATTTGTCCTGATGTTCTTTATTTATATACGGTTCTATATGTGTCATTATATATATTTTATGTTTATACGTTTATTTATATAGATGAGTCCGATGGTTTCATTAACATATATCCATACGTGGCCCCATTGTTTATAATGTGTTTATCCTCCGGGATGTACATATATGTACTTTCTATATATACATATTTTTATACATTAATATTTTGTTATATCTAAATTGCATTATTCGGTTTTTGGATCATCAGCGGTTTATTACATCATATTGGGGAATTGGTGCTTTAAGGTTGAGTCTGGCAGACATATTTCTGAGTTCCATATCCCAATACGTGGTGATCCGCCCTCTGAATACGACGTATGACCTGCAAGCACACAGTGAGGATACACTACATGTAGTTAGCCGCTACGCTTTATTGCGTTCCGACTACATATCCCAGTGTGCTTTGCGCACGGTCACGCCGTCTATGAGGGATCCAATCTAGTGTATGCCAATGACACGTGGATGGCGTCAGCCACGTCGATGGCGTAGCACGCTTCTTTGCTCTGTTCCGATTGGCCGGGAAGCGCACATGACGAAGGTCATGTGACGCAGAGCCAGCCATGTGACTTACCAATCCCGGAAGTGAAACATTCAATGGGACGTACGGGCATGTAATTAAGGTACAATTCTCTTCCTATATATAGCGTGGGGGGCATTGAGATGGCGTGTACCCCAGTTGATGTCTTATTAGATGAAACGTGTCGGGTTTCTCATGCCAGTTCTTACTGCCCATCTCACGCATCCTTGATATTTGGAGCTTACCACCTCTGAAGTTTATCTATGGGTTTGTTTGCATATTTTTTGAGTGGATTGCCCCCTTTTCTTTGAAATTTTGGGGATTGAACTGCTTGTTTGCTGTTTTATTGGAATTTTATGGCTGCTTTTAAATAAATTCCTATTTTGGATTTACACTATGTGGAAGTGCTCTTTCCTGTTTTTTTGGTGACACGATCCATATGGAGGGCTTCGGGTTCACACGCTGATTACCCACATTTGGAGGGAGTCACATTTGGAAACGTTGAAAGACGCCACCAACAGGAGAGGACAAAGTTGGATTCCGATTTGCTGGTCCCTGACGTGGACATAAGCCTGATAGATCCACCGCTATATGGTGAGCTGGATCTACAACACTCGGTAAGAGTATTCATTTCTTATTTGCTGTCCCTGACCCAATGGTGAAGGCACTCCCGGGTGTTACATCTTATTGGCATACAAACCATCCACTTCAAGAAACTATTTGAAACAGGACTTGCATATCCACATATGACAATTTTTGGACATTGGTTCTCACCTGTACTAAGAGACATTTTAAAATTTTGTTTGCACTGAACTCTGTGGATATTTATATATATGTCACATAGTTTTGTTCCTTACAGGGGATTCACGGTTATGTGTATGATTTATGCACCAATCATAGGTGTTACAGATTTTTTATGATTTTTATAAGTGTTCACTGAAGAGAGTCATTATAATTTATAAAAAAAAATTGTGATCATCTCTATGGGTGTCAGTGGTTCTCCTAGATTTTGGTGATACATCACTGCAAATATTGTTTGAATAGATTTATCATACATTTTCATTTATGTATATATGTCACATGCGTTTGTCACAACGTTTATTATTTGGTCTCCAATAGGCCATTTGGTTCTCTATTGAGTCCCAATATATATTTGAATTCACTTTTGAATTTCACACAGCGCCACATTTATATATTCCTATATTTTTTACATTTTTGTCAGATTGTTATGTTGGCTGCTAACATATAAACTCTTTGCGAGGTTGGCGCAGTATTTTTGCTTTTTTTTTTACTTTTTTATTTTTTCATTCTCATCATACACAGTACAGGAGATTCATTACAGTTATAAAAACAGTATATTGCTTGGTCACCTGTGTAATGGATTTTGAAAAGAATATTGCTGCATGTATTCTTGCTTTCTTTGAACTCAAATTGTCAAGGCATGCGATGGTGTGGGCAGAATATCCACCATAGGCTCTTTGTTGAAAGTGAAATTGCACAGTGCAGAATAAGGCCCCTTGCAGACGGGGCATCAAACCCCTTTGCATTTAATCCTGACATTGTAGTGCACCACCTGTCAGAACCTGTGGCAGGCTAAAATATGTTGTTGCTGGACACACCTGAATGCTTTGTGGTACTCGCGTTTAATGCCCTATGCATTCAGGGATGTATGGCTGGAACGCAGGTATTCTGCACTGTGTAACTTCACTTTCACCAAGAAGCCTTTCACCAAGAGTTATTGGCTTGTGTGCTGTCAATAAAATCTTATGAGGAAGGAGCCAGGGGGCTGGGCCAAGCCATACTGTGTGTGTCTATGAATGCACACAACCCAGTACGAGGGCGCACATGCATGAGTGCCCCTATAGCAAGCAGCTAGCTATGGGGGAACTCAGAGAAAAGGAGGAGCTGACAGCATCAGCTGGGGACCCCAGCAGAGGAGGTTCAGGGGTGCTCTGTGTAATACTATTGCACAGAGCAGGTAATTATAACATGTTTGTTATTTTAGGAAAAAAAACATGTACATCTTTACAATTGCTTTAAGTTGCTCTTTTAAAAGGAGATCTGCCCAGCTGGCCTAAACTTGATTCAGATGGATTTTTAACAGGTATACACACTCCAAATGGGAAAATTTAGAATTATTCCTGAAACGAAGGCTATAACTGCACTTTGATTGTATATCTTGACAGATGCATTATTCATACAGAAGCATCTATCATTTTAGCAATTCAGAGCCAGTATTTAGTCAGAAATTGGTTGCGGAAACAATACCTGCCCCCTATATGGGTCCGATATCAACACGTTAAGTCTGAAAAAATGTTTTTAAAATGCTGCAATAATCTTTCTATGGGCATTTTAAATATTTTTAATCGATCAAATCAAAGCTTAGCATAGTTTTCCTTTGCAGAGCTTTACTTTGCCATAGTACTCACTGTTCACACCT
Organism: Rana muscosa; assembly: GCA_029206835.1. Lineage (NCBI taxonomy): Eukaryota > Metazoa > Chordata > Amphibia > Anura > Ranidae > Rana > Rana muscosa. Next base: position 169,250,062 of record CM055123.1, read on the forward strand.
AAAATGTTTTATTTCCCACTGGGCTAGTAGTAAGGGATATTGATTGCCTTTTGCTCTGTAAACAATATAAAAAAAAAAACACACTTGAGGCTTCTGAGACATTGACAGTCATTAAATCATAAGATATATGCTGTGAAAAAAGGAATATATTATGCTGTAGGTGTTAGGGTGTAGTTTTAATATAATGAAATTATTTGATTTAAGCCAATTTATTCAACAAATCTTTGCAAAAGCCTGGCATGAAGAATGCACAATCTGCATTAGTGTATTGAGACAACTTATCTCTTAACTGATCTGATTACAATATGTTAAAATCAAACTGAATTCTATAGCCTGTTGTATTTTGCAATTTATCATCAATCTCTCCTTAAAGCATCAGCTCAAAAGAGTTTGGGTAGCTTCCAAGGCTAACTACAGAATCACTCCATGTTAGGTGACTAGAACTCTAGACAAGGAAATTTGGCTTTACCAAGGGTTATTAGTTCAAAGATTTTGAATCCCCTCTCTTTAAATTGAAGTGCACGGCCAAGAAAAAAAACCTTGCTGCTCCAATTATTTATCCACGAAAAAAGAAAAGAACCAAAAGGACTGTTCTGCAGTTTACAAGTTGAAATACTATGGTGAAAAAACAAGGACCCTGAATTCATAAAAAAAGTCTTATATATGCTCATTAGAAATCTGTCTCCCATCTGTGCACCGAATGGTGCAACTTGCGACAGATTCATGTAACTGTCAGTAAAGCTTCATTAATTGATTAAACCAGCGTGGACCAGAGTGAAAACAGCATATACAGTGTAAGTGAATGGAGACTCACCCACACAGTTTGACAGATACACAGGGATGGGTGCACATCCCAAAACTCACACAGTGTCTTCGCTCTCTTATATAGGCTGCCTACACGCAGTTCCACTCTACTCCAAAAAGCTAAACAAATAACTCTTCATGCTGTATGGGGCTCCACTTTTTCTATCACCAATATGGTGATATTTCTTAATGAATTTTTCACAGCCAAAGTGCCAGAAATATAAATAAACTTACCTGGATATCCTAAAGTTAACTTTAGCAAGAAATGGAACTATAGCTATAAGTAGGAATCACACCTGATACATGTTGCCAAGAGCTCTCTCTCTCTGCGCACAGAACCCACCTGGTCCTAAGACTTAATTTTTATTTAAATAGAATAAAATAGCACAAATTGGCAAAATAAACTTTTAAAGGTTCCTACAAGGTGTATGCAAGCAATAAAAAGATGAAGGGGGAAAGAACAATTCAGATAAAATCTCTGAGCAAAAATAAGTCCATACCGCTCTATTTCAAAGGTGGCCAGACTGGCAGTACTTGTCAATTCTCCCTCATTTTTTCATCACAAACTATTCCCTGCATATCCCAACAAATTGCCACAAACAGTACTGTGAAGCTAAACATGTTTTGCCCATGAAAGGGCTTCATCAGGAGTGAATTTTTATCATAATAATAAAATAATAATGCTGCTTCAAACAGAAACAACACAAAATAAATAGCGTGCTTAATGGCAGCCACTGTTCTCTGCATCTATTTATAATGAAGCTTCTCATTGCATCATGACATCATCACATAAAGCATGATGACATCATCATGCAAGCATAGCAAGATGACATCATCATTGTCCACCCAGTGGCACCACCTAACTAGCATCTCCATGTATGAGGCTTGCATTACCGCTATTCACTACTGGGAGCATCAAAGTTGACAAGTTACACCAGCACTATCGGTCTTTTTATGGGTCACCACCAGAGGCTGCTATGAGGAAAGGATGACTTCCCCGTGGCCCACAACTTCAAATCTATGAAAACCCACACAGCCTCCTTCTGGTGCATGCCGCTTTACTGAATGATTGCCGGTCCTCCATAATCCTGGAGGCTGTCATACACAAGCTGCTTTTGGGGCCAGATCCCCGTTCTTCTCTTTCTTCCTAACGCACAGACAAATGGATTACATCTAGTGGCATCCATACAGAGTTACTGAAAGTGGATTCTCACAGTTGTGTGATGAGCTTGCTGCCATTCCAGGAGCATGTGAGTGCATTATGTGTAATTTTATCTTTGCTTAATAAATAAGTGAATTGCACTACTAGGGTATATGCTTCCCTGGTCTGCTGTTTCTTTGTTTAGCTTGTTCACATTCCTTGTTTTGACAATTCAATGGATGACTGCAAAGACCCTGATCTAGTAAAGGCTGTAACACTGGTTCTGAGCTTTTTTGGCTGGTCACACCTGAGCGTGTGAGTGGGATTCATGGTGATTCATGGTGATCTATATGATCAGCATTTCAAAAGCTCCCTTTTGTGTATGTAGCGCCCTGCTACTTTTGAGCATGAGCTATGTGTAAATTTAGGGGTATCTGAGCTGTAAATAGCTCAGAGTGATCTATGTAAATTTGTTGGTTTCTGTTCCAGCTTTGGCTGTTTGTGCGCATTTCCCACTGTTGCCAGTAGGTGTCACTGTTGTCACAGGCCAGTGTGAGGAATACAACCAGCTGAAGTGTATTGGATGTTCTTTCTCCCAGAAAACAGCCCAATCAGGAGCTTCTTTATAGCTGGGCATGCTGGGGGAAGGATATTTAAGGGGCAGTGCCATGTGCTCTGGGGGTTCATCTTGCCTCATGGCCCTCCAGGCCGAAGGCTATGCTGCTATGTTTGCTGCAAGTAGGCCCAGAAGCCTGTCTGGGGCCTACTTAACTGAAGGCGATCCTGTGCTGTCTGTCCTGCTGGAAGAAGCCACTTAAGCAGAGAATATTCCAGGGGAGGACCTTGCTGGAGAGGACCGAGCTGATGGCTGGTATCTCAGAAAGGGCCTGATGACTCGTTTTGAGGATGCACCCAAGTAACCTACCTCACAGTACTGCCAGATGGCTTAAAGGTTCAGGTACTGTGCAGCTGACCTAACTAACTGACTACTGGCTAACAATCCTGTGGCAGGGGATTATCCAGGAGTTTCCACTTATTACTCAAGTCTGTGGCAGAGACATTGTCCGTTATCACTCAAGTCTGTGGCAGAGACTTTGGCCGTTTCACTCAAGTCTGTGGCAGAGACTTTGTCCGTGCTTCATACCGGCTGCTAGGCCGGTGTGAGAGGCCTTTCCGGTAGTCGCAAGAACCAGAGACAGAGAGCTGTGTCATCTGGATTCAAGAATTGCATTAGTGATCTGAAAGAAACCAAGGTATCTGAACTTCCCCTAACCCTCTATCCCCTATCTGAAGTTGTGTAATAAAGCAATTGAGAAAAAGACTGAAGTGACTGGCAATCACCTTTTTCAAAACTACTAACATAGACTCCTAAGTTCTGGGACGGTGAAGTGTGGGGTAACGGCAGGACCCAAAATTATTTCCAGCAGCTCCTGCGGGGGTAGTGCTACATGTACAATTTCAAAACAATTTTTATCAATACCATGTTTAAAAATGTTACTGTTGAAATCTTTATGTCGCCAATTCTCTTCACACACTTATGCCAACTTTGTATAATATACCATTTTTTCATTATTTTTCTAGATACAAACAGTAAGAAACCTGATATCTAATCATGTTTATCTTCATGTTATAATTATTTATGAATACATGGTAGGAAACTGAAGCCTTTATTGAAGCCAAAGGGAACTCTGGAGCCCAATCTAAAAATCTATCTATCCTCGGGAACATTTAGTCAAGATCACCTTTCCATTGTCTCAATTTTATATCCTGAAAAACCCAGAATCTCAAACAGTCAGGTTTGCCACCATGTTTTTCCTATAAATGCCTCGCTATTGATCTATCTTTCTTGAGTATGCCATTTACATCTTCCAGGGCACATCGCCCAAGTTTTCCAAACATATAATAGACAGTAACAACTGGTAACATTAATAAGCCCACTGAAGCTGCAATTGTAAAATGACTGAATTTGTATTTTCTCTTAATTTTTTGCATTCACAAATTCCTCCACTGTAGGAATACATGGGTATGCCTTACAATGGCCACAATGAAAGGAGCCATTAGGTTTCAGTGGCAACCAAGTTAACAGGGGCTGACTGGCAACTTTTGGTTCAGAGGGCAAGTACAACCCAGAGGCCCATGGTGCAGCGACTCAGCCCACTCTCCCTTTTCCCTGCCTTCTCCCAACCCCCATACCAGGCTGAAGATCCGCTCCAGGCACTCTCTGCTCGCTGGGCTGGTCGGGCTGGACAGCATCAGCCCCACCACACCGGGTTCCTGAACTGGCCATCCCCTGGCCAGGGAGGCTCGGTCGGGGCTGGCCAGGGGTGAAAAGCTGAGCTATTGTGTTCTGACATGGGGAATGCCTCCCCGCCAGGACACACTGATCAGTGCTTGCAGCCATTGGCTGTGAGTTCTGACTGGATGCTGGTTTCTTAGCATGCTCATTCTATAGTCTCAGGACCGGCTTCTGTTGGACAGGGAGCTGTACACATGGGCAAAAAGTCAGACAGTTCCTGTTGAACCAACCTTTTTTGGATGATTTTTGGCCCATGTGTGCCCAGCCTAAAGGAAAGAAGACAGGTATTTAAAAAAAATGTAATCCCCAGCAATTGGCAGGGGATTCACATGTTACCACCGCAAAAAATACACAAACAATTCCATGCGCTCAGATCCACAGGGATAGAACCAGAGTAAATTAATTCTTCATAAAATATATAAGCCCAAAGGTTACCAATCTGACAAAGCAGCAAACACAGTATCAGTCAATTGATTAGGACACAAGTAGCCCCAGCAGAAAACCACAGTGAGTAAGGGCCCATTCACACTTGGAACTGCATGTGAATCTCGCAGGAATGCTGTGCAGTTCCTGTGCGATTCATATGTAACTCTGTGCAGAGCAATTTCAGCCCATATATTTTGAAGTACCATGCAATCCAGTTGTGCATTTCCAAAAGTAGTGCATGAACTACTTTTGGTGTGGTGCGGTGCAGTGTGATTTTAGCCCATTTGAAATGAATAAGCTAAAACTACACTGCACCCGTATTAAATGTGAATCACGCTGTGCGTTCCTGTGCTATTCATAGGCCTTCAAGTTGTGAAAAATAAACAAAGAACCCAGTGCAAAAAGTGCCTAAAACAAAGAATATAATTAAAAAACTAAACATATAAGGCACTCAAATAAGGAGAAGTGATCATTAATTAAACAAAACTGAGGGAAAGGTGACACACTGCATCCACTCACAGCCTGAATGGTGAGGAGAGACGGCCTAGGCAGACAGAGAGGGGATCTATCACCGCTCAGAGGTCAGACGCTGGCCACTGTCAAACAAAGTCCCACCTCCTAGAGCGGCTCCTATGATAGACATCACACTGGTCCAATTTACCGGAATTTGTCCAGTAGTCCATGATAGGAGCCGATCCAGGGGTTAGTTTTAAGGATATACTTCTATTCATCTTTAACCACTTGACCACTGGGCACTTAAACCCCCTTAATAACCAGACCAATTTTCAGCTTTCGGTGCTCTCACATTTTGAATGACAATTACTCAGTCATACAACACTGTACCCATATGAAATTTTTGTCCTTTTTTTCACACAAATAGAGCTTTCTTTTGGTGGTATTTAATCACTGTTGGGTTTTTTATTTTTTGCGCTATAAGAGAAAAAAGACTGAAAATTTTGTAAAAAAATGATTTTTTTTTCGTTTCTGTTATAAAATTTTGCAAATTACTATTTTTTCTTCATAAATTTTGGCCAAAATTTATACTGCTACATATCTTTGGTAAAAATAAGTACAAATTGGTGTATATTATTTGGTCTTTGTGAAAGTTATAGAGTCCACAAGCTATGGTGCCAATATCTGAAAATTGATCACACCTGAAGTACTGACGGCCTATCTCAATTCTTGAGACCCTAACATGCCAGAAAAGTACAAATACCCCCCAAATGACCCCTTTTTGGAAAGAAGACATTCCAAGGTATTCAGAAAGAGGCATTGTGAGTTTTTTGAAGTTGTCATTTTTTCCCACAATTCTTTGCAAAATCAAGATTTTTTTTTTCTCTTTTTTTTTTTCACAAAATTGTCATATTAGCAGGTTATTTCTCACACACAGCATATGCATTCCACAAATTACACCCCAAAACACATTCTGCTATTACTCCCGAGTATGGCGATACCACATGTGTGAGACTTTTACACAGCGTGGCCACATACAGAGGCCCGACATGCAGGGAGCACCTTCAGGCGTTCTGGAGCACCAAGGCCAATTCTGACATTTCTCTCCTACATGTAAAAATCATCATTTATTTGCTATAAAATTACATAGAACCCCAAAACATTATATATTTTTTTTTAGAAAAGACCTTAGAGAATATAATGGTGGTTGTAGCAACTTTTTATCTCGCACGATATTTGCGCAGCAATTTTTTTAACGCGTTTTTTACGGAAAAAAAATGTTTTGTGCTTAAAAAAAAAAAAAAACAGTAAAGTTAGCCCAATGTTTTTGCATAATGTGAAAGATGAAGTTACGCCGAGTAAATAGATACCTAACATGTCGCCCTTAAAAATTGCACACACTCGTGGAATGGCGCCAAACTTCGCTACTTAAAAAATCCCCATAGGCGACGCTTTAAATATTTTTACTGGTTACATGTTTTGAGTTACAGAGGAGGTCTAGGGCCAAAATGATTGCTCTCGCTCTAACGTTCGCAGAGATACCTCACATGTGTGGTTTGAAAACCGTTTTCATATGTGGGCGGGACTTACGTATGCGTTCGCTTCTGTATGCGAGCTCACGGGGACAGGGGCGCTTTAAAAAAAAAAAAAAAATGTATTCTTCATTTTACTTTATTTATTTTAGTTTGACATGTTTTTCCGCCCTAAACATTTTTTTGATCACTTTTATACCTATTACAAGGAACGTAAACATCCCTTGTAATAGGAATATGGCATGACAGGTCCTCTTTACAGTGAGATATGGGGGGGGGGTGTCAATAAGACCCCACATCTCACCTCTAGGCTGGGAAGCCTGAAAAAAATACAAAAAAAAAAACAACAATCCTGGCTTTGATCGTAGCGGTGAGTCGGTAGAAGCACCGGAGGGTGGCGGGGGGGGGGGACATCCCCTCTCGCCTCCCGTAAGAATGATCAAGCGGCGGAACAGCCGCTATGATTGTTCTTATGGTGTAGGGAATCGCCGGCTGAAAAAGCCGATATCTGAATGATGCCTGTAGCTGCAGGCATCATTCAGATATCCCCGCACAAAGTCAAGGACGTCATATGACGGCCGGAGGGCGGGAAGTGGTTATTGCAGAGTATTGCCGGGCATTGCGGAGTATTGCCGGGCATTGCGGAGTATTGCCGGGCATTGCGGAGTATTGCCGGGCATTGCGGAGTATTGCAGGGCATTGCGGAGTATTGCGGTGTATGGCAGGGTATTGCGGTGTATGGCAGGGTATTGTGGAGGGTATTGCACAGGGTATTGTGGAGGGTATTGCAGAGTATTGTGGAGGGTATTGCAGAGTATTGTGGAGGGTATTGCAGAGTATTGTGGAGGGTATTGCAGAGTATTGTGCAGGGTATTGCAGAGTATTGTGCAGGGTATTGCAGAGTATTGTGCAGGGTATTGCAGAGTATTGTGCAGGGTATTGCAGAGTATTGTGCAGAGTATTGCAGAGTATTGTGCAGGGTATTGCGCAGGGTATTGCAGAGTATTTTGCAGGGTATTGCAGAGTATTGTGCAGGGTATTGCAGAGTATTGTGCAGGGTATTGCAGAGTATTGTGCAGGGTATTGCAGAGTATTGCAGAGTATTGCACCAGGGTATTGCAGAGTATTTCGCAGGGTATTGCAGAGTATTTCGCAGGGTATTGCAGAGTATTTCGCAGGGTATTGCAGAGTATTTCAGCAGGGTATTGCAGAGTATTGCAGCAGGGTATTGCAGAGTATTGCAGCAGGGTATTGCAGAGTATTGCACCAGGGTATTGCAGAGTATTGCACCAGGGTATTGCAGAGTATTGCAGAGTATTGCACCAGGGTATTTTGCAGAGTATTGGCAGGGTGTATTGCAGAGTATTGGCAGGGTATAGCACAGGGATGGCTGAGCAGGGATGGATGGATGGCTGGATCTGTGACTGCAATTGTCACAGATCCAGCCCACAGTGCTGCTGCTGCCATCCGCTCCCTCCCCCTCCCCTCTCACACTGTACCGATCGGTACAGAGAGGGGAGGGAGGAACCGGCGTCATCAAATGACGCCGGTCTGTTTACAAGTGATTGCTCCGTCATTTGACGGAGCGATCACGTGGTAAACGGCCGCTATCAGCGGCGATTTACCGCGATTCGTGATCCGCCGGGTCCTCTGGACCCGGCGGTCACGGAGTTTCCCGTGTGCGCGCCCCAGGGGGCGCGCGGGAGCGCGATTCTGGGAGGACGTTATATAACGTCCTCCCAGAGTTAAGCAACCACCCTGCCGCCGTTATTTGGCGGCAGGTGGTTGTTAAGTGGTTAAAGATCAAATCCTTAACTATTGCATTTTTTGAGTATATATTTTAATTCTTGTAAATATTCAATAATTGAATTCCCAGCCAGTATTACATAGTTATTTTCATTGCTGCGGATCGATAAACACATTCTTAAAATAGTGACTCTTATCCAGTAGAACAACATTGGCACCCTTGTCACCGGGCTTCACAACAAGTTCTACATTTTTTATAACATTTCTAGAGCCCTACCTTCTCCAAATGTCAAATTATGGTCCCTTTTATTTTTTATTTTCTCTTCCAAAACTGGCCAAAATTTCTACCAATTTTAAAAACAACTGGATGCTGCCCCCTTGTTGAAGGGGGAATATGTAAACACTTAAAATAGTGAAATGGCCCTTTATCTCTATTTCCAATTTCACTTTTACACTGAAGGGATACTTAGACTCATAGGTTGGCCAAATTGCTCTGCACTAATGTATTCTGACAGCAGCAGGTTTCCCCGCTGTCAGCATACAATGATCACTACCAGCAGTGTTTGCATTAAAACTAACTGATAGGCTGGTTGTACTGAAGTTGATCAATGGATTGACTTTAGTACAACCAGCCTGCCCATAAATGCTGTACCGGGTGAGTTTTGATGTGAATTTATCTTTAATATCACCCTCAGATTCTACTCTTTTGGTACTTCCTGAGTCAAAAATTCCAGACTCTACCTCCCCCTACTTGCTCCTATATATTCCCTCTGATCTTGATTTCTCAAGGATTGAGTTGGCTGCAGTAGAAACACACTGATTACTCCACATATTTCTATCCTTTATGCCTCTTTTATCATGACCTCTCTGTAGTTGTTGCCTAGGTTCTGCTGTATTTGCGATCCCGGAGTCCATGTATAACCATTCCCCTGCTCAAAATCTTCCTTGTCGCTTATGATTTTTTTATGTTTTTTTCATTTTTACTTCTTATTCATACTGTTCTATGTATTTTTGCAACCTCTCTTCCAGGGTTTTGAATTCAGCATGGGACTTCGGAATCTTAGCCTGTTCTTTCTCTATCAAAGTGTTTTCTCTCAAAATCTAGAAGATACTGTATTGTGTATAAGGTGTTCTCAGTCTGCAGCTTGCCAAAGCCCAAATAAAAATTCCTGGCTATCACTGTGGGAATGAGATCTAGTCATAAATCTCAACCCCCACACAGTGATCCCTCATTTGATGTACGTTGCCTTGAAAAAGTATTCATACCCCTTAAAAATTTTCACATTTTGTCATGTTACAACCAAAAATTTTAATGTATTTTATTGGGATTTTATGTGATAGACCAACACAAATTGGCATATAATTGTGAAGTGGAAGAAAAATGATAAATGGTTTTCAAAATTTTTACAAATAAATATGTGAAAAGTGTGGTGTGTATTTGTATTCAGCCCCCCTGAGTCAATACTTTGTAGAACCACCTTTCGCTGCAATTACAGCTGCAAGTCTTTTTTTCATCTCTAGCACTCACCACTTTCCACCAAGATCTAGTATGTGTTTTATATAATCTAGGTATCTTCCTGAATCTGCAATGGTAGGTTATTTTTGACTAGGTAGCTCATTATGTGAAAATACCTGCCTAGCTTCTTTAGATAAGAGATCATAGTCAATTACGTTTTCCAACAAGCCTGCCATTATTAAGGCATCAGGCTATAGCCCACACACTAAACACGATAAAATAGCAAATAAACTTGCCTGATTATCTTTAAGTGAACTTTAGCAACAAATGGACTGGAATGTAAAAAAGTGTCCCACACTAGAACTAACTACCTTTGCTGCATGGGTCCAAAATGGCAAGAACATTTTTTAAAAGCTTTTATGAATTTGGTAGAGGACTTTCATAATGCAAAAACAGTTTCACAAATGCTTTACTGAATAGCCCCAGTATACCATCATTAAAAAACTCTCCTAAAGCCCTGTATACACGATCGGATTTCCTATGGATTTTAAACCAATGGATTTTTCCATCGGTAATCAGATGAAGCTGACTTCCATCAGTCTTGCCTACACACCATCAGTCAAAAAACCGATCGTCCAAAACGACGTGACGTAAAACCCTCCGAAAAGCAGAGAAAAATTAAGTTTAATGCTTCTGAGCATGCGTCGACTTGATTCTGAGCATGCGTGGGTTTTTTGTCCGATGGAGTTCCACACAGACGATCGGAATTTGCTATCGTTTTTTTCCCATCGGATAAATTTAAAACATGTTCTATTTTTTCTCACCGATGGAAAAAAGACCGATGGGGCCCATACACGATTGGTTTGTCTGATGAAAAAAGTCCATCGGACTGTTTTCATCGGTAAAACCGATCGTGTGTACACGGCTTTAGTGTTCATATATACAGTATCTATGGCTCATTGTGTCCTGTTCACATTGCTCTCACCAGATCTTGTGCAAAGCAAAGTGTGCAAAGTTTGTCATCTAAAGTGATTTCCTCAAAAAGTATAGAATACACGTATTCTTAAAACCCAAAATATTAACCAAAGCATTGATGTCTGCACATGTGTTTAGGGAATCTTATAAGATACAATCAAGTAAGCATTTTGGCAGTTTAATGCAGTGACTGATTGGCTATATGAGTTACAATTTATATTGGTGACCACGTGCATCTTTTAAATTAGAAAAAAAAAAGTCACACAGATATATTACTTTCATTTTTCCCAATAAAAGCCTATGACTTCTTTTTAGCTTTGCAAGGGCTGCAGACAGCTGTGACAGATATTAAAAGGACATTCCACAATGAAATCTATTTTAAAAGAGTACTGTACAATTTCTCCCAGACAGGAAAGGAAATCTTCAAATCTTCTACAGTAAAAGCAAAGCAACTGTGGGAAAAGTAAAACACAGTACCTTCCATGACATAGACCAGCGACCCCACGTCCCCTTCCTTGATGATACAGCTGTCTGTGCCATATTCAACAGGATACATGCAATCCACTATCTCTTGGATCTGGGAAATCTCTAGGTTCTTCATGAAGTCATTGTCCAGGATTGCTTCTTTAATTAATTCCTTGGACCTGAAGTAAGAAGTATATAATATTTAGTCAATCCTGGAGGAAGCACAGTAACAAACATTGATATAAAAATTCTAGGTTTTTATCTGCCAGAGCATGAATCAACATTTTATACATTTTTCATTTACATTTTGTAACTTAGAAAGCCAAAGGTTTGCGTATTGCTACTAGCCCTAAATGATAAATCTTTAAACGCTAAAAAACTTTGCTATGATGCAATTATATGTATTAACACTTAGCACTCACATATTTAATTGCAGAACTGCCATATTAAAGAGAGTAATGTTGTAATCCTGTATGAATGTATCGGTACTCCAGAAGGCAATTCCAAATCTGAATATTTAGAACATGCTATCTATCACTCTATTAGAGACAGCCAAAGACAAACATTGGGGATCTACGTTGTACAATATGGTCCAAACTTCCATTCTAAATAAGTAGGCATAATATTTAGAATTTCACAACCAATTGCTGGAGAAGATCCCTATCATCTCTTCTTTTTTTTTTTTCAGAATGCAATCGATAGGCCCTTGAGAAGGTTTCACCAAACAATACATGAAGGTCAAGTGTAGAACTATTGGAGTATACACAAACTACAATAACAAAACCACAAAAGGCTGGTATGTTAAATGGCAGGTGAGAAAGGAGGTGCTGGCCCAGATTGTGCATAAATATTGCCTTTCACTATTATGAAGGCTGGGGTATCTTTGGGGTTATAGATAACTCTACAACATTCTCTCATATCTAAGATATCCCTTAACTTGAACTCTTTCATCCAGTTTTGGTCTGGTGCTCCTTTCTGTATTTCTATGGTTTTAGCTACTGTTAGGTGCTCATCAAGGGAAGCCTTGCTGAGTGAGAGTTGCCTTGCCAAAGGAATACTCCACTTTCAACAGATACACACACACATGCAAGAGTGTGATTGATCCATTATATTCCCAATACGACCTGGTACATCTACAAAATACAATTTGGCCTCCAGTTTCGCAGTGGCTATTGGATAGATTGAACATTTAGATAAAGAGTTAGTTTACTTTTGCTTACAGCCTCAGATGTGCAGCTGTGAAAACCTACAAACAAGCAAACCCAGCTTTATTACCTACCCATACATATGCTGTCCACTCCACCTAGCAGACCAGCATTCTGCACGAGTTAAGGAGAGCAGACTGTGCATGCATGAGTAGGGAACAAAGCTGGGATTTCTCAGTTTCTAGGTCCATGAATCCAACACTGGGTATGTCCTGCCATTTGCACTTTGGAGAGGGGAGGACATTTATATGAGCAGCTAAAAAAGTAAGCATTTACAATCCTTAATGCAGCATGTTAATGTTAGGCACACTGTAAAGCAGAGGGAGTTTTTTGGGAAACAAGTAAAGGTGCAATAACTCTTTAACAAAATGCTAGTCATTTATTTCAAGGAACATTGCACATGCATTTCAAGTTGTTGAGACAGTAACAAACTTTCTCACATTCTGAGAAAAAACAAGCTGCTATAGTAGCTTTAGCAGGAATTAATAAAACACATCTGATCTCTAGAACCTTGCCAGAGTGAAAAATATGTCTGTTTCTATATCCAGACTTGGGAAAGAAATTCCTGACATGGCAAATTTCAAACAGTGCACAATAACCAGAGAGCCTTTGCTGATCGCTTTTTTTCTTCGATCTCTGTAAAGCAAAATCCTGCAAGCATCACTCTGGCTTCAAATGGTGAAGTGCTCTATGGATGAACAGGACAGGTTTGCTCAGCCTCATAAGAGATCTCACTGCTCCAGTATCTCTGATCATCTGTGATTCACAAAGAGCATCAAAATCGCTGGTCTTAAGGGAACCAGTAAGAACATCTCAATAATTTAATTTTAGATATTGCTTAGCATAATAAGATCTCTGCTGCTTGAAGGGAAAGGCAATGTGTATAGTTCCCAGGAGCTTTGAAGGGTTCCAAAAGAATATTCCTAAAGCATGTGTTGTGCCTTGAAGCCAGTATTGGGTTGCTTACACTGCCTTGTTAGACTCTTCACTGTAACACATTTATTGTAATTTGAAATAGTGGATAATCAGAGCCAGCTGGGTTAAAGATGCTGTACAGTTGTGACGCTCCAAATCCCATCTCAAACAAAGGCACCACCTGAAGCAGTACAGCATCCCAGTGGAAGCAGAGACATCCTCTCATCATTTTAACATCTTTAATGTTTCATTAAAATGTTCTGTTTGAGTGGGAATTACAGAGGCAGTTCACAAGGAGACTGCTTACTTGCCTATCCATATGTCAAATCGAATAAATATATATTTTCAAACTTCCACACAGATAATGAGCACAGTTTGAACCAACAAAGAGAGATTACTGTATACGTATCAAACTCAGGATTTAGTGTATAGGTTTCCAGAGTACTTTGTAACTATAAAGTGATACTTATGTATGTGATGCATATGAAAAACCTGCATAGCAGCCAAGAATTACAGTACCTTGAAAACGTATTCATACAATTTGAAATTTTCCACATTTTGTCATGTTACAACCGTAAATGTATTTTATTGGGATTTTATGTGATAGGCCAACACCAAGTGGCACATAATTGTGAAGTGGAAGGAAAATGATAAATGGTTTTCAACATTATTTACAAATAAATATGTGAAAAGTGTGGCGTGCATTTGTTTTCAGCCCCCTTTACTCTAATACCCCTATCTAAAATCTAGTGGAACCAATTGCTTTCAGAAGTCAGCTTATTAGTAAATAGAGTCCACCTGTGTGTCATTTAATCTCAGGAAAAAAACAGCTGTTCTGCGAAGCCCTCAGAGGTTCGTTAGAGAACCTTTGTGAACAAATAGCATCATGAAGGCCAAGGAACACACCAGACAGGTCAGGGATAAAGTTGTGGAGAAGTTTAAAGGGTTAGGTTCTAAAAAAAATACCAAGCTTTGAACGTCAGAGCACTGTTCAATCCATCTTTCGAAAATAGAAAGAGTATGGCACAACTGCAAACCTATCAAGACATGGCCCTCCACCTAAACTGAGAGGCCGGCCAAGGAGAGCATTAATTAGAGAAGCAGCCAAGAGTCCCATGGTAACTCTGGAGGAGCTGCAGAGATCCACAGCTCATGTGGGGGAATCTGTCTACAGGAAAACTATTAGTAGTACACTCCACAAATCTGGCCTTTATGGAAGAGGGGCAGAAGAAAGCCATTGTTGAAAGAAAGCCATGAGAAATCCTGTTTGCAGTTTGCAAGAAGCCATTTGGGGGACACAGCAAACATGTAGAAGGTGGTGCTTTGGTCAGATGAGACCAAAATTGTGAGCGTAAAAGCAAAACGCTATGCGTGTCAGAAAACAAACACTGCACATCACCCTGAACACACTATCCCCACGTGAAACATGGTGGTGGCAGCATCATGTTGTGGGGATGCTTTTCTTCAGCAGGGACAGGGAAGCTGGTCAGAGTTGATGGGAAGATGGATGGAGCCAAATACAGGGTAATCTTAAAAGAAAACCTGTTAAGAGTCCGCAAAAGACTTGAGACTGGGGCAGAGGTTCACCTTCCAGCAGAACAATGACCCTAAACATACAGCCAGAGCTGCAATGGAATGGTTTAAATCAAAGCACATTTATGTGTTAGAATGGCCCAGTCAAAGTCCAGACCTAAATCCAATTGAGAATCTGTGGCAAGACTTGAAAATTACTGTTTACAGACGTTCTCCATTCAATCGGACAGAGCATGAGCTATTTTGCAAAGAAGAATGTCTAAAAATTTCACTCTCTAGATGTGCAAAGCTGGTAGAGACATACCCAAAAAGACGTGCAGCTGTAATTACAGCGAAAGGTGGTTCTACAAAGTATTGACTCACGGGGGCTGAATACAGATGCATGCCACACTGTGCCACTTTGTGTTGGTCCATTACATAAAATCCCAATAAAATACATTTATGTTTTTGGTTGTAACATGACAAAATGTGGAAAATTTCAAGGGGTATGAATACTTTTTCAAGGCACTGTATTAAGACTTTTTAAACAGCAGAAAAAAACCCTGAGATATTGTCCATAGCAAGCAGAAATCACCTGTGAGTTTTAGCCCATTGGCCTTTACTGTACTGAGCCCATTTCTAAAAAACAAAGAAAGAGAAGGTATTTCTATTTTAGCCTGTGAGATTATAGTGTAAATGTAAAAAATAGGAAAGATTAAAAGAACAAAAATCACAATAAAACATACATTACCTAGACCTGGTCATTTATTTTAAACAGTATTATTTTTAACTGCAGTTAGTGGTGGTACCTGTGCTAAAGAATAAAAGGTAAAGCAGCAATTTTTCTAGTAATTACAATCAAGTTTGGACCTAGGTGTATTGTAAACTGGCACTCTCTACTGTAATCCCAAACGTACATAAATACAAGTACCAACATACATAAATTATAACTTAACCACTTAAGCCCTGGACCAATATGCAGCTAAAGGACAAGGCCCCTTTTTGCGATTCGGCACTGTGTCGCTTTAACTGACAATTGCGCGGTCGTGCGACGTGGCTCCCAAACAAAATTGGCGTCCTTTTTTTCCTACAAATAGAGCTTTCTTTTGGTGGTATTTGATCACCTCTGCGTTTTTTATTTTTTGCGCTATAAACAAAAATATTTTTTACTTTATGCTATAATAAATATCCCCCAAAAATATATAAAAAATATTTTTTTCCACAGTTTAGTCCGATACGTATTCTTCTACATATTTTTGGTAAAAAAAATCGCAATCAGCGTTTATTGATTGGTTTGCGCAAAAGTTATAGCGTTTACAAAATAGGGGGTAGTTTTATGGCATTTTTATAAAAAAATTTTACTAGTTATGGCAGCGATCATTGATTTTTTTCGTGACTGCGACATTATGGCGGACATATCGGACAATTTTGACACATTTTTGGGACCATTGTCATTTTCACAGCGACCAGTGCTATAAAAATGCACTGGTTACTGTGAAAATGACACTGGCAGTGAAGGGGTTAACCACTAGGTGGCGCTGTAGGGGTTAAGTGTACCCTACGAAGTGATTCTTACTGTAGGTGGGTGTGGCTACACGTTACTGATTGTCTGTTCCGATGACAGGGAACAGACCGATCACTGACATGCCACGGAGAAGAACGGGGAAAGGTTTGTTTACACTCACCTCTCCCCGTTCTTCAGCTCTGTGACCTGATCGCGGGACACAGGCAGCGATCGGGTCCACGGGTCCCACGGGCGCGGTTACGGAGCTCAGGACCGGGTCGCGAGCGCGCCGCCGGTGGCGCGTGTGCGACCCACGGCTGGGCTCTTAAAGGGCAACGTACCTGTACGTTGATGTGCCCAGACATGCCATTCTGCCGACGTATATCGGCGTGAGGCGGTCCTTAAGTGGTTAAAGGAACACTAAAGGCATTTTTTTTTTTTTTTTAAATAACAAACATGTTATACTTACCTCCACTGTGCAGCTCATTTTTTACAGAGTGGCTCCGAACCTGGTCTTCTGGGTTCCCTCGGTGGCTGTCTGGGCTCCTCCCCGCAAGAACTATCCACCTTCATGCGAGCTCTCTCGCATGGTGGATAGTTCTTATGGGCGCGCTCCCGTGATACAGCCGGCGGCTTTAGCCGCTCACTGTATCACTCGGCGCCGCCCCCCGGCGCGCCGCGTCATTGGATGTGATTGACAGCAGCGCGAGCCAATGGCTGCACTGCTTTCAATCAACCAATGAATGTGCAGAGAAGCCTGGCCGAGAAGCCAGCGTGTTGACGGTGCGGGACTTTCAAGGGGTCAGGTAAGTAAAGGGGGGCTCGGGGGGGGGCGCTAATGCTCAGATGTTTTTTCACCTTAATGCATAGAATGCATTAAGGTGAAAAAACTTGTACCTTTACAACCCCTTTAATGTTTTTATAAACTTATATGTTAAATATATTTAGATTATAGGTTTCTTTTTTGTCATTTACATTTGTAAGGCAGGGCAACATCATTGCATGGCTGACAACCTGGATTGGTGTCGCATAATACTCAAACTCAAATCCTGCAGTTGGTAATCCCAGCCTAGTGTAGGAAAAAAGTTAAAGATTATAAGCCAAGCCAAATCAAATGGGAGCCGAGGCCTGTTCTCACACATATTACTTAGCAAGATATTGCTGTATTTTAAAAAGCTATCTGCATTTAAATCAAGACCATGGTAATCCTTAGAATATGCACATGTGCACAGTTCAGTCTGGGTTGTAAAATGATGCAGTTCCCTGCCTTTGGCAACATGAGCACGATGACTACAATGCAGTTCATGCTTGTCTACAGCAAAAAAAAAAATCTCCCAATCAATAAATAGATAACAAAAACCAGGAACCAAACTTTACCATTAGCAGCAAGCCCAATAGCTATCATTTTAGTTCAGAGTCAGTGATATTGTGCTCACAATAACTGCCTGGTGTTGATCGCTTTTAATTCAAATAAGCCATGTATAAACAGGAAGCAGAGACACACCGAAATAAAAATGTGACAGGTTATTAAACGGAAGCAGTAAATTACAATTAGCTCACAAAATAACTCTTCAAATCAATTTTCTTCTCCATGAAGCACACACTTGGAAGACAAATAAAATAGAGATCATTGCAAGCATCAGGATGCATTTGCTCTTTATCAAAAAGGTGCATATATGCCTACTTCCTTGTGCAAAAATAAATAAATAATAATAATCGAAATACAAAAAAACACAGAGTCATGGTAAAGTAGGATACCACTAATAGTATACAGTGTGGCGTGCATTCATATTCAACCCCTTTACACTGATACCCCTAACTAAAATCTAGTGGAACCAATTGCCTTCAGAAGTCACCTAATTAGTAAATAGAGTCCACCTGTGTATAATTTAATCTCAGTATAAGTATAAATACAGCTGTTCTGTGAAGCCCTCAGAGGTTTGTTAGAGAACCTTAGTGGACAAACAGCATCTTGAAGGCCAAGGAACACACCAGACAGGTCAGGGATAAAGTTGTGGAGAAGTTTAAAGCAGGGTTAGGTTATAAAAAAACATCCCAAGCTTTGAACATCTCATGGAGATTTTTTCGGCGGGGGTTCCCCTTAAAACCCTTACCAGACCGATGGGCCCAGTATGCCAATGAAGGGGGAACCCATGTCGTTTTTTTTTTTCAAAAAATATTGGCGTCGAGTTCCTTCTAATTATTGGGGGATCAAAGTTGCGTCCCTGCTCATTAAAGTCGTACTTCAAGTCATGGGGCAAAGTCGGATCCACAGTCGTATGACTGTCTTGTCAAAATCGCGAATCGCGGCAAAATCGCGGTAAAATCGCACGACTTAGGCGTTAGGCCTTAGGTGTCCACTGCTAATGTTTGTAGCAAGGCTGTTTCATTGACCTCAAGATTCAATCCTTTTGAATATCTGGCTAAGAACAAGTTATCTACACGATTATCGACAAATTATCTACACGAACACACACACAGGTTGAACTGGATGGACAATTGTCTTTATTCAACATTACCAACTATGTAACTATTGTGGAGAGGTGACCCCGTGTCACGCTGTGGATTAGCAATATATGCATGATTGTGGCAGAAGCAGGCATGCTAATTACACACCTGTGGGCTGGGTTCATATGCATCCCATGGATAGAGCTCAGAGCTCCTGTTTTGGAGACAGCGCCACCCAGGCAGACAAGAAGTCTCGCTGAGGAGTCAGGAGGACTCCACCCTACAGACACAAGGTCTGTGTATGAGTGTCAGGACACCCATGTTCCCTAGGAGAGAGAGGCTGCAGCTGGCAGCGTGAGCATATGCTCTGAGGAGCAACTCAAAGGGCTAGGTGTGAGGTCTGAAGCAGCGGTGCTGCAAGAGAGTAAGCTAGGAGGCTAATGCCGCGTACACACAACCGTTCTTAATGTCATTGAAAAAAAATGCATTTTTCTCAACGTGATTTTTCATGTTTCCTCTCAAGCCTGCCTTGCCTACACACTATCGTGGAAAAAAATGTTCAAGTAAAGCGCAGTGACGTACAACACGTACGACGGCACTATAAAGGGGAAGTTCCATTCGGATGGCGCCACCCTTCATGTTAGTAAAGTTTGTTGTGTGACGATTCGCGCTTTTCAGCCTCGTGCTTTTCAGTCCGTTACAGCGTGACGAATGTGCTATCTCCATTACGAACGCTAGTTTTACCAGAACGTGCGCTCCCGTCTCTTACTTGTGTAGCGGGGTATTCCCCTATATTGGGAAGAAACTACATCACCCATAACCCCATTCTTCACATGTTCCACCGCAGAGACTCATGGGAGGGGTTATAAAAGGAGGAGGCGAGGCCGGGCTCGGCCTCTTTGGGACATGAGACTTCACAGACGGATCCTCCTGTGTGGATGTGTCGGAGTGCAAGGCCTGAAGCCTGAGGCCTTGCTCTGCATCAAAGAGCCTTCCACCCCCCCTCTGCGAGCCTGGGTGGCATCTGACTTTGTGCGCTACAGCCTTGTCGGATCGGGGGCCCGATCGTTGGAGAGATCGTGTGTGTGTGACACGGCCGGTGGAGGTTTCCCGGACTGGATCCGTAGTCCGGCGGGTGAGAGGGCATAAGCCCAGCTAAGATACTGTTACTGTATATAGGCCTATAGACTGCCGTGGCCTACAAGTTATTTTGATACCCCTATTGAAGAGCCTTGTCAGAACTGAGCTTGCGGCTTTATTAAACCAAGTTCTATACCCCTTGGATTACAAAGTTATACTCTGTTTAAAGTGCACCACCATTACAGACCTGCCGGTGAAGAAAGAAGGACTAAGTTAAATATTAGAACCAGGCCTGGTGGGGATCTAGCGTGTTTAATTACTGCGCCATAGGGCACTTAGTTAACGGTCGCCTGTATGGCGCACCTGTAGCGTGTGTTACTACATAGTGTGTTAGAGTGGCAGGACGCTGCCCTTAGGAGTGATTATCTTAAACTGTGATTACTGTTACCCCTTTTATCCATATTGAGAGAATAAGTAAAACAAAAACACTTTATCTATTACAATTCATTACTGTGTCCTGGCTTAGTTATTATATTGCATAGGATATATCATTGATTATTAGTACTAGCTGTGCCAGAAGGGGGTAGAGCCTATTGCCGGGGGTTGGCGGAGCTGCACTCAGGGCCCAAATCTAATTCTGCGGCCTCCTTAGTTGGAGGTATCGCTACACTTGATTCTGAGCATGTGCATTTTTTTTCACGTCGATAAAGCCCACACACGGCCGTTTTTTATGACGAGAAAAACGACAATGTAAAAAACGACGTGAAAAATTAGAGCATGTTCCAATTTTTCTCGTTGTGATTCTCTGCGTTTTTCTCATCGGGAAAACTGCTGGAAAGCCCACACACGATCATTTTTAATGACCATTTAAAAAAATTTATTTTTCTCGTCATTAAAAACGGTTGTGTGTACGCGGCATAAAGGTTTGAACTATACAGTAATGGTGGAACACCCTGCAAGGAAAATTGCTGTTATTTTCTTTGAACTTCGTTTCATTTACATAATTATAAATTATAAAATTATAAAAGCCTTTAAAATACAGTCTGGACTGTATGGAAACATGTTCCTGAAATCGCATACACCACTAGAGCTTAATCACCCCAGAATCTTACACTATGTAAAATTTACACATAAGGACTAATGATTTTCTCCGGATTTTCTAAACTGCTTATTTGTACCAGGTCAATAACTCTTATGCCACGTACACACAATCAGAATTTCCGACAACAAAAGTTCGATGTGAGCTTTTGGTCGGATATTCCGACCGTGTGTAGGCTCCATCGGACATTTGCTGTCGGAATTTCCGACAACAAATGTTTGAGAGCTGGTTCTCAATTTTTCCGACAACAAAAGTTATTGTTGGAAATTCCGATCGTGTGTATCCAATTCCGACGCACAAAAATCCTACGCATGTTTGGTATCAATTTGACGCATGCTCGGAATCATTGAACTTAATTTTTCTCGGCTCGTTGTACTGTTGTACGTCACCGCGTTCTTGGCGATCGGAATTTCCAAGCAACATTTGTGCGATCGTGTGTATGCAAGACAAGTTTGAGCCAACATCCGTCGGAAAAAAATCCACGGTTTTGTTGTCGGAAATTCCGATCGTGTGTATGCGGCATTAGAGTGGCCAGGGGATCAGCAGAATAGACAAGAAACTGTTTTCTGAAGGAACTCAGCAATAGCATCCCCCAACATCCAGGCATTTAGGGCCAATTCACACCTTGGCATCATGGTGCATTGCCTTAACACATGTGCAGCTGGTGCTATACTATTTTCTCCGGATCAGGATCATGGACATGCTCCCTGGCTAGCACTCAGAGTGCCAGCCATTGAGAAGAGGCATCAGTCTGAGGAGTGGTGCCATTGGGTCTGGATCCTTCAACACCTGTGCATTCACATATGTTGCATTAAGGATTCCTATTCAAATGTATGCACTACCATTGCAACAAAACATTCTAAAACCTTAAAAAAACTTTCAACGCAGCACAGTACAACTGTGCCACATTACAAAAAAATAGTACACTACAACCTCCTGCAATCCCCTTCAAAAATAATGGAACTGCAGGGCAGCAGCGAAGATAAAGTATGTGGCGGCAACATGTTTATTAAGACCTATTTTACACAGGCAATTGTGTGCATACAGTACGTAGGATTCCAGCACCAAGAATCAGCAAATTCTTGTGGTTGGGATGACAGGTATATGGGAAAAGCAGCAACTACACAATGGGGGTCATTTACTAAAGGCAAATCCACTTTGCACTACACTACACTACTGCAATCTGGTATATGCACATAAGTGCCTGTGTTAGGGAGGAATAAGAGTGCTTTAACATTTTAAAAATAAAGTAAACCTGTCATAAGAGAAACATAGCACCTGCCATTGCTGAGCTCTCCTACTGGAATTGCTAGCTGCCTGGAATGCTGACCTCAAGAGCCAATGCTTTTCAGTTTTAGAACAAGTATTCACATAAGGACTTCTGACAGTATCCAAATTTCCTAAACTGCTTACTTGTACCAGGTCTTTGACTTGTAGAGTAGTCAATGGGTCAGCATAATAGCCAGAAAGCTATTTTCGAAAAGAATTCAGCAACAACGGTCACCATATTTCTCTTTTGTTAAGAATACTTTAACCACTTGAGTGGCAGTCTGTATTACCCCTTCATTTCCAGGCCATTTTTTTTAGTTTCCAGTGTTGTGATAATTTGCCTGGCTATTATTATATCATATAACATTGTTCGCAAATAAATATCTTAAACCATGGGGCTTGGTAAGGGTGCACTAGATGCAGTGCATACAGGTCATACACAGAGGAAGGAGATGGTGAAAAGATTAACGTATATATACTTGATCCTGCACTTCCAGGTATTGGGCGCAAGGCTCACTCCCGCTGTGATTTTACACAGCGGGTCCCGCAAACCCGATATCCGTCGGCACCCGCTGATCGTTCAGTATGTAGCGGGGTGTTCCCCTTTAATGCAGAGAGACAAGAAGTTCCAGGTGAGAGGTGAGTCGGGAGGAAGTAAAGAGACATTATGGAAGTGAAAGCAGAGGAGAGAGAGACTACATCTCCCAGTACATCTTGCAGCACCCAGGGTGCATTGCTCCAGAACAGAGACTGCTGGGGCAGACTTTATAAAGGGGAGGCGGAGTTTTGGTCGGCCTCTTTGGACACCCCTCTCCTAGCAAGAGGATCTCTGTGCTGAACTGCTGTGTGCACAAGGCCTGAAGCCTGGGCCGTGTGCTCCTTTCCAAAGAGCCCTCTGCCAGCCTAGCAGAGCCTTAGAGACATCTAATCCTCCTTGCTGCAGTACACCAGAAGGATTGAAGACTTGGATGTCGGTGGATTCCTGTTCCTAGACGAATCGATGGAGGAAACGGACTTGGACTTGTCCAGGTGGTGAGAGCTGTTTAAAGACAGATCCTTTATCTTTACTATTCGTTGGGATTACAAAGTTGTTCTTCAAGTGCACCACCGAAAAGATTGCTAGTGAATATTGTTTCACTGAACTTCCATTTAGATCAGTCAGGCCTGACTGCATAGGTAGACATTGCTGGGTGTTAGTCTACCCATGAGGGGAAGTAGCTGTAAAAGGGCAGCGCTAGAGTTGCATAGCAATACTTAATTATTCTGATTACTCTGTTTATCTTTATTACTGTTTATTGCAGGGATCTGCAACTTGTTATACTGTTGTTTATTACTTGCCCATTAGCCTCAGTAAAATATCTGGGTAAAGTACATTTGGTGTCAGTTCCGCTTACTTTAATAGGAGTTTTAAAGTATATTCTGTGTATGTTTGTTATAGGACTGCGTCACCAACAGTTGCGGTCACGCGGTCCTATCCCTCTATCACCAGCTGTGCCACGGGAGGTTAGAGCCGATTGCCAGGGGTTGACAGCAGTGCACTACAGGGCCCAAATCAATATCAGCGGCTCTCTTAACTGGGGGTAGCGCTACAAGTACACAGGCAGAACGGCAGTCTGCCTATGTAAACAAGGCAGATTGCCATTCTGTCAGTACAGAAGACATGGATCTTGTGTTTCTGTAAAGCAGAAACACTGATCCATGCCTTCCACTAATAAAAGCACCCCCCTCTACACTGAATCACCAGCTAGGCACACGTTTAACCCTTTGATCACCTCTGATGTTAACCCCTTCCCCTCCGCCTTTTGGCTAAGATCAAGTGTAGTATCTGTTCTTATCAGTTGCCAGAGGGGGCGCTGAAGTACCTCCTGTCTGTGGGGGGCTGATGCGAACCCAACGGCGTCATTAGCACCTGGAAGGATGGTTTCAGCAGGGGCCATGCCGAGCTGCCCGACAGTAAACTGGGGGCCGGTGCGGTCGAGTATGAGCCGTCTGGAAGGGTGCTCCTGGTGAGGATGGAATGCTGCATTTGGTCTGGTCTTTTTGCCGAGTCTTATTCTGGCCTTCTGGCTGGATGGTGTAAGTGCTGTCCTTGTTGGCGATCCGGAGGGAGGAGCTGGCTAATCCCTGTTTCTGAGCGGGGTGCGGCCATGCAAATCCGCCGGGTTGATGAGAGTCTGGAAGGGCTAGTATCGGTGGAGGCTGTAATAGGGGCAGCTCTCCCTGAGAAAACCTTGAAGGGCTCTCTATCAGCGGGACAGAGGGCTGCACTGACCGGTCGGGGGGGTCGGATAGGAGCCGAAAAGCCCATGGTGCATGTGCCCTTGGAGTGGCAGTCCAAGGGTGCCAGACGATCACATGTGAGTGAGGGTCACATTGATATATGGCACCGCGGTCACTGCACCATGTCACACCTTTTTAGCACCTGCCTCCTGGGCCGGGCCTTTTGGCTAGGACCGGAGGAATTTTTTATTCCTGGCCGGAGGGCCTGGCCATTGTATAGCACAATGGCCACCTTTTTCACCTTCCACCTTTTTCACCTTCCACCTTCCACCTTTTTCACCTTCCTTCTCCCCACTTTCTTTTTATTTATCCCCGTGTTTGTCACCTTTTTGTATTTTTTTGTTTGGTGTTCACGTTTGTCACAGTGTGTTTAGTAGGGTGTAGGTCCTCGGGCCTGCCCTGAATGACTTGGGAGTAGGTGGACATGGTCTTCTGGCCTGGTTCGCCTGCTCTCATGGGGTCTCCCTTCAGGGGAGTCCCACCAAGTACTTGGGTGGGTCTGTTTCGGCAGACCCTCCAGAGAAAGGGGTCCGTCTGGTTTCGGCCATTCAGACCACGTGATGTACCTCAGTCCCCGTCAGGAGCCTAACGCCCCGGGGGATCAGGGTAAGGTCCTTCCTAGTGGAGGACAAGTGTAACACCCGTTGCACGTTTTGTGTCACTCTTTATGTGTGTGCACTTTTTTTGGCACCGGGTGGAGTTTTTGGGTGTGTTTCACACTCCATGGGCTTTTAAAAAAAAAAAAAAAAAGTGGTTGTATACCTCGCTTTCACATTTTTACCTACAGGTAAGCCTATAATAAGGCTTACCTGTAGGTAAAATGAATATCTCCTAAACTGGTAGGAGATATTCACCTTGCATGCAGACGCTAACATCAGCGCCACATGCGCTCTGAAGTTCTGACGGATGCTGCCGGAAAATCAGAGCTCCATGCCTGAAAGAGAACTCCCACGTGCATGCACGGGAGTGACGTCATCACGGCTCCGGCCACTCACAGCGCCGAAGCCGAGAACCTAGAAGAAACACTAAACATGTCAGCTCCCTCAGCGGTGACTGGGAGGCCAT
Source organism: Rana muscosa (assembly GCA_029206835.1). Taxonomy (NCBI): domain Eukaryota; kingdom Metazoa; phylum Chordata; class Amphibia; order Anura; family Ranidae; genus Rana; species Rana muscosa. The sequence goes on from CM055123.1 coordinate 169,275,733, forward strand.
GCCAGCAATTTGTTCTAAGGTAAGTATTTCATAATGAGCTAGTATGCAACCGCTTTAATTCTGGTATAGTGCAGCAAAGATGTTGCCTCATGGTGGCAACCTCATACTTAGGCACAGTGGTTACATAAATTGCTCTAAAGAAAACTGGGTACAACTTTAGGTCTGCATTGGAACATGCAAGATGTCAGATCATGTTTTCATTAATTACAAGTAATTGGGATTAAAGTTGGTCCTAGATTCTATATTCCTCTTAGAGGTGATATATATTTCAGTCATTTTTAATCTATAGAAGCAAATAAGCATATGGTTTATGATTTGTGATATTTAAAAAAATATTTTCTAGTATTATAGAGAAACTAGCTTAAAGACGTCTGTAAGAGTATTATTCATTCTCATATCACAAGGCAAGTCTGAAATGACCAAAAGCTATGCAGAATGAACTTTCCTTCCCAGATGACCTTTGATCATAGCAAAATGATTTCCAGTGTGTTACTTTGAACTGGCTCAAAATGTGAGGCTTGCAGCAGTATCAGCATTAAAATGGGATTCAAACCATTGTACCATGGGAACTCACTTTAAAGACCTGAATCAAATAAAGAGATATTACAGGTAGCAAAACCAAATTTGTTATGGTTCATTTCTTCCCCTTAATAGATTATGATGGAAAAAAGGAATTGAAGATGGAGCTATTGTACACATTTGTCAGCAGAAAAAAGAAATAGAAAGAATGTTACATAGTCATTATAAAGCACTAGTATGTTTTTTTCTTCCTAAAGTGTTACTAAACTCAGGACTATGCATTCACTATATCTGATCTCTGATACTGATTCTCATGGTGACAATGACTCTCAGAGTGCGTTTTGTTTAGACACTGTGTGGAGGTCACTAAACTTGGATTATCGGAATCTGGTGCTAGTGGTACCAAACTTGGATGTTAAAGCCTTCAGATGGCAACCTGTACATACTTCCTTTTTCATTTAGATCATTGGAAATGGTTTTCAGTCAACTGGTGGGGTCCAACCAATTCTTTTCACCTACATGTCAACAGCCTAAAGAGGCAGTCCAATAGAAGTGCTCACTACACATATCTCATTATATTCTGCACTTTAAAAGTATATGTGCACGTCTATTGAAACTCCATTAGAGATTTCTGAGAGGAATCGATCCAGCTCTCTAACATATGTAAACATAACCTAATCAGGCCCCTCTTGAAGTTGTTCAATGAGCAGATATACTCCACTACATCTATGCTGTGTGTTTGAATAATTTGCTCAGTGTGAGATCAGGCCAGTAGGTGCAAAGCTTCCCATTCAATAAGCTTAGTTATAATTACTTTTGAAAAACATGTGTCCCTCCTCAACATACTATATATCTACAACTCATGCTTGAGTATTTAATACAAAATAGCCCTGGAATGTTACCAGACATTCCAGGCAGTAGTGGTAAATTGGCTATAAAAAGAAAAATGGCCCTGGACGTTGACTGCCTGCATCCAGGCCGATCAGTCACAGGTAATCACTCCATGAGCAATTACATGAGAGCGGCTGCAATTAGCTGCAGGAGCTGTCAGCCCCCCATTGCTTTCAATGAGACTTCTGTCTGTAGCTAATCAACAGGAACCTCCAATGGGTCTCCTGCAGGTGGTCACTAATGGTTTCATTTGCAAGAGTTTTTTTTTTTTTCATAGTCGATTTACCTCTATTGCCAAACTAAAATGACACTAACTCTGGTTAAAAGACAAATTATTCAAATACTTTCTATTTTTTTCAGCTTCCTCCAAATTCCTTCATGCTGCAGTGATCTGACTTCTTGTTAGAGGGTGGCTTTATTCATTCTCCATGGTCCCTCTGTATGTAGGAAAAGAACCATTCTCCTGAGATGGACTATGGATTATGTGATTTGTAGTGTGTATAGAGCAGTGCACATGACCGCAACTAACATGCACTGCTCATTCCAAACAAACGGAAAATGGGAGGGGGGGGGGGGGTTTAGAAGCTCACAGAGGACTTTACAAGGAAAAAGAAACCTAGTCAGAAATGATTTCATAAAAACATAGATTACATGGCCATTAAGTAGTGAGTGTGTATGGATTATTTTCAGAGAATAGAGACATTGTCACTTTAATTACTAAAATATGCAATCTGTATTTGCAGAATATACATCATAAGTTGTGGACTAAGCAAGTTGATTGGAGGTATGATGTTTATCTATGGGTTGATTCACTAAAGATAAATAGACAGTTCACAAAATGTTTCCTTAGCTTAGTGAATGAGGTGAAGCTCTGCTGACTTCCATCATCCAACCATGTGCAAGCAAAAATATATTTTTTTTTTTAGCTTCCTTTCATACAATTGGGTATTCTTTGCCAAGTGGATTGTTTCCACATTCACTAAGCTGAGTAAAAAATTCCCCTTTAAAGCAAACACCCTGTTCATCATAAATCAACTCCCCTGCATCTATTCTGAAAATACAACAGGGAACTTGGTTAAAGAGGAAGTAATCTCAACTGCTATTGCTTGGTTAAAGAGGAAGTAATCTCCTCTGGTGTGTCTCCTCCTCTGGTGTACCTATAGGTAAGCCTATAATAAGGCTAACCTATTGGTACTGTAAATATCTCCTAAACTTGCACTGTTTACAAGATTATATACTGTGCCAATTACGTCATTGGCGCATGTGCTCTGAAGGAACGGCCGCCAGTGCCGTTTATTCAGGGCCCGTGCCATGACCAGTGGCTCCCGTGTGCATGCCTGGGAGTCACGTAATCGCAGCTCTGACCAATCACAGCGTCGGAGACCGCAAACCTGAAAGAAGCACTGGGAAAGATGTCAGCTGTGTCTCAGTGGCGTGCGGGCACCGCTGAAGGGCTTCATTCTAAGGTAAGTATTTCATAATGAGCTGGTAGGGGGAAGAGTGCCGCTTTAAAGTTCAGTATTTAGTTCAGTTTTGGTGTTGTTAGTTACAAATAAACCAGGAATTGCACTTTTACCAAATTAAATAAGGTGTTTTATTAAAAATAAAAAAATAATAACAACATCTTAAATAAAGCAAAATTGTATGTGGAAAGGACAGTTTAGAATTGAACATATTATATTGTAAAACAGGTACTAAATATATTAAACCACACATACTATTCACAGTCCATTAGTTACCAATGTAAAGCTAATAAAAACAATCACTGAGAGAGACGAGAACGATTTTATGGATAGACTGCAATGCATGCATTAGCAAATGAGGCAATCTGCTTTATGAAAGCAACAAACACAAGCTTGTAATGATACAACTGTTCCTGTTCAAAATCATTTAACACCAGCAGGGAAGTAAGATTATTGCTGCCTCAGCTCACTTTTACATATACCTGCCTGAAACCGTTACCTGAAATCAAAATGCCTTCTTTTTGTTAACTAAAAAGTGGAAAAGAATATGATACAAATCCTTGCCAGTCACACTAAGATTCTACCATGCCCCAACGTTTCAAAACGATACCAGCTCACTGTTACATCTGTATTATTACATATGATTTTAACATACTCTTTTAACCAAACTTAGACAAATATTTAATTGATAGCCCTACTTAATGCTGAGTTCCACCCAAAAGTGGAACTTACGCTCATTTGTCTCCCCCCCGGATACCTGTCCCCACTTCCGGGAGTCTGGGCCGTGGCGAATTACGTTACAGCTTAGCTCCCTCCTCCTTTCCCTGCCGCTAGGCCAGTAGGAGAGCACAGCGATGACTCGCTCATGCACAGTAGGGACCCGGCGTGAAGCCGTAATGCTACACTGACTGGTTCCCTTACCCACAATGGTGACGGCAGTATCCTATAGCTGATGGAAACATTAGTTGCGGTGCTGACATCGCTGGACTCCAGGACAGGTAAGTGTCCTATTAATAAAAGTCAGCAGCTGCAGTATGTGTTGCTGCTGGCTTTTATATTTTGCAGGGGTGGGCGGACCTCCTCTTTAAGACTAAAAAAAAATCTGGAATACAGAATACTCAATAGCAGTTGGGTATTTGTCAGAACACTGGCAACGGGAAAAAAATGTATGGCTGAAGAGGCAAATATATTCTTTATAAACTGTTTAACCCATGACACTCAACTCAAAATGTAAACATTTGAAGTGGAATAGCACAATAAAATTTCAGAAGTTTCATTAAAATGGCAAAACTATGTGAAATAAAAAAACATGGACCAGATGTTTGCTGGATAAGGCATCACCTTCCAAAAATCAATTAAAAGATAAGTGTGGGAATGTTTTTTGTTTTTTTTGGGGAATCATACTTATCTACTGAATCATACTTATGACTGTCTGGCTCTCTGCTTTGCCCCCCCACGCTCACTGGATTGCTGGGCTGTGGAGGGGGGCAGGGGCGGCCGTCTCAGGCTCTCAGCAACTTGCTGAGAGGCTGAGCTGGGTGCCGGTCTGGACCGGCTCTGTGACATCAGCCAACAGCTTTGGCTGTACTTCTCCTTTAACATGAAACAAAATCCAACATATAAATAAACAAAAACTAAAACTGACACTTATGGAGACATACAAAAATAAATGACAAGTGAAAAGAAATTATTATATGCGCAGCTGCTACAGCATAAGGCACTAACACCTTGAGAGATAAAAAATTATAGAATGCAGTGCTAGCGAATATAAATGTGCTCAATACAAACGTATGTGTGAATGTCAACCATCTAAACCTTTCGGGATGATGGTACACACTATTAGTGAAAGGATTATGCACCAATGATTGGTGTCACCAGAAATGCAGTAGGTGTAATACTAAATGTTACCACTAAAAAGTGATCAACTAAGTAAAACCAGAAAATATACTGTGCAAAACATTAAATGAACTGAACAACCAGTAACTGTGAATTACTCCTAGAGCTATTTGCCTGGTTGTTCAGTTCATTTAATGTTTTGCACAGTATATTTTCTGGTTTTACTTAGTTGATCACTTTTTAGTGGTAACATTTAGTATTACACCTACTGCATTTCTGGTGACACCAATCATGGTTGACATTCACACATACGTTTGTATTGAGCAAATTTATATTCGCTAGCGCTGCATTCTATAATTTTTTTAAATTCAACATATGCATGTAATGTATGTTCATGTGAATTCGGTAATGCACTGTAATAATTTGAACCCAATATTAAGGTTTTGTTGAGTTGACAGGGTTTTATATTTTTTAGGGGAGCAAACTTTGAGGGCCCTTTCACACTTATCTATGTGTTTTTGTGCATGTGTTATCATTTGTGGTACCATATAGGGTGGTGTGTGACATTCATTTTCAATGGCACACTCTACGCACATACCTGAAGTAAACCAATACACCTTCCCGTTACACATACACACAACAAACAAACACCATTTGCCCTTTGGCTGGAGTTATTTTTTAGTCTAGTTCACTATTTAAAAAAGGGCCATTTTACATTTCTGGAAAGAATAGTGTAGCATACAGTTGTTTTAAGATGAATTAAATTGTGGGCCTTTTACGACATTCAGATATTATGTGCTTCACTGTCATGTATGTATTAGTGCCTTATTTTAGCAAAATCCATGGAAATAGTATTTTATATTTTCACTGAAAAAGCTAAAAATCCCCCTATACCCATGAAGATCAGTTTCAGAACAGTAACTGTATATAAACAGAAGCTTATAGTTTGTAAGGTGAGAGTGTCTTTGCAACAGCTTTCTACATATCAGTGTTTGAGATGTCACAAGGGGCAGTTTACAAACTGTGCTCTGGCAGATGAAATATGTCTTTCCATTCTGCATTATGTCCGCATCCTAATGAAGATATTAGCAGCCAGATGGGAATGACACAATGAGGCATCACAGCCATGACTTACATAAAAATGTCGCTGAATGTCCTATACTTCTGACATTACGACAGAGGGATCATTTAGCTCACTGAGCTGTAATGGGCCTAGAAGTCTAGACACTTGTTTGAAGCATTATGATGGGGATGGATTGTAGATTCACCTTCTTACTCCTCAGTCAAGGATAACAGCGGAAGACATTCTAACTAGCCAGACAAAGAACAATATGATGGATGGTGTGTAAGGAATTCCACAGTGGTCCCCACTTATTTAAAATGTCAAACACTGATAGCACTATAAAGGGAAATTAAAAAAATCCTGGAGAGAGCAAAGAACAATGTGTTCCAATGAAGTTTCTATTTAAAGAATTACTGTCAAAACAAATTATTTCATTAAGCTCAAATATGAATCTATGTAGGGCCCAGTGTGTCAAACATTTTATTATTTCCTATTGTGCTTATTGTAGCAATACGGAGTGGGGAAAGTATAATGATGTTGCTTGAAAATTGCACAGCCACGAGAAAGGAGCAGGAGAAAACCCTTTTTCTAATTTAGCAAGATTAGTCAGCAAATATGGAGCTTGAGTGAATAATTCAGGCTACTAGAGCAGTAAAAAAAAAAGGGCAAGAAAAGTGCAACAGCCTTGTGCATTATCTTCCATACCTATTCATTAAAAGTACACAAAATTATACTCATGTCATGTGGCAAATTAGCATAAAATTAATTTAGTGTCACGGTCAAAATCCAAGAAGAGATGGATGTCTAACAGTAGCGGTGCGTCCATAAGGGCACATGGGCGCCATCCCCTCTCTCCAGCCACCCCCTCTATGACCAATGGATAGATTCATGCATTGCATGAATCTATCCATGGCCGCCGCTGCCACCCCCTATTCAGGTGCCCGGCCCCTTTTCGGGCACCGGGCGCCTGAATTACAGCAGTGAGGGGTCTTTTTGAAGCACCTGATTAGAGCCATAGGCTCTAATAGGCGTCAAAAAAGGTGACCTGTGAGCGTCATGTTTGGCGCTCTCAGTGCACCAAGGTGTGTCAGAAAAGCAAATAAATATTTGCTTTCCTAACACTGAACCGCCTTTCCGCCAATCAGGTGCTCGGGTCTGTTACCCGTCAGCTGATTGGCTAAAACGACAGGCGCTTTTAATAGGACGCCTGACGGGAGGAGAGGACGGGAGGAGACGCATGGAGGACACAGCTCGCCGCTGTCACCCACTGCCCCACTGAGGCAGGGTAAGTGCCGGGCAGACAGGGAGCGGGCAGGGAGGTCACATTGGCGGTATTCAATGACACAGTGGCAGCATTCGATGGGCAGAGTGGTGGCATTTGATGGGCACAAGTGGCATCATTTGATGGGCATTTTAAGAATGCAAAATAATAATAAATGAATTGCAGTACCCACAATTACCATAAAAACTACCAAAAGAGACAGTTTTCAAGATCAACAAATTACTAGGACACATAATCACGGAGAACCTGTCAAAAGTCAGGTATATTCAAAGCCTGTTTTGATGTTCACCAAAACTTTTTTGTACATATCTCTGTGTCCATGTTTTAGTGCCACATCCCTGTTGGTTGACTTCATGTCACTTCCCGTTTTTAAAGCACGTTATTTGGACAGGAAATTAGGGAAAATCGCTTTAACAGTGATGGTTTTTAAGACTTATTTGATTTGGTTCTAGTTTGATAGTTAATGATGGAAAATTTAAAGAGAACGGGTCTTTATTAGGGGTGAGACAAATTATGTTTTTTTTTCTCCTGAAGTTTTATCAAGTAAGGAGATTTCAGTGAAATTTTACCATTTTGGCAAAATCAAATAAAGCCAATGGAAGAGGCAAAATTAAGGCAGTTTCTGGTGGTTTTTAGGGGTACAATGTGTGATCACTTTTTTTTTGGACTGCCAAGATTGTGTCCTACAAGTCATGGCAATCAAGGAAGCTCATCTGCACACTTGTTTCCCTACCTTGGCTTTTAGCATCGTAATAAAAGTTATCTGACTTGGCTGTAGAGCCCTCCAATAACTTTTTCAGGGCTCCTTTCATCTGCACAGAATAAACATGGAAGGCTTTGACTGAGCACTTCCAGGTGCACAGATGTCAAAATCTCAGCTGCAAAGTCAGATAAATAGCTGATTGGCCACTGTTTGTTTTCAATCTGTTTGGGCAGAAGACAGGGAAGACATTAGGATTATATCAAGTGTCCAGGTCACACATTTCATTATTTACTCAGCACTAGGAAAGTTAAACATGGTTGCTATAGAGTATGCTTGAAGTATAACAAAAGTCAAAACTTTTTTTTTTTCTTAAGTTTTGGATCGAGTACAGAGGGACTAGAACAACTGTCAGTTTTTATTGTTGCCTGTGCCCCCGCCCTCTCTTTTTGCCCAGATTTTTTTAATTTAAATTTGCAGAGTGTACAGGGAAGCTTAAGTTATAGCATGCATCTTTATCTGAAAGTCTCTGTAAGCAATCTCTTTTAACAGCACAACTCTGTTGTGCGACATGTAAGCTGTAAAAGTGGATTTGGGGTATGGTTGCAGGTACAAACACTGCCTTTCAAGTTATTGGGTTGTAAGTGCAAGTACCTTGCAGGTATATGTCATGCATGGGTGTAGAAAAAACTGATCCCTGTAGCTTTTTTTCTCAACGGGAGCTGAACTTTACTAAAGAGAAAAACAAAAAAGAAGTTTTAAAAACTGCTAATTATCTTAAAATATAGAAATCTTAACATAATCTACTTGCAATGACTAGAGTATCACTCAGATTATTACAATTAACCAATTTTACTTACCATTTGGGCTATTCACCTTATTATGATTATATTTAATGTTATTATAGAAACAATCAAGACCAAAAAAAAGAGAGATGCCAAGCTGAATACATCATGTAAACTAAAATTAATCACTCCAGGGTGAAAGATAAGAGACCATGTTAATTATAATGTAATTATAAGTCTCTCAAATAACTCGCAGTTAATGTCCTTATGCACTCTGAGTGCCCGATTATGTGTGAAATACTTAAAGAGGAGTCAATAGTAATTAAATATTATAGACCTGGTAATTTCAATACACACTTGAAAAGTGCTGTTTATCATTTTGGAGCGACATCTAGGGATACAAAAACATAAAACAAATTTTGAAATAAATCCAATTAGGAAAGAATAAAAATGTTTATATTTATATCTATTCACAGCAGAAACAATCACTGTTGAGGAAGGATGAAGGAGGCTTTGCCTTTCTAAATCTAGTTTTCCAATGTAATTTTACATATTAAAGCCATCATGTGTTTTTTTTTTTTTTAATGGAAGTCCATAGTGCTACCCGGCCCTGTGGAACAAAAACTCTCAATCTCATTCCCTCCCACTTTCTCCCTCTCCCTTCCCTTTCATTCCCTTTCTCTCTTTTATCCACTTTGGTCCCAGCTGCATTTGCATTACCTCAAGCTCTACACAGGCACTTAAACTTTCTCTAGCTTCATTTAGGTCTAGTTTACTCTTGCGATTTTTGTGAATGGTAAAAACAGTTAATTCATCCATGCTTATACCACCCCTCAAACATCCCCCCTAAGTTGCAAAGTCAGCCATACGGGGGTATATAAATGCCGAGGCCACAATGCACTGCATCAGGGTGCAACAAAAATGATCCCCCCTGTCACATTTAGTTTGCAGTACCATCCACGGAACATGACTTATTTAAGTGAAGGGGGCCACTCCGCAACCGCCCTGCAACTGTGTGCATTGCACGTGATTGCAGCAGGTTAGTGCAAGATTTTAGAGGTTAAAACAGGTATGAGGAGGAGACATAAAGTGGTTAGCAGGGGGCTTAACTACTTCCTTACTGGGCACATATACCCCCTTCCTGCCCAGGCGAAATTTCAGCACTGTCACGCTTTGAATGACAATTGCGCGGTCGTGCGACGTGGCTCCCAAAAAAAATTTACGGCCTTTTTTTCGCACAAATAGAGCTTTCTTTTGGTGGTATTTGATCACCTCAGCGGTTTTTATTTTTTGCGCTATAAACAAAAATAGAGCGACAATTTTGAAAAAAAAGCAATATTTTTTGATTTTTGCTATAATAAATATCCCAATTTTTAAAAAAAAAAATTATTTTTTCCTCAGTTTAGGCCGATACGTATTCTTCTACATATTTTTGGTAAAAAAAAATCGCAATCGCCGTTTATTGATTGGTTTGCGCAAAAGTTATAGCGTTTACAAAATAGGGGACTGTTTTATGGCATTTTTATATATATTTTTTTTTATTAGTAATGGCTGCGATCAGTGATTTTTTTTGTGACTGTGACATTAGGGCGGACACATCGGACACTTTTGACACTATTTTGGGACCATTCACATTTATACAGCGAACAGTGCTATAAATATGCACTGATTACTGTATAAATGTGACTGGCAGGAAAGGGGTTAACACTAGGGGGCGAGGAATGGGTTAAATGTGTTCCCTGGAGTGATTGTTACTGTGGGGGGAGGGGAGTGACTGGGGGAGGAGACCGATCTGTGTCCCTATGTACAAGGGACACAGCATCAGTCTCCTTTCTCCCTGACAGGACATGGATCTCTGTGTTTACACACAGAGATCCACGTCCTGCCTCTGTAACTGACGATCGCGGGTGCATGGCGGACATCGCGGCTGCCAGGCACGCGCATCGGCATTGCAGTGACGCGCCGGGCACGTGCGCGTGCCCCCAGTGGCCAAATTAGAGGAGGCCGTATAATAACGGCCTCCCGGCATTTGACAACCACCTTGCGGCCGTATATATTCTCGTACGGCGGGCGCGAGGTGGTTAAAAATGTGGCTTAACCACACAGTTTTACTGCCCACAGCCTAAAGTGTAAACTAAACCACAAGCCAAAAATTTAACATATTGCAGTCCCTAGATGTGGTTGGTGTGTTTTCATTTTTTAAGCTAAGAATATTTTTTAGCAAGTACAGAAAATAACTGTTGATTTTGCCAGAAAAGCAGTGTCCTATCCATATGCTGTGAGCTTAAAGTATATTTCCACTTTTTCAGCTTCAGTGCCTTGAAAAAGTATTTCTACCCCTTAGAAATTTTCCAAATTTTTTCATGTTACAACCAAAAACATAAAAGTATTTTATTGGGATTTTATGTGATAGACCAACACAAAGTGGCACAAAATTGCGAAGTGGAAGGAAAATGATAAATGGTTTTCAATTTTTTTTTACAAATACATTTTTTAAATCTGTGACATGCATTTGTATCCAGCCCCCTTTACTCTGATACCCCTAACTAGTGTAACCAATTGCCTTCAGAAGTCACCTAATTAGTAAATAGAGTCCACCTGTGTGTAAATTAATCTCAGTATAAATACAGTTGTCATGTGAAGCCCTCAGAGTTTTTTTTTAGAACCATAGTGAACAAACAGCATCATGAAGGCCAAGGAACATACCGGAGAGGTCAGGGATAAAGTTGTGGAGAAGTTTAAAGCAGGGTTATGTTATAAACAAATATCCCAAGCTTTGAACATCTCACTGAGAACTGTTCAATCCATCATCTGAAAATGGAAAGAGTATGGCACAACTGCAAACCTACCAAGACATGGCCTTTTCAAGGCCCTGTATATTGGCATAACACTTCTTTTTTATTTGTTATCTGTTCCTATTCATATAGCATACCATGAAAAAATATTTAGAAACCCCAGCTTACAATTTTACTTGCTCTGAAAACTTACGTTTCCTCTGGTAGATAATGTTAATGAGACTGTGGGGAGTAAATTGTTACCATAAATGTTCCTGCTAGTATTGTGCTTAGATAAAATCATGTGTACTTTTGCCTCAATGTGCACCTTTGTGGTTACCCTGTCAAAATTAAGAGTAAGAAGGTGTAATGTATTACATAGGCAACTATGCCATAGATATCATGTTGCTAGCTTTATTCCCCAGCCAGGCAACAATCTAACTGAACGAAACTTTGCAGAAACTGGAATGAGTCACACAAATGTAACAGTTTGTGCTGCTTGCAGTTTAACACATAGCTGGCCATAAAAAAATATTGTTGATGGCGCTGTGACAACTTATCTTCCCAACCACACAATTTAAAATACACAATTTCAATATTTAACTTGAGTAGTAATGTACTATTATTATTGCAGAAATACATTGGAAAGAAACAAATAGCAGCCTGCAGTCCCCATGAAATCTTCTTGCCTTATGATCAAATCTAATATCCCAGCCTCCAGCCTGAATATTTGGTGAATGAAAACATTATTTTCAATTTGTATTTATGTAAGGTTGCCGTGATTCATAAACTGTGGCTAAGAATAGTTCTCTTTAAATTTGTATTTTACTCTTAAAATTCACTGCATCTTGGGACTAGATCCTCAAGTCAAAATGTATCCCTAAAGTCTCTGAAACCTAGAAAAATGTTCACAGGTTGCACTTAGGTAAGCAAGAGCCTGCCACTGAATCACAAACAAGTTATGCAGAATAAATACAATTTACTATACAGTAATAAATAAATTCTATGAAATGTAAATCTAAGGTAAAGAGTTGTAAAGCACTTTGAATTTTATAGTTGACATTAATCAGGAAAGTATTACGTAAGCATTAAAAGGGAATTTCTTAGGATGCAAAACAAATGTTTGAAAACCGTTAGATGGAAGAAAAATAGAGCCCTATACAGGCGGTCCCCTACTTACAAATAGACATGTGCACACTGAAATATTTCGTTTTGGAATTTCGTTTTCGTCCGAAAAATAAATTTATTTAGTTACTCCCGAAATTCGTTTTTATTTATTTCGTTTTTCGTTAGAAATTGCATTCGTCCGAAAATCTGAATTAATTAAGGTCGAATCTGTCATTGAAGGCTTATGGTGTCTGTCGAATGTTCAAAGAAGATTCGACGGAGCAGTGAAACTGTACGACGCTGCAATCATACATTTCCGGTCGAATGTTCCGCCCACAAGCTATAGTAGAATTCTAATGTTGTATGACTAGTAATAATTATATTTATTCATTACTATTACTAGTCAACCAACATTAGAATTCTTCTATAGCCTATGGGCGGATGCATTTGACCGGAAATGTACGATTGCAGCGTCATACAGTTTTGCTGCACCGTCGAATTTTCTAACTTTCGATGCTTTGTCGAATCTTCGTCATTCTAGCTATTTTACTGCTCCTCCTCTTTGGTTACAATCAGCCAATAACATTCATCATCAACTTTATTTTTATTTTACTTCCCCCACCCAATTCCAGCAGTGATCTTTTCTCTCTATGTCAAATCTTTTCTCTCTATAATAACAAATCTTTTCTCTCCTATGTCGAATCTTTTCTCTCCTATGTCGAATATTTTCTCTCTATAATGTCAAATCTTTTCTCTCCTATGTCGAATCTTTTCTCTCCTATGTCGAATCTTTTCTCTCCTATGTCGAATCTTTCTCTCCTATGTCAAATCTTTTCTCTCTATAATGTCGAATCTTTTCTCTCCTATGTAGAATAATCTTGGACTAATAGAGTTAAGGTTAGGCACAATCGACCACAGGTTCGATAGACACAGATTGTTATTGTCAGCGTCACGTCGAATCTCCTATCTATATCGAACTGTTGTAGCAACGAAAACGAAAATAAAGCATTTGTTTATGTCGGATCTTTCGGTTTTCGGATTCTGTGCTTTCGTTTTCGTTTGTTAAAACGATAACGAAAATAGCTGAAATTCGGACGAAAATGCATTCGGACGAAAACGAATGCACATGTCTACTTACAAACATCCGACTTACAAACAACTTCTACTTACATATGGAAGGAGACAACAGGAAGTGAGGGGAAATCTACCCCTAGGAAGGGAAATTCACTCCTGTAAGCATGTTTATGGGAAAAAGATACCCCCACTGGAACTTTATCACCAGTCCATGTTTCCCTAACAACCAAAAATTTTCAAAATCCATTTGTCATTGGGATGGAAAGTGAGGTGAAATCTTCTGAACAGGTGCACAGACAGCAAAACAAACGTTACAGGGGTGATAACCCTTCTCTATGCTATCCAAAAAGTATAAAAACGATTTTTTGGGCTGAAGCTACCCCTAAAAATGTACCTGTTCCGACTTACAAACAAATTCAACTTAAGAACAAACCTACAGTCCCTATCTTGTTTGTAACCCGGGGACCCCCTGTACTGGGAAGATCAGTGAATATTCTAAGCAATTGAAAAGATTTTGTGCATGAATGTATAAAATGTGTTCCCACAATCTGCAAGGGGTTGCATATATCTACAGATATTTATAATACCAGTGGCGTAGATAAAAAGCATGAAATTACTGCAAGGTCTCAGATGCCGGCAATTGACAGTCCACAGTTGAGGGATGCAGAAGTTCTCCTGCTTCTGTGCCGTGCTGAATCTGAGGTCTGGTAAGTGGGGAGGCATCAATTTTCTGTTTTGTGAAGGAAGACGTGAGAATTCCAGCCTGGGGGAGTTTCTTTTCGTGGGGGTTAAGGAATGGGTGGTGGGTTTGCTTTTGGAGAAGGGGTGGGGGAGTTTCTTGTAGAGAAGTTTACAGTGGGTGATTAATGGCAGGGGTTTGCTTCTGGGAGGGGAGTTTGCTTCTGGGAGGGGAGTTTGATTGGATGAAGGGAGATTTTCTTCATAATTAGCAATCTTTGCTGGGGGAGAGGGTGTTGACTGAGGGAGATATTTTTGCTTTGGGGGGTCGGTTTAGAGACAGGGGGGTTTAATTTTTGGGGGGATTGTGAAGGAGGGAGATATTTTACAGTGGGAATCTTTGCTTGGGGAGGGAGGGCTCTTAGGAGGGAGAGGGGGATTTTCTTTCCTTTAAAAGAGATGTTTCTTTTTTAAATAATAATTACCTAGGTGGATGGAACATCGATCCAATGTTGCATCTGTCCCCAGCTGCTTCTAAGACCAACAACAGAGCGATCAAAGACCGCTGATCACTCAGTTCACAGCCTTCAGTGAGCAAAGAGTGGTGACTGTCAGTCCCTGGCTCCCCCCCCCCTGCTCACTGGAATGCCAGGCTGTGGAGGGGGCAGGAGCAGCTGTCTCAGGGTCTCAGCGGCTCACATGGAACTTTGTTATAAAAAGTTTAAAGAGAATTTGCACCTTTGGACTCTGATAGTTTTTCTATGGAATATAAATAGCAATACATATTAGGCTGTTGATATGTTACAGTATTTACAAGCAATTGATTTTTTAACACATACTGTATTCTCCTTAATCATCATGTTATACACAATGGGTATGTGTAAAAGCAAACTCTGGTATGTGTCAGTTTACAATCATCCTTACTTATAATGCAACACAACATGGTGGTGTGGAAGACATACAGAGGTTTGATATTGCAACAAAATGTTTCCATTAATAAATCTTTCACCTAACAGGCTCATATGATGGGTGCACTGGAGCCAGCAGTAGAGAAGAAAATCACTATTCAAAATCACATTTGGTACTTGCGGTTGTCTAGTGTTACCAGAACTATCAGGAATTCCTTTGAAGAGTTTCACTTTGGCTCACACAAGGCAAAACAAGTCATAAATTAAACTTCTTTTAGATAGAAATATGCTAATGCTTGTCACTTAAAGTGGTTGTAAACCCACTTTTTCAACTTGCACCTACAGGTAAGCCTAGATTAAGGCTTACCTGTAGGTGCAAGAAATATCTCCTAAACCTACACGGGTTAGGAGATATTTAGTAAAATGACAGGCGCCGCTGTCTACGGCGCATGCGCGCCGTAGACAACGGCGCATTCATGGGGTTAATCCCATTCACAAATTCGGCTAGTTCCCAGCAATCGCTGGGCCTAGCCGAATTTGACGGCTCCCACGTGCATGCGCAGAGTGACGTCTCCGCCGCTCCGGCCAATCACAGCGCCGGAGCGGCGCTGTGATTGGCTGGAGCGGCGATAGCCGGAAGTAACCTTCCGGCTATCGCCGCAGCGATGGCTGCGGCTGAAGAGGGAGACGAGTACGGTTTTGGGGGCCCCGATCTAAGGTAAGTGATGCATAATGAGCTATTATGCTAGTCATATTAGCTCATTATGCCTTTCTCTTACAGGTTGATAGAAAAAAATATATATTTTTTGGGGTTTACAACCACTTTAAGAGCAGACTGTTAACATACAGTAGTCTTTGACAACAATTATAAACCCGTTTATTTTTGTGTGCTAGGCCCCAAAGCCTTATGTATTCCATACAGTGCATTATTTTAGTATTAAAGTGTAACTAAACTAAAAAAAATAGAATCTTTATTTAATAAATAAATATACTTGTGCAACCTGGCTATCACCAATAGTACCTTGCTGGTGGAAGCACTGATCTGCTGGCTCATAGAGCCTCTACACCAGGGTTTCTCAACCAGGGTTCCATGGAAGTCTAGGGTTCCTCCAGAGGTTGCTAGGGATTCCTTGAGCAATTTCTGACTCTTAAGCCTCGTACACACGGCCGATTTTCTCGTTGTTAAAAACACGTCGTTTTTTTTTACGAGATTCTTGTTAACCTTGACGAGTTTCTCGTCAAGCTTTCCATGCGTACACACTGACATTTCCCAATTTCCTCGTTGTTCTCGGCACTCACGTCCAGCACGTACGACGGCACTATAAAGGGGAAGATCGATTTTCTTGGCGCCACCCCTTGGGCTGTTTTTGCTGATCTCGTGTTACCGCGTGTGAAGTAAAAGTTTGGGAAGAGACGATTCGCGCTTTTCAGTCTTCGTGCTTTTCAGTTCGTTTTCTGAGGTTCAGTTTGTGCTTGTGGGTTCGTATCTTGACTTTGAGGGCATCTAGGCAGGTTGTATCTGTTTTACAGTGCGTTCTTGCACGTTCGTTTCTGTTTTTCAGTTCGTTATTCATAGGCCTTGCTGTTCTAAAGTGCGTTCTGTTCTGTACGTTCTGATAAGACGACCGTTTCCTAGCCATGTCGCCTGGACGTTCTCGTCGTCGAGTTCGTGCTGTGCGTGCGCTTGGTGTTGGTCTGCTTGTTTTGGACCAAGACCAGTTCATGAATGGTGTAAGGAGGAGTTCATGGACCAAGAATTGGTTGCTCCAGCGGGACCAATTCTGCCACATGCCTCTGCTGCGGGAGATAGTCGAGAATAATCCTGAGGACTACAGGAATTTTCTGCGGATGTCTGACCCCGTTTTTCAGGAACTGTTGGCTTTGGTGTCCCCCTATATTACCAGGCAGGACACCGTTATGCGGGAAGCCATCAGTGCTGAGCAGAGGCTCATCGCCACGTTACGTTACCTGGCAACAGGGAGAAGTCTTCAGGACTTGAAGTTCACGACAGGCATCTTCCCCCAGGCTCTGGGCCTCATAATCCCAGACACCTGTTCTGCCATCATCCAAGTCCTGCAGGAGGACTATATTAGGGTAAGTTTTCTCCTTTAACATCACATTTTATGTATTACATGTATGCTAATGTATGGTATTTCTTTCATCCTTCCCTAATTACCATGATTGTAATATGCTGAGAATGTCCCCTTTGTCCTCATGCATGCTGGAAGCTTTAGATTGCCCCTTTTTTCTCCTCCATGCATATTTCCCTTCACTAACCTTTCCAGCAGGGGCGCCTGTTGCAACAAATGTTTGGGGGTCCAACCCCAATTTAGGAAATAAACTTCCTCCATTTTTGCAAAGGTGCCTATTAAACGCCCCCAGTTGTCCCCTCCAATGCAGCCATTTTGTCCCCTCCAATGCAGCCCTTTTATCCCCTCCAATGCAGCCATTTTGTCCCCTCCAATGCAGCCATTTTATCCCCTCCAATGCAGCCATTTTGTCCCCTCCAATGCAGCCATTTTGTCCCCTCCAATGCAGCCATTTTGTTCCCTCCAATGCAGCCAGTTTCCCCCCAGCCCTGCACATACCTTCTTGTGGTCAGCGCCATCCTTCTTCTGTCCTTGATGTCTTCTCCTTCCCTTGATGTTGCATCAGCCAATCATGTTACCATTAAACAGACTTGGTGAACATGATTGGCAGAGCAGCCTGTTAGTGTTTACCCAAGGAATGTCGGCCCCCCCCCCTGCATCCCCTATTTAACTTTTATGAAGCCAATTACATCCCTCAGGCTGTAATGTGCAAGCCTATTTGCCCCCTGTTTCTGATATGCAATTTTCACCCCATAAATGCCGCAGTTATTCATATGTTGGTCGCTTAACAGGGGGCCATCCACCTGAATAGTGGGCGGCATTGACAATACATAGGTTAATGCAAGGCATGAACCTATGTATTGTTCTGAGTGACGGGCACAGGATAGAGGGGGCAGTGCTCCAGCACCCACTCTGGACGCACCGCCACTGCACAGCTATCCTGTGGCCAAACACATCTACCCCCCCCCCAAAATAATTTATTAATGGACCATCAGAGGGGGTGATGAATATGAAACATGAGCCTTCCATTATACTTATTTAAAACACCTTAATAAACGTAGAATTTGATTGATGTTGGCCTCTAATGTTTTTTCTTAGAATCTCCTTGTAATGTAAGATTTTAAAAAAAAATTCATCTTGTTTGACTCCCCAGCTTCCTTCCACGCCACAGGAATGGCAGACTGTGGCATCGGAGTTTGCCACGCGGTGGGACTTCCCCAACTGCGGTGGTGCCATAGACGGGAAGCACGTCCGCCTCGTGCCGCCACCCCCGTTCTGGGTCCTACTACTTGAACTACAAGGGGTTTCATAGCATTGTGCTGATGGCGGTGGTGTCAGCACGGTATGAATTCCTCTATGTTGATGTAGGGAAGAATGGCCGGATGTCCGATGGGGGATCCTTCATCCAGACGGAGTTTGCCATCCGTCTCCAGAGTGACGACCTTGCATTGCCACCGGATGCAGGGAATGTTGAAGGACTCCCCTTTGTTTTCTTGGCTGATGAAGCCTTCGGGCTCGGACCGCATCTTATGAAGCCATTTCCTCAGAGGACCCTGACCCCAGAGAAGAGGGTGTTCAATTACCGGCTGGCCGGGGGCCGAAGAGTCGTTGAAAATGCCTTCGGCATAATGGCCAGCCGGTTCCGCATTTTTATGACTTCCATACACTTGGCGGACTACAAAATAAACAATGTAGTTTTATGCTGCTGTGTGCTACACAATTTTCTCAGCAGAAAATCCAATTCATATATGGCCTCAGTATTGCCTGAGGCTGGACTTTCACCTGCTAATCCCCTGCCGGGCCTGGAATCTGCCCGTCCTGGCTTGCCCCCCCAAAATGCCCGTGAGGTTCGGGACAAATATATGCAATATTTCACGGGTAGGGGGGCAATTTCTATGCCAGGCTATGCCTAAAGATTCCTGGAGAACGAGTTAAATAAAAATCTGTTTTAAAGTTTTAACTTTTGTTTGTTTCCTGTCTCCTAGTTTGTCTTAGTGCATTTGTAGTGCCAAGTGTATTTTCCTTTAGTAAATAACAACCATTTCACTATGTAACCTTAAAAAAAACACCAAATAAGGTTAGAGTGTATTAGAAAAAGAAGCTACACGTTGTTTGTGTTCAAACATTTTACTCTGTGCACATTCACACACATGTTTTTTTTTTGCCTGGCCACAAACCGGCAATTTTTTTCTTAGGAAAATACAAAAACAACAGTTGCATTCCAAAAATTACAACATTGGATACCTCTGAGCAATCTGACACATTCACTTACACAAACTATGTCTCTATGTGCCCGTCATAATATGTGGTCCTGCCACCCCTTGCCCAGCCAAAAATTGAATATGCACACATTTTGTATTATTTTCCAATAGGGATTTTAGACTCCTGATCCCTATTGTCAACATGTGCTATCTGCCATCAGGGGTGATCGATGGACCTCAAACTGAGGTAGCCAGAGCAGTTAAGAAGCATTAAGAGAATGCTAGCAAAAAGTAAGTAAAATGTACACTTTTCTGCTATTAATGTTTTTCTCAACTTACATGTTACTCCTTTTTTTGATTTTATCATATTGGACTCCCTTCCAAAATGTAATATTTTGAACTTGGTTTGGCACAGTAATCGTTCGTTACGTTACAGACACTTCGTTCGGCCACTATCCGCTGTTTTGGCTTATTTTATAGCCACAAAAGTAATTAGACATCTGCGTGTTTTTAAAAAAAATTTGTTCCAAATTTTTAGGCTAGATGATGTGTTTGTAAAGAGAATGAAATGCAAACTTTAGTCAGTGTAAAGGAGAGGACACTCAGAAGCTGCTTCCACATCTGTACTTTGGAGCACTATAGTGTGGGCCACCAGACCCGGCTTTTTTGGGTGTCCCACACAGGTGCATCAGTGATTTTTTGTGGTGCCTCCATGTCTAAAAACTGACAGCCAAAGGGGAATACTAAACATATTCTTGGTCAGAAATAATGCATTCATCTTTAACTTCCGCCCAAACACACACTTGTACCCCACTTCCAAGCAATTTAGCCTGTTTTTTATTTTCATAGAGAATTTCAGTGTGATAAATAGACCTTTTGTTTGATTCTCATAGGGGAGAGAAGACTGGGTGGAGAACACTCCAGGGAGCACAGGAACCCCACAGCTTCAAAACAACCCCAAACTCCCAAAGACCAACAACCTAAAGATGTGGAGGAAGTTGAGGTGGAGGAAGGAGAAGTGCAGGAAGGAGAGGTGGATGACGTTGTGGAACTGGTCACCACAACAGGTCAGTATCTGTCACCACAGCTTCAGGTAAGAGATGTAGGCCTGCAGAGTTATAATACCTTTTGTATTTTTTTTTTAGGGGATGTAAATGTTGTGGTGAAGGATAGTACACGTTTCTCTGCTGACAGTGCCCTCCGAATAATACAGCAAGTGATGGAATGTAGCACGGAACTGGACAGAATTAAACAAAGAATTCAAGTGATGGATCAAACATTTAAAGACATTCTAGATGTTTTGGGGAGAATAGAATAAGGCAACCAAACCCCCATTTTTTTTTCAGGAATGACTGTTCATCAACCTTTTAAACTGTTTTTGACAATGCAACCAGCCAAAAATTTAATATGCACACAGTGTGTCAACATGTGCTATCTGCCATCAGGGGATATCCATGTACGTCTTTTGGGGGTGCAACCCCTTCCTCGTATCTAAAGTAGGTGAACTGAGGAAGGGGTTGCACCCCCAAAAGACGTACATGGATATCCCCTGATGGCAGATAGCACATGTTGACACACTGTGTGCATATTCAATTTTTGGCTGGTTGCATTGTCAAAAACAGTTTAAAAGGTTGATGAACAGTCATTCCTGAAAAAAAAATGGGGGTTTGGTTGCCTTATTCTATTCTTCCCAAAACATCTAGAATGTCTTTAAATGTTTGATCCATCACATGAATTCTTTGTTTAATTCTGTCCAGTTCCGTGCTACATTCCATCACTTGCTGTATTATTCAGAGGGCACTGTCAGCAGAGAAACGTGTACTATCCTTCACCACAACATTTACATCCCCTAAAAAAAAAATACAAAAGGTATTATAACTCTGCAGGCCTACATCTCTTACCTGAAGCTGTGGTGACAGATACTGACCTGTTGTGGTGACCAGTTCCACAACGTCATCCACCTCTCCTTCCTGCACTTCTCCTTCCTCCACCTCAACTTCCTCCACATCTTTAGGTTGTTGGTCTTTGGGAGTTTGGGGTTGTTTTGAAGCTGTGGGGTTCCTGTGCTCCCTGGAGTGTTCTCCTCCCAGTCTTCTCTCCCCTATGAGAATCAAACAAAAGGTCTATTTATCACACTGAAATTCTCTATGAAAATAAAAAACAGGCTAAATTGCTTGGAAGTGGGGTACAAGTGTGTGTTTGGGCGGAAGTTAAAGATGAATGCATTATTTCTGACCAAGAATATGTTTAGTATTCACCTTTGGCTGTCAGTTTTTAGACATGGAGGCACCACAAAAAATCACTGATGCACCTGTGTGGGACACCCAAAAAAGCCGGGTCTGGTGGCCCACACTATAGTGCTCCAAAGTACAGATGTGGAAGCAGCTGCTGAGTGTCCTCTCCTTTACACTGACTAAAGTTTGCATTTCATTCTCTTTACAAACACATCATCTAGCCTAAAAATTTGGAACAAATTTTTTTTTAAAACACGCAGATGTCTAATTACTTTTGTGGCAATAAAATAAGCCAAAACAGCGGATAGTTGCCGAACGAAGTGTCTGTAACGTAACGAACGATTACTGTGCCAAACCAAGTTCAAAATATTACATTTTGGAAGGGAGTCCAATATGATAAAATCAAAAAAAGGAGTAACATGTAAGTTGAGAAAAACATTAATAGCAGAAAAGTGTACATTTTACTTACTTTTTGCTAGCATTCTCTTAATGCTTCTTAACTGCTCTGGCTCCCTCAGTTTGAGGTCTGACCACCTCTTTCTGAGCTGCTCATTTGAGCGTTTCACCCCAAAATTCTTCTTCAGACTCTTCACAACTTTCTTCATGATTTTGGCCTTCCTTCTATTTGGTTTGCTATACGGCCCATGCTTTGCGTCATAATCCGACTTGAGCAAGATGTCCACCATCTCCGCCATCTCCGCAAAAGACATATTAGATGCCTTGAATCTCCTCCTTAATCGTGACGTTTCCTCGGTCTCCGGGCTTGTCTCCTCCTCGTTTTTGGAGGAATTATCAGACACCTGCTGTAAATCCACCATATCTGTCTGCGCGCCGAAAGAGAAGGGGCGGGGAAAAGATGTTAGTTAGAACGTCATGGCCGGGCGACGTGTGCGGAGCGACGTGTTCGTAGTTTGACGCATGCGTGGTGTATATATAGCAAACACACATGTGACTATACTACGTTCGGTGTGCGGAGAGAGGAGTTCAAGTGACGGACGTGCGAACGAAGGTATGTGATTTTGTGACTTGGACAAATTGTTGGCCTATACGGTCTTGAGAATGTTGTAGGATATATATGGTGACTACGATGTTAAGGAGGTTAGACTGTTTGCCTCACATTAGTTATATATTATTTATTTTACTTGCAGATACAATATGAATGTCTTCATTAGTGATAAAGATTTCCTGGCGGAATTTATAGACCGGGTAAGGGAGCTGCCCGCTCTGTGGGAGATGAAAAACCCCATCCACAAAAAAAAGAGGGGTGAGAAAAGCAGCGCTGGATACCCTGCTCCCATTTGTGCATACCAAGGTGCCCACAGCCACAGCAAAACAAGGTGGACACTAAAATTGGGAGCTTGAGAGGCACCTACAGGACTGAACGCTCTAAGGTCCTGGCTTCTCAGAGGTCAGGAGCAGCAGCAGATGATGTTTATGTCCCGAATTTGTGGTACTACAGCAGGATGTCCTTCCTGGATGACCACAATGAGGCAAGGCCATCACTCTCCACTCTTCCCCACAGACTTCCCTGCAGCCAACCTGAGCCTTCTCTGGAGCAAGAGGAGGCAGCCATCCTGGATGAACCTGATTTGGCCATCTGGAGCCAGGTATAGTATTAAATGAAAATGTATTGGGATAAACTTAATGTTTGATAAATATGTCAAGATGACAAACATAAACTATTTAGAGTTCCACAAGTGAAATCAAGATCTCTAGACATTAGTCTGCACTTAATTGGGTGCTAAATAGTCAATCTGATGTAGTTGTAAATTTTAGAAAATGATTTCAGGATTTACATTCTAATTGCTTCAATCATGATTATAAATTTTGATGCAAAGATTAAAGCAACATATTAAACTATGTCCCTTTTTCATACACAGGATGAAATCAGCCAGGAGGAGGGTCTGGAAACTGTCAGGCAGGAGGAGGCAGGGCCCAGTGGCAGCCAGGAGGTGGCAGGGCCCAGTGGAAGGCAGGAGGTGGCAGGGCCCAGTGGCAGCCAGGAGGTGGCAGGGCCCAGTGGCAGGCAGGAGGTGGCAGGGCAAAGGAGAAGCACCAGATCACAGGTGCCTCCCATCCGACTTCCCAAAAGAGGCAGGAGGGACAGGACCACCAGTGAGGCAGCAATGGCCCTTATTAGAGAGGCCCATGCCACCCTCAAGGAGCCCACATCCCCTGAAGAGGCCATTGCCGGCCTAGTGGAGGCAAAGTTCAAGGTGATGAGCATGGAGCAACGCCTCCTATGCGAGCCCCTGCTCATCACCTTGCTCAACAAGGGGGTGATGGGAAAAATTACCCCCAATACAGCAATTTGTGAGGTGGCACAACTGTCCCAACCTCAACCTCCTCCTCCACCTCCACCTTCTTCTTCTGCCCCACCCCCTTCTCCTCCACCTCCACCTTGTTCTTCCGCCCCACCCCCTTCTCCTCCACCTTGTTCTTCCGCCCCACCCCCTTCTCCTCCACCTCCTCCTCCACCTTGTTCTTCCGCCCCACCCCCTTCTCCTCCACCTCCACCTTGTTCTTCCGCCCCACCCCCTTCTCCTCCACCTCCTCCTCCACCTTGTTCTTCTGCCCCACCCCCTTCTCCTCCACCTCCTCCTCCACCTTGTTCTTCCGCCCCACCCCCTTCTCCTCCACCTCCACCTTGTTCTTCTGCGCCACCCCTTCTCCTCCACCTCCTCCTCCTCCTGACAGGAGTACCCCTCCAGTGGCCCAGCCTCCAGCCAAACGAAGAAGGAAGGCTGCAGGGAAGGCTTCAGGGAAGGTTGCAGGGAAGGTTGCCAGGAAGACGAGGAAGTGATGGCCTTGCTTCATTGTGGTCGGACAGAAGGCAGCCTGTTGTAGTACCACAGACTTGGGACATATATCTCACCTGCTGCTGTTCCTGACCTCTGGGAGGCCAGCATCAGATTGTGCTCAGAAATGTTGGCCTTCTCTCAAGCTCCCTATTTTAGTGTTCACACAGGGTTGATGTGTGCTCTGGGGTCCCTGGGATGCACAAATGGCAGCAGGTTCTCCAGCGCTGCCTTCTCGTTATTTTTTACAAAACATGAATAAATGTTGATTGATAAAGAACAGAGAGTGGGACTTTTGTGAGACACATGAAAGCAAATATGAATATACAATACAAAATAACTTTAATTGGTCAGAATGACTGTTTCTGCGTGTACATATACATGTCATTTCAAAACTGTATGCATTTTGCTATACGTAAAGATACATATGAACATTGGGTCAGAAAAAAGAGCATAATAAAATCATTCCAACAAGGAGTTTATAAGGTAAAAAGAATTCAAGGGTCACATTAAAGGGTCACATTACAGGGAATGTTCAACATAATTTGTCAATCAAACATTTTTTTTGGGAGAAAATCAAATAGCTATCAGAAGAATTTGAATGGATTGAATAGAACGTCCGTATTACATAGAGTAAAAGTAGACTAATCAGTCGATGTAAGTTCTACGCGTTTCAGGCCCTTACATCGACTGATTAGTCTACTTTTACTCTATGTAATACGGACGTTCTATTCAATCCATTCAAATTCTTCTGATAGCTATTTGATTTTCTCCCCCAAAAAATTTTTGATTGACAAATTATGTTGAACATTCCCTGTAATGTGACCCTTTAATGTGACCCTTGAATTCTTTTTACCTTATAAACTCCTTGTTGGAATGATTTTATTATGCTCTTTTTTCTGACCCAATGTTCATATGTATCTTTACGTATAGCAAAATGCATACAGTTTTGAAATGACATGTATATGTACACGCAGAAACAGTCATTCTGACCAATTAAAGTTATTTTGTATTGTATATTCATATTTGCTTTCATGTGTCTCACAAAAGTCCCACTCTCTGTTCTTTATCAATCATCTAACTCAGGGATGGAGGAGGGGATTGAATGGCCCCATCTATCCTCATTAAAAGTCCCACCAATTTGCCACTTCTTTTTTCATGAATAAATGTTATTTTTGTTTACGTTCATACTTGCTTAGTGTATTTGTAAACATTTTAAATTTAGCTTTGGAGTAAGCAGATACATTTGACTGACAAAAAAAGGGACAGATAACAACCCCCAAAAAAAAATAAAAGAATCTGATTTCCCAAAAAGAGGGTGTAAAATTTAACAGCTATATATTAAAATATTCAATGGGAGATCACTATCAAAACATTGCGAAATTAAAATTAACATCAGTTTGAAAAATATAAAAATGTTAAATATTCATAAAAACTTGCACGATATAATACACATAAATCTTCTTAAGAACAGCATGAAAAAGGTTAAAAAAAGATAGTCATAACTCTGTGTGAATATCAGCAGCAAAAGAAGTTCTTTCGTTTTGATTAATGTAACATTCTAAAGAAGATTTCAATGCACAACATTTAAACGATGCAATAATTTCGAGCGTGACGAATGTGCTATCTCCATTACGAAGGCTTGTTTTACCAGAAGATGCGCTCCCGTCTCATACTTGCTTCTGAGCATGCGCGCTTTTGAAAGAGTCGTTAAAGCATACACACGAACCATTTTCTCGTCACAAAACAGGCCGACGAGAAACAAGACGAGGAAATCTGGAATCCTGACGAGAAAATAGAGAGCAGGTTCTCTATTTTCTCGTCGAGATTCATGGCAATTTTCTCGTCGTAAAACCATACACACAAACGGTTTTCTCGAGAAAAAAGCTCTTGCGGCACTTTTCTTGCCGGTTTTGGACGAGAAACTCGGTCGTGTGTACGAGGCTTTAGATAAGTTCCCACTGACACCATTGATCTTTTTTTAGCTATCTGTAAGGGGGTAATTCTTCCCAATGACCACAAGTGTAAGGAACATTATTCCCACTGACCATCACACCAATGTATCATGAGTTGTGTATATACGGAAATTTTTAGCAGGGATTCCCTGAGACCAGAATGTTATTTTAAGGGTTCCTCTGTGTTGAAAAGGTTGAGAAAGGCTGCTCTACACTGTTGCTACTACACTGTGCATGCTTCCCTTCTTCTATTTATATAAGCCATGCTTACACACGGCTTACTGTGGAGGAAATCTTCAGACTGGCTGTATCACTACAGCCCAGGTTGGGGGCAGGGCTAAGATGAAGCAGGTCACATGTCTTTTGATGTCACCACAGTTTTTTCAGGCCCCTTTCCTAGGCCATTCAAAGTAGTTTGCAGTTTTCAATCAAGGTACATTGACTGGATCACCAAAGGCATTAGTGGGTGGATCAGATCCTTGATTGACAGCTCCACTCTGCCTTTCATGGCTTTCTTTGATATAATTCAGGAATTTTCATATAGGCTATGGTCAGCTTTTCACCTTAGTGGTTCATGTCTCCAATCTATTCAAATGAGGGAAACATCTCCCAAAAAATGATGCTACCTATCTGGAAGGATCAAAGCATTTCTCATCGGGGTCCCCATTAGCCTATATGAAAACTCCTGAATGATATTAAAGAAAGGCCAGTGGCAGAACCCTGGAAGCTTACCTGCCATACCTGATGAAAAGAACTTAGATTTTGGAATGCAGGCTTTCGAAAACACTATCTAATTAGTCAACTAAATCTGGCTTTGTGACTGAAAGCTGCCGCTGCTGTATCGTGCATGGTAGATGGTTCATCCCGGTCTCTGCATTTCCTGCTGACATACAGTTGCGTTCATGTAAGTATGCTATTTTTATTTTAATAATAAATGCTACCCTGGTTTTAATGGGATCCCACACTGTTTTTTATTTTTTATTTATTTTTTAAGCCTTGGATGAATCAGCCCGGATCTGTGAAGAAAGCTGCAGAAACCCCTGAATTCATTATCGTGCCTTCTCCTGGTTGGGACACCCTTTCTGCTATCAGCTGTAGCATCAGAGATTGGAAGCTGGGACTGTTTGTGTGCTGGTGGTTTGTTTTATTTTTTTACATAACTACTGAACAGGTAGGTTGTTGTCAGGGAAATGGCCGTGGAAGTACTGGCAGTCTTGCCAGTAGAAGAAACGGGCGCCATAGGCACATCATGTGACAGGTGGATCCCCCTGCTGACCTATAAAAGGCTGCCACTGTCTGACCCAAATTGCTGGATTGTCGTCAGCTTCCTGTACTCCTGAACCTCTGTTTTACTTTTTGGATCTCCTGTTCTTGACCAGGGTTGTTCCAGACCTGTTGACCTCCTCTCCTGGCTCATCCCCTGGCTTGCTCCTTGACCTTCCTTCTGCTGACTATCCGTGCATGACCCCAGCTTTGCTATATGGACTTTGCTTTTTCCTGATAACCTGTGCATGACCCCGGCATGCTATATGGCCTTTGCCTCTGCCTGATTACCTGTGCATGACCCCAGATTGCTATAAGGACTTTGCCTCTGCCTGATTACCTGTGCATGACCCCGGCTTGCTATATGGACTTGCTCCTGCTTGATTACCAGTTTATGACCTCAGCTTACTTTATGGACTTGCTCTTGCTTCTGGCCATCCTGTGTTTGACCCTCAGCCGGGCATCCACTGGCCATCCGCTGTTTGACCCTCAGCCGGGCGTCCACTGGTCATCCTGTGTTTGACCCTCAGTCGGGTGTCCACTGCTGTCCTCTGAAGCACGGTCTATTCCAAGCACAGCGTGAAGTTCCTGACCTCCTGTGCACCACCACGCCCTGGAAGTCCTCACAAGGTGACGCTCTTCTGGACCCATCCAGATCCTGCCGGCAACCCATGCTACTTCGGGTTGTATACCTTCTGTGGCACTTTCAAAGGTATACCGCACCTAGCTGCAAGGGGAGCCCCTCTCTGCATATTGGCTTCGGATCAGGTACGTGACAGTTGTGCTCTCTATTTGCCTCTCAAGGCTTAAAATGTATCTAAACCCTAACGACATGATATTTAGTTTGCTTCAGCAAGTTGCATCACAAACCATCAAGCCCTGTACACGCGATCGGTTTGACTGATGAAAACCGTCCGATGGATGGTTTTCATCAGACCAACCGATCGTGTATGGGACCCATCGGTCTTTTTTCCATCGGTTTTAAAAAATAGAACATGTTTTAAATTTTTCCGATGGATAAAAAACCGATCGAAAACTCAGATCGTCTATGGGCAAGTCCATCGGATCAAAAACCCACGCATGCTCAGAATCAAGTCGACGCATGCTCAGAAGCATTAAACTTCATTTTTCTCAGCTCATCGGAGTGTTTTACGTCACCGCGTTTGAAACGGTCGGTTTTTTGACTGATGGTGTGTGGGCAAGACTGATGAAAAACAGTTTCATCGGATTCCCGATGGACAAATCCATCGGACGAAAATCCATAGGTTATCCAATCGTGTGTACAGGGCTTCAGTGTTTCTAATCCCAAAAATACTGCTTTTTACCTTATTTCCATCCTTTTTTGCTTCTTAATACTTGTGAACGCCTCCGGCTCTCTTTCTGCCACTTTATGTTTAGATGACTACTTTCAGCATCTGACCCACATCAATGCAGTGGACCAATTTAATTATAGTAACACTGGTGGACCACACCTGCATTTTAGTTGTCCTCATGAAAGCTTGTGGCCTCCATCAAGGGTATAGGTGACAGGGTAACAAAGCAGGTGTAAACTTAGGAGACATTTGTCTTCTATTAAAGGGAAGTGCCGAACACAGACAACATAGAAGAATCAACAGGAATTATTTTAATGAAATCGGAAGATTTATAAATAAAGCTGCCGATTTAAAAAGCATGAACATGTTAAAGGTTATATGAGATTTTAGTGATTGCATGAAGGTCTACTTCAATTGTCAAATCTGAATGGAAAGTATGCCTAACCCATAGATCCTCCTCTCCACCTGAGCCACAAAAATTCTGAGCCCTCATTCTGTCTGGTCACCATGAAAAGGGGGAGGAAGGGGGGGGATTAATAATTTTGAGTTGTCACCAGTGCCTGAAAATAGGTGAAATCCTCCTATGGGGGCAATTATTCTGGTGATAACTGTCTAAGAAAGAATGTACCTACCATGAGAGAGATTTCTTTTCATGTTGTGCTGTGTCCACAAGATAGAAAGGGAAATCTTTCAAATGTAACATAGCTTATGGGGATTTAAGCATTTCCTACTCTATTTAAAATAAAGAAAATGTTGTTAAATATATAGTTTAACAAATTCCCTGGAACCCCTAGAATATTTCACTTATCTTTTCCAAAACACTGAACCTCTATAATCTATATAATCTGGACCACCAACATTCAACTTCACCCTAACATTTAGTACTCAGCAACTTTAACCCTTAATCATTACCACACAATCTCTAGAATACTTACTTTAAAGCTCATCTCTGCAAAATGTAGTCCCCATGGCCACAGCCACCAAACATTGTAGTACCAACAAGGTTTTAAGGTAGCCCAGAATAAGACTGACTTTGAAGATAGCACAACTACCCAAAGATAATTAGGGGATTTTTCCTTCTGCGAGTGTTCTGTTCAGGTTCATCCTAAAGGCATTAGGCTAGCGGTTCTTGGATTCCTGTCATATGCATAGGAAATGCTATGACAGGTAAATGTCTCTACTAATCTTTTCATATGCCTATCACAGGAATCATGGTTGAGGTTTGGGTATTATCCATGGGTTTTGGATATAACTTGTAACTCACTGCAGGTCATCTTGCACCTTTCCATCTTCAAAACAGTAAAAAGAATCTGATGGTTATTGATGTGCAAACCTGCCTTCTGGGCAGTGATTATCATGCCTCTTTGAAGTCTGTTAGGTCACTGTTTAAACAAATTGTCATAAATATACACAAGTGCAAAATACATGTATAATGAGTTTATATTGTATATTTTTATGTAGTTCCATAAAAACGAATAAAAGGATGAGTCCAGCTCTACTGAACTGGCAGTTTTTCCACTTGTCTTGCTATTATGTGTCTATGTTACAATGCTCTATGTTTAGGGACTGGGTCTAAACTAGTTTGGATATTGCAACTTCAGTCCTCCTAAAACACGCTTCAGTCCATATAAAACCTCTCCCTAATGTACTGATCACTAACGTACCACACTGCTGAAGAATACTAGTTGGCTCCCTACAAGCCACACATTTTAAAGATAATTTGTATACAACTTTGGATTCATTTAATGTATATGACAGTCACACTGTGCTGATTGATGCCTAAAAGTAAAATGTAATTGCCAACAGCTTGAAGTCTCCATTAACCCAATCACTTCTAATTCAAGAGTACCAAAGGCACAGAAAAGTGTTTCAATATAGAGACAGGGTAGAAAGAATATGATTTATTTTATTTTTCTACAGAAACCACCCACCGTTGTCAAGCTTTCATTTTTATACACTGTGTGCTACATTGGGAGGAGAATGCAGGCTAAAACCACCTAAAAGCATTAAATACTACAGAAGAAGCAATTTGGATACATATTTAGGACAAAAAGTAGTATTTTTGCACTTGCCATAAACTCATTTTTTTGGAACAATGAGGTACTCAGGATCCTCCCACCAGGAGATAAGCAAGCCGCAATAGCAGATGTAGCAGGTAGGGATCAGGTAGGGATCAAGTAGAAGCATAGTCAGTAACCAAGTCAAAGGTTATTATTAGCAAGTAGTTGAAAGTTAGGATCAAGCAGAAGCATACTCAAAGAACAAGTCAAAGGTCAGTAACAAGTGGTAGTGAAGATAAGAACGGCAGTAGGAGCACGAGCAGCAAGATTTTGTCTGGAGAAGAGCGCAATAATCTGGCAAAGCAGGAAGTGCAAAGTTCAAAGGAGCACCAAGGAGTTCAAGATTCACCATAAACAAGACAGAAAGTAATTTGCTATGTGTCAATGCACACATTGTTTTTTAGCAGAGTTTAGAAGCTACTGCGGTTAAGGGAGCTTCAACCTCCCTCTCCTGAATCACGTTCAGGATAGTAACATTTTTGGCACCGACCACGGGAAACTGCAAATAGTTTTTTACGCGTTTTGTTGCGGCAGTGGTAAATGTAGTGTACATGAAGCTTAAGAACAGCTACTGCCAGATGCAACAGAGGCCATGGGTTCAGATCTGGATCCTGACACCATGACAGCTGAACTGCAGTGCCCCAGAAAATTGATCCAAAAGCTCTGGGACACAAGGCTTTAACCACAAGATGAAGTGGTATCATTTAGGTGAGTTGATTTATACTGATATGGATTAATGCTCCTTGGTCCACTGCATTGATGTGAGTCAATGCCAATAAGGGATGGAAAATTATCCTAGATGACTCAAACGGAGACCTAATGCCCCATACACACGATCATTTTTAATGTCATTTTTAAAACTGACGTTTTTCTCGTCATTTTTTTTCTTGTTTCCTCTCAAGCCTGTCTTGCGTACACACCATCATTTTAAAAAATGTTCAAGAAAAGCGCAGTGACGTACACCACGTACGACGGCACTATAAAGGGGAAGTTCCGTTCGAATGGCGCCACCCTTCATGTTAGTAAAGTTTGTTGAGAGACGATTCGCTCTTTTCAGTCTAGTGCTTTTCAGTCCGTTACAGCATGACGAATGTGCTATCTCCATTACGAACGCTAGTTTTACCAGAACGAGCGCTCCCGTCTCATACTTGATTCTGAGCATGCGCATTTTTTTTCACGTCGTTAAAGCATACACACTATCGTTTTTCACGTCGTTAAAAAAAACGACATGAAAAACAACGTGAAAAAAGAGAGCATGTTCGAAATTTTTAATGCCCGTTTTTCACGTCGCTAAAAATGCTCTGGAGCATACACACGATCATTTTTAATGGCCATTTTTTTAATGGCATTTTTAACGGCATGAAAAATGATCGTGTGTATGGGGCATTAGAAAGGAATCTAATGGACAGTGAAATCCTTAAAGCTAAAAACATCATCTGGCTGTTTGTTACTAAATGTTGATGTAAATGATTGCAGAGAGCAGAATGATCTGTTATTTATTGTCCTTTAAGGAGGGAAAATAAGGATTTTTGTACTCACCGTAAAATCCTTTTCTCTGACGTCCATGGACTGACACAGCTTCTAATACTGAAACACGTGGGTATATGTCCCTGCTCGCAGGAGAAGATCTAAGCAGAATGTTAGATGTTAGAAACATACATTCTAGAAAAAAACAGAGCTGAACAGCCCCGCCCAGGGGGGCGGTCCCTCCGGACATAACCCTCCTACCTGCAGCTAGCAGCCTCAGTTCATAGCAAAGCAGTACAAACCTTAAAGAAGGGTGGGTGCTGTGTCAGTCCATGGACGTCAGAGAAAAGGATTTTACGGTGAGTACAAAAATCCTATTTTCTCTTATTGTCCATGGACTGACACAGCTTCTAATACTGAAAAACGAGGGACGTCCCAAAGCAGTATCAGAAAGAGGGTGGGAGCAGTAGTAAAGGAAGAACCAAACTCCACTCCAAACAAGCAGAACTCCTCAATGGAGGAGTTGCAACTTTAAACAGCGGCCTGCAACCCTTGCGGCCGAAGGAAGCATCCGAAGATGCAGCCACATCAACCTTATAGAACTTAGAAAAGGTATGAACGGACGACCAGGTCGCCGCCTTGCACACATGTGCAACCGACGCTTGATGTCGGAAAGCCCAGGAAGCACCAATTGCCCTGGTGGAATGCGGCGTAACCGGAAAGGGAGGTGCCCGCCCCTTAAGGGCATAAGCCTGTATAACGGTCTGTCTGATCCACCTAGAAAAGGTGGCAGACGATACCGCTTGGCCCTGTTTTGGACCAGAGACAGACACAGAGAGTCAGACTTTCGAATGGAAACAGTAGCAGACAGGTACACCCGTAAGGCTCGTACCACATCCAATGTGTGAAGCGCAAACTCTCAGGGATGCGATGGGTGAGGACACAAGGACGGAAGAAAAATGTCCTCATTAAAGTGAAAGGCCGAGACCACCTTTTGAAAGGAAAGACGGTTGTTGGCGCAACACCGCCTTATCCTTATGAAGGACCAAGTAAGGCGACTTGCAGGACAAGGCCGCCAACTCAGACACCCGTCGAACAGAAGTAATGGCCACTAAGAAAGCCACCTTCTGGGACAAGGTCAAGAGAGGAATCTCTCTGATATTTTCAAAGGGATGTTCTTGGAGAACCAAGAGCACCAAATTCAGATCCCAAGGAGGGGGAGGAGGCTTGACAGGGGGGATCACATGGTGAACCCCCTGCACAAAGGTGCTAATCAAGGAATGGCCCACTAGCGGTCGTTGAGAAAGACAGCCCGGGCCGAAATCTGACCCTCGATGGTACGCAAGGCCAGCTTTTGGGTCACACCACGCTGTAAGAACAGCAAAATCTTGGGAACGGAATACGCACATAGCGATGTAAGCCTTCCAGGTACGGTGACAGATCTTTCTGGAGGAAGATTTCCATGCCCACAACATAGATGAGATGACCGAATCCGAGAGACCTCGGTCCCTCAGCACCTGGCTTTTAACAGCCATGCCATTAAAGCCAAGGACTGTAAAGCAGGATGAAGTATGGGACCATGAGACAGAAGGTCCACCCAAATAGGCAATCGCCAAGGAACGTCTGCCTCGGCCCCTACTCTGCGAAGCAGGCGAGGCAACAACAGTAGCGGAGGGTAAGCATACATCAGGCGATACTGCCCCCACGGGCCACCAACGGGTCTGACGCATCTGCCCAGGGATCACTGGACCTGGCCACAAATCTCAACATCTTGCGAGTGAGTCGAGAGGCCAGAAGGTCCACATCCGGTGCCCCACCGCCGGTAAAAGAGGTGAAAACACCTCCGGATGTAAGGACCCTTCCCCTGGAATGCACACGGCCAACAGGACCATCCTGCAGCGGGATGGGTATGATAATCCCAAGGAGACCCCGGCTTACGGTGTGCCTCAATTGTTGGCCAAGAAAGGCAAGCTGACAGAGCTTCCCTAGATACTCGGTCAGTGGACCAGTAACTCAGCCTCTACAGGTGGCGCAAACCCACCCCGGACACAGAGACCCTAGAGGCTAAAGCAGTTGCAGCGCACCTGCTGGTTGACTGATAGATGAAGCAGAGGCTTTTACCCAGTCATTGAGCTTCAGAAACGCCAGAGACTCAGCCACTAACGTGTGTAACGCTAACCTCAGCATGGCGAACACAGTCCAAGCCAGCGCTTCTGATCACCACCGAAGGGCAGGTGGAAGGTGGTACCCCCGATACCGGGGATCCTTATGACAATGCTCCATCCAGCAGCTACTCCATTGATAAGTGCTGATTGTACAAACACATAGTTTAT
This sequence comes from Rana muscosa, assembly GCA_029206835.1. Taxonomy (NCBI): domain Eukaryota; kingdom Metazoa; phylum Chordata; class Amphibia; order Anura; family Ranidae; genus Rana; species Rana muscosa. The sequence continues at coordinate 169,310,527 of CM055123.1, forward strand.
ACTGTGTATTGCGTCAAACCGTGCAATTAGAGCGTGGGAGGAAACCCCCTCAGCAACAAAGAGCATAGTACAACCACATACGGCATATGTAGTTTAGTATGTGTGGATAACATATTAAACACGTTTATACTGTGCCAGCGACAAAGGCGCGCACATCATTGGGGCGTGGGCGGAAACCAGCCACGCAGACTGCGTACACAACCGTGTAGGCATGTTAACATGCGAATAAACAAATTAAACATGTTTATGCTGTGCATAGCGCTGAAAATGCGCACACCATTGGAGCGCGGGGGAAAAACCAGAGCACCCGGATGAAACCCACGCAGACTGCATACGCATACCGTGTAGGTACTATAGTATGTGTGATAAACATTTTGAACATGTCTATGAGTGCATAGCGCCAAAGGCGCGCACACCGTTGGCGCGTGGGAGTACCCGGAGGAACCCCACGCAGACCCAGAGAATACAATACATACATCTACTGTGAATGTATTTAGTGTTGTGTATAAACATAATGTGTATGTTTATACTGTGTATGGCACCAAAGGTGCGCATGTCATGTAGCGTGGGCGGAAAACCGGAGGAAACCCACGCAGACTGCACACACATACCGTGTAGGTATGTTAGCATGTGAATAATCAAATCGCACAAGTTTCAGACTGCATACACATACCACGTAGGTATTATAGTATGCGCGATAAACATATGGAACATGTTTAAACTGTGCAGAGAGCCAAAGGCGCACATACCGTCAGAGCGTGGGAGGAAACCGGAACACCCGGAAGAAACCCACGCAGACAGCACACAGATACCGTGTAGGAATGATAGCATGTGAATAAACATATTGCACATGTTTATGCTGTGCATTACCATTGGAGCGTGGGAGGAAACCGGAGTACCCGGAGGAAACCCATGCAGACAGCATACACATACTGTAAGTATTTATAGTATGTGCAATAAACATATTGAATATGTTTATACTGTGCAGAGAGCCAAAGTGCACATACAGTGAGAGCGTGAGAGGACACCGGAGCACCCGGAGGAAACCCACGCCGATCCAGAGAGTATAATACATACATATACTGTGAATGTATTTAGAGTCGTGTATAAACATATTGTGTATGTTTACAGTAGGTGCCGCCGACATTGTATATTCATCGCGATCCCATCGCGGAGATTCTCGGTGACAGGGTGCCGACATCTCGGCGACAGGGTGCCGACATCTCGCGTTCGCTGCAATAGCGAGAAGGAGACACGGCACTGTATTGAACGGGATCTGACGTGGATTCCTGCCAATACCAGGCACTGTGTTTGGTATGAATCCTGAGCGGGAACTCCACGCCAATTTTTTAATAAAACAACGGCATGGGTTCCCCCTCCAGGAGCATACCAGGCCCTTCGGTCTGGTATGGATTTGAAGGGGAATCCAAACCAGACCCTTATCTGAGCACGCAACCTGGCAGGCCGCAGGAAAAGAGGGGGGGACGAGAGAGCGCCCCCCCCTCCCTCCTGAACCGTACCAGGCCGCATGCCCTCAACATGGGGGGGTTTAGTGCTCTGGGGCAGGGGGGCGACCTGCGGCCCCCCACCCCAAAGCACCCTGTCCCCATGTTGATGAGGACAGGGCCTCTTCCCGACAACCCTCGCCGTTGGTTGTCAGGGTCTGCGGGCGGGGGCTTATCGGGATCCGGGAGCCCCCTTTAATAAAGGGGCCCCCAGATGCCGGCCCCCCACTCTATGTGAATGAGTATGGGGTACATCGTACCCCTACCCATTCACCTGGTGGAAAAAAATGTCAATAAAAAAACACACACAGCTTTTTAAAGTAATTTATTACACAGCTCCGGGGGTCTTCTTCCGACTTTGGGGATCTCCGGTGTCGTCTCCGCGCTCTCTGGTTCTTTCTTCCTTCTGCTGGGCCTCCGCTATCTTCTTCCAGCTCTTTTGCTAGCGGGGCCCGGAAATAAAGTCCCCCCCACCATGCTGCACCGACCAGGGGGGGGGCACTGTGTACCACTGTATCATCCATGCTGCTCTCGACGCAGCATGTGAGGAAACAGTGAGGAAGCTGTGTAAAAGAAAAGCTTGAAAAGAACCAAAGGAGACAGCGTCCGCCTGAGGTACCTCAGCATCCAGCTTGAGAGTGTCCGACACAGCATCAATGAGTTCACTTACAAGCGCCCTGTCATTTACTGACTCAGAACTGGAGTCTTCCTCACAAGGAATGTCCTGTTCAAAAATATTAAAAAATATTTAGAGCTAGGGTCCTGAGCAGCAGCAGCTAGGCCCATATCTGAATCAGAGCACTCCCCATGTGGAGATTGTGTGGGGAGAGGGCGCTTTATAGCTCCCTTACGCTCGCACACCGCTTCCATCCTGACAAGAAATGTTTCCAGGACTGCCGACAACTGGACCATAGGAAACGCAGGTGCTGGAGCACTGCCAGTTGCCTCTGACAAGAGTGGGGAAGCAGGTGAACCAGACTCCATACTCGCCACCCTCTGAGACCTTATGCACAATAAAGTGAATAAACAGTCCACCCACTGGCTGCACTGACTGAGGAGGGGACACCCAGAGGACTCACCAACCCTTCAGAGGACCACTCAGCTCCGCGGTATGCACCGCACTGCCAGCGCGAGTGAAGCCTGAGGAGAGTGTGAGGAGATTCGTGCTGCAGCAGCGGCGATAGAGGCCAAAAACGAAAGTGAAAGCGCCGCGGCTTCAAGAAAATGGCCACCGGCCGCGTGTAATACTGCGCCATTAATCCGCTGCAAGATGGCCGCCGAGCGCAGTAAAATTACAGCCAAAAGCGCCTAATGGCGTCTCCAAACACCCCACGTTTTCTCAGCCCCAGCACACAGACATGAGCACCCCCCCGCCAGGCCAGAGTGACCCCCAGGTACCCCCACACAGCTCAGCGCCAGATTAGGGTGCAGAGAGCAGCATACAGGGGGGAGACAGGGAAAAAACCCCCATACAGAGAAACACAGCCAGCATGTACTCACCTGATGCAGGAGAGACTACATACCCGTCCCAGAGGGACCCACTGGCGTGTTTCAGACAGACCTATCACAGAGTAGTACTGAGTAGCTGTCGGCCCGGTCCACCGAGAAAGATACAGCAGGCACTGTTCAATCTTGTGAGGACCGTGGGAGCATAAAAGCCCACCAGCCACCCCTGTAGTCATGGGGCATGTCGTGAACTGAGTCTCACGCACACAAGACGAGGATCAGCACGCTCGATGGTCGGACATGGAAGACTATGAGGATACTAGTGTACCCAACCTGTTGCCCAGCCGACAGTTGATTGAAGGTCTCAAATATAAAATAATAAAATTCTCAAAAGGAATAAAAAATTTAAAAATCTTCCAGGAGACTGGCTCCTGAGAGAGCCACGTCTTCTCCTTCTGCCAGGCAGAAAAAAAACTGAGGCTGCTAGCTGCAGGTAGGAGGGTTATGTCCGAAGGGATCGCCCCCCTGGGCGGGGCTGTTCAGCTCAGTTTTTTTCTAGAATGTATGTTTCTAACATCTAACATTCTGCCTAGATCTTCTCCTGCGAGAAGGGACATATACCCACGTGTTTCAGTATTAGAAGCTGTGTCAGTCCATAGACAATAAGAGAAAAAACTTATTTACATTGACAGGAGGCAGCCATGACTTCAAAGGGTGTTTCCAATCCTTATAGAGAAAGGATAGGGGTACCAAGATCTATGTTTCAGACATGTGGTTCTTCTGGGAATACAGATCAGCCCTATCAACAATAGAGGAGTCTGAGCTCAGTTTGCAGCTGGACAACTAGGCCCAAGTGAGACAAGTCCTTGCATACTCACAAATCCAAGCTGCTGATATCGATTAGGGTTCCAGGGGGCTGAAGATGACCAAGTCAGTGTAGGCAGGCAGTCAAACAAAATCAAAGAATGGATCTTTCACAAGGCACCTAAAAAGCAGGAGCTGCAACAGATAGGTGCTTCCTGCACAACCCAGTTCTCAGTTCTTCAGGCTGAAGAGATGCTGAAGCAAGGCGGTGAATATGAATGATTTACATCCCATTCTTCTCTAAGTCCAAATGCATTTTTCACAAATGAAGCCTTCAGAGGCTGGGTCAAACCAGAGCCTGTGCCTTGGATATGGACCTGGAAAGCACTGAGGCTTATAAATACAATACAAAAAGGTCAGGAGAGCACAAAAAAGCAGAACCTAGAGTCCAAAGGCCACATTCCAGGCAGGCCCTGCAATAGTTGGTCCAGCGGGGTCTGGATAAAAAAGTTTTTGCTGAGGTGCATTTGCATTTGCAGAATAGATATATGACTTTAAGGAACCATATTTGTAGGTTTATTTGATTACGTTTGCCTGTTATCAGTTGCTAATGGGCCGTTTTGTATTGTAAACCTTAATGTAAGTTATTTGTGGTTTATACTTTTCATATTCTTTCTGAATATTAATAAAAATAGATTAAACATAAAGCTGTTGCTGAGGATACACTGATCTGGATAGCTGCTGTGAAGAGACTAACTCAAGCAGTGTAATTGAAGTCCTAATTGAAGTCCTGATTGAAGTTTCCGAAGAAAAAATATCCACAGAGTATCAGCCTTTTGACTGAAGAAAAAAAATCACAGCAAAAACATATACCGGTAGTTAAGAAGGAGTTTTATTTAGAAAGCTCAGGAAAAAACAGGTTTCCGACACCTAAGATAGTATTAGCAAAAAACATGATGGTTGAAAGCAGGATTATATAGGGACTGGCATAATGTTGCTTGCTTGCCATTGTCCAAACCTTATTGCTTCTGTGTCCCTCAATAGAAAAAAAATAATTCTATATTATTTTATCATAAAAAATATACACTGCACAAAAAATGTTCCACAACCCATGGTGATCAACAGTTTATTGAACTGAATAACGCAGTTCTGCTATAACCACTTGCTGACCAGCTCCCGTACATTTACTGTGGCAGGTCAGCTCTCCTGTGCAAACCAACGAATCTGTACGTCGGTCTGTGCGAGGAGGATAGCGGGCGTGCGCCGTGGAACTGTGCCCATGGGTCCCGCAGACTCAAAAACTGCTGGCGACCCACAATCGCTGTGTACACAGGCAGAACAGGGAACTGCCTATGTAAACAAGGCGATTGTGATATTGTGATCGGGAACAGTGATCTCTGTCATGTCCCTGTGACCTCAGGGCACAAGTAGAGGAGAGCCGATCGGCTGCTCTCCTTACAGGGGGGGTCTGATAATCAGCGCATTGATTATCAGAGCAGACCCATTGAGGGTGCCCCCTAGAGTCCACCAGGGATTCCCACTAGAGCCCACCAGGGATGCCCAATAGAGCCCACCAGGTATGCCCACCAGGGATGCCAATCAGTGCCAATTAGTGCCCATTAAAAATGCCAATCTGTGCCCATCGGTGATTGCCTGTCAGTGCCTACTAATCAGTGCTGCCTATCAGTGCCATCTATTAGTGCCCATCAGTGCCGTCCATCAGTGCCATCCATCAGAGCCACCTGTCAGTGCCCATTAGTGCCGCCTATCAGTGCTGCCTATCAGTGCCCACCAGTGTCTCTGATGAGTGCCCATCGGTGCCACCTATCAGTGCCCATCAGTACTGCATATAAGTGCCTCATCATCAGTGCCCATCAGTGGCACCTCATCAGTGCCCGTTAGTGCAGTTTCATCAGTGCTCATCAGTGAAGAAGAAAGCATATTTATTTACAAAGTTTTATAACAGCAATGAAGAAAACCCTTTTTTTTTTCTAAATTTTCTGTATTTTTTTATTTGAAGCGCAAAAAATAAAAAAACTCAGTAGTGATCAAATGCCACCAAAAGAAAGCTCTATTTGTGGGGAAAAAATTATACAAATTTTGTTTAAGTACAGTGTTGCATGACCATGCAATTGTCATTCAAAATGCAACCGCGCTGAAAGCTGAAAATTGGCCTGGGCAGAGGTGAAAGTGCCTTGTATTGAAGTGGTTAAAATATACAGTATATAAATTTTTGTGAAAAAATACTTTTTTTGTTTCAATTTATACATTTTTTGCCAGATGAAAAGGCAGCTTTTTTTTTTTAAATTATCATTATTGCAAAAAAAAAATTTGCCAACAGAACTTCCTTTAGGCTTATTGGAAATGTCTTCTCCTCTTGCTTGTGTAAAGCCTGGTACACACTATTGGAAAATCGGATGAACAACCATTCCCATTTTTCCATGTCCTCATCCCATGTTGAAAAGGATAATGCCTAAAATGGTACAAAAATTCTCGAATGACAGAGGACTTTCCACGCACGTAGCTATGGTCTATGTCTAGTCTATGGTCGTACTTAGTTTTTGATCATGCACAGATCTGCTCATTCTATTTTAGATGACAATTACTGTGCTAATTAAATGAAGATTAACCTTATGATAACAAGAAATTTTTTCCAACATGTCGCCTATGGAGGTTTTTTAAGTAGTTTGGCACCATTCCACGATCATGCGCAATGTTAAAGCATGACATGTTAGGTATTTATTTACTCAGTAGCATCAGTAGCATCATCTTTCATATTATACAAAAAATTTGGGTAAACATTATGTTTTATTTTGTTTTTTTAATTAAAGTATTTTCTTCCCAAAAATACTACATAATAATTTGCAACAGCCACCATTTTATTCTCTAGGATCTCTGTTAAAAAAAAAATATATATATATATATATATATATATATATACACACACAGATTTTTACTTGTAAACAACAAAACAACAAGTTTCATAAAAAAGGCCTGGTCAGCCAGTGGACTATGTGCAGGTAGATGCCAGCACTAACATTCTGCTATCAGATTACAGTTCATGGTGTGGACAATTGTAACAGATCTTTTGTGTCTTCTTAAAAGAATTGTGTTAAGCTAAATGTCATAATATATCATGTAGGGTTCGGTGTTAAAACACAGTATGTGTTTTTTCATCACAAAGCAATAAACAGAATTAAAAAAAATAAGTGTTAATACATGCATTATTTCTCAAGTATCTTCTACATAGACCACAGTTAAAGGTTCATTATTGGTGTCACAGTCCACTTCTGTGGTATTGCAGTCCTGCTGAGGAAGCCACAGAGGATGTATTAAGAAGAGCTGAGGGAAAAATGCCATCAAACCCCATGAGAAGGCTCATTAGTAAAGAATGCACTTTTCTTCAACACAGGCCTGTATGCTCACCAGTATTTTCAATAATATGAATTAGAAAGTTACAATAATTAAGCATGGATGATCGCAAAAATGCTGAAACTGTAATGTGGAAATGTACTAGATGTGAGCTATACAAACTACATCATTTGCATCAGATGTACAATTTATATGAACTAAATTGTATGCACATTACATTTCCTCTGTACACCGCAGTTGAGCTGCAATACGTTTGGATGGCATTCAATGAAACTTGATTAAACTGAAAACAAAACATTAAAGAGGACATCAAATATCCCTTGATGACTATGTAATTCAATGACCCAACAAAACAGAAATTTGGCTGAGCCTTTTTTAGGGAGTGAAATAATCAGCCAAGCCTGGTGTGAAAGTACAGTATGCAAAGCACTATATCAATTGTTAACGCTATATAAATGAAAAAAAATAGGATTTTTTGTACTCACCGTAAAATCCTTTTCTCTGACATCCATGGACTGACACAGTGTCTCTTTACACTTTACACGTGGGTTATGTCCCTGCTTGCAGGAGAAGACCTAGGCAGAATGTGAGATGTTATACATACATTCTAAAAGCCAGAGCTGAACAGCCCCACCCAGGGGGCGGTCCCTCCGGACATAACCCTCCCACTACAGTCACCAGACTTCAGTTCGTAACAAAGCAGTACAAACTTAAAAAGGAAGGGTGGGTGCCGTGTCAGTCCATGGATGTCAGAGAAAAGGATTTTACGGTGAGTACAAAAAATCCTATTTTCTCTTATCATCCATGGACTGACACGGTGTCTCTTTACACTTTACACGTGGGATGTCCCAAAGCAGTGTCAAGAGGGATGGGAGCAGTATAAATGGAAAAACCAAAAACTTCACTCCAAGAAGGCAGAGCTCCTCAACGGAGGAGTCGCAACTTTAAACAGCGGCCTGCAGCACCCTGCGGCTGAAGGAAGCATCCGGAGATGCAGCCACATTAACCTTATAAAACTTAATAGGCATGAACAGACGACCAGGTCGCCGCCTTGCACGCTTGTGCAACCGACGCTTGATGTCGGAAAACCCAGGAAGCACCAATTGTCCTGGTGGAATGCGCCGTAACCGGAAAGGGAGGCGCCCGCCATTTGAGAGCATAGGCTTGAATGATGGTTTGTCTGATTCCCCTAGAAATGATGGCAGACGAAACCGCTTGGCCCTGTTATGGACCAGAGACAGTCACAAACAGTGAGTCGGACTTCCGAATAGAAGCAGTAGCAGACAGGTACACCCGTAAGGCTTGTACCACATCCAATATGTGCAGCGCAAACTCTCTGGGATGCGATGGGTGAGGACACCAGGACGGGAGGACAATGTCCTCATGTAGGTGAAAGGTCGACACCACCTTTGGCAAAAAGGAAGGTCACGGATGCAACACCGCCTTATCCTTATGGATGACTAAATATGGCGACTTGCAGGACAAAGCCGCCAACTCAGACACCCGTCAAACAGAAGTGATTGCCACTAAAAGGCCACCTTCTGAGACAAGACAAGAGGGGAATATCCCGGATAGTCCCAAAAGGAGGTTCCTGGAGGACCGAGAGCACCAAATTCAGATCCCACGGTGGGAGAGGAGGCTTGACAGGAGGGAGCACATGGCGAACCCCCAACACAAGGTGCTAACCAAGAAATGACCCGCTAGAGGTTGCTGAAAGAAGACGGCCAAGGCCGAAATCTGATCCTTGATGGTACTCAAAGCAAGCTTTTGGGTCACTCCACACTGCAGAGGACGCAGGATTCTGGGGACGGAATACGTCCGAGGACGCCAGTCCAGCGCTTCGCATATGGCGATATAAGCTTTCCAGGCACGGTGATAGATCTGCCTGGAGGAAGACTTCCGTGTCCTTAACATGGTCAAAATGACAGAGTCCGAGAGACCTCGGTCCCTCAACGCCTGGCTTTCAACAGCCCTGCCGTTAAAGCCAGAGACTGTAAGCCGGATGAAACATAGGACCTTGAGACTGAAGGTCCTCCCTCATCGGCAACCGCCAGGGAATGTCCACGACGAGACGTACCAGATCAGCGTACCAGTGATGCTGAGGCCAATCCGGAACAATTAGGATCACCGGAGTGTATATCAGGCGATAAGGACCCTATGGGGCCACCAACGCATCCGAGGCATCGCCCAAGGATCCCTGGATCTGGCCACAACCTCGACCCTTGCGATTGAGTCGAGAGGCCATCAGGTCCACATCCGGCATGCTCCACCGTCGGCAAAGGAGTTGAAATATGCAAGGACCACTCTTCTTGGTCCGGCGTCTGGCGATTGGCGACTCAGATAGTCCGCCTGCCCATTGTCTATGCCCAGAATGTAAATGGCTTACAGAGCCGGCACGTTTCTTCCGGCCCACTTCAGGATACGGACTACCTCGGAAGCCGCAGCTGAGCTCCGAGTCCCCCCTTGATGGTTTACATACGCCACCGCCGTGGCGTTGTCCGACTGGCTCCTGATGGAGCGACCCCGTACTCTCTCCGACCTGAGGAGAGACACAGTCCGATGGCCCTTATTTCCAGAACAGTGATTGGTAAACGGGCTCGTCCGGAGTCCAAGGCCTTGAGCCGACAGGACTCCCCAGACTCCACCCCAGCCCGTCAGGCTGGTGTCCGTCGTGAGTACCGTCCATTGGATGGGAGGGGAACGACTTTCCGGACCGAAGAGCCGAGGATCTCAACCACCATGTCAGGGGCGCCCTGACCAGGTGAATCACCTGGATCTGAAGATCCAAGGACAACAGGGATTTGTCCCAGGTGGACAAGATCTCCTTCTGAAATGCCCTGGTGTGTGATTGGGCATACGGAACGGCCGCGAAGGAGGCCACCACGAGTCCCGGGACTCTCATGCAAAAAACGGATTGACAACCATTTTCGGGATGTCAGCACCCGCACCGCAGACTGAAGTGTCAGCAACTTCTCCAGAGGTAGGATACCTTTGCCTCCAAGGAGTCCAGAATCAGAACTAGATACTCCAGACACTGAGTCGGGACCAGGACTGACTCCTGAATGTTCAGGAACCACCCGAAGTCCCTGAGGGTCTAATTGACAATAGTCACCTTTCCTCTAAGTCTGAGCCACTTTCTGCTCTCAGCAGAAGATCGTCCAGATAGCCCACGACAGCAATACCTCGCTGTAACAGAAGGCTAGAACCGGAGCAAGCACCTTGGTGAACACCCTTGGTGCCGAGGCTAGGCCGAAAGGAAGAGCCACAATCGATAGTGAACTTCGCTGATCGCAAGCGCAGAAACTTCTGGTGACTTGCGCAGATCGGAACATGCAAGTAGGCGTCCTTGAAGTCCAAGGACGCCAGAAGAAAATCCCTTTGGTGGAGTGTAGGGATCACCGTGCAAATCGATTCCATGCGGAATTTCTGCACCTTCTCGAAGGCATTCAGGGCCTTGAGGTCCAGGATAGGTCGAACCACGTCCTAGTTTTGGGACGACAAACAGATTCGAGTAGAATCCCTGAAAACTCTCCTGTGACGGAACCGGCACAATCACTCCGGACCTGATCAAATCCTGTACAGCCCCCAAGAGGGCTGCCCGACAGGTAGGAAGGAGAGGAAGATTCGAGGGAAAGAATCTGTCTGGAGGCCAGGATCGGAATACTATCCTGTATCCTGAGGTGACCACCTCGCACACCCACCAGTCGGAGATTTGGGAGGACCACCGATTCGTGACCTGCAAAGTCGTCCCCCCACCCCAGAGTCGGGCGGAGGCAAGACTTCACGCGGAGGCGGGCTTGGGAGCCGCTTGTTCGGCTTACGCACCTAGGGGCACTTGTGCCCACCAGCCGCACTGCCGTCAGTCTGAGAGGACCTACCCGTGGACTCTGACTGACGAAAAAACCCCGTTTTGCTGGAAAGGAAGGCCCCTGTTTGCGGCGGGCCTCCTCACCCTTGCTAGTCTAAGGAAGAAGAGTGCTTTTACCTCCCATGACATCCATGACGATGTCATCCAGAGCAGCACCGAAAGGTCTACCACCTTTAAATGGTAGATCCGTCAGGAGCTTCCTAAGGCTAGGTCAGCAGACCAGCACTTCAACCAGATAAGACGACGCAATACCACCGCCGAGACAGAGGCCCTGGATATTAAACGGGCCGCGTCCAACGTGGCGTCGCACACATAAACCAGGCCCTGAACCAGTTGGTGGGTCAGAGCAACTGTGTCTGGAGGAAGATTATGCTCCTGTACAGCTAGGTGCAACATTTTTGCCCAACCTGTAAGTGTTTAAGACACAAGGGTCGCCGCTACCACAGGCCGTAGGGCGGATCCCAACAAGGCAAACATGGCTCTGCTCACCACTTCTGACCTCCTGTCAGTGGGGTCCTCAAATGCAGGAGTCCCCTCCATCGGGAGAGTGATGGCCTTGTTCAACCGGGCGACTGGAGGGTCGACCCTGGGGGAGAAGCCCACTTTTTAAGTAGGGCATCTTCAAGGGGTATCTGATAGACAAACGCCGCGGGACCATAAAAAAATTCTTCTGCGGCTTTTCCCAGACCTTATCAAAGAAAGTACATATGGAAAAACCTCTTCAGAAGGCCTGGCCTTAAAAGAACCAAAAGAGACTGTATCCGCCTGAGGTTCTGCATCCGCAGCATTTTAGCTTGAGAGTGTCCCTCACCGCAGTCATGAGTACACTAACAAGCGCCCTGTCATTTACTGACTCAGAACTGGAGTTTTCCTCATAAGGAATGTCCTGTTCAAAACCATCCAATACATTCAGAACTAGGGTCCTGAGCGGTAGTGGCTAGGCCCATATATGAATCAGCGCACTGCCCTCATGAAGTAAAGTGGGGAGAGGGCGCTTTTTTGCTCCCTTGCGCTTGCACACAGCTCCCATCCTGGTCAGAAATGATTCCAGGACTGCCCACAACTGGTCCCTAGGGACCGCAGGTGCTGAAGCACTGCCTGTTGTCCACTGACATTTAGGGGAAGCTGGTGACAGAGACTCCATATTGCCCCCCTCTGAGACTCCTCAGATAAAAAGTCCACCCACAGGCTGTGCTGACTGAGGAGGGGGCGCCCAGGGGACTCACCAAACCGGACCAGGGACCGCTCAGTTCCGCTGTCTGTACCGCGCTGTGTCAGCGCTGGTGAGCTGTGAGGAGATTGTGAGGAGATTTGCGCTGTTACAGCAGCGCTAGAGGCCAAAACTAGTGCTGAAGAGCGTGCGGGCTACAAGAAAATGGCCTCCGCACTTCACTGAGGCGATCCGCGGCAAGATGGCCGCCATGACTCAGCAAAAGTGAAAAAAACAGCACACACACACAGCGCCACTCGGCGCTCAGGCCCCAAAACACACAAAAAAAGGCCCCAAGCATATCTGCAGACCAGCATTACCCCCTCCAAGAACAGTGTGACCCCCAGGCACCCCACACAGCACAGCGCCAGCAATGGTGACAGAGAGTGACAATGAAATACAGGGGGAGACAGGGAAAATCCCCCACAGAGAAACACACAGCTTTTTGTACTCACCTACAGGCAGGAGAGACTACTTACCCGTCCCCTGAGGGACCCACTGGTGTGTTTCTGACAGGACTATCACAGTGCAGTACTGAGTAGCTGTCGGCCCGGTCCACCGCGAAAGATACAGTCAGTCAGGAACTGTTCAGTCTTGAGAGGACCGTGGGAGCATGAAAGCAAACCCGGCCACCCCTGGAGTCATGGGGCCTGTCGTGAACTGAGTCTCACGCACACAAGGCGAGGATCAGCACGCTCGATGGTCGGACAGGGAAGACTACGAGGATATCTTGTACCCAACCTGTTGCCCAGCCGACAGTTGATAGAAGATTCTCAAAAATAAAATAAAAAAGAATTCCAGAAAAGGAATAAAAATAGGTCAGGAGACTGGCTCCTGAGAGAGCCACGTCTTCTCCTTCTGCTAGGCAGAAAAAACTGAAGTCTGGTGACTGTAGTGGGAGGGTTATGTCCGGAGGGACCGCCCCCTGGGTGGGGCTGTTCAGCTCTGGCTTTTAGAATGTATGTATAACATCTCACATTCTGCCTAGGTCTTCTCCTGCAAGCAGGGACATAACCCACATGTAAAGTGTAAAGAGACACCGTGTCAGTCCATGGATGATAAGAGAAATATGTATTTTTTTCATCAGTCATAATTGTTTTCTTCATGAGATAAACAAGTGCACTTGCACTCCCCTCTCATGAGTTCTCTCTAGTAAAATATGCATGCCTATAGAATGATATTTGGCAGGTAGATCATGTGTGCAAGCCCAGCTGCCATCTGAGGTCTGAATACACCTGTATATTGAGTGAGTGGACTCTTAAATGATGTCAGTAATACTTTGCCCAAAATCTAGGCGGTTCTGCAAAATGGCATTAAAAAGCACTGCAAACTCGGTAAAACAAGGAAAATGCCAGGGATCATGCATACTAATACAGTATTGTAAATAATGTCTGCATTAGTATCATGCACACTTTTATGCATTTAATTTTTTTATTTTATTTGTTAGGACCCTTCCATATAGGAACATGTCAGTTGCAGTGAGTGAACAAGTCCTTCATAAAATACTTTAAAAGGTACTAGAAGAGAGAGAGAGAAAAGAGATGGACTGGACAATCAGCTTGCTGAATCCTGAAGAAGGGCAACGAGTACCAAAACCAGTCAATGGACATCTAATCTTTCAATTACAACTTGTATGTGCATGTGCAGGACCTTCTTCTGCATAAACTGCAACTTGCCGGCCAAAAGTTAGAGGTGTCCTAGGTACCTTTTCCAAACTGAACCTGCCACGCAGGAAAGCAGACCCATACTGGTATAGTCAATTTGCTTCCCTAGGATTGCTGCTAGGAGATACAGGGTAAGTTTTGTAGCCCAAACCCTCTATTCCAGCTGGAACCTACGGGGGCATGGATCACAGCCTTCTGAACACTGCACACAGACAGGGAATGTATTTCCCCCTGTGTGATGTCACACTATACCCACCCACTTGCTGTACAGACATGCTCCCTGCAATGGGGAAGGTGAAAATACTTTCATGTGAATGTGAAAAAAAAAAAGATAAAAAGAGGTACATAAATATTTCGGGTAAAAGTTCAAGGTATTGTAGCAGTAGTTAAATTACAATGGTCAGATATACTTTAGCACAGCAACACTATTTCTTTTTTTGACAGTATAATACAAATCCACTGGCTAGCACAGACCTCTGTTTTTATAATATATAGCTTTTTTATTTCATGGGGTTAATTAGGAGCATCCCTGATTTGAGAATACTGCAGCTGCCTTATACCTTTGTATTTATCTAACCTTTAGTACTCTAAGCTATGCATCATTGCTATTTTATTAAAAAATATATTTTTTTGTTTTAGTGGGTGCAGGTGTCACTTCCTACTGGCATCATACAAATTTACCATTAAACTTAGACACAGATTAAGAACTCTTATGCCTTGTACACACGATCGGATTTCCGATGGAATAAAATCCGATAGAATTTTTTGTCGGAATTCCGATGAAGCTGAATCCCTCAGACTTGCATACACACTGTCAGACTAAATTCCAACCGTCCAAAACGCGGTGACGTAAAACACTCAGGCGAACCGAGAAAAATTAAGCTCAATGCTTCCGAGTTGATTCTGAGCATACGTGGATTTTTCTCCAATGGAATTCCACACAGACGATCGGAATTTCCCCATCGGATTTTTTTCCATCGGAAAAATTTAAAACGTGTTCTATTTTTTTACTCCGATGGAAAAAAGTCAGATGGGGCTCACACACGATCGGAATTTCCGATGAAAAACGTCCATCTGACTTTTTTCATCGGAAAATTCGATCGTGTGTACAGGCCATTAGATCAACAGAATTCACTTTCTGTGAATGGTTTTATTCCACAGATCAACATCCACAACATGTAAGATCTACATTTCCCACGTGCATATTATATAATCAATGCCTGTAGTAATTTGAATGAAAAAGTCAGTTGACAGAGAATACAAAAAAAAAAGTCCATGGTGGGTCATAGAAGTAAGGTTTCATGAAAAAAATAAGGAAATGTACATTCATGCAGACATTTTTGCACAGCTGTAGCTGTGCAGCTTTCTACTGTATAATTTATGTCTCTGAATTTACCAAAAATATGAGATAAAAAAACAAACATGTTATATAAACCATGCATCTGACTCAATGTTAAGGGGGACAAAATCATGTGGTATATTATGTAATTGCTATTGGTAAAGAGATAAAAACAATTTTAAAAGTAAATTTCTGATTACAGTTCAAACTAATTCCCAGTTGACAGCTATGTGGTTTTATACAAAGCTGACAGATCCACTGTAACCATGTTCACTGATGGAATGGAGTAAAGCTCGTCAGAGTGAGTGTTCCTAATCCTGAACACTATATTATGAATTTAGAGTACAAACTACTTCAAACCTTCTGAAAGCAAAATATTAATATTTTCAGCACAATGCATCAACGTGTATTGTGAAATCATGATAAGTGTTTTGATGGCTTTGGGTTTGTGTCTATGGCATCAGTTTGAGTTTATTCTGAAATCATTCACAAATTATTGACAGGTGCATTTGACTTGCAGTTCACCTCCTCCTGATCTGCTTCACAAGCAGATTACCATCACATAGACAGACACTCTGACCAGATTGATGTACTCTGAATGCATCTAAAGGCATGTAAACATAAGTACCGTATATACTCGAGTATAAGCCGAGATTTTCAGCCCTTTTTTGGGGGCTGAAAGTCCCCCCCCCCTCGGCTTATACTCGAGTCAGCAAAAAAAAATTTACATTGAAAATAGTACCTGTAAAGACGTTGCGGCTGCGGCGTCCATCGTTCGAATTCCACGGTCTCTTCCTGTTCCTTCCGTGATAGGCGATTCTCATCAGACACTCTCCGCCTATCACGATCATTCTCTCATCCTCAGTTTCCCAGCAGACGTCTGTGATTGGCGGAACACCCAACACAGTGTCTGCTGGGAAACTGAGGATGAGAGAATGATCGTGATAGGCGGAGAGCGTCTGATGAGAATCGCCTATCACGGAAGGAACAGGAAGAGACCGCGGAATTCGAACGATGGACGCCGCAGCCGCAACTTCTTTACAGGTACTATTTACAATGTAAAATAGCGAGCTAGGGAACAGTGAGGATAGGAGAACAGTGAGGATAGGAGAACAGTGAGGATAGGAAACAGTGAGGATAGGAACAGTAAGGATGACCCTCGGCTTATACTCGAGTCAGTAAGTTTTCCCAGTTTTTTGAGGCAACATTAGGTACCTCGGCTTATACTCGAGTCGGCTTATACTCGAGTATATACGGTACATTTAAACAGACGAAAATTGATCTGGGAAGCAGAAAGTTTATTAAATAAACTAAATGCAAGGGGCCTTAGGGGTGCAGAGTCTACCATAAATATTAGTGCAATAAAGCTTATGATGGAGCCTAAAGGTCGGCAGTAATCACGGTGGTTGATGTGTTACCCTTTATGGTCTTACATTTATTGCTGGCGAAATATCACACTCCTTCCAAAGAGTATATATTACTACAGCATATCCAGCCTTTCTAATTACAAGGTGGATTAAGGTTAACTCTGCAATGGCTTGCCAAAAGCACTAATATAGCTTAGTGATAATTTATATAGCATGTTTGCAGTAAAACAGAAGAACTGAAATATTAAACTGGCAAAACACTTCTTAAAGTGGTTCTAAAGGCAGAATTGTTTTATCTTAAAGCATTCTATGCATTAAAGATAAAAAACCTTCTGTGTGCAGCAGCCCCCCTCAACCCCCTAATACTTACCTTAGCCCCATCTCATCCAGTGATGTTGCACGAGAGTCTTGGCTGTCCAGGACTTTCCCTACTCATTGGCTGAGACAGCAGTGGGTGGCATTCGCTCCCTATGCTGTCAATCAAAGTCAGTGAGCCAATGAGGAGAGAGAAGGGGCGGGGACGAGCCGTGGCTCCATTTTGAATGGACACACAGAGCAGCACTATGTAAAGGAAATAATTTTCATTTAGGACTGTTGGACTTTATTCCACCATTCTGCAATTTACAGTTCTGTTCTCCAATTCTGGTCCAGTCCGCATGCAGTTTTCTATGTGTAATCTAAATGCCATATGGGATTTGACAACACGGAGATAAATGGTGCTGCAGACTGATGGAACCACACAACTGTATTTCCACTCCCCAATCTGCATTTGCAGTTCTACTTTAGAAACATATTGCAAAAACACTGTACTGTAAATTATTCTATTGAGGTAGTTTAGCCTTTTTTATTTGCATAGTCTATATAATCTTTCAGAAAATTTCAATTCATTTTTAGTTCCATGTTCAGGTAACATGGAATTCAAAAGATCTAAATTATTCACTTGCACAAAATGTCTTAAAGTATAACCAAATCTTGTAGAAATCAGAAAGCTCTTGAAGATACATTAGTTAAGGAGCTAATTTAAATAGAACTCTTTCATTTTTGTTCTCTTTATTGTTAACCTCCACACTTTTTAAGCTCCAATTTATCATACTCCTTCTGTAATCACAGCTTCTATCTGAATAAATGCTAAATGAATGACATTAGCACATTACTGGACAGTCTATTCTATAACACTTGAATGAAAGACCATTGCAAGACTATTATTCTATACAGTGGCACTCATACAAAGGCTCTGTCTTCTAAAAAGATCATTAAACTGACACAGAAGTGAGAGAATCATTGTATTTTCTTCACAGAAAAGAGCCCATAGATCATTTCACAATCTATTTGCATTTGACTAGAGGACTTCCTATAGTTTGTCCAGCAAACCTCTGTTTATGGTAAAATGTTGTCAAAATGCAATATGTACCATACCATCAATTTAAATAGAAAATGTCTATGATCCCAAATTTAGGGAGTGTTATGGGCCACATCCAATGAAAGACTGGCCTAATCCACCCAATGCATCACCTTCTTTTAATTCTTACAATTCTTTCATTGCAGCATCAAAAGTTGATCCATATTTTGCTTACCCTCTATTCTGTTAAAGGAGAACTTCATACAGTAAAATGTAAAGTGTATAAAAAAAAAAGGTCTGATATATGAAAACTGTTACACATGCCTTCAGTTTGTTTCATCATTTCAGTCACGTTTTTTCAAAGAGAAAACGGATTAGTCTTTCATCAGTTTTTACATCAGTTCATCCACTTAACCACTACATTAGAGCTGCACGATTCTGGCTAAAATGACAATCACAATTTTTTTGCTTAGAATAAAGATCAATATTCTCTCATTAATCTCGTGCCGTAACATCATCTTTCACATTATACAAAAAAATTTGACTAACTTTACTGTTTCGCTCTTTTTTTATTAATTGAAGTGTATTTTTTCCCCAAAAATTGTGTTTGAAAGACTGCTGCGCAAATACAGTGTGACATAAAATATTGCAAAGATCGCCATTTTATTCTCTAGGGTCTCCCCTAAAAATATATACATAATGTTTGCGGTTTGTAAGTAATTTTCTATTTTTTAATGTTGACGTAAACGGAAGAAAATGGATGAAAATAGATGATCATCCATTGTCATCCATTTTTTCCATAGGAATGCATTGATGTCCCTTTTATCAACGGATGGATGAAAAAAGGACGAACGAACCATATGTGTAAAAGGGGCCTTACACCTAAAAATCACCAACCTTTTAGCTCTGTCCAGTAATTCCCAAGTTCCAGACATAGAATAGTGATATACTTGCCATTTCTTTTTTTAATGACATTGCAATGCTGACCTACTTTTTCTTGGACTAGAATCTGTCCACTGCTTGCATGTCAGTGAGTTCCTACATGCGTGCAGAGAGTCAGCGATGGAGTAACTCATCTCGGTTTTGTTGTAGCATAAGATCTACCTCTGATACCAGTGGAAATTACTCCCCATGTACACTGGCATCAGGAACTCATTCTGACATGATGTGAAAAAAAAGGAAACTGTGGCACCTGCTCCGCATGCAATACAACGTTGTGCTGCGTTCCTGACCGATAAGTATTGTCACATACATCATTTAATGGTAAGATGCTTTTGACAGTGAAGTTCTGATTAAAATGATAATTCCATTTAGCACTTTAAAAATTAACATTGGATGTTCTAACTTTAGGATTGGGTGTCCTTATTGACCATTAGACATGTGCACACTGAAATGTTTAATTTCTGGAATTTCGTTTTCGTCCGAAAAATACAATTATTTAGTTACTTCTGAAATTAGTTTTTATTTATTTTGTTTTGTTAAAAAATGCATTCGTCCGAAAATCCAAATTAATTAAGGTCGAATCTGTCATTGAAGGCTTATGGTGTCTGTCGAAGGTTCGGCGAAGCAGCTAAACTTCAAGACGCCGCAATCATACAATTCCGGTCGAATGCTCCGCCCACAAGCTATAGTAGAATTCTAATGTTGTATGACTAGTAATAATTATATTTATTAATTATTATTACTAGTCAGCCAACATTAGAATTCTTCTATAGCCTATGGGCGGAGCACTTGACCATAAATGTCTGCTCGTGGCGATTGTATGTTTTTAGCAGCTTCGTCGAATCTTTATGTCTCTATGAAGTCAAATCTTTTCTCTCTATGTTCAATCTTTTATCTCTATGTCGAATCTTTTCTCTCTATGTCGAATAATCTCGGACTAATAGAGTTAGGTTAGGCACATTCAACCGCAGATTCGATAGACACAGATCGCTATTGTCAGCGTCATGTCGAATCTTCTATCTATATCGAACTGTTGTCGCAACAAAAAGAAAATAAAGCATTTTTAATGTCGGATCTTTCGGATTTTGGACTCTGCACATTCGGTATCGTTTGTTAAAACGAACGCAAAAATCCCCAAAATTCAGACGAAAATGCATTCGGACGAAAACGAATGCACATGTCTATTGAACATAATTTATTAGGCAATGAAAAGAGAGTTTATGAAGGTATTCATATGTAACATTCACTTGTTTATGTAACTGATAACTTTTTCCACATGTATCTGTAACTTGGTTAAAATTAATTCAATAAAAAATGTATTGCAACAAAAAAAAGACAGTTAGCAGGACTTGGAAGTCTTGGAAGTCATGACCCAGTAACAAAGTGAAGCTAGTTTCAGAGAGGCCCATAAAGAAAGACAATAAAAACAAATGCAGTTGTCTTCTCTTACAGAATGCAGGATTTCAGGATTTCCACTTTAAAATGTTTAAAATGTATGACACCACAGTAGTAGGGATGAGCCGAACACCCCCCGGTTTGGTTCGCACCAGAACTTGTGAACAGACAAAAAATTTGGACGAACACCATTAAAGTCTATGGGACACGAACATGAAAAATCAAAAGTGCTAATTTTAAAGGCTTATATGCACGTTATTGCCATAAAAAGTGTTTGGGGACCTGGGTGCCTGCCCCAGGGGACATGTATCAATGCAAAAAAATGTTAAAAAAACAGGCGTTTTTTTGGGAGCAGCGATTTTAATAATGCTTAAGTGAAACAATAAAAATGAAATATTCCTTTAAATATCTTGCCTGGGGGGTGTCTATAGTATGCCTGTAAAGTGGCACAGTTTTCCCGTGTTTAGAACAGAACAGTCCCGTAGCAAAATGACATTTCTAAAGGAAAAAAAGTAATTTAAAACTGCTCGCGGCTGTAATGAATTGTTGGGTCTCGGCAATATAGATAAAACTCATTGAAAAAAAGCGACATGGGTCCCCCCCCCCCCAGTCCATTACCAGGCCCTCTGGGTCTGGTATGAATATTAAGGGGAACCCTGCGTCAAATAAAAAAAAAATGGCATAGGGGTCCCCCTAAATCCATACAGACACAAAGGGTCTGGTGTGGATTTTAAGGGGAACCCTGCGCCAAAATATAATAAAAAATGACGTAGAGGCCCCCCCCAAAATCCATACCAGACCCTTATCCGAGCACGCAACCTGGCAGGCCGCAGGAAAAGATGGGGGATGAAAGAGCACCTCCCCCCTCCTGAACTGTACCAGGCCACATGCCCTCAACATGGGGAGGGTGCTTTCGGGTCCCCAAAGCACCTTGTTCCCATGTTGATGGGGACAAGGGCCTCATCCCCACAACCCTTGCCTGGTGGTTGTGGGGGTCTGTGGGCAGGGGACTTATCAGAATCTGGAAGCCCCCTTTAACAAGGGGACCCCCAGTTCCCGGCTTCCCCCTATGTGAGCCTCCCATGAAGGCGGAGCTGTTGCTGCTTTTTTTTCGGTCCGTCGGGTGGTGTGAGATGACTCTACATCGCGGGACATTTTTATTTTTTTATTTTTTAATAAAGGACTTGTTCCAAAGTGTCTCCTGTCTTTTTTACTATTTTTGACACTTTGTTTTGTGAAATGGTAGGGGTAAAATGTACCTGTTACCAATTCACATGGGGGAGGCCGGGATCTGGTGGTCCCCTTGTTAAAGGGGGCTTCCAGATTCCGATAAGCCCCCTGCCTGCAGACCCCCACAACCATCGGACAAGGGTTGTGGGGATGAGTCCCTTGTCCCCATCAACATGGGGACGAGGTGCTATGGGGACCCCAAAGCATCCTCTCCATGTTGAGGGCAGGTGGCCTGGTACGGTTCAGTGGGGGGGTGCTCTCTCAACCTCCTCATAATTTCCTGCGGCCTGCCAGGTTCCACGCTCAGATAAGGGTCTGGTAGGGATTTTGAGGGGACCCCTACCCCATTTTTTTTTTATTGGTGCATGGTTCCCCTTAATATCCATACCAGACCTGAAGGGCCTCATATGGATTTTGGATTCCCCATAATATTTATAACAGGACCCAGAGGGCCTGGTAATGGACCATGTCGTTTTTTTCAATGAGTTTTATCTATATTGCCGGGACCTGACAATTCATTACAGTCGCGATCAGTTTTAAATGACTTTTTTCCTTTAGAAATGTCATTTTGCTGCAGGGACTGTTCTTAACACGGGAAAATGCGCCACTTTACAGGCATACTATAGACACCCCTCAGGCACGATATTTAAAGGAATAATAGGATTTTTGTACTCACCGTAAAATCCGTTTCTCTGGCATCCATGGACTGACACAGCGTGTCTTATACACCTTTACACGTGGGTTATGTCCCTGCTTGCAGGAGAAGACCTAGGCAGAATGTGAGATGTTATACATACATTCTAAACAGCCAGAGCTGAACAGCCCCGCCCAGGGGGGCGGTCCCTCCGGACATAACCCTCCCACTGCAGTCAGCAGACCTCAGTTCGTAACAAAGCAGTACAAACTTAAAAAGAAGGGTGGGTGCTGTGTCAGTCCATGGATGCCAGAGAAACGGATTTTACGGTGAGTACAAAAATCCTATTTTCTCTTGTCATCCATGGACTGACACAGCGTGTCTTATACACCTTTACACGTGGGATGTCCCAAAGCAGTGTCAAGAGGGATGGGAGCAGTATAAATGGAAAACCAAAAACTTCACTCCAAACAAGGCAGAGCTCCTCAACGGAGGAGTTGCAACATCAAACAGCGGCCTGCAACACCTTGCGGCCGAAGGAAGCATCCGAAGATGCAGCCACATCAACCTTATAAAACTTAGAAAAGGTATGAACAGACGACCAGGTCGCCGCCTTGCACACTTGTGCAACCGACGCTTGATGTCGGAAAGCCCAGGAAGCACCAATTGCCCTGGTGGAATGTGCCGTAACCGGAAAGGGAGGCGCCCGCCCCTTGAGAGCATAAGCTTGAATGACGGTTTGTCTGATCCACCTAGAAATGGTGGCAGACGAAACCGCTTGGCCCTGTTTTGGACCAGAGACAGCCACAAATAGTGAGTCAGACTTCCGAATAGAGGCAGTAGCAGACAGGTACACCCGCAAGGCTCGTACCACATCCAAAGTGTGAAGCGCAAACTCTCTGGGATGCGATGGGTGAGGACACAAGGACGGGAGGACAATGTCCTCATTTAAGTGGAAGGCCGAGACCACCTTTGGCAGAAAAGAAGGTCGCGGACGTAACACCGCCTTATCCTTATGGATGACCAAAAAGGGCGACTTGCAGGACAAGGCCGCCAATTCAGACACTCGTCTAATGGAAGTAATGGCCACCAAGAAGGCCACCTTCTGAGACAAAGTCAAGAGGGGAATATCTCTAATATTTTCAAAGGGAGGTTCCTGGAGAACCGAGAGCACCAAATTCAGATCCCACGGGGGGAGAGGAGGCTTGACAGGGGGGAGCACATGGCGAACCCCCTGCACAAAGGTGCTAACCAAGGGATGACCCGCCAGCGGTCGCTGAAAGAAGATGGCCAAGGCCGAAATCTGACCCTTAATGGTACTCAAAGCGAGCTTTTGGGTCACGCCACGCTGCAGAAAATGCAGGATTCTGGGAATGGAATACGTTCGTGGGCGCCAGTCCAGCTCTTCGCACATGGCGATGTAAGCTCTCCAAGTACGGTGATAGATCTTTCTGGAGGAAGACTTCCGTGCCCTTAACATGGTTGAAATGACCGAATCCGAGAGACCTCGGTCTCTCAGTACCTGGCTTTCAATAACCATGCCGTTAAAGCCAGAGACTGTAAAGCACGATGAAATATAGGACCTTGAGACAGAAGGTCCCCCCGTATTGGTAACCGCCAGGGAACGTCTGCGACGAGACGTACCAGATCGGCGTACCAGTGACGCCGAGGCCAATCCGGAGCAACGAGGATCACCGGAATTCCCTCGGTCGCTACCCTGCGGAGCAGGTGAGGGAGCAACTGCAGCGGAGAATAAACGTATATCAGGTGATACTGACCCCATGGGGCCACCAACGCATCCGAGGCATCCGCCCAGGGATCCCTGGATCTGGCCACAAACCTTGACACCTTGCGATTGAGTCGAGAGGCCATCAGGTCCACATCCGGTGTGCCCCACCGTCTGCAAAGGAGTTGAAAGACCTCCGGGTGCAAGGACCACTCTCCCTGGTCCAGCGTCTGGCGACTTAGATAGTCCGCCTGCCAATTGTCTACGCCCGGAATGTAGACGGCCGACAGAGCCGGCACGCTTCTTTCGGCCCACCTCAGGATGCGGGCGACCTCGGAAGCCGAAGCTGAGCTCCGAGTCCCCCCTTGATGGTTGACATACGCCACTGCTGTGGCGTTGTCCGATTGGATCCTGATGGAGTGACCCTGTAGTTTCTCCGACCATGAGGAGAGGCACAGTCTGATTGCCCGTATCTCCAGCACATTGATCGGTAAGAGGGCTTCGTCCGGAGTCCAAAGCACTTGGGCCGACAGGACTCCCCAGACTCCCCCCCAGCCTGTCAGGCTGGCGTCCGTCGTCATCACCGTCCCTTGGATGGGGAGGAACGACTTCCCGGACCGAAGAGCCGGGGACCTCAACCACCACGTCAGGGACGCCCTGACCAGGTGACTCACCTGGATCTGAAGATCCAAGGACAACGGGGATTTGTCCCAAGTGGACAAGATCTCTTTCTGTAAAGCCCTGGTGTGCGCTTGGGCATAAGGAACGGCCTCGAAGGAGGCCACCATGAGTCCCAGGACTCTCATGCAAAAGCGGATTGACGACCATTTTCGGGACGTCAGCACCCGTACTGCAGACTGAAGTGTCAGTAGTTTGTCTGGAGGTAGGAAGACTCTTGCCTCCAAGGAGTCCAGAATCAGACCTAGATACTCCAGACGCTGAGTCGGGACTAGAACCGACTTCTGAACGTTCAGGAGCCACCCAAACTCCCTGAGGGTCTGACTGATGATAGTCACACTTTCTTCCAATTCTGAGCCACTGTCTGCTCTTAGAAGAAAATCGTCCAGATAGCCCACGATAGCAATGCCTCGCTGTCTCAGCAAAGCTAGGACCGGAGCAAGCACCTTGGTGAACACCCTCGGTGCCGAGGCTAGGCCGAAGGGAAGAGCCACAAATTGATAGTGGACTTCGCCGACCGCAAAGCGCAGAAACTTCTGGTGGCTTGCGCAGATCGGAACATGCAAGTAGGCGTCCTTGATATCCAAGGATGCCAGAAAATCCCCTTGATGGAGTGTAGCGATCACCGTGCGAATGGATTTCATGCAGAATTTTTGCACCTTCACGAAGGCATTCAGGGCCTTGAGGTCCAGGATTGGCCGAACCCCGTCCTTTTTTGGAACAACAAACAGATTCAAGTAGAACCCCTGAAACCTCTCCTGGGACGGAACCGGCACAATTACTCCGGACCCGATCAAATCCTGTACAGCCCCCAAGAGGGCTGCCCGATGGGCAGGAAGGAGAGAGAGATTTGAGGGAAAGAATCTGTCTGGGGGCCAGGAGCGGAACTCTATTCTGTATCCTGAGGTGACCACCTCGCACACCCACCGGTCGGAGATCCGGGAGGTCCACCGATCCGTGAACCTGCGAAGTCGTCCCCCCACCCCAGAGATGGGCGGGGGCAAGACTTCACGCAGAGGCGGGCTTGGGAGCCAGCTTGTTCGGCTTACGCACCCAGGGGCGCTTGTGCCCGCCAGCCGCACTGTTGTCAGTCTGGGATGGCTTACCCGTGGACTCTGACGGACGAAAAAAACCCTTTTTTGCTGGAAAGGAAGGACCCGGTTTACGTCGGGCCTCCTTACCCTTGATAGTTTGAGGAAGGAGAGTGCTTTTACCTCCCGTGACATCCTTGATGATGTCATCCAGAGCAGCACCAAAAAGTCTACCACCCTTAAAAGGTAGATCCGTCAGGAGCTTCTTAGAGGCTAGGTCAGCAGATCAGCATTTCAACCAGATGAGACGACGCAATACCACCGCCGAAACAGAGGCCCTGGATATTAAAGGGGCCGCGTCCAACGTGGCGTCGCACACATATATCAGACCCTGCACCATCTGGTGGGCCAGAGCAATAGTGTCTGGAGGAAGGTTATACTCCTGCACAGTTTGGTGCAAAATTTTTGCCCATTCCGTGAGTGTCTGAGACACAAGGGTCGCCGCTACTACGGGCCGTAGGGCGGATCCCAACAAGGCGAACATGGCTCTACTCACCACTTCTGACCTCCTGTCAGTGGGGTCCTTAAACGCAGGAGTCCCCTCCATCGGGAGAGTGGTGGCCTTGTTTAAACGGGCGACTGGAGGGTCGACCACCGGGGGAGAAGCCCACTTTTTAAGCAGGGCGTCTTCAAAGGGGTATCTAATAGACAAACGCCGCGGGACCATGAAAGTCTTCTGCGGCTTTTCCCAGACCTGGTCAATGAGCTGGTCAAAGAAAGGTACATATGGAAAAACCTTTTTAGAAGGCTTGGTCTTAAAGGAACCAAAGGAGACTGTATCCGCCTGAGGTTCTGCAGTCGCAGCATTTAGCTTGAGAGTGTCCCTCACAGCATCAATGAGTTCACTAACAAGCGCCCTGTCATTTACTGACTCAGAACTGGAGTCTTCCTCACAAGGAATGTCCTGTTCAAAACTGTTGCGGAGCTCCAAAGTCCGCTGGGAAATCCTTGAAGCTGAGGAAGTACTGACTTATCCAAGGCAACCTGTTACCCCCCCCCCCCCCCAGTAACTGGACGACACACAGTTCTGGGAGTAAATCAACGCTTTATTTTGCCCAGGCTGGCTTTTTATATCATTTCCCATGCAAGGGTTTTCTTAACTCATTTTACAGGGGCATTCCCTTCAACAATTAACAGATGACAGCGATTTAATTACCTGGGATGTGTGAGACGTTGGTCTCTGCATATTTACCCATAACAATGAAACCGTGCCAGACACATTACTAGGAGTGTAATTACATCCCGTAGCAGATAGTAGATGGTCATTAACATACTGACAATAGATGAATGGAACGCTACCTCAGACCCCCAATTAACCCAATTTACTTATTCAGACATCAGTAGACATTCTGTCTCTACATTTCCTGGAATGAATCTTTGCTGTCACCTCTGAAGTGATCCAAACCATATTCTCAGTTTCAGCATTTTGCTACAAAAACCATCAAAATATTCAGAGCTAGGGTCCTGAGCAGCAATAGCTAGGCCCATATCTGAAACAGAGCACTCCCCTTGTGGAGATAAAGTGGGGAGAGGGCGCTTTTTTGCTCCCTTGTGCTCACACACAGCTTCCATCCTGGTCAGAAATGATTCCAGGACTGCCGACAACTGGTCCATAGGGACCGCAGGTGCTGGAGCACTGGCTGCTGCCTCTGGCATGTGAGGGGAAGCTGGTGACTCTGACTCCATAATGTCCCTCTCTGAGACCACCCACAGGCTGTGCTGACTGAAGTAGGGGAATGCCCAGGGAACCCACCAACCTGACCAGGACCGCTCGGTTCCGCTGCCCTGTCTCACTGTGCCGCGCTGCTCAGCGTGAGTGAGCTGAGAGGAGAGAGTGTGAGGAGATTTGCGCCGTTCCCAGCGGCGCTAGAGGCCAAACTAGTGCTAGAAAAACGTGCGGCTACAAGAAAATGGCCGCCGCAATGTGCCCTGGCGGACCACGGCAAGATGGCCGCCAATGTAAAATCAGCACACACACCAAACATGGCGCCGAACGGCGCCCAGGCCCCTCACATCCAAAACCAAAACAGCCCCAGCGAATGCAGAGCAGCATGAGCCCCCCCCAGGACAGTATGGCCTCCAGGCACCCCACACAGTACAGCGCCAGCACTAGTGAACAGAGAGTGACATTAAAAAACACAGGGGGAGACAGGGAAATCCCCCACACAAGAAACACACAGCATGTACTCACCTGCAGCCAGGAGAGACTACTTACCCGTCCCCTGAGGGACCCACTGGTGTGTTTCTGACAGAACTATCACAGTGCGGTACTGAGTAGCCGTCGGCCCGGTCCACCGCGAAAGATACAGCCGGACTGTTCTATCTTGAGAGGACCGCGGAGCTGGAAGCCCACCGGCCACCCCTGGAGTCGTGGGGCATGTCGTGAACTGAGTCTCACGCACACAAGGCGAGGATCAGCACGCTCGATGGTCGGACAGGGAAGACTACGAGGATATCTTGTACCCAACCTGTTGCCCAGCCGACAGTTGATAGAAGATCTCAAAAGAATAAAATAGGAAAAAATTCTAAAAGGAATAAAAAATAGGTCAGGAGACTGGCTCCTGAGAGAGCCACGTCTTCTCCTTCTGCTAGGCAGAAAAAAACTGAGGTCTGCTGACTGCAGTGGGAGGGTTATGTCTGGAGGGACCGCCCCCTGGGCGGGGCTGTTCAGCTCTGGCTGTTTAGAATGTATGTATAACATCTCACATTCTGTCCATGGATGACAAGAGAAATTTCATTTTTATTGTTTCACTTTAACCACTTCAGCCCCGGACCATTTGGCTGCCAAATGACCTGGCCAATTTTTGTGATCCAGCACTGCGTCGCTTTAACCGACAATTGCACGGTCATGCGCCGTGGCTCCCAAACAAAATCAACGTCCTTTTTTTCCCACAAAGAGCTTTCTTTTGGTGGTATTTGATCACCTCTGCGGTTTTTATTTTTTGCGCTATAAACAAAAATAGAGCGACAATTTTGAGAAAAAAGCAATATTTTTTGCTATTATAAATATCCCCCAAAAATAAAAATAAAACAATTTTTTTCCTCAGTTTAGGCCGATACGTATTCTTCTACATATTTTTGGTAAAACAAATCGCAAAAAGCGTTTGATTGGTTTGCGCAAAAGTTATAGCGTCTACAAAATAGGGGATAGTTTTATGGCATTTTTATTAATAATTTTTTTTTATTAGTAATGGCGGCGATCAGCAATTTTTATCGTGACTGCGACATTATGGCGGACACATCGGACAACTTTTGATGCCATTTTGGGACCATTGTCATTTATACAGCGATCAGTGCTATAAAAATGGACTGATTACTGTGTAAATTACACTGGCAGTGAAGGGGTTAACCACTAGGGGGCTAGGAAGGGGTTAAGTGTGTCCTAGGGGGCTGGGGGATGGGCTAGCAGTGACACGACACTGATCACTGCACCCAATGAGAGGGAGCAGACGATCAGTGTCTTGTCACTAGGCAGAACGGGGAGATGCTGTGTTTACACTGGCATCTCCACGTTCTTCAGCTCCGTGACACGATCGCGGGCATCTGGCAGACATTGAGTACGCGGGTCCCGCGGGCACGGAGCTCGGGCTAGGCGCCGCGCGCCCCGCGGCAAATTCAAAGTGACGTACGGGTACGTTACTTTGCTCAGCTGTGCCATTCTGCCGACGTATATCTGCAGGAGGCGGTCAGCAAGCGGTTAAGCATTTATAAAATCACTGCTCCAGAAAAAAATAATTTCGAATTTGCTGCGAACACCACATAATGTTCGTTGTTCGCTGAACATCCGAAACAACCAAAGTTCGGCCCGAACTTTTGCTTCGGGCTGAATCGTTTGCCCATCCCTACTCAGTAGTATAAATGATAAAATGTTCAAGTTGTCTGCTGTCCTTTTAAGTAAAAGCTGAAGTTTTTTTTACCTAAATGCATTCCCTGCATTAAGATAAAAAACCTTCTATTGTCAGCTCCCCCCAAAACACTGACCCAATATAGATCCGGCACGAGATCAGTGGCACTGCTTTGTCTTCCTCCTCACTGGATTCTCTTTGCTTTCAATCAAATCCAGTGATGAAAGAGCAGAGGGCATGGATGAGCCATACTGTGTGTAAATGGACAATGTAATCAGCTTACTGAAAATTGGTTAAACTGTTTATTTTATATTCACTTTTGTTTTTTGGGTTATAAATGTATTAATAATATGCTTTTAGGGCATGATAGGTCTCGATCACATTGATTGGGTTCACACAGCTAAAATTATGTCCATTTACTATTATTTTCACTGGAACACCTTTT
Source organism: Rana muscosa (assembly GCA_029206835.1). Classification (NCBI taxonomy): domain Eukaryota; kingdom Metazoa; phylum Chordata; class Amphibia; order Anura; family Ranidae; genus Rana; species Rana muscosa. The sequence continues at coordinate 169,340,427 of CM055123.1, forward strand.
GTTCAGATTGTGTTTAGATTACACAAATGAATGTTTCTTTAAAGCGGAGGTTCCGCGGTCCCTCGTTTTTTTTTTCTAGGTGTAATGTAATGGGGTTACAGAAAACATCTTAGTACTCACTTGTCCTGCGATTAGAAACATCCCCCTTCTATTTCAGTTATAAATGATAACTTTGATAAATTTATTTTATTCTTTGCCATTTTGCTTGTGGGCACTGTGAAGCCCACAAGCAGAGACTTCCGGGATGCGGTGAATGCATCCCAGCATTCACCGCTGTATCATCTGTATTGACGGCGAGCAGTTTCAGGTTACTATGACGGGTGTCGTCATTCAAAGTACACGCCCACAACAATGGTAACATGAGCGACAGCTCCCAGGAGACCTCCCAGAAATCAACGGGGCGCTGGGGAAAGAAAAAGATACGCCCACTCCCGATTCGGAACGACTGATTCACGGTGAGTACAACCGCAACAAAAAAATCAATAGGCATATGTATATGTATCTGCTACATAGATCAGAATAAGATAATGTCAGGATTTAGGGTGAACCTCCGCTTTAAGTCTTCAAGAAAAAGATGTTCCATTAGTTTTGTGTTTTCAGACCATCAAAAATCTATAGTAACGAGTTTTAATCAAAGTCTAGTGAGAAACTTAAAGCGGAACTTCAGTAATTTTTTCATCTTTCCATCACTAATAAATCCTCTGCCCTTGTTGTTTTAACTTTGGATAGTAAAACATTATTTTTTCTGCCAGTAAATACCTTATACAGCCCACTTCCTGTTTGTCTTGTGAAAAGCCTAGGCTTATGACATCTTGCACAGCTCTCTCTCTCTCTCTCTCATGAGAGTTTGCCAGGCAGGGAAGGGGGTGAGTCATAAGAGGGCCAATGAGAGCTGCAGAGCTGTGTGTGTCTGTGTAAATCCAGGAAGTGAACAGGCAGCAGCTTCAGCTGCCCACAGTTAAAATGGTTGCAGGCAGACTCAGTGGAGGGAGATTTCTGCAGCACATTTGGCAAGTACAGAATCACAGTATATATAAAATATGCAAAGTGGTTGGAGGGAAGCTTCAGATTGGCAGAGATGTTTTTATTACAAATTATGTGAGCAGACTGCAGTTCCTGTTTAACAAATATGCTACTGGAAAATAAATTCAGTATGGTACATAGATTCATGTGCAATATTTTTAGCTCAAACCTGTTATTATATATGGAACTCAACCATCAATACCCTAGCAATGCTGTATGTGGCTGATAACACACAAGCAGCATTGATGTCTGTCTAGTGCAAAGCATGTGCTTGGCAGTTAGCCCAGCCTGTGATAAAGAAGCCTCGTAAAGAGCAGTGCAAGGTGACACAGCTATGTTGTAGAAAATCACATCCAATTGCAAAAGAAAAAAAAGGATGGTATAATACAAAAACCATCTTGTTGCATTGTTGAACTATAAATACCAGCATAATCTTCAAGTTTGATAACGGCAGTATTTACTCTTTCATCTATTAGTAGGGAAACTAAAAAGCTAAAAGTTAGGAGAACAAACAGCTCATTTGCCTTATCTCATAAAAGGTATACATAATTCAAAGCAAAAATACAAAAGGCTGTTCTCCAAATAATTACACAGCAGTACATTTCCATGATAAAATGGTCTGATTTATAAAACAATAAACTATCATTCACACAACTGCAAATACTGTAGAAACATGAATGGGAAAACAAGGGTTTTTATCATACAACAGACCCAATATGGAATGCAAAAATGGGTTAGTATCTACTTTTTTTTTTTTGCCACTAGATTTTAATTAAATCTTAGAAAGTATATAAATTATTCCGCTGACAACGGGAACACATGAAAAGATACCATAATCAACACAAAACAAGGAAAAAATAGGATTTTTGTACTCACTGTAAAATCAGTTTCTCTGACGTCCATGGACTGACACAGCTGGATACTGTAAACGTGTGGGTATATGTCCCTGCTCGCAGGAGAAGATCTAGGCAGAATGTTAGATTGTTAGAAACATACATTCTAGAACAAACCAGAGCTGAACAGCCCCGCCCAGGGGGGCGGTCCCTCCAGACATTACCCTCCTACCTGCAGCTAGCAGCCTCAGTTCGTAACATAGCAGTACAAACCTTAAAAGAAGGGTGGGTGCTGTGTCAGTCCATGGACGTCAGAGAAACTGATTTTACGGTGAGTACAAAAATCCAGCGGTGTTGGAGAGCACATGGGTGGGGGCAAAGAGCAGGGGGAGTGGAGATCACAGGGGTGGAGAGCGGAGAGCACTGGGGGGAGCCAAAAAGAACAGGGGTGGAGAGCACGGGAGGCTGAGAGGGGGGGCTGGAGAGCACTGAGGGGGCTAAGAGTGTGGGAGGTAAAGAGCACTGGGGGGATCTTGAGAGCACTGGGGTGGGCAGAAAGAACAGGGGTGTAGAGCACAGGGGCTGGAGAGCACTGGGGGGTACAAAGAGCAGGTGGGAGTGGAGAGCACTGGGGGGTGGAGAGCAATGGGGGGAGCTTGAGAGCACTAGTGGGGGCCAGAAAAACAGGGGTGGAAAGTACGGGGGGCTGGAGAGCACTATGGGGGGCAGAGAGCACTGGTGGGGTTGGAGAGTACATGGGTGGGGGCAAAAAGAACAGGGGTGGGGAGCACGGGGGTCTGGAGAGCACTGGGATGGGGGCTGGAGAGTGATGTGGAGAGCTGGAGAGTACTGGGGGGGGGAGAAAGAACAGGGGTGGGGAGCACGGGGTGCTGGAGAGCACTATGGAGGCGGAGAGCACTGGCGGGGTTGGAGAGCACATGGGTGGGGGCAAAATGCAGGGGGAGCGGAGAGAGCACTGGCGGGGTTGGAGAGCACGTGGGTGGGGGCAAAATGCAGGGGGGAGTGGAGAGTAAAGGGGTGGGGAGCGGAGAGTACTGGGGGGGGAGCTTGAGGGCACTGGAGGGGGAGCCAAAAAGAACAGGGGTGGAGAGCATGGGGGGCTGGAGAGCGATGGGTGGAGCTTGAGAGCACTGGGGGGGCTAGAAAGAACAGGGGTGGGGAGCACGGGGGCTGGAGAGCACTGTGGGGGGCAGAAAGCACTGGCGTGGGGGCTGGGGAGTGATGGGGAGAGCTGGAGAGCACTGGGGGGGAGAAAGAACAGGGGTGGAGAGCACTGGGGGAGAAGAGGGGTGGAGAGCACTGGGTGGGGGGAGTGGAGAGCACTGGGATGGTGACTGGAGAGTGATGGGGAGAGCTGGAGAGTGGGGGGGCAGAAAGTACAGAGGTGGAGAGAACTGTGGGGGGGCTGGAGAGTGGTGGGGAAGCAAAGCACTGGGGGGAGCCACAAGGAGAACTGGGAGGGGCCAGCAAAAGAAGTTGGATAGGAGGAGAAGCAGGGGGGCGCATATAGAGGAAATTAGCTTTCTATATTCCTCCATACAGCAGCGGAATGCTTGATTCTCCTCCTCCCCCTCCTGCAAGCATTCAGCGGCTGTATGGAGGAATATAGAAAGCTAATTTCCTCTATATGCGGTCCCCCTACCGATCCTCCTATCCAGGCACACAGGGCGGGCTGTACGGCGGGCATCTCCTCCTGTGTAGCACGGAGCTGGCTGGGTCTGTGTTCGGCGGTGACGCTGTAACACGGTCCCGCCCCCCTAGACGGGCTCCTGTGATAGTAGATAGAGTCAGTGTTCAGCCTATCACACGAGCCGGTCTAGGGGGGGCCGGACCATGTTACAGCACCGCCGAACACAGACCGAGCCAGGTAGCTCCGTGATACACAGGAGCAGGAGAGAGGGGACAGGGAGCACTGCAGCCGCAAATGAAACCAGCCCCAGTACAGGCAGCCTACCGGGAAATCTCCCGGTCTCCCGGTAGGCCAGTCCGGCCCTGGTCCTGAGCAGCAGTAGCTAGGCCCATATCTGAATCAGAGCACTCCTCCACTAAAGATTTTTGTGGGGAGAGGGGGCTTATAGCTCCCTTGCGCTCGCACACCGCTTCCATTCTGACAAGGAATGATTCCAGGACTGCCGACAACTAGTCCAACCGCCTGTTGCCTCTGACAAGTGTGAAGAAGCAGGTGTATCAGACTCCATACTGCCACCCTCTGAGACCCTATACACTTATTATAGTGAATAGTACAGTCCACTCACTGGCTGCGCTGAGGCTGAGGAGGGGATACCCAGAGGACTCACCAACCCTTAAGGACTGCTCAGTTCCGCTGTATGCAGCGCGAGTGAAGCCTAAGGAGAGTGTGAAGAGAGTGTGAGGAGATACGCCCCGCAGCAGCGCCGCTAGAGGCCGAAACCGAAGTGAAAGCGCCGCGGCTTCAAGAAAATGGCCGCCGGCCGCATATATTACTGCGCCATTAAACCACGGCAAGATGGCCGCCGAGCACATTTTTCAAATTCACCACACAGCGCTAATGGCGCACGCAATGAAGTCCCCACACTCACTCACTTTTTTTCCCAGAACACTGCTCCTTTCCACTACACAGATATGAGCGCCCCCAGTCAGGCCAGAGTGACCCCCAAGCACCCCCACACAGCACAGCACAGCACCAGTACAGGGTGCAGAGAGCAGCATAACAGGGGGGAGACAGGGAGAAACTGTCCATATAAAGAAACACAGCCAGCATGTACTCACCTGCAGCAGGAGAGACTACTTACCCATCCCAGAGGGACCCACTGTCTTGTTTCAGATAGACCTATCACAGAGTAGTACTGCATAGCTGCCGGCCCGGTCCACCGCGAAAGATACAGACAGGTACTGTTCAATCTAGAGAGGACCGCGGGAGCATAAAAGCAACCCGGCCACCCCTGGAGTCATGGGGCATGTCGTGAACTGAGTCTCACGCACACAAGGCGAGGATCAGCACGCTCGATGGTCGGACAGGGAAGACTACGAGGATACCAATGTACCCAACCTGTTGCCCAGCCAACAGTTGATTGAAGGTCTCAAAAATAAAATAATAAAATTCCCAAAGGAATAAAATGTAAAAATAAAATCTTCCAGGAGACTGGCTCCTGAGAGAGCCACGTCTTCTCCTTCTGCTAGGCAGAAAAAAATTGAGGCTGCTAGCTGCAGGTAGGAGGGTAATTTCCAGAGGGACCGCCCCCCTGGGCGGGGCTGTTCAGCTCTGGTTTGTTCTAGAATGTATGTTTCTAACATCTAACATTCTGCCTAGATCTTCTCCTGCGAGCAGGGACATATACCCACACGTTTACATTATCCAGCTGTGTCAGTCCATGGACGATAAGAGAAAAAGAGGTAAAAAAGCAGAGTATCAGAGCTGTTGGTACACCTATAATCCATGAGTCACAGAGTTCAACGTTCAATAATAGTCAAGATTACAGTATGGTGGGGGTCAAAGTTAAAGGGTTTGTAAAGGTTCGTGTTTTCTCACCTTAATGCATCCTATGCATTAAGGTGAAAAAACACCTGGCAATGATGGCCCCCCCAGCCCCCCGTTTACTTACCTGAGCCCGTTCATCCTGCTGTGCGCGTCCCCCGGCATCCTCTTCTCCACAGAGTCTGGCCGTTGATTGGATAGATAGGATAGATTGATAGCAGCACAGCTTGCGCTGCTGTCAATCACATCCAATGACGCGGCCGCCGGGGGGCAGGACTGAGTCATACACTCTGTGTCTATGGACGCAGCGTGTATGAAAGGGAGCGCGCCCGCAAGCTAACCCCCTCGGCATAGAGTTTCCCAGAGGGGGGTTAGCTTTTGCGGGGAGGAGCCGAGACAGCCGCCGAGGGACCCCAGAAGAGGACGATCGGGGCCACTCTGTGCAAAACGAACTGCACAGTGGAGGTAAGTATAACATGTTTGTTATTTAAAAAACAAATAAAAAAAAAACATACAACCCCTTTAAGACAGTAAAAGGACAGACAAGACTGATCACATTCATAATCCAGGTGGTCCAGGGTTCCCATAAGGAGTCAAAGACTTTTATCCTGCCATTCCATAATGCATAAGTGCATTCATAAGAATGATGAATCTTAATACGCTCAATAACTTGGGAGGGTTGGGAGCATTTTGGGCCTGGCAATCGTGAGCCTGGCAGAAATATGTATGTGCATAACCACATGCAGAAAGAGCTGGGTATGCTATCAATTCTCAGATTCAAGATGGCCGAGGCTGGATTAGGTGATACCTGTCACACCTGATATTATTTGAAATACTTTCCTCCAGTAGGTTACAATACATTTACAGAACCAGAAGATGTGCAATAGGATCTCCAGTTTGGCAACAACCATGCCAACAGAGGTGTGACTGAGAGGAAGAAATCTGGGCTAAACAGTAGGGAGTAAGATACCAGCGAAGGGAGATTTTTTAGGTAGTATCTACTGCACTCAGTAAGTAATCTGATACAAAGAAAACCAGCATTTCAAGATGGCCCAAAATGGAAAAAAAATGTGGGCTCGCTGTGGAGAAAATGGTAGGAGGTTTTGTTTGTGAAAATGCCCTTCCAAAACTTACAGTTCAGAATCCATAGTATTTGCACAAACCCATAAAAAAGGTTTACAAACCATTACAAAAAGGTACAATTGGCAGACCAGATTACACTAACTTCTATAAAGAAGTAAAACTAAGGCCTCGTACACACGACCGATTTTCTCGGCAAGAACCAGCAAGAAACTTGCTGGCAGAGAGGTCTTGCCGAGTAAATCGGTCGTGTGTACGCTGCTATCGGGTTTCTCGTCGAGAAAACCGACAAGAAACCTCGACGAGAAAATAGAGAACCTGCTCTCTATTTTCTCGTCGAGATTCTCCTCGGCATGTTTCTCGACGAGAAAAGTGAGTGTGTGTACACTTACCTGTCCTCCCGGAAGCCCGCGCATGTTCGAAATGAATTCGACGCATGCGCGGTAGCTTCCTAGGCATACGTAGGGTATACCAAGATGGCGGCGACGGCATCGAATGTGACGAGCGCATGCTCGACGTAGTCGATGACGTCACCGCGTACGCTCCTTTCAAAGAACCGCGGGTTCTTTGAAACGAGCGTGTGTACACTCGGCCGGGACAAGTTTCTTGTCCAAGAATCTCGTCGAAAAAAACGACATGTTTTTTTCAACGAGAATCTCGGCCGTGTGTACGAGGCCTGAGTCTGAGACAACTTGTTCATGATTGTGGACTGGTTGTTTCTCTCTACTGAAAAAACAGTCTGCTCCTAAATTCCTTATTATGCCAAAACATGAATAAGCATCCTTTTCTCTCATCTATCTGTGTGGTCTTCCCCATTCATCATGATCTGAAAACGATTACATCAGTGAAAAGCTGATTTTGACCAATAACACTTAGCATCAAGTGAAAAAGATTAATTTGATATATTGATATGAATAAAGTTATTTACTGCTGAAAAGAAAAATGGATCAGATTTTTATGTGACAATTTCAAGGATTCAAAGATATTTCTAGTACCGCTGTGCAGTCATTCATTAAACACATGGCACAATATGCTCAGTGTGACATTTTCAGAACCACTACCAAGACTGCACATTTATGCCTTGCTGATATGAATGACAAGTCAGGGAAGTCAGTAGGAGCAGGTGGTAAATGGATGTCTGGTGTAGTAAATTCTACCTACTGAGGAACCCCTTGAACAGCTAAAGTTTTCAATCCCAGTTGAATTTCACCTTTTTTTTATTTCCAAGCATTTCAGCTATAGCTTGCACATATTGATATAAAGAGCCCACATTTTGATGCACCCATATAGTTATCCTTTATGACCTCCAAATACATTTTTCCACATTTATCATGTGGCTGCTGTGTGGCCCATAGAAGATTTAGAAACAATTTCTACTTCTGCATAAAGATGGCCTAGGCTATAAGAAGATTGCCAAGACCCTGAAACTGAGCTGCAGCACGGAGGCCAAGACCATACAGCCGTTTAACAGTACAGGTTCCCTCTAAGAGCAGGCCTCACCATGGTCGACCAAAGAAGTTGAGTGCACGTGCTCAGCGTCATATCCAGAGGATGTCTTTGGGAAATAGTCGTATGAGTGCTGCCAGCATTGCTGCAGAGGTTGAAGGGGTGGGAGGTCAGCCTGTCAGTGAAGGAAGCCTCTTCTAAAGATGATGCACAAGAAAGCCCACAAACAGTTTGCTGAAGACAAGCAGACTAAGGACATGGATTACTGGAACCAAGATAAACTTATTTGGTTCAGATTGTGTCAAGCGTGTGTGTGGCGGCAACCAGATCAGGAGTACAAAGACAAGTGTGCCCTGCCTACAGTCAAGCATGGTGGTGGGAGTGTCATGGTCTGGGGCTGCATGATTGCTCTGGCACTGGGGAGCTACAGTTAATTTAGAGAACCATGAATGCCAACATGTACTGTGACATACTGAAGCAGAGCATGATCCCCTCCCTTTGGAGACTGGGTCGCAGGGCAGTATTCCAACATGATAACGACCCCAAACACACCTCCAAGATGACCACTACCTTGCTAAAGAAGCTGAGGATAAAGGTAATGGACTGACCAAGCATGCCTCCAGACCTAAACCCTATTGAGCATCTGTGGGGCATCCTCAAACGGAAGATGGTGGAGCGCAAGTTCTCTAACATCCACCAGCTCCGTGATGTCGTCATGGAGGAGTGGAAGAAGACTCCAGTGGCAACCTGTGAAGCTCTGGTGAACTCCTTGCCCAAGAGGGTTAAGGCAGTGCTTGAAAATAATGGTGGTCACACAAAATATTGACACTTTGGGTCCAGTTTTGACATTTTCACTTAGGGGTGTACTCACTTTTGTTGCCAGAAGTTTAGACATTAATGGCTGTGTGTTGAGTTATTTTATAACCCGGAAGTAAGTCCGGTGAAAGATGTCGACAGTGTACTCGGAGTGCCGATGCCGATTCAGGGCATCGTTCTGAGGTAAGATTTTCATAATGAGCTAGCATGCAATGCATACTAGCTCATTATGCCTTTGTCTTGCAGGTTTTTTTTTTTTTTTTTTTTACAAGGTTTACAACGTTGAAAAAGCCACAAGTGACATCAGCTTAAAGGGGTTGTAAAGATTCATGTTTTTTCACCTTAATGCAGTAGTGTATTTAGGTTTTGTGTTGCCCTAGGCCTGACTAAACTTGTGCACCCCCCTAATTTAAATACGGCCCACCCATTTCTGTCAAGACCACACCCCTTGCTGTTTAAGACCCGCCCTGAAATTTTCAAGTGGGGGCTGGGGGGGGGGTCTAATGAATTCCCTTAATTTGCATAGATTTCCTCTCACTTCCTGATTGGCTATGGGGCAGGAAGTGAAGGGAAATCTCTGCAATGGGACAGGGATGGTAAAAAATAAACTGACAGGGGCTATAACCCTCCCTTACTCTATCCAAAATGAAAAAAAAAGTGTTGGCTATAGTTCTACTGCACAACACAAAGCACAAATTTCTGATAATTTGATGGAGAGGAAGAAGATATAACCATGCCAATGGTTCAGCAGAAAACATATAGCACAGTGAGGAAGGTTTGTGGACCAGGATGATAGGACAGTCAAAATTAGAAGCAGCGCCCCCCCACACACACACACAGTTGCGGAATGCCAGCCGCCCGCGTACCGGAAGCAGTGTGGACGCTTTATGGGGGCGCTAGACTAATTTGCTTCTCAGCCCAGTCCGCCCCATAAGACTGACGCTACAGTAACAGTGTAGCGCAAGCTTGCGGGGACTCTTTCTGATCTGCCTCCCTGCAAAGTGCTGCCCTAGGCCTGGGCCTTGTTGGCCTAGGCCAGGATACAGCGTTGCCTTAATGCATTCTATGCATTAAGGTGAAAAAACATCTTGAACTCTTAGGCCCCCCGAGCTCCCATTTTACTTACCTGAGCCCCGAATCTCCGTGAGCGCGATCCCACGTCGTTCTCTCAATGTCTGAACGGCTCCTTATTGGATAGATTGATAGCAGCGCAGCCATTGGCTCCTGCTGCTGTCAATCAAATCCAGTGATGCGGCTGCCGGGGGCAGTGGCGGATCCAGGGGGGGCAACAGGGCAATTGCCCCCCCCCCCCCGAGACCATCTGTCACACTTACTTGCTTGCTCTGTTTTTTTTTTTTGCGCCTGATCTCCCGAACTTTGGGGACCCGGTACCGGCCGGCCGTAGGACCCCTGGACCCCAAACCTGGCACACATGTAGCCCAATGTCTCCTCTACAAGTGTGCAAAGTTTGGTGTCTGGGGGACCTACGGCCGGGGAGCACTGATTTTTTAAACGGTAATTTCTCTGGTGATTTTGCGGACCCGGTACCGGCCGGTCGTAGGTCCCCTGGATCCCAATCTTGGCACACATGTAGCCCCATGTCTCCTCTATAAGTTTGAAAAGTTTGGTGTCTGAGAGAACCTATTTTTCAAAGCCGGGCACTCCTTCCATAGACTTCCATGTTAAACATCAGTCTAGTCATGGGCACAGTGGGGCATGGGCACAGTGAGGCAAAGTGAGGCAAGTATAAGCCTAGGACACCCTAGGCTTATACTTGAGTCAATACGTTTTCCCAGTTTTTTGGGGTAAAATTAGGTGCCTCGGCTTATATTCGGGTCGGCTTATACTCGAGTATATACAGTACTTGTTCTGCGGCTGCCGCTGCCTCTCTGAGTCTCTCTCTCAGTTTCTCACATCAGCCAATCAGCGGCGTCGAGAGAGAGACTCGTCTAATGTAGTTACGTGGCGCACTGACACGATACCAGGAGCGGAGGAGGAGGTGGGTGGAGCCTCTTCCCTGCACTCGCTGCTAACGCCTGGGCCGCTTGGCGTCTAGCAACGAGTGACGTCAGTGAGTCACGTCAGGCCGCTCTGTGGGCAGGTGCAATAGCGTGCGGCTCCACAGACGGGTAAGAAAGCGGGCGGCTCCGCTTGCGGCGCGGTTTGTTGTCGAGGGGCGGCGCGGTTCATGGGCAGACTGTGCTGCTCAGTGTGTTGGCAGCGCAGGTGAGAGTGAGAGAGCAAGCTCAGTGTGGCAGCTGCCAATCAGCTAGCCGGGAGATCATCTCTCACCGCCCGTGCCTGCCCTGCATTCCTGCAGTGACTTCCGCCCTCACTGCGCAGACAGCAGAGAGATTACATTATCTCTCTGCTGCCTGACTCTGGGAGTCTGGGACACAGCAAGAGACAACCAAAACTACACCTTAGCAGGCAAGTTAGTGACAATCCGCAAGGTGTGGCAGGCGACGTGGCAAGTGACAATCCGCAAATTGTGCCAGGTGACGTGGCAAATGACAATCTGCATCTGGTGGCAGGCAAGTGACAATCAGCAAGGTGTGGCAGGTGACGTGGCAAGTGACAATCCGCAAGGTGTGGCAGGTGATGTGGGAAGTGACAATCCACAAGGTGTGGCAGGTGACGTGGCAAGTGACAATCCACAACGTGTGGCAAGTGACAGGCTCAGGGCTCCCACTAATTGCAGGCGACGGTGGCAAGTGACACACTCGGGGCTCCCACTGATTCTGCATTGAACTATTTAATTTTATATTACAATGTAATAATAGAAATAATGCGCTTCAATCATCCTGACACCATAACAACCATGGTGCCGGGATGATTGAAGCGCCGACACCAACCATTTCCCCGATAAATTTCCCACAACAAAATCATTTTTTGGCAGTGCCCCTCCCGAGAAAAGACTCTGGATCCGCCCCTGGCCGGGGGGGCAGGGCCGAGTCATACACGGGGAGCAGGGCCGAATGTATAACACGGGAGCGCGCCCGCAAGGTAACCCCCTCAGGAGAAAGCTTCCCAGAGGAGGTTAGCTCTTGCGGGGAGGAGCCGAGACAGCAGTCGTGGGACCCCAGAAGAGGACGTTTGGGGCCACTCTGTGCAAAACTAACTGCACAGTGTAGGTAAGTATGACATGTTTGTTATTAAAAAAAAAGTGTCCCTCATGGTAACAAAAAGGTATCTCATCCACCTATGCCTATAGGTTCATAATTACAACAAAATATATTACTTGTTTCCAGAGGTTTATTGATATTAGGTTTACTGGTTGATGGTTTTTTTTTTTATGTTGTCTGAATGGGGAGCGATAACACAGAAAATGAATTGTATTGTAACCCTCAATAACAAATCAAATTTTATAAGCCTGAATATGATTTCACTTCCTTGTTTGTCAGTAGCAATGTGTCCATCTTTAAACTTCTGCATACAATGACTTTCGGGGCAACTTGCAGACTCTAAAGTTATACACCAACATGAAAATTGATTTTTCTTTAAAAGAATGAAAGCACTAACCAGCCAATATGCTAATCACACAAAGTTTCTTATTCTAAATCAGTTCTCATGGATACCGTTTACCTATCAATCACAGCTGTTCCATTATGTGAAAAACACTCTATTCTGTGAGGTTTTCTATGCATAAATCTGCTTTATTAACACAAGTTTATAGGAAAGTGCTGAATTATATAACATGAATATGGAGCCTCGGTGGTAATTGTAATAAGTACAATACCTGAAGCTCTCAACCTATATTCAGCATGTAATAGGAATGCAACTATCCATCGAAACTTGGAATGGAGTCATATAACTGAAGTGAGTCTAATCCTGAAAAGTGCAGCAACTAATGCATCTTAACTGGTTGAGTGCCCCAGGATATATAGTTACTTTAAACTGATAGCTAGTACTCAAGAGGCACAGGGATGCTCTCACTAAATAATGAAATACAATGCTATTTTCAAGAAAGAGGAGCATCAGCTTCCATTCCTGTAACCAGAAAGACATGATAATCATGTAACGGCTTAAGAACAATCCCATTACAACAAGATGTTTTAGAGGATGCAGGTCTACTGAAATCCAAAACATTCTAAACTGGTTAAAAAAAAAAATCTAAAAATTGGTTCACACATAGTGATCTGGGAATCTTTAACATGAATTCAATACATATTATATGTAGGGCTTTTTTCACAGAGAAAATGTGCAGGAACTTACCCCCCTCTCCTAGGTCTCTGCCCCCTACCCACCTCCTGGAACTGCATCTTGTCTCCACCTCTACCCACCTCCTAGCATCGCCCCCCTTAAGAGGACACTGAGCCAAGTATTATTTTAAATGGGTTTATTTTGGTGCCCGTAATTAACAGGTACCGCAAGCTGTCAGCATCCTGTAGAAATCAATACCAGGCTGAAATACATAGAAGCTGTATGCATATTTACATGCACCCCCACAGTACTCACATACAGGGATGAATGCGTACAGGGTGTTTGCCCCAAATGCAGCATACATCCATATACACATACATGAGGCGGGGTAGGGTATGTTGATAGTGTAGTGAATGAATAGCAAAAGGTAGCAATGATGTGCAGGAAAAAATGGGGACATGGAATTATGCATACTTGATGTCCGCAGAGGCTGGAAAGTCTCCCTGATAGCAGCGAACTCATTTAATGCCTTCAGATCTAAGATGAGGCAGTTGCCCCTGTTTGACTTTGGAACAATGAAAAGGTTGGAGTAAAACCCTAAAATCTTTCCATGTTAGAAAAAAGGCAATATATGCTTGGAGTAAAAGAACTGTTAGAGCAGCATGGAGGTCTGCTAGTCTGCGCAGATACACAGGAAGGTTGGAGAAAATGAAGTGGGGTGGACACAGAGAGCAGAACTGTAGCTTGTAGCCCAGGAAACTACATCTTATACCCAAGTATTTCAGATGCTTGCTGATTGGGTGTCCGCAAAGGCCAACAGACATCCGCCCACTTTGGAAACTGGGGACATCACTTCTTGCAGAAAAGGACTTATCTGTATGTTTGGAGGATTAGGAGACCCAAGGTCTGGCTTTGGAGGGTAAAGGCTGGGAGTAATGAAAGGAACTTTTCTTGTCTTCTCAGGAAGTCATCATCTTTCTAGTCTCAGGCTTCTTCAGCTGGGTCAAATGAGTACTTTTACCCCCAGTGATATTCTTTATGAAGATGTCCAAAGAATTACCAACGATACATTCACCAACAAAAGGCATGCACAGAAAACCTTTTTCACATTCCTGCTCAATGACCAACATATCAGCCAAAGAGTTCTCTACATTTTGACAGGAGATCCATTCAGAAAATAAGACAGACAGAATTAACTAAGCCATCTATACCCAATAGTGCAGGGCTGAAGGCATAAGCTCTAAGCACTCTACAAACAAAGGATCAGTAAAATATATTCTGTAACATAAGGCACTAGACCAATACATATAGTAGCTCCTGATGCTCGGTCCACATGTCATACTCGTATAAGAGTTGTCAGGGACTGGGTCACACCAGAAGGTGTGCCACAGCTCTGGACCCGAGAAGGACTCTGCAACTAATTGACACAGTACACAAAGGTTTGGAAAGCACTAGAAGCACAACCTAGTTCTGAAGGTCACATTTGAGGCTGGCTCCACAATCTAAAGATCAGCAGAGTTCCAGGTAAGGCCTCCAAAGCTGTTGCTGAGAATACAGTGATCCAGATATCTGCATAAAGGGTGCAGCTAAGCAGCATGTAGCTGGAGTCTTGATGAGAGAAAAAAAACTATTTTGAAAATAAGAAAATGGCTTGTAAACTAGTTTAAAAGAGAAGTATGGCCAAAGCTTGTTTGGTCATACTTCTTATGTGTGTCACAGGAGTGCACCCAGAATCAGCCAACAGCGGGCTAAAGTCTGCTGTCAGCTGACATCACAGAGCTGCGCCTGTCTCTGGATGTAGCCCAACAATAATGTCAGGATCCACCCAATCCTGAGGCAGCCCCTCCTACACCCTCCACACCTGGGTACTTCAGTGAGCACTGGAGGGGCAGAGTACAGAGAGGTGACTGACAGTCACTACTCTGTGTTCAGAGCAGACCCGAGCACTGAATGATCAGCAGTCACTTGATTGCTCTGTTCTTGGGCTTAGAGCTGGTTGAGGACAGCTGCAGCATTGGACTGGCGCTGCATCCATTTAGGCGAGTATGTATGTTTCATTTTTTCACTTCCCACACTTCTTTCTTAGCAGATAAAAGACATCTAGATCACTAGCAGAAAAACTGTAGCATGCTGGGAGTAGGATGGGTTATATCTGGCTGGCCAATGGCTTGTAGGTAGCAGTATAATCCAGTAGGCCTCTTAATAACTGAATCCTGTTGTTATTGAACATATAAGAATAGACTATATATTATATACAAGAAACAACCACTTGCCGACCGCAATACTTCTATATACATTGCGGTTTGCAAGTGGTTTACCATGATTATGGCTGAAGATATCAGCCATAACCCCAGTAATGTTTTTTTCAGCCGGTGGCTGGCCTTCTCTTGAATGCGCTCCTAGCAGCTCATGAGCCACTGGAACGCTTTCAGAAGCAGAAGGGAACGTCCCCCCCTCCCACCGCTCGACGGTGTGTTTTCAGGCTTACCGCTTCCGCCAGCTTGGCGAGAAATGATCCGACAGTGTGGCCGGCTGGTCACAGAGGCGATAAAAGACTAGCTCATTGATCACCTCTGTGGCCTTGGAGGACCGGAGCAACGTTATGACATCACTTCTGGTCCAGGCTGGAAGTAAACATTTTATTTTTTTATTTTTAAAGCAAAAGATCAATATTATTTTTTTTGGGGATCTTTTGCTTTTAAAAAGGTAAAGGGAGAAAGCTGGGGTCTTTTAGACCCCACATCTCTCCATAAAGGAGGACCTGTAATCCTTATTTCTATTACAAGGGATGTTTACATTCCTTGTAATGGGAATAAAAGCAAAGATTTATTTTTAAAAGGGACAGTGTAAAAATAAAAAATAAAATAAATAAGAAAAAAAAATGTAAGGGACCCCATCACACCGCGCTCACGTGCAGAAGTCACGCACACATATGGAAACGGTGTTCAAATCACACATGTGAGGTATTGCCACGGTTGTTAGAGTGAGCGCAATAATTCTAGTGCTAGATCTCCTGTAACTAAGCGTTGTATATGGAGATTTTTAAGTATCGTAGTTTGTTGCCATTCCACGAGCGTGCACAATTTTAAAGCGTGACATGTGTTTAGGTATCTACGGTATTTACTTGGCATAACATCATCTTTCACATTATACAAAAAATTGATTGGGTGTATATTGTATTTTTTTTCTTTTTAATTTATTTTAAAAAAAAATGTGTTTGAAAAACCGCTGCGCAAATGCCGTGTGACAAAAAAAATTGCAATGATAGACATTTTTTTTTTCCTAGGGTCTCTGCTAAAAAAAAAAAATCTAAAAATGTTTGGGGGTTATAAAGAATTTCTAGCAAAAAATACTGATTTAAACTTGTAAACAAAAAGTGCCAGAAAAGGTTTGGTCTTCAAGTAATTAAGGGAGAAGTATAGCCAAAGCTTTGAAAAACAGGAAAGTGGAATTTTAAGGTGCCACACAGGACAATTATTTTATAAATTTTATTTTGACATTTGTTAAAACCAAAATTTCATAAGTAACATCATCATACAGTATCCATTCAATCATGGTACAGATGCAGCGACTTAGACTCTACAGGTTTCCCCAGACTATGGCTTTTTAAGTACTGCATGTATAATCATTAGAAGTTAAACACAGCATATTAGTTAACCATGCCACTAACATTTATCAAACCACTGCCAAACAGCACATAGGTTGTATAAAATAAGTATTTTCTGCTCAAAAGCTCCTTCCAAAAATGTGAGTTGGGGGGGGGGGGGGTTCTGTAAGAACATATGCCTGTAAACTCCTGGAAAAGCCACAGTGGTGTGCATGAACACATTGGCTAACATGGAGGGTATTTCCAGGCATAAAAAAACCTTCTTTGAGACACAGTGTGAATGAGCCCTTAATGGGCTATTAATGTGGTTGTAAAACTCTGAAATTAAAATTGAACAAAGTATATCCTTCTATTCTGACACAATTCTGGGAGTTGGCCCAGCACCACCCCCCCCCCCCCCCCCCCATCAGCACACCGCAGGTGATTGATGGCCTCAGCTGTGCATATTTCCCTATGAGACTGTGTAGAAGGGAATGTGTCTATTCCCTACACTCAGGTCTCAGATTATACTCAGCTTTGTGCTATGTATGAGATTATATCTCAGCCCCTGCCTTCTGGAAGCCCAGAAACAGCCTTTTATGTGTTCATGTAGAATGTCTGTAGAGAAGAGAGCACTGCAGATACACAGGTACAACTTGTGTTGGAGGATTTGTTTCATCTCTGTATATCACTTGAGGCTAGTCAATTCAGTGGCTATATTTAAGGGTTTACAACCACTATAATGTTTATCTTTTTTTTTTTTGGGCTAGAGTTCTGCTTTGACCAAAGTAAACTCCTAGTGCAAGACATGTAGATTGCCATTGCAGTTGCCCATCTGAAAATATATATTTTATCCCCTCCTAGATCGTTTTTTTACAAGCAGGGCCCTCTAATTCCTCCTGTATTGAATTTTATTGTAACTGTACTGTGTGCCCTCATGTAAAGCGCTGTGCTTGGCTCTATGTAAATCCTGTATAATAATAATAAAATTATTTCTGATGCACTGACCCAGAACAATTATGCAGCCATTGATGTCAGAAGATGTGCCTACATATACAGTATTTGCTCAGCTTTGGCTGTACTTCTGACCACTATGCACATGTACAGGTCTGTGTACTATCTTGGTGACTTCAGAGTAACTCACTGGCCTTCTCCATATAGTCGCAAGTTGGTTCTAAATGGGCAAGAATGTAGGGTTGCAAGTGTACTGTTTAAAAATTACTGGTCTATGGAAATAAATTGAGCATGCAGTAAGAATCTGCAATCCATTTCAGACCTTTTACTCCATTAAGATAAATATTCCTATATTTATGTTGCAATTTGTTATTATAACTACTGTATTATTAAAAAGTAAACTAGCTGGATTCACACACAAAAGAGGATCATATTGCTAGAGTAGTTACAGTAGAACCTTGGATTACGAGCATAATCCGTTCCAGGAGAATGCTTGCAATCCAAAGCACTCGCATTTTAAAACGAGTTTCCCCATAGAAGTCAATAGAAACAAAGATAATTTGTTCCACATTGACTTCTATTGAATGCAATACCGCATGTGGCCAGAGGTGGGGGGGCACCGGAGAGACTCGTAAATACTCGGAGACCGCTCGGATGCACTCGGAAACCCCCGGAAAGGCTCGGAAACAGTATTTGAGTATTTCTGAGTCGCTCCGAGTTATTATTTTTTTTATGTATTGGTTTTGCACCACATAACTTTTTGTTTCTGCAGTCTATCCTAGCTAATGTGCAACTTTTTTCTCAGGAATAAAATACAAGATATCGTGCTGCAAAAACAGCCAGAAACCTCAGTAATGGTAAAAACGAATCGTTCATTAATCTACATATGATACGGTGCCAATAGACAAGCTGGCTTTTCCTTAGCATACTGAATTTGATAAATAGACACAAGAGGGCACATCTAAATGCAGCAAATAAATAATTTATTAATGAAGGTGCAAATTGGCCACTCACGTATAGTAGGATATAAAAGAGCATAGTGTAAAAATTGAATACTACTGCGCTAACCCAATGGTGAAACGTGGAAAGCTGCTACATACAAATGTGACAAAGATTGGTGAACAAGGTAAACGAAAAATGTAGCTCTAAAAAGTTGAGTAAGCAATATTCACATAATCAAATGTTGCTATACACATGAAGGTAGATCACAAAGTGTGAAAACATAACATATATAAATATAACTCATATATGGAAGATTATGGGAAATGTCCAAATTAATGAACCAATCCATGTAGTGAACACATAAAGTCCAGTCTAAAATAGTTGTTACCCAGAAGTGAAGCATAGTGATATAGTGAACATGTGGAAACATCGAGGTGTTGTATCTTCAATCAAAATAATGGGGTATGTACTCTTACCAGAGATGGTGGACTCGAATGTCGATGACAACGAGTCAATCAAGCAGAGACAGTCAAGATGGGCAGTCTTCCACAACGATCATGGGAACCCAGGCGTTTCCAGGAGCAGCTTCCAGGGGTCTTGTAGGTGACCGTACGGTTGAGAAACCAAGTTGAAACACCCGGATGGAAGGGCCAAAAAAAAAAAAACCTCTCATCGAGGAAGATGTAAAGAGAAAAAAGAAGGGCTCCACATGGTATAGATCAAAAAGGATAGGTTTTATTAAATAAAAACCGATTGGCATTCGTAGTAATAAAAATTTGTGATCACAAAAGTAAAATGGAGCAATATGGAGAGCAATAAGCCAAGCCCAGAGAAGGGCAACAAAGTTAATAAAGGGACTGGAGAACCTCAGCTATGGGGAAATACTACAAGCATTGAACTTATTCTATCTGGAGAGGAGACGTTTGAGAGGGGATATGATATCAATGTACAAGTACCGTACTGGCGACCCTAGCATAGGAAAAAAAAACTTTCAGTGAAAGAAAATTTAAAAAGACACATGGTCATTCACTAATTGGAAGAGAAGCGTTTTAACCTCAAACTGCATAGAGGGTCCTTTACTGTCATAGTGGTAAAGATGTGGAATTTTCTCCCACAAGCAGCTGTATTAGCAGGGAGCGTCGATAGTTTAAAAAAACTATTAGATGGTCACATTAACGACCACAACATACAGGGGTATACGATGTACTATTGACATAAACACATACACACACACACACACACACACACACATCATAGGTTGAACTGGATGGACTTCTGTCTTTTTTTCAACCTCACCAACAGGGATGAGCCGAACACCCCCCTGTTCGGTTCGCACCAGAACCTGCGAACAGACAGAATGTTTGTGTGAACTTTAGAACCCTATTAAATACAATGGACTCGAACGTTCGAAATCTAAAGTGCTAATTATAAAGGCTAATATGCAATTTATTGTCCTAAAAAGTGTTTGGGGACCCGTGTCCTCCCCCAGGGGACATGTATCAATGCAAAAAAAGGTTTAAAAAATAGACGTTTTTACGGGAGCGGTGATTTTAATAATGCTTAAAATTAAAAAATAAAAGTGAAATATTCCTTTAAATTTCGTACCTGGGGGGTGTGTATGATATGCATGTAAAGTGGCGCTTGTTTCCCGTGCATAGAACTGTCCCTGCACAAAGTGTAATTTTTGAAGAAAAAAAATAGGATTTTTGAACTCACCGTAAAATCCGTTTCTCTGGCATGCATGGACTGACACAGCGTGTCTTTTACACCTTTACACGTGGGTTATGTCCCTGCTTGCAGGAGAAGACCTAGGCAGAATGTGAGATGTTATACATACATCGGCCTGCAACACCTTGCGGCCGAAGGAAGCATCCGAAGATGCAGCCACATCAACCTTATAAAACTTAGAAAAGGTATGAACAGACGACCAGGTCGCCGCCTTGCACACTTGTGCAACCGACGCTTGATGTCGGAAAGCCCAGGAAGCACCAATTGCCCTGGTGGAATGTGCCGTAACCGGAAAGGGAGGCGCCCGCCCCTTGAGAGCATAAGCTTGAATGACGGTTTGTCTGATCCACCTAGAAATGGTGGCAGACGAAACCGCTTGGCCCTGTTTTGGACCAGAGACAGCCACAAATAGTGAGTCAGACTTCCGAATAGAGGCAGTAGCAGACAGGTACACCCTCAAGGCTCGTACCACATCCAAAGTGTGAAGCGCAAACTCTCTGGGATGTGATGGGTGAGGACACAAGGACGGGAGGACAATGTCCTCATTTAAGTGGAAGGCCGAGACCACCTTTGGCAGAAAAGAAGGTCGCGGACGTAACACCGCCTTATCCTTATGGATGACCAAAAAGGGCGACTTGCAGGACAAGGCCGCCAATTCAGACACTCGTCTAATGGAAGTAATGGCCACCAAGAAGGCCACCTTCTGAGACAAAGTCAAGAGGGGAATATCTCTAATATTTTCAAAGGGAGGTTCCTGGAGGACCGAGAGCACCAAATTCAGATCCCACGGGGGGAGAGGAGGCTTGACAGGGGGGAGCACATGGCGAACCCCCTGCACAAAGGTGCTAACCAAGGGATGACCCGCCAGCGGTCGCTGAAAGAAGATGGCCAAGGCCGAAATCTGACCCTTAATGGTACTCAAAGCGAGCTTTTGGGTCACGCCACGCTGCAGAAAATGCAGGATTCTGGGAACGGAATACGTTCGTGAGCGCCAGTCCAGCTCTTCGCACATGGCGATGTAAGCTCTCCAAGGACGGTGATAGATCTTTCTGGAGGAAGACTTCCGTGCCCTTAACATGGTCGAAATGACCGAATCCGAGAGACCTCGGTCTCTCAGCACCTGGCTTTCAATAACCATGCCGTTAAAGCCAGAGACTGTAAAGCAGGATGAAATATAGAACCTTGAGACAGAAGGACCCCCCGTATTGGTAACCGCCAGGGAACGTCTGCGACGAGACGTACCAGATCGGCGTACCAGTGACGCCGAGGCCAATGCGGAGCAACGAGGATCACCGGAATTCCCTCGGTCGCTACCCTGCAGAGCAGGTGAGGCAGCAACTGCAGCGGAGGATAAACGTATATCAGGTGATACTGACCCCATGGGGCCACCAACGCATCCGAGGCAGCCGCCCAGGGATCCCTGGATCTGGCCACAAACCTCGACACCTTGCGAGAGTCGAGAGGCCATCGGGTCCACATCCGGCGTGCCCCACCGTCTGCAAAGGAGTTGAAAGACCTCCGGGTGCAAGGACCACTCTCCCTGGTCCAGCGTCTGGTGACTTAGATAGTCCGCCTGCCAATTGTCTACGCCCGGAATGTAGACGGCCGACAGAGCCGGCACGCTTCTTTCGGCCCACCTCAGGATGCGGGCGACCTCGGAAGCCGCAGCTGAGCTCCGAGTCCCCCCTTGATGATTGACATACGCCACTGCTGTGGCGTTGTCCGATTGGATCCTGATGGAGTGACCCTGTAGTTTCTCCGACCATGAGGAGAGGCACAGTCTGATTGCCCGTATCTCCAGCACATTGATCGGTAAGAGGGCTTCGTCCGGAGTCCAAAGCCCTTGGGCCGACAGGACTCCCCAGACTCCCCCCCAGCCCATCAGGCTGGCGTCCGTCGTGATCACCGTCCATTGGATGGGGAGGAACGACTTCCCGGACCGAAGAGCCGGGGACCTCAACCACCACGTCAGGGATGCCCTGACCAGGTGACTCACCTGGATCTGAAGATCCAAGGACAACGGGGATTTGTCCCAAGTGGACAAGATCTCTTTCTGTAAAGCCCTGGTGTGCGCTTGGGCATAAGGAACGGCCTCGAAGGAAGCCACCATGAGTCCCAGGACTCTCATGCAAAAGCGGATTGACGACCATTTTCGGGACATCAGCACCCGTACTGCAGACTGAAGTGTCAGTAGTTTGTCTGGAGGTAGGAAGACTCTTGCCTCCAAGGAGTCCAGAATCAGACCTAGATACTCCAGACGCTGAGTCGGGACTAGAACCGACTTCCGAACGTTCAGGAGCCACCCAAACTCCCTGAGGGTCTGACTGACGATAGTCACACTTTCTTCCAATTCTGAGCCACTGTCTGCTCTTAGAAGAAAATCGTCCAGATAGCCCACGATAGCAATGCCTCGCTGTCTCAGCAAAGCTAGGACCGGAGCAAGCACCTTGGTGAACACCCTCGGAGCCGAGGCTAGGCCGAAGGGAAGAGCCACAAATTGATAGTGGACTTCGCCGACCGCAAAGCGCAGAAACTTCTGGTGGCTTGCGCAGATCGGAACATGCAAGTAGGCGTCCTTGATGTCCAAGGATGCCAGAAAATCCCCTTGATGGAGTGTAGCGATCACCGTGCGAATGGATGCCATGCGGAATTTTTACACCTTCACGAAGGCATTCAGGGCCTTGAGGTCCAGGATTGGCTGAACCCCGTCCTTTTTTGGAACAACAAACAGATTCGAGTAGAACCCCTGAAACCTCTCCTGGGACGGTACCGGCACAATTACTCCGGACCCGATCAAATCCTGTACAGCCCCCAAAAGGGCTGCCCGACGGGCAGGAAGGAGAGGGAGAATTGAGGGAAAGAATCTGTCTGGGGGCCAGGAGCGGAACTCTATTCTGTATCCTGAGGTGACCACCTCGCACACCCACCGGTCGGAGATCCGGGAGGTCCACCGATCCGTGAACCTGCGAAGTCGTCCCCCCACCCCAGAGACGGGCGGGGGCAAGACGTCACGCGGAGGCGGGCTTGGGAGCCGGCTTGTTCGGCTTACGCACCCAGGGGGCGCTTGTGCCCGCCAGCCGCACTGTTGTCAGTCTGGGATGGCTTACCCGTGGACTCTGACGGACGAAAAAAAACCTTTTTTGCTGGAAAGGAAGGACCCGGTTTACGTCAGGCCTCTTTACCCTTGATAGTTTGAGGAAGGAGAGTGCTTTTACCTCCCGTGACATCCTTGATGATGTCATCCAGAGCAGCACCAAAAAGTCTACCACCCTTAAAAGGTAGATCCGTCAGGAGCTTCTTAGAGGCTAGGTCAGCAGACCAGCATTTCAACCAGATGAGACGACGCAATACCACCGCCGAAACAGAGGCCCTGGATATTAAAGGGGCCGCGTCCAACGTGGCGTCGCACACATATATCAGACCCTGCACCATCTGGTGGGCCAGAGCAATAGTGTCTGGAGGAAGGTTATACTCCTGCACAGTTTGGTGAAAATTTTTTGCCCATTCCGTGAGTGTCTGAGACACAAGGGTCGCCGCTACTACTGGCCGTAGGGCGGATCCCAACAAGGCGAACATGGCTCTAATCACCACTTCTGACCTCCTGTCAGTGGGGTCCTTAAACGCAGGAGTCCCCTCCATCGGAAGAGTGGTGGCCTTGTTTAAACGGGCGACTGGAGGGTCGACCACCGGGGGAGAAGCCCACTTTTTAAGCAGGGCGTCTTCAAAGGGGTATCTAATAGACAAACGCCGCGGGACCATGAAAGTCTTCTGCGGCTTTTCCCAGACCTGGTCAATGAGCTGGTCAAAGAAAGGTACATATGGAAAAACCTTTTTAGAAGGCTTGGTCTTAAAAGAACCAAAGGAGACTGTATCCGCCTGAGGTTCTGCAGTCGCTGCATTTAGCTTGAGAGTGTCCCTCACAGCATCAATGAGTTCACTAACAAGCGCCCTGTCATTTAATGACTCAGAACTGGAGTCTTCCTCACAAGGAATGTCCTGTTCAAAACCATCCAAATATTCAGAGCTAGGGTCCTGAGCAGCAATAGTTGGCCCATATCTGGATCAGAGCACTCCCCTTGTGGAGATAAAGTGGGGAGAGGGTGCTTTTTTGCTCCCTTGTGCTCACACACAGCTTCCATCCTGGTCAGAAATGATTCCAGGACTGCCGACAACTGGTCCATAGGGACCGCAGGTGCTGGAGCACTGGCTGCTGCCTCTGGCATGTTAGGGGAAGCTGGTGACTCTGACTCCATAATGTCCCCCTCTGAGATCACCCACAGGCTGTGCTGACTGAAGTAGGGGAATGCCCAGGGGACCCACCAACCTGACCAGGACCGCTCGGTTCCGCTGCCCTGTCTCTCCGCGCCGCGCTGCTCAGCGTGAGTGAGCTGAGAGGAGAGAGACTGTGAGGAGATTCGCGCCGTTCCTGAGCGGCGCTAGAGGCCAAACTAGAGCTAGAAGAAGGTGCGGCTACAAGAAAATGGCCGCCGCAATGTGCTCTGGCGGACCACGGCAAGATGGCCGCCAATGTAAAAAACAGCACCGTCACCAAACATGGTGCCGAACGGCGCCCAGGCCCCTCACTCTCAAATAAACAGCCCCAGCGAAATGCAGAGCAGCATGAGCCCCCCCAGGACAGTATGGCCCCCTGGCACCCCACACAGTACAGCGCCAGCGAAGTGCACAGAGAGTGACATTAAAAAACACAGGGGGAGACAGGGAAATCCCCCACACAAGAAACACACAGCATGTACTCACCTGCAGCCAGGAGAGACTACTTACCCGTCCCCTGAGGGACCCACTGGTGTGTTTCTGACAGAACTATCACAGTGCGGTACTGAGTAGCTGTCGGCCCGGTCCACCGCGAAAGATACAGCCGGACTGTTCTATCTTGAGAGGACCGCGGAGCTGGAAGCCCACCGGCCACCCCTGGAGTCGTGGGGCATGTCGTGAACTGAGTCTCACGCACACAAGGCGAGGATCAGCACGCTCGATGGTCGGACAGGGAAGACTACGAGGATATCTTGTACCCAACCTGTTGCCCAGCCGACAGTTGATAGAAGATCTCAAAAGAAAAAAATAGGAAAAAATTCCAAAAGGAATAAAAAATAGGTCAGGAGACTGGCTCCTGAGAGAGCCACGTCTTCTCCTTCTGCTAGGCAGAAAAAAACTGAGGTCTGCTGACTGCAGTGGGAGGGTTATGTCCGGAGGGACCGCCCCCCTGGGCGGGGCTGTTCATCTCTGGCTGTTTAGAATGTATGTATAACATCTCACATTCTGCCTAGGTCTTCTCCTGCAAGCAGGGACATAACCCACGTGTAAAGGTGTAAAAGACACGCTGTGTCAGTCCATGGATGACAAGAGAAAAGTCATTTAAAACTCACTCGCGGCTATAATGAATTGTCGGCTTTTATCAATACATAGAAAAGTCATTGATAAAAAATAAAAAAAAGCGTGGGGGTTCCCCCAAATTCAATTTCCAGGCCCTTTAGGTCTGGAATGGATATTAAGGGGAACCCCGCCGCAAATTTAAAAAAAAATGGTGTGGGGTTCCCTCTAAATATCCATACCAGGCCCTTGAGATCTGGCATGGATTTTAAGGGGAACTCCACCCCAAATTAAAAAAAAAATGGCGTGGAGTCCCCCCAAAAATCCATACCAGACCCTTATCCGAGCACGCAACCTGGCCGGCCGCAGGGGAAGAGGGGGGGACGAGAGAGCGGCCCCCCTCCCTCCTGAACCGTACCAGGCCACATGCCCTCAACATGGGGAGGATGTCCCCATGTTGATGGGGACAAGGGCCTCATCCCCACAACCCTTGCCCGGTGGTTGTGGGGGTCTGCGGGCGGGGGGCTTATCGGAATCTGGAAGACCCCTTTAACAAAGGGGACCCCCAGATCCCGCCCCCCCTATGTGAATTGGTAAGGGGTACATTGTACCCCTACCATTTCACGAAGAAAGTGTCAAAAAATGTAAATAAAAACACATAAACACCTTGAAAAGTCCTTTATTAAAAAAAAAATAATAATAAAAAAAAACATTCCAGCGATTAAATCCAGTGTCCCGCGGCGATCCCGATGTCCAGCGCTGTCCGTCATTGGTTGTGCCTGTGCGGACCTGATGGGGAACTTCCTCGCTGTGTTTTAAATGTATAGACCCGCCCCTTCTAAAGTTCCCCATCAGGTCCGCTCAGCGGACCAGATGCAGAACATGAGAAGGGGCGGGTCTATACATGTATTACACAGCGAATGAAGTTCCCCATCAGGTCCACCCCCTCGGTATGTCCGACCCCGCCTACGTCATTGGCCTGAGCGGGGAACTTCCTTCACTGTGTAAATTTAAATTACACAGTGAAGGAAGTTCCCCGCTCAGGCCAATGACGTATGCGGGGCGGACATACCGAGGGGACGGACCTGATGGGGAATTTCATTCGCTGTGTAATACATGTATAGACCCGCCCCTTCTCATGTTCCGCATCTGGTCCGCTCAGCGGACCTGATGGGGAACTTTAGAAGGGGCGGGTCTGTACATTTAAAACACAGCGGAGGAAGTTCCCCATCAGGTCCGCACAGGCACAACCAATGACGGACAGCGCTGGACATCGGGATCGCCGCTGTTTTTTCGGGAGCAGTGATTTTAATAATGCTTAAAAGAGTAACAATAAAAGTGAAATATTCCTTTAAATTTCATACCTGGGGGGTGTCTATAGTATGCCTGTAAAGTAGCGCATGTTTCATAAAGTAGCGCATGTTTCCCGTGTTTAGAACTGTCCCTGCACAAAATGTAATTTCTGAAGAAAAAAAGTCATTTAAAACTACTCGCGGCTATTAATGAATTGTTGGGTCCCGGCAATACAGATAAAAGTCATTGAAAAAAATGGCATGGGTCCCCCCCAGCCCTTCATGTCTGGTATGGATATTAAGGGGAACCCTGCACCATTTTTTTTTAAATGGCGTAGGGGTCCCCCTAAAAATCCATACCAGACCCTTATCCGAGCACGCAACCTGGCAGGCCGCAGGAAAAGAGGGGGGGACGAGAGAGCGCCCCCCTCCTGAACCGTACCAGGCCACATGCCCTCAACATGAGGAGGATGTCCCCATGTTGATGGGGACAAGGGCCTCATCCCCACAACCCTTGCCTGGTGGTTGTGGGGGTCTGCGGGCAGGGGGCTTATCGGAATCTGGAAGCCCCCTTTAACATAGGGGACCCCCAGATTCCGCCCCCGCCATGTGAATTGGTAAAGGGGTAGAAAGAAAAAATTCCAACGATGTAATCCTCTCTCGAGCGATACAGAGAAAAAAAAAGCCGACTCCATCCCCATGGTACCAATGGAATGATGTTTTCCCTCCGTGACAGTTCTTTTATAGCTGAGGGCGGAGCCACCCGTCACTTGCGTGGGTGACCCCGCCCCCTCTGACACAACGGGGAAATGCCGGGGTTACCCAATGACATGTACGGGTTACCCCGCCCCCTCTGGCACGTCACGGGAAACCCCCGTTGTGTCAGAGGGGGCGGGTTCCTAACTGTGTCTGTGTGGTTTTTAACATTTTTGACACTTTTTTTTGTGAAATGGTAGGGGTACAATGGAGCCCATTACCAATTCACATAGGGGTGGCGGAATCTGGGGGTCCCCTTTGTTAAAGGGGGCTTGCAGATTCCGATAAGCCCCCCGCCCTAGACCCCCACAACCACCGGGCAAGGGTTGTGGGGATGAGGCCCCATGTTGAGGGCATGTGGCCTGGTACAGTTCAGGAAGGGGGGCGCTCTCTCGCCCCCCCCTCTTTTCCTGTGGCCTGCCAGGTTGTGTGCTCGGATAAGGGTCTGGTATGGATTTTTGGGGGGAACCCCTATGCCATTTCAAAAAAAAGATTTGGTACAGGGTTCCCCTTAATATCCATACCAGACCTGAAGGGCCTGGTAATGGGATTTGGGGGCACCCCCAAACATTTTTTTTTTTAATTTTGCTTTGGGGTTCCCCTAATATTCATACCAGACCCAAAGAGCCTGGTAATGGACTAGGGGGGGACCCATGACGTTTTTTTAATGACTTTTATCTGTATTGTCGGGACCTGACAATTTATTAATAGCCGCGAGTAGTTTTAAATTACTTTTTTTCCTTCAGAAATGAAATTTTGTGCAGGGGCAGTTCTAAACACGGGAAACATGTGCTACTTTACAGGCATACTAAAGACACCCCTCAGGTACACAATTTAAAAGGAATATTTCACTTTTATTGTTTCACTTTAAGCATTATTAAAATCACTGCTCCTGAAAAAAATGCAGTTTTTAAAACTTTTTTTTGCATTGATACATGTCCCCTGGGGCAGGACCCGGGTCCCCAAACACTTTTTATGATAATAACTTGCATATTAACCTTTAAAATTAGCACTTTTGATTTTTCATGTTCATGTCCCATAGAATTTAACGGTGTTAGAACAAATTTTTTGTCTGTTCGTATGTTCTGGATGCGAACCGAACCGGGGGGCGTTCGGCACATCCCTAATACTGACACTGTCAGTAGAGCAGTGGACGGTGTCAGTAGGGCAGAGATTGGTGTCAGTAGGGCAGTGGACAGTGTCAGTCGTTTTTGTTTTTATTATATTATAATAAAAAAAAAAATTAGGAGCCCCATTAGGGGGCTTTTGAGATTAGGGTGTGCCCTGGCACACCTGGCACACCCTGTGCGCACACCTATGCTGCACCCTCTTGTGTCTATCTTTTTTTTCTTAGGACTTAAAGACTTTTGAAGATTTAAATACATATATTTTGATTTTAACAATAAAGAGTTAAAAATTTGAAACAATTATTATTATTATTTTTTTTTTAGAGTGTACATTGTGCAACCAGTATTCAAGACTGGTTAAAGGATGGTGATAGGATTTGGATCAAGTAAGGTTTGCACTTTGTCCTGGTAGGTTCCACATAAAAAATGTCAACTCAAGCCTCGTACACACGGGCGGGAATCCCGTCGAAAAAAAACGTCGGTTTTCTCGACGGGATTCCTGGCAAGCTTGTCTTGCCAAGCCCTGTGTACACACACGCCATTCAAAAGAACCGCCGTTCTTTTGAATGGCAAGAACGCGGTGACGTCATTGACTACGACGAGCCGGCGCTCGTCACATTCGATGCCGTCGCCGCCATCTTGCTACACCCTACACTACCCTTGTATGCTATTGCGCATGCGTCAAAGTCTCATCGAGCATGCACGGGTTTTCCTGGACAGGTAAGCATACAGACTACCGGGTTTCTCGGCAGGAAACACTCTACCGAGAATCTCCATGAGAAAAATAGAAAGCAGGTTCTCTATTTTTCTCGTCGAGATTCCCGGCAGTTTTCCTGCCGAGAAACCATACACACGAACGGTTTTCTCGGCAAAAAGCTCTCCCAGCAGTTTTCTTGCCGAGAAAACCGGTAGTGTGTACGAGGCTTAAGACAAATAAACTGATAGGATAGTTCACTCCTGCGTATGTGCATTTATAGAAACAAATTCTGCCAGGATGATGATGGCTAACAAAACTTAAAAAATCCACATGCATGACCTAATGTCAAAACAAATTTCACATGCACCTTCTGTTCAAACAGTCATTGAGGATACATGGAATTTTTTTTATTTTAGGTATCAAAATTAAACTACATGATAAATATATTAAAATATTACGTTTGCTAAATATTTTTAAAAAGTAACACATTATTGAGGATGTATTTACAGTAGGAATCCATTTATTTTCCCCTAAGTTGTGTAGTAGAAAAAAAGCCCTGTACATCAATACACGGACATCATTCTGAAACTCAAACTCTGGTAGCCCATATTATACAATTTAAAGTGAAATTACAAAAAACAATAAAAAAGGGAATCTGTAATAATATACAAATACTGGGACTGTGCTAAAGTAAATTCAGTTCATTAGTCTGAGTTTGATATACTCCACTGCAGACTGTGCTGTACGACTTTTTCTCTCTCTCTCGATATGAGGCTATCATTTTGTCTCAAGCTAATAACTACCTCTTAGGTAAGCTTCTGTATATATTAAGGAGTAGGGTAAAAGACTATAGTGACTATTCAGGGTCATTCATACCTTTGTACTCAAAAAACACATTGTATATGTATTTTCTGTGACTTTTTTCCAGGGAGGACAGGAATCTTTGTTCAGATTCATGCACTACAATGTACCTAAAACTATATACAAATAACATGGGTAAAACAAGTGTGCAAAGTGTGACTAATATAGGCAACATTTTTTCATGAACAATAACTAGAGTTGAGCGGACACCTGGATGTTCGGGTTCGACGGGTTCGGCCGAACTTCGGAAAAAAGTTCGGGTTCGGGACCGAACTTTAACCCGAACCCGGACCCGAACCCCATTGAAGTCAATGGGGACCCGGACTTCTAAGGACTAAAAAGGCTCTAAAAAGGTAATGGAAAGGGCTAGAGGGCTGCAAATGGCAGCAAAATGTTGTTAAGAGCATGGCAAGTGCTCTGCAAACAAATGTGGATAGGGAAATAACTTAAAATAACATAAAAAAAATAAAAATAAAAAATAATAATCTTGACCTAGGAGGACGAGGTCCATATGGAGTAGGAGGTTGAAGTGGCGGTGGATGTGGCTGTGTAGGTGGAAGCGGCGGTGGAGGAGGACGAGGTAGCCAACACTGATTCAAAAATACAACAATGGCTGTGTAATGCCGGTGATGTGTCGAATTCTGTCCCCCGTCAAATAGTGTCCACCCTGTACTGCGCTTGCTCAGTATGTAGGACAAGGGGATTTCTAAAATCTCCCAAGACGAACGGCGCCTGCGTGGTGAGTTCAGGTGAAGGCCACACCATCCGTGGTTCAAGACGAGCCAAGTGAGGCCGTGCCCGAAGCGTGGCGATCGAACCGAGCCCGTGAGGGGCCCTGTTACTATGTGCTACCGTATGTCCACTTGGATGGTGGGGCTTGAACCTGCACTCACAGCGCAGGCGCCGTTCATCTTCGGAGATTTTGTGAATCTCCTTGTCCTCTGTACTGCGCAAGCTCTGCGCCTTCGCAGTATGGGCCGGACACAATCCGATGGCCGGACAGTTTTTGTCACAACACCAGTATACATGTCTATTCTGCACAAGGTACGGACAAGTCCTGTGGGATCCATGCCTGGTTCATTTTAATGAACGTGAGCTTGTCCACATTGGCTCTGGACAGGCGGCTGCGCTTGTCTGTGATAACGCCCCCTGCCATGCTAAATACACGTTCAGATAATACACTGGCTGCAGGGCAGGCCAGCACCTCCAAGGCATAAAGGGCAAGCTCAGGCCATGTGCCCAATTTGGAGACCCAGAAGTTAAAGGGGGCAGACCCGTCATCCAGTACGTGTAGGCCTGTGGACACATACTGCTCAACCATGTTGGTGAAATGCTGCCTCCTGCTAAGACGTTCCATCTCAGCTGGTTGTTGTGGCGTGCTGACAAAGCTTTTCCACATTTCAGCCATGCTAACCCTGCCTTCTGAGGTGCTGCCGG
Organism: Rana muscosa; assembly: GCA_029206835.1. Taxonomy (NCBI): domain Eukaryota; kingdom Metazoa; phylum Chordata; class Amphibia; order Anura; family Ranidae; genus Rana; species Rana muscosa. The sequence continues at coordinate 169,371,951 of CM055123.1, forward strand.
TGCCCCGGCTGCGTTGGCGACCTCTTCCTCCTCCTCTGCCTTCGCCTTGTGCTTCCACCGTACGCCCGCTGTCAGGTGGGAATGCCACCAGCAGCGCGTCTACCAGCGTGCGCTTGTACTCGCGCATCTTACGATCCCGTTCCAGTGAGGGAATTAAGGACGGTACGTTGTCCTTGTAACGGGGATCCAGCAGGGTGGCCATCCAGTAATCAGCACCAGTTAAAATGTGGGCAACTCGGCGGTCATTGCGGAAACACTGCAGCATGTAATCGCTCATGTGTGCCAGGCTGCCCAGAGGCAAAGAAAAGCTGTCCTCTGTGGGAGGTGTATCGTCTGTGTCCTCTGTATCCCCCCAGCCACGCACCAGTGATGGCCACGAGCTGGTCTGGGTGCCACCCTGCTGTGAAAATGCCTCCTCCTCCTCCTCCTCCATCTCCTCCTCCACCTCGTCATCCTCCAGAACTGTTCCCTTTCTGCCGGACAATTGTGTACCTGGCGTTTGTTGGTGCAGGAACCCACCCTCGTAGCCACTTGTGAAAGACTGCCCTGAAAGCCTTTGAAATGATCCCGCTTCCTCCTCCTCCTCCTCATCCTCCTGTGCCACATCCTCTTCCATCATCGCCCGAAGCGTTTTTTCAAGGAGGCATAGAACTGGGATAGTAACGCTAAGAACGGCGTCATTGGCACTGGACATGTTGGTGGAGTACTCGAAACAGCGCAACAAGGCACACAGGTCTCGCATGGAGGCCCAGTTATTGGTGGTGAAGTGCTGCTGTTCCGCAGAGTGACTCACGCGTGATTGCTGCAGCTGAAACTCCACTATCGCCTGCTGCTGCTCGCACAGTCTGGCCAGCATGTGCAAGGTGGAGTTCCACCTTGTGGGCACGTCACATATGAGGCGGTGAGCGGGAAGGCCGAAGTTACGCTGCAGCGCTGACAGGCGAGCAGCAGCAGGGTGAGAACGCCGAAAGTGCGCACACACAGCCCGCACTTTCTGCAGCAGCTCTGGCATATTGGGGTAATTTTTAAGGAACCTCTGGACCACCAAGTTCAGCACATGCGCCAGGCAAGGGATGTGCGTCAAACCGGCTAGGCCCAGAGCTGCTACGAGATTTCACCCATTATCGCACACCACCAGGCCGGGCTTGAGGCTCACTGACAGCAACCACTCATTGGTCTGTTGTTCCCTGTCCCTCCACAACTCCTGTGCGGTGTGGGGTTTTTCCCCCAAACAGGAAAGTTTTAAAACTGCCTGCTGTCGTTTACCCCTGGCTGTGCTGAAGTTGGTGGTGAAGGTGTTACGCTGACCGGATGAGGAGGCGGTAGAGGATGAGGAAGCGGAGTAGGAGGAGTTAGCAACAGGAGGCAAACTGAAGCGCCCTGCAATCCTCGGTGGTGGAAGGACATGCGCCAAACTGCTATCTGCCTCAGGCCCAGCCGCCACTGCATTTACCCAGTGTGCTGTTAGGGAGATATAACGTCCCTGACCGTGCTTACTTGTCCACGCATCCGTAGTTAGGTGGACCTTGCCACAGATGGCGTTGCGCAGTGCACACCTGATTTTGTCCCCCACTTGGTTGTGCAGAGAAGGGATGGCTCGCCTGGAAAAGTAGTGGCGGCTGGGCACGACGTACTGTGGGACAGCCAATGCCATCAGGCTTTTAAAACTCTGCGTCTCCACCAGACGGAATGACAGCATTTCAAAGGCCAGGAGTTTTGAAATGCTGGCATTCAGGGCCAGGGATCGCGGGTGGCTAGGGGGGTACTTCCTCTTCCGCTCCAATGTTTGGGAGATAGAGAGCTGAACGCTTCCATGGGACATTGTGGAGATGGTTGGTGACCCAGGTGGTAGTGTTGCTGGCAGATGCTCTGTTTGCGGGGTGGCAGGTGCCACTGTCACTACAGAGGTGGATGAAAAGGCCGAGACTGCAGCAGAAGAGGAAGCAGGAGGAGCCAGAGACCTTTCTTGGTTTTTGAGGTGTCTACTCCACTGCAGCTCGTGCTTTGCACTCTAGATGCCTGGTCATGCAGGTTGTGCTCAGGTTGAGAACGTTTATGCCTCGCTTCAGGCTCTGATTGCACAGCGTGCAAACCACTCGTGTCTTGTCATCAGCACATTGTGTGAAGAACTGCCACGCTGGGGAACTCCTTGGACCTGGCTTTGGTTTGCTCGGTCCCTTGCTGCGTTGGGCAGTAGCAGACATACTGTCTAGCTGACAGACGCTCCGCTTTTGCACCCTGCTCCCTCTTCTGCTGTGCTGGTGGCTCTGTGCGACCACCGCCTCTTCCTCCAAACTACACTGGTCACCTGCATAACGTTGATTCCATGTGGGGTCGAGGACCTCATCGTCCTCCACATCATCTTCCACCCAGTCTTCACCCCTGCCCTCCTTGTCTGTCTGCACAATTGCGAAAGCAGCAGCAGTTAGCACCTGTGTTTCGTCATCATCCGAGACGTACTGCGATGGTCCTCCCATGTACTCATCATGAAACATAAGTGGTTGGGCATCGGTGCACTCAATCTCTTCCACTTCTGGGGCAGGGCTAGGTGGATGGCCCTGGGAAACCCTGCTAACAGAGTCATCGAAAAGCAGAAGAGACTGCTGCATGATTTGGGGCTCAGACTGCTTGGCTGATTTGCAAGGGGGTGAGGTGAAAGACTGATGGACATGGGTTTCAGGTGCCAACTCTGTTCTTTCATCAGAAGAGTGGGTGGGAGACAATGTGAAGGAACCCGAGGCACTGTCAGCAACCCAATCTACTATCGCCTGTACTTGTCCTGGCCTAAACATTCGTACAGCCTCATTAGGCGCGACAAAATACCGCCGCAGGCTCGGTCGCCTACTCGCACCTGAGGAAGGTGTTTCACTTGTGCGTGTATCTGGCACAGATCCACCACGTTCTCTCCCTGCAACAGGAGCTCCACCAGCAGCACCACGACCAGGGCCACCACGTCCCTTTGACCTTCTCCTCATATTTTAAAAATTTAGGATCTTGCCCTAAATGAGTGTTTTTGGAAGCGCAGAACACACCCACAGTACGTAACCGCTGAATCGCACAGCTACAGAACTGCAGAAAATGCTATTCAAAAAAAATGTTGTTTTTTTAGTATAGCACAGTAGGAGAAAACTATATAGAAATTGTTTATTTCAAACACCTCAAAATATGTATAACACACTGCAAACTTTTTTTTGTGCCACTAAACGGCATTTTTTGGAAGAGCAGAACACACCCACAGTACGTAACCGCTGAATCGCACAGCTACAGAACTGCAGAAAATGCTATTCAAAAAAAATTTTGTTTTTTTAGTATAGCACAGTAGGAGAAAACTATATAGAAATTGTTTATTTCACACACCTCAAAATATGTATAACACACTGCAAACTTTTTTTGGTGCCACTAAACGGCGTTTTTTGGAAGAGCAGAACACACCCACAGTACATAACCGCTGAATCGCACAGCTACAGAACTGCAGAAAATGCTATTCAAAAAAAATGTTTTTTTTTTAGTATAGCAACGTAGGAGAAAACTATAAAGAAATTGTTTATTTCAAACACCTCAAAATATGTATAACACACTGCAAACTTTTTTTTGTGCCACTAAACAGCGTTTTTTGGAAGAGCAGAACACACCCACAGTACGTAACCGCTGAATCGCACAGCTACAGAACTGCAGAAAATGCTATTCAAAAAAAATTTTGTTTTTTTAGTATAGCACAGTAGGAGAAAACTATATAGAAATTGTTTATTTCACACACCTCAAAAGATGTATAACACACTGCAAACTTTTTTTTGTGCCCCTAAACGGCGTTTTTTGCAAGCGTACATTAAAGTGCAAATTTTTTTTATTTTATTTTTTTGCCCTAAACGGGTCTTTTTTTGCACAAGCAAAATAAAATGCTTTTTTTTTTTTTTTTTTTTGCCCTATGGGTCTTTTGGAAAAGAGAACAATAAAGTGCCTTTTTTTTTCCCCTAAAAGTTAGATTTTCTCTGACACTGGGCTCATGGCAGTGTAAAAAGACTGCACTGCAACACAAATAGGTAGACCTATGCAGATCGCTGATTTTAATCTCTGAATCTGGACTCCTATATAATATTCTCTCTCCCTGAAAGCACCAACATAGGAACCTGGCCCTACACTACACTATCTCTCTATCTTTTCCCTCAGATTGTAGAATCAGGACTACCTCATCTATCTTTCTATCTCTCCCTAAAAGCAGCAGCAGCAGACTAGATCCTCTCCCTATCTATTCTGAAGCAGAGTGTCATGTGTGCTGTGTGCCTCTAGCTTATATAGAAGCTGGGTCACATGTTGCACTGACCAATCACAGCCATGCCATTAGTAGGCATGGCTATGATGGCCTCTAAGGGCACACCAGCTAATCAAAAGGTGATTGGCTGGCCCCTGAAGCATTTCTAAATGCGTTATTAGATTGCCGAACCCAAACCCAAACCCGGACTTTTGGGCAAAGTCCGGGTTCGGGTTCGGGAAAAAGCTAAAGTTCGGTACGGACCCGAAATTTACAGTTCGGGTTCGCTCAACACTAACAATAACTCCAAAGGGAGAAAGAACTAGGCAGCTCGGAAAACTCTTCATAGAACCTATAGTGATGCTTTCCCTGCATGCCGAGAAAACTCAGGATCCTTACATGTTGGAATTTACTTTGGATTTAAAGTGGACCTTCAGTAATTTTTTCAACTTTCCATATACTAAATGTTTTGCCCTTGTTGTTTTAACTTTGGATAGTAAAATATATTTTTTTCTGCCAGTAAATACCTTATACAGCCTGTTTCTTGTCTGGTAAAAAGCCTAGGCTTATGACATCCTGCACAGCCTTTCTCTGACTCTCATGAGAGTTTGCCAGGAAGGGAGGGGGGATGAATCATAATAGGGCCAATGAGAGCTGCAGGGCTGGAGGTTTGCCTCTGTGTAAATCCAGGAAGTGAACAGGAAGCAGCTTCAGCTGGCCACAGTTAAAATGGTTGCAGCCAGACTCAGTGGAGGGAGATTTCTGCAGCATATTTGGCAAGTACAGAATCACAGTATATATAGAATAATATGCAAAGTGGTTGGAGGGAAGCTTTTAGAATGGCAAATATGTTTTTATTACAAGTTATTTGAGCAGGCTGCAGTTCCTCTTGAATAACAATAGAAACGGTCCTATTGCTTTAAAATACAGAACAGCTACGTACATTCAAATATAAATGAGCTTTATGTCTCATTAATAAATTGTAGAACATTACCCTGCAGTAAGTTAAAACTTTAGTAATGATCATCCATTGAAAGTGTGTCATCAAGGGAGGGCTTTGATTGGGATAAGACAGGCAACTCTGGTGCTAGGGACAAAATTACCTAGAATTGTCAGTTATCTGGGGCTCCAGGTGATGCCCCATCTCCAAATGTTCTTTTCCCCAGCAGCTGGGAGTATCTTATATCCCCTGGCTAAGTATAGCAAAGTGCATCAGAAACCAGCACTCTATTCCTAAATATACTGGGGGTTACTTACTAAAACTGAAGCATGCGAAATCTGGAGCAGCTCTGCATAGAAACCAGCTTCCAGGTTTTATTGCCAAAGCACTTCTACTCAACAGCAATTGTCTGACATTTTCAAAATTGTATTTCCTTTAAAGCTGGCTATAATGTTACAACCTGATTATATGATCTCTGTATTTAACACATAATGAAATTTACAGTGTATGTAAACCTGCCACTTACCCAGTATAAACTAATGGCACAGTATTAATGTATATATACATACAAGCCTTCTGCATGTATCTTTACCTTGCAAATGTCACCCCCTTCAGCAGTAGGAGCCCCACAAAACTCTGGAATCAGTGGGTGGGTCTCTTTGCTGGAGCTCGGTGGGAAGAGTCATGATGTCACAAGACTCCCCGCCCACTTCTACACTTCCCTACTCTTCAGTCACACTGATCATGCCCCATGATGAGTAACATCCAGTCAAAACTCAGGAAAGGCACCACATGACTTCAGCATGCCCAATCATGCTCAGATGTGGAGCAGCCAATCCTGGGAGAGCTGGAGAAGAAAGGAGGAGGGATGTGAAGCTGGAATCATAACACACACTCTGCTTGTGCATGAGATAAAGAAATCAGATGTCAGTCACAGCAGTGGGGGATGTGGGGACACAAACTTATCTGTATGTCAGTTTTTATCTTACTACTGTAGCGGGGTGTTCCCCTTTAATGCAGAGAGACAAGAAGTTCCAGGTGAGAGGTGAGTCGGGAGGAAGTAAAGAGACATTATGGAAGTGAAAGCAGAGGAGAGAGAGACTACATCTCCCAGTACATCTTGCAGCACCCAGGGTGCATTGCTCCAGAACAGAGACTGCTGGGGCAGACTTTATAAAGGGGAGGCGGAGTTTTGGTCGGCCTCTTTGGACACCCCTCTCCTAGCAAGAGGATCTCTGTGCTGAACTGCTGTGTGCACAAGGCCTGAAGCCTGGGCCGTGTGCTCCTTTCCAAAGAGCCCTCTGCCAACCTAGCAGAGCCTTAGAGACATCTAATCCTCCTTGCTGCAGTACACCAGAAGGATTGAAGACTTGGATGTCGGTGGATTCCTGTTCCCAGACGAATCGATGGAGGAAACGGATTTGGACTTGTCCGGGTGGTGAGAGCTGTTTAAAGACAGATCCTTTATCTTTACTATTCGTTACAAAGTTGTTCTTCAAGTGCACCACCGAAAAGATTGCTAGGGAATATTGTTTCACTGAACTTCCATTTAGATCAGTCAGGCCTGACTGCATAGGTAGACATTGCTGGGTGTTAGTCTACCCATGAGGGGAAGTAGCTGTAAAAGGGCAGCGCTAGAGTTGCATAGCAATACTTTATTATTCTGATTACTCTGTTTATCTTTATTACTGTTTATTGCAGGGATCTGCAACTTGTTATACTGTTGTTTATTACTTGCCCATTAGCCTCAGTAAAATATCTGGGTAAAGTACATTTGGTGTCAGTTCCGCTTACTTTAATAGGAGTTTTAAAGTATATTCTGTGTATGTTTGTTATAGGACTGCGTCACCAACAGTTGCGATCACGCGGTCCTATCTCTCTATCACCAGCTGTGCCACGGGAGGTTAGAGACGATTGCCGGGGGTTGACAGCGGTGCACTGCAGGGCCCAAATCAATATCGGCGGCTCTCTTAACTGGGGGTAGCGCTACACGTGGGGGCTCGAGTCCGGGATTCTTGTACGTTGCACGCTGCAATCAAGCCGGTCAGAAGTACCAGCATGGACCCGCTGGCAATGTCACAGTGGTGCGCAGCGATTGGCACCGATCCAACCGCGGCGGTAGTCATTGTACTCCCGGGGGAAAGATGGAAGGAAGAGGAGATAAAACAGCTCGTATTGTTACTGTCTCCGAGCCACAAAGCATGGGTGATGGATTTTAGGCCAGATCCAGTGATCTCGTTTACATACGCACTGGTAGAATGGAAAAACGAAATCCCAGAGCATTTTAAAAGTCAGAGTATACAAGCCATAGATAATCAGATCTATCACTTGATACATACGCTGCCAGTGAAGGAAGAATGGTTTCAGACACCAAAGCCATCACTCCCACAATTATCTCCACCACTATCCCCTAAAGCAGAAAAGCTTAAGGAACTATTAAGCCCGGGATCACCGCTGGCCGCTATAGGGCCTGAATTGTTGAATGCTCTAGGAGACCTTGTAATTAAGTGCCAGAAAAGCAGTACGGTGCATGTGGAGGCCGGTTACCGGAAGCTTAGCACCTTCTCAGGGAAGCTCCCCGTCCCTGCGGGGGAGGAAGATTTTGACACTTGGGTGGAACAGGCATTGCAGGCAGTAGAAGCATGGGAGGTGCCTAAGGCACAGAAGAGACAGCGAGTCTTAGAAAGTCTGAAAGGTGCCGCGGCAGAAGCGGTGAAGAGCTTCCGGTTTGGAAATGAAAACTGTACAGCTCAAGATTGCCTGGCCATGCTGCAGGAAGAGTTTGGTCAGCTGGAGAAGGTGTCAGAGATGATTTATCAAATTGAACACACTCTCCAGCAGCCGAATGAGAAACTGTCAGAATATGTTAGAAGGCTGAACAGGCAGTTATGCAAGATTGTACTGAAGAAGGGAATGCTGCCCAAAGATGCAGATGAAGCACGCATGAAGCAGATCATGAGGGGAGCGCGGCGCTCAGACCCGGTCTGGCTGCACCTGAAAACCTCAGGAGGAGGAATGTCACTAACCTACTCTGATCTAATAAAAATTATTAGGGACGAAGAGGCGCTGCAGGAAGATCAGCAGGTGGCCAAGGCGAATGTCACACCTGTACCAGTGTTGGTCCATTCGGTCAAGAGCCCAGAAAGAGATGCGGAGGTTGACACTCTGAAATCGCAAATGGCCCAAGTGTTGGAGATGCTGACCTCTTTGATGGAGAAAGATCAGAGAAGACGAGAGAAACCAAGCCCAAGAAAGGAGTTGTTCCCGAACACCTCAGCACCGGCCTCCCTACAGGACCGAGAAGAGGTGATTTGCTATAACTGCGGAGGGAGTGGCCACTTTGCTAACGTATGCTCCAGCCCAAAGAAGAAGAGAACAGATAATTGCAAGCCGGCGGGAAACTCCAAAGGGCCCCGGTGAAGGAGTCAACCGGGTGCCCATCATCTTCAGTGCGCTCCAAACTAAAAAAAAAGGCCAAGAATGGAGGAGACAAAACTCCTAGGAGGAGGTATAGTACACCCCCACCAAGATGTACCCCAGAGGGAGGGGGCAAGACCCCTCAGTGGAAGTACAGCACCCCAAAGAAGGAACATCCACCTAAAAGGAACAATAACATCCCTCAGCGGGTTTGTGCCCCCATTGAGAGGGAGAAAGTCAATGCATGCCAGGCTCAGGAAAAATTAAAGTCCAAAAGGAGCAGGGCAAGGGTCGAAAGCCAAAAAAAAGAGGTGACCCCAGTCCAGCCATACCCAAAGGAACTGGTGGGCCCGTCTCCTACTGTGCCCATTCAAGTGGAAGGAGTCTATACTAAAGCTCTTTTGGACACCGGAGCACAGGTGACTTTACTATACCGGGACTTCTATGATAGGCACTTGAGTCATCTGCCTATCCAGAAGATAGAAGAGCTGGAGATATGGGGACTTGGAACCCAGAGTTTCCCTTATGATGGGTACCTGCCCATAAAGATGACTTTCGACCCATCCGTGGCTGGGAAGGCTGAAGTGTTTGACACCCTGGCAGTTGTGTGTCCCCGGCCGCCTGGAGCCAGCAAGATTTCCCTGATCATTGGGACAAACACGGATCTAGTCAGGAGACTCCTGACCCCTCTAGTGAAAGAGAGAAACCATTCAGCCACCAAAATCCATCCCATGCTAAAGACGGCCTACCAACGACTGGTCTTAGAGCAGAAGACCCCGGGAGAGGGGATAGGGAAGGTGTGGAGACTTGGCAGAGAAGGAGTAGTGCTACAGCCCGGAGAAGTAACCTGTCTTAGGGCCACTGTGAAGCTTTCGTGGGAACTACCTGGCCCCTTTGTCATGCTGGAATCAGACCCAAGGGAAGAGTCCTCAGGCCTGGAAGTGATACCAGAAGTGATTCCGTTCAAGGCCCTGAAGAAGGCCCATGGCAGAGTTCCGGTGAGTGTTAGGAACACTACGGGAGGACCCATGGAGATCCCTGCCAGAGTGTTGCTTGGTCAGGTGAGCCCTGCTGCCCCGGTCACTTGGTCCGAAGTCAAGGGGACGGGTGACGGAGGAGATGTTTGGGAGAAACTGTCCGTGGAAAACCCGAACCTACCCAGGGCTTGGAAAGAAAGAGCCAAGGCCCAGCTGACCAGGTGGGAGAAGATCTTTTCCGAAGATGAATTCGATGTGGGGTGTGCAAGAAGTGCCACCCATCGGATCCGCCTCCAAGAAGATAAGCCCTTCCGAGAGAGGGTCAGGCGGGTCCCCCTGGCAGATCTGGAGGATCTGAGGGAACAACTTGTAGAACTAAAGAAGACTGGTGTGATCCGGGAGTCTAGAAGTCCCTATGCCTCCCCAATCGTGGTGGTCAGAAAGAAGAATGGGTCGTTGAGGCTTTGTATCGATTACAGGACTCTCAACAGGAGAACCATCCCTGACCAATACACCACGCCAAGGATAGAAGATGCCCTACAAAGTTTGTCTGGAGCCAAATGGTTCAGTGTGATGGACCTCAAGAGTGGGTACTATCAAATCCCTATGCATCCAGAAGACAGGGAGAAGACAGCCTTCATAACCCCGGTGGGATTCTTCGAATTCAATAGGATGCCTCAGGGTCTGTCTGGAGCTCCTGCTACCTTTCAACGCCTTATGGAGAAGACTGTTGGAGACATGAATCTTATAGAAGTCCTTGTGTACTTGGACGATGTCATTGTCTTTGGAAGAACCTTGGAAGAACATGAAGCCAGGTTGGAGAAAGTATTGAGAAGACTCAGCGAAGAGGGACTTAAGCTTTTCCCCGAGAAGTGTCGGTTCTACCAGTCTTCTGTGAACTATCTGGGGCACATAGTGTCTGAAGAAGGGGTGGCCACAGATCCTGAGAAGTTGGAAGCAGTCACTTCCTGGCCACGACCCACCACAGTAACAGAGCTCAGATCCTTCCTGGGGTTCTGCTCCTATTATAGGAGGTTTGTGGAGGGGTTTGCTCGGATTGCCCGCCCGTTGAATGAATTGCTAAAGGCAGAAGGGGAAGAGGATGACTCAGGGCCCAGGAGGCCTGGTGAGTCAGTTCAAGATCAGTGGAACCCAAGGTGTGAAGAGGCCTTTCATGCTCTGAAGAGGAGCTTAACCACTGCCCCAGTCCTGGCCTACGCCGACCCTACCAGACCTTATGAATTACATGTGGATGCCAGCCATGAGGGTCTAGGTGGTGTACTCTACCAAGAACATGAAGGACAACTGCGACCAGTGGCCTATGTGAGCAGGAGCCTGACCCCCTCAGAAAAGAATTACCCCACTCATAAGCTGGAATTCCTGGCCCTCAAATGGGCGGTAGTAGACAAGCTAAAAGACTACTTGTATGGGGCAGAGTTTACTGTGAAGACAGACAACAACCCCCTGACCTACCTCTTCACCACCGCGAAACTAGATGCCACCGGACACAGGTGGTTGGCCGCATTGTCTGGATTCAACTTCAGTCTGAAGTACAGACCAGGAGCCGGAAATAGGGATGCAGATGCCCTGTCCCGGAGGTCTCATGCCACGACAAATGACTGGGAAGATTGGACCCAAGTGGCACTGGACGGGGTGCTGGCCCTTTGTCAAGGGGCTGAATTCCAAGCCAGAGGAGGCTCCAGAGCAGAAGAAATAGGGGTTACCATGGTAGGAGTCCCCAAACACTATTGTGGGGTAACTCAACTGGAGGAAGACAACCTACCGAGACTGTCCAAGAAGGAGTTGAGGTGTGACCAATTGGAAGACCCCATGGGGAGATTGGTCCTCGAAGCCCTGGAGAATCAGGATCCCAACAAATTCCTACATCACCCCTCAAAGGAGGCTCGCCTGTTGAGGAAGGAATTGGACAGGCTACAGGTACATCAGGGAGTGGTCTACCGAAGGGGCCCCTCTGATGACTCAGAAGATAAGTGGCAGTTATTTCTTCCAGAGAAGCACCGAGAGACTGTACTAATTGCCCTGCATGACCATCATGGTCACCTAGGGGCAGAAAGGACCTTCCAGCTTGTCAGAAATCGGTTCTATTGGCCCTGCATGAGGGCAGAAGTAGAGGAGTATTGCCATTCCTGTGCACGATGCATTCAGAGAAAGACCCTACCCCATCAAGCTGCCCCAATGGGCCACTTACAGAGTCAAGGCCCAATGGATCTGGTATGCATTGACTTTCTCTGCCTCGAACCCGACCTGAGTGGATTGGGGAATGTTCTGGTAATAACCGACCATTTCACCCGCTATGCTCAAGCTTTCCCAACCAAAGACCAGAAGGCATCCACCGTGGCCAAGATACTTATGGAGAAGTATTTTGTCCATTACGGACTACCACAGAGACTCCACTCAGATCAAGGAAGGGACTTTGAGAGTCGGTTGATCCGAAGACTTTTGGATTCATTAGGAATAAAGAAGACCAGAACCACGCCTTACCACCCACAAGGAGATGCTCAGCCGGAGAGATTTAACCGGACCCTGCTCAACATGTTGGGAACCTTAGAAACAGAGAAGAAGCAACACTGGAGTCAGCACATATCAGCCCTAGTACATGCCTATAACTGTACCACAAGTGACGCCACTGGCTACTCCCCTTATCGACTTATGTTTGGGAGAGAAGCAAGGCTACCTGTGGACCTGGCCTTTGGCACTTCTATAGACAATACCTCAGCTACATCCCACAAGAGATACGTGGACAGACTTAGACGTAGCTTGCAGGTGGCCTATGAACAAGCCCAGGCGGCTTCGGATCAAAGGGGGGCCCGCAACAAGAGAAATTTTGATCTGAAGGTTCGAGTGCAAGATCTGCAGCCCGGGGACCGAGTACTGCTACGCAATCTGGGGGTCCCTGGAAAACACAAGCTTGCCGACAGGTGGAGATCTGAGCCCTATGTTGTCTGTAGGAAGTTGCCCGGTTTGCCTGTCTACAAACTAAAGCCAGAAGGAAAGGTGGGTCCACTGAAGACGTGGCATCGGAACCACCTGCTCCCTCTTGCTGAGGCAGTCAGAATACCTCCCGTGAGAGACTCCCCTGAACCGGCCTCTATCCTGGATATTCCTAGGCCGAACACTCGGTCCCAGACCTCTCGAGCCAAAGATGGGGAGGCCTCCCAATTGAGTACAGAAGAAGGTGGAGAACTGGACTGGCTGTGGCCTCCCTCGACTCTGGGAACGTCCGCCATAGATCTCCCAAATGGAGGGGATACCCCAGATGCAACGCTGAATCCGGAGGCTACTGAATTCATACCCTTCAGTCCCTCAGCTGATTACTGGGAAGATGTTCCTGACACTTGCGCAGAGGAGGACTCTAGAGATTCCATACGTCAGTCGACTTCTGAATCAGAGGTTCCAGAACCAGCAATGTTACCTGAACTTACTCCTGAAGAAGAGCCTGTGGTGCCAGAGTCAGAAGCACCAAGAGAGCAGAGGGCTCGCAGAGTCATCAGGCCTCCCAAGAAACTAACTTACCCCCAAATGGGGACGAGCTCAGAGGACTCTGTTGTAACGGCTAGGAGAAGTGTTGAACAACCTGATCCTTCCACCGTCCATTTGGTGGAGGGCAACCCCAGCTCACTCTCTGGCACAGTTAGGCAGGCCACTCATGGTAGTGTGACCTGTGGGCAAGAGAGTTCCATCCCAAAGTTTTGGTGGGAATTCCCTATGCCAACATCATGCTCGACATTGTCCAAAATGGTAAACAGTATTTGTTGAAGTTTATCTTTGGGGACCAAAGAGTTCAAGTGGGGGGAGTGTGTAGCGGGGTGTTCCCCTTTAATGCAGAGAGACAAGAAGTTCCAGGTGAGAGGTGAGTCGGGAGGAAGTAAAGAGACATTATGGAAGTGAAAGCAGAGGAGAGAGAGACTACATCTCCCAGTACATCTTGCAGCACCCAGGGTGCATTGCTCCAGAACAGAGACTGCTGGGGCAGACTTTATAAAGGGGAGGCAGAGTTTTGGTCGGCCTCTTTGGACACCCCTCTCCTAGCAAGAGGATCTCTGTGCTGAACTGCTGTGTGCACAAGGCCTGAAGCCTGGGCCGTGTGCTCCTTTCCAAAGAGCCCTCTGCCAGCCTAGCAGAGCCTTAGAGACATCTAATCCTCCTTGCTGCAGTACACCAGAAGGATTGAAGACTTGGATGTCGGTGGATTCCTGTTCCCAGACGAATTGATGGAGGAAACGGATTTGGACTTGTCCGGGTGGTGAGAGCTGTTTAAAGACAGATCCTTTATCTTTACTATTCGTTGGGATTACAAAGTTGTTCTTCAAGTGCACCACCGAAAAGATTGCTAGCGAATATTGTTTCACTGAACTTCCATTTAGATCAGTCAGGCCTGACTGCATAGGTAGACATTGCTGGGTGTTAGTCTACCCATGAGGGGAAGTAGCTGTAAAAGGGCAGCGCTAGAGTTGCATAGCAATACTTTATTATTCTGATTACTCTGTTTATCTTTATTACTGTTTATTGCAGGGATCTGCAACTTGTTATACTGTTGTTTATTACTTGCCCATTAGCCTCAGTAAAATATCTGGGTAAAGTACATTTGGTGTCAGTTCCGCTTACTTTAATAGGAGTTTTAAAGTATATTCTGTGTATGTTTGTTATAGGACTGCGTCACCAACAGTTGCGATCACGCGGTCCTATCTCTCTATCACCAGCTGTGCCACGGGAGGTTAGAGCCGATTGCCGGGGGTTGACAGCGGTGCACTGCAGGGCCCAAATCAATATCAGCGGCTCTCTTAACTGGGGGTAGCGCTACACTACAAAAAGACAAGAAGATTGCTCAGAGCTGGATTAACTCTTCGTAGCAAGACTGGGCACAAATGACTTGACATCCTTTACTGTACTAGTTAGAAGTCTTAATTAAAAAAAAAATCAGGTTTACCATCTTTTCAATGTATTTAACCAAGAAGGACATTGCACAACCAAATAGTAATGCATATGGCCATGGCCAGCAAAAGAAAAAGTAATGGATAACCAGGTTCTGTTGCGGAATGATTCTATGGTTCCTCTACATATAAAAATCCTCAACAAGTACAACAGCTTCTGACAAAAAAGCCTGAACATCTTGGTAAATAAAAGGATCAACATTTTTGCCAACATTGTTCCTCTGAACTTCGCCTTTTATGGAGCAGTTCATATTTTCAGCAATAGAACAATTAGTCACAGTCTAGGAGATCAAGGTCAAATATTATTTTCAAGTGATAATTATTTCTATTATTGTTGCATAAATTGCATTCAGTTTCAAACTGCATGGGATTCTTAGACCTTTAACCAGCATCCCTTAGCTTAGAAAACACTGGCATACATTTAATTAAAATTCATTATAAGTTTTCATTTTCAGTACACACAGTACTTTGAAGATAACAATCTAATTAGGCTATTTCAGAAGCTACACAATATTCTTTTCTGACATTTGTACTCCTGTTTATAGAGTTATTTCTCTTACTCTGGTTTAAGGTTGCAAATAACAAAGAAATCACTGTGCCTGTGATTCATACTCACTATTTAACCCTGTTCAGTCACTGGGGTACAGTTTTAAAAACCGGTTCCAGATTCCTTCTGTAATTTTTCCAATATGGGTATAAAAATTAATTCCTGAATGAATACTCTGAGCAACAAAACAATATAGAAGGGGAAAGTGATCCATGTCCCATTGATGGATGACATTTCTGCTATTATATACCTCTATGGCTTGATTCCCTAAAGACCTTTTCAGATGGAAAAAAGGGACACTATTAGCAAAGGTATGTAGGCATAGGGCACACCTCCTGTCACACCCCCTTAAAGGAGAAGTGCACACACAAATAAATAGTTTTAGTGCTTTTTTTACCACTACTATTCCTTTATACTGGCCTTTTAAAATTTACAAATGCAGCAATTTAGAAATTGGATGAAAGGTTTAGCACTGTGAAACACTTTTTGAAAGATAAATAGTGCATTTTATATACAACTACATAGATCAGACCAAAATGAGGGACAAATGAGGTCGAATAAGGGACAGTCCCTCAAAACTAGGTACAGTTGGGAGCTGTGTAAAGGGGCCTGTTCAAATCTCAGCATGCTGCATTTTCCTGCATTAAGGCACATTGTGGTGAGCTACATTAGGTAATTTATTCAAAATAAATGCAACGTACCTCAACCCGTGAAAAAAAAAACGGTCTTGCTGCTTTTTTTTTGCAGCCCACCACAGTGTAAACCATGTGTTGCGTTGCAGTGCAGCATTACAATGCACCAAGCAAAGTACTGTGCGTTATAGAGCATTGCAGTAAACCACTACAATGGACTGGTTTGAACAGGCCCTAATAAACAAAGCCCTCCATGAGAAAACATGTTCACATGGAATTGCATTACCTTAGGCGGGCCATACACGGAGTGAAATTCTTTCCTGCAACCACGGGTTGCAGGAAAGAAATTTGCTTGATTCCCCCATCAACACAGACAGTGTTGATGCGGGAATCCCATCTGCCAGGCCATTGTCTTTTCCCGGTGGGGGCAGGCGGGGGAAGCCGCCCCCGCTGGGAAAAGACAGTGATTATCGCTAGCAGCTATAGCAGCTGTTAGCGATAAATGCAAGAGAATTCGGCAGGCTGGCTGTACCCAAGTTGATTGATCAGCTTGGTACATTCAGCCTGTTCATTTACGGTTCAAATCCAGTGGTGGCTGGTGCTCCAAATTTTTTGGGGGGGTGCAAACAAACTGAAAAAAACCCATCAATTGCAGCCTCACTGTGAACCCCCTGCTCGCCCCCTCGCTGGCTGACAGGCACTTACCCCATCTTGGTGGCGGGTCAGGCAGCGGGTGACAGTGGCGAGCTGTGTCCAATAGGAGCGTCTGTCCTTTCAGCCAATCAGGTGACGGGTATTAGACCTGCGCTTCCTGATTGGCGGAGAGGCGCTGCAGTGTTAGAAAAGTGAATATTCATTTGCTTTTCTAACACACCTGTGTGGGGGTCCGAGCGCAATATAATTCAGGCGCCTGGCATCCTAAAAGGGGCCAGATGCCTGAATAGGGGGTGGCCACGGCGGCCATGGATAGATTTGGTGTGATAGAGGGGGTGGCGCGCGTTCGCTCTTAATGGACGGGACACCACTGTTCGAATATCAGCCAGCTCCTGCTGAACCGGCTAAGATTCTAACCATGTATGGCAGTGGCGGCTGGTGCTCAAAATTTTTTGGGGGGGTGCAAACAAACTGAAATATTCCGAAAAATACTTAAAAAAGAAAAAACAATTGCAGCCTCACTGTGCCATCAAATGCAGGCACTGTGCCCATCAATTGCAGCCACTGTGACCCCCGCCCGCCCGATGTCTGACAGGAACTTACCCCATCTTGGTGGTGGGTCAGGCAGGAAACTTCAGCCCGCTCGAAAATGGTCACAGGAATGCAAAACGAACTGCACTCCTGTGATCAACAGAAGCAGTACAGCCAAATGAGCTTTGGCTGTACTTCTCCTTTAAGATGGTGATCCAACTTGGATACGACTTCAGTGATATTCAATAGCCTGAAATAAGACAAAAGTCAGACCAAAGTAGTGCAGGAACCTTTGCTAAAGTCGGACCGACACAAGTCGGACTAGATAAAGTGGAAGTAAACCCTCCATGATTGAAAATGATCATTTTCAGCCAAGGAAGCTGCCATCTTGGCCTCTGTTTAATCTGCAACTGCCATGATGCTGCACATGTGATCAGTTATGACACCAGCCACTGAATGGTTTGACAGTTTGGTTGAGAGCACAAGCAAATGTGACAGCTAACATTTCCGGCATGCTGGGAATGTTAACTGTTTTTTGAAACTATCAAATCAATGGGTTTACTTCTGCTTTAAGACGGCTCTCATAGGGAATCATTAATTTATACATGTCATGCGACATGTGCTCCCAAAGTCGGAGCATATGTCGTACCAGTGTGAACCGGGCCTAAATCAGGTAAAATATGTAAACAAGAAAAGACTGTTCCCATTTGTTGATGTATTATTTATATATTCTTATCTCAAAAGCTTTTAACATGATGCAATTTATTTTCATTCACTAATAAAAGGGGAATAATGACAAAAACATAAACAAAAGGGTTGAAAAATAAATACATTTGCACAATATTATCACACAAAATAATGAGCAGTGACCAGTAGAAATCAGCCAAACAGAAAACAAATCAGTGGTCAGAGTCTAATTTACTAAAGGAGTAATTTTCCCTTCATCTGCACTCTCTGTATACCCTAACCCCTGATCTGTCATTGGCAGCGATTCTCATTTGCAGAAAAGTATTCCCCACTTATTTTTGTATTGGCGATGATCATATTTGGCTACCATCCACAATCAGTGATAATTGCAGAAATATGCGGCGGTTAGAATTGCAGAAAACAATAGTGGGGGAGGGGTTTGAGTGATCTTGGCAGTCTGTGACCAGTTGCAATTTTCAGTGACAGGATTTGCTGTTACTAAAACTTGAATATTTCAGGCTTGAGACCATTGGTACTCTGGAAAGTTGTTTTAAATATTTTTCCTGAAGATTGTGGGCAATCACAAAGGCCCCTTTCACACGGGACGGATCAGTGAAGATCCGCCCTGTGAACCTCCGCTTGCTCAGCGGGGATCGCGCCGCTGATCCCCGCTGAGCCGACGGATGACAGGGCGGTCCCCGTACACTGTGCAGGGACCGCCCTGTCAGATCTCCGCTCTCCCCTATGGGGGGGATCGGATGAACACGGACCGTCTGTCCGTGTTCACCCGATCTGCTCTGCAGACGGATAGAAAAATAGGATTTTCCTCCGTCTGCAGAATCGGGGATTGCGGACACGGAGGAGATCGGGTGTCAGCGGATGTTCATCCACTGACACCCGCTATCTCATAGGGACCAATGTATGTCCCTTTTTCATCCGTAAACAGATGGATGAAAAAGCGGACATACGGTCCGCTAGTGTGAAAGGGGCCTTAATCAGTTAGGCTTCAAATGAATTAAAGATCACAGCTGTATATGGGTTTAGACCCCTTTCACACTGTGCCGCCCATAGCGTCGGTGGTAAAATAGCGGTAAAACACCGCTATTTTAACCGTCGGATTTGCGTTGCATTTCAGTCATTAGCGGGGCGCTTTTAACCCCCGCTAGCGGCCGAGAAAGGGTTAAAAACGCCCGCAGTGCGCCGATACAGCGGCATTTTGTCTGCGGGATGTCGGTGCTGCCCATTGATTTCAATGGGCAGGAGCTCAATAGGAGCGGTGAGTTCACTGCTCCTAATGCGCTCCAAAGAAGCTGCTGGCAGGACTTTTTCTGACGCCCTGCCAGTGCACCGCTCCAGTGTGAAAACCCTCGGGCTTTCACACTGGAGTGAATAGAGCAGCTGTTTAGAGCAGCTGTTTTTAACGCTATAGTGCCTGCAAAATGCCCTCAGTGTAAAAGGGGCCTGACACACCTCCAAGCCTAAATATACTGTGAGGGGGTTAGCTCAGCAGCGGGTGTGTGTGACCCCCTGGATGGGTTCACCACACAAAACAGGCACAGCAGACAGGGTTTGTAGTTGCAAAAACGAAAGGTGCGGTTTATTCAAACTATTTATAAGGGAAAAACAACAAAACAAACAGAAACATGAAAATAAATCCTGGTCAGCTTGACCGCTTACTACACACGTTGGTGTCCCTGACTAACAACTGGGTACAGCCTTGTGCTGTCCCAGTCCCTAGCTCCCTGCTTTTTGAAGTTATTACAGTAACCACACAGGCTTTGGCTCACCGCACAGAGATCACACTCCCCAGACTATTCACACAGATCTGGTTCCAGGTTTGAGCATCTCGCTTAGCATGCTGGGAGTTCTTGTAGAGGCCCTAACGAGCCCACTTGCTTCAGCTGGGCTCATTAACTCTTCCCCTGCAAGACTCCCCGCACTCCCCCTAGTGGTATAAATCGGCATAAAGCCTGAATCTAGGACATATATATCTCCCATCCTGGATGCAACCCGGCGACTTTACCTGCCTGCTGTCACAATACGTACAGATGTTCTCCCCTTAGGCCCCTTTCACACTGGGCCGGGAGGTGCATCGGCGGTAAAGCGCCGCTATTTCTAGCAGCGATTTACCATTGGATTTGCGGCGCTATTCGGCCGCTAGCGGTGCGGTTTTACCCCCGCTAGCGGCCGAGAAAGGGTTAAAAACCACTGCAAAGCGCCTCTGCAGAGGCGCTTTGCCAGCTGTCTAGCCGCGGTGTCACATTGATTTCAATAGGCAGGAGCGGTGGAGGAGTGGTATACACACCGCTCCTTCACCGCTCCAAAGATGCGGCTAGCAGGACTTTTTTTACCGTCCTGCTAGCGCACCGCTGTTTCAGGTCGGTTTTCAGGCGCTATTTTGCTATTTTTAGCGCTGTAGCGCCTGCAAACCGACCCAGTGTGAAAGGGGTCTTAGCATGCAAAAATGTTCTAGATTTGGCTTAATGGGGTACTCCAGCTTTAGCCCACTTCATACTGCCACTTCTCCCCCAGTCTATTCACTACTTTTGTTATAAAAGACAAGCAACCCAAGACTGGCATTGAATATAACTGGTAGGCTTTTTCAATGCAAAGTAACCCATTATTTTGGGGGGTTTCAGAGCTATGCTGCACCAGTATGATGAAGCCTGCAATAATCTGTAAATGTACTAGCCCTGAAGCCAGTTTGCAAAAAAAAGAGTACATTGGCAGTGGGAGAAGAAGCACTACCCATTGTTCATATTTGCACCCACAAGGAGGATAGGGGGGCAAAGGTAACTAACATCTTATGCCCCATACACACGATCATTTTTAATGTCATTTTTAAAACTGACGTTTTTCTTGTCATTTTTTTTCTTGTTTCCTCTCAAGCCTGTCTTGCGTACACCACCATTTTAAAAAATGTTCAAGAAAAGCGCAGTGACGTACACCACGTACGACGGCACTATAAAGGGGAAGTTCCGTTCGAATGGCGCCACCCTTCATGTTAGTAAAGTTTGCTGAGAGACGATTCGCTCTTTTCAGTCTAGTGCTTTTCAGTCCGTTACAGCGTGACGAATGTGCTATCTCCATTACGAACGCTAGTTTTACCAGAACGAGCGCTCCCGTCTCATACTTGATTCTGAGCATGCGCATTTTTTTTCACGTCGTTAAAGCATACACACTATCGTTTTTCACGTCGTTAAAAAAAACGACGTGAAAAAAGAGAGCATGTTCGAAATTTTTAATGCCCGTTTTTCACGTCGTTAAAAATGCTCTGGAGCATACACACGATCATTTTTAATGGCCATTTTTTTTAATGGCATTTTTAACGGCATGAAAAATGATCGTGTGTATGGGGCATTAGGCCTCATGCACACAAGATGTTTATTTAACTCTCCTAGAAGCTAGCAGAATTTTTGTAGAAAAAATGCCTGACGCTTGTAAAGGTGTCTAAAGCTTTTACAAGCTTTTAAAGGCATCAATCTCCTGGGCATTAATTAATTTCACTGGCCAGATTAAATAAATTATTCTGGCCATTGAAATTAATTAAATGCGCAAGCACTAGAGTTTAGGCGCATTTAGCAGCTTTTAGCAGCTTCTGGCAGTGGTTTTTTTTCCTGCCTTTAAAATTCTCTAAAAATAACTGCTGCTAAACGCTGCTAAAAGCCTACGTGTGAATGGACACATAGGCTAACATGGAGGGCCGTTTAAAGGCTGGGAAAAAACAAAACGCCAAAGCCCCTGGAAGCAGCTGTAAAAATGTCCTGTATGCATGAGGCTTTATAGTATAGCCCAGTACACATTAGACTGTAAGCCTGAATAGCATCATATACAGCAAGCATTTACAAAGGATGTAACTCTTCTGTAAGCAGAGGTCTCAGAAGAGTAGATGCCTAGGTCAAATTTGGCACCATCAGTATGCATACCTCCCAACTTTGTAAAGTCCCTTCGTGGGACATTCTGATGTCCCCTCTCCCCTGCCAACCAGAGTTGTTGAGCGGGGGGGTGTGGGACATTGGCAAAAAAAAAACGGGAATTGCCACAGAAGTTGAGCGGGGGGGGCCGGGGGGGGGGTGGGTGAACATTTAATAAACATTTAAAAAAAAAAAAAAGGACTTGCAAAAAATAAATAAAAAATTAATAATTTTTAAGCAGGGGGGGTTTGGGGCGCGGCGGGGGGCCGCCGATCGGGGGGGCATACTAGTGCGCCGATCGCGGGGGGGGCTCTTAACTGCTGCTGTTTCCTGCTGTGCTCCTCTTCTTCTCTTCATGTTTCCTGCTGTGCGGGAAACATGATAGTCTCGCGGGAGTGCGGGAAGGAGGAGCTTCTGCGGGTAAAACCCGCACAATCCGTGCCAGTTGGGAGGTATGAGTATGCATCAATTTGACTTTAACACTATGGGGGTTATTCACGAAAGGCAAATCCACTTTGCACTACAAGTGCACTTGGAAGTGCAGTCGCTGTAGATCTGAGGGTGACATGCCAGGAAAATAAAAAACAGCATTTTAGCTTGCACATGATTGGATGATAAAATCAGCATTGCTTCCCCTCATTTCAGATCTTCCCCTCAGATTTACAGCGACTGCACTTCCAAATGCACTTTCAGTGCACTTGTAGTACAAAGTGGATTTGCCTTTCGTAAATTACCCCCTATGGCTAATCTGCCAATTTGACATGAAATAAAGGTGCAAGAGTCAAATGGATAAAATATGTGCATTTCTAATCTGAAAAAATATTATCCATTGCTACGAACTATAACCAACAAAAGAAAGCCATGACAATGTTGTGTAAATGTAAGTGAGCAATACAAAAAAAAAAAGGAATATCTACTTTAACAGAACATAGCAAAAACTGCAAATGGCGTATGGCCACAAACATACTGGTTAGCATAGTCCACAATGGGTTAAGTAATCAGCTGATCATATAGCTCCGGGGATCAATGCATAAGAAGGAAGTGCAGCAATAAGCTTTGTCCAGCATAATACAGGTAACACTAAAGAAATTCAACCTCGTTATTTGAATTAATGAATGATCGTGCCTGTACAAGAATTCCCTTTGCGCAACGATCAGACATTCATGTTGGTTATTAAACACACAATTAAATGAAAGCAGTATAGTCTTTACCTCTGGCATTTTACACAGAAAAAAGGGGAGTGTGTTTGTCTGAAATATTTAAAAGGTCAATGCTCAAATGTTCAGTGAAATTATTTTTATTCCGTAGACACTGTATCTTGATTATAAAATACACTATCCTTTCACATGTCTTCATTATATATATTGGTATTCTGTCAGGGCATAAATGTCTCAGATTAACCCCTTAAAAACAAACCTTTATACGTGAACCCAGTGTTGCAACTTTGGTATGTGTTCATAAAACTGTACATGTCTCTGCAACTACCTAGGTCTTTAGGCCCCATGCACACGAGACGCTGGTAAACGCGCGTTCAGAGGCAGTTGGACGCTTTTTTCAACTGCCCCTGAACTCATTCAATGTTATCCTATGTGTCCATGCACACAGTCTTGTTTTTTGCTGTTTTTAAGCAGTTGCGTTTAACCTAGTTTTTCCAGAAGCAAAAAAAATGGGTTCAGACGCAAAAGTTTTGCACGTTTCAGACGCAAAACGCGGCTAAACGCGGTACCGGTGTTTTGCCGCAATTTCGTTCGTAAGCGTTTACAAAGGTGACCTATTTTTTTACATTAGAAAACTCAAAAATTATGGCAAATGATGAAAAACCATAAAAAAAATATTTAAAAAAACTGTAATTGCTTGCATTGCATTGTAGACAATCCACAACTTGTGGCAGGTGACGTGGCAAGTGAACAATCCACAACTTGTGGCAGGTGACGTGGCAAGTGAACAATCCACAACTTGTGGCAGGTGACGTGGCAAGTGAACAATCCACAACTTGTGGCAGGTGACGTGGCCAGGTGACGTGGCCAGGTGACGTGGCCAGGTGACATGGCAAGTGGACAATCCACTACTTGTGGCAGGTGACGTGGCAAGGTGACGTGGCAGGTGACATGGCAGGTGACATGGCCAGGTGACGTGGCAAGTGGACAATCCACTACTTGTGGCAGGTGACGTGGCCAGGTGCCGTGGCAGGTGACATGGCCAGGTGACGTGGCAAGTGGACAATCCACAGCTTGTGGCAGGTGACGTGGCAAGTGACACGCTAAATACAAGTACACTGCTCTCTCAGCTGCTGCTACTCACTCTGTTCTCACAAAATGGCTGAAATGGTTAAATAATACTGTTTTTTGAGCTTAGGGAGGGTCTTATGATGTTTCTTAACTAAACGCTTATAGACGCAAATGCCGTAAAACGCCGCTAAAATAGCGGAAAAACAAGCGTTTTTAAACGCCGGTTTCAGCCTTTAAAAACGTGTGTTCAGCAGAGTTTGCACCGGCGTCTCGTGTGCATGGGGCCTTCTGGTTCTAAAGGCTAAACATTTTTTTTTACCTTAATGCATTGCCTACATTGAAGCAAACAATGTTTAGAAATTAGTATCACCTCCTAAAACTTACCAGAGCCCTCACTTGATCCAGTACTTTGCTTGCCTGTAATGTCTCTCCCCGCTCTCACAGGCTTTTCTTAGGCAGTGGGATCCATTGACTCTCACTGCTGTCAGTCAAATCCTGTGACGTGGGGGTGGGGTTAAGCCACGCTGCCTGTGTTTATGGACGCAGGCAGCGCGGCTTAGGATCAAGCCACAGATATGCCACCATAGTATGCAAGTTTCTATGGTGGCACACCGAGAAGAGGAGCCAGGCATGCCAACAGGGGACCCTAGAAGAGAAGGATCAGGGTCATATGTGCTATTTAAAATATTTATATATATATATATATATATATATATATATATGTATATATATCACACAGTTGTACTCATAAGTTTGCATACCCTTGCAGAATTTATGATTTCTTGGCCTTTTTTCAGAGAATTTGAATAACACAAAAACTTTTCTTTCACTCATGGTTAGTGTTTGGCTGAAGCCATTTATTATCAATCAGCCATATATTATCAATCTTTTTAAATCATAATCACAGCAGAAACTACCCAAATGACCCTGATCAAAAGTTAACATACCCTGGTGATTTTGGACTTCCACAAGTGTGCGCAATTTTAAAGCGTGACATGCTAGGTATCTATTTACTCGGCGTAACATCATCTTTCACATTATACAAAAAAAATCAGGCTAACGTTACTGTGTTTTTTATTCATGAAATTGTTTCTTTCCAAAAAAAACGTGTTTGAAAAACTGCTGCGCAAATACCGTGTGACATAAAAAGTTGCAACGACCCCCATTTTTTTCCTGAGGGTGTCTGCTAAAATGTTTGGGGGTTCTCAGTAATTTTCTACTCAAAAAATTATGACTTTTTTCATGTAGGAGATTAGTGTCAGAATTGGTCTGGGTGGCAAGGGGTTAACTACCTTAAGTAATATACAAATAATTATTATATATTGTTTTTAAGGTAATTTACTATATTTTCAAAAACTGTACTCAAACAGGTCGCTTAACGGACAATATGCTGAAGTTTGAAGTTATAACTTCCAACAAGTAATTTCACAGTAAATAGATAAATAATACATTATTATGTTATAACATATAGCATATAAATACCGTAAATTATTTAGCTTGATGAAAACAGTACCCTTTCAACAGCAGCAGATTCTCATTCTCCCTCTTAACTGTGTGAGAAAAACATGGGATTGTGGGTAAATCTTATACCCATAAACCTATGTTTTTCCTTGTAGATAAGAGGGCTGGGCTGGAAGGGAGCATGTGTCTTTTAGACACATGCCCCCTTCTATGACACTACAGTGAAAGGCGTGCCTCCACTGCAGAATTTTTATTGGACAGCTTGGGTCAATGGTACTTTACCATTGGTCCAAGACTCCAAGCTGTCCATTGAGCTCAGTGCTTCTAACAAGAAGTGAGGTGAGGCACTGTTAGCTCAACCTCTCAGTCTGCTGCAGAGTGTGCCAGCCTGTATTTAAACTGGCCGCTGTGTATGTAGCTTCTTACAGGCTGCACATGGAGCCCCGTATCTCAAGAACCATTTGTTGTAGGAGCCTCAAATTTTTATACCAGTGGTAGGGTAGGACTTCAGCTACCTACCCCCAAGGTCATCGAGCTATGACCCTCGATCATAGATCGGATCAGATAGCAGCAGGTGTCAGCGGACATGTCACTGCTGATATCCACTGTCCCATAGGGATGAATCGGGTCTACCTGGAAAACTGACAGCTGGACCTGATCGGAAAGCATGCGTGAAAGAGCCCTAACCCTGACACTAAGGCCTCATTCGCACAGGATTAGATTGCCAGCTGCAGCAAGAATCAAACCTATTCCTGAGGCTGGATTTGGATAATTGTGGCCACGCAACCTGTACAACGGCCGCAGCTAGTCGGATGTAATTGCACATGGAGCAATTACCTGCTGTTAGGGGCAGATGATCACCTCTGCATGCAAGCTGTTTGCCTTATTGACTCACCCCCAAAGTTCTGCATACCCATACAATACTTCGGAGGATTCGGAAAGCTCTCATTCACACTTGAGTGTTTTTCTGCTCATTTCCCTACACCTGAATATGCCCAACATGCAGAATCCCATTGTAATTATGTCTACTCACATTTGTACACTCAGTTGCCCTATGCTCTATGCCCTACGCTCAGAATATAAGCTTTTTATGAGTATATTCAGGCATTTTTGGTTCCATAGACTTCAATAGGAATGCCTGTAAATGCACAGTACAAGCCTTTTTACACCTGACAAACTCCACTTCTCATATAGAACTGCTCTCCTTGCCCAGTTTAGAAAACAAACTCCTGAAGCCTGATACATGTGCACAAACGCCTGAAAAAAGCACTTCAAATTCACCAGAAATGTGCTCTGCTCAGGTATGAATGCAGTCTTAGGCCTGGTTAACACCTATGCATTTTTTAGTGCATTTTCAGTTTTGCAGAAACACACTACAGACCATATAACACGGTTTCCTATGGATTTGGTTCCCATCTGTGCATTTTATGGAAAGGGCCTGGGACTTTTTTCTGGTTTTTGGTTCCATTAACTTCAATGGATGAAAAGCATGTATTATAAAATGCAAAATGCACCTGCAATATGCAAACTGCAACTTGCATAAGTGAGAGACAGGCCTAAAGCCTAGTACACACAATGAGATTATCGGACGAATCATCGTCTGTTTTTTTTGCATGCTAGTCGTCCTCATATCGAAAACTAAAAGGATATTAAAATACAAAAATACTCGTATGACAGAATAAAAATTTGGAAGTGATGTAATGTATTGTATTTTCGGATGAAAACTGTACTGGTTAAACGAAAATCATACGATCTGGTATCGTATGAGAAAATTTTTCGTGTTTGTCCCTTCGGAAAATTTTGGATGAAAGCTATTTTCTAAGGATCAGATTATCATACGATAGCTTCAAAAGCAGTATCTTTTGTACGATTTTCTGATCGTGTGTACGGGCCTTAAGCCATTGGTGTCTAATTTCTGGCAGTGCGGATCAGTGGCATTGCTAGGGGGTGGCTATTGGTGCTATAGCTCAGAATCTGTTGCCCAAAGCCCAGAGTCTCTCACTGGGTGCAGCACATTGGGGGGGGGGGTGTCAGGCCGGCTATCAGAGCAGGGACAAGGCAGTGGTGGGTGCAGGAGGTGTTCTGTAGCTGTGCTGGCTCTCTGTGTTCATGCAAGTGGGAAGCGTCTGTTGTTCAGCGTCACTGAGCTCACATCGGGCTCTGTACTGCCACCTCTGGCTGCTTCATGTATGTGTGCCCCTCGTGTGTGCTGCCAGTAATTTATTTTCACAGGGATATGTGGAATTAAGACCTGTGAGTACAAGGGAGGAGGCTGTTTGTGTACGGGGGGGGCAGAGCTGTGTGTGTGTTTACAGATGTGTGTGTGTGTGTGAGCCAGCTGAGTATGTACAGGTGTGAGGGGGGGGCAGCTGAGTGTTTGCAGGTGTGAGGGAGGGGCACCTGTGTGTCTACAGGTGTGAGGGAGCTAAGTGCGTACAGGTGGGTGGGCTGAGTGCGTACAGGTATGAGGGGGCTGAGTACGTACAGGTATGAGGGGGCTGAGTGCGTACAGGTATGAGGGGAGCTGATTGTGTACAGGTATGAGGGGAGCTGAGTGCATACAGGTATGAGGGGGCTGAGTGCATATAGGTATGAGGGGGGC
Source organism: Rana muscosa (assembly GCA_029206835.1). Classification (NCBI taxonomy): domain Eukaryota; kingdom Metazoa; phylum Chordata; class Amphibia; order Anura; family Ranidae; genus Rana; species Rana muscosa. The sequence goes on from CM055123.1 coordinate 169,399,742, forward strand.
TGAGTGCGTACAGGTGGGTGGGCTAAGTGCGTAAAAGGTATGAGGGGGCTGAGTGCATACAGGTATGAGGGGGCTGAGTGCGTACAGGTATGAGGGGGGCTGAGTATGTACAGGTGGCTGGGCTGAGTGCGTACAGGTATGAGGGGGCTGAATGTGTACAGATGGGTGGGCTGAATGCGTACAGGTATGAGGGGGCTGATTGTGTACAGGTATGAGGGGGGATGAGTGCGTACAGGTGGGTGGACTGAGTGCGTAAAGGTATGAGGGGGCTCAGTGCGTACAGGTATGAGGGGGCTGAATGCCTTTAGGTATGAGGTGGGCTAAGTGCATACAGGTATGAGGTGGGCTGAGTGCGTACAGGTGGGTGGGCTGAGTGCCTACAGGTATGATGAGGGGGTTGAGTGCGTACAGGCATGATCAGTGCAGAGGGGGGGCGCCAGATATAGGATCTGCACCGGAGGCCAAATGCTCTAGGTACGCCCCTGCCACTGTGCACTGGTTGCTAGAACCGCCCGGCGTCTAGCAACCAGTGATGTCACGTCACCTGAGTGACACAGCGTGAGCTCGAGGCAAGAACTCTTCTGGGAACACTGATGTAAGGGAGAACTCCGCTGGGAACACTGATGTAAGGGAGAACTCCGCTGGGAACACTGATGGGCACGTTTTATGTTAAGGGACTCTCTGATGGCTACAACAAAATGTGCCCATCACAGTGCCACCTTACACCAGGCATTCCCAGCGTTGTCCCTCCATTAATCAGATGTCCCCCAGCAGAGCCCCTCCATAAATCATATATCCCCCCGCAGAGCCCCTCCATAAATCTGATGTTCCCCAGCGGAGCCCCCCATTAAATCAGATGTCCCCCAGCGGAGCCCCTCCATAAATCAGATGTCCCACAGCGGAGCCCCTCCATAAATCAGATGTCCCCCAGCGGAGCCCCTCCATAAATCAGATGTCCCCCAGCGGAGCCCCTCCATAAATCAGATGTCCCCCAGCGGAGCCCGTCCATAAATCAGATGACCCCCCGAAGAGCCCCTCCATAAATCAGATGACCCTCCTTTACAGTGTTGTATAAATGTACTGTACTCATGACAATATGTAACTTCCACCGTCTAGCAAAAGACCAAATACGGCCAAAAGCAACCACCGTCCACATCCAGAAACAACCTCTGTCCTTGTCCAGAATATCACGTTGCAAGATCACGCCACAACCTGCCCAATTGAAGTCCAAAAATTTGCGCCGGCAAAATCACGCCACAATCCGCCCAATAACAAGGGCCCCTATGACGTTGCACGCATGCACGGAGAGCGGGGCAAAATTTGGCATTACCCTTGGCTCTCTCTGTGGCTTGCCTCTCGTCAGAAAATGCATCAGACGAACTGCGCATGCCTAGTTGAAAGGTCACGCCAGCTGATTGGGATATCAGCTGGAGTGACATCTCATACTGCGCATGCGCAGTGCGTCGGATGCATTTCTCGATAGGAGGCATTATTCGACAGAACACCTCAAATTCATGAAAATCCTGCAACATTTTCATTGTTAGAAGATATACCTGCGACAAATTATTGCAGTTATTTTCCACCGTATTGGTGAAAGTGGAGGTAAATAAACCCTATTAAATGCTAGAATAAATTGTGTGGTGCACATACGTATATTGTCATATCTTTGAGCCAATTATGCAACAAAATTCTTCTGAGACAATTCTGCACAGATTCATATGCACTTTACTGGCACAAATATGAATCTGTCATACTCCAGCAAGACATATTTATAGTGAGTATCTATTACACCCTGTATGAATTTCACGTTCCTTACCACTAATAAACTACAGCAAGATAGAAACAACACAGCCAAACCGGAAAACCTTATGTGAAGTGGCATGCTTTCCTAACATAATAAACATAACACTTTGTATACCTCTCAGGTCAAGTTATGAAATAAATTTACCTCAGCATTGTGAGTAAACAGCGACTTTACCTCTCCTCTAAACACAAACCATTTTCTCATATCAGCAGCGATTACACAGTACCTGGTACTTAGCAACCAACGTTCGGGGGAATATTGAGGTGAAAATTGAAGCGTATTTTCAGACAGCAGCTTACACTTCACAGCAGAATTCATAGACAGAGAAGTACACAAAGTCAGATTTCCCTCAGGAGGATCCCACAGGTGAGGCACAGCTGCAGCAAATGACTGTAGAGTGTAGGCATGGCCTGCAGACAGGTGCTGTACTCAGAGGACTGAGGGGTAACACTAGAAAATGTGTACAAAAATGGAGCATTTCCAATAGCCACAAATTCAGCTTGTGTTGTCATTCCATGGGAAAATGAAAACAGTGTCTGATATACTAAAAAGCAAACAAAGATGGCCATCCAGTCATTTAGGGCCCATTCACACTTTGGCATCCTGGCGTGTTGCCCTAATAAAAGTGCATTAACATATGTTGTGTAAAAGTAGCCTATTCAAATGAATCAGTTGCCAATGCACTAAAATGTCCCAAAAAAAAAAAAAAATTGCAATACATTACAACACAATACAGAGTAATGCACTACTGTGTGTTGTACTTTGCAACATTACAAAAATGGTGCACTGCATCCAAAGTGTATTCCTTCAATGCGTTGGGGTGCTAAACAGTTAAGTTAGAGTTAAAATGAATGGCACAGCGAGGCACTGACACATATAACGTATGGCAGTAAGGCCTCATGCCCACTGCTGCTCCTAACTGCCATTCTTGGGGCTTTTGGTGTTTTTTTGCATAAGCCCCTGAACGCACCTCGATAAAAGCTTATGTGTCCATGCGGGAGTTTAGAGGCAGTCAAAGCTCCTTCTCCTGAACACAGAATTGCGTTCAGGAAATGCCAAGCACAACTAAACGTGCCTAAGCACTAGATACGTTTAGAACTTCAGTGTCTATCCATTTCATTGGCCAGAATAAATTAAATTCTGGCCAATTAAATAAATGCCCACACACCAAACACTGCTAAATGCTGCTAAGCTCACTTAAACTGGTTAGGTGTGTTTTTAAAGTAGAGCCTTCAGGCCCCTGCAGAAAAAATTAAAAGTCAGCAGCTGCAAATATCATAGCTGGTGACTTTTAATATTAGGACACATACCAGTCCAGGAATACAGCGGTGTCTTCACCTGAGCCGATTTTCCAATCAGCTATTGGGTGCTATTGGGTGCTGCTGCCGCCATCTCCGCTAGGAGAGACTGACAGTGAAGCCTTGTGGTTTTACAGCCCGTTCCCTACTGTGCATGCGTGCATTGCACTGCACTTTGCGAATGGGCCAGCTGCAGGTGAAGGAGGAGGGGCAGTGAACTCATCCGGACATGGGAGCGGGTACCTGTCTGTAGCACTACCCCCGTAGGAGCTGCTGGTTTAAAGTTTTGGGCCTACCGTTACCTTTTCTGTTCACCGCACTCGTGTCAGGGCTCCTTCTTGAAGAGCTTTTATAAATGTTCACACCAACACTTGGATACGTTTTCTTCAAGGCTTTATTTTACCAGTTGCAACAGAGGGATAGAGGAATAGGGGAGTTTCAGGTACTTTACTTTGCGGATCACAGGCACAATCTCAGATCCAGAGGACAAAAACAGTTCCACGCTGGATTCAGCGACCACCGGATAGGCCTACTCTCACTGGCCTAGCAACCGGTGTGAAGCTCGCTCAAAGTCTCTGTCACAGGCTTGACGAGTGCCGTCGCGTCGTTCCACAACCTTCCGTCACAAGATCGTGTAACCACACTGATACTTTGCAAAAGTTCCTTCAGAAGTACACAGCTCATGGTGCCTGAATCTTTAAGTCGTCCGGCAGCACCGTGAGGCAAACTGGCCAGGATGCGTCCTTCAATTGAGTCCCCAATTGTTCCGCTTCTTCCCACAGGCAAGACCGCATAGGACCATCCCTGGACTAGTAGGCCCCAGCAACTCCTGGGCTTACTTCTCAGTTGCAGAGCCTCGGGCCAGCAAGCCCCGAGGCCGAAAATAGCTCGTACATCCCTGAGGCCAGGAGGGCCCTTAGGTCAGGATCCGGCAACGAACCCCAAAAGAGCGGTCTCTGCCTCTTAAGTACCCCCTCCCAGAATGCACAGCAGGTTGACCACACCCCCTGAGCCATCATCTGGAAAAGGAATACCCAATACACCTAGCCTGCTGCATTTCCAACCCTGACCCGTGGTGACAGTGACACCTACTGTCAGGTCAAAAACACGAAGCCCAGCTAGACTGAAACAGAGCCAGTATACATAATTCTTTCTGAGCTGAACTACAGCTCAGATAACTAAATTTAACATATAGTGTCTACCCAACAGGAGTAGGGCGCTACATGTCAAAACCAGGTACCTGCTCCCACCCCAAAAGGTCCCAAATGTGGCAGCGGAGGGGGGTGGAGGCAGACAAGTGGAGCTTCCCCTTTTGGGTGGAGCTCCGCTTTAGCGTTGATTTTCTCCTTTCAGGAGAAAACGTTAACAATAAGCCAATGTGCATTAGGCCTAACATATGTATTAAAGCCCTACTTCACAGCGATTGTGTGCATACACCAGGTTCCATAAGCTGCGATGACAAGTATATGCAGCAGCTGCCCAGCATGTACAAAGTAATGACAGGCTGAGAGGAGCCATTGTTGTACGCATGTATCTGTCCACCTCGCAGTTACCTGTGGTTAGGATGGCTATCTCAACCCAGATGCATTCTTCTCTGTTCAGGGTTACTTATATGTCCCTAGCCACAGGTAATTACTTTGTACAGACTGAGAAGCCACCGCAAGAATCCACAGATTCTTGCCATTGGAATCTGGTGTATGCAGATAACTGCCCATGTTCTAGAGGGCTTTTTTTAAAATAACAAACATGTTATACTTACCTCCACTGTGCAGCTCGTTTTGCACAGAGTGGCCCCGGACCTGTTCTTCTGGGGGTCCCTCGGTGGCTGTCTTGGCTCCTACCCGCAAGAACTAACCACCTTCATGCGAGCTCTCTCGCATGGTGGTTAGTTCTTGCGGGCGCGCTCCCGTGAAACAGCGGACGGCTTTAGCCGCTCACTGTATCACTCGGCCCTGCCCCCCGGCGCGCCGCATCATTGGATGTGATTGACAGCAGCACAAGCAAATGCCTGCGCTGCTTTCAATCCATCCACTCTAGCCAATCAACGGCCAGGCTAAGCGGCGGAGAGGACATCGGGGGCGAGCGCAGCAGGTGAACGGGCTCAGGTAAGTAAAACGGGGGGGCTGGGGGGCCAGTATTGTCGGACGTTTTTTCACCTAAATGCATAGGATGCATTAAGGTGAACAAACATGAACCTTTACAACCCCTTTAATGAATAAAGTAAACCTGCATTTAGAGAAACATAGAGGCTGCCATTGCAGACCTTCTTCTAAAACTGCTAGTTGTCAGCCTGTCATGTTGATCCTCGTGCTTTAATACATTGTCACCAATCCAGAACAATAAGGACATACTTGTTTCTGTGTCATTGTCTCAAACACTAGCATTTTTTTTTCAGGAATTTTTTGGTGTCAGTCATGACAGGATTACGTTGCAATACACCGTAACATACCTAAATGCAGTCATACCTCTCCTTTGAGGGTATGTTCACACCCAGTGCGGTAGGACAGCATTGGATGGCTATCCCTCCACAGGGTTACTGCAAGACGAGGCAAACTGCCCCGTCTCCTACCATGTTGCGGTGGTGTGCAGGTAGTGCGTCCTGAAAAAAGTACAGCAGGCCATACCTTTTTTCAGAGCACCGCAGTGCAAGGCAATCAAGATGACCAATAGGACTTAATGAAATGCCACTGTGTGTGAGATGCACTGTTATAGGCTCATTGGCACTGCTGTGATTCTGCCGCTTCTCATTGCACCACCAGCTGTAACACAACGGCTGGTGGGAACGTATCCTAAAAAAGTACATTTATAAAGCACACTGGTGATCTTTATAAATATGCATTCTAGCCTTGCCCCATGTAAAAAAGTCCAGAAGGAAAAGGGAACCCATCACCTGACTTTAACAGGTGATGTGACAGGGCTCTCGACCTATCTGGAGTGTTTACTGAAGTGTTATACAGAGAACACTCTAGGCTTAACCCCACAGACTGCATTTTATGAATGAAATGAAACAGTCCTGTAGAGGGTGGGTAACCTTGCTCAACCCTGCAGCCTGCATTTGATGAATTATATGTAATTGACAGGTGGAGAGTTGATAATCAAGCTTCACCTCTTGGCCTTCATTTTATGAATGAGACGTCACTGTTCTGGGGAAAGCGGATAACCAGGCTCCACCCACAGCCTGCATTTTATGGAAAAGGTGTAAGGCCGAGTTCACACTAGCTACATCCGTGGCTCACAGCAGGGGGTCCGGTGCGTCCCTGTTCTCCGTTTCAGGTGCAAAACTGGTCCTGAAACTGAGCCAAAGACACACAGGACCATTTTCCAGTGCAGACTGCTCCATTGAGAGCTGGTCACAGTCTCCTGTCATGCGAATTGGATGTGAGGGGAACCAGTGTGAACCCAGCCTTAAGCCTCGTACTCACGGTTCGATTGTTGGCAGGGGATTGTCTGTTGACAATCTTACCGTTAGTACGCTCCTTTTGACAATTGTTGTCCAACTTTTGGCCAACAAATGTTGGATGAAAGGCTAGTAAATTTTCGGCAGACAACGGCTTGACGTCTGATTTTCATATGGTCAGTACACAAATCCGTCACACAAAAGTCCAAAGTACAAACCCGCATGCTCGGAACCAATGCTCACCAAACATGAAATTAGCAGAAGGGGCCCAAAGGGTGGCGCTCAAGAGCTAAAATTCCTCATAGTACGTCACTACGTTCGTGTTTGTGGCACGACAATTGAGTACCGTTAGTATGCAAGACAAGATCCTGGCACACGCCCTTTTGACAAAAATCAGACGCTCGGTTGGCCAACAATCGTACCGTGTGTACGAGGCATAAGTGTCCGGTGGAGAGATTAATCAGGCTCCAACCTGCAGCCTGTATTTCATGAATGATACGTCACTGTCCTATGGAGACTGTATAATGCACTCCTTTAAAAAACGATGCTTGCTCTTAGTAAATCAGGTTGGGCACGCTAGTTGCTATGAGTACCTGCTCTGTTTCTCGAAATTAGCCCATGTATGGTTCTGCCTTTTCTGTAATACCAGGGATGTTTTCTTCAGCTGTTGTAAGGGCTCTCTGATGCAAGTATAAGAAAATGAGCAGCAAGTAATGAGGGACATTTATAACACGAGCACAGGCAGGAAAATGGCAGTTTTACTATTTACCTCAGAAATAAATGCACAATTTGTGTCTCTATAAATGAACACACTTGGTAAAAACTACAAATAAGTCAATATAAATGGAAGCATTTGCGAGGGAAACAAGCTTCCTTTCCTCCCCATGTACATTTATCCAGTTTTTAAATAAAAAGCATTTGTTTGGATTTGTTTTTTAAGCATATACGACACTTTTCATACACGTTAGAGATGGCATGTAAATCCATTCAAATTGCACTGGTTTTATAGGGCTCAGAATCAGCAAGATATTATCTTTTTTGATATTCAAAACGACACATGCAAAGCAGCACCCCCTGTGACATATCTTATTAAAAAATAATGCAGATATCGCAAATAAAACCAAGTGCGCAAGTCTGTGCTATAATGACATGGAGATTGGAAAAAAGCAAGCCATGAAGAGAAAATGTCTAGATGTTGGCTTTCAGCTTTATAATCGTGTCAATAGCTAAGAGACATACACTCACCGGCCACTTTTTAGGTACACCTTGCTAGTACCAGGTTGGGCCCACTTTTGCCTTCATTACTGTCTTGTGGTATAGATTTAACAAGGTGTTGGAAACATTCCTCAGAGATTTTGGTTTATACTGACATGATAGCATCGCGCAGTTGCTGCGGATTTGTCGCTGCACATCCATAATGCCAATCGCCCATTCTACCACATCCCAAAGGTGCTCTATTGGACTGAGATCTGGTTACTGTGGAGGCCATTGGAGTACAGTGAACTCATTGTCATGTTCGAGAAACCAGTTTGAGATGATTTGAGATTTGTGACATGGTGCATTATCCTGCTGGAAGTAGCCATCAGAAGATGGGCACACTGTAGTCATAAAGGGATGGACATGGTCAGCAACAATACTCGGGTAGGCCGTGGAATTTAAAAGATGCCCAATTGGTAGTAAGGGGCCCAAAGTTTGCCAAGTAATAACCTCTACAAGAAAATATACCCCACACCATTACACCACCACCAGCCTGAACCATTGATACAAGGCAGGATGGATCCATGCTTTCATGTTGTTTACTCTGAATTCTGACCCTACCATCTGATTGTCGCAGCTGAAATCAAGACTCAGCAGACCAGGTAATATATTTCCAATCTTCTATTGTCCAATTATGGTGAGCCTGTGCAAATTGTAGCCTCAGTTTCCTGTTCTTAGCTGACAGGCGTGGCACCCAGTGTGGTCTTCTACTGCTGTAGCCTACAGTATCTGCTTCAAGGTTCGATGTGTTGTGCATTCAGAGATGGTATTTTGCATATCTTGGTTGTAACGAGTGGTTATTTTAGTTACTGTTGCCTTTCTATCATCTCAAACCAGTTTGCCCATTCTCCTCTGACATTAGCAAGGCATTTTCATCCACACAACTGCCACTCACTGGATATTTTCTCTTTTTTGGGCGATTCTTTGTAAATCTGGGCCTGGAAGACATTACCTGGTCCACTGGAAGCCAACCACAAAATAGAAATTGCAATTGTTCCTTTTGCTTCAAACCGCAAGCAAGAGATTTGCCACATTTTGTTAAGGAACATGGTCTCTGATTGGTTTGGTGTAGATGTGAATTTTCTGACATTAAGGGCAGCAAACTACATTCGGCATGGCATGCGATTACACTATGCACACACCCCTCCTTCCTCCTCCTCCAGGCACAAGCATCCAATGAGAGAACTGTTGCCAGGTAGATTACCATGCAGCCCCTGGGCACGAGATGTTGTTTTTTAATGGGGAAGAAATCAGAGACACTTTTGAATCAGGATATTGCCAGGACATTGCTAAGTGAGGCCTAGTCATTACTACCCACCTCCTCCATCACAGGAGTGACCTCTCCAAAACACTGAGCTCAGAGCTCCTGCATAAGGGGAGAGAAAGGGGTTTCGAATCAGAGAAAGAGCTTACTCCTGTGATGACGGAGGTGAGCAGTTACCCCTTGGCCTCACTTAGCAACGTCCTATCAACATCTTGGCAGTACTCCAGCCAGGCTTCAGGAGGTATGTAAATGGCATATACCTATAGCAAGGGCAATTATTTACCGCATTGAAGCGTGTTACGGTGCACTGCAAATACCCCTTACCTGCATAAGCAGTTTTTTGGAAAAGTAAACTAACCCTTTACATTTTATTGAATTTTCCTGGTTGTGTAAAAAATACACATAAAACACAGGATGTGTGCATTTTCCAGTGTTAATAATTTTCTTACAGGTCTGAAAATGAGCATTACTGCAACCCATAACTCTGCACGCAGTATTAAAAAAAAATGTATTCCACATTATGTGAATATAGTTGACTGGAGTACCTCCAGATTTTTCTGCAGGAAAACATGTGAAAACATGTGAGTGGAACTTTCTCAATGAACATTAACTATTTGAATCCTTTTGCTTCTAGCATTAGTAAATATATAAGAAAGTATTTGATATTTTCTTGTTTTAAACATTTTATTTTTATTTTTTTTACAGTTCTTCAGTTGCTTCCCGGTTTCTGACCTAGGCCAAAATTATGTCATGCATCCCAGGAGTCTTCATGAGCACTTTTTTCTTTCATCTGGAGGACAGGAGGAGGGGTTTTCAGATGGATTCCAGGAAGGGAAGAAAAATGCTACATGAATCATCTGCCCTTACTCAAGATGGGCACCAGCAGTAATGTTAGATGGATGTTTTTCAAAGTGATTTATTAACCACTTAAGGACCACTTCACGCCGATATACGTCGGCAGAATGGCATGGCTGGGCACATCAACGTACAGGTACGTTGCCCTTTAAGAGCCCAGCCGTGGGTCGCGCGCGCGCCGCCGGTGGTGCGCTCACGACCCGGTCCTGAGCTCCGTGACCTCGCCCAAGGGACCCGATCGCCGCAGGTGTCCCGCGATCGAGTCGCAGAGCTGAAGAATGGATAGAGAGGTGAGTGTAAACAAACCTTTCCCCGTTCTTCTCCGTGGCATGTCAGTGATCGTCTGTTCCCTGTCATCGGAACAGACGATCAGTGACGTGTAACGTTTAGCCACGCCCCCCTACAGTAAGAATTACTTCTTAGGGTACACTTAACCCCTACAGCGCCACCTAGTGGTTAACCCCTTCACTGTCAGTGTCATTTTCACAGTAACCAGTGCATTTTTATAGCACTGCTCGCTGTGAAAATGACAATGGTCCCAAAAATGTGTCAAAAGTGTCCGATGTTTTTTATAAAAATGCCATAAAACGACCCCCTATTTTGTAAACGCTATAACTTTTGCGCAAACCAATCAATAATCGCCGAATTGCAATTTTTTTTTACCAAAAATATGTAGAAGAATACGTATCGGCCTAAACTGAGGGAAAAAAAATGTTTTTATATATTTTTGGGGATATTTATTATAGCAAAAAGTAAAAAATATTGAATTTTTTTCAAAATTGTCGCTCTATTTTTGTTTATAGTGCAAAAAATGAAAACCGCAGAGGTGATCAAATAACACCAAAAGAAAGCTCTATTTGTGGGAAAAAAAGGACGCCAATTTTGTTTGGGAGCCACGTCGCACGGCCGCGCAATTGTCAGTTAAAGCGACGCAGTGCCGAATCGCAAAAAGGGGCCTGGTCCTTTAGCTGCATATTGGTCCGGGGCTTAAGTGGTTAATAAAGTAAAGCATTGAGATGGATAGATGGGTGAGTTTGCTTTGAATATAAAAAATGAATTAAATCGAGTTTTTAGCTTCTGGTGCTCATATATAGTTTAGCTCTGCTTTAATCAGCTCAAGAAGATTATATTTCTAAAATACATGTAGCAAGTCCATTTAAAACGGTTTCCTTTTACTTAGGTACATATATTATTTGCAGATTTCCTGAGACTTGATGATTGCTAGCAAGTTAAATGATAAAGTCACCTATAACAACTGATCATACACGCCTTTTCTTCTGTCCAGTGTAGCTTCATAAATGAAACAGAGAGACTGACAGGTTGCTAATTGCTACGGTCAATAGAGATTTTCTTTCACTTTGATACTGGAAGGCTGATATTCTCTCTAATCAGCCAGCCCCTGAAGCTCTGTATGGCTCAGGTCAAAGGCAGTTTTAGCAGTAATAAGTACGGTGCAGTAGCAGGGCCTCTTTTTCTGAAAATGGCTGAAAGAAAAAAATGTCTATTCCAAATTTTCTGACACATAAATATGCAAGAGAATCTGAATGATGATATCCACAATACAAATATTTATTTCTTTTCAAATGCCTTCGAATGAAGCTAAGCTTTGTTCTCTTTTTTTCTACCCATTTAAAAGAAGGTATAGATGAGATCAGAGATATTTGATTATAAGGAGAAAATAATGGTCGGCATTTATGCAAAGCACAAAGCTGAAATGTAGACATACTCAATGCTGGTCATGCTCAATTCCTGGCCTATGCATTTACAGCTCAGAATCATATTTTTTATTTTTCTATTGTATAGATATGAGTGTGCACATTGCAGTACTGGGCTTATCATGTTGCTAATAGGAGTCATGCAATCCACAATGTCTATTGTGTATAAAGACTTCATAGCCCAGAGCATGTAAAGTCCTGTACACACGATCGGATAACCTATGGATTTTCGTCCGATGGATTTGTCCATCGGAAATCCGATGAAACTGTTTTTCATCAGTCTTGCCCACACACCATCAGTCAAAAAACCGACCGTTCCAAACGCGGTGACGTAAAACACTCCGATGAGCCGAGAAAAATGAAGTTTAATGCTTCTGAGCATGCATCGACTTGATTCTGAGCATGCATGGGTTTTTGATCCGATGGACTTGCCCATAGACGATCGGAGTTTTCGATCGGTTTTTTATCCATCGGAAAAATTTAAAACATGTTCTATTTTTTAAAACCGATGGAAAAAAGACAGATGGGTCCCATACACAATCGGTTGGTCTGATGAAAACCATCCATCGGACGGTTTTCTTCAGTCAAACCGATCGTGTGTACAGGGCTTCAGCCCCAAGTGGAACATACAGAAATTCCTGTATTGCACATGCCATTGCATAATGTAATATTATTGTAAAGTTTGAGAAGTCAATGGATTGCCCAAGGCACCAAAATCCCCCCAAAAAAAGATTGACGTTTAAGGTGCCAAAATACACTCACTATAAAATTATTAGGCTTTTATTCCTGCAATATGCATAAAATCACTTGAATAAAATCCATAAATGAAACCTCCCTTCGTTGCCCCCCATAGAATAACAGACACCACAACTGTAACAGTTGCAATAATTTCAAATTCTGATACAAAGATGTGAATAAGGTGTCTTCCATGGGTGAGTGATCTCTTGGTCTCTCAGCGTGTTTTGCGGGAACACCCCGCTTGCTCAGGAAGTAAGAGGTGCAAGTAAAGTAGAACATAACAATTCAAAGCAAAGCCATACAAATCGAATCTATAACAACATAACTAGAACTAGTAAATATGCTCACCAAGCCGGCGTCTAGAGATGTACCGGTACGACTCTGGATTGGAAAGGTGCAGCTGCAGCAATGATCAAATTTTTTAGGGCTGGCGATTCCCTTCAATGTAAAAATAATCCTAGCGGCTAAGAAGCCGCTGGATTTTTTTTACAGGTGGCGGAAGGGCGTCCCATCACCAATAAGGAAGCGACCTGCAGCATACAGTTCCTGGGACACAGTGAGAGGAGCTGATGTTGTTCCTCCCATTATGTGACATCAGAAACCGTAAGCAACAAGGATTTTGTCACTTCCGTTTTTGACCTTATGTAAACAAGCCGTTGCCAGCTTGAGCAAGCATCTGATCAAACCAATCTTGGTTTGATCAGATGCTTTGGAGGGCAGAGGAGAGATCTGGGGTCTAGTAGACCCCAGATCTCTCCATAAAGAGGGCCTGTCATGGCCAATGCTATCAGAAGACATGTTGTTCATCCCTTCTAACAGTACTAAAAGAGATCAAAAATAAGACACAGTGTAAAAAAAATAAAAAAAAAATAAAATTTAAAATAAATACTAAATTAAATGCGCCCCCGCCCTCCCAGGCATGCGCGCAAAAATAGACACATACATAAGTCGCCCACACATATGTAAATGGTGTTTGCACCACACATGTGAGGTATCGCCATGAATGTCCTAGCAAGCGCAATAATTCTAGCATCAGACCTCCTGCGTAACTCTGAACTGGAAAACTGTAAATGCTTATAAGCATTGCCTATGCAGAAGTAGTTTGGTACCATTCCACAAACATGCACAATTTTAAAGTGTGACATGTTAGGTATCTATTTACTCAGTGTAACATAATATTTTTTTTAGTTTTAAAGTGTAGAGAGATTAGAACATCTGTCAGGTTTTTTTATTGCTGTTTGTGTCTCTATTAGGGATATCCACCTTCTCTATTTATCATGTTTAAAATGATTATAAACGCATTAGGTTTTTTATCCTAATGAATTCTATGCATTAAGATAAAAAGCCTTCTGTGTCTAGCAGCTCCCCTTTAGCCCCCCTAATACTTACCTGAGATCCCTCTAGATCCAGTGATGTTGCGGGAGTGTCTCGGTTGCCCAGAACTCCCCTCCTTATTGGCTGAGACAGCAGCGTGGCGCCATTAACTCCCACTGCTGTCAATCAAAGTCATTCGGCCAATGAGGAAGGAAAGGGGGTGGAGGTGGGGCCACGGCTCCATGACTGAATGGACACAGGGAGCTGTGACTCGGCTCGGGTGCCCCCATAGCAAGCTGCTTGCTGTGGGGGCACTCAACAGGAGGGAGGGGCCAGGAGCACCGAAGAGGGACCCGAGAAGAAGAGGAGCTGGGCTGCTTTGTGCAAGACCACTGCAACAGAGCAGGTAAGTATAACATGTTTGTTATTTTTAACTAAAAAAAGAACGAGACTTTACAATCACTTTCTAAGTGGAAGTGAAAGAAAATACCAAATTTTGGGTTGTTACCAGAACAGGGATAGAGGGGAAATCTTCCAATGGGGACCCTAGTTCTGGTGACCCTGGTGACAACCAACAATTTTCTCTCAGGCCTCGTACACACGACCGAGTTTCTCGGCAAGAACCAGCAAGAAACTTGCTGGCAGAGATGTCTTGCCGAGAAACTCGTTTGTGTGTATGGTTTCTCGTCAAGAACCTGCTCTCTATTTTCTCGTCGAGATTCTCGTCGGCATGTTTCTCGATGAGAAAAGTGAGTGTGTGTACACTTACCTGTCCTCCCGGAAGCCCGCGCATGTTCGAAATGAATTTGACGCATGCGCGGTAGCTTCCTAGGCATAGGTAGGGTATACCAAGATGGCGGCGACGGCATCGAATGTGACGAGCACATGCTCGTCGTAGTCGATGACGTCACCGCGTACGCTCCATTCAAAGAACCGCGGGTTCTTTGAATCGAGCGTGTGTACACTCGGCCGGGACAAGTTTCTTGTCCAAGAATTTCGTCGAAAAAAACGACATGTTTTTTTCGACGAGAATCTCGGCCGTGTGTACGAGGCTTTAGTCCCAGTTTTGGTTATGGAGCAGGAAGTGAAGGAAAATCTCCCCATTGGGACACAGATGGAAAAAACCGATAGGGGTTTTATAGCCTCCCCTTTCCCTAAGCAAAAAAATAATAATTGTTTTGCCCTTAGTTCTACTTTTAGGGATGTGGATACAGTCATTTCTATAGAAAATGTAAATATATGAATTTGCCAAAAAATTGCAATGTGTACTATGCGTGTTTACCCTTACCTGTAGTTTACCTATAAGGGATTGCATAGAAGCAAAGCAAAGAAGTTACATTTTAAATGAATGAGAACTGCAGCAACAGTCCATGCTTGGACTGCAGTTTTGCTTATTAAAACTACTCCTGCTCTTATCAGACCCCATCTGGAAGGGATCTGTTATGCCGCGTACACACGATCGGTTTTACCGATGGACTTTTCTCATCGGACAAACCGATCGTGTGTGGGCCCCATTGGTCTTTTTTCCATCGGTGAGAAAAAATAGAACATGTAAAACATGTAAAACATTTAAATTTATCCGATGGGAAAAAAACGGTAGCAAATTCCGATCGTCTGTGTGGAACTCCATAGGACAAAAAACCCACGCATGCTCAGAATCAAGTCGACGCATGCTCAGAAGCATTGAACTCCATTTTACTCGGCTTGTCGGAGTGTTTTACGTCACGGTGTTTGGGACGGTCGGATTTTTGACTGATGGTGTGTAGGCAAGACTGATGGAAGTCAGCTTCATCGGATTTCCGATGGAAAAATCCATGGGATTAGAATCCACAGGAAATCCGATCGTGTGTACAGGGCTTTAGGAGAGTGCCAACTATGTATTCTAAAACCGCCATTCATGTGTACACTGCCTATGATTACTGAGATGTCACAGGTTGGCATCTGCATTTGACAAGTAATATTTACACTTTCAACAAATATATTACTGTGGCCATTCAGTCATGTCAGGTATACCTGTATACACAGAGTAGAGAAATTCTGGTGTAAAAGTACCCACAACCCTGCTGTCTCCCTCCCTACCAGCTGAGAAATTGTTTTAAAAAAAAACAGGCAAGCTATTCCCTTTAAATGATAAGCTGATCTATGATATAATAGAAACATTCCTAACAGTCTGTATTATAGCTATTTATTGCAACAGTTACTTTATCTAACAAACTCACAGCTACATTATATCCTCCTGTATAAATCAACCGCAAGCTGAATGCACTCCTTGAAAAAATCATTATTAATTACACTGAGCTATCGACTGAAAAATTGTCTTTCCTGTTATATTTCCTTATTGAAATGCAATATACATCTTTGGTTTACAGAATATTGCAAGAACAATTCTAATTAACTGAACGGACTATGATATAAATGGTATATTTAAAACAACAAAAAGGTAAAAAAAAAAGGAAACGTTCAATATTCGGTATTAACATACAGTACACTTTTATGCACTCCATCAATAGTACTGTATATAGTTAGTGAAAATTGATAATCTTGTTTTTTAACCTATGTTTGTGCATGTATCTGCAATCTCTAAATTTCATTTCCTTGGGTGGTATTATCTCACCTGTCTTGACAGATATATTCCACAGTTAATGTGATATTTAAGGCGTTTTTTTTTATTTAAATAACAAGCATGTTATACTTACCTGCTCTGTGCTGTGGATTTACACAGCACAGCCCCGATCCTCCTTTTCTCAGGTCCCCCGCTGGCGCTCCTGGCCCCTTCCTCCTGCCGAGTGCCCCCATAGAAAGCAGCTTGCTATGGGGGGGGGGGGGGGGGCACCTGAGCAGGCTCGTTCCTGAGGCACTGCTTTCTTTGTCCATTCAGACACAGAGCACGACTCAGACTCATCCCCGCTGTCTCATCGTTGGCTCACTGGCTGTGATTGACAGTAGCAAGAGCCAATGACTCCTGCTGCTGTCTCAGCCAATGAGGAGGCAGAGACCTCAGAGGGCTGCTGCTCTTCGGGGGCTGAGGTATTAGAGGGGGCTGGGAGGGGTTGCTGCACACAGAAGGTTTTTTTTTACCTTCATGCACAAACATTGAGCCTTTCCATCCACTTTAATTTCTCCTTCTGAAAAAGCTAGCTGCCTGGAATTCTGATTTTTTTTTTATATTCCTTTCGCTGCATACGTGTTTCAGGTCAATGAGCTGAAAATATTGAAGCTGCACACAGCCAGGCAACTATCTTTTTCAGAAGTAGGCCTGCAATGACAACCCACATATTTCCTTCATGAATGGTAATGAATCATGATAATATAAAATGAGTAAACTGACTGTGTGGAGGTAGAAGCGAGAAAATGACACAGATCCCCTTATGTAATATGTCTTGAGTGTTCATTATACACAACTCCTATGGTCTTAGGCTTGTTCAAGCGTCTGAAGGAGGGGCAGTAAAAATAAAGTAAAAAATAAGCTTCAGTTTTACCACCCCCTTAAATTGGTTAAAAAAGGCAAAACTTTTTTGCATTCCTTGCATTAGGGTAAAATAATGTTTAGGCATCAGTATCCCCCCTCACCCCCCCCCTCTTGTATTTACCTTAGCCCTCATTAGATCCAGTGCTGTGCCCGTCTGCAGCTATTTTCTCTCCTCACTTCCTGGTCTCACAGGCTTTTCTGAGCATTTTCCAGCATTGATAAAGCAGGTGGTGGGGCTGAATCCGCTGTCTTGCCCCCCCCCCCCCAAAAAAAAAAACGCACTGCACAGAACTGCATGTGAAGCGCAAAAGAACAGCACAGTATTCCTGTGCGATCCACATACAGTGCCTAGTGTGAACAGGGGCGGATCCAGGGGGGGGCAACGGGTCAATTGCCCCCCCCAAAAAAAAATAGTGAGCAGGCTGTGCTGATTCCGACCCCCCATCAGCCGTTGCTGACAGGCTCTCTGTGAAGGGACACATGCAGAGCTGCAGCTGTGGGGGATTTCCGCCCCTCCTTCTCCTCCTTGAGCCGAGCATTTACCTGGCAATGCCCGCTCCTATTGGCTACATTCAGAGCCAATGGCTGGGAAACTAGAACCTAGAGCATTATGGGGCATGTAGTCCCAGGTACCAGCAGGCCCCAGGATGATTCCCTGAGAGGACTGCAGCCCCCAGCTTTCCCGAGCATGAGGGGAGAAGAAGAGAGGAGAAGAGAGACCATGAGACTGTTGGGTGGAGGGAGCTAGAGATTCTATTATTATTGTCCAAGGTATGGACTTATTTCCCCTCCACCTGGCTGCAACCACCCTGTCCTCCCCTCCACCTGGCTGCAACCACCCTGTCCTCCACTCCACCTGGCTGCAACCACCCTGTCCTCCCCTCCACCTGGCTGCAACCACCCTGTCCTCCACTCCACCTGGCTGCAACCACCCTGTCCTCCCCTCCACCTGGTTGCAACCACCCTGTCCTCCACTCCACCTGGCTGCAACCACCCTGTCCTCCCCTCCACCTGGCTGCTCCCCCCATTCCTCCCCTCCACCTGGCTGCTCCCTCCAGTCCTCCCCTCCACCTGGCTGCTCCCCTTCAGTCCTCCCCTCCACCTGGCTGCAACCACCCTGTCCTCCCCACCACCTGGCTGCAACCACTCCGTCCTCCCCTCCACCTGGCTGCAACCACCCCATCCTCCCCTCCACCTGGCTGCAACCACCCCATCCTCCCCTCCACCTGGCTGAAACCACCCCGTCCTCCCCTCCACCGGGCTGCAACCACCCCATCCTCCCCTCCACCTGGCTGCAACCACCCCGTCCTCCCCTCCACCTGGCTGCAACCACCCCGTCCTCCCCCTCCACCTGGCTGCAACCATCCTGTCCTCCCCTCCACCTGGCTGCAACCACCCTGTCCTCCCCTCCACCTGGCTGCAACAACCCTGTCCTCCCCTCCACCTGACTGCTCCCACCCTGTAATAATAGAAATAATGCGCTTCAATCATCCTGACACCATATTAACCATGGTGCCGTGATGATTGAAGCGCCAACGCCAGCCATTGCCCCGACTAATTGCTCTGAGAAATTTTGGCAGTGCCCCTGCCGAGATTAGACTCTGGATCCGTCCCTGAGTATGAATGGACCCTAAAGGTTGTTACGGGAGCTGGGGCAAAACACATTCTCTCTCTTCCATCACCTCGATCACTGCAGAACCGTCACTCGCTGAATGCAGTTCTGGATTTTGTGTGCAGACTTCTCCTCACATCAGAGCCGCTTTATCCCGCACCCGCTAAGACAGGAAGCCCACGGAATGATGGACAGACCACTTTGTAATGTTAGAAAATGAGCAGTAGTAGCCCATATACACCTCTTATGCTGTGCTAACACCTAACACAATTATAGAAATATCTAATACAATGTGCAAAAAATAAGTGCAAAAGATATGCAATACTGAAAAATGTATATGCAATAAAGTGTTCACATAAATTTGCTAAATTATATTTCATGCAAAAGGTCCACTCTGCAGCTGTTGATTCCAAAAAAAGCTCTCAACATAACTTTGCCCCAACCAGTAAATATCAAACTTAATAAAGTGCAATAACCAGTAAAGTGCAATAAATCTTGCTACAAATACAATAAAGTCTATGGCCTCGTACACACGACCGATTTTCTCGGCAAGAACCAGCAAGAAACTTGCTGGCAGAGAGGTCTTGCCGAGAAAATCGGTCGTGTGTACGCTGCTAGCGGGTTTCTCGTCGAGAAAACCGACAAGAAACCTCGACGAGAAAATAGAGAACCTGCTCTCTATTTTCTCGTCGAGATTCTCCTCGGCATGTTTCTCGACGAGAAAAGTGAGTGTGTGTACACTTACCTGTCCGCCTGGAAGCCCGCGCATGTTCGAAATGAATTCGACGCATGCGCGGTAGCTTCCTAGGCATACGTAGGGTATACCAAGATGGCGGCGACGGCATCGAATGTGACGAGCGCATGCTCGACGTAGTCGATGACGTCACCGCGTACACTCCTTTCAAAGAACCGCGGGTTCTTTGAAACGAGCGTGTGTACACTCGGCCGGGACAAGTTTCTTGTCCAAGAATCTCGTCGAAAAAAACGACATGTTTTTTTTCAACGAGAATCTCGGCCGTGTGTACGAGGCCTGAGTGCTATAAAGTGCTCACTTCCCCCCTAATATTCGCTATTACTCAGTTCTTCTTCACATACAAATATCCATGAAATATAATTATCCCCTCTATAGAATTATCAAATGTAATAAAGTGCAATAGCCAGTAAGGTGCAATAAATATTGCAACACATAAAGTGCCCATGCGATAAAATGCTATATATATTATAAAAGTGTCTTGTGCAAAACAATTTGTGTCTTTACTTGCTCTCAGGATCAGGCACCTCCAGCGGATCTCACTTGAGAAAGAAGTTTTCAGGCGACTTTCACACTGGGACACCTCGGTGTTCAGCTCTAAAAGCACCACGCTGCCCATTCATTTCAATGGACAGGGTGTTTTGGGAGCTCTGTATTCAGCGCTCCCAAACCGCCCCAAAGATGCTGCTTGCAGGACTTGTTCTAACGTCCTGCAAGCACACCGCCCCAGTGTGAAAGCACTCAGGCTTTCACATTCGGGCAGCGTGGGAGGCAGTTTTCAGGCGCTTTACAGGCGCTATTTCTAAAGCTAAAATGCCTGAAAACCGCCTCAGTGTGAAAGGGGTCTAACTCGTAAACATTGTGATCCCCACCCCTGCCTTTTTTTTTTTAAGGGTAACCCCACCCCTGCCTGATCCTAAGTGTTCACAAATCAGCTGAATATTATTTCTGGTATCTATCCATGTGTATTGATATTTGTTATTTGCTGTACTTTTAGTCTGGATCTCCTCCTTGTTCTAATGTAAATGTATAGGATGCTTGTCAATGTATAGGAGTTTGTCTTTGTCTAGAATAGATAGAGGAACTGTGGGGAGGTCTTGTGCATGTATTCTGTTGTACTGTCATTTCTCCATGTGATGCTTTCTTTCATAAATATTAGACATGTGCATTCGTTTTCGTCCGAATGCATTTTCGTCCGAATTTCAGCTATTTTCGTTATCGTTTTAACAAACGAAAACGAAAGCACAGAATCCGAAAACCGAAAGATCCGACATAAACAAATGCTTTATTTTCGTTTTCGTTGCTACAACAGTTCGATATAGATAGGAGATTCGACGTGACGCTGACAATAACAATCTGTGTCTATCGAACCTGTGGTCGAATGTGCCTAACCTTAACTCTATTAGTCCAAGATTATTCTACATAGGAGAGAAAAGATTTGACATTATAGAGAGAAAAGATTCGACATAGGAGAGAAAAGATTTGACATTATAGAGAGAAAAGATTCGACATAGGAGAGAAAAGATTCGACATAGGAGAGAAAAGATTTGTTATTATAGAGAGAAAAGATTCGACATAGGAGAGAAAAGATTCGACATAGGAGAGAAAAGATTCGACATTATAGAGAGAAAATATTCGACATAGGAGAGAAAAGATTCGACATAGGAGAGAAAAGATTTGTTATTATAGAGAGAAAATATTCGACATAGAGAGAAAAGATCACTGCTGGAATTGGGTGGGGGAAGTAAAATAAAAATAAAGTTGATGATGAATGTTATTGGCTGATTGTAACCAAAGAGGAGGAGCAGTAAAATAGCTAGAATGACGAAGATTCGACAAAGCATCGAAAGTTAGAAGATTCGACGGTGCAGCAAAACTGTACGACGCTGCAATCGTACATTTCCGGTCAAATGCATCCGCCCATAGGCTATAGAAGAATTCTAATGTTGGTTGACTAGTAATAGTAATGAATAAATATAATTATTACTAGTCATACAACATTAGAATTCTTCTATAGCTTGTGGGCGGAACATTCGACCGGAAATGTATGATTGCAGCGTCGTACAGTTTCACTGCTCCGTCGAATCTTCTTTGAACATTCGACAGACACCATAAGCCTTCAATGACAGATTCGACCTTAATTAATTCAGATTTTCGGACTAATGCAATTTCTAACGAAAAACAAAATAAATAAAAACGAATTTCGGGAGTAACTAAATAAATTAATTTTTCGGACGAAAACGAAATTCCGAAACAAAATATTTCAGTGTGCACATGTCTAATAAATATATGAAAATCGAAATGTTAGCTATTTGGAGTGCTGCCTAATATGTATTTATTTATGGAATATTAATCCTCTTTCCTGACAGACTCCATGGCAGCCTACGTGTGGGTTAATCCCGCCCCTCATACCTCATAGGACCCTTCTCCCATAAATCTTTGCTCTGGGCCAGAGGCCGTGTTCCTTTTTTTGTCCTCCTCCTAGGACCAAGATATAGTCTTACCTTTTCATGAAGTTTTTCTGTAATCCAGGCCTGGCGGTGTGCACGGCGATACGTTGGTGGTTAGCGGTGATCCTCTCTGCAGTCCAGCAATCCATAGCTATTAGCAGGTGGACATGGGCGATATGATGTGATACCATGAAGAGCTTACTAACCTGGCCATTGGCAGGCAAGCGGCAATATGGCCAAACGTCCCAGCTATTAGCGGGAGGCTTTGCAAACGCCCGATCGTGCGGTGGGTCGAGCGAACAGCTCCCCAGTCCCAGGTTCTGGTCCGGATCGTGCCGTGGTGGTGGTAATGTACAAAGATATTCCTTTTATATGGTAGCCGTATCTCTGTGTTTTGTGTGTCTCCTTATTTTCTATCAAGCTCCAGTGAGTGGCCACGGCGGCTGGAGCGCAGCTGCGTTCCAGCTCGCCGTTTTAGGAAGTCGCTGCGCATCCGCAAGCCGCGAATGAAGATTCCGTGCTTGGTTCGTGCAGGCGCAGTTTCGCCAAAATGGCGGCGGCGGTCGCGCATGCGATTGGCCGCCACCGGATGGCAACCGCTATGGGGCGGTGACATCGTTAACGGTGGCAGATTTAAATAGCTGTCAAAGCAGCTATTACTTGGGATGACTTGCAGGCTTATGCGGTGTTTACCCAGGCACTGGGCTCTGGTTTACAAGGTAAATTGTTTGCTGCAGGCTCCCTGGGTGCTGGCTATGTTTTGTTATGTGCTCTCTCATGCCTGTTGTCACTCCTGTTTCTCATAAGGTTTTAATGATTCATTTCACTTTCAAACTGCCTTGCCATGGATCTGTCACCGCCCTCTTGTGGCCAACCCTTGCGCAGCAGGTAGGATTTATTTATTTTCTACCTGTGATGCTTGGGTTCACTCATTCAGGAGCTCCTAACCCTTTCTTTTTCACTCAGCTCTTCTAGGTCTGAACACCAAAGCATGGCAAAGACCGTCCTAGGTCTCAACGTTGTCACTCCTCTTCAAGGTCCAGACGTCAGATCTTCCTTTAGATCTAGGTACCACAGATAGGAGTCTAAAAACACCTCTGGGCGTCACTCTCACCGCCACTCCAGCCGCTCTGTGAGGAAAGCCTGCTGGGTATGCGGGGCCCATGTTCCTAAAGGCAAATCGCTCTGCGAGCGATGCTTTTCTAAAGTCGCATAAGAAAGAGAGGGTGGAGACCAACAAGTGGAAGCACTGGTCAGAAAGGTGGTCCGTGAGTCCCTGAGTAAAGGGGATTCTGGTCATACCCACAACCCTGCTGGCGACACTATGTCAGTCCCTATTAGGGATGATCTCAAGGCTCCAGGCCCTTCACAGCCGAGCCATTCCTCAATTGAAGCCTCAGACAGTGAGGTGGAGGTAGATGACCCTGGTGCAGGTTTTGAATTTGCCCTAGTACCACAGATGGTCAAAAGCTGTCAAAGAAGCTTTGAGATGGAAGAGCCAGTGGAGGCACCTTCCAAACAGAGGAAATATTTTAAACACCTCAAAAAAGAACGCCCTAATTTCTCCTTTTTGGGTGAACTCAGCGCAATAATTACCGACGAATGGGGTGGTGTTGAAAGGAAGAATTGCCTGTTAATGAAGGTATCAAAAATGTACCCATTTAAAAGCAAGGATGTAAAACACCTGGAGTCGGCTCCTCTCATTGACTCAGCCCTAATGAGGATGGTGAGGCACGTCACACTCCCATTGTAGGATACTGTTTCCTTTTAGGGATTGCCTGGAGTGGAAAATTTATACCGACCTCAAGCGCATCTACATTACAGCGGGTATGACCTGCAAACCAGCTCTAGCTCTCGCAGCCCTTTCTAAAGCAATGGAAGTCTGGGCAGACGACGTAGATGCTTCTCTGAGGAGCATCTCGGAAGAACTGGCCAGGAGCTCACCTATTCATGGGCTAAGGTTGACGTTGGCTTTTCTCGTGGGGTTTCCCTAGACATAATTCGCCTGGTGGCTCGGATCATGCTGACATCTGTCACGGCTAAGCGTGCCTTGTGGCTGCGCCCATGGGTAGCTGACCCTGCCTCCAAGCAGGCATGGTGCAGGATTCCATTTGGGGGTTCGTCCCTCTTTGGGAACATATCGGACAGTGCCATCACCCGTGCCACAGGGGGCAAGTCGGGGTTCCTTCCCCAGGATCGCCGTCTGCTAAACCAGAAGAGAACACAGCCCAGGCAAAGTTCAGATCGAGCAAGGAATGCTCGCTACTATAGGCCTGGCCGTGAGTTCAAGAAGACCTGGAAGAAAAAAAAAAAAAAAAACAGCCTTCAGGCCAGAAGTTTTCAAAAGGGGCATCTTCCGTTGGACAAGAATCCCCTAAGTCTTTATGATATTGCACCTGCCTAAAACAGAGCGAGTCAGCATCCTTGCCTCTCTCGGAAGAGAAAAAGCGAATTCTCCTGTCTCTCTTGTGGCTCAGGGCACTGCAATTCCAGTTCCAGACGACAAAAGGCTTTAAGGGGTCTACTCGCCCCTCTTCATGGTGTTGAAGAAAAACGTCTCCTGGAGGCCAGTTATAGACCTAACCCACTTGAATTCTTTTATCTAGAAGGAGAAGTTCAAGATGGAGACACTACTCATGATCAGTCAAGCAATCCAACCAGGCGATTGGCTTGTCTCTATAGACCTGAAGGACGCCTACTTCCATGTTCCGATCGCATCAGAAATCCAGAAATACCTTCGCTTTGCTGTCGATCAAATCCATCTGCAGTTCACCTGTCTCCCCTTCGGGCTTACAACATCGACTCGTGTGTTTTCAAAACTTGTTGGCTGTCGTGGCTCTGATCAGGACCAGAGGTATCCGTCTGTATCACTATCTAGATGACCTGCTGTTGTCTCGGGACAAGGAGCAGTTGCTAATCCACAGATCCCAGGTCATCTCCACTCTACTCGAGTTTGGTTGGCTTCTGAATCTGGAAAAGAGCCATCTGGATCCTACGCAGTCCCTGGTATTCCTCAGGGCACACTTCAACGCTATCAAGAGCACCATCTTGTTACCCCTGGAAAAATCCCAGTGATCCGGGAGTTTGGCTTGCAATGTCGTCCTCATCTCCAAGCCCCTCAATGCCTAAAGATCATTGGCACCATGGTGGCAACAACACCCATGGTAAAGTGGGCTCAGTGGAAAATGCGGCCCTTCCAGAAGGGTTTCCTCCAGCAGTATAATCCAGGGCTTCGGGATCACTTTATCCAAATAACCTCATCCATGCGGGAGAGCTTTCCTTGGTGGCTACAACAGAGGAACCTCCTCAATTGTCACTCCATCGCACCTGTGTCTTGGGTCACCATCACTACAGATGCCAGCAACAGGGGCTGACAGAAGTAGCCCAAGGCATATGGAATTTTCCCTCTCACAGGATAGTCTCCAATGTTCTGGAACTCCGGGCAGCGTTCTGCGCTCTGCAGGCCTTTCACCACTTAACAGCAGGAGACTCAGTCCTCCTAAGACTGGACAACACAACGGCAGTCGCATACATCAAGAGACAGGGGGGTACTCGCAGTCTCTTCTTGTCAAAGGAAATAGAGCCTATCATGATCTGGGCCCAGAAAAACCTGGCCAACCTGACAGCTGTCTATCTCCCTGGAGTCCCGAACGTTCAGGCAGATTTTCTGTTGAGAGTTTCTCTGGACAACGAGTGGACTCCCCCCCCCCCGAAGTCTTCAGGTGGGTCCTGTCCCTGGGAGTCATTCCGGAAGTAGACTTGTTCGCCTCCCCATGTAACTTCAGACTAGAGAGATACTACACGAGGTCTTGGTATTCCCAGGCTTTTGGGTAGATGCTCTGACAGACCGTTGGCGGTTCCACAGGGCCTATGCCTTTCCCCCGGTTCCTGTCATTCTCCGTTTTTTGTCAAGGCTCAGGATGGAAGAAGCAGAGATAGTGGCAATAGTCCCGTACTGGCCAAACAAGCCATAGTTTCCACTGCTGATGCAACTCAGCTTCCGGGACCCAGTTCCTCTACCCTCCAGACCAGATCTCCTATCACAAGGGGCATTTCTACATCCATGCCCGGCCCATCTACATCTGATGATCTGGTTCTTGAGAGGGGAAGGTTGGAGGCCCTAGGCTGTCCAAGTAGGGCCATCTCCACAATATTAAATGCCAGAAGAACAGGCACCAACAGGGTCTACCAGAGGATTTGGAAAAAGTTTTCAGACTACACCTCTTCCACTGCAGGTTCTTGCAATAACCCAAACATACATGATATCCTGGGCTTCTTACAATCAGGATTGGATCTCTCATTGTCAGTCAGCTCGCTGTGAGTCCAAATTGCTGTAATCTCTGCCTTTACGGGTGTTTCCTGGGCTAGACACCCTCTTACTCAGTAGTTTTTCAGAGGAGCAATAAGGCTCAGACCTCAGAGCCAAGTTTTTCTAATTGAGATCTTCCCCTTGTCCTGGATTTTTTCTTAGGTAGAGAGTTGGAACATGAAGACCAATCTTCTGTCAAATGACTCTCTCTAATAGTTGTCTTCTTGGTGGCTATAACATCGGCCAAGAGGGTCTCTGAAATCAGCTCTCTGGGATGCAAGGAGCCATTTCTAAACTTTTTAATTCCTATGTTGGGTTCAAACCCCAAAGTGGCATCTGTGTTTCATGACAATCAGGAGATTGCTCTTCCAACGTTCAGATCTACCGAGGATTCCAGTGTTTATCCCTTAGATGTTGGAAAAGCTCTGAGTCAGTATCTTGAAGCTACAGCTTCTTTCCGTCAGACCGACCACCTGCTCGTTCTTTTCACAGGAATTATAAGGGAATGCGTGCCTCTTCCAGATCTATCGGAGCAGGGATTGTTCAGGCCATTCAGTGGGCCTATAAAGCCAAGGGCTTGGCGCCTCCAGAAGCGGTGACTGCTCACTCAACTAGAAGTGTCTTCATCATGGGCGGCATCACGTCACGTGCCTCCAGAAGTTATTTGCAAGGTGACCTTGTGGTCTTCAATTAACACGTTCATAGCACACTACTGCGTAGAGCCAGCCTCATTATCTTCTGTTTAATTTGGTTTACGTATCTTGTCTATTGATGGTGCCAATTAAACCTTTTTTCTTTTGTCCAGCACTCTGCCCACCCGGTTGTGTATGGCTAGTTATTTCCCACACGTAGGCTGCCATGGAGTCTGTCAGGAAAACGGAAAATTTATATCAAATACTTACCGTAATTTTCCTTTCCTGATGGACTCCATGGCAGCAGGAGTTCCCTCCCAGTGGCTGGAGTAGGCTAAATTATGGAACACGGCCTCTGGCCCAGAGCAAAGATTTATGGGAGAAGGGTCCTATGAGGTATGAGGGGCGGGATTAACCCACACGTAGGCTGCCATGGAGTCCATCAGGAAAGGAAAATTACGGTAAGTATTTGATATAAATTTTCCGGTATCTTTCTTGAGAAAACCCAATCTATGGTTCTAGCATCCGTATTCATGTAATTAATTATTTATGCACTGATGTTATGGTTTGTGTCTTCATTAGCTTACCCTTTTTTTCACAAATTTTTTATAAAAAAAAAAAACGATATTCACAAGACATGTCACAATGCAGCAAACGTTTGTTTGCTTAATGCAAAGAATGATTTATTATAAAGTGGAAAAAGGGTCCTGGGAAAGTTCAGTAAATGGTTGCTTTTCTTTCCACTGTGAAGCCAAATATGGCACATTGATCTTTTGTAAATGAATTACGAGGAGATTGTGTTATTAATAATAGCTATGAAGCAGAGAGAGACACTAATCCCTAATTAACTGTTCATTTTAGATTATAATTGTACTCAACAAGGAGATCTGAAACAGACACAACAAAAATATGATGTTTGAGCAACTCCTATCCATCAACAAGATGTCATGAAAAGGTTTTCATTTGTTTTTCAAAAAGACAGAGGTATTCATAGTTACTAATGTGAGTACTTCCCGTATGTAGAGGGCCCTTCATCAGGGTACTTTAATGCTCCTGTCTGCTTTGTTACAGAAACCAAATGTTATAATTGTCCAATTCAAGAGCTAAATACTGTTGTTAAACAGAAGGTCATTGCAGATGAAACTTTGAATATATTCCTCATAATGTGCTACTTTTTGGCCACTGCTGAGTTAAAATGGCATTAAACTCAAAAGAAAAAACTTACTGTACTGCAACTTGACAATTATTAACCACGTAAGCCCTGGTTCACACTGGTGCGTTTTGACATGAGATTTGACATGTCAAATCGCATTTCAAAACGGCGGCATTTGCTGGCAATTGCCAGAAATGGCACCGTCCTAATCAGTGCGACGCCGCATTTGCGGCGCTGCACTGATTTCAAACTACTTCAAACTACTACTACTTTTTGCAATTTCAGCCCGCGATTTACATTGTTCTGCACAGATGTCTCTGTAATCGTGGCCAAAATCGGGACTGACAGGTGGGAGTGAAATCGTGCGAGTTCAGCTGAACTCGCACGGCTTCATTCCCGCAGCCCGGTGTGAACCAGGGCTCAATACCAGACACTTTCACCCCCTTCCTTCCCAGGCCAATTTTCAGATTTCAACGCTGTCACACTTTGAAAGACAGTAACCCAGTCATTCAACACAACACTGTACCCAAATTAAATTTGTATAATTTTCTTGGAGACAGACAGAGCTTTCTTTTGCTGGTATTTCATCAGCAGTGTTTTTTTTCTTTTTTTTTTGCTATATACAGGGGTCCCCGACTTACGAACGCCCGAGTTACGAACTTCTACTTAGGGACCGGGCGTTGCGGGGACCCTCTGCCATTTTGGGTGGACCGTCTGCTGTTCTGCGCATGCGCGGCCAGACGGAGCCTCTGGAAATGTTGAAATGTCCGTAATTGGCCCCACATGCGCAAAACGGCATTCGACGAAACATCGGAAAACATCGGAAATGTCCGTAATTACGAACATTTCCAATCTACAAACAGGAGGAAAGTCCCTAACGGGTTCGTAACCTGGGGACCCCCTGTAAATGAAAATATACCAAAAATTAAAAAAGAAACGTGATCTAAAAGATCATTATCTATATATAGATCTATAGATGTGTATATATATATATATATATATATATATATATATATATATATATATATATATACTGTGACAGCAGGAAGGTAAAGTCACCTGGTTGCATCCAGGGGGGTAGATATATTTCGCCCAGATTCAGGCTTTACACCGACTTATACAACTAGGTGGAGAGTTGTATAAGCCCAGCTGAGGATAGTGGGCTCATGGATGACTCATACCTCTAGGGAGAGTGTGGGGCGTCGTGCAGACAGGGAGTTGATGAGACCAGCTGAAGCTTGTCAGCTCATTTAGGCCTCTATAAGAACTCCCAGCTTCATTAGATGTTAGCTCATGCCTGGAAGCAGACCTGTGTGGACTTCCTGGAGAGAGTGAACCCTTGTGCGGTGAGACAAAGCATGTGTGGCTATTTGCTTGGACATTTAAAACCAGGGACTTAGGGACTAGGACTAGGACAGCACTAGGCTGATCCCAGTTGTTAGTTAGGAAACCTGTATGTTTAGTCAGAGGTCAAGTTGACCAGGATTTATTTTGTTTATGTTTCTTTTGGCTTTGCTGTGTTTTGTCACTGTAAATAGAAAATAAACCGCACTTTTTTTTGACAACCTCCGTTTGCTGGGCCTGTTTTTGTGTGGGGAGCCCATCCCCGGGGGTCACACACACCCGCTGCCGAGCTAACCCCCTCACAGTTGGTGGAGAACCAGTGGCAGTTTTTTTTTAAGCCAGCATGGAGGAGATACTGAAGCAGCTGGCTCTAGCAAATGCCAATCAACAGCAGACAAATGCAGGTTTGCAAAAGAGCCTTGCAGCTCATCAACAGAGCCTTGCAGCTCAACAACAGAACTTCGCAGCCCAGCAGCAAGCTCATCAACAGAGCCTTGCAGCCCAGCAGCAAGCTCACCAACAGAGTCTGGAAGCTCAGCAACAAGCCCAGCAGCAATCTGAGGCCCGCTTCATAGACCTGTTACAGAAGCAAGAGCAGAGACTACAACAAATGGAAGCAGTAATGCAGCAACGTCCGCAGACCAGTGAGGGAAGCCGTCCCACTAATACCGCGTCCTTTGGGGTGAGTCGTTTATTGACAAAAATGACTGGAGAGGATGATCCAGAGGTATTTTTGACCACATTTGAAAGGACTGCTGAAAGAGAAAAGTGGCCTGAGGAGCAGTGGGCTGGACTGGTGGCTCCTCTGTTAACTGGTGAATCGCAGAAGGCTTACTATGACCTAGAGCCTGACCAAGCAAAAGACTATGTGATGCTAAAAGCTGAAATATTGGCAAGGCTGGGTGTCACCCAGGCTGTCCGGGCTCAGCGTGTGCATAACTGGACTTTCCAGCTTGGAAAACCCCCCAGGTCTCAAATGTATGATCTCATTCACCTGAGCAGAAAGTGGCTACAGCCAGAGACTTTGTCCGCACCAAAGATTGTGGAACGTGTTGTAATGGATCGGTTTTTGAGAGCTCTTCCTACTGCCATCCAAAAGTGGGTAAGCCATGGAGACCCAGAGACGGCCGATGGTCTTGTGGATCGTGTGGAGAAATACTTGGCTACAGAGAACCTGACGGCCTCTTCCAGAGACACTCGGACTTTCCACCCTAAGACCAGACCATCCCCAGGGGCGGATAAGAGGATTCCAAGGGGTGAGGGTGGAGAGAGTGAGAGGGTGGGAGCTCTACCCCAAGTTTGGCGAGAACAGCCTGGGAAATCAGCGGCTCAAGAGGCGGCAAGAAGGATCGTTTGCTACCGCTGCCGGCAAGCGGGACATATTGCAGCCAATTGCCCGGTTGTGGAGGAACCCATGCAGTGTGACTTTCTGACGGGCAGACGTCAGTCGCTGTGTGCGACAGTCGCATGCACTGCCATTCGAGGAACTGAGAAACATTTATGCAAAATGTGTGTTAATGGTAGAAATGTTGTGGTATTGCTGGATTCAGGTAGCCTTGTGACCCTGATAAAGGCTGAGTTAGTTAAAACAGAGGTCTCTGGGAATAGCAAGGTAGCTGTTATTTGTGTGCATGGGGACACCCGAGAGTATCCAGTGACTACAGTGTGTTTCGAGACCCCCAAAGGTACCCTCTCTCATCCAGTGGGCTTAGTATCTCAGTTACCGCATGACGCCATTGTGGGAAGGGATTTTCCGAAGTTCTGGGAACTGTGGGATGATCCTGAGCCCCCCACTGGTGCCCCTATGTACCAGGAATGTGATAGCCAGAACTCCCCTGAGAGTGGTGAGGACTCTCCGGAATTTCCCTTATCAGTATTGGCAGGGGAGACTCAAGAAACTGGAGAGGAGCCCACCTCCTCAGACGAAAACCTACCGTCTGTGGAGTTTTCTGATCTTGAGGTTCACAGGGAAAACTTTGCCACAGAACAGTTGAAAGACCCCGCCCTAATAAAGGCACGGGAAAACGTAGTGAAAATAGATGGCGAGTTAGTGAACCCAGATAATACCTGCACTTACCCATACTTCAGCGTAGAGAAGGACCTACTGTATCGGGTGGCAAAAAGGGCAGAAGAAACCGTTGAGCAGCTTGTGGTGCCCAAACCTTACAGGAAGTTGGTGTTGGAGTTGGCCCATGGGCACATTCTTGGAGGTCATCTGGGGACAGAGAAAACCCGAGAGAGGGTATTACAGAGATTCTATTGGCCGGGGGTGATGAAGGACATAGAAAATTATTGTTCCTCCTGCCCTGTGTGTCAGAGGTCGGCCCTGATGCCACATTTCCGTAGCCCGCTGGTCCCTCTACCCATCATTGAGGTCCCGTTTGAGAGGATCGCCATGGATTTGGTAGGTCCTATAATCAAGTCCGCTAGGGGGCACCAGTACATATTAGTTATAATGGACTATGCCACCCGTTATCCAGAAGCGATCCCTCTCCGAAATACCTCGGCCAAAACCATAGCCAAAGAGCTATCTCTTGTGTTTAGCCGGGTGGGTATTTGTAAAGAACTGCTTACGGATCAAGGTACACCCTTTATGTCCCGGGTTATGAAGGAGCTGTGTAAATTGTTCAAAGTGACGCAATTACGTACATCTGTGTATCACCCCCAAACCGATGGGCTGGTTGAAAGATTCAACAAAACCCTAAAACAAATGTTGAAGAAAGTGGTGGATAGAGATGGAAAGGATTGGGACTGTCTACTTCCTTATCTGATGTTTGCTATTAGGGAGGTGCCCCAATCCTCTACGGGATTCTCCCCCTTTGAGTTACTGTATGGGAGACACCCAAGAGGGCTGTTGGATATTGCCAAGGAAACTTGGGAAAGTGAGAGTTCTCCCCACAGGAGTGTGATTGAGCATGTCGCCCTGATGCAAGACCGAATTGCACAGGTAATGCCCATCGTGAAGGAACATTTGGCCCAAGCGCAGTTAGCACAGCAGAGAGTGTACAACCGTGGAGCCAAGACCCGTACCTTTTCCCCGGGGGATAGGATACTGGTACTTGTCCCTACGGTTGAAAGTAAATTCCTTGCCAAATGGCAAGGCCCCTACGAGATAATGGAAAAAGTGAGCGAAGTGAATTACAAGGTCAGACAACCAGGAAGGTGAAAGCCCGAACAGATCTATCACGTTAATCTGTTGAAAGCCTGGAGGGATAGAGAGTCCCTAGTCGCAGACACTTGGTCACCAGCTCAAACTGGTTGCGTGATTCCTGAGGTTGGAATAGCAGCCACCTTGTCACAACCCCAACAACAGGAGGTTAAGGAGTTTGTGCTTCGCAACAAGGAGGTATTCTCTGAGCTGCCGGGACAAACATCTGGGGTAGAGCATGACATCATTACCCCGCCCGGTGAAAGGGTGAAGTTAAAACCCTATCGGATCCCAGAGGCCCGAAGGGAGGCAATACGGGAGGAAGTACAGAAAATGCTGAACTTAGGGGTGATAGAGGAGTCCCAAAGTGATTGGTCTAGTCCCATTGTGTTGGTGCCTAAACCGGATGGGAGCTGGCGATTTTGTAACGATTTTCGTCAGTTGAACAAAGTTACAAAATTTGACACCTACCCCATGCCACGTATAGATGAGTTGATCGACCGGCTGGGAACAGCCCGATACATGACGACTCTTGACCTCACAAAAGGGTATTGGCAAATCCCCCTGGCCAAATTGGCCAAAGAGAAAACCGCATTTGTAACCCCAGACGGGGCGTTCCAATATAAAAGAATGCCGTTCGGGTTACAGAATGCGCCGGCCACATTCCAGCGGAAAATGGACCAGATGCTGAGGCCCCATCGGAAGTATGCTGCGGCTTACCTGGATGACGTAATTGTCCATAGCACAGATTGGGCCTCACATCTGCCAAAAGTGCAAGCAGTCCTGGACTCTGTTCGGGAAGCGGGGTTTACGGCTAACCCCAAGAAGTGTACCATTGGGCAGGAGGAGGCCAAATATCTTGGGTACACCATTGGGAGGGGAGTAATAAAACCCCAACTCAACAAAGTCGAGGCCATCCAGAGTTGGCCACGTCCCAACAGCAAGAAGCAGGTACGAGCCTTTCTGGGAATCGCTGGGTATTATCGGCGATTCATTCCCCACTTTGCTTCTAAGGCTGTGCCCCTAACCAACCTAACGAAGGGGAAAGGGTCGGTCATGATTAAATGGACCCCCGAGGCTGAGGCAGCATTCCAATTCTTGAAACAAGCCTTATGTAGCCAGCCAGTGTTGTACTCACCCGACTTCTCTAAAGACTTTGTCGTACAAAGTGATGCGTCAGATGTGGGGTTAGGAGCAGTATTGTCCCAGGTCTGGAACGGGGAAGAGCACCCAGTCATTTACCTCAGCAGGAAGTTGAAGTCCCATGAGGTAAATTACGCCACCGTTGAAAAGGAGTGTTTAGCGGTGAAGTGGGCTCTAGATTCCCTTCGGTACTACCTGCTAGGTAGGCACTTTGACATGGTTACGGATCACGCTCCGTTAAAGTGGATGGCTCAAAACAAGGAAACAAATAGAAGAGTGAATAGGTGGTTCCTGGCCCTCCAGGAATTCAACTTCACAGTAAAGCATCGCCCTGGCGTTCAAATGGGGAATGTGGATGCTTTGTCTCGAGTACATGAATGCCTGATTGCTGGTGTTCCAACCCCGAGGTTAAAACAAGAGGGGGGGGTATGTGACAGCAGGAAGGTAAAGTCACCTGGTTGCATCCAGGGGGGTAGATATATTTTGCCCAGATTCAGGCTTTACACCGACTTATACAACTAGGTGGAGAGTTGTATAAGCCCAGCTGAGGATAGTGGGCTCATGGATGACTCATACCTCTAGGGAGAGTGTGGGGCGTCGTGCAGACAGGGAGTTGATGAGACCAGCTGAAGCTTGTCAGCTCATTTAGGCCTCTATAAGAACTCCCAGCTTCATTAGATGTTAGCTCATGCCTGGAAGCAGACCTGTGTGGACTTCCTGGAGAGAGTGAACCCTTGTGCGGTGAGACAAAGCCTGTGTGGCTATTTGCTTGGACATTTAAAACCAGGGACTTAGGGACTAGGACAGCACTAGGCTGATCCCAGTTGTTAGTTAGGAAACCTGTATGTTTAGTCAGAGGTCAAGTTGACCAGGATTTATTTTGTTTATGTTTATTTTGGCTTTGCTGTGTTTTGTCACTGTAAATAGAAAATAAACCGCACTTTTTTTTGATTTTGAAAACCACAACCTCCGTTTGCTGGGCCTGTTTTTGTGTGGGGAGCCCATCCCGGGGGTCACACACACCCGCTGCCGAGCTAACCCCCTCACAATACACATGATATATATCTGAGCTCTGGTTTTATTATGTGATTAACCACTTAAGCCCCGGACCAATATGCAGCTAAAGGACCAGGCCCCTTTTTGCGATTCGGCACTGCGTCGCTTTAACTGACAATTGCGCGGTCATGCAACGTGGCTCCTAAACAAAATTGGCGTCTTTTTTTTCCCACAAATAGAGCTTTCTTTTGGTGGTATTTGATCACCTCTGCGGTTTTAATTTTTTGCACTATAAACAAAAATAGAGCGACAATTTTGAAAAAAATGCAATATTTTTTACTTTTTGCTATAATAAATATCCCCAAAAATATATAAAAAAAATATTTCCCTCAGTTTAGGCCGATACGTATTCTACATATTTTTGATAAAAAAATAACGCAATCAGCGTTTATTGATTGGTTTGCGCAAAAGTTATAGTGTTTACAAAATAGGGGGTCGTTTTATGGCATTTTTATAAAAAAAAAAATCTTTACTAGTAATGGCGGCGATCAGTGATTTTTTTCGTGACTGTGACATTATGGCGGACACATCGGACACTTTTGACACATTTTTGGAACCATTGTAATTTTCACAGCGATCAGTGCTATAAAAATGCACTGGTTACTGTGAAAATGACACTGGCAGTGAAGGGGTTAACCACTAGGTGGCGCTGTAGGGGTTAAGTGTACCCTAAGAAGTAATTCTTACTGTAGGGGGGCGTGGCTAAACGTTACACGTCACTGATCGTCTGTTCCGATGACAGGGAACAGACGATCACTGACATGCCACGGAGAAGAACGGGGAAAGGTTTGTTTACACTCACCTCTCCCCGTTCTTCAGCTCTGTGACCCGATCGTGGGACAGCGGTAGCGATCGGGTCCACGGGTCCCACGGGCGCTGTCACGGAGCTCAGGACCGGGTCGCGAGCGTGCCATTCTGCCGACGTCGGCGTGAGGCGGTCCTTAAGTGGTTAATAAAAACGTTGTATTTTTTTACTTACCTTATGTGTTATGCTTTTGCCTCAGTAAAGCCTCGTACACATGATCGGATTTTCCGTGGACAAAGCGTAGGACTTTTGTCCGAAGGGCGTTGGCCGTGAACTTGGATTGCATACAAACGGCAAAGATTTGTCATCCAACAAACAGAAACAACGTGTTTTTTCTGCTCTTTAGCACCACCCTTTGGGCAACTTCTGCTACTGTTGTCTTATGGATAGCATTGCTTCTGTGCATGCGTGTTTTCCGACGGACTTGTGTACACACGATCGGAAAATCCGACAAGACACATTTGTTGTTGGAAAATTTTAAAGCATGCTATCCCACATTTGTTGTCGGAATTTCTGACAACAGTTGTCCGATGGAGCATACAAACGGTCGGATTATCCGACAACATCCTACCATCACACAATTCCCGTCGGAAAATCAGATCGTGTGTACGAGGCTTAAGAAGCCTTTAAAGTCCATTGCTTTTGGGGAAAAAAATATTTTACATGTGCATACTAATATGAGATGTGGCAGCGTACATTTATTCCCCATGATATGACAGTGTACTTAGAGTTATTAAAAAAAAAAAAAATGTTTTCTTATTAACGTGTTTCTGTTATAACATTATGCAAATAAATAAAATTTCTTCGTAATTTTAGGCCAAAATGTATACTGCTACATTTCTTTGGTGGAAATAGCCCAAATCAATGTATATAATTTAGTCAATGTGAAAGTTATAGAGTCTACAAACTGTGATATATATATATACACTTTATTACCAAAAGTATTGGGACACCTGCCTTTACACTCACATGAACTTTAATGGCATCCCAGTCTTAGTCCGTAGGATTCAATATTGAGTTGGCCCACCCTTTGCAGCTATAGCAGCTTCAAATCTTCTGGGAAGGCTGTCCACAAGGTTTAGGAGGGTGTCTATGGGAATGTTTGACCAGTCTTCCAGAAGCGCATTTGTAAGGTCAGGCACTGATGTGGACGAGAAGGCCTGGCTTGCAGTCTTTGCTCTAATTCATCCCAAACGTGTTCTATCGGGTTGAGGTCAGGACTCTGTGTAGGCCAGTCAAATTCCTCCACCCCAAACTCGCTCATCCATGTCTTTATGGACCTTGCTTTGGTCACTGGTGCACAGTCATGTTGGAACAGGAAGGGGCCATCCCCAAAACTGTTCCCACAAAGTTGGGAGCATGAAATTGTCCAAAATGTCTTGGCATGCTGACATCTTAAGATTTCCCTTCACTGGAACTAAGGAGCCAAGCCCAACCCCTGAAAAACAACCTCACACCATAATCCCCCCTCCACCAAATGATTTGGACCAGTGCATACATCCCAACTTTTAAAAGTCCCACCGCGGGACATTCAGATCTCCCCTCTCCCCTGCAAGCGAAAGTTGTTGAGCGGGGGGGGGGTTGTCGCATTTTTCGCCGCTGCCGCCGATCGCTAGGGGGGGGTTCCGCGGAACACTGTTTTGCACCGGGGGGGGGGGGCTTACCTGCTCGTTCGCTGTTTCCTGCTCTTCATGCTGTCTGCTGTGTGGGAAAAATGACACTCTCGCGGGACTGCGGGAAGGAGGGGCCTATGCGGGTAAAACCCGCAGAATCCGTGCCAGTTGGGAGGTATGCCAGTGTACAAAGCAAGTAACTGCTTAAAAAATGTTATCTGGAGTACAGCTTTAATTTGAAGTGAAGTTCATCCAAATCTGCTAGTGCAGCTAACATTACCCTCTTCCCAGATTGACAGCAGAAGTTGACAACAGATTCTGCTGTCCAAAAGTGTCTCCATTTTTCCTCCATCCATAGTGGAAAAGCACTAAGACAGGAAGTGTGGTGGGTGGAAAACAGGGTGTAAATAAAGGAAAGAAAGCCCCAAAAAAAAAAAAGAATTCAGCCACTACATTTAAGAACTGATGAGATACAGTACAATACAATTTTGTTTTTGGGTTTAGAGTGAAATTAAAGTCTCACTTTTTATTTAATAAAACAAAAACAAACAAGTCATACCTACCTGCTCTGTGCAGTGATTTTGCACAGAGCAGCCGGGTCCTCCTCTTCTAGGGTCCTACGTTGGCACTCCTGGCCCCTCCCTCCTGCCGGGTGCCCCCACAGCAAGCCGCTTGCTATGAGGGCACCCAAGCCATCTTTGCATTGTTTCGCTGGCTGTGATTGACAGCAGCAGGAGTCAATGGATCCCAATGCTGACAATCAGGAGTGTGAGTCCCCGGAGAGACAAGGCTCTCGTGGACATCGCTGGATCGAGAGGGGGCTCAGGTATGTATTGGGGGGGGGGGGGGCTGCTGGGGGGTTACTGCACACAGAAGGTTTTTTACCTTCATGCATAGAATGCATGAAGGTAAAAAACCTTGTGCCTTTACAACCACTTTAATACTGCTTATACTATACAGTATACAGTATACTATACTGTATATATATTGTGATGTTTGGATGCTAGTAAATTACTTGACTCAAACAAGCTCTTCAATTTGCTCAGTATGCATTTTGGCATAACATTTATGTTACATATAGGGTTTTTTTTTTTTTCTACTAACGATACTGTTTTTTTAATCCACCATAACCCTAAAAACGAATTCTAACCAGAATAGAAAAGTCCATTTTGGGTGGCATGGTGCAGGCTTTCTGTTCTCCTTTTGGGACTTCACTGCTGTTCAGAATGCATACAGAGAAAACTTTTTCGTCCCAGAATAGCTTTTCTTTAGGAAAACTCTCAAAGAGTCAAGTGCGTACTATATACAGTATATTCTTATAGAGAAGTCACGAGAAGAAGCAAAGCCTAGTAATACTTCATGATATGTAAATATTCTTGAGCAATGTATGAAGCAGTGGCGGCTGGTGCTCAAATTTTTTGGGGGGCGCAAACAAACTGAAAAAAAAAACAAAACATCAATTGCCGCCACTGTGCCCATTAAACGCAGCCACTGTGCCCAAACGCCACTAGTTTGTCCCCAAATGCAGCCAGTTTCCCCCCATATACAGCCAGTTTGTCCCCATATGCAGCCAGTTTCCCCCCAAAATACAGCCAGTTTGTCCCCAAAATACAGCCAGTTTGTCCCACATATACAGCGAGTTTGTCCCCCATATACAGCCAGTTTGTCCCCCATATACAGCCAGTTTGTCCCCCATATACAGCCAGTTTGTCCCCAAAATACAGCCAGTTTGTCCCCAAAATACAGCCAGTTTGTCCCCATTATACAGCCAGTTTGTCCCCAAAATACAGCCAGTTTGTCCCCATATGCAGCCAGTTTGTCCCCATATACAACCAGTTTGTCCCCAAAATACAGCCAGTTTGTCCCCCAAAATACAGCCAGTTTGTCCCCCAAAATACAGCCAGTTTGTCCCCCAAATACAGCCAGTTTGTCTCCAAAATACAGCCAGTTTGGCCCCCAAAATACAGCCAGTTTGTCCTCCAAAATACATCCAGTTTGTCCCCATATACAGCCAGTTTGTCCCCATATACAGCCAGTTTGTCCCCCATATACAGCCAGTTTGTCCCCCATATACAGCCAGTTTGTCCCAAAATACAGCCAGTTTGTCCCCATATACAGCCAGTTTGTCCCCATATACAGCCAGTTTGTCCCCATATACAGCCAGTTTCCCCCCATATACAGCCAGTTTCCCCCCAATATACAGCCAGTTTGTCCCCCAATATACAGCCAGTTTGTCCCCCATAATACAGCCAGTTTCCCCCGAATATACAGCCAGTTTGTCCCCCATTATACAGCCAGTTTGTCCCCAAAATACAGCCAGTTTGTCCCCATATACAGCCAGTTTGTCCCCATATACAACCAGTTTGTCCCCAAAATACAGCCAGTTTGTCCCCCAAAATACAGCCAGTTTGTCCCCCATATACAGCCAGTTTGTCCCCCAAAATACAGCCAGTTTGTCCCCCAAATACAGCCAGTTTGTCTCCAAAATACAGCCAGTTTGGCCCCCAAAATACAGCCAGTTTGTCCCCCAAAATACATCCAGTTTGTCCCCATATACAGCCAGTTTGTCCCCATATACAGCCAGTTTGTCCCCCATATACAGCCAGTTTGTCCCAAAATACAGCCAGTTTGTCCCCATATACAGCCAGTTTCCCCCCATATACAGCCAGTTTACCCCCATATACAGCCAGTTTCCCCCAATATACAGCCAGTTTGTCCCCCAATATACAGCCAGTTTGTCCCCCATAATACAGCCAGTTTCCCCCGAATATACAGCCAGTTTGTCCCCCATAATACAGCCAGTTTGTCCCCAATATACAGCCAGTTTGTCCCCCAAATGCAGCCAGTTTGTCCCCCCCCAGCCCTGCACTTACCTTCCTCGAGTCCTTCTTCCGTCCTCGATGTCTTCTCCTGCCCTCGATGTCGCTTCAGCCAATCAGGTTACCGGTAACTAGAGTTGAGCGGACACCTGGATGTTCGGGTTCGACGGGTTCGGCCGAACTTCGGAAAAAAGTTCGGGTTCGGGACCGAACTTTAACCCGAACCCGAACCCGAACACCATTGAAGTCAATGGGGACCCGGACTTCTAAGGACTAAAAAGGCTCTAAAAAAGTAATGGAAAGGGCTAGAGGGCTGCAAATGGCAGCAAAATGTTGTTAAGAGCATGGCAAGTGCTCTGCAAACAAATGTGGATAGGGAAATAACTTAAAATAACATAAAAAAAATAAAAAAATATGCTGGAGGCCCCCTTTTCAGCAGAAGAGGTACGGGAAGTCATTAAGAACCTCAGAAACTCAACGGCACGATGCCACACATATGGTGGGAATGCCCCAGAATACGCCCTTTCTGGAATAAATTATTCAATTTAATGGATAAGCTAGTGGGAAAATAAAATACTTTGAAATAAAAATGTAGCTGGGTGCTAAATTTAAGGGAAGTGTTTGAGTGGTAAATAGGCTCAAACACCCTAATTCTGTAGGATTCATGGACCATTTTGTCCTCGGGGGACAGTATTGGTGTGCAGTTCCCTGCGGCCTACAGGTGGCGCTGCCATGGTAGGCTAGGGTTGAACCGCCGATACAGTGCTGTGCCTTTTGTGTCCCCTCTTGGCAGTAGTACAGCGGGGCGGGGAACCTGCTGTGCATGCCGGGAGAGCATATAAAAGGGGCAGACCTTTGGCCTGGGGGCTGATGTCCAGTGGGGTCCATGCCCAGGTGCCTTCGGCCTGGGTGCATGTGTTCCTGTTCCATCTCGGGTACCTTTAGCCCGGGGTGAGGAACTATCCTGGAGTTCCTGCTGCCCTGGGTATGAAGGCCTAGGTGCGGGAGTAAAGCCTGGAGTCCAGAGCCTTCGTCTGGAGTCCGCTAAGGGTCGAGGAGTCTTAGGGTGCCGCCTCATGTAGGGGACCATGTTCCAGGGAAGGGAGGATCATTCTGAT
Organism: Rana muscosa; assembly: GCA_029206835.1. Taxonomy (NCBI): domain Eukaryota; kingdom Metazoa; phylum Chordata; class Amphibia; order Anura; family Ranidae; genus Rana; species Rana muscosa. The sequence goes on from CM055123.1 coordinate 169,440,806, forward strand.
GGACCGATGCAGAAGTCACGGTGAAGGAAGGGTCTGTTGACTCCCTGGAGAGATGTCTTCCCCTTGATATGGGCTAGGTTCGTAGAAGGAGAAGCTCAAGGTCAAGGTCATCTTGACTGTATCAGAGGCCTTATTCACCCGGCCCGTGGCAGGGGCCTTATACACCCTGGTCTGTGGCAGAGACCAAAGTTCTCCAGGTCTGTGGCAGGGGCCTTGTACACCCGGTCTGTGGCAGAGACCAACCTCAAGGTCTGTGGCAGAGACCGTGCACCTAAAACTGTTTGAGAAACCTAAGCAGTGAAGTGAATGTGCTACGTTTGTGCCTGGACCTCCTCCACACCTTAAGCTGTCCTGTTTCTTTGCTCTAACCTTTTCTATCCGAGTAGAGTTTATTTTCCCATGAGAGAATAAGAGTTGTAATTTCAGCTGGTGTGGACATTGACTTTACTGGGAATTAAAGGACTTGCCTCTACCTACAGTAGAGGTGAGAATCATCCTCTGGAGGAGTTTTGACTCCGGCTGTGGACACGGCCCGTCAAGTACACCGCTCAACCTCTTTATATAGGTGGGTACGGGCCCCTAAATGGCATTTTTTGGAAGAGCAGAACACACCCACAGTACGTAACCGCTGAATCGCACAGATACAGAACTGCAGAAAATGCTATTCAAAAAAATTTTTGTTTTTTAGTATAGCACAGTAGGAGAAAACTATATAGAAATTGTTTATTTCACACACCTCCACATATGTATAACACACTGCAAACTATTTTTTGTGCCCCTAAATGGCGTTTTTTGGAAGAGCAGAACACACCCACAGTACGTAACCGCTGAATCGCACAGCTACAGAACTGCAGAAAATGCTATTAAAAAAAAATGTTGTTTTTTTAGTATAGCACAGTAGGAGAAACCTATATAGAAATTGTTTATTTCACACACCTCCACATATGTATAACACACTGCAAACTATTTTTTGTGCCCCTAAATGGCGTTTTTTGGAAGAGCAGAACACACCCACAGTATGTAACCGCTGAATCGCACAGCTACAGAACTGCAGAAAATGCTATTAAAAAAAAATGTTGTTTTTTTAGTATAGCACAGTAGGAGAAAACTATATAGAAATTGTTTATTTCACACACCTCCACATATGTATAACACACTGCAAACTATTTGTTGTGGCCCTGAATGGCTCTTTTTGCAAGCGTACATTAAAGTGCAAATTTTATTTTTTTGTTTTTTTGCCCTAAACGGGTCTTTTTTTGCACGAGCAAAATAAAATGCAATTTTTTTATTTTTTTTGCCCTATGGGTCTTTTGGAAAAGAGCACAATAAAGTGCCTTTTTTTTTCCCCCCTAAATGGATCTTTTTCAAAGAGCAGAATACACCCACAGTATGGAAACGGTGTATCTCTCAACGTAATATATATGCAGTGCTGGTGCACTGAGCTTGCAGATAAAAGTTAGATTTTCTCTGACACTGGGCTCATGGCAGTGTAAAAAGACTGTGCACTGCAACACAAACAGGTAAACCTATGCAGATCGCCGATTTTAATCTCTGAATCTGGACTCCTATATAATATTCTCTCTCCCTGAAAGCACCAACAGGAACCTGGCCCTACACTACACTATCTCTCTATCTTTTCCCTCAGATTGCAGAATCAGGACTACCTCATGTATTTTACAATCTCTCCCTATTAGCAACAGCAGCAGCCAAGATCCTCTCCCTATCTATTCTGAAGCAGAGTGACATGTGTGCTGTGTGCCTCTAGCTTATATAGAAGCTGGGTCACATGTTGCACTGACCAATCACAGCCATGCCATTCGTAGGCATGGCTATGATGGCTTCTAAGGGCACACCAGCTAATCAAAAGGTGATTGGCTGGCCCCTGAAGCATTTCTAACTACGTAATTAGATTGCCGAACCCGAACCCGGACTTTTGCGCAAAGTCCGGGTTCGGGTTCGGGAAAAAGCTAAAGTTCGGTACGGACCCGAACTTTACAGTTCGGGTTCACTCAACACTACAGGTAACCAGACCCGATGAACCTGATTGGCCAGGGAACGCACCCCCCGTGCGTCCTCTCATTAGGTATTTAGAAGCCGATTACAGCCCTCAGGCTGTAGTCGGGAAGCCTATCAGAGCCGCTGGCTCTGATAGGCACTTCTAAAGGCCAATCAGACGCTGTTATTCAGATGGCCGGCGCTCAAGGGGCCGGCCATCTGAATAGTGGGCGGCAGCGGCGGCGACAATACATAGGTTCATGCAATGCATGAACCTATGTATTGTTGTGAGTGACGGCCGGGTGCAGAAGCGAGCAGGGGCGGCGCTTCTGCGCCCACTATGGACGCACCGCCATTGATGTGTGAAAAAAAGGACATTAAAAAAAAAAAAAACTCTTAAAGGGCCCGTTTTTTTTATTATTTTATTTTTTTGGTGACCACAGGAGGGGGGGCGGCGCCCGGGCACCCCCTATGGACGGGCCGCCACTGGTATGAAGAATTCAAAAGTTGGTTGCACGCGTCCTTCGACTGAGCTCAATCTTTTACAATCATGCAGGGTTGGGGAATGGAAGACTTCACAGGATATACCCTGCTTTATGGAGAAATAAGGTAAGAATTATGTTTTTTCACTACCCCTACACTTAATGAGCTTTTAACCCTTGCAATGCAGGGAGGCCCACTGCAAGGATATTATTTTCTGGGCTTAAAAATGTATGTTTAATTACAGTTGGTACCAGAATCTGCCACTGCATTAGATTCCTGTAATCATGTGCACAGGTTACATGCAACTGGCATATAGAAAGTCATTAGTGTGAACAACTAAAGCCCTGTACACACGATCGGATTTCCTATGGATTCTAATCCGATGGATTTTTCCATTGGAAATCCGATGAAACTGACTTCCATCAGTCTTGCCTACACACCATCAGTCAAAAATCCGACCGTCCCAAACGCCGTGACGTAAAACACTCCGACAACTTGAGAAAAATTAAGTTCAATGCTTCTGAGCATGCGTCGACTTGATTCTGAGCAAGCGTGGGTTTTATGTCCGATGGAGTTCCACACAGACGATCGGAATTTGCTATCGTTTTTTCCCAGCGGATAAATTTAAAACATGTTCTATTTTTTCCCACCGATGGAAAAAAGACCGATGGGGCCCATACACGATCGGTTTGTCCGATGAGAAAAGTCCATCGGACTGTTTTCATCGGTAAAACCGAACGTGTGTACACGACATAAGTCTCTACTTCATTGTATTGTACTGTCAATCTAAAACTGGAGTGAGGCCCACATCAATGCAGTGACTCATCTTCACTGTCCAGTCAGAAGGATGGGTGCGTTACTGTCAGCATGTTACATTGCTGAATTACAATAGGAAAATGTAAAATCAATGGCCCACTGTTGGTATGCCATCTGGTTGGGATGCATGATTGGCAAGACTGAACATAATTATGAATCTTTTGTCAAGTAGTACAATCCACATATGTATTTCATCTGCATAATAATCTGTTTGCCTGGTGCTGTAAACATTTAAAGCCTGAGAAATATTAACCCTGAAATGGGTAGCTTTCAGTATACACATTTTTTGCAGTGATGTCCCCTCGCCATTCCAAAGCACCATTAAAATATAGTTCTTAGACTTCCCATATGGTAATGTCTATACTCACAGACAGGTCACTCAGTTGCTGTTCATTTCATTGTTAGGCCGGTTTCACACTGGGGCGGTGGCGGTATAGCGGCGCTATTTTTAGCGGCGCTATACCGTTGCGATTGCAGAGGTATTCGGCCGCTAGCGGTGCGGTTTTAACCCCTGCTAGCGGCCGAAAAAGGGTTAATACCACCCGCAAACCGCGGCTACAGCTGCGGTTTGCGGGCGGTATTACCGCGGTATCCCATTCATTTCAATGGGAAGGAGCGGTGGAGGAGCGGTAAACACACCGCTCCTCTCACCGATCCAAAGATGCGGCTAGCAGGACTTTTTTTCACGTCCTGCTAGCGCACTGCCCCATTGTGAAAGCCCTCGGGGCTTTCACATTGGAGAGAAAGGAGCCGCTGTTTAGGCTCGGTTTGCAGGCGCTATTTTTAGCAAAATAGCGCCTGCAAACCGCCCCAGTGTGAAAGGGGCCTTAGTGAATTGCATTGTGCAGCAGGGGGGCATGCACAATTTTACCCAGAAAATGAGAAACCTCAAGTACATGTTGGAGAGGGACATGAAAAAGGTATGAACTAAGTGTTAATGTTCAATTCTTTGTTTATAGGGTTTGAGTTAACTACAGGTTTAAGGTGGATATGTAGGTTTGGGTACTTTTTAGACTTGTGCTCAACAGAAAAATTTGTTTAGTTTCGGTTCGTTTCTTTTCGGTCCTGTTGATTCGGAATCGTTCGTAATTTTGCTAGACGGGATTTTTCGTGTTCGGACTAATTCGTATTTTCGCAAGCGTCATTTTTAGTTGAATCGGAATGATTCGTATTAATGTAAGCCTTATTTTTAGTTGATTTATAATTCGTACTTTCGGTAGAGTACATTGTTTTTCGTTGATTCTGGACACAACTCCTACTTTCGTAACTTTTTTTTTGGGTTTGTTGATTCGTAATTTTCCGTGTCTCTCTCACAACGACGCTGCCTATTATGCCTAATGTGCTTCGAATGGATTTGTACTTTTCTAAATACATAGCGGTTATTTGTAAGGATTCAAAATCTCGTATTTAACTTTCGTTTTTTACATGCGGCTATAGCCTCCGCCCCTGTACACCATTTTGAGAGGGAGTTCAGCATGGTGAGGGAGAAGCAGAGAGCAGAGCAGAGTGTTATTGTGCTTCGAATGGATTCGTACATTCCTAACTTTTTTCATAACGAATTATGCCGAAGACATTTGGGCATTCGCTATTTGCGATATAATTTATTTCGGATTCGGTTTTATTCGTACTTGCTTTGTTCGGAAATTCGAATGCTTCTGAATGTCCGAAAGTTGCTAAATTCGGACGAATTTCGATTCGTTACGAAACAAATTGCACAAGCCTAGTACTTTTATAATTTCCACATGTGGCCACAAAATGTCTGCATTGCCAAAGAGTGATTATTGGCATCCAGAGTTTGCTGGGTGATGTGGTAACCCAGCCAGCTGAGGGGCACCTTGGGATAGCATATAAATAGGACAGAGGGAGACTTTTTGTGGGGGCTTCCATTGAGTGGGACAGGACTATCTTATTCTCGGTCTGGGGGCCAGTAGTTGGGACATCATGAAGGCAGGAAGCCAGCAGCGTTTAGCTTCCCCTTAGGAGGGAAGCCTGAGGACTTTTACAACTGGGACTATTTGAATTCCACTTCAGAGGGATACTGGGACTTTGAAACATTCCTTTCTTGCTAGGTAATGGTTCTCACTCTCTCTCTACGTTACTACTAACTTTCTGTGAAATATTTTCCTAAAGGGTGGTTTTAGTTCAGTAAGAAAAGAGTATCTCTATGTGGTTTTCTTGCAGATTTTTTTTCCTAAAGGGACCCTCTCTGAGCCCTGGGGTCGCTGTGGGTTAGACAGAAGCAGGTGGGAGGAGGACCCTGGGGTTCTGGTCAGGGTCAGGCCAGGCTGGGTGGCTCTCAGGATGTCCCCTCACAACTAAAACATTGGGAAACCTGGGAAGGCCCATGCTTAAAAAAATCCAGTAGGCCATGTGCATCAACCGAGCCGGTGTTCTGTCGAGAAGTGCCCAGCTATCGAATAGTGCCCAGGTGGAACTGCGCATGCACCGCACAGAGCCGCAGAACAGCTGAGTTTACGATCAGCTGTTGTCTTGCGTGACCAAGGCACGTTCATGTAGGTGAGGGGTGGATATTTACAAGAAGGGGTCGGATTTTACAATGATGGGCAGTGCTGGGGGGCGGAATTTTTATCGATGGCCAAAGAAATCTTTATCTGCTATTAATATTATTATTTAAGGTACTTATATAGCGCCGACAATTTACCTACTAGCATGTCTTTGAAGAGTGGGAGGAAACCGGAGTACCCGGAGGAAACCCACGCAGGCACAGGGAGAACATGCAAACTCCAAGCAGGTAGTGTCGCAGTTGGGATTTGAACCAGCAACTCTTTTTACTGCTAGGCGAGAGTGCTATCCACTACACCAGGGCTCAAAATTTCAAGCCCTGGGCTACTAGCCAGGCCTCAAAGGTTACTCGCCACCAGTGCCCCACTCAATCCCTACCCTGCCCCGCCCCTAATTCCGCCCCTAGACATGCCCTCATAAATTATCTCATGAAATGACACTTAAATGTTTTATGCAAAAATTAGTCACAAAAATAAATATTAACAACAACTTTATCAGTGCAGCCTCACCTGTGCCCACTATTGCAGCCACACTGTGCTCACCATTGCAGCCACACTGTGCTCACCATTGCAGCCACACTGTGCCCACCATTGCAGCCACACTGTGCCCACCATTGCAGCCCCACTGGGCCCACCATTGCAGCCTCACTGGGCCCACTATTGCAGCCTCACTGGGCCCATTATTGCAGCCTCACTGTGCACACTATTGCAGCCACACTGTGCCCACTATTGCAGCCACACTGTTCCCACTATTGCAGTCTCACTGTGCCTGTTGCAGCCTCACTGTGCCCGTTGCAGCCATACTGTGCCCGTTGAAGCCATACTGTGCTCGTTGAAGCCATACTGTGCCCGTTGCAGCCATACTGTGCCCGTTGTAGCCTTACTGTGTCCATTGCAACCTTACTGTGCCCATTGCAGCCTTACTGTGCCCATTGCAGCCATACTGTGCCCATTGCAGCCATACTGTGCCCGTTGCAGCCATAATGTGCCCGTTGCAGCCATACTGTGCCTGTTGCAGCCTTACTGTGTCCATTGCAACCTTAATGTGCCCATTGCAGCCATACTGTGCCCATTGCAGCCTTACTGTGTCCATTGCAGCCTTACTGTGTCCATTGCAGCCATACTGCGCCCATTGCAGCTATACTGTGTCCATTGCAGCCTTACTGTGTCCATTGCAGCCATACTGTGCCCGTTGCAGCCTTACTGTGTCCATTTCAGCCTTGCCTGGGCTGAGGAATGCATGGCTGGAGGAAGTGAAAGTACGCGGTTTCCGGCGCTAACATTATGATTGTCTCCGCTCTGCTCGACACAGCCCCGCCTCCTCCTGACCTGCACCTGTGATAGATAGAATGCATCACAGTAGTGGACCGGCGTTCTATACCGTGGCTCTCCTCTTCCTCCATGCTCTCTTCCCCCGGGGCGATCGATGGGAGAACGGCTCCCGATCAACCCCGCCAGCGGTGCTCTCCCCCCCTCTCCCAGGCTGGCAGCCCTGCTCGTAAGATCTAATTTTCCACTCGCAAATGCGAGTAGGCGAGTGGAAAATTTGAGGGCTGCACTACACCACTGTGCCGCTATTCATTTTGAACGCTTGTGGAGCGTGTTTAGTCAATTGAAGGGTGGCTTTTTCTATATTAGATAAAGATTTCTTTAGCAGATTTGTTTGGTCATTGATAAAAATTTCACCCCCAGCACTGGCCATCATGTAAATATCTGCCCCCTTCATGTAAACATCCGCCCCTCTCCTACATGAACGTGCCTCGGCAACGCGAGACAACAGCTGATCGTAAACTCAGCTGTTCTGAGGGTCCGTTCTGTGCATGCGCAGTTCCAGCTGGGCATTTTTCGATAGGGGGCATTTCTCGACAGGACACCAGAACAATGACTTGAAGAGCAGATGTACTGCCTCCCTACACAACAGACACCCCGGTCAGACTGTTGTCACTGAAATCTCTATAGGATTAACAATATTTAGGGTTGTGATGTTGGCTACAGCAAAGTGGCTGGTGAAGGATTACTTAATTTTACTTGACACAGGAGCATTTCCCAGTTACAGTGGAAACCCCCTTCGAGCCCATAAACACAGGGGTGACTCGTCAGGTGACTCAGCCGCCTGACAAGTCACGTCCAGCTCTGTTCAATAGAACTGTTCTAATAGGAGCGACACAAGTCGCTCCGACTTAGAAAAAGGTTCTTGTACTACTTTGGGGGTGACTCAGGGCGACTTACATTGACTCCTATACAGAAGTCATTTTGCAAGTCGCCTCTGAAGTCGTCTTCAGATCGCCTTGCCGAGTCGCCCCCAAAGTCCTGTGTGAATGGGCTCACAAAACATAATGCAATTTCCCCCAAAGTGAACATTGCTACAATCTGCCATCAATGTTCTACATTTTGGCACCAGTGGAATAATTTCATCTGTTCATAAATATTCATTACATTTTTTTTCCTATATATTAGTAATGAAATAATCATGTTTGCATTATAATAATGCTTTCAGCGATAACAATATACTGCTAAACATGCAACCAAACAACCTTATCAAGAAACACATTTCCTTTTATATTTAACTTATTTTAATTAATATGTTCTTTCCTCTAAACATTGTAATCATGTCAGTTTCCCTTTGTTTGCTGAATATATTTTCATAATTCAGCCAGGGAAAAAAAGAAAAGAAAAAAAAAAGTCTTTGGCGCTGAAACTGATCATAAGAAGCTTATGCACATCAAAATATTCACATCAGTGAAATTATATAAAATATATAATTGGTCATTTAAAGTTACAAAATTGGGCTAACTGTAGCCCGGAGAAGCTATTATTCTAAAACTAACTGTTGGAAACAATTAGTAACGTCTAGCCATTTATCAATGGGCTCACAGCCACTGTGAAAAGGCTGATAAATTGGCAGGGAGATGTGTTTGCAACTCTTGTTTTCCAACACTGAAATCATTTTGTTTGGCCTAGATAAGGAGCAGAAACTTTGCTTTAACATTCAGCATGTTGTCTCTGTCTTTTCCACACTCCCCCACACTGATTCCCAAATATGCAACTGACTTAATTACTGAAGTTTTGAAATGACAAGGAAATGTTTGCACTGTGCTTAAGTAATGTGTTCGGGCAGAAGATGAATATGACTATTCTGTTTCTTTTACTGGGTGTTGCTAATTCGCAACAGCCTCCCACTGCAAAGCTCAACTCCAGCCATTTGCCTTAAAAGGCTAAAATATTGCTATAGCCGAGTTTGAGCTCCCAGGAGACATACCACAGAGGAGCTCCCAGCTAAACCAGAAGCCTGAGAATAACCTTACACTGCTGGATGGAAGACAGAGAGAAAGATAAAGAAGAAAGGGACACAACATAGATCATGCCTGCAAACTCTTAATGCTGCCCCTAAACTTTGTTTCTTGAGCCAAGATCAGCTGAAGAGTACAAAGGGGCACAGCAAGGGCTAAGAGCAAGTACAGCAAGACAAACACGTCAGGTCAGCGGACACAGCTGGAAGATATCAGATACAACAGTCATTGTTTTTCATACTTATTCCCAGATAATCTCCATTTATCTATTTCAAGACATTACTTTTCACTCTCAGGAATGTTACAGGCTCTCCCATGAACTGTAAAATGTTTAGTTCGGAAGCTAAAATATTGCTGCGTTAGAAGATGATCTGTCTTGTGTATTAAAAAAAAAAAAAATAGAAATGGACTGCCAAGAAAGGATCTGGTGATTTGCAGTAGGATGATTGTGCTGCTAAAATTGCTAGTGATTAATTGTTAGTAATATCTATCAATTGCTATGCAAATGAAACAAATAGCTCCCTATAGCAGCCTTTCTCAACCTTTTTACCCCAGGGGAACCCTTAAAATAATTTTCAGATCTTGGGGGAACCCCTGATAAAACCCATTTATTGGGGGTCAGTGGGAACAATGCCCCTTACTTTGGTGGTCAGTTAGAAGAATGCCCTTTTTTACAGTGGTGGTAAGAATGGCCCCCTTTACAGAGAGCTATAAAGATCATTGGTGTCATATCACTGGCTCCTCCAAGTGGAATTGGCTCAGAACTATGTAGGCACCATCAAACAGGAGGTAAATCAGCCACAGCTCAAGGAACCCCTGGCCACCTCTGGAGGAACCCTAGGGTTCCACGGAACCCTGGTTGAGAATGGCTGCCCTATAGAGTAGCAATCAATCGTTAATGATCACACAACGTTCCAAATATGTGTGAATACTACATAGTATTTGTGAGCATCACTCTAAAGGGCACCATTTGTACAATATACTGTACATAGCGATCCATCTCTACTAACTGTGATTTTAGTTGCACGATTTCCCTACTAAAAATCACTTGTGTGCTTCTAGCTTAAGGCCCCTTTCACACCAGCGGACCGTATGTCCGCTTTTTCATCCATCCGTTTATGGATGAAAAAGGGACATACATTGGTCCCTATGAGATCGCGGGTGTCAGCGGAGATGAACATCCGATGACACCTGATCTCATCCGTGTCCGCAATGCTCAGTTTTTCTGGATAGAATAATTCCTATTTTTCTATCCATCTGCGGAGCGGATCAGATGAACACGGACAGATGGTCCGTGTTCATCCGATCCCCCCATAGGGGAGACCGGAGATCTGACAGGGCGGTCCCTGCACAGTGTGCGGGGACCGCCCTGTCATCCGCCGGCTCAGCGGGGATCAACGAAGTGATCCCCGCTGAGCAAGTGGAGGTTCACGGGGCGGATCATTACTGATCCGTCCCGTGTGAAAGGGGCCTAAGGCTAATCCTACACACATAGGGGTTGATTTGCACTCTGCAAGTGTAGTTGCTCCCGAACTTTAGTAAATGAGGTAAAACATCATTTTGCACAGAATACCCAAACATGTGCAAGGAAAATTTAAAAAAACAGAATTTTTGCTTGCACATGATTTGTTGATAAAAGTCAGCAGAGCTTCTGCTCATTTACTAAGCTCTGGAGCAACTGATCAGTCTCAAAGTGCTCAGTCTATTTGCCTTTAGTAAATCAACCCCCATAGATTTCTCCATCTACACTTAAAGGAGAAGTACAGCCAAAGCTTGTTTGGCTGTACTTCTCCTGTGGATCACAGGAGTGCAGTTCATTCTACACTCCTGTGACCCGTTTTCAGGTTTCAGCAGACAGCGGGCTGTAGCCTGCTGTTGGCTGATGTCACAGAGCCAGTGCAGTTTTGGGCAAGATCGCAACATTATGGTCGGGATCCGCCCACAACCCTGGACTGGCATCCAGCTCACTGAGAGGCTGAGGCAGCCGCTCCTGCCCCCTCTACAGCCCAGTGCTCCCGTGGGGGGGGGAGGGGGAACAGAGCAGACAGCGGTGACTGACAGTCACCAGCTCTCTGCCCACAAAGCTCTAAGAACCGAGTGATCAGTGGTGTTTGATCGCTCCGTTTTCAGTCTTGGAGCTGGCAGAGGACAGATGCAGCATCGGACCAATGCTGCATCCACCTGGGTAAGTATGATTCTTAAAAAAAAATGGACTTTTCTTTTAACAACATGGATGGTAGAATATCTGTTGCCGACTAATATATTCAAGCTGTCATGACACCTGAACAGTGACTACATTTTGAAATAAAAAAGATGTATCTCTGTGCTGTGTTGGGGCAGCAGCTAAAACAGATAAGTAATACACCAAACTTATAAATAATCTTAAGAAAAAGTGTGTAGCGCCATACACTTTTTCTTTAGTGACTACATTTAGACAAATAAAATCACTGTTCAGGCTGACAACTTTCCACCTGACTTTTTCACTTGAAGTTTGTTGAGTAGGGTGGTGCCACAGGGCCAACGTAATGTCTAACTAAAGGCAAAAATGTGTTGTTTTTTTTAGTTGTGGATAGAGTGGAGAGGTTTTAGAACACCTATTAGGTTTCTATTGCTGTCTGAGTGCCTGAAGATTCACCCTATTTGTCCTGTGTACCATTATAATCAAAAAATAAAAGTGAAAAAAAAATACAACATTTTGGAAAACAAGAAATGAAGGGAATGAAAAAAAAATACATTATTTTGGGACAACAAGGAATTCCCTCACTTTTTTTGAGGGACACTTCCTGTTTTGTCTATGAGACAGGAAGTGGAGAGAAATCTTCCCAGAGTGGAGCTGTCACTTTTGGGTGGATCAGCTGAGCGCTATCTGACCTGCCTTTTTTGAAGCTCTAACATAAGGTTGAGCTGCTTTTCTTTGCAGGGGGAGGGGGGGGTTAACACCTGGGAGTGACTGGTTGTAACATATTTGTGGTGGTGGTTTAAGATTCAAGTCTTTTTATACACACATTAATGAATTTCGCATAAGGACTCAGTTCACTTATATAATTTATTTACAATCATGCATGAATTATTACAGAAATGTATTTTATTTCATATATTGTATATAGAAGTGCATCATTAAGATATAGATTTATAATGGTTGAAGTGCTTTGCTACAGATATTTGATTTGATATTTGTTTGCAATTTGAAGAAAGCAGTTTTTTATTCATACACGGTACATTTTTTGGCAACTGTGTAATATTAATAATTTTTAGGGTCTCTTTAAAGTCCTGCATAATGTGAGGGAAAAAAAATTGGCAATTTACTTTAAAGTGGATGTAAACCCGATTCATGAAAATTGAGCTGGGCACATATATCTGCAGTGTTTTGTTATCTGTCTTCAAAGCACTATGTCCCGTAGCTGTCTCCTGCTCCACTCTTCTGTTATCAGCCTGATAACTCCTGAAAAAGTTTTCCATCACATATGATAAAAGCAGCTGGAGTTTTGTGTTGGGGAGGATGCTATAAATAGATTAGCAGAGCCCTGAACTATTCAACAATCAGCTCTGAAAGTCTCTACCTATGAGGCGAGGGGGTGTGTGGTGCCTTTCCTCCAATCAGCTGTCTTGGCTGTATGCCCAGACTTCACTGCAGTGTTGAACAGGAAGAGAAAATCTCCTAACACAATTTGAACTTTCTAAACAGTATATAAAGCTGAAGACAGAAGATATGCATGTAAAACTTATGTCGGGAGATTTGTTTTATCCCTGTGTATCATTGAGGCTGTTCACTTCCCTGGGTATATGTGATGTTTACATCCACTTTAATATAATATTCAATATTCAGGACAGAAATATTCAGGACCTGTACCGACAGAAATATTTATGCTATTGTTGACCTCATTCTGAAAATGCTAGTTTGGTTGCCTAGCTGTCTAGGCTTTAGTACTTTCTGAGTCATTGAAGCATACAGCCAATGAGGTCACACAGAAGTCAAAAGTAGGGATGAGCTTCGTGTTCGAGTCGAACATACGTTCGACTCGAACATCGGCTGTTCGATCGTTCGACGAAGATCGAACGATTTGGGCCGTTCGCGCCAAATTCGAGTGACGCGAACGGCCCACAATGCACTACGCCATCGCAGTGTCATCCAGGCGCTGTGATTGGCCAAGCATGCACTGTGACCCCGCATGCTTGGCCAATCACAGCGCCGGCAGCGAGGAGAGCAATGATTGGCCACAGGCAGGATGCCTGTGGCCAATTATTGCTGAGGGTGTTTAGTACACGCCCCACACTATAAAAGGCCGCCAGCACGGCGGCCTAGTGTAGTGTGTTCCGGAGCAGGGATAGAGCAGCATAGGCAGGGACAGTGACTGTTATTTCTTTCTTGCTTAACCTGGATTCCTTTAGTTTAGGGAAAGAGAAGGATAGGTAGGGAGAGTGTCAGTGTGTTTTGTGCTTGTGCTATAGTGTGCTTAAAAAAAACATTTATTCTAGGGACAGAAAACTGTAGGTAGGGACAGTGTCAGTTTCTTTCACTCTGCAAGTCCTTGTTTCCAGGGACCTGGAAGGACAGTGAGTGAATTGTCCTTGTGCTATATTGTGCTTAAAAAAACATTTATTCTAGGGACAGAAAACTGTAGGTAGGGAGAGTGTCAGTTTCTTTCACTCTGCAAGTCCTTGTTTCCAGGGACCTGGAAGGACAGTGACTGAATTGTCCTTGTGCTATATTGTGATTAAAAAAAACATTTATTCTAGGGACAGAAAACTGTAGGTAGGGAGAGTGTCAGTTTATTTCACTCTGCAAGTCCTTGTTTCCAGGGACCTGGAAGGACAGTGACTGAATTGTCCTTGTGCTATATTGTGATTAAAAAAAACATTTATTCTAGGGACAGAAAACTGTAGGTAGGGAGAGTGTCAGTTTATTTCACTCTGCAAGTCCTTGTTTCCAGGGACCTGGAAGGACAGTGACTGAATTGTCCTTGTGCTATATTGTGATTAAAAAAAACATTTATTCTAGGGACAGAAAACTGTAGGTAGGGAGAGTGTTTTTTTTCTTTCACTCTGCAAGTCCTTGTTTCCAGGGACCTGTAAGGACAGTGAGTGAATTGTCCTTGTGCTATATTGTGATTAAAAAAAAACATTTATTCTAGGGACAGAAAACTGTAGGTAGGGAGAGTGTCAGTTTATTTCACTCTGCAAGTCCTTGTTTCCAGGGACCTGGAAGGACAGTGACTGAATTGTCCTTGTGCTATATTGTGATTAAAAAAAACATTTATTCTAGGGACAGAAAACTGTAGGTAGGGAGAGTGTCAGTTTATTTCACTCTGCAAGTCCTTGTTTCCAGGGACCTGGAAGGACAGTGACTGAATTGTCCTTGTGCTATATTGTGATTAAAAAAAACATTTATTCTAGGGACAGAAAACTGTAGGTAGGGAGAGTGTCAGTTTATTTCACTCTGCAAGTCCTTGTTTCCAGGGACCTGGAAGGACAGTGACTGAATTGTCCTTGTGCTATATTGTGATTAAAAAAAACATTTATTCTAGGGACAGAAAACTGTAGGTAGGGAGAGTGTCAGTTTATTTCACTCTGCAAGTCCTTGTTTCCAGGGACCTGGAAGGACAGTGACTGAATTGTCCTTGTGCTATATTGTGATTAAAAAAAACATTTATTCTAGGGACAGAAAACTGTAGGTAGGGGAGTGTCAGTTTATTTCACTCTGCAAGTCCTTGTTTCCAGGGACCTGGAAGGACAGTGACTGAATTGTCCTTGTGCTATATTGTGATTAAAAAAAACATTTATTCTAGGGACAGAAAACTGTAGGTAGGGAGAGTGTCAGTTTATTTCACTCTGCAAGTCCTTGTTTCCAGGGACCTGGAAGGACAGTGACTGAATTGTCCTTGTGCTATATTGTGATTAAAAAAAACATTTATTCTAGGGACAGAAAACTGTAGGTAGGGAGAGTGTCAGTTTATTTCACTCTGCAAGTCCTTGTTTCCAGGGACCTGGAAGGACAGTGACTGAATTGTCCTTGTGCTATATTGTGATTAAAAAAAAACATTTATTCTAGGGACAGAAAACTGTAGGTAGGGAGAGTGTCAGTTTATTTCACTCTGCAAGTCCTTGTTTCCAGGGACCTGGAAGGACAGTGACTGAATTGTCCTTGTGCTATATTGTGATTAAAAAAAACATTTATTCTAGGGACAGAAAACTGTAGGTAGGGAGAGTGTCAGTTTATTTCACTCTGCAAGTCCTTGTTTCCAGGGACCTGGAAGGACAGTGACTGAATTGTCCTTGTGCTATATTGTGATTAAAAAAAACATTTATTCTAGGGACAGAAAACTGTAGGTAGGGAGAGTGTCAGTTTATTTCACTCTGCAAGTCCTTGTTTCCAGGGACCTGGAAGGACAGTGACTGAATTGTCCTTGTGCTATATTGTGATTAAAAAAAACATTTATTCTAGGGACAGAAAACTGTAGGTAGGGAGAGTGTCAGTTTATTTCACTCTGCAAGTCCTTGTTTCCAGGGACCTGGAAGGACAGTGACTGAATTGTCCTTGTGCTATATTGTGATTAAAAAAAACATTTATTCTAGGGACAGAAAACTGTAGGTAGGGAGAGTGTCAGTTTATTTCACTCTGCAAGTCCTTGTTTCCAGGGACCTGGAAGGACAGTGAGTGAATTGTCCTTGTGTTATATTGTGATTAAAAAAAACATTTTTTCTAGGGACAGAAAACTGTAGGTAGGGAGAGTGTTTTTTTTCTTTCACTCTGCAAGTCCTTGTTTCCAGGGACCTGTAAGGACAGTGAGTGAATTGTCCTTGTGCTATATTGTGCTTAAAAAAAACATTTATTCTAGGGACAGAAAACTGTAGGTAGGGAGAGTGTCAGTTTATTTCACTCTGCAAGTCCTTGTTTCCAGGGACCTGGAAGGACAGTGAGTGAATTGTCCTTGTGTTATATTGTGATTAAAAAAAACATTTTTTCTAGGGACAGAAAACTGTAGGTAGGGAGAGTGTTTTTTTTCTTTCACTCTGCAAGTCCTTGTTTCCAGGGACCTGTAAGGACAGTGAGTGAATTGTCCTTGTGCTATATTGTGCTTAAAAAAAACATTTATTCTAGGGACAGAAAACTGTAGGTAGGGAGAGTGTCAGTTTATTTCACTCTGCAAGTCCTTGTTTCCAGGGACCTGGAAGGACAGTGAGTGAATTGTCCTTGTGTTATATTGTGATTAAAAAAAACATTTTTTCTAGGGACAGAAAACTGTAGGTAGGGAGAGTGTTTTTTTTCTTTCACTCTGCAAGTCCTTGTTTCCAGGGACCTGTAAGGACAGTGAGTGAATTGTCCTTGTGCTATATTGTGCTTAAAAAAAACATTTATTCTAGGGACAGAAAACTGTAGGTAGGGAGAGTGTCAGTTTATTTCACTCTGCAAGTCCTTGTTTCCAGGGACCTGGAAGGACAGTGACTGAATTGTCCTTGTGCTATATTGTGATTAAAAAAAACATTTATTCTAGGGACAGAAAACTGTAGGTAGGGAGAGTGTCAGTTTATTTCACTCTGCAAGTCCTTGTTTCCAGGGACCTGGAAGGACAGTGAGTGAATTGTCCTTGTGTTATATTGTGATTAAAAAAAACATTTTTTCTAGGGACAGAAAACTGTAGGTAGGGAGAGTGTTTTTTTTCTTTCACTCTGCAAGTCCTTGTTTCCAGGGACCTGTAAGGACAGTGAGTGAATTGTCCTTGTGCTATATTGTGCTTAAAAAAAACATTTATTCTAGGGACAGAAAACTGTAGGTAGGGAGAGTGTCAGTTTATTTCACTCTGCAAGTCCTTGTTTCCAGGGACCTGGAAGGACAGTGAGTGAATTGTCCTTGTGTTATATTGTGATTAAAAAAAACATTTTTTCTAGGGACAGAAAACTGTAGGTAGGGAGAGTGTTTTTTTTCTTTCACTCTGCAAGTCCTTGTTTCCAGGGACCTGTAAGGACAGTGAGTGAATTGTCCTTGTGCTATATTGTGCTTAAAAAAAACATTTATTCTAGGGACAGAAAACTGTAGGTAGGGAGAGTGTCAGTTTATTTCACTCTGCAAGTCCTTGTTTCCAGGGACCTGGAAGGACAGTGACTGAATTGTCCTTGTGCTATATTGTGATTAAAAAAAAACATTTATTCTAGGGACAGAAAACTGTAGGTAGGGAGAGTGTCAGTTTATTTCACTCTGCAAGTCCTTGTTTCAAGGGACAGAGAAGGACACCTGAAGGTAGCCCTTATTGCTTTTTTCCCATCTCCCTGCAGGCCATCTATTAGAATGTCTGGAAGGCAAACAAGGAGAGGCAGACAGTCAGGAGGCAATAAAAGAGGGCAAGCAGGCTCTGTGTCTGGGGGCAACAGTGCTGGTCGTGGACACGGTGCATTGTCATCAGCACATGGCCATGGGACACGCTTGTCCTTCTTTTCGGCAGCTGGACATGTTGAGCCACATCATGCCGAAGACTTGGTAGAGTGGATGACCAAGCCCTCCTCCTCCTCCTCATCCTCTCTCACCCAGGCTCAGGGTACTGGAAAAGCAGCTGCCAAAGCGTCGTCTTCCCTGGTATCAATGTCAGACAAATCATCAGTCACTCCTTCCCTAGACCCACCATGTCCTCCTCCTGAGGAGTCCCCCGAACTGTTTCAGCACAGTGTTGGGTACATGCTCCAGGAGGATGCCCAGCGTTTCGAAGGGTCTGATGATGAAACCCAGCTAGAGGAAGGCAGTAGCGTGAGAGCAGACAGAGGGGATGCTCAAGAAGGACACCAATCTGGCAGTCATGTTCCAGCAGCTGCAGCATACTGCCAGATTGGCTCCAGTGATGAGGAGGGAGGGGATGATGAGGTCACTGACTCCACGTGGGTGCCTAATAGGAGAGAGGAGGAGGAGGAGGATGAGGAGGAGGCACATCTCCAACGAGGCAGGATGCCCTTTGGTGGCCAGCGTAAGGGCAGTACACCGACGGAATCACACCGCAGAGCTCCGCCTGTGCAGGGCGCTGCCTCTGCCCGTCATTCAAAAAGTTCTTTGGTGTGGGCCTTTTTTGAGGCTAGTGCATCAGATCGCACAGCTGCTGTTTGCAACATATGTCTCAAGCGTATATCGCGTGGCCAAAACATCAGCCGCTTGGGTACCACATGCCTGACCAGACATATGTTGACCTGCCATGCAGCTCGTTGGCAAGCCTACCTCAAAGACCCACACCAAAGAACAAAGCGGACCTCTCCTTGCACCGCATCAGCTGGGATCTCCAACCCCACTATAACTTCAGTCCTCTCTGAAACATGCACTGAGAGGAATGAAGGTGTAGAATTAGGTGTGTCACAGCCAAGTACTTGCGCCCACTCTGCTAGCAGTACACCGACGTCCGATTCTAGCAGGCAAATTTCCCTGCCCCAGCTGCTGGACCGTCGAAAGAAGTTCACTCCCAGCCATCCACATGCCCAGCGGTTGAATGCTAGCTTGGCTAAATTGCTAGCGCTTCAACTGCTGCCTTTTCAGTTGGTAGACTCGGCCCCCTTCCGTGAGTTTGTGCAATGTGCAGTTCCTCAGTGGCAGGTTCCCAAACGCCACTTTTTCTCACGGAAGGCTATTCCGGCTCTCTACCGGCATGTGGAAGGCAATGTCTTGGCCTCGCTGGACAGGGCGGTCAGCGGTAAGGTGCATATTACCGCTGACTCATGGTCCAGCAGGCATGGACAGGGACGTTACCTTTCTTTCACGGCCCATTGGGTCACTCTTTTGGCAGCTGGGAAGGATTCAGGACAAGGTGCAGTAGTGTTGGAGGTTGTCCCACCGCCACGCCTCCAAAATGCTACTACTGGTTGTGACACACCTCTCTCCTCCACCCCCTCCTCTTCTTCTTCCTCCATGGCCTCTTCCTGTGGTTTGTCCTATGAACCAGCGGTGCTCCGTAGCCGTTCACGGGGCTACGCAAGTACGCAGGCAAAAAGATGCCATGCCGTGCTTGCGCTGGTGTGTTTGGGGGACAGAAGCCACACTGGGGCAGAGGTCCTGTCTGCTCTGCAGGGCCAGGCCGAGAGGTGGTTGACGCCACGCCAGCTTAAGCCAGGAATGGTGGTTTGCGACAATGGCACCAACCTCCTCTCCGCCCTCCGACAGGGACAACTGACCCATGTGCCCTGTGTGGCTCACGTCCTTAACCTGGTGGTGCAGCGCTTCTTGGGCAGGTACCCGGGCTTACAGGATGTCCTGAGGCAGGCCAGGAAAGTCTGTGTGCATTTCCGCAGATCTTATAATGCCAGTGCTCGCCTGGCTGAGCTGCAAAAGGAGTTGAACCTGCCCAAGAACCGCCTTATATGTGACATGCCCACCAGGTGGAACTCAACGTTGGCCATGCTGCAGCGGCTGCACACGCAGCAGAGGGCCATCAATGAGTACCTGTGCGACTACGGCACCAGGACAGGGTCAGGGGAGCTTGGTTTTTTTTCTCCACGCCAGTGGGGCATGATCAGGGATGCATGCACTGTCCTGGCACCATTTGAGGAGGCCACGAGGATGGTGAGCAGTGACAGTGCATGCATCAGTGACACTGTACCTCTTGTCCACCTGTTGGAGCACACGCTGCGTGGAATAATGGACAGGGCACTTGAGGCAGAACAGAGGCAGGAAGAGGAGGACTTCCTTGCCTCTCAAGGCCCCCTTTACCCAGACAGTGTTCCTTCTGTCCCACCCATCGCACAGGAAGAGGAGGAGGAGGAGGAGGAGGAGGAGGAGGATTGTGTCAGCATGGAGGTGGAGGCTGGCACTCAGCATCATCAGCAGCAGTCTTTTAGGGATGATTTACAGTCCCAAGAAACCAGTGGACTTGTACGTGGCTGGGAGGAGGTGGCTGCGGATCATGTCGTCCTTAGTGACCCAGAGGACTCCGGAGCGAATGCCTCAGCAAACCTACGCTGCATGGCCTCCCTGATCCTGCAAAGTCTGCGGAAGGATCCTCGTATTCTTCGGATCAAGGAGAGGGACCATTACTGGCTGGCCACTCTCCTTGATCCACGGTACAAGGGTAAGGTTGCGGACCTTATGTTACCGTCGCAGAGGGAGCAGAGGATGAGACAACTCCGGGAGGCCTTGCAGAAAGGTCTGTGCAACGCGTTCCCAGAGACTGGGAGGTTGCAAACTCCTGGTCCTGGACAACGAGTTGCTGAGGCTTCGGCCAGTCAAAGAAGGAGCGGTGGGGAAGGTGGCCGTCTGACCGATGCGTTCAGACAATTCTTTAGTCCGCAGCCCCAAAGTATGATCGGTTCCAGCAACCATCGCCAGCGTCTGATAAACATGGTGCAGGAATATCTAGGGGCAAGGTCAGACTTGGACACCTTCCCCACCGAAAATCCTCTGGCTTACTGGGTCTTGAGGATGGATCACTGGCCAGAGCTTGCACAGTATGCAATTGAGCTACTGGCCTGTCCTGCATCCAGCGTTCTTTCGGAACGCACATTCAGTGCTGCTGGAGGATTTGTCACGGATCACAGGGTGCGCCTGTCCACCGACTCGGTTGATCGACTGACTTTCATCAAGATGAACCAGTCTTGGATCACCACCAGCTACCACACACCTGATGCTGATATAACAGACTAATTGATTTTAACATGTCACATCCCTTCAAGACTGATGCTGATGCTGAGTGCCTGTGCTGTTATGTTGACTGGCTATCCTCCTCCTCCGAGTCCTCAATGATACGATTGATGATGATAGCTTGTAAGATCATTTTTGTTTATGGGTGCCGCCACCAGTGCCTAACGCCCAATTTTTCAGCCCCTGTTTAACAGGGGCGTGTAATTACAATTTTTGAAGCAATACTTTGCAACAGGGCTCATTGCTGTGCTCCAAGTACAGTATCTGTGAGGAGTTGCAGTGTTGTGCCACCAGTGCCTAACGCCCAATTTTTCAGCCCCTGTTTAACAGGGGCGTGTAATTACAATTTTTGAAGCAATACTTTGCAACAGGGCTCATTGCTGTGCTCCAAGTACAGTATCTGTGAGGAGTTGCAGTGTTGTGCCACCAGTGCCTAAGGCCCAATTTTTCAGCCCCTGTTTAACAGGGGCGTGTCATTACAATTTTTGAAGCAATACTTTGCAACAGGGCTCATTGGTGTGCTCCAAGTACAGTATCTGTGAGGAGTTGCAGTGTTGTGCCACCAGTGCCTAAGGCCCAATTTTTCAGCCCCTGTTTAACAGGGGCGTGTCATTACAATTTTTGAAGCAATACTTTGCAACAGGGCTCATTGCTGTGCTCCAAGTACAGTTGCTGTGAGGGGTTGCAGTGTTGTGCCACCAGTGCCTAAGGCCCAATTTTTCAGCCCCTGTTCAACAGGGGCATGTAATTACAATTCTTGATCTAATAATTCACAGCAGGGCCCATTGCTGCACCCACCAAGAGTAACTGTCAGGGCTTACAGTGTTGTGGCACCAGCACCACCATCAAAGGCCCAATTTTTACTACCACTGTTCAACAATTATATGTAATTAAAATTCCTGATATAATAGTTGACAGCAGGGCGTTCCAGCACCAACCAAGAGTAACTGTGAGTGCTTACAGTGTTGTGCCAACACCAACAACTAAGGGGCCTATTTCTGCAGAGTATATACGGCAGGTCCCTACTTTCAAACATCCAACTTACAAACGACTCCTACTTGCAAACGCAAGAAGACAACAGGAAGTGAGAGGAAATCTACCACTAGGAAGGAAAATTCTCTCCTGTAAGAATAAATATGGGAGAAAGGTGTCTCCTCTGTACTGATGCTTTATCAGCAATCCTTGTTTCAAGAAAAACACCACATTTCAAAAACAGTTGTCATTGGGACGGAAAGTGAGGTGAAATGTTCTGAACAGGGGCACAGACAGCAAAACAAATGTTACAGGGGTGATAACCCTTACCTATGTTTTCCAAAAAGTTTAAAAATAGATTTTTGGTCTGGAGCTACACTTCAACAATGTACCTGTTCAAAATTACAAACAGACTCTACATAAGAACAAACCTACAGTCCCTGTCTTGTATGCACCGCCTGTATAGGGCTGTTCAGAGTATATAGGGCCTTTTTTATTTTATGTGCGGGGTTCCCCTTAATATCCATACAAGACCCAAAGGGGCTGGTAATGGGCTGGGGTAGGGGGGGGGGGTCATGGGGTAGCTATGCCATTTTTCTTAAAGAATTTCATCCATATTACCGGGACCAGACATTACATTAAAGCCGCAAGCAGTTTTAAATGGCTTTTTTTTCCTTTAGAAGTGTCATTTTGTGCAGGGACAGTTCTAAACACGGGAAACACGTGGCACTTCACAGGCATACTTTAGACACCCCCCAGGTACGATATTTAAAGGAATATTTGACTTTTTTTTTTCACTTTATGCATCATTAAAATGACTGCTCCCGAAAAACGACCGTTTTTAAAACTTCTTTTTGCATTGATACATGTCCCCTGGTGCAGAACCCGGGTTCCCAAACCCTTTTTAGGACAATAACATGCATAATAGTTGTTATAATTAGCACTTTAGAATTCGAACGTTCGCATCCATTGTATTTAATAGGGTTCTAATGTTCGTTCGAACTTTCGGTCCGTTCGCGGGTTCTGGTGCGAACCGAACCCGGGGGTGTTCGGCTCATCACTAGTCAAAAGTATTGATCTGCAGCTTTGCTGAACTTAAACCATTGAAGCTACTAGTTTGGCAAGACAGCCAGGTAACTAGCATTGCAGCAGTAAAGGTCAGCAATGGCAGCTCACATATATTCTCATTATATTCCCTGCATGGATTTTCTTTAATAATTCTTATAACTTCCACCAGTCATGCCTTTGTTATTATATTATACTGTTATATTTTTTCTTTTCACTGTTCTGCACTGTAGGTCAAACCGATGAATAGGGATGGGCCCGGTGCTCGATTCGAACCCATGTTCGAATCGAGCATCGGGCGTTCGCTCGCTCGTCGAGCCCAGAACTATTTGGGCCGTTCGCATCACATTCGTGTGATGCGAGCGGCCCCGCAATGCATTGCGGCCGGCGCGGCCGGCGCAGTGCATTGCTGGCTGATGATTGGCCAAGCATGCACTGTGACCCCGCATGCTTGGCCAATCACAGCGTCCGAAACTCGGAGAGCAATAATTGGCTACAGGCAGGACGCCTGTAGCCAATTACAGCTCAGGGGCTTTAGTACACGCCCCACCATTTAAAAGGCCGCCACGCCATCGGCCCCGGTCACATGAGTTCCGGCTTTAGGAGAGATTAGTCTGCTGATTCTGTCTTTGCTTGATACTGAAAGATTTGCTCTTCTTTGCTAAACCATTGGCTATTTCTTTGCTAAACCATTGCTACCTAAGTCATTGATCGTTCATTGCTGCTGATTGCACAGTTAGTGTGTTATTAGCTGCTGCTGGGGATTAGTCTGGTGCGTGCTTACTGTTAGTACAGTATTGCAGTAGTACCAACCGCAGTGCTGTTAGCACAGCATTGCACCCCAACAGCACCCATAGGACTTCTAGTGTGTTAGTGGCAGCAAACAGAGCTCCTATATTTTCTTCTCAGCAGCACCCATAGGACTTCTAGTGTGTTAGTGGCAGCAAACAGAGCTCCTATATTTTCTTCTCAGCAGCACCCATAGGACTTCTAGTGTGTTAGTGGCATCACACAGAGCTCCTATATTTTCTTCTCAGCAGCACCCATAGGACTTCTAGTGTGTTAGTGGCATCACACAGAGCTCCTATATTTTCTTCTCAGCAGCACCCATAGGACTTCTAGTGTGTTAGTGGCAGCAAACAGAGCTCCTATATTTTCTTCTCAACAGCACCCATAGGACTTCTAGTGTGTTAGTGGCAGCAAACAGAGCTCCTATATTTTCTTCTCAGCAGCACCCATAGGACTTCTAGTGTGTTAGTGGCAGCAAACAGAGCTCCTATATTTTCTTCTCAGCAGCACCCATAGGACTTCTAATGTGTTAGTGGCATCACACAGAGTTCCTATATTTTCATCTCAGCAGCACCCATAGGACTTCTAGTGTGTTAGTGGCATCACACAGAGCTCCTATATTTTCTTCTCAGCAGCACCCATAGGACTTCTAGTGTGTTAGTGGCAGCAAACAGAGCTCCTATATTTTCTTCTCAGCAGCACCCATAGGACTTCTAGTGTGTTAGTGGCAGCAAACAGAGCCCCTATATTTTCTTCTCAGCAGCACCCATAGGACTTCTAGTGTGTTAGTGGCAGCAAACAGAGCTCCTATATTTTCTTCTCAGCAGCACCCATAGGACTTCTAGTGTGTTAGTGGCAGCAAACAGAGCTCCTATATTTTCTTCTCAGCAGCACCCATAGGACTTCTAGTGTGTTAGTGGCAGCAAACAGAGCTCCTATATTTTCTTCTCAGCAGCACCCATAGGACTTCTAGTGTGTTAGTGGCAGCAAACAGAGCTCCTATATTTTCTTCTCAGCAGCACCCATAGGACTTCTAGTGTGTTAGTGGCAGCAAACAGAGCTCCTATATTTTCTTCTCAGCAGCACCCATAGGACTTCTAGTGTGTTAGTGGCATCACACAGAGCTCCTATATTTTCTTCTCAGCAGCACCCATAGGACTTCTAGTGTGTTAGTGGCAGCAAACAGAGCTCCTATATTTTCTTCTCAGCAGCACCCATAGGACTTCTAGTGTGTTAGTGGCAGCAAACAGAGCTCCTATATTTTCTTCTCAACAGCACCCATAGGACTTCTAGTGTGTTAGTGGCATCACACAGAGCTCCTATATTTTCTTCTCAGCAGCACCCATAGGACTTCTAGTGTGTTAGTGGCAGCAAACAGAGCTCCTATATTTTCTTCTCAGCAGCACCCATAGGACTTCTAATGTGTTAGTGGCATCACACAGAGTTCCTATATTTTCATCTCAGCAGCACCCATAGGACTTCTAGTGTGTTAGTGGCATCACACAGAGCTCCTATATTTTCTTCTCAGCAGCACCCATAGGACTTCTAGTGTGTTAGTGGCAGCAAACAGAGCTCCTATATTTTCTTCTCAGCAGCACCCATAGGACTTCTAGTGTGTTAGTGGCAGCAAACAGAGCTCCTATATTTTCTTCTCAGCAGCACCCATAGGACTTCTAGTGTGTTAGTGGCATCACACAGAGCTCCTATATTTTCTTCTCAGCAGCACCCATAGGACTTCTAGTGTGTTAGTGGCAGCAAACAGAGCTCCTATATTTTCTTCTCAGCAGCGCCCATAGGACTTCTAGTGTGTTAGTGGCAGCAAACAGAGCTCCTATATTTTCTTCTCAGCAGCACCCATAGGACTTCTAGTGTGTTAGTGGCAGCAAACAGAGCTCCTATATTTTCTTCTCAGCAGCACCCATAGGACTTCTAGTGTGTTAGTGGCATCACACAGAGCTCCTATATTTTCTTCTCAGCAGCACCCATAGGACTTCTAATGTGTTAGTGGCATCACACAGAGTTCCTATATTTTCATCTCAGCAGCACCCATAGGACTTCTAGTGTGTTAGTGGCATCACACAGAGCTCCTATATTTTCTTCTCAGCAGCACCCATAGGACTTCTAGTGTGTTAGTGGCAGCAAACAGAGCTCCTATATTTTCTTCTCAGCAGCACCCATAGGACTTCTAGTGTGTTAGTGGCAGCAAACAGAGCTCCTATATTTTCTTCTCAGCAGCACCCATAGGACTTCTAGTGTGTTAGTGGCAGCAAACAGAGCTCCTATATTTTCTTCTCAGCAGCACCCATAGGACTTCTAGTGTGTTAGTGGCAGCAAACAGAGCTCCTATATTTTCTTCTCAGCAGCACCCATAGGACTTCTAGTGTGTTAGTGGCATCACACAGAGCTCCTATATTTTCTTCTCAGCAGCACCCATAGGACTTCTAGTGTGTTAGTGGCAGCAAACAGAGCTCCTATATTTTCTTCTCAGCAGCACCCATAGGACTTCTAGTGTGTTAGTGGCAGCAAACAGAGCTCCTATATTTTCTTCTCAGCAGCACCCATAGGACTTCTAGTGTGTTAGTGGCAGCAAACAGAGCTCCTATATTTTCTTCTCAGCAGCACCCATAGGACTTCTAGTGTGTTAGTGGCATCACACAGAGCTCCTATATTTTCTTCTCAGCAGCACCCATAGGACTTCTAGTGTGTTAGTGGCAGCAAACAGAGCTCCTATATTTTCTTCTCAGCAGCACCCATAGGACTTCTAGTGTGTTAGTGGCAGCAAACAGAGCTCCTATATTTTCTTCTCAGCAGCACCCATAGGACTTCTAGTGTGTTAGTGGCAGCAAACAGAGCTCCTATATTTTCTTCTCAGCAGCACCCATAGGACTTCTAGTGTGTTAGTGGCAGCAAACAGAGCTCCTATATTTTCTTCTCAACAGCACCCATAGGACTTCTAGTGTGTTAGTGGCATCACACAGAGCTCCTATATTTTCTTCTCAGCAGCACCCATAGGACTTCTAGTGTGTTAGTGGCAGCAAACAGAGCTCCTATATTTTCTTCTCAGCAGCACCCATAGGACTTCTAATGTGTTAGTGGCATCACACAGAGTTCCTATATTTTCATCTCAGCAGCACCCATAGGACTTCTAGTGTGTTAGTGGCATCACACAGAGCTCCTATATTTTCTTCTCAGCAGCACCCATAGGACTTCTAGTGTGTTAGTGGCAGCAAACAGAGCTCCTATATTTTCTTCTCAGCAGCACCCATAGGACTTCTAGTGTGTTAGTGGCAGCAAACAGAGCTCCTATATTTTCTTCTCAGCAGCACCCATAGGACTTCTAGTGTGTTAGTGGCATCACACAGAGCTCCTATATTTTCTTCTCAGCAGCACCCATAGGACTTCTAGTGTGTTAGTGGCAGCAAACAGAGCTCCTATATTTTCTTCTCAGCAGCACCCATAGGACTTCTAGTGTGTTAGTGGCAGCAAACAGAGCTCCTATATTTTCTTCTCAGCAGCACCCATAGGACTTCTAGTGTGTTAGTGGCAGCAAACAGAGCTCCTATATTTTCTTCTCAGCAGCACCCATAGGACTTCTAGTGTGTTAGTGGCAGCAAACAGAGCTCCTATATTTTCTTCTCAGCAGCACCCATAGGACTTCTAGTGTGTTAGTGGCATCACACAGAGCTCCTATATTTTCTTCTCAGCAGCACCCATAGGACTTCTAGTGTGTTAGTGGCAGCAAACAGAGCTCCTATATTTTCTTCTCAGCAGCACCCATAGGACTTCTAGTGTGTTAGTGGCAGCAAACAGAGCTCCTATATTTTCTTCTCAGCAGCACCCATAGGACTTCTAGTGTGTTAGTGGCAGCAAACAGAGCTCCTATATTTTCTTCTCAGCAGCACCCATAGGACTTCTAGTGTGTTAGTGGCAGCAAACAGAGCTCCTATATTTTCTTGTCAGCAGCACACATAGTACCTATAGTGTGTTAGTGTCAGCACCCATAGGACCTACAGTGTGTTGTGAGCACACATAGGAGTTCTATTTTTTATACTATATACACTACCGACTACAATGGCTGGAAGACCGCCAAGGAGAGGCAGAGCATGCCGAGGCAA
This sequence comes from Rana muscosa, assembly GCA_029206835.1. Taxonomy (NCBI): domain Eukaryota; kingdom Metazoa; phylum Chordata; class Amphibia; order Anura; family Ranidae; genus Rana; species Rana muscosa. Next base: position 169,468,455 of record CM055123.1, read on the forward strand.
GAACACAGGGCAGGCAGGCTCTGTTTCTAGAGACAACAGTGCTGGCCGTGGACGTGGTCGTGCATCGTCATCAGCACGTGGCCATGGGACACGCTTGTCTTTGTTTTCGGCAGCTGGACATGTGGAGCCGCATCATGCCGAAGGCTTGGTAGAATGGATGACCAAGCCCTCCTCATCCTCCTCATCCTCTCTCACCCAGGCTCAGGGTACTGGCAGAGCAGCTGCCAACGCGTACTCAATGGCATCATCAGCCACCCCTTCCCTAGACCCACCATGTCCTCCTGAGGAGTCCCCCGAACTGTTTGAGCACAGTGTTGGGTACATGCTCCAGGAGGATGCCCAACGATTCGAAGGCTCGGATGATGATACCCAGCTTGAGGAAGTCAGTAGTGTGCGCGCAGAGAGAGGGGATGCTGAAGGACAGCAATCTGGCAGTAGTGTTCCACCAGCTGCAGCTTACTGCCAGGTTTGCTCTAGTGGTGAAGAGGGAGGGGATGATGAGGTCACTGACTCCACGTGGGTGCCTGAAGGGAGAGAGGAGGAGGAGGAGGAGGATGCAGCGTCACATATCCAACGAGGCAGGATGCCCCCTGGAGGCCAGCTAGAGGCCAGCACAGCAACTGTACCACACCGCAGAGCTCCGCCTGTGCAGGGCGCTGCCTCTGCACGTTATCACAAAAGTTCTTTGGTGTGGGCCTTTTTTGAGACGAGTGCATCAGATCGCACCACTGCTATTTGCAATATTTGTCTCAAGCGTATCTCGCGTGGCCAAAACATCAGCCGCTTGGGCACCACAAGCATGAGCAGACATATGTCGACCTGCCATGCAGCTCGTTGGCAAGCACACATAAAAGACCCACACCAAAGAACAAAGCGGACCTCTCCTTGCTCCTCATCAGCTGGGATCTCCATCCCCACTATATCTTCAGTCCTCTCTGAAAGCTGTTCTGAGAGGACTGAAGGTGTAGAATTAGGTGTGTCACAACCAAGTACTTGCAGTACACCGACGTCCGATTGTAGCAGGCAAATTTCCCTGCCCCAGCTGCTGGACCGTCGAAAGAAGTATACTCCCAGCCATCCACATGCCCAGCGGTTGAATGCTAGCTTGGCTAAATTGCTAGCACTTCAACTGCTGCCTTTTCAGTTGATAGACTCGGCCCCCTTCCGTGAGTTTGTTCAATGTGCGGTTCCTCAGTGGCAGGTTCCCAAACGCCACTTTTTCTCACGGAAGGCGATTCCGTCTCTCTACTGGCATGTGGAAGGCAATGTCCATGCCTCGCTGGACAGGGCGGTCAGCGGTAAGGTGCATATTACCGCTGACTCATGGTCCAGCAGGCATGGACAGGGACGTTATCTTTCTTTCACGGCCCATTGGGTCACTCTATTGGTAGCTGGGAGGGATGCAGGACAAGGTGCAGTAGTGTTGGAGGTTGTTCCGCCACCACGCCTCCAAAATGCTACTACTGGTTGTGACACACCTCTCTCCTCCACCCCCTCCTCTTCTTCTCCCTCCATGTCCTCTTCGAGTGCTCTGTCCTCGGAACCAGCGGTGCTCCGTAGGCGTACAAGGGGCTACGCGAGTACGCAGGCAAAAAAGATGCCATGCCGTGCTTGCGCTGGTGTGTTTGGGGGACAGGAGCCACACTGGGCCAGAGGTTCTGGCAGCTCTGCAGGGGCAGGCCGAGAGGTGGTTGACGCCACGCCAGCTTAAGCCAGGAATGGTCGTTTCTGATAATGGCACCAACCTCCTCTCCGCCCTGCGACAGGGGCAGCTCACCCATGTGCCCTGTATGGCTCACGTCCTCAACCTGGTGGTGCAGCGGTTCTTGGGCAGGTTCCCAGGCTTACAGGATGTCCTGAGGCAGGCCAGGAAAGTCTGTGTGCATTTCCGCCGATCTTATAATGCGAGTGCTCGGCTGACTGAGCTGCAAAAGGAGCTGAACCTGCCCAAAAACCGCCTAATATGTGACATGCCCACCAGGTGGAACTCAACGTTGGCCATGCTGCAGCGACTGCACACGCAGCAGAGGGCCATCAATGAGTACCTTTGCGACTACGGCACCAGGACAGGGTCAGGGGAGCTTGGCTTTTTTTCCCCACGCCAGTGGAGCATGATCAGGGATGCATGCACTGTCCTCTCACCATTTGAGGAGGCCACGAGGATGGTGAGCAGTGACAGTGCATGCATCAGTGACACTGTACCTCTTGTCCACCTGTTGGAGCATACGCTGCATGGGATAATGGACAGGGCACTTGAGGCAGAACAGAGGCAGGAAGAGGAGGACTTCCTTGTCTCTCAAGGCCCCCTTTATCCAGACAATGTTCCTTCTGTCCCACCCATCACACAGGAAGAGGAGGAGGAGGAGGATTGTGTGAGCATGGAGGTGGAGCCTGGCACTCAGCATCAGCAGCAGCAGTCTTTTAGGGATGATGTACAGTCCCAACAAACCAGTGGACTTGTACGTGGCTGGGAGGAGGTGGCTGGCGATCATGTCATCCTCAGTGACCCAGAAGACTCCGGACCGAATGCCTCAGCTAACCTACGCTGCATGGCCTCCCTGATCCTGCAAAGCCTGCGGAAGGATCCTCGTGTTCTTCGGATCAAGGAGAGTGACCATTACTGGCTGGCCACTCTCCTTGATCCACGGTACAAGGGTAAGGTTGCGGACCTTATCTTGCCGTCGCAGAGGGAGCAGAGGATGAGACATCTCAGGGAGGCCTTGCAGAAAGGTCTGTGCAACGCGTTCCCAGAAACTGGGAGGTTACAAACTCCTGGTCCTGGACGACGAGTTGCTGAGGCTTCGGTCAGTAGCAGAAGGAGCGGTGGGGAAGGTGGACGTCTGACCGATGCGTTCAGACAATTTTTTAGTCCGCAGCCCCAAGGTATGATCGGTTCCAGCAACCATCGCCAGCGTCTGATATACATGGTGCAGGAATACCTAGGGGCAAGGTCAGACTTGGACACCTTTCCCACCGAAAATCCTCTGGCTTACTGGGTCCTGAGGATGGATCACTGGCCAGAGCTTGCACAGTATGCAATTGAGCTACTGGCCTGTCCTGCATCCAGCGTTCTTTCCGAACGCACATTCAGTGCTGCTGGAGGATTTGTCACCGATCATAGGGTGCGCCTGTCCACCGACTCGGTTGATCGACTGACCTTCATAAAAATGAATCAGTCTTGGATCACCACCAGCTACCAGACACCTGAAGCGGATATAACGGAATAATTTATAATGTCACATCCCTTCAAGACTGCCTATGCTGATGCTGAGTGACTGTCCTGTTATGTTCACTGACTATCCTCTTCCTCCTCCTCAATGATCCATGCCACCACACCAGTGCCTAAGGCACAATTTTTCAGCCCCTGTATAACAGGGGCGTGTAATTACAATTTTTTAAAAAGATGCTTCGCAACAGGTGTGACTGCTGTGCTCAGAGTACAGTATCTGTGAGGGGTTGCAGTGTTGTGGCACCAGCACCAGTGCCTAAGGCACAATTTTTCAGCCCCTGTTGGGGCGTGTAATTACAATTTTTAGGCAATGCTTTGCAACAGGTCTCATTGCTGTGCTCAGAGTACAGTATCTGTGAGGGGTTGCAGTGTTGTGGCACCAGCACCAGTGCCTAAGGCACAATTTTTCAGCCCCTGTATAACAGGGGCGTGTAATTACAATTTTTTAAAAAGATGCTTCGCAACAGGTGTGACTGCTGTGCTCAGAGTACAGTATCTGTGAGGGGTTGCAGTGTTGTGGCACCAGCACCAGTGCCTAAGGCACAATTTTTCAGCCCCTGTTGGGGCGTGTAATTACAATTTTTAGGCAATGCTTTGCAACAGGTCTCATTGCTGTGCTCAGAGTACAGTATCTGTGAGGGGTTGCAGTGTTGTGGCACCAGCACCAGTGCCTAAGGCACAATTTTTCAGCCCCTGTATAACAGGGGCGTGTAATTACAATTTTTTAAAAAGATGCTTCGCAACAGGTGTGACTGCTGTGCTCCAAGTACAGTATCTGTGAGGGGTTGCAGTGTTGTGGCACCAGCACCAATGCCTAAGGCACAATTTTTCAGCCCCTGTTTAACAGGGGCGTGTAATTACAAATCTTGATCTAATAGTTCACAGCAGGGCCCATTCCTGCGCCCACCAAGAGTAACTATGAGGGCCTACAGTCTTGTGGTAACACCGTCCACCACCACCACCACCACCAAAGGTCCAATTTTTCTGCCCTGTTCAACAGGTGCATGCAATTACAAATCTTGATCTAATAACTCACAGCAGGGCCCATTCCTGCACCCACCAAGAGTAACTGTGAGGGCTTACAGTCTTGTGGCAACACCGTCCACCACCACCACCACCACCACCAAAGGCCCAATTTTTCTGCCCGGTTCAACAGGTGCATGCAAGTACAAATCTTGATCTATTAACTCACAGCAGGGCCCATTCCTGTGCCCACCAGTCTTGTGGCTACACCAACATCTAATAGGGCAAATTTCTGCAGAGTATATACGGCAGGCCCCTACTTTCAAACATCCAACTTACAAACGACTCCTACTTGCAAACGGCAAGAGAAAACAGGAAGTGAGAGGAAATCTACCCCTAGGAAGGAAAATTCTATCCTGTTAGATTTAATTTGGGAAAAAGGTATCTCCTCTCTACTGATGCTTTATCACCAATCCTTGTTTCAATTAAAACCCCACTTTTCCAAAAACATTTGTCATTGGGACGGAAAGTGAGGTGACATGTTCTGAACAGATGTGCAAAGACAGCAAATGTTACAGGGGTGATAACCCCTTCCTATGTTCTCCAAAAAGCTTAAAAATTGATTTTTTTGGGATGTAGCTACACTTCATAATGTACCTGTTCAGATTCTACTTAAGAACAAACCTACAGTCCATGTCTTGTTTGCACCACCTATATACTGCTGTTCAGAGTATATAGGGTTGTAGGTATAGGGTTTTATTTTGGGTGCGGGGTCCCCCTTAGTATCCATACAAGACCCAAAGGGGCTGGGGTGGGGGGGGGGGTGATGGGGTAGCCATGCCATTTTTCTCAAGGATTTTCAGCCATATGGCGGCCAGGACAAGACATGACATTAAAGCCGCAAGTGGTTTTAAATGGCTTCTTTTTTTCCTTTACAAATGTCATTTTGTGCAAGGACAGTTCTAAACACGGGAAACACATGCCACTTCACAGGCATACTTTAGACACCCCCCAGGTACCATATTTAAAGGAAAATTTCACTTTTTTTTTTTCACTTTATGCATCATTAAAATGACTGCTCCCGAAAAAACTTTAGTTTTTAAAATTTCTTTTTGCATTGATATATGTCCCCTGGGGCAGGACCCGGGTCCCCAAACCTGTTTTATAACATTAACATGCATATTGGCCGTTGTAATTAGCAATTTTGATTTCGAACGTTCGCGTCCATTATAACGAATAGGGTTCGAAAATTTGCGCGAACTTTCGGTCCGTTCGAAGGTTCTGGTGAGAACCGAACCCGGGGGTGTTCGGCTCATCCCTACCGATGAATAGACAGCACTGTCAAGAAGTATGTATTTTTATAGACAACGCTCTCTAGCTCGTGATGTGCTGCTTATCCTTTATGTTATCTTAGCCTATTGCTCCTTAACGTTCAACAGGTTGACACTTTTCGCACTGCCCAGATTTTCCTCAACAGCCAGCTTATTCCTATTGAGAATGAGAACTCTTTATGAACTTTTTGGAAGTTTTGTTGTTAATATATTGGCTAACTGATTCTAAAAGTATGCAAGTTTTATTTTATATAACAACCTATACACCTGTAAGGCATTTTCCAATACCAATGAAGTCCTAAAGGTTGCTGGTAATACCTATCATCTAATACAAAAAATAGTTCTCAGGTAGAACCGATGTCCAATGTCTCAAACTGCAGTAACAAACGGACCCAACAGAAATCCCAGTTACATATAAACAACAAGATCCTGCATTGCAAGGATACATGAAGATAGAAATAAGTTCTACAGTAAGACTAGATTTAGAAGTGTGTCTAATACAGCCATTCCTCTGATGAATTATGCACGTTAAAGCATAAAGTACATACGATCGGATATCTTATTGATTCTAATCCGATGGATTTTTCCATCGGAAATCCGATGTAACTGTCTTCCATCAGTCTTGCCCACACACCATCAGTCAAAAAACCGACCACACCAAAATGACGTCACGTACAACATGTACGACGGCACTATAAAGGGGAAGTTCAAATCTAATGGCGCCACCCTTTGGGCTGCTTTTGCTGATTTTGTGTTACCGCGTGTTAGTAAAAGTTTGGTGAGAGTCGATTCGCACTTTTCAGTCTCCGTGCTTTTCAGTCCGTTACAGCATGACGAATGTGCTATCTCCATTACGAACGCTAGTTTTACCAGAACGAGCGCTCCCGTCTCATAATTCAGTCTGAGCATGCGTGGGTTTTTTAACTGATGGACTTGCCCATAGACGATCGGAATTTGCTATCAGTTTTTTATCCATCGGAAAAATTAAAAACATGTTCTATTTTTTCATACCAATGGAAAAAAGACAGATGGGGCCCATACACGATCGGGTTGTCCGATGAAAACAGTCCATCGGACTGTTTTCATCAGTAAAACCGATCGTGTGTACAGGGCTTTAGACTGCTTTTCATAGGCGATTGGCAGGTAGCAAGGAGGTGATGTGACACCTCCTCACCACCTGTTTTAACCACATTTTTGATGACAAATTCATTGCAATTGCATGCAATGCACATGGTTTTGGGGTGTTTGCAGCACTTCCCTGTTCACATAAATGGGTCCCAATTGGCAGGCTTGCTGTCCTCCCCGTTTGCAACATGTTTTTGCAAACCAGGATTGAGGCATGTAAACACCACTGTCCACTGCCATTGCAGCAAAGGAGGGGGCAACTGGGGGGAGGGGCTAAAATCCCAGCACAACCATTCCCCCCCCCCCCAACTGCACATGTCTAAACTTAGCCCTACAGTATGAAAATGGCTTTCAAAGGAATGCTGCTGGTTTTGGAACATTCTGTTTAAAATCCCATCTGAACTACCAACCAATAGGGTTATACAGGAATGCATTACATGACAACTCTGAATTCACTGAATAATTGTGTGCTTTATTTTCTGGCAGGCATGAATGTTGCTAAACTACAACTGCCACAAAGCATATCAAAACCTCCAGAAGCTGTCCATGACACCACAACCCATCCATAGACTTTAAGTGCAAAAATATCACAAAGCGTGAGTAATGCATTTACATTGCTTCACAGACTCCAAGCCTCTATAGATACATTACAGATGTACTTTCCTTTGTACTTTTTTCAGGCAGGAGACTACAAAGCTTTTTTTTATGGGTTGGAAAAAGCAATGTTGGCACACCTTGGAAAACTGTTAAAGTGTAACTTAACACTTTAGTCAACCAAGAATTTCTTACTGCAGAAGAGACATACTGGGGGGGGATTCAATAAAGATGTTACGCTACTTTTCTGGCATTAATTGCTCTAGCTGATGTGTGCTAATTAAAAAAACATATGCAACAGTTTTGGTTCTGACAGTGACTCGTGTGCCAAATTCAAGTAATTTAAATTTGCTCCACTACCAATTTGCTTTGTCTACGTTTTGACGCAACAACTGCACCAAATTCTAAATAAAATACCGACAGTTGGTATCTTATGAAAGGGGAGCTAATGAAGACCAACTTTCTTTTGATGTACAAATTTTGCTTGCAAGACACTTTCATAAAATCTGTCTGTGCCAGTCTTTATGAATTCCACGTCTTTTCTGAAATTGAGGCTTCTTACTATCCCCCTCGCCAGATGTTTTAGAATGTACACTGAGCTGCACAGTGTACATTGCTGTAGTTACGTTATCTAAGCCCCGCCAATCAAGATGGCTGTTAGCCCCAAACCCAAAGGAAGTCTTAAAGAACATGTCAGTGCCATTGGGGGGCTCGTAGACGTTGCATCATTAGGGAAAGTGAGTATCAGAGTGTTTAGTTCAGCTTTAACAGCTTTGTATTTACATATCCATGGACAAATCATAAAGATCACGTCATTCAGCAGCCCCGCCAATGACCACATACATAGGTAGTTGTGGCTTTTATGCTTTAGGCTGGGTTCACACTGGTACGACACGACAGTCATACAACTTTCATCCTACTTTGCTCTACGACATCAGTCCTACATTGATCCTACATTGGTCCGACATCCATCCGACTTTCATGAACAGGATACTACTTAGATCCGACTTTGTGCTAGTCTGACTTGTTCTTTGACCAATCAAAACAATCCCAGTGTGAGATAAATTCCTTTTACTGCTGCTGTAATCACCATGTCGGATGGTTAGGACAAGGATCCTACTTTGATCCGACTTCAATGATATTCAATGGGCTGAAGTAGGATCAAAGTCGGACCAAAGTAGTACAGGGAGCATTTTCAAAGTCGGACCGACTTGTGTCGGACCAGTTAAGACGGCTCCCATAGGGAAACATTGATTTTCACACGTCATGCGACATGAGTTCCCAATGTCGGAGCGTTTGTCGCCCCAGTGTGAACCCAGCCTAAGGATTTGCCATCATGCCTGAATCAATGCAATAGATAACCAGCAGGTGGGACAGTTATGTGTTTCCTACACATGTGCCATTTGTCTACCAATTAGATCATAACAGCCTAACCTTTGCCAATAAATGAGCCATAATAACTCTATATACTGTTGTAGAAGGACAATTACTTATTTACTGAAGTGTTACTCTCATATATTGGTATTCACAAAATTGAATTTTCCACTGCGATCATGCTGAAGATTAAGTTTAGAGGCCATTACTTTTTATAGCCATTCTTCCATATATTTTATTTATTAAGTTTTATTTCATGTATTAATAGACAGCTTCCAATACATATCAAATTAACTTCTCTGTTTTTGTGCAGAGAAACCTTCAGAGAAATAGGAAGGGAAGTTCTCTTCCTTTCAATTGGCAAGCTATTTACGTAAACCAGTGTAGTGTTAATGGCAAAAGAACATTACAGATTCCTTTAAATGTTTTGCACACTGGGAATTTATTGATATGTGTAAGAAAGACACAGATGATGCTGACATACAAGAAAAATCTAGCGGATATAATATAGAAAAAACAGCTTAACCTGGCATTTGCAGTTTATGGTTCTGTGGGCCCTTGTGAGTCACTCAATCCTATTATTGAGCTCATAAAAGAAAATTACATTCATGAATCAATGTCACTCTGCTCTGGCACAGCAGTAAATATATAGAGACTTAAAGGTATATATATAATTGTTACAAAAACTAACAACAACTGCAGATAAAACACTTTTGATTTTTAATTCACGCCTTCTAATCGTGAGTAGGTTTGCACTGCTGAACTTCTCATTTTAAAATGCTACATGTCTGGTTCTCATACTGATTCAAAGCCCCAATATTATTTGAATTACTGACCCAGAACAAGCAGATCAGCATTGCTAACTTTCATCGACTTCAGGCCAGAGATAGCCAGGCAATTAGCATTTTCAGAAGTTCAACAGTGGTCTGTACTATACAGCTCTCAGTTTTCTAATAAACTAAGAAGGAAAAAAAGTCAAACATTTTATGTTGGCATGATTACAATGGAGGGACTTCTGTTAAAATAATAAAACCAGAAGATTTCTGCTGTTCCCTAAAACTTTGCCACACTGGGCCTGAATCATTTCATAGGGGTTATTTTTGCCTCCCCAAAAAATTATATGAAGATTTGATATATCTTATTGGCAATTGAAAGGGGTACTTTTTCCTTTTCATTGTTTTTATTGAAAGTTTTTCAAAAGTAACAAAGGATAAGCATATAAAAAGTAGTGCTTTTTGGAACCCTCCCCCCCTCCGTTGTTACATTTGGCACCTTTCAGGGGGGAGGGGGGTGCAGATACCTGTATAAAAAAGGTATTTGCACCACTTCCGGGTTCTGACTCCTGCGGGAGTCCTGCCCCTTCGCATCACTCCCCGCTGTCTTCTGGGAAACACACTGTTCCCAGGAGAGAGCGGGGACCAGTGACGGCGCGCCGCGATACTCGCGCATGTGCAGTAGGGAACCGGGTAGTGAAGCCGCAAGGCTTCACTTCCTGATTCCCTCACCGAGGATGGCGGCGGAAGCATCCGAGGACCGAGCGATTGCTCAGCCTCGTCTGCTAAGATCGCGGGCGTGCTGGACAGGTAAGTGTTCATTTTTTAAAAGTCAGCAGCTGCAGTATTTGTAGCTGATGGCTTTTAAAAAAAAAATCAGATCAACCTCCTCTTTAACAATATTTCAGTTGTGTAGTCCAGGAATTGTAATTAACAGGCTAGAGTTACATAAACTAACGGGTATGAACCCAGTTAACATAAGCTAATACGTATGCAAGGTAGCAAGGATGATTTCCAGTGGAAGGCCAGGTGGTAGTGTGTAGAGGTTGGCTTTGAACCACTGCAACCAGGGTTACTGGAGGAGCAAGTTTTTTCTGTATATACCTTTGGTGGAAGCCATCATATGTTCAAAAGCATAGTGCTAGTGGACTACATCTAGGGCATCTGATACGGTAGGAGGGCAAGGGTTCTTCCATAGTCTCACGAGGCAGAGCCTGACTGCCAGTAGGATATGTGTAACATAGTGTCTGGTGGCTGGGTCAATAGATGCTATATCTAAAATTCAGTAGTGCCAGGCTAGGAGAAGAGGGAATGTGCTAATGAGCCACTTCAGAAAAGATCACAAAAATCTTCTGCCAGTATGGGTGTAGGACTCAGCGTTCCCATAGGGTATGGAAGATGTCCCCTATATGCCCACAATTCCTCCAGCAAAGAGGAGACATTTGATCTTTAAAGTGTGTCAATTTGAAGGGGTCCCTAAAAAATCGATGAAGCTAATTATATACATACTTTTAGCTTCCAGAATAACCATTGCTAAATATTGGAAGCAGTCGATGGTTCCTCTTGATTCTGTGAAGAATAAGCTCAACTGGATCATGGTTAATGATAGACTCACCTGCATCCTCCGCAACACTACTAAGAAATTTGATCTGATATGGGATCCGTGGATACGATACATATCTCCATCCTAATACACCTCTGGCTGGCCCTCTCTTCTTCTCTCTTCTCCCCACCCTTTTTTTTCTCTCTCTCTCTCTTCTTCTCTTCTCCTTCTCTCTTCTCTTTTTTTTTTTTCTCTTTTTTTTCTCCTTTCCCTTTCTCCTCTTTTTTATATTTACTGCTTATCAGATATATTTTTGTAGATACAGGATGTCCTAATAATACATATACTTCCAGGTTGCTGATACTCGAGAGAAGGTGCACAAGAGAACCCCCCCTTTTTTTTTTTTTTTTCTTTTTTTATTTATCCCTCCCCCTCTGCATTCCCTTCCCACTCCACATTCCCTTCCCACTCCACATTTTCTTCCTTTGCTTCCTATACTGTACCTTTTCCCTGTGCTATATCCCTTCCTAATATTGCAGGCCTAAATGACTCATTGGGACTTTATGTAGTTAGTCCCCAACAAATCTGAAGCATACTTCATGATCTGATCATTAACAACTCTTAAACTTCTATGTTATTTCACTCTGTCAATCTCACCACTATTTCCATCAAAAGTATTCTATATTGACATTTCTCAATTTATTGTGTTGAGGTGGTGTATTTCTGTTTATCCTGATGGAAGGACATTTGGCAGCTTACGCTTACTTTCTCATCTGCAAACATTGTTGATTATTGAATGTATTCTTTGAGACATCGTCTTGTCATTTGATTAATAAAAATATTGAAAGTTAAAGTGTGTCAATTTGGCAGGGGTTAAATACCATCACAAAGAGATTTTTAACATTAATTCCCAAAATGAGGTAGCAGAATGTTGTTCTATAAATGGACCCCTGAAAAGGGTATTTTTTTTAATATAAAGAAACACATGTATAAACATTACAGGTTCCTAGCACAAATGAGCACCTTTAAAAGGAATGTGATGTAAACCGTGGCACACTCCACAGTAGTTGAGAAACTCTGCAGTATTTGATTCAGTCATATGCTGTGCACACACTTGTATAAGGGACATGAAAGGTGAAGTTAACCAAAGAAGCAGATGCTTTACATCTGGTCAAGAGGGAAGCAGACAGCACAGTGACTTAGTGGTTAACAGTTTTGCCTTGGGGTTCTCTGGGTCCTCTGAATCTCAGCCAGGACACTTTCTGCATGTTCTCATGTGCTTGCATGGGTTTCCTTTCACGCTCCAAACACAGTTTCCTGCCCAACCAACACTTTATCGAGTATACTGTAATTATATGCTATTGGCTGAAAAGTTCAGGTTGGGCAAATGACTAGTTTGATAACTATGTAATTCTCCAGTATTAATAAGCTGACAACAAAAGCTGTGTTTTATTTTTTTCCAGTATTAATACAGTGCTGATAATTTATGCAGTTCTTTACAAATATATTGTGCATCATTCCCTGCCCTTAAAGAACATTACAACTCACATTCATACATACTGTACACATACTAGGGCCAATTTGGACAGGATACAACTAACCTACCAGCATATCTTTGGGGTGTGGGAGCACAGGGAGAGCATGCAAGCTCCAGGCAGGTGGTGCCGTTGTTGGGATTTGAACTGATGACCCTAGTGCTGCTAGGTGGAAGTGCTAACTACTTAGCAACTGTGCTGTCCCAGCATTTTAGGCTTTATACATACAAATGTGCAAGCATTTGCAGGCATTGAGTTGATGTCAGACATGTGTACACTGCAATTTCATTTCAACTGCCCTAAATTGCAAAACTCAGGTCAAAGCATGAAAAATGCATCATGTCAACCACTTTCTCAACAAACTGCAACCTACTGTTTGAACAGAAGTTGATAGAAAACCATGTATTTCCTATTGTCCATGCATTTTGTTATGTTTAGATATGTGTCCATTCTGAACAAGCCATTACTTCCACTAAGTATACGGTAATCCTAACGGTGCTAAATATGAGTGAACTTTGCTCCACCCCAAGTATAATCGATTCTTCACTGATTGCTGATGGGGTTTTAGCTGCTTCACACACTGCACCATAATCTAAGGAGCTGGTTTGAATCCTTTAAGATTTTACCTTACAGTGGCAATTATGCCCAATGGTTTCATCCTGGAAACCAGCACTGGAACACCGCTAGGTTAAGGTGACCAGATTTTTAAAACGAAATCCGGGGACCTTTTTTATTTTACTAGTAATGGCGGGAATCAGTGACTCCCTTCCTATCGCCGCCCGCCTCACAGCCTGTCAAGTCTTACTCTCCTGCCCTGGTTACTACTGGGTGGGGTGCGGAGGAAGATCACTCCGCCAGCAAAGGCAAGAAGATAAACAGGCAGGCGGCTGGCTGGGATTTGAGCCAAGGCAGAAGAACATGCGAGCGGAGCTGAATGGTCATGCAACCGAAACTGAAAAAATAAAATAGCCCCTCTGCGCCAACCAGCACATGATCATCAGAAAGGGGCACAGATAATGGAAAAAAATACACCCCCCTAAGCTAGTAGTGGTGGAGCGGGGGGGGTCATTCAGAATTTTTTTTTGCAATTCTGCACTGACTGTCTTTGAAATTGCCCCAGCCCCTGTTCAAATCCAATCCGGTGACAAAACCGGGGACAGACTTGGTCTGGGGACAGTGTCCTCAATCCGGGGACTGTCCCCGGAAACCGGGGATGTCTGGTCACCCTACGCCAGGTGTGTAACATGGTTTTGACTGTTTTATATTAAAAGAGCATACAAGCATTTTGCATCTTATTATCAAAATAAACACTGTCCAGTTGGGGTAGAATAATAATTAACATTGTCAAGTCTTTCTCAAACCAGGGTCTGTGGAGATATAGGATTCCTTTGGAGGTTGCTAGGGGATCCTTGAGGAGTGAGCATTGGCATATTGATCTTTTGGGTAGTCTAATAATGAAAGTGGTTGTAAAGGCAAGACATTTTCACCCTAATGCATTCCCTTCATGAAGATAAAATATACCCCAGCAGTTGTATTGCTCCCTCACCCCCTTATACTTACCTGCGTCTTATTTCAGTCCAGAGCTGTACTCATCAGCAGCGGTGCTCTCCTCTCTCTCTCCTCACAGGACACGGAGGCAGCACTGGGAGCTATTGGCTCCTGCTGCTGTCAATCAAACCCTGTGAGGAAGGAGCAGGGGCGGAACCAAGCCGCACTGTAACTGTCTATGGACGCACACAGCCCAGCTCGGGAGCAAGCCACCAGAAATTTCCCGGTATCCCGGAAGGCCAGTCCGGCCCTGGCTGTAGATTACATTTTTTAGAGGGGGCTTCCTGAGACCCAAAAGCTTTTTCAAGGGTTCTTTTTCCATGATAAAAGGGTCGGGATAGGCTGCTGGAAATTGTTAAATTTTGCCTAAACAGGCTCTTCCAGTATTAATTGTGGCTATTAACCGTTTTCAAACATGCCTTGAGTTCCTTTGCAACAAGCAATATTTCAACATTGGTCATAGGACAGAACAGGTCATTTAGGGGCCTTTTCCTAGCACATTAGACCGTAGTGAAAACTATTTAATAAATGTCTTATATTGTGTACATTCTCAAACTTAGAAAAGGTGAAGTTATGCTTTAATAGCAGAAAAAGAAAAGTACACGCTATAGTAGAAAATGGCAAGTGTGACCTGTTATGGAGGGAGAAGGATCCATCGGAATACAGTAGCACGTACAGGTAATCAAACAGCGTATAATAGAACTGTGAGAGGCTGATGTGGCTGGAAAGATTAAAGCAGAATGAAAGGGCAGTAGAATAAAACACAGGGTTCGTCTGACACAAACGGTGGAACAAAAAGCAGACGGGTGATTCAAAAAAGGAGAGACAAAACAGCTGATAGGGGAAAGCTAGACCTGGCGTAGAATAGAGAGGAGCCCTGTATAGGAATATCATTGTTCCATGCCTGACAGCACAACATTCCGATGTTACCCTCCTGTTGCTAAGGAACCAGGCATAACCTCCATCGCTAGACAGAGCAAAATATGGTCATGCTTTAGAAGCAGCTAACAGCAACAATAAGAGCATATATATTGTTTTCGACCAATATTCCCACTAGGGGATTGTACACCAAACAATTATTGCATAAAATGGGAATATCTTCCTGCATCATATAAAGAGTATAGACAGATTGCTGCAAAATGATGGAAAGCATAGAGGATTTAGCAGTATTAACTCTGACAGCGCAGGTACTTACACTGAATGTTAATATTTAGTACCAATGTAAATACAAGGCAAACTTCTTTTTTACATATATTAATGTATGACATGTATAATGCACTGCATTCATCATGCATCACAAATTGTATATATGCATGGCACATATACTCTTCTCCATAGGTGTGCGCAGCCTATTGCATTAGAGTGTGCACCCCAAAGCTCAAACACATACTACCGATCACTCATGATGAAAGGGAAGGGGTCGGTAAGGTACATATTTACCGGCCCCTTCCCCCACTCATCCTAAAACATCCCTGCAGCAACAGCCAGAGGGAGAGGAGAGTAGGGAAGCCGGGAGCGCTGCAAGAGGAAGGAGGGGGGGGCCTAGGCAGTAGGGGAAATCTGTGCTGCACAGGGTGATTAGGGTGTGCCTGGGCACACCTGGCACACCCTGTGCGCACGCCTATGTTCTTCTCTAAGTTGCTTTACCACCTATATTGAAATGATGGATCTGTAGAAGTAAAATGTTTATGCAATATATCCAGGAACTGCTCTAGGTCTATTTTTTTAAAGCACTGCCAAAACTGATAAAGGCATGAGAGAAAGTGAATGTGCTTAACATTGTTTCAGTGATTGACATTGGCAATCCCCATGGATTGTATAAACTGTCCCTGCTGTTCAAGCTTAATTCTAAAGGATTTTATCACCCTCTCTGGAGAATGTATTCAGCTAACCCACGCTGTGATTACATAAACTGCATTCGGCAGTGGCGGAGTATGTAGAAAACTGATGAAGTGCATTGTATCAAATGATGGAAGCCCCAAATTTTCAGCGTGTACAGGTTTGTTCTATCCGCTGCCTGACAATACTGAGGTTTTGATACTGCAGTTTGTCGTAATTATTGAAAATGAGTCTTTTGAGATCAATGCAGGTATCTTCTGCTTGCACACTGAGTTAAAGCCTGCAGTTTGCTACCTGTTAATATGCTGGGAAGTGATTCTCCAGTTTGCTGTTGACAGCATACTGATAGCAAATGCTCCTATTTTCAGAATGCCATGTGTTCCTTCTAATAGATCAAAGTGTGAATTTTAATAGTGTGAAGACATGAAATGGGAAATTAGCAAGTAGGAGGTGACTGTATGTGTATTTATAGAGTATTCTTATATACTAAATGGTGGATGGAGATCTTAGCTGTCTTTAGAATTCCCATCTAGTAAAATCCATGTTTAATATGCCTTTATAATAACACCCGTAGTTACGGTTGAAGAAATACTTAAAAACCACAAGCTACTAGCATGTGTCCTTGGTTAACCCAAAGAATCTTACTCAACTGATTATCCAGTGTTTGGATGTATTATACGTGATGTGTGACATGGGGCTAACTAGCGAAAAAGCAGATTTTTATAAACAGATCAAATATCTAGTTTTCACTTTAGACTCCCAAACGGATATTGGGTTAGACTCAAATTTTCAGTTATTTTTAACCTAATTGAATTTTTCAAGCAGTACAATTTTTCTGGCATAAAACTGATGCTTTTCAGTAAATTGACCCAAAGTTAATTTGTTATTACTACATTATTCAGTGTCTCCTGACAGTTTCCCAGTAAGCTGTCACCTCAAAGGATGTGATTATTCCTATAACACACTATGGGGTTGACTTATTAAAGGCAAATTGACTGTTAACTTTGAACGGGAAGTTGCAATCTGCATGGGAAATTTCCCTCGAGCTTAGCTCAGCTGATTTCCCTCCAATCACGTGCAAGCGAAAATGTTGATTTTTGTTTTTTATTTACTTACATGCGATTCCTCGCAAAATCAATATTCACCAGATTCATTAAGCTCTGGGGAAAATTCACTTGTAAAGTACAACTTCCATTACAAAGTGAACAGTCCATTTGTCTTTAGTAAATCAACACGATATATCTGATTCCAAGATACACAGCCCAGTGTAAATCTCCTCTTCTTTAATCCCTGCCCCGTTGCCAACTCCCAGCCCTTTAGGAGCTTCTGAATGCCAGGAGACAGAGGTGGGCGAGGTGGGCATTCAGGTCATTTATCGGCTTCTATCTGCTGTCACATCGCTCACATGATCGGAAAGCTCCCAATCACAAGTATGCATCGTGAGCTTTCCGGTCCCCGCCTGTAAAAAAGTGTGTTTACATATATGTGGCCTCTCTGCGTTAAAGGATAAGTTCACTTTAAAAATAAATAAAAAATAAATGCAAATTTTTTTGCAGGTTTTTTATTTACTTTTTGGGGGCCAGTGTATCTGTGTGCCCGTACATCCTGTATCTTAACCCCTTACCTACATCACTAAAAGGAAGAATCAATGAACTACCACGGCGCTCCACAACGCCATGGCAGTTCATTGAGAACTACAAGCTGACAGCCGCAAAGGATGTCGGCGCTTGTAGTTCATGAATGACAGAGCCCCGCACAGCTGCCCTGATTTCAAATTGTGACAGCTGGAATGAGGAACTTCTCTCTGTTCTGCTGTCACAGGGAGTGTGTGGGGGTTGATCAGCGGCTGCAGGATTGGGAACATGTTACATGTTCCACCCTAAAAACAGGTACGGAACATGTTTCTTTAAAGCCTACCCTCAAGAGGTCGCATATATGCACCATGTTAGCGAGAAGAGGTTAAAAAATGAAATAAAAAGCAATTGAAGACCTTTAAGGCCGGTTCACACCAGATAAGGTGTGTTTTGTACATGTTTCCCGCACCAGTCTTAAAACACACTGCCTTTGCAATCTCTGTGGTGGGGCCATGTATTTTTACCAGCTGGTGCTCAATATTTTGGGGAGGTGGCAAACCAAAGCCACACACAGCCCCCACCCCACCCGACCCCCCCGCACACGGGAGACAGACTTGAAAATGGGGAACACCAGCAACACCCACCGCCCCCCGCGTGGGAGATGGATGGGAAGAGGGGAGGCCTCCTTTTTTTAGGAGGCAGAAGCCAAGGGTGACACTCTGATCTCCGCTCCTCCTCCCTCCCCTGTCCAAGCCAGGGAGTGCTGGATGTGGCTGAGCCACTGCAGGTGAGCCATTCCTCCTGCCCTCCTGGAGACCTCATTTTGTGGCCTCTGCTTCTCCTCCCAGCCGAACAAGAAGTGGGTCCTGAGACTCCCTGGTCAATCGGGTCTCAGGAGCTGCTTTCTAATTGGCCGGAATGAGAATCATCAAAACAATAGCGAATATTAATTCGCTATTGTCACACAACTGGGCGGGATCAGGACGCAGTGCTCTGCGCCACGATCCCACCCTTTTTTGAAGCCAATTAGAGCCAGGCTCAGGCTCTAATCATGTGCTTGTAAAAAAAAAAACTCCAATGGAACCCATGCGTCCGGCGCTCCACATGTAGATTAGGGGGCTGGACACATGGATGGGGGGTGGTGCCCATGTGCCCCTTATGCACGGGCCACCACTGACCAGCACCCCAATGCAGTGCATTTGTGAGCACCAAATTACATGGTACTGCAGCACCATGCAATTTATTGCGCAGTGTTTTTTAAAACTTGCATAGACCACTTTCTCTGCATCCCAGTGTGATTTCAGCCCATTCAAATGAATGCAAAATTGCACCGCACGGGAATGAATGAACAGGAATCGTACAGAATGCATGCCACTTTCCTGTGTGATCCCAGTGTGAACCAGCCCTAAGCAAGAACACGCCCATTGCCTACCTGCTAGAGCTTGTAATACTATCAGGGAGATTTTACTAAAACTGGAAAGTTAAAGCGGAGGTTCACCCAAAAGTGAACCTCCGCTTTTCGCAACCCTCCCCCCTCCGGTGTCACATTTGGCACCTTTCAGGGGGGAGGGGGTGCAGATACCTGTAAAAACAGGTATTTGCACCACTACGGGTATAGACTCCTGCGGGAGTCCCGCCCCTTTGTGTCACTCCCCCCCGTTGTGTTCTGGGAAAACACACGGCTCCCAGAACACAGCAGGTACCAGTGAGGACGGCACAGCGCGACTCGCGCATGCGCAGTAGGGAACCGGGCAGTGAAGGCGCAGCGCTTCACTTCCTGATTCCCTCACCGAGGATGGTGGCTCGGCTTCGGCTGCCGATGTCGCGGGCGACCTGGACAGGTAAGTGTCCATTTTTTTAAAAGTCAGCAGCTGCAGTATTTGTAGCTGCTGGCTTTTAAAAAAAAAAATCCGGTTAACCTCCGCTTTAAAAATCTGATGCAGCTCTGCATAGAAACTAATCAGCTTCCAGGTTTTATTGTCAAAGCCTAATTGAACAAGCTGAAGTAATGCCTCGTACACACGATCAGATTATCGGATGATAAAAATCGCTTTCGGATTGATCGTTCGATAATCTGATCGTCAGTACACAGCTTTCGACAGCCGATCACGACAGTCCGTCCAACAAAATCCAAAGGGACAAACACGAAAACTTTGCTCGGACAATAGGCCATTGTACGACAATCGTTTAATCAGTACAGTATGGGTCCACCAGAAATCGATAGACGAACACCACGCATGATCGGAAACACGAAAATAAACCAGAAGGAGATGGGAGAATGTAAACAATGTCCGTACCGCGAAAATGCCCCAACATACGAACAGAAACTCGCCTGTAGCCGATCACAATATTCCTCAGCAATCAATTAACAGATAATATTATTTTAGTTAATTATTTATCAGCATGTTCCATGAAAATATGATATAATTATATAATGTTTTGATTGCACTTTAATACACGAATACGCCTGTACACTACGAGCGGATAGCCAAACAGACACAGAGGTCACACGTATTTGACATCATTTCCGATACGTAGCTATGCACACCGGAAGGTTTTTCCAGAATCGTACAACAAAAATCGGACTTTTCGTAGAGCACATTTTGTACTGTTGTATTCGATATTAGTTTTATGCAACAAAATTTGAACGATACGTTGTACGATAATCTGATCGTGTGTACGAGGCATTAGAAGCTTATTGGCTGCCATGCACAGCTGCACCAGATTATCAAATATCATTAAGTGACGGTTCACACCACAGCAACTTGGGATTCGACTTGTAAGTCCTCAAGTTGCCCCAAGTTGCTTGACATAAGAAATGCCATATAAGTAAATGAGAGCCGTCTTAATGTATACTACTAAAGTTGCTCCGACTTCAGAAAAGCTTCCTGTACTACTTAAAGGCGACTTCTAGGCAACTTGCACCCATAGATTGGGTGGCACAGTGGTGTAGTGGGTAGCACTCTCGCCTAGCAGTAAAAAGGGTCGCTGGTTTGAATCCCAACCATGACACTACCTGCCTGGAGTTTGCATGTTCTCCCTGTGCCTGTGTGGGTTTCCTCTGGTTTCCTCCCACACTCCAAAGACATGCTGATACACTCCAAAGACATGCTGGTAGGTTAATTGGCTTCTGTCTAAATTGGCCCTAGTATATCATTGTGAGTTAAGGGACCTTAGATTGTAAGCTCCTTGAGGGTAGGGACCGATGTGAATGTACAATGTATATGTAAAGCGCTGTGTAAATTGACAGTGCTATATAAGTACCTAAATAATAATAATAATAATAGATTTCAATGGAAGTTGCCTCCAAGTCAGATCTCCATCTATATTGAAGTGACTTTAGAGGAAAAAGAAAATAGTTTACCCAGGCAAACACCTCCCTCCCACAGAGCTGATTATTCTGTGATTGGCCACAGCCAAAGTCCTGGCGGCAACTTAAAGTCGCGCTGAAATCGCCTTGCAAAGTCGCGCTGAAGTCGGGTTGCCCCTGTGTGAACTGGCACTAAAAGGATATTTTGAAACTTTCCATCTGTACAAAGAATTTTTGTAGCCAAAGTTGGAACATGAAGTCCATTGTTAAGGGAATGTTTAAACCACATGCACTGTAGCCTTTTAGTCGCAGCCATCACTGTACTATTTGTGAATATTGAGAAACCCTATAGGGACCACCCAGACTCATTAGCTTTGGGTGCAAAATACTTTCTTCTATTACTGATCTGGGGACCGGTTTCGTTTTTACTGGTCATAGTGCTCTGTTGTGGTATATTGAATAATAATATTTATTTTAATGTTAGTCCAAATACATCAAGCTCAAAGGCAAACAGAACTGATTATGGTAATCAGAATAAAGGGAATATGTAAATAAGAGGCATGTAAAAAATCAACGCAGTGAATCGTTTTTCACTCCCCTCTGACTCATCTCCATATATTATGTGTGTGGAGATGAAAACAGAATGTTTGGGATGATTTGGAAACAAGGCTCTTGATGTTTTGAATAATCAAGTCATGGGGGGAGCTGTGAATGAACCAATTTCCTTTGATGTGCTGGCATCATTTAAATCTTCATAAAAGTATATATACAGTATATATTTATATATGTTGTATATATCTATCGTAGATCCTTACAGAAACTTTGAAAACAAATGTCCTTCCTTAAATTCTGAAAACTTTGAAAGCAAATGTACTCTATGAAAACAGGGTTGTAAGGCTGAACATCACCCAAACTTCTAGAGTCTTGCTTGCAGAATTCCCACCTGTTTGCTATGGGCAACACAGTAAAACCTTGGTTTGAGAGTAACTTGGTTTGGGAGCGTTTTGCAAGACAAGCAACATTTTTTAATAAATTTTGACTTGATATACAAGTAGCGTCATGTCACAACAGAGTATAAAAAAGAAGAGAGGCGCCTCTAAATGTAGCAATATGGTTACATTTAATGAAGGTACAACATTTAGCAACATATTGCTACACTTAGCGGTGCCTCTTCTGTTTTATACTCTGTAGCTCCTGCTGGATTTTGCTTCTAATCCTCTTGTGAAGGCTTCCTTTTGTGGATGGTCATTTTATGGTTGCACATCCTGGTCACATTGCTATAATCTTTTTATATGGACTATAAACGTAAGGACCTATGAATAAATGGTTGTGGAACAAATTATTTGATATTCCATTATTTCTTATTGGAAAATTTGCTTTGATATACAAGTGCTTTGGATTACAAGCATGTTTCTGGAACGAATTATGCTTGCAATCCAAGGTTTTACTGCATTATTATTATTTAGGTACTTACAGTATATAGCACTGTCAATTTACACAGCGCTTTACAGATATATTGTATATTCACATCCCCTACCCTCAAGGAGCTTACAATCTAAAGTCCCTAACTCACATTCATATACTAGGGCCAATTTTAGACAGAGGACAATTAACCTACCAGCATGTCTTTGGAGTGTGGGAGGAAACCAGAGTACCCGGAGAAGACCCACATAGGCACAGGGAGAACATGCAAACTCCAGGCAGGTAGTGTCGTGGTTGGGATTTGAACCAGCAATCCTTTTTACTGCTAAGTGAGAGTGCTACCCACTACACCACTGTGCCACCCTGTATATCCAAAACCCTTCTCCATAAGAGCCTACCAGGCTTAAACTCCAAAACAACATTTTTAGATATTGAAACTTATAATTTCCCTAGATGTGGTGGCGTAATTAGTTTTGTTACTTTTTGTTATTATCACCTGTTGATCCTGCCAGTATGTCTGTTCATTTATAAAATTCCTTAGCAAACCTAGCTGTCCGGCAAAAGTAATAATTAGAAGTTTGAGACAAACCATTTAACACTGGCAGGGGTGCTTACACTAGCACTATACACTTACACTTACACTATATTCATTGAGTTAAGAGCTTTATCCCGAAATGGGAATAAAGGATGTTAGCTGGAGTTAGGCTTTAATTTGTCATGTATGACACTTTTTGTTTGTTTGGGTTGTCAGAGGTTCTGTCCAAGGGTGGGTATCTTGCTCCTCCATTGACAGGATAGAAGGAGTGTATCCATCCTAAGACAGACAGGGAAGGATTTACTAAATATAGTGCATCTGTGTATAGTAACCAATCAGCTTCCAGGTATTATTGATAAAGCTTAATTGAATAAGCTGAAGTTGAAAGTGTATCGGCTACTATTTACAGTTGCACCAGATTCTGTATGCACCAGTTTTTGTAAATATCCCCCAACGTTTGTTACTGGCCAGGTCACTGGGTAAAAATAAAGTAAAAAAAAAAAAAAAAAAAAAAAAGAAAACGAATGCAGTCACCACGTCTAAGGACTGGTAAGCTGCAATATATTACAATTGAGTCTTTGGGTTTAGATACGCTTTAACGTGGAAGCCCAAGTTATTTCAAACTCCACACTTTAGAAGATCGAGTCTACCTAACAAGTGCCTCTGTAGCAAAGAGATTTTACTTTTCTTCCTTTTTGATTCAAACAGTTGGTTGCTGTCTGCCAATACTAACCGTGGGGGTTATTTACTAAAGACAACTCCACTTTGCACTGCAAGTACACTTGGAAGTGCAGTCACTGTAGATCTGAGGGGGACATGCAAGGAAAATAAAAAACAGTATTTTTGCTTGAACGTGATTGGATGATAAAATCAGCAGAGCCTCCCCTCATTTCAGATCTTCCCCTCAGATCTACAGTGATTGCACTTCCAAGTGCACTTTCAGTGCATTTTTAAGTGCACTTGTAGTGCAGAGTGGATTTGCCTTTAGTAAATCAACCCCATAGTGTCACTATTACATACTTTATTTGCAACATTGTTTCAGTGGACTTAAATGTCAATCTTTATTTACAATCCACACACTACCTTGTCACTTTCTGGGGGTGAGTTACCAATATTAGTAGTCCAGATGCTACCTAGTTACTTTTTTGGCATGGTTACCAATATAAGCAGTCCAGGTGCTACCTTCTTACTTTCTGCGGGGGGGGGGGGGTTACCAGTATTAGCAGACAACATGCTACCTTCTTACTTTCTGGGGTGGTTACCAATATTCGCAGACAGCATGCTACCTTCTTACTTTCTGGGGTGGTTACCAATATTCGCAGACAGCATGCTACCTTCTTACTTTCTGGGGTGGTTACCAATATTCGCAGACAGCATGCTACCTTCTTACTTTCTGGGGTGGTTACCAATATTCGCAGACAGCATGCTACCTTCTTACTTTCTCTAGGGTTACCTTACCAGTATTAGCAGACAGCATGCTACCTTCTTACTTTCTGGGGTGGTTACCAATATTAGCAGACAGCATGCTACCTTCTTACTTTCTGGGGTGGTTACCAATATTAGCAGACAGCATGCTACCTTCTTACTTTCTCTAGGGTTACCTTACCAGTATTAGCAGACAGCATGCTACCTTCTTACTTTCTGGGGTGGTTACCAATATTAGCAGACAGCATGCTACCTTCTTACTTTCTCTAGGGTTACCTTACCAGTATTAGCAGACAGCATGCTACCTTCTTACTTTCTGGGGTGGTTACCAATATTAGCAGACAGCATGCTACCTTCTTACTTTCTGGGGTGGTTACCAATATTAGCAGACAGCATGCTACCTTCTTACTTTCTCTAGGGTTACCTTACCAGTATTAGCAGACAGCATGCTACCTTCTTACTTTCTGGGGTGGTTACCAATATTAGCAGACAGCATGCTACCTTCTTACTTTCTCTAGGGTTACCTTACCAGTATTAGCAGACAGCATGCTACCTTCTTACTTTCTGGGGTGGTTACCAATATTAGCAGACAGCATGCTACCTTCTTACTTTCTCTAGGGTTACCTTACCAGTATTAGCAGACAGCATGCTACCTTCTTACTTTCTGGGGTGGTTACCAATATTAGCAGACAGCATGCTACCTTCTTACTTTCTCTAGGGTTACCTTACCAGTATTAGCAGACAGCATGCTACCTTCTTACTTTCTGGGGTGGTTACCAATATTAGCAGACAGCATGCTACCTTCTTACTTTCTGGGGTGGTTACCAATATTAGCAGACAGCATGCTACCTTCTTACTTTCTCTAGGGTTACCTTACCAGTATTAGCAGACAGCATGCTACCTTCTTACTTTCTGGGGTGGTTACCAATATTAGCAGACAGCATGCTACCTTCTTACTTTCTCTAGGGTTACCTTACCAGTATTAGCAGACAGCATGCTACCTTCTTACTTTCTGGGGTGGTTACCAATATTAGCAGACAGCATGCTACCTTCTTACTTTCTCTAGGGTTACCTTACCAGTATTAGCAGACAGCATGCTACCTTCTTACTTTCTGGGGTGGTTACCAATATTAGCAGACAGCATGCTACCTTCTTACTTTCTCTAGGGTTACCTTACCAGTATTAGCAGACAGCATGCTACCTTCTTACTTTCTGGGGTGGTTACCAATATTAGCAGACAGCATGCTACCTTCTTACTTTCTCTAGGGTTACCTTACCAGTATTAGCAGACAGCATGCTACCTTCTTACTTTCTGGGGTGGTTACCAATATTAGCAGACAGCATGCTACCTTCTTACTTTCTCTAGGGTTACCTTACCAGTATTAGCAGACAGCATGCTACCTTCTTACTTTCTGGGGTGGTTACCAATATTAGCAGACAGCATGCTACCTTCTTACTTTCTCTAGGGTTACCTTACCAGTATTAGCAGACAGCATGCTACCTTCTTACTTTCTGGGGTGGTTACCAATATTAGCAGACAGCATGCTACCTTCTTACTTTCTGGGGTGGTTACCAATATTAGCAGACAGCATGCTACCTTCTTACTTTCTCTAGGGTTACCTTACCAGTATTAGCAGACAGCATGCTACCTTCTTACTTTCTGGGGTGGTTACCAATATTAGCAGACAGCATGCTACCTTCTTACTTTCTCTAGGGTTACCTTACCAGTATTAGCAGACAGCATGCTACCTTCTTACTTTCTGGGGTGGTTACCAATATTAGCAGACAGCATGCTACCTTCTTACTTTCTCTAGGGTTACCTTACCAGTATTAGCAGACAGCATGCTACCTTCTTACTTTCTGGGGTGGTTACCAATATTAGCAGACAGCATGCTACCTTCTTACTTTCTCTAGGGTTACCTTACCAGTATTAGCAGACAGCATGCTACCTTCTTACTTTCTGGGGTGGTTACCAATATTAGCAGACAGCATGCTACCTTCTTACTTTCTCTAGGGTTACCTTACCAGTATTAGCAGACAGCATGCTACCTTCTTACTTTCTGGGGTGGTTACCAATATTAGCAGACAGCATGCTACCTTCTTACTTTCTCTAGGGTTACCTTACCAGTATTAGCAGACAGCATGCTACCTTCTTACTTTCTGGGGTGGTTACCAATATTAGCAGACAGCATGCTACCTTCTTACTTTCTGGGGTGGTTACCAATATTAGCAGACAGCATGCTTCCTTCTTACTTTATGGGGTGGTTACCAATATTAGCAGACAGAATGCTACCTTCTTACTTTCTGGGATGGTTACCAGTATTAGCAGACAGAATGCTACCTTCTTACTTTATGGGGTGGTTACCAATATTAGCAGACAGAATGCTACCTTCTTACTTTCTGGGATGGTTACCAGTATTAGCAGACAGAATGCTACCTTCTTACTTTCTGGGATGGTTACCAGTATTAGCAGACAGCATGCTACCTTCTTACTTTCTCAAGGGTTACCTTACCAGTATTAGCAGACAGCATGCTACCTTCTTACTTTCTGGGGTGGTTACCAATATTAGCAGACAGCATGCTACCTTCTTGCTTTCTCGAGGGTTACCTTACCAGTATTAGCAGACAGCATGCTACCTTCTTACTTTATGGGGTGGTTACCAATATTAGCAGACAGAATGCTACCTTCTCGAGTTTTACCTTACCAGTATGAGCAGACAGAATGCTACCTTCTTACTTTCTGGGATGGTTACCAGTATTAGCAGACAACATGCTACCTTCTTACTTTCTTGAGGGTTACCATGTCTCATACAACTCCAAAAATTGCAAACAGTCCTAACATAGAAAATCATGCAAGTATTAAAACATTGAACATTGAACATCCCCTTTACAAAGTTGCACCTCTGCACAGAAAAGCAGCACACATGATTCAAAAGTTTTTGAAACATAGAAATGATGTAGTTCCACATACCTGGGCATCTGACAACAACATATAGATGGGTGCAGTTATTGTGGATTTGTTTGGGGGTATAAATGTGCACAAGAGCCCATACAGACGTGTTAGTTAGACAGAACTGCAGAGGATGAGGACAGAAATGGAAAGCAGAAGGTGCAGTAGGTCGTCTATACACAGGTGGATGGACAGACAATACAGAGAAGCACTGAACTAGCACACACAGGATGCTACAAGGACACAAGGCGCTTACTGTGGGCTCTTGGGGTAGAAAGGAAGAGTGACATGGCTGAGATCCTGGATGTCAAAAGCAGTTGGCTCAGCTGATATAGCCTGCCTCTTGGTCCTCTGTTCCCCCAAGGTACAAGGTTTCTGAGCCTGCTGGGTGGCCGGTTTGATGACAGAACGATACTTATCCAATTCATTCTGCAATCTCTGGATGAGCTCGTCTTTCTGGTCTAACTCCAGCTCCAGCTCGTCTATCAGAGCATCCCTCTGCCTTAGCTCCTCTATCTTCTCCTGCAAAGCATACTGCAAGTCCCTCAAAGTGCCCATATTCCCGGCAGGGGCTCCTGCTGCCTTTCCTTCTCCCTTCGTCGTCTTCTCGGTCACTCCAACCCTCCCCAAAGCAAAATAGGGAGCTTCCGACTTTCTCCAACTTTCTCCAACAGGTCCTGAATTTTCCTTACTTGCTGAGACCCTGAGGCTCCGCCGGTCCCCACCAGAAGGTCCCCTTTCAGGATTCTTGATCCAGCTCCAACTTGTTAAGACCCCGAGGTCCCCACCAAAAGATCCCCAACACCAGAAGATCCCCAACACCAGACGATCCCCAGCAGAAGGTCCCCTTCAGGATTATTGGTCCAGCTTCGACGTGCCGAGACCCCGAGGCTCCACTGGTGCCAGCCAGAAGGTCCTCTACAGGATTCTTGATCCAGCTCCAACGTGCTGCTGAGACCTCAGGGTTCCGTTGATCCCTAATAAAAGGTCCCTACCAGAAGGTCCTCTTTTAGGATTCTTGATCGAGCTCCCTCTCTCCCGCAAAGGTTGGTCTTCAGATCCGTCGTGCATTAAAACCCCCGAGCAGCAGGTCCCCCCAGTTCCCTTTTGTTGGAGTGACTCAACGTCGCAGCAGTCTTCAGAGGTCTTCCCACTACTTAGCTCCAAATAGGAGGTCCCTGATGCTGTCAGATGCTGAAGAAGATCCACCTTTTCTCCAACTGTCAACAGATCGCCGAGGAAATTCCCCTGCGCCCCCGGGGAAAGGGCACACAGGTCCACCACCTGGAGGTCCTGGAAAGTCTTAGTCCCTGAACAGGTTCTCTTTTGCTACTGCAGCAGGCCACCAGGATGAGTGGCTGGCATCTGATTACTAGAGTCACAGGCGAACCAGGGAGCATCTGCATGCATGATCTCTAACTAGAAGAAGAAATACAAAATCCCTCCCTCTGTCAGTAAAGACTGGGATTAGCTGGAGTGGAGGGGGATTTGGATCTGCGATGGGAAGCAGAAGAAAGGAAAGAGGTGCAGAGGCAGCAACAGCCAGCTTGTGCAGAGCAGCTCCTCTGTGCTCAGGAGTGCAGGCATCCCCTCCACTGTGCTCTGCTCTCTGCTGTCATAGCATAAGACTTCCTAATGCTCATCACATAGGGGGATCAGTACATCTTCTTATAGGGGCTCCTCCGGCACTGACAATCCTAATATAACACACATTATACAACGCCTGAGCTCAAATCCTACACTATCTGCTACATTGTTGACAAACATTAACAATGAGGATTGCACAACGGTCACTGCAGAGAAAAGGTACAGCTTCTAAAATCAGATCGGAGCACGCCAATGTACTAAGATCTTTATTCACAATGAAAGCTACACAACTGTCATTCCAGGGAACGGATACATCGGGATCGCTTCTAATAGCAGATCGGAGGATGTCACTGGACTAAGATATTCATTTCTTAAGGGGTGCACAACTGTCATTGCAGGGAATACCTGCAGCAGGATCGCTTTTGCATGAGCTGATGGGAGCATGTCAATCCAATATCCATAATGAGGGCTGCACAACTGTCACTGCAGGTACTAGCTACAGAAGGGTCACAATTCAGGGAATACTTACAGCAGGATCACCCATAGCAGATCGGAGCATGTCACTGTACTATGTTTATTTATTCATAATGAGGGTTGCAGAACTGTCATTGCAGGTCAGCATCGCCCTTCTATGAGCAGATCGGAGCATGTCACTGTACAAAGTTCTGTTCATAATGAGGGCTGCACAACTGTCACTGCAGGTACTAGCTACAGAAGGGTCACAATTCAGGGAATACCTACAGCAGGATCACCCATAGCAGATCGGAGCATGTCACTGTACTATGTTTATTTATTCATAATGAGGGTTGCAGAACTGTCATTGCAGGTCAGCATCGCCCTTCTATGAGCAGATCGGAGCATGTCACTGTACAAAGTTCTGTTCATAATGAGGGCTGCACAACTGTCACTGCAGGTACTAGCTACAGAAGGGTCACAATTCAGGGAATACCTACAGCAGGATCACCCATAGCAGATCGGAGCATGTCACTGTACTATGTTTATTTATTCATAATGAGGGCTGCACAACTGTCACTGCAGGTCAGGGTCGCATTTCTATGAGCAGATCGGAGCATGTCACTGTACAAAGTTCTGTTCATAATGAGGGCTGCACAACTGTCACTGCAGGTACTAGCTACAGAAGGGTCACAATTCAGGGAATACCTACAGCAGGATCACCCATAGCAGATCGGAGCATGTCACTGTACTATGTTTATTTATTCATAATGAGGGCTGCAGAACTGTCATTGCAGGTCAGCATCGCCCTTCTATGAGCAGATCGGAGCATGTCACTGTACAAAGTTCTGTTCATAATGAGGGCTGCACAACTGTCACTGCAGGTACTAGCTACAGAAGGGTCACAATTCAGGGAATACCAACAGTAGAATCACCTCTAATAGCAGATCGGAGCATGTCACTGTACTATGTTTATTTATTCATAATGAGGGCTGCACAACTGTCACTGCAGGTCAGGGTCGCATTTCTATGAGCAGATCGGAGCATGTCACTGTGCTGAGTTCTATTCATACTGTAATTCACAACTGTCACTGCAGGCAACAGGTAGATCAGGGTCGCTTTTCTATGAGCAGATTGACAGTTAGATCAGGGTCGCTTTTCTATGAGCAGATGGAGGCATGTTACTGTACAACTGTCGATACATTGTTGAGGAATGTATGATCTATTCTATTTAGTTATATGGGGCAGTTTACACCATCGATCTGGACCAGCTTTAATTGGAGGAAGAGTATTCTCCCCAGATTCACTCTTCTTGCCTTGTACCCTAACTGCCTGCAAATGCTTTTTGCACTGCTCAGCCCCTAGGAAAGCCTTAATATCCAGTTACTGTACGTCAAGCTGGAAGGATTTCATAGAGACAATTCCTTCCCCTGCTGTCACCTCCCATTTATCATGCCAGCTCTGCAGGGGGTGATTGTGGCAATGACAGGGTTAAGCACTCCTTTTAGCGGGGACGTGATGCTTCCATTAACCCCCTGGCTGCTGGATGATCAGCTTCATTGAAGTGAGTTGTGCAGCATCCCTACAGGTTGCTATGCACACAGGCAGAGACTGCTGAGAACAAGAGAGGACAGAAATAGATGGCCTGGGAGCTTGGATTTCACAATGCACAGCAGCTTTTTGTTACAGAACATGATGGAATTCATTATATAGGACCTGAGCTGATTTTATTTCACATCTGCTAATGAAAAGTGTGACATAACTTGCCTGAAGACAGGACAGAGAGAAAACTGGAGTGATGCAGCTGTATGTAATTCCTCCATTCTCCATAGACAGCACCAGAACAGCGCCCCATAGTGGCCAATTACCACATACACCCCATAGTGGCTAATTACCACATTACCACATAGTAAACCCCCCCCCCCCCCAACTCTTTTTACAGTATAGTTGACTTTGGGAGAACAATCATGTAAAATAAAAGTCTGAAGGGCAAGATAACCAGATATAAGTTCTCAGTTCAAATCCTCAAGCGTAAAGTATACATTCCTTTAAACATGAGTCTTATTACATGCTCAATGGGATCCCTTTTTGAAAGTCACGGTACAATCGATTCTGAGTTGGTTATCTATTGATTGCTTCTGCAATTCTTTCTACACACACTTCTACACAAATGTTTGTTTACAATGGGGTTTCATTTGTGGTTCAGAGGTCTGTAGCAAGATTTAAAGCCCAACTCTAGGCACAAAAAACAAACAAACACCTGCGTTGCCCCCACAATGCATTAGTTAAGTGCATTGGTTAAGCCTGGGTGCATTCACACCTGAGAATGCACCCTGCCCGCAAGCAGTCTGCGCCCAGGGCCGATCAATCGTAATTGTGAACGATGCATGAGTGATTACGGGCCAGTTCACACCATAGAAACGCAGTCCGGATGAGTTCCAGATGCTGTGCCTTTTTGATAACTTCCAGTGCGGTTTGATGCATTTTTGGTGCCTTTTTGGTGCAGTCCAGTGCATTTCCCCCCCCCCCTTTTTATTTACCTTAAATAAGGACATTTGCGTTCCAGTGCATTTTGGATGTATTTTACAGCGTTCCAATACAGTCCAGTGCAGGAAAAAATGCAGCATGTTCTCCTTTTTTTTTTTTTAACCACTTGACCACTGGGCACTTAAACCCCCTTAATAACCAGACCAATTTTCAGCTTTCGGTGCTTTCGGTGCTCTCACATTTTGAATGACAATTACTCAGTCATACAACACTGTACCCATATGAAATTTTTGTCCTTTTTTTTCACACAAATAGAGATTTCTTTTGGTGGTATTTAATCACCATTGGGTTTTTTATTTTTTGCGCTATAAGAGAAAAAAGACTGAAAATTCTGTAAAATTTTTTTTTTTTCGTTTCTGTTATAAAATTTAGCAAATTTGTATTTTTTCTTCATAAATTTTGGCCAAAATTTATACTGCTACATATCTTTGGTAAAAATAAGTACAAATTGGTGCATATTGTTTGGTCTTTGTGAAAGTTATAGAGTCCCCAACTATGGTGCCAATATCTGAAAATTGATCACACCTGAAGTACTGACGGCCTATCTCATTTCTTGAGACCCTAACATGCCAGAAAAGTACAAATACCCCCCAAATTACCCATTTTTGGAAAGAAGACATTCCAAGGTATTTAGAAAGAGGCATGGTGAGTTTTTTGAAGTTGTAATTTTTTCCCACAATTCTTTGCAAAATCGAGATTTTCTTTTTCTTTTTTTTTTTCAATAAATTGTCATATTAGCAGGTTATTTCTCACACACAGCATTTGCATACCACAAATTACACCCCAAAACACATTCTGCTAATAATCCTGGGTATGGCGATACCACACGTGTGAGACTTTTACACAGCGTGGCCACATACAGAGGCCCAACATGCAGGGAGCCCCTTCAGGCGTTCTGGAGCACCGAGGCCAATTCTGACATTTCTCTCCTACATGTAAAAATCATAATTTGTTTGCTAGAAAATTACATAGAACCCCAAAACGTTATATATGTTTTTTAACAAAGACCTTAGAGAATATAATGGTGGTCATTGCAACTTTTTATCTCACACGATATTTGCGCAGCAATTTTTTTAACGCGTTTTTTTACGGAAAAAAAACAGTTTTGTGCTTAAAAAAAAAAACAGTAAAGTTAGCCCAATGTTTTTGCATAAAGTGAAAGATGAAGTTACGCCGAGTAAATAGATACCTAACATGTCACCCTTCAACATTGAACACGCTCATGGAATGGCGCCAAACTTCGCTACTTAAAAATTCCCATAGGCAACGCTTTAAATATTTTTACTGGTTACATGTTTTGAGTTACAGAGGAGGTCTAGGGCCAAAATTATTGCTCTCGCTCTAACGTTCGCAGAGATACCTCACATGTGTGGTTTGAACACCGTTTTCATATGTGGGCGGGACTTATTCATGCGTTCGCTTCTGTATGCAAGCTCACGGGGACAGGGGCGCTTAAAAAATATATATATATATATTTTATTGTTCATTTTACTTTATTTATTTTAGTTTGACATGTTTTTCCGCCCCAAATTTTTTTTGATCACTTTTATTCCTATTACAAGGAACGTAAACATCCCTTGTAATAGGAATATGGCATGACAGGTCCTCTTTACAGTGAGATATGGGGTCAATAAGACCCCACATCCCACCTCTAGGCTGGGAAGCCTGAAAAAAAAAACAATCTTGGCTTTGATCGTAGCGGTGAGTCGGTAGAAGCACCGGAGGGCGGCGGGGGGGGACATCCCCTCTCGTCTCCCATAAGAATGATCAAGCAGTGGAACAGCCGCTATGATTGTTCTTATGGTGTAGGGAATCGCCGGCTGAAAAAGCTGATATCTGAATGATGCCTGTAGCGGCACCCATCATTCAGATATCCCCGCACAAAGTCAAGGACGTCATATGACGGCCGGCGGGCGGGAAGTGGTTATTGCAGAGTATTGCCGGGTATTGCGGAGTATTGCCTGGTATTGCGGCGTATTGCCGGGTATTGTGGAGTATTGCAGGGTATTGCGGAGTATTGTAGGGTATTGCAGGGTATTGCGGAGTATTGCAGGGTATTGCGGAGTATTGCAGGGTATTGCAGGGTATTGCAGGGTACTGCGGATTATTGCAGGGTATTGAGGAGTATTGCAGGGCATTGCGGAGTATGGCAGGGTATTGCGGAGTATGACAGGGTATTGCAGAGTATGGCAGGGTATTGCAGAGTATGGCAGGGTATTGTGGAGTATGGCAGGGTATTTGTGGAGTATGGCAGGGTATTTGTGGAGTATGGCAGGGTATTGCAGAGTATTGCACAGTATGGGCAGGGTATTGCACAGTATGGGCAGGGTATTGCATAGTATGGGCAGGGTATTGCATAGTATGGGCAGGGTATTGCATAGTATTGCACAGGGTATTGCAGAGTATTGCGCAGGGTATTGCAGAATATTGCACAGGGTATTGCAGAGTATTGCACAGGGTATTGCAGAGTATTGCACAGGGTATTGCAGAGTATTGGCAGGGTATTGCACAGGGTATTGCAGAGTATTGCACAGGGTATTGCAGAGTATTGGCAGGGTATTGCACAGGGTATTGCAGAGTATTGGCAGGGTATTTCACAGGGTATTGCAGAGTATTGCACAGGGTATTGCAGAGTATTGGCAGGGTATTGCTCAGGGTATTGCAGAGTATTGCACAGGGTATTGCAGAGTATTGCACAGGGTATTGCAGAGTATTGGCAGGGTATTTCACAGGGTATTGCAGAGTATTGCACAGGGTATTGCAGAGTATTGCACAGGGTATTGCAGAGTATTGGCAGGGTATTTCACAGGGTATTGCAGAGTATTGCACAGGGTATTGCAGAGTATTGGCAGGGTATTGCACAGGGTATTGCAGAGTATTGGCAGGGTATTTCACAGGGTATTGCAGAGTATTGCACAGGGTATTGCAGAGTATTGGCAGGGTATTGCTCAGGGTATTGCAGAGTATTGCACAGGGTATTGCAGAGTATTGCACAGGGTATTGCAGAGTATTGGCAGGGTATTTCACAGGGTATTGCAGAGTATTGCACAGGGTATTGCATAGTATTGGCAGGGTATTTCACAGGGTATTGCAGAGTATTGCACAGGGTATTGCAGAGTATTGGCAGGGTATTGCTCAGGGTATTGCAGAGTATTGCACAGGGTATTGCAGAGTATTGCACAGGGTATTGCAGAGTATTGGCAGGGTATTTCACAGGGTATTGCAGAGTATTGCACAGGGTATTGCAGAGTATTGGCAGGGTATTGCAGAGTATTGCACAGGGATGGCTGAGCAGGGATGGATGGATGGCTGGATCTGTGACTGCAATTGTCACAGATCCAGCCCACAGTGCTGCTGACATGATCCGCTTCCTCCCCTCTCCTCTCACACTGTACCGATCGGTACAGAGAGGGGAGAGAGGGACCGGCGTCATCACATGACGCCGGTCTGTTTACAAGTGGTCGCTCTGTCATTTGACGGAGCGATCACGTGATAAACGGCCGCTATCAGCAGCGATTTACCGTGATCCGTGATGCGCCGGGTCCTCTAGACCCGGCGGTCACGGAGACTCCCGTGTGCGCGCCCCAGGGGGCGCGCGGGAGCGCGATTCTGGGAGGACGTTATATAACGTTCTCCCAGAGTTAAGCAACCACCCTGTCAACGTTATTTGTCGGCAGGCAGTGGTTAAGTGGTTAAACTGGAATGCACTGGAACTGCAAGCACAGGTGTGAACTATGCCATTGAAAACCATATAACCTACTTCCATGCGTTTTTGATGCAGAAAAAAAAAAATGCACTGAACTGCATGTGGTGTGAACTGGCCCTACATGTGAGTGGGAATGATGCTGTGAGAGTTGGCAGCCTCCTATTGCTTTCAATTGTTACAGCTAATTTTAGGAACCCCTGCATTTACTATATCTGGTCTCTCACAGTACACAGAACATGGAAATGCAATCATTTTAGTATAGATAAACTGCTAAATACCTTCATCAATAGCAGTCTTGTGACTTTTTATGAGTGTCCGGCCAAACACTTGGAAAATTTTGTAGGAGCAGTTTTGAATCCCCTCTGACTGTACAAAGAGGCTGCATGACCCCTGACCTTCTGTCTGGACAGTGCTGATTAGCCCTGTGCTGATCACATGCACTATCCCACAAAAGAACTCTCTAGCAATACACACCAAACTGAGCATGTGCAGAGTGCCTCCTAGGGCTCCGTACTATCAGGAGATGGATTGGGGACAGTAAAAGAAGGGGAGGATCAGAGAAAACAGTCGTAGAGGATTAACCTCTTAGGTTCCACAATGAGTATATTAAGCATACTTTACTGCACATATAGACTGATTTTACAGTTGTGGGTTAAGTAACATATTCCACTTTTCCTATTTTAAAGCATAGGAAAAAAGAATTTACATTTTGATATCCTGGAATATAATACCAGTGATAAAAATGTGTCCTGCGATGTAAAAACAGTGGTAAAATTTACCATCAGAGTTCTTGCTACTTCTCAACATTCTAAAACATTTGAAGATTTTACGGCACTTCGTTTTTTTTCCCCCAGAAACATTCATAGAGAAGCCTTTATATGTGTCCTTTTAGCACACGTCTAAAAATTCTTTCTTTTGATCTGTTAATATTATAAGCGGAATCCATGGGGAACAAGTTGCTAAACATCAGTTTCTAGGCAGCAGCAGGGACTGTGCACACAGCACATTCCAGGGAATGAAAGACACCACTGTTCCCCAACTCTCCTCCGCAGTGTGAAGGATGTGCAGGAAGACATACTGACGGACCTTTAGAAAATCCAACAGTCCAGACCTTTATACAGTACAGTTGTCTTGTCCCATTAATTAGTATGTTTTCTATAGGAAGCCCTGACATACCATACGATGTCTCTTGTTTTCCAGACTTTGTCATATCCTCTGTTTTCCCTGATCTTTGTTGACAGTAGCCCTGTAAACATGGGCAGGAATCCCGTCGGAAAAAAGAAACGTCGGTTTTCTCGATGGGATTCCTGGCAAGCTTGTCTTGCCAAGCCCTGTGTACTGACAGCCATTCAAAAGAACCGCCGTTCTTTTGAATGGCAAGAACACGGTGACGTCATCGACTACGACGAGCCGGCACTTATCACATTCAATGCCATTGCCGCCATCTTGCTACACACCAAACTAACCTTGTATGCTACCACGCATGCGTCAAAGTCTTATCGAGCATGCGCGGGTTGACCTTGGACAGGTAAGCACACAGATGACCGGTTTTCTCGGCAGGAAACACTCTGCTGAGAATCCCGACGAGAAAAATAGAGAGCAGGTTTTCTCTGCAAAAAGCTCTCCCAGCAGTTTTCTTGACGAGAAAACCGGTCGTGTGTACGAGGCTTGAGAGTCGTACCTTCTATCCAACAAAAATAAACCACATATTAGTAGTGATGAGCCGAACACCCCCGGGTTCGGTTCGCACCAGAACCCGCGAACGGACCGAAAGTTCGAACGAACATTAGAACCCTATTAAATACAATGGATGCGAACGTTCGAATTCTAAAGTGCTAATTATAACAACTATTATGCATGTTATTGTCCTAAAAAGGGTTTGGGAACCCGGGTTCTGCACCAGGGGACATGTATCAATGCAAAAAGAAGTTTTAAAAACGGTCGTTTTTCGGGAGCAGTCATTTTAATGATGCATAAAGTGAAAAAAAAAAAGTCAAATATTCCTTTAAATATCGTACCTGGGGGGTGTCTAAAGTATGCCTGTGAAGTGCCACGTGTTTCCCGTGTTTAGAACTGTCCCTGCACAAAATGACACTTCTAAAGGAAAAAAAAGCCATTTAAAACTGCTTGCGGCTTTAATGTAATGTCTGGTCCCGGTAATATGGATGAAATTCTTTAAGAAAAATGGCATAGCTACCCCATGACCCCCCCCCCTACCCCAGCCCATTACCAGCCCCTTTGGGTCTTGTATGGATATTAAGGGGAACCCCGCACATAAAATAAAAAAGGCCCTATATACTCTGAACAGCCCTATACAGGCGGTGCATACAAGACAGGGACTGTAGGTTTGTTCTTATGTAGAGTCTGTTTGTAATTTTGAACAGGTACATTGTTGAAGTGTAGCTCCAGACCAAAAATCTATTTTTAAACTTTTTGGAAAACATAGGTAAGGGTTATCACCCCTGTAACATTTGTTTTGCTGTCTGTGCCCCTGTTCAGAACATTTCACCTCACTTTCCGTCCCAATGACAACTGTTTTTGAAATGTGGTGTTTTTCTTGAAACAAGGATTGCTGATAAAGCATCAGTACAGAGGAGACACCTTTCTCCCATATTTATTCTTACAGGAGAGAATTTTCCTTCCTAGTGGTAGATTTCCTCTCACTTCCTGTTGTCTTCTTGCGTTTGCAAGTAGGAGTCGTTTGTAAGTTGGATGTTTGAAAGTAGGGACCTGCCGTATATACTCTGCAGAAATAGGCCCCTTAGTTGTTGGTGTTGGCACAACACTGTAAGCACTCACAGTTACTCTTGGTTGGTGCTGGAACGCCCTGCTGTCAACTATTATATCAGGAATTTTAATTACATATAATTGTTGAACAGTGGTAGTAAAAATTGGGCCTTTGATGGTGGTGCTGGTGCCACAACACTGTAAGCCCTGACAGTTACTCTTGGTGGGTGCAGCAATGGGCCCTGCTGTGAATTATTAGATCAAGAATTGTAATTACATGCCCCTGTTGAACAGGGGCAGAAAAATTGGGCCTTAGGCACTGGTGCCACAACACTGCAACCCCTCACAGATACTGTACTTGGAGCACAGCAATGAGCCCTGTTGCAAAGTATTGCTTCAAAAATTGTAATGACACGCCCCTGTTAAACAGGGGCTGAAAAATTGGGCCTTAGGCACTGGTGGCACAACACTGCAACTCCTCACAGATACTGTACTTGGAGCACACCAATGAGCCCTGTTGCAAAGTATTGCTTCAAAAATTGTAATGACACGCCCCTGTTAAACAGGGGCTGAAAAATTGGGCCTTAGGCACTGGTGGCACAACACTGCAACTCCTCACAGATACTGTACTTGGAGCACAGCAATGAGCCCTGT
The DNA here is from genome assembly GCA_029206835.1 of Rana muscosa. Lineage (NCBI taxonomy): Eukaryota > Metazoa > Chordata > Amphibia > Anura > Ranidae > Rana > Rana muscosa. The sequence continues at coordinate 169,507,199 of CM055123.1, forward strand.
TGCAAAGTATTGCTTCAAAAATTGTAATTACACGCCCCTGTTAAACAGGGGCTGAAAAATTGGGCGTTAGGCACTGGTGGCGGCACCCATAAACAAAAATGATCTTACAAGCTATCATCATCAATCGTATCATTGAGGACTCGGAGGAGGAGGATAGCCAGTCAACATAACAGCACAGGCACTCAGCATCAGCATCAGTCTTGAAGGGATGTGACATGTTAAAATCAATTAGTCTGTTATATCAGCATCAGGTGTGTGGTAGCTGGTGGTGATCCAAGACTGGTTCATCTTGATGAAAGTCAGTCGATCAACCGAGTCGGTGGACAGGCGCACCCTGTGATCCGTGACAAATCCTCCAGCAGCACTGAATGTGCGTTCCGAAAGAACGCTGGATGCAGGACAGGCCAGTAGCTCAATTGCATACTGTGCAAGCTCTGGCCAGTGATCCATCCTCAAGACCCAGTAAGCCAGAGGATTTTCGGTGGGGAAGGTGTCCAAGTCTGACCTTGCCCCTAGATATTCCTGCACCATGTTTATCAGACGCTGGCGATGGTTGCTGGAACCGATCATACTTTGGGGCTGCGGACTAAAGAATTGTCTGAACGCATCGGTCAGACGGCCACCTTCCCCACCGCTCCTTCTTTGACTGGCCGAAGCCTCAGCAACTCGTTGTCCAGGACCAGGAGTTTGCAACCTCCCAGTCTCTGGGAACGCGTTGCACAGACCTTTCTGCAAGGCCTCCCGGAGTTGTCTCATCCTCTGCTCCCTCTGCGACGGTAACATAAGGTCCGCAACCTTACCCTTGTACCGTGGATCAAGGAGAGTGGCCAGCCAGTAATGGTCCCTCTCCTTGATCCGAAGAATACGAGGATCCTTCCGCAGACTTTGCAGGATCAGGGAGGCCATGCAGCGTAGGTTTGCTGAGGCATTCGCTCCGGAGTCCTCTGGGTCACTAAGGACGACATGATCCGCAGCCACCTCCTCCCAGCCACGTACAAGTCCACTGGTTTCTTGGGACTGTAAATCATCCCTAAAAGACTGCTGCTGATGATGCTGAGTGCCAGCCTCCACCTCCATGCTGACACAATCCTCCTCCTCCTCCTCCTCCTCCTCCTCCTCTTCCTGTGCGATGGGTGGGACAGAAGGAACACTGTCTGGGTAAAGGGGGCCTTGAGAGGCAAGGAAGTCCTCCTCTTCCTGCCTCTGTTCTGCCTCAAGTGCCCTGTCCATTATTCCACGCAGCGTGTGCTCCAACAGGTGGACAAGAGGTACAGTGTCACTGATGCATGCACTGTCACTGCTCACCATCCTCGTGGCCTCCTCAAATGGTGCCAGGACAGTGCATGCATCCCTGATCATGCCCCACTGGCGTGGAGAAAAAAAACCAAGCTCCCCTGACCCTGTCCTGGTGCCGTAGTCGCACAGGTACTCATTGATGGCCCTCTGCTGCGTGTGCAGCCGCTGCAGCATGGCCAACGTTGAGTTCCACCTGGTGGGCATGTCACATATAAGGCGGTTCTTGGGCAGGTTCAACTCCTTTTGCAGCTCAGCCAGGCGAGCACTGGCATTATAAGATCTGCGGAAATGCACACAGACTTTCCTGGCCTGCCTCAGGACATCCTGTAAGCCCGGGTACCTGCCCAAGAAGCGCTGCACCACCAGGTTAAGGACGTGAGCCACACAGGGCACATGGGTCAGTTGTCCCTGTCGGAGGGCGGAGAGGAGGTTGGTGCCATTGTCGCAAACCACCATTCCTGGCTTAAGCTGGCGTGGCGTCAACCACCTCTCGGCCTGGCCCTGCAGAGCAGACAGGACCTCTGCCCCAGTGTGGCTTCTGTCCCCCAAACACACCAGCGCAAGCACGGCATGGCATCTTTTTGCCTGCGTACTTGCGTAGCCCCGTGAACGGCTACGGAGCACCGCTGGTTCATAGGACAAACCACAGGAAGAGGCCATGGAGGAAGAAGAAGAGGAGGGGGTGGAGGAGAGAGGTGTGTCACAACCAGTAGTAGCATTTTGGAGGCGTGGCGGTGGGACAACCTCCAACACTACTGCACCTTGTCCTGAATCCTTCCCAGCTGCCAAAAGAGTGACCCAATGGGCCGTGAAAGAAAGGTAACGTCCCTGTCCATGCCTGCTGGACCATGAGTCAGCGGTAATATGCACCTTACCGCTGACCGCCCTGTCCAGCGAGGCCAAGACATTGCCTTCCACATGCCGGTAGAGAGCCGGAATAGCCTTCCGTGAGAAAAAGTGGCGTTTGGGAACCTGCCACTGAGGAACTGCACATTGCACAAACTCACGGAAGGGGGCCGAGTCTACCAACTGAAAAGGCAGCAGTTGAAGCGCTAGCAATTTAGCCAAGCTAGCATTCAACCGCTGGGCATGTGGATGGCTGGGAGTGAACTTCTTTCGACGGTCCAGCAGCTGGGGCAGGGAAATTTGCCTGCTAGAATCGGACGTCGGTGTACTGCTAGCAGAGTGGGCGCAAGTACTTGGCTGTGACACACCTAATTCTACACCTTCATTCCTCTCAGTGCATGTTTCAGAGAGGACTGAAGTTATAGTGGGGTTGGAGATCCCAGCTGATGCGGTGCAAGGAGAGGTCCGCTTTGTTCTTTGGTGTGGGTCTTTGAGGTAGGCTTGCCAACGAGCTGCATGGCAGGTCAACATATGTCTGGTCAGGCATGTGGTACCCAAGCGGCTGATGTTTTGGCCACGCGATATACGCTTGAGACATATGTTGCAAACAGCAGCTGTGCGATCTGATGCACTAGCCTCAAAAAAGGCCCACACCAAAGAACTTTTTGAATGACGGGCAGAGGCAGCGCCCTGCACAGGCGGAGCTCTGCGGTGTGATTCCGTCGGTGTACTGCCCTTACGCTGGCCACCAAAGGGCATCCTGCCTCGTTGGAGATGTGCCTCCTCCTCATCCTCCTCCTCCTCCTCTCTCCTATTAGGCACCCACGTGGAGTCAGTGACCTCATCATCCCCTCCCTCCTCATCACTGGAGCCAATCTGGCAGTATGCTGCAGCTGCTGGAACATGACTGCCAGATTGGTGTCCTTCTTGAGCATCCCCTCTGTCTGCTCTCACGCTACTGCCTTCCTCTAGCTGGGTTTCATCATCAGACCCTTCGAAACGCTGGGCATCCTCCTGGAGCATGTACCCAACACTGTGCTGAAACAGTTCGGGGGACTCCTCAGGAGGAGGACATGGTGGGTCTAGGGAAGGAGTGACTGATGATTTGTCTGACATTGATACCAGGGAAGACGACGCTTTGGCAGCTGCTTTTCCAGTACCCTGAGCCTGGGTGAGAGAGGATGAGGAGGAGGAGGAGGGCTTGGTCATCCACTCTACCAAGTCTTCGGCATGATGTGGCTCAACATGTCCAGCTGCCGAAAAGAAGGACAAGCGTGTCCCATGGCCATGTGCTGATGACAATGCACCGCGTCCACGACCAGCACTGTTGCCCCCAGACACAGAGCCTGCTTGCCCTCTTTTATTGCCTCCTGACTGTCTGCCTCTCCTTGTTTGCCTTCCAGACATTCTAATAGATGGCCTGCAGGGAGATGGGAAAAAAGCAATAAGGGCTACCTTCAGGTGTCCTTCTCTGTCCCTTGAAACAAGGACTTTCACAGTGAAAGAAACTGACACTCTCCCTACCTACAGTTTTCTGTCCCTAGAAAAAATGTTTTTTTTAATCACAATATAGCACAAGGACAATTCACTCACTGTCCTTACAGGTCCCTGGAAACAAGGACTTGCAGAGTGAAATAAACTGACACTCTCCCTACCTACAGTTTTCTGTCCCTAGAATAAATGTTTTTTTTAAGCACAATATAGCACAAGGACAATTCACTCACTGTCCTTCCAGGTCCCTGGAAACAAGGACTTGCAGAGTGAAATAAACTGACACTCTCCCTACCTACAGTTTTCTGTCCCTAGAATAAATGTTTTTTTTAAGCACAATATAGCACAAGGACAATTCACTCACTGTCCTTACAGGTCCCTGGAAACAAGGACTTGCAGAGTGAAAGAAAAAAAACACTCTCCCTACCTACAGTTTTCTGTCCCTAGAAAAAATGTTTTTTTTAATCACAATATAGCACAAGGACAATTCACTCACTGTCCTTACAGGTCCCTGGAAACAAGGACTTGCAGAGTGAAAGAAAAAAAACACTCTCCCTACCTACAGTTTTCTGTCCCTAGAAAAAATGTTTTTTTTAATCACAATATAGCACAAGGACAATTCACTCACTGTCCTTACAGGTCCCTGGAAACAAGGACTTGCAGAGTGAAATAAACTGACACTCTCCCTACCTACAGTTTTCTGTCCCTAGAATAAATGTTTTTTTTAAGCACACTATAGCACAAGGACAATTCACTCACTGTCCTTACAGGTCCCTGGAAACAAGGACTTGCAGAGTGAAAGAAAAAAAACACTCTCCCTACCTACAGTTTTCTGTCCCTAGAAAAAATGTTTTTTTTAATCACAATATAGCACAAGGACAATTCACTCACTGTCCTTACAGGTCCCTGGAAACAAGGACTTGCAGAGTGAAAGAAACTGACACTGTCCCTACCTACAGTTTTCTGTCCCTAGAATAAATGTTTTTTTTAAGCACAATATAGCACAAGGAGAATTCACTCACTGTCCTTCCAGGTCCCTGGAAACAAGGACTTGCAGAGTGAAATAAACTGACACTCTCCCTACCTACAGTTTTCTGTCCCTAGAATAAATGTTTTTTTTAAGCACAATATAGCACAAGGACAATTCACTCACTGTCCTTACAGGTCCCTGGAAACAAGGACTTGCAGAGTGAAAGAAAAAAAACACTCTCCCTACCTACAGTTTTCTGTCCCTAGAAAAAATGTTTTTTTTAATCACAATATAGCACAAGGACAATTCACTCACTGTCCTTACAGGTCCCTGGAAACAAGGACTTGCAGAGTGAAATAAACTGACACTCTCCCTACCTACAGTTTTCTGTCCCTAGAATAAATGTTTTTTTTAATCACAATATAGCACAAGGACAATTCACTCACTGTCCTTCCAGGTCCCTGGAAACAAGGACTTGCAGAGTGAAATAAACTGACACTCTCCCTACCTACAGTTTTCTGTCCCTAGAATAAATGTTTTTTTTTAAGCACAATATAGCACAAGGACAATTCACTCACTGTCCTTACAGGTCCCTGGAAACAAGGACTTGCAGAGTGAAAGAAAAAAAACACTCTCCCTACCTACAGTTTTCTGTCCCTAGAAAAAATGTTTTTTTTAATCACAATATAGCACAAGGACAATTCACTCACTGTCCTTCCAGGTCCCTGGAAACAAGGACTTGCAGAGTGAAATAAACTGACACTCTCCCTACCTACAGTTTTCTGTCCCTAGAATAAATGTTTTTTTTAAGCACAATATAGCACAAGGACAATTCACTCACTGTCCTTACAGGTCCCTGGAAACAAGGACTTGCAGAGTGAAAGAAAAAAAACACTCTCCCTACCTACAGTTTTCTGTCCCTAGAAAAAATGTTTTTTTTAATCACAATATAGCACAAGGACAATTCACTCACTGTCCTTACAGGTCCCTGGAAACAAGGACTTGCAGAGTGAAAGAAAAAAAACACTCTCCCTACCTACAGTTTTCTGTCCCTAGAAAAAATGTTTTTTTTAATCACAATATAACACAAGGACAATTCACTCACTGTCCTTCCAGGTCCCTGGAAACAAGGACTTGCAGAGTGAAATAAACTGACACTCTCCCTACCTACAGTTTTCTGTCCCTAGAATAAATGTTTTTTTTAAGCACAATATAGCACAAGGACAATTCACTCACTGTCCTTACAGGTCCCTGGAAACAAGGACTTGCAGAGTGAAAGAAAAAAAACACTCTCCCTACCTACAGTTTTCTGTCCCTAGAAAAAATGTTTTTTTTAATCACAATATAGCACAAGGACAATTCACTCACTGTCCTTACAGGTCCCTGGAAACAAGGACTTGCAGAGTGAAATAAACTGACACTCTCCCTACCTACAGTTTTCTGTCCCTAGAATAAATGTTTTTTTTAATCACAATATAGCACAAGGACAATTCACTCACTGTCCTTCCAGGTCCCTGGAAACAAGGACTTGCAGAGTGAAATAAACTGACACTCTCCCTACCTACAGTTTTCTGTCCCTAGAATAAATGTTTTTTTTAAGCACAATATAGCACAAGGACAATTCACTCACTGTCCTTACAGGTCCCTGGAAACAAGGACTTGCAGAGTGAAAGAAAAAAAACACTCTCCCTACCTACAGTTTTCTGTCCCTAGAAAAAATGTTTTTTTTAATCACAATATAGCACAAGGACAATTCACTCACTGTCCTTCCAGGTCCCTGGAAACAAGGACTTGCAGAGTGAAATAAACTGACACTCTCCCTACCTACAGTTTTCTGTCCCTAGAATAAATGTTTTTTTTAAGCACAATATAGCACAAGGACAATTCACTCACTGTCCTTACAGGTCCCTGGAAACAAGGACTTGCAGAGTGAAAGAAAAAAAACACTCTCCCTACCTACAGTTTTCTGTCCCTAGAATAAATGTTTTTTTAAGCACAATATAGCACAAGGACAATTCACTCACTGTCCTTCCAGGTCCCTGGAAACAAGGACTTGCAGAGTGAAAGAAACTGACACTGTCCCTACCTACAGTTTTCTGTCCCTAGAATAAATGTTTTTTTTAAGCACACTATAGCACAAGCACAAAACACACTGACACTCTCCCTACCTATCCTTCTCTTTCCCTAAACTAAAGGAATCCAGGTTAAGCAAGAAAGAAATAACAGTCACTGTCCCTGCCTATGCTGCTCTATCCCTGCTCCGGAACACACTACACTAGGCCGCCGTGCTGGCGGCCTTTTATAGTGTGGGGCGTGTACTAAACACCCTCAGCAATAATTGGCCACAGGCATCCTGCCTGTGGCCAATCATTGCTCTCCTCGCTGCCGGCGCTGTGATTGGCCAAGCATGCGGGGTCACAGTGCATGCTTGGCCAATCACAGCGCCTGGATGACACTGCGATGGCGTAGTGCATTGTGGGCCGTTCGCGTCACTCGAATTTGGCGCGAACGGCCCAAATCGTTCGATCTTCGTCGAACGATCGAACAGCCGATGTTCGAGTCGAACGTATGTTCGACTCGAACACGAAGCTCATCCCTACATATTAGGCAACACCTTGGATTTTCAACAGCTCCAGGAGTACAGGATTTAAACATTCTTTTTATAAGGATAACTTCTATTCCTTTCATTACAAAGACAAAAAGAAGTAGGCTGTTAATGCACTATCCTCAATGGATCAGTTTTGTAAACATGTACAGATGTTGTCTTTCTTCAAATTAAACCACATGGAGGTTTCCCATAACAGGTCTTCTAAATCTGCATATGCTATATTGGTTATTGTGGTATTAAGCATTAGCTTACATCTGATACTAAGCAAATTCTATAAAGAATGGTTATACACAGTGCGAAAGCAACAGCATTTATATCAAGTTTTAAAAGTGGACCTTAAAGCGTTACTAAACCGAGGACCATGCATTCACTATATCTGGTCTCCCACAGTACACAGAACATGGAAATGCAGATATTTTAGTAAATATAAACTGCTAAATACCTTTGCAGGACCCCTGACCCTCTGTCTGGACAGTGCTGATTGGCCCTGTGCTGGTCACTTTTCCCAGGAAACAAAAAAAAAAAAACTCTTTAGCAATACAAACAAAACTGAGCATGTGCAGCCTGTCCCCTGGCTCTGTAAATATCAGGAGATACATTGGAGTCAGTGGAAGAAGGAGATGATCAGAGGATGCAGAGGATTAACCCCTTATGTTCCACAGTAAGTATAACAAGCACACTGATTTTACTGTTGTGGGTTTAGTAACACTTTAACGATACCTTGCCACTTTCCACCATCCCATCCCTACTGCCCTCCTCTATCAAAATCATATTTTTCTTTTTTATTTTGTTTTTTTAACAGAGAATTCTCCCTGCACTTTATAGGTTCTTGCTTAGGCGAGGTTGAAGTGTCACTTGCCTACAGGCTCCTAGGATACTCACGTCACACATCCCAGAAGGTTCTGGAGTGTGCTACTGCATGTTATCATGGGGCCATGGGTCTCTTCCTGGTAAATGCAGCCAGACACTTGATGAGCTAAATCAAAAGAAGAGGAATCTGCTTCTCCAGGTGTGTGCAATACCTTGATTGGAACCAAGTAGGAGTGCCAGCCCCAGCCCGCCTCCATAAAAACTTGAGAAAAAGAAGAAATGGCTGCACATCCAAAGTTTCCAAAAGTGCCTTTTATTGCAGACGGTCAAAATACACCAGGGACACCAGGTGTTAGTCACGTAGACGCGTTTCACACATCTGATCTGTGCTTAATCATACTGGAAAAAAAAATGCGTGGGGGTACCCCAAATTCCATATCAGGCCCTTCAGGTCTGGTATGGATATTAAGGGGAACCCTGCGCCAATAAAAAAAAATGGTGTAGTGGTCCCCCTCAAAATCCATACCAGAAGGTCTGGTATGGATATTAAGGGGAACCCTGCGCCAATTAAAAAAAAATGGTGTAGTGGTTCCCCTCAAAATCCATACCAGAAGGTCTGGTATGGATTTTAAGGGGAACCCCGCGCCAAAATTAAAAAAAATTAAGTGGGGTTCCCCTAAAAAATACATACCAGACCCTTATCCGAGCACGCAACCTGACAGGCCGCAGGAAAAGAGGGGGGGGACGAGAGAGTGCCCCCTCTCCTGAACCATACCAGGCCATGTTACTGTAACACAAATATAACAACAGAGGGGTTGATTATCTGAACCTGGAGAGTGCAAAATTTGGTGCAGCTGTACATGGTAGCCAATCAGCTTCTAACTTCAGCTTGTCCAATTAAGCTTTGACAAAAAAATCCTGGAGGCTGATTGGTTTCTTTGCAGAGCTGCACCAGATTTTGAACACTTCAGTTTGAGTAAATCAACCCCACAGTGTTACCCCCAAAATAGGTTGTTTAGATTGTTTCTGTACCCCCTTTCTGACAATTATTTTGTTTCCCAAGAATGCTATCGGGGCTGTTTTGCTATTCCCCATACATAATGAAGTGTTTCATATCCGACTGTCATCTGATGTCTGAGTACTTTTAGAAATCTCCAGTGAACCCAACCAGAAGAGGATGCACACTTTGATCATGGTCTAGATGTGATACGTATTTGTATTTAAAAGGTATCAAATGCTTCAATTGTACATCAAGGACATGACTCAGAACTGGTGACATCCTGAATATGAACAATCTATGTGTATAAGGATCAAGATAATGTTAATCAATAGCATCAAAGCTGGGCAGGAAGAAAGAAGACATTGAAAGTGTGAACTGCAGTTGCAGTGTATAATACAATTTCCAAAGCATCACATTTGCATTCATATGATATATCATGTATAGTAGAAGCAGACCCTATAATACCAGAAGGGAAATGTAGTCCCAGAGAAAGCTATTATTCCTCTTAAAGAGAAACTTTGATGGTTTATTAATATTTTATTCATTTTAAATTTTGTCTTTAAACAGGTACTGTATATACTCGAGTATAAGCCGACCCGAATATAAGCCGAGGCACCTAATTTTACCACAATAAACTGGGAAAACGTATTGACTCGAGTATAAGCCTAGGGTGTCCATCTGCATGCCTCACTGTGCCTCACTGTGTCCATGTCCATGCCTCACTGTGCCTCACTGTGTCCATGCCTCATTGTGCCTTACTGTGCCCATGCCTCACTGTGCCCATGCCTCACTGTGCCCAATCTCCCTACCTGATCTCCGGCGCTGTGTGACTAGACTGACGTTTAACATGGGAGTCTATGGAAGGGGTGCCCGGCTTTCAAAAATTGGTGCTCCCTGGTCCTAGGTCCTCTGGACAACAAACTTTGCACACTTATAGACGAAGAGTAGGGTTATATGTGTGCCAAGTTTGGGGTCCAGAGGACCTAGGGCCGGCCGGTACTGAGTCCACAAAATCACCAGAGAAATTACCGTTTAACAGGGGAGTCTATGGAAGGGGTGCCCGGGTTTGAAAAATCGGTGCTCCCTGGCCGTAGGTCCCCCAGACAACAAACTTTGCACACTTGTAGAGGAAGTGTGGGGCTACATGTGTTCCAAGCTTGGGGTCCCGGGGACCTACAGCTAGCCGGGTATAAGCCGAGGGGGGCATTTTCAGCACAAAAAATTGTGCTGAAAAACTTGGCTTATACTCGAGTATGTATCTGATATTACAGTGTTGTAAAATATCTGACTACAAAACAACTTTTTGTGTACTTATTGTTTTTGCAAACCCAGATACCTGTATCATATTGTAAAGGTAATGTTGACATCACTACTTGATTTTACATACACATCTCTGTACAGAGAGCAGAGCTGTGGGAGGGACCCCAGAGGTCTACATTTCAGGCTGCCAGCAGAAAGCTACAGGGGGGGTGGATACAAGACTGATCACTCTGCACAAACAGAAACAGCAACAGGGATTGGTCTTAATAAAAGGAAGCTTTTACACATAGGAAAAGTTTCACACTGGATCACTGCACAGATCTGGAAGAAATACATAAAGCAAACCGAGATTCAAGTAAGAATACATACTGTGCCTTGAAAAAGTATTCATACCCCTTGAAATTTTCCACATTTTGTCATGTTACAACCAAAAACGTAAATGTATTTTATTGGGATTTTATGTGATAGACCAACACAAAGTGGCACATAATTGTGAAGTTTAAGGAAAATGATAAATGGTTTTCAAAAAGTTTTACAAATAACTATGTGAAAAGTGTGGCATGCATTTGTATTCAGCCCCCCTGAGTAGAACCACCTTTTGCTGCAATTACAACTGCAAGTCTTTTTGGGGATGTCGCTACTAGCTTTGCAAATCTAGAGAGTGAAATTTATGCCCATTCTTCATTGCAAAATAGCTCAAGCTCTGTCAGATTGAATGGAGAGCATCTGTGAACAGCAATTTTCAAGTCTTGCCACAAATTCTCAATTGGATTTAGGTCTAGACTTTGACTGAGCCATTCTAACACATGAATATGCTTTGCTCTGGCTGTATGTTAAGGGTCGTTGTCCTGCTGGAAAGTGAACCTCCACCCCCCGCCTCAAGTCTTTTGCAGACTCTAACAGGTTTTCTTCTAAGATTGCCCTGTACTTGGCTCCATCCATCTTCTCATCAACTCTGACCAGCTTCCCTGTCCTTGCTGAAGAAAAGCACCCCCCACAACATGATGCTGCCACCACCATGTTTCACAGTGGGGATGGTGTGTTCAGGGTGATGTGCAGTGTTAGTTTTCCGCCACACATAGCATTTTGCTTTTAGGCCAGAAAGTTTACTTTTGGTCTCATCTGACTAGAGCACCTTCTTCCACATGGCTTCTCGCAAACAAAAAACGGGACTTCTTATGGCATTCTTTCAACAATGGCTTTCTTCTTGCCACTCTTCCATAAAGGCCAGATTTGTGGAGTGTACTACTAATAGTTGTTCTGTGCACAGATTCTCCCACCTGAGCTGTGGATCTCTCCAGCTCCTCCAGAGTTACCATGGGCCTCTCGGCTGCTTCTTTGATTAATGCTCCCCTTGCCTGGCCTGTTAGTTTAGGTGGACGGCCGTGTCTTGATAGGTTTGCAGCTGTGCCATACTCTTTTCATTTTCAGATGATGGATTAAACAGTGCTCCGTGAGATGTTCAAAGCTTGGGATATTTTTTTTATAACCTAACCCTGCTTTAAACTTCTCCACAACTTTATCCCTGACCTGCCTGGTGTGTTCCTTGGCTTTCATGATGCTGTTTATTCACTAAGGTTTTCTAACAAACCTCTGAGGGCTTCACAGAACATCAATATTTATACTGAGATTAAATTACACACAGGTGGACTCTATTTACTAATTAGGTGACTTCTGAAGGCAATTGGTTCTACTCGATTTTAGTTAGGGATGTCAGAATAAAGGGGGCTGAATACAAATGCACTCCACACTTTTCAGATATTTCTTTGTAAAAAAAAAATGTGAAAACCATTTATCATTTTCCTTCCACTTCACAATTATGTGGCACTTTGTGTTGGTCTATCACATGAAATCCCAATAAAATACATTGACGTTTTTGGTTGTAACATGACAAAATGGGAAAAATTTCAAGGGTTATGAATATTTTTTCCAGGCTATGAATGTTCCTTGTAATATTTGCTAATCCTGGAGTTCAGCTTTAAGTCTTAAAAAAATATGTTTGTTCCAACCCTTGTCACTGTTGCTGAACAGTATGGCTATCTGTAAATGTGCAAAAAAAAATTCAAAAGTAGATTACAAATAAAATAAAATTACAATTTTGCACGTTTTTATAGCAAAAAAAAAACCCTGACACCAACCAATTTACCTTCAGTAATCCCTGTACACAGCAGCACTGGGAGAGGGGTGGGGGCAAAATGATCAGCCACTCAGGCTCTTCTGCATTACACATGTGCTAACAGGAAGACAATTAAGAGGAAGAGAGCAGAGACATGACCTCGTCTTTTCCTTTCTTCTTCACTGTTCAGTCAGGAGGCTGGGGTATGTTCCCGACCATACAATGCAGTAACTGCAATGTAGATCATCTAAAGATTCTGTGCTGCTGGGTTTTTTGGATTGCAAACATGGCTGCAAAGAATGACAAATCCTTTTTCAGGTAAAATACTTTACCTATATGTATTGCCTATATGTATTTCAACTGTATGTCTAGCCACTTGCCTGGAATTAAAGGGTTTGTAAAGGTAAAAAATGTTTTGCCTATAATCAGGGCCGGATTCCAGACAAGGCCACCGAGGCCAGGCCTCAGGGCGGCAGTGAGTGCAGGGGCGGCGCCACATTCGCAACAAAAACAACGTTGAGTACAGATCACGCACTGTCATATTCTCCACTGCTAAACGTACACACTAGTGACACCGCCAATGACAGCCTGTGTCTGACAAGCAGCTCTCATGACCAATCAGCACACACCATAGTAGCCAGCACGTCCAATCGACGCTTACCAAAATAGCTTCTAGCGAAACCATGCCACGCCCACCGCCGCGGCGCTACCAAACTCAAAGCAAGTCTGAAGGGAGGCATGCCTGCAGACAGATGTCACCGTCTACCAATACCAGCGAGCATTGGCGCTAGTGGACGGTCGCTGGTCCCAAGCGCTGGGTGTACCCAGGGAAAGTAGGCGGTGTTTCGACTGACTGTAGGGTTTGGTTGTGGCTGTGAGGAATGTAGCGTTGTGAATATGAGGTAGATGTTTGTTTATAGTAACAGGTGAATGGTTTATTGGACGGCGCACACCCCGGAGGTGAGTTTTGGGGGGTCGCGGTGTGAGGGCCGCTCTCTGCTACGTCCTGAGGGGCTCTACACCTTTTATATTACAGCCTGACGGGATTGGTGGGAAGATTTGTGGAGAAGAGAGGAGAGCAGAGTGTCGCTATGACCTTCTGTGTCAGGTGAGATGCTGCAGTCACTCCTATACACAGTGTAATATAACAGCACCAAGCTCATCTCTGCCTGCTACCCATTCTGGCCCTGTTCCTGATCCGTGTTGCTTCCTGGTACTTCTCCTGCATACATAATTGTTAATCAGATATTTTGTTTTCCTACATTTCATGCAGGTTTACTGGGTTATGTATAGGTTGCTGTATTTACAGTATGTTTTATGTCACATAAAACATACTGTAAATACAGCAAAAGGAGAAGTACCAGGAAGCAACACGGGTCAGGAACAGGGCCAGAATGGGTAGCAGGCAGAGATGAGCTTGGTGCTGTTATATTGATACATGCCCATATTTAGTCAATGTCATTTATCAATGTCAATGTCATAAATATGGGCATGTGTCCATATAAGGGCAATGACATCACCAGTGTCCAACACCCCAATTTACATGTGCTGCAGGGTAGTAAATGACCCACAGCTGATTGTACTGAAAAAACGCAACTTTGATATTTGTTTTGGGAATGAGTTAAGTTAAGTAGCAGGTTGGTTCATGGAGCTTAAGATCTAGATCATACAGTTAAAATACTGAGGTACTGCGCACAATTTTTTTGTGTGTTTGGGGGGGGGGCGGCATTGAAGGACCCGGCCTTGGGGCGGCAAAGGGAGTAAATCCGGGCCTGCCTATAATTAGTCCCTGTCATATACATATATCGGTAAATGTTATCACTTCCATTAAAATTATTTAATTACCTGTGAAAACAGTACTTGTTTATCGTCCTCCTGCTTTCCCCTATCCTTTCTATGCTCTATTTCCGGGTTTGCGGTGGGCGTGCATTAAAGCGACGTCACGACAACCACGGAACTACATTTCCCATTAGGCTTAGCGGCATCGCGCATGCGCATTGCTGTTTTTCTTCAATCTCGCCTATCGAGAACGAGCAACGTTCTCATTCACACGCTGCCCACTGTAAACGCCCATTCCCGCCTCCCCAGCCTACGCAGCATCAATGTGGGAAGGGAGTTACCGCTCCAGGTGAATATACTAAGGCAATCAATGCTCTCTCAGGAAACCAAGGGTGCTGGCAATGCACGATACAAGCAAAAGGAAATTGATGATATGAACAGCCGCACTCCAAAAAAAACCTTAACGGTTGCCTTTATTGTAAAAAATTATAGATGCACTACAAATGACAGCAAACCAGGACAGTTGACGCGTTTCGCACTGTAGTCTAGTGCTTATTCAGAATACGCAGAATCAATATCTAATTCAAATGGTAATGTGAACAATTGTATATATATATTTTTTTATAATAATTTGTGAAAAAAAAATCGAAATTATTTTATAGTTATTGAAAAGGTCATAGATGATGAAATAGAAATAATAGATAATAATAATAATAAAACAAATAAATAAATAAATAATAAATAAATAGAAATAATGCACATGACTAGTTAAGGCTTAGGAATCCAAGTCTCAAGCCACCAAGGGGGCGGAGTCAAGGCGGGGCAGTGAAACTTAGTGAAACTAAGGCAAGGGAGGCGGCGCTGCGGCGTCGTAGACACGCCCACTAACCCCCAGCCCCTGTCTCTCTGTGAAGCGTTGAGAGCGTCTCCACGCAGGGCTGTAGTACAAGGGAGGGGGCGAGCACGATCACTCACCACCAGGCAAAACGGCTCGCATGACAGTGACAAGTTCCATGAAGAGTAACAGGAAGTGAGGATTTAAAACAAGAATTAGTGACATTTAGAAGGAAAATCGAAGGAACAGGTAAGTGAACTAGCACTGCATTAGCTTAAAGGAAGCTAGTTAGCAAATAAAATTTTTACCTTTACAACCCCTTTAAGCTTTCAAATACTATAAGTCTCTTAAGTGCAATAATCACAGTGTCAGGAGCTGACATGGTTACACACAAATGCATTGTTCCAGGACTGAAACATTCAGAGAAAGGAAAATATCTTTTGAACAGAGGGAGTACATTTTGATTTATATGTCAATTACAGCAGCATTCCAAAGGATGATATATTCTATAGTAGGAACATGCTTCCGGTATAAGGTGATAACCCAGTATTCTGTTTACCAATATAATCCTGCCTTTATTGCTTTCTCACAGTACTGAAAACGGATCATCAAGTGTACTTCATTTAAATCATTCCTATTTATGTTCAAATAGATGGGCCTTTGGAAAATGAAAATCCCGCATGTAATTTCATATTTGGCCAAGAGTCTTAATGCACAGAGATGAATGATTTGTTATTCTGGTCTGTAAGGCTTGAAATTAGTCCATCATGTTGATGTCATTTGATGGACTATTTATCGTAATGCATTAGATGCAGTACAGCACAGATTTATGCTGTCATCTAATGTATGATTGCATTTTTGTAGGGTTGGTAATTCAATTAAAGATCAAAATTGACTCCTAAAAACTAATTATTAAAAGCATTAACAAATATATCCATATCTATGTATAGCTATGGCATAGATGGTTGTGGCTTAGGACCACGGCATGACATTGTGTGATATCCCCGAAGACTAAGATTTTTAAAGCGGACTTAACCTCCCTGGTGGTATGATTCTGTCAGATTTTAGGTGCTGAAAGCGGTACCATTATTCTGCATTGAAATTTGGCGTTTTATATTGTAGGCCTGCAATTCTTAGGAATAACTCACTTAAATCTGTCCAAACCAGAGTCTAGTAGACATCCCGGGTATGATAAAGTAAAAAAAAAAAATCATAAATTATAATATAATAAATAACTATAAAATAATTATAACAAATAATAATATAATAATAATAAAAGTGTTTTTCAGTCTTTGATGACGAATTTCCCCACAAATCGCTATCGCTCAATTCTGCGGGTGATTCTAATTTATTATCGCTGTTTTCTAGCTGGTCTAAAACCACTTTTGACGTAAAGGGACACTTTTTGGTTGCTATGGACAATCTCCAAATTTCAGGCAGAAAGAACAGTTTTTATTATATAAAAGTGTATGCAGGACACTGGGCAGACCACTAGGGACAAAGGGGTGTGTAATTATTTTATACAGTACTGTAATCAGTAAGATTACAGTGTACTGTATGTGTACTGTGTTTTTACTTTTTTGAATTTGGCGCTGATCTCCGTCCCCGTGCGTCGTAATGTTGCAGGGAACGGAGCTCGGCGGCACTCGGCAGTGTGAATCGAGCGAGGAGACAGCTTGATCACACAGCGGGGAGGCATCGCAGGATCCAGGGGACAAGGTAAGTAACTCTGCCTGGATCTTGCGATGCAATCCCGAGTCTGGCTCGGGGTTACCGCATTTGGTGCTGAAATTTCACCCCGAGCCAGACTCGGGAATACCGCCAGGGAGGTTAAAGTCCAAATGCACACAGTCCCATAGGTGAAAATGCAATAGATTACACAACAGATTGTGAAAATAAACAAATTATATATAAAAAAATAAGATTTGTGGGTCTCTGGGCTGGGCTGACCTGAGGTTGCCGACCGACCGTCTCTCCCCCCCCCCCCCCCTTCCCCTCTTCTCCCCTGAACTGTGTTCCTTTTATTTTTCTCCTCTCCTCTTGCTTTTCTTTTTACTTCTACAATACATATGGGTTGATTTATTAAAGGTGCACTTTGCGAAGTGCAGTTGCACTTTGCAAGGGCAGTTGCTCCAGAGTTTAGTAAATGAGGTAAAGCTTCACTTTGCAAAGAGTACCCAATCACATGCAAGGAAAATATAGCATTTAGCATTTTTGCCTGCACATGATTGGAGGATGGGAGTCAGCAGAGCTCCTCATTTACTAATTTCTGGAGCAACTGCTCTTGCAGAGTGCAACTGCACTTTTTTAAAAGTGCACAGTCTAATTGCCTTTAGTAAATATACCCCATAGTGCTCATTGGCATACCTCTTAAGCCTTGTACACACGATCGGTTTTACCGATGAAAACCGATGAAAACATCGGACAAACCGATCGTGTATGGGCCCCATCGGTCTTTTTTCCATCCGTGTTAAAAAATAGAACATGTTTTAAATTTATCCGATGGAAAAAAAAACGATAGCAAATTACTATCGTCTGTGTGGAACTCGGATAAAAAACCCCACGCATGCTCAGAATCAAGTCGACGCATGCTCAGAAGCATAGAACTTAATTTTTCTTGGCCCGTCTGAGTGTTTTACGTCACGGCGTTTGGGACGATCGTTTTTTTGACTGATGGTGTGTAGGCAAGACTGATGGAAGTCAGCTTCATCGGATTTCCGATGGAAAAATCCATTGGTTTAAAATCCATAGGAAATCCGATCGTGCGTACAGGGCTTTAGGCTACTTTCACACTGGGGCAGTGGGGGTGTCGGTGGTAAAGCACTGCTATTTTTAGTGCTTTACCGTCGTTTTTGCGGCGCTATTCGGCCGCTAGCGGGGCGCTTTTAACCCCCACTAGCGGCCGAAAAAGGGTTAAAACCGCCCGCAAAGCGCCGCTGCAGTGGCGCTTTGCCGGCGGTTCGGCGGCGCTGCCCATTAATTTCAATGGGCAGGGGCGCTTTAAGAGCGGTGTATTCACCGCTCCTACAGCACCTCAAAGATGCAGCTAGCAGGACTTTTTTTACCGTCCTGCCAACGCACCGCTCCAGTGTGAAAGCCCTCAGGCTTTTACACTGGAGTGAGAGAAGAGGCTCTTTAAGGGCGCTTTGCAGGCGCTATTTTTAGCGCCATAGCGCCTGCAAAGCGTCCCAGTGTGAAAGTAGCCTTACTGAGACCAGGTCCCTACTCAGGATCCTTGGGACAGCACCACCAACATGGTTTGATACCATTTCCTATTTACCTGTCTGTTATTGCTTTTTAAACAAATGTTTACAAGGCTGATAAGTCTTCTTCTATTGCACTGTATTGCCTGTTATTGCATGCTTCAGTGATCATGGCTGTGAATCTATGTTTTTAATGTTCATATCTGAAGTGCCTTGTTGAATTCATACTTTTTTATTAAAATCGATAAAAAAATATTGAACGAGAAAAAGATTCCTGACACTTAAACACCTCACTACTTTCCAGATGCATCCTGGGAGATTAATGTCAATAGGCCTTCAGTACCTTCCTTATTTTCATAGACAATGGTTCTATATCTGCACCACCTTTCATCTTGATGACTGTACTGATGAAATGCATAAAAAAGCAAAAAGGAGTTGAATGTTGTTGTATGTATATACAGTAAGTACGGGAAAGTGTCAGAAAAGCACTTTTTCAGATGCTATGCCTGTATCAGAAGGATTGCCTCATCTGCCTCATCTGCTCTCAGCTCCATTTTCTTATAATGGGGAAGGAAAGGGAGTAGCCATATAGGCTCCCCTTTCCTCATGGGGTCACTGTAACTGCAAGGTTAATACATAAGTTTCTAAGAAGGTTTAGCTACAGGGCTAGAGAGTCAATAGTTTTAAAAAAAAAAAAAAAAAAACCCAGTCAGTAGATTTGATTAAGCTCAGGTGTGTTAGAGAGTTCTGGAAATCTGAGAATCAGTAAGGGATTGGTTAGTGAAATCAGGTGTTAGATCAGGAAAATTCTAGAAGCTGGTTTCTGGTCCATTTAAGGAGCAGTTCCAGGCAGGTTAGTGGTGCGATACCAGAAGATTCCAGCAGGAGGAGCTCCCCACCCTACCCCCCCCCCCCCCATCTTTTTCCCGTCGCGGCCAATTCATGTGGTAGGCTCCCTCTGGTGAATTGCCAGAGGGGAGAATTAAGGAAAGTCAAGTTCAAGTAATAATCAGCTCGAGTCTCAGTGGCTGGGTTGAGTACGGGTATTGATAAACACTTGGTTGGAAAGTATGTTTTAAAAGTTAAAATTGGTGGATTATGGATTTATGTTTTGAAAACCAGTGAATCAGGCCGTGGCCAATAATTATCCAAAAAAAAAAAATAAATAATAATAATATATATAAAAATAAAAAATGTTACATGGAGATTAATAAAATTGGTTGTTTAAGTTATAACTTGCTCTGGTGTTTTTTGTGCTCTATGCATGTTTGCGGGGGTGTGCATGATGCATGTGATCCCATAATGCTGGTGAGGAGTGGACCTTTTTTCTCAAGTTGGATGAATGGAAATGTATTAGTTATGAAGCTGGAAAACGTTTACCTGTGTAGCAATTTAAATGTGACATATTTATGTAGAAAATCAGAAAATAGAATAAAGCCAGGGATGCCAAATTGTATGTAACAGAATAAGCGGCTTCTCCAAGCAGGAAACATATGTTGGCTTATAAGCAGGGCCGGGACAAGGGGCAGGCAGGAGGGGCGGCTGCCCCTGGCGCAATGGTTTATTGCAGGGATGGGGGGCACCCTGACCCTAACCCTAAGGGAAAGGGGGGCGTAGCTTGGCATCTTTGCCCTGGGCGCTGGATGACCTTGTCCCGGCACTGCTTATAAGGATCCTAATATAGAGCTAGTAGGTTCAAAACTGGTTGATGACTTGATGGAACAAAGAATGGGGCGCATGAATTCAAGAGCAGTTTAAGGAACAATTTAATGCATGAATAACAATGCTATAATGCAATTAATCGATTATCATTCAAGGAAAAATTGAGTGCTATATACAGTGGTTTCATCTACATAAAAAGCATAGGTAATACATTTATAAAAAGCACACCGTAAGAACACCATGCTTACAGTCAAGCACAGAGGTGGAAACAATATGCTTTGGGGCTGTTTCTCTGCTAAAGGTACAGGCCGACTTTAACGCATTGAGGGGCCAATGGACGAGGCCATGTATTGTAAAATCTTGAATGAGAATCTTCTTCCCTCAGCCAGAACACTGAAAATGGGTCGTGGATACGTCTTCCAGCATGACAACGACCCAAAACATACCTCCAAGGCCAAAAAGGAGTAGCTAAAAAAGAAGCAACGTTTTTCCAATCTTCTACTGTCCAATTTTGGTGAGCATGTGCGAATTGTAGCCTCAGTTTCCTGTTCTTAGCTGACAGGAGTGGCATCCGGTGTGATCTTCTGCTGATGTAGCCCATCTGTTTCAAGGTTCAATGTGTTGTGCAATTAGTGATGGTATTCTGGATAAGTTGGTGGTTATTTGAGTTACTGTTGCCTTTCTATCGTCTTGAACCAGTCTGCCCATTCTCTTTTGACCTCTGACATTAACAAGCTATTTTCCTTCACACAACTGCTGCTCACTGGATATTTTCTCTTTTTAGGACCATTCTCTGTAAATTCTAGAGATGGTTATGTGTGAATATCCCAGTAGATCAGCAGTTTTTGATATACTCAGACCAACCCGTCTGCCACCAACAACCATGCCACATTCAAAGTCACTTAAATACCCCTTTCTTCCCCATTCTTTTAACTTCAGCAAGTCGTCTTCACCACAACAGTAAATGCTTTGAGTTACTGCCAAGTGATTTGCGTATTAGCAATTTGTGTTATCAAGCAATTGAACAGGTGTACCTAATAAAGTGGCCGGTGAGTGTATATTCATGTAATTATGTGGAAGCACATACTAAACTCTACTCTATTTTATGGTGTGCTTTTTATTTTTTCACTCCCTAAGTCTTCAAATGACCCCTAACAGGAAGCCTCCTCAGAAGATAAATATCCTGCAGAGATTTGTATTAATAATGACGTCACTAGCTCTGGGCCTTGGTCCTGATCAGTATGCCCCTGTGTATGTATGTATAATCTTCTCTGAAGAAGAACGGAGCAGATAATGTTCTGGATTGGGTTGTGAACACAGGAGAAAATATTTAATAGATGCATTAGATTTAAAAGGTAATACAACTGCTACAGTCACAGGCTCCTAAAAAGGATCTGCAAAAATGTTCCTGAATTTATAATATATACTTCCCATGGTAACATTCTTTCGCATTTCCATATCAGGCTTTATTATCTATCAATTTATTTTTCTCTCAGAACAAAGGACCATCTGATGGAATTTCATATTATGGATTTATATGCCTTCCTAGGGAATGATTAGTTCCATGCCGACATACAAAAAAAGTGATTATGGAACACATAGCAGAAGTGTCATATAATTGTTAACATATCTGTTGGGATGCAGAGCTGGATTTGCTGTTTCAGTAGAATGAAGGTGGCAGTTCTAGTGTCAGGCTGGGACTGTAGCATGAAATGATCAACACCAGGACTATTGTACTGTACACAGGGCCGCCATCAGGAATTTTGGGGCCCCTTACAAAGCTTCAGGCATGGGCAAATCGATAAAATTTTTATAAAAAAAAAAAACATAACAAGGGGGGTTGCCATCCGGGCCCCTTACAGGTGTACTGCCTGTACCCCCCTGATGGCAGCCCTGACTGTACAACTTAATGTTTTTTCACCAAAACTAGGACTTTATTGAAAAGTGAGAAGACACTTTGATCAGAGGCGGCTCTAGGCTTTGTGAGGCCTTAGGCAAAACCTAGACATGAGGCCCCACTCATGTCCATAATGGGAAAAATAATTCAAGCAACAAAAAAAATAACTGTATAAATTACATATATTAAGAGCTTTGGAGTGCTGGTGTCAGTTCTCTCACACAGGAAATGTTAAACCGCTGCTGGCTGGAGCTTAACGCCGCAGCGGCATTGTTGTCAGCAGAGGCGGCTCATCAATTAGGCAGTCGCGAGGCCCCTGTGAGTGTGAGGCCTTAGGCAACCGCCTTATTTGCCTAATTAGAGAGCCGCCTCTGACTTTGATTTAGCACTACTTCTCACTCATTTCAGCAGTAACAGACAGTTGTAGGCTACAGGTAATGACAGCTGAGGACATCTGCTGCAACCAGACAAGTTCACATTAGCTTTAGATTGTAAGTACTAGTTTGATGAGCAGTGTGTACAGCAACCATTTACAAAACATTTGCAAAGCATTCCAGTCAGCTTTGTGAAGACTTTAAAACAGCCATTCTCAATCAGGGTTCCTCCTGAGTAGGGATGAGCTTCGTGTTCGAGTCGAACATACGTTCGACTCGAACATCGGCTGTTCGATCGTTCGACGAAGATCGAACGATTTGGGCCGTTCGCGCCAAATTCGAGTGACGCGAACGGCCCACAATGCACTACGCCATCGCAGTGTCATCCAGGCGCTGTGATTGGCCAAGCATGCACTGTGACCCCGCATGCTTGGCCAATCACAGCGCCGGTAGCGAGGAGAGCAATGATTGGCCACAGGCAGGATGCCTGTGGCCAATTATTGCTGAGGGTGTTTAGTACACGCCCCACACTATAAAAGGCCGCCAGCACGGCGGCCTAGTGTAGTGTGTTCCGGAGCAGGGATAGAGCAGCATAGGCAGGGACAGTGACTTTTATTTCTTTCTTGCTTAACCTGGATTCCTTTAGTTTAGGGAAAGAGAAGGATAGGTAGGGAGAGTGTCAGTGTGTTTTGTGCTTGTGCTATATTGTGCTTAAAAAAAACATTTTTTCTAGGGACAGAAAACTGTAGGTAGGGAGAGTGTCAGTTTCTTTCACTGTCAAAGTCCTTGTTTCCAGGGACCTGGAAGGACAGTGAGTGAATTCTCCTTGTGCTAAATTGTGCTTAAAAAAAACATTTTTTCTAGGGACAGAAAACTGTAGGTAGGGAGAGTGTCAGTTTCTTTCACTGTCAAAGTCCTTGTTTCCAGGGACCTGGAAGGACAGTGAGTGAATTCTCCTTGTGCTAAATTGTGCTTAAAAAAAACATTTTTTCTAGGGACAGAAAACTGTAGGTAGGGAGAGTGTCAGTTTCTTTCACTGTCAAAGTCCTTGTTTCCAGGGACCTGGAAGGACAGTGAGTGAATTCTCCTTGTGCTAAATTGTGCTTAAAAAAAACATTTTTTCTAGGGACAGAAAACTGTAGGTAGGGAGAGTGTCAGTTTCTTTCACTGTCAAAGTCCTTGTTTCCAGGGACCTGGAAGGACAGTGAGTGAATTCTCCTTGTGCTAAATTGTGCTTAAAAAAAACATTTTTTCTAGGGACAGAAAACTGTAGGTAGGGAGAGTGTCAGTTTCTTTCACTGTGAAAGTCCTTGTTTCCAGGGACCTGGAAGGACAGTGAGTGAATTCTCCTTGTGCTAAATTGTGCTTAAAAAAAACATTTTTTCTAGGGACAGAAAACTGTAGGTAGGGAGAGTGTCAGTTTCTTTCACTGTCAAAGTCCTTGTTTCCAGGGACCTGGAAGGACAGTGAGTGAATTCTCCTTGTGCTAAATTGTGCTTAAAAAAAACATTTTTTCTAGGGACAGAAAACTGTAGGTAGGGAGAGTGTCAGTTTCTTTCACTGTCAAAGTCCTTGTTTCCAGGGACCTGGAAGGACAGTGAGTGAATTCTCCTTGTGCTAAATTGTGCTTAAAAAAAACATTTTTTCTAGGGACAGAAAACTGTAGGTAGGGAGAGTGTCAGTTTCTTTCACTGTCAAAGTCCTTGTTTCCAGGGACCTGGAAGGACAGTGAGTGAATTCTCCTTGTGCTAAATTGTGCTTAAAAAAAACATTTTTTCTAGGGACAGAAAACTGTAGGTAGGGAGAGTGTCAGTTTCTTTCACTGTCAAAGTCCTTGTTTCCAGGGACCTGGAAGGACAGTGAGTGAATTCTCCTTGTGCTAAATTGTGCTTAAAAAAAACATTTTTTCTAGGGACAGAAAACTGTAGGTAGGGAGAGTGTCAGTTTCTTTCACTGTCAAAGTCCTTGTTTCCAGGGACCTGGAAGGACAGTGAGTGAATTCTCCTTGTGCTAAATTGTGCTTAAAAAAAACATTTTTTCTAGGGACAGAAAACTGTAGGTAGGGAGAGTGTCAGTTTCTTTCACTGTCAAAGTCCTTGTTTCCAGGGACCTGGAAGGACAGTGAGTGAATTCTCCTTGTGCTAAATTGTGCTTAAAAAAAACATTTTTTCTAGGGACAGAAAACTGTAGGTAGGGAGAGTGTCAGTTTCTTTCACTGTCAAAGTCCTTGTTTCCAGGGACCTGGAAGGACAGTGAGTGAATTCTCCTTGTGCTAAATTGTGCTTAAAAAAAACATTTTTTCTAGGGACAGAAAACTGTAGGTAGGGAGAGTGTCAGTTTCTTTCACTGTCAAAGTCCTTGTTTCCAGGGACCTGGAAGGACAGTGAGTGAATTCTCCTTGTGCTAAATTGTGCTTAAAAAAAACATTTTTTCTAGGGACAGAAAACTGTAGGTAGGGAGAGTGTCAGTTTCTTTCACTGTCAAAGTCCTTGTTTCCAGGGACCTGGAAGGACAGTGAGTGAATTCTCCTTGTGCTAAATTGTGCTTAAAAAAAACATTTTTTCTAGGGACAGAAAACTGTAGGTAGGGAGAGTGTCAGTTTCTTTCACTGTCAAAGTCCTTGTTTCCAGGGACCTGGAAGGACAGTGAGTGAATTCTCCTTGTGCTAAATTGTGCTTAAAAAAAACATTTTTTCTAGGGACAGAAAACTGTAGGTAGGGAGAGTGTCAGTTTCTTTCACTGTGAAAGTCCTTGTTTCAAGGGAACCTGGAAGGACAGTGAGTGAATTCTCCTTGTGCTAAATTGTGCTTAAAAAAAAACATTTTTTCTAGGGACAGAAAACTGTAGGTAGGGAGAGTGTCAGTTTCTTTCACTGTCAAAGTCCTTGTTTCCAGGGACCTGGAAGGACAGTGAGTGAATTCTCCTTGTGCTAAATTGTGCTTAAAAAAAACATTTTTTCTAGGGACAGAAAACTGTAGGTAGGGAGAGTGTCAGTTTCTTTCACTGTGCAAGTCCTTGTTTCAAGGGACAGAGAAGGACACCTGAAGGTAGCCCTTATTGCTTTTTTCCCATCTCCCTGCAGGCCATCTATTAGAATGTCTGGAAGGCAAACAAGGAGAGGCAGACAGTCAGGAGGCAATAAAAGAGGGCAAGCAGGCTCTGTGTCTGGGGGCAACAGTGCTGGTCGTGAACGCGGTGCATTGTCATCAGCACATGGCCATGGGACACGCTTGTCCTTCTTTTCGGCAGCTGGACATGTTGAGCCACATCATGCCGAAGACTTGGTAGAGTGGATGACCAAGCCCTCCTCCTCCTCCTCATCCTCTCTCACCCAGGCTCAGGGTACTGGAAAAGCAGCTGCCAAAGCGTCCTCTTCCCTGGTATCAATGTCAGACTCATCATCAGTCACTCCTTCCCTAGACCCACCATGTCCTCCTCCTGAGGAGTCCCCCGAACTGTTTCAGCACAGTGTTGGGTACATGCTCCAGGAGGATGCCCAGCGTTTCGAAGGGTCTGATGATGAAACCCAGCTAGAGGAAGGCAGTAGCGTGAGAGCAGACAGAGGGGATGCTCAAGAAGGACACCAATCTGGCAGTCATGTTCCAGCAGCTGCAGCATACTGCCAGATTGGCTCCAGTGATGAGGAGGGAGGTGATGATGAGGTCACTGACTCCACGTGGGTGCCTAATAGGAGAGAGGAGGAGGAGGAGGATGAGGAGGAGGCACATCTCCAACGAGGCAGGATGCCCTTTGGTGGCCAGCGTAAGGGCAGTACACCGACGGAATCACACCGCAGAGCTCCGCCTGTGCAGGGCGCTGCCTCTGCCCGTCATTCAAAAAGTTCTTTGGTGTGGGCCTTTTTTGAGGCTAGTGCATCAGATCGCACAGCTGCTGTTTGCAACATATGTCTCAAGCGTATATCGCGTGGCCAAAACATCAGCCGCTTGGGTACCACATGCCTGACCAGACATATGTTGACCTGCCATGCAGCTCGTTGGCAAGCCTACCTCAAAGACCCACACCAAAGAACAAAGCGGACCTCTCCTTGCACCGCATCAGCTGGGATCTGCAACCCCACTATAACTTCAGTCCTCTCTGAAACATGCACTGAGAGGAATGAAGGTGTAGAATTAGGTGTGTCACAGCCAAGTACTTGCGGCCACTCTGCTAGCAGTACACCGACGTCCGATTCTAGCAGGCAAATTTCCCTGCCCCAGCTGCTGGACCGTCGAAAGAAGTTCACTCCCAGCCATCCACATGCCCAGCGGTTGAATGCTAGCTTGGCTAAATTGCTAGCGCTTCAACTGCTGCCTTTTCAGTTGGTAGACTCGGCCCCCTTCCGTGAGTTTGTGCAATGTGCGGTTCCTCAGTGGCAGGTTCCCAAACACCACTTTTTCTCACGGAAGGCTATTCCGGCTCTCTACCGGCATGTGGAAGGCAATGTCTTGGCCTCGCTGGACAGGGCGGTCAGCGGTAAGGTGCATATTACCGCTGACTCATGGTCCAGCAGGCATGGACAGGGACGTTACCTTTCTTTCACGGCCCATTGGGTCACTCTTTTGGCAGCTGGGAAGGATGCAGGACAAGGTGCAGTAGTGTTGGAGGTTGTCCCACCGCCACGCCTCCAAAATGCTACTACTGGTTGTGACACACCTCTCTCCTCCACCCCCTCCTCTTCTTCTTCCTCCATGGCCTCTTCCTGTGGTTTGTCCTATGAACCAGCGGTGCTCCGTAGCCGTTCACGGGGCTACGCAAGTACGCAGGCAAAAAGATGCCATGCCGTGCTTGCGCTGGTGTGTTTGGGGGACAGAAGCCACACTGGGGCAGAGGTCCTGTCTGCTCTGCAGGGCCAGGCCGAGAGGTGGTTGACGCCACGCCAGCTTAAGCCAGGAATGGTGGTTTGCGACAATGGCACCAACCTCCTCTCCGCCCTCCGACAGGGACAACTGACCCATGTGCCCTGTGTGGCTCACGTCCTTAACCTGGTGGTGCAGCGGTTCTTGGGCAGGTACCCGGGCTTACAGGATGTCCTGAGGCAGGCCAGGAAAGTCTGTGTGCATTTCCGCAGATCTTATAATGCCAGTGCTCGCCTGGCTGAGCTGCAAAAGGAGTTGAACCTGCCCAAGAACCGCCTTATATGTGACATGCCCACCAGGTGGAACTCAACGTTGGCCATGCTGCAGCGGCTGCACACGCAGCAGAGGGCCATCAATGAGTACCTGTGCGACTACGGCACCAGGACAGGGTCAGGGGAGCTTGTTTTTTTTTCTCCACGCCAGTGGGGCATGATCAGGGATGCATGCACTGTCCTGGCACCATTTGAGGAGGCCACGAGGATGGTGAGCAGTGACAGTGCATGCATCAGTGACACTGTACCTCTTGTCCACCTGTTGGAGCACACGCTGCGTGGAATAATGGACAGGGCACTTGAGGCAGAACAGAGGCAGGAAGAGGAGGACTTCCTTGCCTCTCAAGGCCCCCTTTACCCAGACAGTGTTCCTTCTGTCCCACCCATCGCACAGGAAGAGGAGGAGGAGGAGGAGGAGGATTGTGTCAGCATGGAGGTGGAGGCTGGCACTCAGCATCATCAGCAGCAGTCTTTTAGGGATGATTTACAGTCCCAAGAAACCAGTGGACTTGTACGTGGCTGGGAGGAGGTGGCTGCGGATCATGTCGTCCTTAGTGACCCAGAGGACTCCGGAGCGAATGCCTCAGCAAACCTACGCTGCATGGCCTCCCTGATCCTGCAAAGTCTGCGGAAGGATCCTCGTATTCTTCGGATCAAGGAGAGGGACCATTACTGGCTGGCCACTCTCCTTGATCCACGGTACAAGGGTAAGGTTGCGGACCTTATGTTACCGTCGCAGAGGGAGCAGAGGATGAGACAACTCCGGGAGGCCTTGCAGAAAGGTCTGTGCAACGCGTTCCCAGAGACTGGGAGGTTACAAACTCCTGGTCCTGGACAACGAGTTGCTGAGGCTTCGGCCAGTCAAAGAAGGAGCGGTGGGGAAGGTGGCCGTCTGACCGATGCGTTCAGACAATTCTTTAGTTCGCAGCCCCAAAGTATGATCGGTTCCAGCAACCATCGCCAGCGTCTGATAAACATGGTGCAGGAATATCTAGGGGCAAGGTCAGACTTGGACACCTTCCCCACCGAAAATCCTCTGGCTTACTGGGTCTTGAGGATGGATCACTGGCCAGAGCTTGCACAGTATGCAATTGAGCTACTGGCCTGTCCTGCATCCAGCGTTCTTTCGGAACGCACATTCAGTGCTGCTGGAGGATTTGTCACGGATCACAGGGTGCGCCTGTCCACCGACTCGGTTGATCGACTGACTTTCATCAAGATGAACCAGTCTTGGATCACCACCAGCTACCACACACCTGATGCTGATATAACAGACTAATTGATTTTAACATGTCACATCCCTTCAAGACTGATGCTGATGCTGAGTGCCTGTGCTGTTATGTTGACTGGCTATCCTCCTCCTCCGAGTCCTCAATGATACGATTGATGATGATAGCTTGGAAGATCATTTTTGTTTATGGGTGCCGCCACCAGTGGCTAAGGCCCAATTTTTCAGCCCCTGTTTTACAGGGGCGTGTAATTACAATTTTTTTAGCAATAATTTGCCATAGGGCTCATTGCTGTGCTCCAAGTACAGTATCTGTGAGGGGTTGGAGTGTTGTGGCACCAGTGCCTAAGGCCCAATTTTTCAGCCCCTGTTTAACAGGGGCGTGTCATTACAATTTTTGAAGCAATACTTTGCAACAGGGCTCATTGCTGTGCTCCAAGTACAGTATCTGTGAGGGGTTGTAGTGTTGTGCCACCAGTGCCTAAGGCCCAATTTTTCAGCCCCTGTTCAACAGGGGCATGCAATTACAATTCTTGATCTAATAATTCACAGCAGGGTCCATTGCTGCACCCACCAAGAGTAACTCTGAGGGCTTACAGTCTTGTGGCAACGCCACCACCACCACCACCACGAAAGGCCCAATTTTTCAGCCCCTGTTCAAAAGGGGCATGTAATTACAATTCTTGATCTAATAATTCACAGCAGGGCCCATTGCTGCACCCACCAAGAGTAACTGTCAGGGCTTACAGTGTTGTGGCACCAGCACCACCATCAAAGCCCCAATTTTTACTACCACTGTTCAACAATTATATGTAATTAAAATTCCTGATATAATAGTTGACAGCAGGGCGTTCCAGCACCAACCAAGAGTAACTGAGTGCTTACAGTGTTGTGCCAACACCAACAACTAAGGGGCCTATTTCTGCAGAGTATATACGGCAGGTCCCTACTTTCAAACATCCAACTTACAAACGACTCCTACTTGCAAACGAAAGAAGACAACAGGAAGTGAGAGGAAATCTACCCCTAGAAAGGAAAATTCTCTCCTGTAAGAATAAATATGGGAGAAAGGGGTCTCATCTGTACTGATGCTTTATCAGCAATCCTTGTTTCAAGAAAAACACCACATTTCAAAAACAGTTGTCATTGGGACGGAAAGTGAGGTGAAATGTTCTGAACAGGGGCACAGACAGCAAAACAAATGTTACAGGGGTGATAACCCTTACCTATGTTTCCCAAAAAGTTTAAAAATAGATTTTTGGGCTGGAGCTACACTTCAACAATGTACCTGTTCAAAATTACAAACACATTCTACATAAGAACAAACCTACAGTCCCTGTCTTGTATGCACCGCCTGTATACGGCTGTTCAGAGTATATAGGGCCTTTTTTATTTTATGTGCGGGGTTCCCCTTAATATCCATACAAGACCCAAAGGGGCTGGTAATGGGCTGGGGTAGGGGGGGGGGGGGGGTGTTGATGGGGTAGCTATGCCATTTTTCCTAAAGATTTTCATCCATATTACCGGGACCAGACATTACATTAAAGCCGCAAGCAGTTTTAAATGACTTTTTTCCCTTTAGAAATGTTATTTTGTGCAGGGACAGTTCTAAACACGGGAAACACGTGGCACTTCACAGGCATACTTTAGACACCCCCCAGGTACGATATTTAAAGGAATATTTGACTTTTTTTTTTTCACTTTATGCATCATTAAAATGACTGCTCCCGAAAAACGACCGTTTTTAAAACTTCTTTTTGCATTGATACATGTCCCCTGGTGCAGAACCCGGGTTCCCAAACCCTTTTTAGGACAATAACATGCATAATAGTTGTTATAATTAGCACTTTAGAATTCGAACGTTCGCATCCATTGTATTTAATAGGGTTCTAATGTTCGTTCGAACTTTCGGTCCGTTCGCGGGTTCTGGTGCGAACCGAACCCGGGGGTGTTCGGCTCATCACTACTCCTGAGGTTGAAAAGGGTTTTCTTGAGCAATGAGCAACTTCTACCTCTTATGCCCTGTACACACGGTCTGAATTTCCGATGGAAAAAGTCAGATGGGAGCTTTTCATCGGATATTCCGACCGTGTGTATGCCCCATTGGACTTTTTCCGTCGGAAATTCAGACGGACTTAGATAGAGAACATGTTCTCTATTTTTCGTACGGAAACAATTTCTATCGGAAAATCCAGTCATCTGTATGCAATTCCGACGCACTAAAAACCATGCATGCTCAGAATCAAGTCGACGCATGCTCGGAAGCAATGAACTTCATTTTTCTCGGCTCGGCGTAGTGTTGTACGTCACCGCATTCTTGACGGTCGGAATTTGGTGTGACCGTGTGTATGCAAGCCAAGCTTGAGCAGAATTCTGTCGGAAAAAACATCCGATTTTTTTCCAACGGAAAATCGGACCGTGTGTACAAGGCATAAGATAAGTAACCACTGACACCAATGATCTTCTTAGCTATCTGTAAGAGGGGATTCTTCTCAATGACCACAGATATAAGGATCATTCTTCCCAGTGACCATGACGCTAATGTGCTGTGAGCTGCAGATAAAGTAATTATTAGCAGGGGTTCCCTTAGACCAGAAAGTTGTTTAAAAGATTGACAAAGGCTTCTTTAAAGCCCCCTTCAGCATAAGTTGTAAAATATTAAAGTTATTGTATACCCTAATTATGGCTAGCCTGTAGGTAAAATGAATATCTCCTAAACCTGTACGGTTTAGGAGATATTCACTTTGCATGCAGACACTGACGTCAGTGGCGCATGCGCTGTGAATGCCCGGCTGAAGGTTACTGCTGGACCTTGCCGGGAAGAAGACTCTCCCAAAGAAGCCGCAAACCTGGAAGACACGTCGAGGACAAAATGTCAGCTCCCTCAGCGTGGACTGGGATGAGATACCAATGCCTCGTTCTAGGTATTTCATAATGAGCTAGTATGTGCTGCATACTAGCTCATTATGCCTTTGCCTTACAGGTTTTTTGATTTTTTTTCCCGCAGGTATACAACCGCTTTAAACATAGGTTTTCGAGTAGTGCTAAAGCTTGCTAAGGCCTGTTAGAAGCTTGTTGGGGCAGTACATTCGCTTAGCAGCACTAGGGTTAACGGTTAAAATCTCAACCATGGTACTACCTGTCTGGAGTTTACATGTTTTTCATGTGCCTTCATGGGTCCTCGTGTGTGTACTCTGGTTTCCTCCCACACTCCAAAGACATGCTGGAAGAATAATTGGCTCCTGTCTAAATTGGCCCAAGTATGTGTATGTACAGGCATACCCCACTTTTAAGTACACAGTGGGGTTTATTTACTAAAGCTGTAGAGTGCAATGTCAGGCTCACTTCTGCATAGAAACCAATGAGCTTCTAACCCCAGCTTGCTGTATTGTAAACTTCTTGGGGGCAGGGACTAATGTGAATGTACAAATATGTATATGTGTACAAGTGCTGTGTAAATTGACGACACTATATAAGTACCTGTAATGAATAAAGGTTTAGGAAGAATTTTTTCTCTCCCAAGAGCTTAAAAACTCCAAACTAGACCTGCAGGAGGCTTTAGGCTGGATTCACACTTTGATTTTATTGTGCATTGGTTTATGAGAGTGCATTAAAGCGATAGTAAACAAGCTTAAAAAAAAAAACTTTCCCTGCAAGGTAAAGGCATAATGTGCTAGTATACATTGCATACTAGCACACTATGAAAGACTTACCTTGAAAGACTTACTCACCGCTGATAGGGCTTCCATCTTCTTTCCCGGTCTTGAATGCTTGAATGGCCGAGCCAACGTCACTCCCATGCATGCACGCGATAGTCTCGGCAGCGACCAGAGCTCTGAAGAAATGGCACAATTATGTCAATCCTACAGAGTGCATGCGCCAGTGACGTTACCGGCTGCAAATACACTTAATATCTCCTAAACTGTGCATGTTCAGGAGATAGTCCTTGTACCTACAGGTAAGCTTTATTATAAACTTACCTGTAGGTACAAGTGTCCAGTGGGAGTTCACTATCACTTTAACAAAGATTATGTCATGCAATAACATGTTTTGCATTAGGCAGGCTATTCATTTTGAATGGGCTGGGAACTCACAAGAGCAGGCAAAAAAATGGGCAAACTGTATTTTTCCTGAGACAGCGCACGACAGTACATTGTGGTGCACTGCAACACATGTGCGTCAAAGCTGTGATGTCTAAGACCCCTTTCACACTGGGGCGCTTTGCAGGCACTATAACGCTAAATATAACGCCTGCAAAGTGCCCTGAAACAGCCGTTGCTGTCTCTCCAGTGTGAAGGCCCAGAGAGCTTTCACATTGGAGCGGTGCGCTAGCAGGACGGTAAAAAAAGTCCTGCTAGCAGCATCTTTGGAGCGGAGAAGGAGCGATGTGTATACCGCTCCTCCACCGCTCCTGCCCATTGAAATCAATGGGCACCGCGGCTTTACCACAAGGCAAAGCGCTTACCCTTTCTCGGCCGCTAGCGGGGGTTAAAAGCGCCCTGCTAGCGGCCAAATACCCCTGCAAAAACGACAGTAAGACTGCATTCACACCTGAGCATAGCGCTTCGAGTGTTTTTACCGGCATTTTGTCGCGCGAATTTGTGCCCGTAGAAACGCTCGTTGTCGCGCTAGACGCTTGAATCGAGCATTTCCATTAGATTCTATGACTCCT
This sequence comes from Rana muscosa, assembly GCA_029206835.1. Lineage (NCBI taxonomy): Eukaryota > Metazoa > Chordata > Amphibia > Anura > Ranidae > Rana > Rana muscosa. The sequence continues at coordinate 169,540,374 of CM055123.1, forward strand.
AAAACGCCCAAATCTGCCCGATTCGTGCAACAAAAAAGGGTCCGAAACTTGTTTGAGCTTCAGGCGTTTGGCTTCAGGCATTTTGGAGTGGAGATGTGAACCATCTCCATAGAGAATAATGGATTTTTTCCCCTCTAGCGTTTTGTAGCTTCAGGCTACAAAACGCTCAGGTGTGAATGCAGCCTAAATCGCAGCTAAAAATAGCGGCGCTTTGCTGCCGACGCCCCCACCGCCCCAGTGTGAACGGGGCCTTAGTGTATTGCGGTGCTATGAAAATGAATGACAATAAAGCATGCTAACACATTTCAAATATGTTAACGTGCACTGCAGTAACACTGGAGTTGGCATTCCCATTGTGTTATAGCCTGTAAAGGCTTCAAGCAAACAGCCAAAGTTGGCCTACAGCTTTCTAAAACCTTGCTTTACATACGCAGCTCTTTAGACTAGCATTTAAAAATAAAGCCTGCACAAATAAGTTCTGAGAGGTGTATATCGGTACAACTGCCAAATGAATATTCATCTTAGCTGGATAGTGAGTACACTTGCCAGTCCTCCTGTTATATACCTGGACCATGCACAAAACAGGGGTGGTTCAACTATTCATTTCCACAGTTGTTATGCGCACGTGGCAAACATTTTCAGTGTCTACAGCTCTAAAAGAGTTAACCTTGTCTCAAAACAGCCATGGAAAAAAAAAATGTAGACACTGGCAAGCATTACTCCGGATATCATCTTTTTCAAATGTCATCCCTGTTTAAACATACTTTCAAATATTTAGGTATCCTTGAAACAAAAAAATGCAGTTGCGTTCATTAGGAAAACATAGTGTCTGGTATGATATTTAAATATACAAAAGATACAAAAACAGAATCATTTAGCAAACTCAGTGCAATAAGTTCCTGGATTACGACGACATGACAACAATAATATGGCCATAAATTGCACAAGTCCCCTTCATCCCACGGGGCTTCCATCCAGGCCAGTAAGAAAAAATGACTGTTGTTGCACCTTGAAAATAAACCATTTGTGTGTGGACTCTTCACCTTCCCAGCTTTTCTGAGAGCGATTACATCCATTTAAAATTACATTTTGGCACCAAATCCCTCTCCTACAGTGTCCCCCGTGTGTTCTCTGAGCCAGCTTAATGCCAAGCTGTGCAGAGGAAACATCCCAATAGGCCATCACTTATATCAATGTCATTCGCCATTCGCCAACTATTTTCTTCTAGAACTCTGATTTTCTTGTAAATAAAAGTCAATATAAGCAACAGTATAAATCTTTGTTTAGAACGTGGTGCCCTTTTTTTTTTAGATTGTTACTAGTGTTCCCTATTGGATCACTAAGGTTTATGTATGTATGGATATGAATTATAGAATTTCCCTGGGCGAGCTTCTGATATTTGCATCCGAATCTCAGTTACAGGTGGTTAGGAGACACTCATATGAGCTCTGAGCTCTAGGCAGCCTGCATATAGACATAGTACGCCCCTGTGCACAACTAGGTCATGGAGGTATGTGCAGCCTTGGCTCTGAGCATATAACTCCATCTTCTAATGTCAGAACACTACTCTACTGCACATCTGCTGCCTCATGGTCGTCTAGGCTGCCAGAGCATTGGGAATCCCATCAGCACTATACACAAGCCTCTGATGAACAAAGGACCTAAAGCCAAACGTCCTCATACATTGGATGTGATAACACATCGGTGTTATCTGACGAATTGTCTGGGACATTTTAAAAGGGAAGGCGTTATATCATGACAACACAACGACCTATATCCTCACTGTTTTTATATCAAGAATCAGTTCTGTATTGTGGTAAAAATTTCCCTTAGTTACAGCTGACTACTGCTAAATTATGAAACTCAAACAAGAAAATGTTAAATATCCAGGGGTGTGCGATTATATAAGATTATTCTGTGCTAAAACATGTCACATCAGTACAGCGAAGGTATCTCTTTTTTAATTAGAACAATACACTGGGGTTGATTCACCAAAGGAGTAGAGATTGTTCACTTAGCAAACCGTATGTTAATTTTGCAAAGCATATGTTCTCTAAGCTTAGTAAATAAGGTGAAGCTGTGATCACGTCAATCATCCAGTCACATGCAAAAAAAAAAAACTGCTGTTGAAATCCCATTGCACGTTATTGAGTTATGCAAAGTAAACAGCGTCACCTTCTTTGCTAAACTAAGTGAATATTCCCTTTGGCAAAATGAACATAATTTACCCCTTAAAGCGGAGTTCCAACCAAAAATGGAACTTCCACTTTTCGGAATCCCCCCCCAACTCCAGGTGTCACATTTGGCACCTTTTGGGGGGGGGGCAGATACCTGTATAATCCAGGTATTTGCCCCCACTTCTGGGCATAGATCGCCACAGTATCTGTGGCGATCTACGCCATGTCCTTCCCCTCCTCCCCCGCGCTGTCTTCTGGGAGACACACAGGTCCAGTCAGGACGCGCAGCGTGACTCACGAATGCACAGCAGGGAACCAGGCTGTGAAGCTGCAAAGCTTCACTTCCTGATTCCCTTACCGAAGATGCCAGCGCCTCCACCCGAGAGCCGAGGGACAGATCGGCTTCGGGTGAGGACATCACGGGAACCCTGGGCAGGTAAGTGTTCTAATATTAAAAGTCAGCAGCTGCAGTATTTGTAGCTGCTGACTTAAAATATTTATTTTTTTGGCGGAGCTTCGCTTTAAGGGCTCATTTACATTGACCACGGTGTCAGGGCTCAGTAGCAGAGGAGCGGCATCAAAAACGCAGCTTAACCACCCATGTTTAGCACCCACTAACCAAAAGTGTAAACTAGACCTAAGAAAATCAACCACACCACCAATGTCAATTAATTAATTATCGAAACCTTTAAATACATTAGGGAGTGAATAAGGGTCAGGAGGGCAGTTTTTTTCAATATGAAACCAAAATCCAGAACATGGGGACATGCCCTTAAACTACCTGGAGGAAAGTTCAAAACGAAATTTAGAAAGCATAGTTGATGGTAGTTGATGCTTGGAATAAACTTTCAGGAGAGGTAGTGAGACAGTCAACAGTAAATGGCTTCAAACATGCTTGGGACAAATATAGATTTATACTCAGACAAAAAAAGGTAATAAAAAAGAAAACAAAAAAAAAACAAGCAGACTTGATGGACTACTTAGTCTTTTTTTCTGCAGTTACTTTTCTATGTTTCTGTGTAATTCATGAACAGGTAACACAGTACCGAGGCACAAAATATTTCCTGGTTCAATGCCACATAAAGAAAAAAATCACACAGGTTACTTCCACACCAATATTGCTGTTGCCTAGAATCGCCAAATATTTATTCGGCAGCCATTTTGTTTATTTTCTCAATGCTGAAATAATTGACAATCCACACAGGCTTGTATCTGTCAACAGCCTAGAATATGTTTCAAGATTGTGCTTTCTCCAGTACTGTACTATGTCTATGGTTACACATAATGCATTAGAAACAGTCCAGAGATCAGAGCAAAATATATTTATCTAACTTGTTTGCTAGATTTGGACTAGCAGGTGCAATGTGAGAAGTCAACAAATGCCTCACTTGCCAATTTCTATCGTTTTTTGACAGTAAAAGATGAGATCCGTTTCAGTAAAAAGTGTTTGATGAATATAGCTAATGTATCAACATTAAAAGGTGTATTTATAAAAAAAAAAAAATATATATCTTGCATAGCAGTGAAAGGTCATGTAAATTCATTCTATGTGAATGGAGCCAAAACAAAAAAAAATATTAGGCTATTTCCTGTACTGGACAGATGTTTTTCATTGGTTTTAATTAAAAAATACCGAATTTGGCCATTAGATGGGGCCAAGTATCATAGGAATTTACTATAACACATTGCTCCATCTAGTGGGGAATTGCGGTGTTTTGCATTTTAAATCAAAAAACATTCATCCAGCACAGCAAATAGACAATATTAATGTGCTCCATTTGCGCAAAGATTGTGTGAAATGCTATGCACATGTATTACAAGTACACTCCTATGGTTTCTGTTGGTAGTTTAACGGTAAACTTCCTATGTCAACAAATTGGACACTGGTCCATTATAACAACACATGGTGAAATAGGTCCCATACACATGGGCTCATGGGGCTGTACAATATATATTGTGGGCATATCTTCCTGCCCAGGAAACACAGTTGCCCATAGTAATGAACGGCTGTACACAAGTATATACCTGTACTTGTGTAAACCGAAGCATGCGTAAAGCCATGCGCCCCCTAGATGTACACAGTCTACAATCAGGGTTGTACAGTCTTACGCATGCACAGGTTTACATAAGTAGATGCATATACCCGCATACAGTCATTCAATAATATGTGAAATTTACATTATATGCCAAAAAGCTTCCATATGCATGAACCCTAAAGTGAATTTTTGCCTGCCCAAAAAAACGTGGAACTGATAGACTAATGCCCCATACACACGACCGGTTTTCCCGTCTGAAAAAGTCAGATGAGAGCTTTTCGTCGGGAATCCCGACCGTGTGTATGCTTCATTGGACTTTTTCGCACAGGAAAACTGCCGGAAAAAATGAGAGAGCAGGATCTCTTTTTTCCCATCAAGAAAAAATCCTAGCGGAAAAAAAACGTTCGTCTGTATGCTTTTCCGACGGGAAAAAAAACCACGCATGCTCAGAAACAATTTGACGCATGCTCGGAAGCACAGAACTTAATTTTGTCGGCTTGTTGTAGTCTTTTACGTCACCGTGTTCTTGGCAGTCAAAAGTGCACCGGACTTTTGTGTGACCGTGTGTATTCAAGGCAGGCTTGAGAGGAATTCTGTCGGGAAAGCCGCTCGTGTGGACGGGGCATAAGGAACAAAGCATGATTGCGATCACTTAAGCATCCAATCATTCAGAATCTCTACACAATGCATGCAAGCACTGTGCAAATTTTGGTGTAGTTAGCTAGATCTCTATAGTCTCCAGATGCAACCTCCAGGCCATGCAAATATTTAGGTGAGGGAATTAGTTCTGGTTTTAAAATGAACATAATATTTGGTTCTGTTTGTTTTAGCTTTAATTCAAGCTGCAAATTCACTCTTCTCCTTCAGCCTTTTTTGTGCTTCTGTAATTATTATTCGTTTTCTTTGTGCATGACTGCATGAGCAGCCAATTACTAATATTATACAAAAAATACAAGACCATTCATGATTAAATAAGATGAGGAGACTGAAAAAAAATGCCAACATTAAAACACAAAATTATCAAAAAGAGGAAAAATATTGAATTGGTAGTTGGGAATATTATTTTTTTTGATATTTTGATGATGTTTAAATTGTCAGCTGATAGTGAATGAACAATGTTTCCAAATGATAACCACCTTTCTTCCAGTTAATGCCAGTGACCCACCCAACAGCATTGCATACACGGGAATACACTGGTGTTGCCCGTAACAATAGTAATAAACCTCTTATAATACGAATATTAGGGAGGATTCAAACATATTTTTTTTAATCTAAAAAAAATTGTCTCAAAAAAATCTATTAAGTTGTGACCGATAAAGCAGTTGTCCTGATCGCTAGATCGATACATTTCAATTCTCCAGCAGTTTAACACCCCAGTACTCTGTAATACATGAGAAAACATACATTCCAGGGAACCACTGTAATAACAAAGCCAACCTCAAAATGATACAGAACTCACAAAATTTAAGAACAGTCATCAATTCACAGTGGCGAAATAAATCGTAGCTGTAGTACACACAGTCAATCAATTTTCAATGTAGGCTATAAAGAGCAGGTTAGAAAAATAACAACAATAACCTGATTGAATACCAAGAACAGCAACCCCTTACTACCTCTCATATGCTTCTATCACTGTAACACAGAATGTATTGTTTACAGGAAAACGATCATATTTTCTTTTCTTCAGCATACTATGCTGGACATGGCTTTCCAGTCGCACACAAGGCGCCTGTAACAGAATACGAATGGCAGCTCACATGCAAGTGGGGTCTGCGTAATGGACAGCAGCCCCCTTATGGGAGTTGATAAGTTGTATGTAGACAGGAGACCCCTTGATCATGCACCCCTAACTAGTGATGCTGCTAGATACAGTACTTGTTTCTAAAGCTGACCATACACAAGTAGAATTGAGTTCAAAACTTTCATTTTCAGAACATTTATTCCATTTTCTATGAGTTAATGTGGACAAATGAAAAATCTTTTTCAACCAAAGTGAGCTGAAAAACGGAGGAGAAGAATGGATTTTTTTTTAATTCATTCTTACCTGAACAAACAAAAGTCTAATGCCGCGTACACACGGTCGGAATTTCCGACAAGAAAAGTTTGATGTGAGCTTTTGGTCAGAAATTTTGACCGTGTGTAGGCTCCATCAGACTTTTTCTGTCGGAATTTCCGCCAACAAAAATTTGAGAGCTGGTTCTCAAATTTTTCGATGGAAAAAGTTCTTGTCGGAAATTCCGATCGTGTGTACGTGGCATAGCTGTGGTTTTCAGTCAGGAAAAATTTTAACTATTATAATGTGCATGTGCTTGGAAAACTTTAATTGGAAAGTAGAACTTTTGTGATCAGGAACATTCATTTGTTTGTGTAAGTTATTGTATATGTTCTAGCAATGTATGAAAGATCAATGTTTTTGGTGTAGAGTATTGAGCGCTGCCATGTTAACAGCATCATGGGCCCCTGGGCAGAGTAATGCACTGGGGCCCCTACCAGGGAGATGGTGACCTGCAGTATGCATAGTGTGCCACAGCAAACAGTGGATGTGGCAATATCATGCTATATACTTGGTATGGCTTTTTAGTTTGATCACAAATTTTTGTCAGATTTAAAAAAATATATATATATATTTTTTTATTTTAATTTTAAAATAATTTTAATTTAAGAGGGAAGCCAGTAGCGCTGCAGGGAAGGGGGACACACAGGGGGGACCAAGCAGTGGGGGGGGGGGGGTATCCAAAAGTGATCAGTGCAGTGGGTGGGGGAAATAGCTGGAATGTGGGAGTCAAAAAAGATAGATTTTTACCCCATCCGCCACATTGACCACCCACTTAAAACACATGCCATTCCCTGAGCTGGGGGAGGAGCTTTTGCAGGGGCACCATGTAATAACACAGCCCTGGTATTGAGTGAATTCCAGTGGATTGAAGCATATTTTAATGAACATAGAATATCCACTATTTCCAAACATTAGAATTTGACACATTGGGGGGTATTAAGTTTTAGCACACAGACCTTGTGCAGCTGCGCATATTAACCAATCCTTTTCTAGCTTGTTAAATTAGGCATTGACAAAACAAAGAAGCTGATTGGTTACTATGCAAAGCTGTACCAGATTCTTTGTGCTCCAGTTTTAGAAAATCTCCCTCATTGTCATGGCAATTGAACAAAAAATACAAAATTTGTTGAGTCTATGATGGTACCATCAAATGCTCTGATGTAAAATTTTGCAGAATTTTTGTATGGATGCTCAAATGAAATCTGACGCGCTGACATCATCACCAGTGGACAGGCGTCTGCGGGCCGGCCGGCTTTTCTTTATGGGCATGATTTATCGGCTCTCTTGTAAGTAGGATTTTAATTTTCTTAATAAACCATATGGTACAATATCACACTACCGAGTATCCTTAAATTTTTTGGGGCATGATTGGTGACCTTCTGTGAGCTGGGAGCTGGTTGATCGTAACTACCCCCCTTGGATTCGGATCCATCCCAAACGTTTGGAGTGCTTCTGATCACCTGATAGGCTCCATACCCATTTGCCTCTGGTAAGCGGTTTATTCAGATGGTGGTGGAGCTCGAGTGTCTTTTTGGTGTTCACTTTGAGCCTCATCTCTTCAATAATCATCATCACCTCAGTTGGTTTATCACTGTCTTTCTGATTGGAGATTTGAGACTTTTTATCCATTTGTCTGACCACTGACTTTCATCAATACGTATGCCGCGTACACACGACCGTTTATAATGACGAGAAAAATTACATTTTTTTAAATGGTCATTAAAAATGATTGTGTGTGGGCTTCAGAGCATTTTTCAAGATGTGAAAAACGGCCATGAAAAAATTGGAACATGCTCTAATTTTTCACATTGTTTTTTACATCGTCGTTTTTCTCGTCATGAAAAACGGCCGTGTGTGGGCTTTAACGACGTGAAAAAAATGCGCATGCTCAGAATCAAGTATGAGACGGGAGCGCTCATTCTGGTAAAACTAGCGGTCGTAATAAGGATAGCACATTCGTCACGCTGTAACAGACTGAAAAGCACGAGGCTGAAAAGCGCGAATTGTCGCTCAACAAACTTTACTAGCATGAAGGGTGGCGCCATCAGAATAGAACTTCCCCTTTATAGTGCCGTCGTACGTGTTGGACGTCACTGCGCTTTACTCGAACACTTTTTTCCACGATAGTGTGTAGGCAAGGCAGGCTTGAAAGGAAACACGAAAAATCACGTCGAGAAAAATGTAGTTTTTTTCAATGACATTAAAAACGGTCGTGTGTACGCGGCAATATAGTTACCTTCACTGGTTTACTATGGACTTCTAATTTAATTTTCTATCATTCACTATTGTTGTACCATTTGTCTTAATTTATGATTTCATGTCATTCCTATGGTATATGCACTTGGTCACATGATGGACTGATCACATTGTTGGTTCTTCACTTTTTAGCGCAGCCTTATTTTTTTGTTTATTTTTTCATTTCTCAAATGAAATCTACTGGTGGATGGCTTGCCTAAATCAGTAGGGGTCAGCAATACAAAGTATTCTTAGACTAGTCCTATAAGGTGTTACTTAAATAATGCCATAGAGGGACAGGTTCAGAAAGGCACGTTTACTTTACCTGTACATTTATAAATGCAATATGTTTTACTAGTATTTTTTTTGTATGAATATTTTCTTGGTATTTTTGCATTCATTTGCTCTAAATTTAGTACTTTACTGTAATGATGATGAAACATTACACGTTTCCAGTTGTCAGGCCTAGAGCGATTGAATCAAGCTGGTCTTGAATAAACAGATGCTAGTGCAGGAACAGTTATAAGAAACATTAATAATTTCACATGCCAGCACTGCACAGACAAGGCTTTCTGATGTTCCTTCAACAAACAGGCACATATTATGAAAGCAGCAGCGCTATCTCCTGACAAGCTTTCATTGCAGAAAAAAATGGCAGAAAAAGGGACATAAGATTTAGTATTCTTTGTGGGCCTGTGCAAACTGCAGTAGTTTTGAAATATGGAAGCCACGATGACCAGATAACTGATTTAAAAGGGCACTCCACTCAGAACAAAGATGTCTGTCCACATGCTGGATCAAAGTACTACGTGCAATGGAAAATTTTGTTTAAAATACACACACGGGAAGACTAACAGCTTTTGCTGCATCTATAAATGGAAAAATGCATCTGAAGTATTACTTTTAGCATAGATAAAAAGCCGTTTCCATAGCATGCTGATGCTGTTCTTCTATTTCTCTGCAGTTATTGTATAATTTATCGAATCAATCGTTTTTCCTGTCAGGGCACGTGTGGAAAAAAAGCAGAAATCTCAAATGTGTCTACTCTCTGGAGGATAGTCTCTTGCTCTTTATACCTAGGGGCATGGGCGTCCGCTGAACTTTTTTCGGGGGGGGCATCATTCTTGAGGATAATTCCACTTCACTCAATGCCCATATAAATATAGCCTAGAGAATGCACATCTTTCTATATTGCAATGTATTGCAATACATCTGTTGTGGCCATATTTTGATCTTGATGAAAACAGCCTATACTGTATGTATAGGTTGTGTTCATCAAGATCAAAATATGGCCGCCCACACCACAGATGTATTGCAATACATTGCAATACAAAAAGATGTACACAGTGGTGTCGTGGCACAGGCACAGATGTTACCTGTAGTTCTTCAGTGATAGGGCAGGCACTGGCAGCGTATTGTGTCTCTTGTCTTGGCCACTGCACGCCACGCACCTGTGGGAGAAGCGGGCGCCGCGCTGGCCGGATCGGCATAGGCACATTTACACAGGCAGGCTGAGGCAGCAGCCAATCACGGAAAAGCTGGGTCAGGGTCACGGTGATGTTAAGCAGAGGCCTGAGCGGCAGAGCCAATCCGATGTGCGGGCCGGGGATGAGGAGGGAGGGACGGTTAGTCAGAAAAGACTGAGAGCAGCCCCAGCCCCCAGGCCAGCAGCAGTCTGCAGACTTAGAAAAAAAGTCCACGGCTGCTGCGGAGGCCATTGCAACACAGGGTGCAAGTGTGTCTTCACTCTGACTTCCAGGGTGGGGCAATTGACCCCCCTTGCCCCCATGCCTAGGGGTTCTGTGAACATTTCCTACTAGAGGTGCATCAATAGTGGCAGATATTCACAGGAATTCTAGCTAACCCAAAAATGAGCCATATATATCTATATTTACTAGTCAAGTTAAAGTTCTAGCGAATAGCAGGCACAATATCCAATACATTTCCTTTATTAGCTTCCAAGGCCTCTTCTGTGCCCCTCTGATATAGTGCCGTTTGTCATTTCTTTGTAAAATATGACTGCACACGTGGTTAGCAAGGGTACTCTCACTAGACCAGCCATTCTTAGCTAGAGTTCTGTTGAACCCTAGGGTTCCTCCAAAGTTTGCAAGGGGTTCCTTGAGCTGTGGCTGATTGACCTCCCACTTAATGGTGCTTGCAAATTTTTGGGGCCAATGTCACTTGGTAAAGCCAGTAATATTACATCACTGATCTTTAAGCTTTCTGTAAAGGTGGCATTCTGACCACCACTTTAATTCTTTCCACTGGCCACCAATGTAACGGACATTCTTCACACCCAATTGGTTTTTAGATGTGGTTCCTTGAGACCTGAAAATCATTTAAAGGGTTCCTCTGGGGTAAAAAGGTTTAGAAAGACAGAGGGACGCCAAGCTATGGAATTTAGCCATGAAGGTAAGAAAGGCAGGCCCCAGTAATAAAGTAAAACTAAATATGAGAGGGGCACAGAAGCAGCATTTCTGGTTAATTAACAATTATAGCAAGCATTTTGTGGTGCCCATTCATGAAGTTTAAAGGATTACACTGGAGTATAGGCTTGACAATAAAAGTTTTAAATGTATTTTCTAAAAAAAAAAAAAAACACACACATATACTGAGGAATCTTGTCTATTACAAGGAGCACAAATTATGGATAAGAACAAAACATACAGGAGGGAAAAGATTATTTATAGAAAATGGATACTTCCACTGCACATTGGTGGTAGATGCACTGGATACTGTACATTAGAAAGGCGGTCTTGTTAAAATTCTTACATTCTGCTCTGCCATACTGTTTGTTTATTAAATCAAATCTAACAACACAATGATTATTAGAAGTTAAAAAGAAGATTAACTTTCATACATAGTGATCAAAGTCAGAAGTTGTTCTTCCAGCACAAGCACTTCTCCAAGAACAGACTGTTAAGCCTCAGTGAGCGTAATTCCCAACCATGCTGTGCCTTAGACAGCTCTCGGATTGATCCTTATGTCATAATGAACATCAAGCCAGCTTCCATGTTCATTCATACATCAAAGGAAAAATATACAGTATGTGTGGATTATTTTCCTTTAAACGATCGCTTAGTCACTCAGCCATAATCTACTGAGTTTCTAAATAGAAGACTTATGAATGCAATTCAAATCATTCATGTATAGTAATACGAACTACTATATGGAACGTTTAACATTTTGTAATGTAAAGAACATTTCAATCAATCAAAATGCTACTGTAATAATTGCGAAAAGTGAACCTTTGTATTCCTAACAGCAATTTAGTAAAAAAAAAAAAAATGGAAAGCAGGCCTGTACTATTTTTTTGTTTAGCACTTTCAGTGCCCTGGTAGAACCTAAACATCAAGCACCTATATACAAATTTTGAGTTACTCAGAAAAAGTTGAGGGTGGCCTGTCTCTTCTATTGATTCCAGTGATAGCCTATATTAGAGTGCTGGTCATGCTCAGAGATGGTGGATCTATTCTTGCTTTGGATCCTCGGATCTTCTGACTCCTGCTCCTGCATCTCTACTTAAAAAATAAAAGGTTTCTAGTCATGGTTTGAATTTTTAACTGATTCCTGCTGAAATTCAAATGCGGTTCTTTGAATCAACCAATTTCTCTCATTCATCCTGGGGTGGCTGAATGAAGGAAATTTACATGTGTATGGCCAGCTTTAGACTCCATTCACACAGGGGCAACACGACTTCCAGCCCGATTTTATGAGGCAACTCAGACACGACTTGAGTATGAATCACAGCACTACTCCAGGAAACTTACAAGGCAACTTCAAGTTGCCTGCAGGACGGGAGACATTCCAGTGGCCAATAAAACAAGAATTAGCTCTGTGGGGGAGGGGTTTGCCTGAGAAATGTATGTTATCTTCTTGAAAAGTTGCTTATGTTAAGACAGTGATCCGACTTCAGAGGCAACTCCCATTGAAATGAATGGGTACAGGTCGCCTAAAAGTTGGATTGAAGTAGTACAGGGACCTTTTTTGAAGTCGGAGCGACTGCAGTAGTGTGCATTAAGACGGCTCCATTAACTTACATTGATTTCCTCAGCCAGCGTGACTTGAGGCGACTAGGGGTGATTTGAAGTCGGATCCAAAGTTGCCCCTGTGTGAATGGGCTCTAAAGTGATTGTAAACGTTCCTTTTTTTAAAAATAATAAACATGTCAATTTACCTGTTCTGTGCAATAGTTTTGCACAGAGAAGCCCCAATCCTTCTCTTCTGGGGTCCTCCGCCAGCGTTCCTGGCCCCTCCCCCCTGCCGAGTGCCCCCGTAGAAAGCCCCTTGCTATGGGGGCACTCGTTTGGGCTCAATCCTGAGCCTCACTCTATATGTCCATAGGCAAACACAGCACCGCTCAGCCCCGCTCCCCACTCTCTCCTCACAGGCTATGATTGACAGCTGCTAGAGCCAATGGCTCCTTTGAGGAGGGAGAGAGCAGAGAGAGAGGCTGCTATTGGGCACAACTCTGGATCAAGATCAAGCTCAGGTAAATATTTAGGGGGCTGGGGGAGATCCTGTTTAGAGAAGGTTTTTTACCTTAAATGCAGAGAATGCATTAAGTTAAAAAATCTTCTACCTTTACAACCACCTTCTCATCCTGGATTGCTATCTTTTAGGGCCTTCATTTTACAAAAGCTTTTTCTGGGCGAGGATGAGAAAAATTGTGGCAAATATTAGGACATTTTAGTGAATTTTCAGCTAAATGCATTGGAGTTGCTGAGGAAGTTAAAATTATGATGGCTTTTGGAGGATCTTATGACTGCAATGGGCTTTAAATTGGTTCCTGAGGGTTATGAAAGCTCTTTAAAGCTGAATTCACACCTATGCCGCATGAGTCAATGTGGGGGTTTCTTCTATACTATATAAGAAAAAAGAGAATCATGATTTTTTTTAAAGAACAGTACACAGAAAAGTAGTTGGGTATTTTTCCCTTACTTTTTTATATGAATTACCAATTAAATGCACAGTAAATGGGGAAAACATAAATACATTTTTTTGGATGAGAAGGGAAAGGGGATAAATTTAATAAATTCTGAGACAAATCTTCCCTAAATCTCTCCACTCATTCCTAATTCTGAGATAACAAAGCCCTATGCTATGGAGTAAAGTGGAGTGCATGAACTGAATGTAGGTGCAGTCTACTTTCTCCACTGCAGGTGGCGTTCGACCGCAGGGGCATTGCAGGGGAGAGGAAGTCAAGTGGAACATGGTTACTCAACGGTTTCTTGGGTGACTAGGGAATGCTGCTGTGACCCTAGCAGTCATCTTGGATCAGGCGGAGCCTGTTTAAGGCTCTGGCTCCCATGCTTGACAAGCATTTTAAGTGTGGGTAGTGTAGGGAAAGGTTCCCCATCTGACAGGGACAGTGATTAGTGGCAGGTTGACGTTCCACTCAAGCAGGGAAAGGTTAGGGACACGCCATCTTTCCTGGAAACCTCCCCAATTGGGTACAGACCGGCCAAGTCGCATTCCGCCCCTCCAGACAAATGCTGTCAGCACACCTGAGACCCGTTCCACTGCACAATGCTGTTAAACGCTGTGAATGTTCCTTGCTGGGTTTGCTGTGCATTACTGAGTTCTAAATTAATACAACTTCTGTGCTCTGTAACTGGACTCTGTGTTTTTACTGACACTGCACTGTGCTGCAGCTCCCCACATCCTCATGTATCTGCTGTCCACCACATTAGCTATTCCCACAACCCTAAACCACATCATAGGAATTTAATTAGGTAGTTAAACTATGGACTGGCTCTCATCAACAAAGCCATGGAGTGTACATGGGACTGCACAAATGGAACACACAGGATGGGTAACCTGATTAGTTATTGCAGGTCCACCTTAAATACATAATATATTGATGACTTCTGTATTCTGATATTGTTCATTGTACGTGCTTTTGAAATATGTTTTATGGAAACTTCTAGAATTCATTTATGAGAAGTTTTAATAAAATGTAAACACATCTTTCCCAGATGAGTTACTGCCATATGTTCTGTAAAACATTTCTTTTTAAACTGCCTAGTGGGTCAAGCACCACACAGATGTGCTCTCAGGCTTGCTTGCTTTTTAGTTGAGTCAAACCTGTATAGGGAAAGATAAAAAAACTAATTAAGCGTGACGCCGCACAGCAGGTTTCGTAAGGTCCCTGTTCTTCCCTTTATCTCGTGTCCCCTCTGCCAGGAAATGCTGCCAAAGGCCCTGTGAATATCCGGTACTTCTAAATATGGGGCATATGTGTACAGCCATACTGATTTCCAGCATGCAGTGCATAGTGCCTTAGTGCCTGAACAGCCAATATCTGTTATATAGGGGGCAGTAAAGGCTTTCAAAGTAATTTCAGGGAACTTCGGCAGTAGATTCCAGTAATGAGTAGGCAAGATAAAAGTAACAGTAGGTTCTATAAAGTGCCTGCTTTGTAGCATAATGCTTAGTTTGATTCTTTTTTACCTACAATCACAATTTCATTTATTGATGTCCTTCAAATAGACCCCTCACACTCCTAAGTGTAGTCAGCATAGATAACTACTTACCTTCCCTCCTGCTTCTCACTTCTTCACTGTGTGGCTCTGCATGGTGCCGCATAGCCTTCGCATACAAAACAAGTCCTTTACCCAATAAGCAGGCATCCCCTGGCCCTATTCATTGCAATGGATGGTCCATACTTTTGGTGAACCACTGGCAATCCAATGGAGTATGGACCATCTATAGGAATGCATGGGACCGTGGCACATGTGCACACTATGCAGAAGATCTGGCTGTGATGTTTGGGTGCAAAGGCAGGATAAAGGTACCGGTAAGTATTTAACTATGCTGTGTATACGAACAGCGGTGGGGGTGATGTTTTAAGACTGCATTCACTCCTTTGCATTGTGCTAATGCATGTTAAAACCCACATATTGTGTTAAAGTAAAGCATTGATATATTAACATATATTCTGGTGTTTAAAGCAAAGGTGAAAGTGTTCTTATGTCACAATTCTTGCAGTAAAAAATATTGCCTATTTATAAGGCTGTAGAATTTCTTGTCATATTTCTAACATTATTCAATTACTTGAAGTGGTTTCTTATGGGAATTGAAAATTTTATCCTGCTGACCTTATGATGCTATGACACAGATGACTCACCCCTCCTATATCTTCTTGTATGTCCAAGACAGGAACATTGCATCCTTATATATCCTGCAGCATTAGCTGCATGTGTAATGTGGTACTACAGCCACACTATTAAGATATGGAATTTTGTCAGACCTATTCAATAAAAAAGTGGAAAGAGAATTATGTGGGTAGCAGTTGCCAGTAGTAATTGGCCGGATATAATCTCTTGAAAGACCTAACTACAGTAAGTTAAAAAGTGGTTTATCGGTTACTGCCATGTGCACTTCATCATCAAACCAAAAAACATATACTGTATACATTTTAAAAAATGGGACAGAGTCGATGGACCGCTTGGTCTTTTTTCTGACATAACTTATCTATGTTTCATTGCACGGTATTTCAGGATCAAGAAGACCTAAGGAAAACCACTATAAAGTATACCTACACTTCTTCTAAAAAAAAAAAAATGATATTCCTCAAAATTAAAAATACATATAGCAAGGATTTTAGTAAACGTCATCACAGCATCTTACCTGCCGCTATTCTGTGAAATCATACACATATGTTCCATTCACTTCCAACTTTTGGAATGATAAGTAGAAGGATGTCTACAATAGTGTCATGAACAGTCCTATTGTAAAATACAGAGTCAATCAAAGTAACAGGAAATTACATTTCTGGGGGTTCTGTACAAGGCTGGCATTTCCTCCTATGGTAACCATGGTTACAGAGAAGCAGGTTCAGAAATTCTAATGGCTGCAGAATGAAATAGAGCAGTCATTTTTAATTATATTAAATTGCAAAAAAGATTTTGTATGCAATTACCGGTATGTATTTATTATACAAATATTGAACAAAGGCGAAGGCCAAGGTTTTCCCTAATCCCTTCTGCCTGAAAATATTGCTGGAGATGCAGAGAGGAAGAAAGCACTATGCTTCACCTGCCGTGGACATGCCGCCATATCTGACCTTACTAGAGGAGATCGGAGATGTGACTCCTCTTTCTAGACTGCTAGGATCCCTTAAGACAGTAAAAAAAAAGGCCTCCTACGATTCCTCCCCTCTTTAGGCAAGACATTGGTCCCAAGTCACTGGAGATCAATACCTATTCTGCAGGTTTGGGAGTGGGTTAGGGAACGTAATCATATCATTAAGATGGAGGTACGAATAGCCCACTTACCAAAACTTTATTGCAACATGAAGCATTTAGATGCAATTTTCCAACTGCTCGAACCTCAAATCCTTCTTGTGATTTGATGTCTTAATACTGTAGCATTTGGCGCCGGCACCCCTTGATGCACTCCAGCTGGAGCCCATTCCTCCTCTTTTTCTACTGTCTGCCCCCTACCCCCTTGTCTACCACCCATGGTGGAGGTGGGGCTGTCCTACCGGACTGAACGTAGCACCATATCTTATTGGATCACAATTACAGCAGACAATCTTGTCCTCTGTTATTATGTATAGTTTGTAGCCACCTCAGAAGTTATGCTGTAACCTTTCCAAAGCGGGAACCTGATCCACCCCCCCCCCCCCGCTCCCCCCGGGCAATTTTTGGAATTGTGCTGAAAATTTCTTAAAGTGTGTTCTTTAAAAGAAAGCCCCAGGGAAAATGTGTGATATGTCATAATTCTTAACACTAGATGTTTAATTAATTTTCCACAAAATTGGAGTGCATACTGCTTGAAATGTCAAATGAAATCAAAGGCAATTCTAACACATACTTATTAAAGGGGGCTCCCGGATTCCGATAAGCCCCCCGCCCGCAGACCCCGACAACCAACGGCCAGGGTTGTCGGGAAGAGGCCCTGTCCTCATCAACATGGGGGCAGGGTGCTCTGGGGGGGGGGCGCAGGTCGCCCCCCTGCCCCAGAGCACCAAACCCCCCATGTTGAGGGCATGTGGCCTGGTACAGTTCAGGAGGGAGGGGGGCCGCTCTCCCCCCCCCCTCTTCCCCTGCAGCCTGCCAGGTTGCGTGCTCGGATAAGGGTCTGGTTTGGATCTCGTTTTTTCGGCGTAGGGTTCCCCTTCAAATCCAGACCAGACCCAAGGGCCTGGTATGCCCATGGAAGGGGAACCCACGCCGTTTTTTTCTTTAAAAATTGGCGTGGAGTTCCCGCTCAGGATTCATACCAAACACAGTGCCTGGTATTGGCGGGAATCCGCGTCGGATCCCCGCTCAATACAGTGTTGCGTCTCCTCGCCATTGCAGCGAGCGCGACACGTGTCGCCACCCTGCTGCCGACATCTCGGCACTCCTGTCGCCGAGAATCTCGGCGATGGGAGCGCGATAGAAACACAATATCGGCGGCACCTACTGTATGCCACTATCTCTCTAGAATTATGTAGTAAGGAGGAAATCTTTTAGCATAGACATGGGTGCTTGACCATATATAGTAGCAACAGAGGGCCGGGTCATCAAAACCTTACCAGCCCTTCTAATTTAGTTGATGTTATTTAGGAGAAGGTTCAGCAGTGTTGCAGACCGTCTGTATTTTTACTGGCACTTTTTCTCCTGCCAGTAAATGCCAGTGATAGGAAAAGGTTGCCAATAAAAATATGGCTGTGACAGCTACAGTGTGTTCAGGTGGCACCAGCATGGGCCAGGTCTGATGGAGGCGGTGTCTGAGCATGTTGTGTGATGTCATGGTGCAAGGGAGCCGAGCGGCCAGAGCCTCATGTGCGTGTCTGTGGGACGGGCGCAAATGAAAACCTGGGAGCGGGACTGTCTGTGCTGTTTGGACTGGAAGGGACCACTTGGGAAATGTGAGCGTCAATTTCATGTGTGTGCCTGCCCAATCTAATTTCTTGCCCTCCCGAGTCCTGTTCCTGAGCTACTTACTTACTATTTCAAAAATAAAATAGGAAATATGTTTTTTGCCTTAATATTTACCTTAAATCACATTGCTGATTGCATATTGTACTTACAGTATATGTAACCTAAATACTGAAATTTGCAAATTTTGGAAATGGCAGTAAAAAATTGGTTGTGCCAGTAAATCTTGGGTGTCGTTTCAGTAAATTTTAATCTGGTAAGTTGGCAACACGGGGGTCCAGTGACATAAGCCTACATTTGTTTTTTACCAGTCACAATAATTTGCAAATTTCCCCTGCCATTCCATAGTCAACTGTTTATAATTTGCAATTCTACAAATAGGCATTCGTCCCAGACGAATACTGCTTTCACATATAGAGTCATCTGATGCCTGCTGGCCCTTCTGCAAATTGCAGATATCGAGATGCATTTACTTCCCATGTTTATATAATGGCATCAAATTACTCAGCACTTTGCAGAGTACATAGAACCATTCGCATCAATCAACAATATTTTACTTGCCATTAAAAACATTCACAATTACATTTTTACTGCCTCACAGTTAACTCCTTCTGGACCTATTTTACTACCAACTGTGGGCCATTACATCTAGTTAACCTGTTTCATTTTCAAGCCTCAGAGCAATTATCAGTAGAAAGCAATTAATTAAAGCATCTGTTCAGCAATGATTACATGGTTCATTGTTTGTTTGACTGGAGAGTGACATCATGGTTTAATTTCTTCTTGCGTTAAAATTTTAATATCTAGATTAAAATCTTGTCTATCTTAATAATTACATAAAAATTACTTTGTTGCTGATTTATTTAGCTAAACAATGGATTAAGCAAACATACCCTTGAAGTGTAACTCCAGCCAAAACTTTTTGTTTTGTTTCAGATAGACTAGAAAATAAATAAAACCTCTGGTCAGCTTTTTACTGTTGAGCAAAAATCCATTCCACATTTTCACCTTTCACGCTTAACTTATGTCAGGAGCCTGGGACATGACAACATCATCTGTGATGAAACGTGTTGGGCGGAATTTAGGAGTTGATGTCATCATGTACGCTGGAGTGAGAAGCGCAATGTTTAATGCTAATTATTGCTTGGGCTCTTCTGTGTTTGTAAGTAACATTTTAATTATAATAACTACATGGAGATAGGTGTTTATTTACCAAAGCTAGAGAGAGCAAAATTAGTCACAATTCTGCAGAGAAACCAATCAGCTTCCAGGTTTTATTGCTAAAGCTTAATTAAACAAGCTGAGTTTAGAAGCTGATTGGTTTCTCAGAATTGTGACTATTTTTGCCCTCTCTAGCTTTAGTAAATAAACCCCATAATGTGTTACTGAGACAGGAAATCAAAGGAAATCTTGCTAGTGTTTGCTACTCGTGTTGTTGATATTGGAGAGTTTTATTTTTACTTCCTGTCCCAGACCTAGCCTCTTACCCAGATAGCAAGTTTGAAAATGACTTGCTAAGCTATTGATAGACTTGCCAGGTTTGATAAGTTTGTTGCACCACTGCAGCAAGTCCACATTGCATTAATCCAGATCAACTTTCTTTGCAAACATTCTGCAAGTCTTCTGCAAGTTCTGGTTCAGTTATGTTGTGCAATAGTCATCCCACCAAAGGGGTCACTGTGGCTGAATTTTCATGCTGTAGACTTGCAGAGCTCTTGCTGTAGGCTCACCACTGCAACTTTGCTCTTGCTAAAGACTTGCCACGCAAATTTGATACTAATTGGAAAAGTGTCAACTAGAACTTGTGCTTCAAGTGCTCTGCAAGTGTACAACTTACCAGTAAAAATGTGCAGCAAGTTAACAGACTTACAATTCAACATTGCCACCAATTTGTGGCAAGTTATCATTGCTATCTGGGCAGTTATTGGCACAGAAATTGAAGAGAAAATATTCCAATGGGGAAAACACTACAATAAAATCCTAACATAGGATTGAACTCTTCCCCACTCTGTCCTAAACATTTGAGTATAGGTTGGCTTTAAAATCCGCTTCAAACTGGTGCATTATGGCAGCTCAAAATATTTGGCTGGAGTTCTTCTTTATGTAGCGGGTATATACTTTTAAAACTGGTGAAGACACCAGTGATGCATAGTTCCCTGCGGCCCAGCAGGTGGCGCTGTCACTTTGGGCCGGGATTGAACCATCGCTGCAGTGCCGTACCCTTTGTGACCTCTCGCAGCGGTTGTACGGCGGGGCAGGGAACCCGCTGTGCTTGCTGGGAGAGGGTATAACGGGGGCGGACATCTTCACCACGAGGTTCGAATCCCAGGCACCTTCAGCCTGAGGGCTGCTGTTCGCGGTCGGTGTCCAGGCGGCCTAGGCCTGGACACCTGGAGTTCGTGTTCCATCCCAGACACCTTCAGTCTGGGGTGAGGTACTCAGCTGGAGGCCTGGGGCCCAGTACCTTCCGCTGGGTCCCGCGAAGGAGGGATTGTCCTAGGGGGCCCCGGGAGTGGGGCACCCGAATCCAGAGGCGTAAGGGACCGGAGGAGGGATTCATCCGAAGACCTGGTGCAGCAGATTGCCAGTGCCGGGTGAACCTCTGGAGACCGCCCGGAGGGATATCTTTCCCGAACAGGGGCCAAGTTCAGAGAGGAAGGTGGTTCATGTTCAATGACCGGTGGCAGCGGTCCAACTATTTAACTCAGGTCAGTGGCAGAGACCTGCTATTAGGCCTGTGGCAGGGGCCTTAACGGTTCATCCGGTCGGTGGCAGCGACCAAAACTCACGGTCGGTGGCAGAGAACGTGCGCCAGGCCTATTCGCTAGCAAAGGAATAGGAGAGCTCAGTTGTGCCTTGGCCTACTCGTACCCACACCCCTGTCTGTCTGTTACTGAAAGTTCAACTGATTGTGTTCACCCTGAAAGTAGAGAAATAAAGGAGTGTTGGACTTTCGATTGGTGTGGGGCTCTATGTTATTGGCAGACACGTCTCCACAGAACAGCTGGAGGCTTCGTATGCAGTGAACAGACCCGGAGGTAATTCAAGTAACTCTGCTCAACCCTCATACACATACGAGGCGAGAGCTTGGCGTAGTGTTCCTGCACTCTCCTCTCCCAGGTACCCCTAGACACAAGCCAATCAAACGAGAAAACCCGAGAGAGAGAGTGAGGCTCCGCTACATTTAAGTAAAAAAAAAAAAAACTGTGGTTGCCATGGGTTTCTGTTTTTTGCACTGTAGCTTTGCCCATCACAGTGACCTGCTGAATAAACATGAAAATGTGAAATTCCCCTTGCTTGCATTCTTCTACTTCAACAACCAATTTTCCTACTTAGAAAAAAACTTTGATCATAAACTTGGAAAATGTTTATGATAAAATAATGAGTTGCCAGCTGTTACTTTCTGACATTAATAAAGCCTGCATGCCTAATTCCAAGCACAAATGTGGCTGTATAAGTACAAAGATCTTCATATTACATAAGAGGATCACTTTATCTAAGTCTCTACGGTAATAACTATGTTAGGAAAGCTTCAATAAGACGGTATAAATTGCTGAGAAAGTACTTATATTATTCTAAAGCAGCTCATTTCAAGTTAAGGATTTCAGTATGCTTTACTAGACAGAAGTATTGTTCCCTAAAGAAAGCTCTCACATATAGCTGTGTTTAGAAATCTCTCCCAAGTGACAACCAGAGTGGTATTGGTTGATATTGGTAATACTGGCTAGCGTTCTTTTCAGTACTATATACAGAGAAATGTCATAAGCCAATGGTTAGATTTGGTAAAAAAATTATTTTTATTTAGAACCCCTTCACATTATATTTTATGTTAAAGCATCTTTGTTACTGTCTCAAAGCCCTTTCAAATTGAATGCCTGGCATTGCACCTTGGAAAACCTAATATCAGACATGCACCTTTTTTTTAAGGTAGTGCCCCATAACATGTCATTAGGGATGAGCCGAAAACACCCCCCGGTTCGGTTCGCAGCAGAACATGCGAACAGGCAAAAAATTTGTTCGAACACGCGAACACTGTCAAAGTCTGTGGGACACGAACATGAAAAATCAAAAGTGCTAATTTTAAAGGTTAATAACTTAATATACAAGGCATTGTCATAAAAAGTGTTTGGAGACCCGGGTCCTGCCCCAGGGGACATGTATCAATGCAAAAAAAAGTTTTAAAAATGGCCGTTTTTTCGGGAGCAGTAATTTTAATAATGCTAAAAGTGAAACAATAAAAGTGAAATATTCCTTTAAATTTCGTACCTGGGCGGTGTCTATAGTATGCCTGTAAAGTAGTGCATGTTTCCCGTGTTTATAACAGTCTCTGCACAAAATGACATTTCTAAAGGAAAAAAAGTCATTTAAAACTACTCGTGGCTATAATGAATTGTCGGGTCCCGGCAATACAGATAAAAGTAATTGAAAAAAAACGGCATGGGTTCCACCCTTAGTCCATTACCAGGCCCTTTGGGTCTGGTATGAATATTAAGGGGAACCCCGAATCAAAATGAAAAAAAAAATGCGTGGGGGTCCTCCCCAAATTCCATATCAGGCCCTTCAGGTCTGGTATGGATATTAAGGGGAACCCTGTGCCAATTTTAAAAAAGAATGGCGTAGGGGCCCCCCTCAAAATCCATACCAGACCCTTATCCGAGCACGCAACCTGGCAGGCCGCCGGAAAAGAGGGGGGGATGAGAGAGTGCCATCTTGTCCATGCATCCCCCGTAGGGGCCATTCTCCTAATTGTGACTCCCTGCAAGTCGCATGTGGCCTATTTGACACTGCAACCTGGGGTGCCAGGTGGCATGGGAGCCATCGGGATTTCTTTTAAGGCTTTTTAGTTTAAGCCAATATTCGAGTCGAACTCATGTTCGACCCAAACATAAAGCTCATCCCTACATGTCATGTTTTTTCAGACTCCTGTGACAGTGCATTTGGGTGCCATTTGAAAAGTGTTTCACCGAGCACTACCATAATGCACCAGTGTGAAGAGGATACTTAAGTTGACCCATACTCAAATTTGCTTGGTAGTATATAAAATTAGTAAAGTTGGATACACACTATACAACTTTTTTTGTTTGATTTCCTTTAGATTTACCAAAACTATGTAGTGCAAGGGCCTGCCTGTTTGCATACAAATTGAAACGGTTAAGGTTTGACCTCATATTTATATGATTTTGGTAAATCTAAAGGAGAAAATCTATAGAAAATTGTATAGTGTGTATCCAGCTTTAAGCCTCGTACACACGATCAGATTGTTGGCAGGGGATTGTCTGTTGACAGACTGTTGGCCTAAAATCTGACCGTTAGTATGCTCCTTCAGACAATTGTTGTCCAACTTTCTGCCAACAAATGTTGGATGACATGGATGTAAATTTTCCGCGGAAAAAGGCCTGTTGTCAGATTTTCTGATGGTTAGTACACAAGTTGAAAGTACAAACACGCATGCTCGGAATCAATCCTAACCAAACACGAAATCAGCAGAAGCGGCCCAAAGGGCGGTGCTCAAGAGCTGAAATTCCTTGTAGTACGTCACTACATTCGTGTTTGTTGGCCGACAATTATGTGCCGTTAGTATGCAAGACAAGATCCAGGCACACGCCCTGAAGACAAAAATCAGACGCTCGGTTGGCCAACAATCTGATCATGTGTACCAGGCTTAAGGGTTGAAATACTTTTCCTGGAGAAAAGTCTACTCTACTACATCCCTTTAGTGCCAATCACAAGTCTGTAGGGCTATGTATTTGGTGGCATGAATTTTGCTCTTAAGCTAGGATTGTGCAGTCTAAGTTCTAACTCTCCACTTCCACATAGCTGAAATGACTAAGTTGATAAACATATGTGACCAGCAATGAAGGCGTTTTGAAGCAGTATTTGTAGCTGCTGACTTTAAAAAAAAAATTCAGACTGGAGCTCCTTTTTTTTTTCTTTCTCCTTTTTTAATCTGAATGCACATGCACCTTACAGGGTTCCGATTCTATAATGCTAGACCCTAAACACACATAAGAGAGGGAGAACATGGGGGAATAAGTCTCTCTTACCTCCTCTCCCTTTCTCTTTTCTTCATTTCCCTTTGTTTTTTCCTCTCTCTTCCTCTCATCTCTCTATCTCTCCCCCTCTCTCTTCTATTTTGCTGATTCCATAAACTAGAATATAACGATTATGGGGGCCATATGGCTGGACATATCCTACATAGGATCAGTTGATCTCCCAGGATAATTATTAACAATGCTATAAGCTGATTCTTAGGTAGGGGTGGGATTGAGACCGTATAAGTGTTTTATGTATATGTGTTTTAAGTGTTTCTGTATGGAAATGTTTGTAATATAACGTTGAAAAAGATCAATAAAGAAAATTAAAACCAGAATGAAGCTCCGCTTTATTCCAAAAGTTTATAAGCAGCTTAAAGTGGTTGTAAACCCTCAGAAATACCCAGTGAAGTGAACAGCCTCCGATGATACACAAAGATGAAACAAATCTTCCTACATAAGATTTTACTTGTATATCTGCTGTCTTCAGCTTTCTACACTCTTTGAAAACTAAAGATCATGTTAGAAATCTTTCTTCCCCTTTCAGCAGCACATAGGGGTGGGTGGGGAGACTGGGCTTACACTGTTTGAGAGCTGATTGGAGGAAAGCGACACACCCCCCCTCCACATAGGCAGAGGAATGAAGGAACATGCAGAGCTGTAGTCTGAATAGACAAGCTCTCTGCTTATCTCCCTCTAAGCACCCTCCCTGACACAAATTTCAGCTACTGTTATCTCATGTGTCGGAGAACTTGTCAGAAATGACTCACGCTGATAACAAAGGAAAGGAGCACCAGAGAGAAACTACACTACATACAGAATATACAGTGCCTTGAAAAAGTATTCATACCCCATGAAATTTTCCACATTTTGTCATGTTGCAACCAGAACGTAAATGTTTTTTATTGGGATTTTATGTGATAGACCAACACAAAGTGGCACATAATTGTGAAGTGGAAGGAAAATGATAAATGGTTTTCAATTTTTTTTACAAAAAAATATTTGAAAAAGTGTGGCGTGCATTTGTATTCAGCCCCCTTTACTCTGATACACCTAACTAAAATATAGTGGAACCAATTGCCTTCAGAAGTCACCTAATTAGTAAATAGAGTCCACCTGTGTGTAATTTAATCTCAGTATAAATACAGCTGTTCTGTGAAGCTCTTAGAGGTTTGTTAGAGAACCTTAGTGAACAAACAGCACCATGAAGGCCAAGGAAAACACTAGACAGGTCAGGGATAAAGTTGTGGAGAGTTTAAATCAGGGTTAGGTTATAAAAAAAATCCCAAGCTTTGAACATCTCACGGAGCACTGTTCAATCCATCATCTGAAAATGGAAAGAGTATGGCATAACTGTAAACCTACTAAGACATGGCCGTCCACCTAAACTGACAGGCCGGGTAAGGAGAGCAATAATCAGCCAAGCAGCCAAGAGGCCCATGGTAACTCTGGAGGAGCAGCAGAGATCCACAGCTCAGGTATGTCCACAGGGCAACCATTAGTTGTGCACTCCACAAATCTGCCCTTTATAGAAGAGTGGCAAGAAGAAAGCCATTGTTGAAAGAAATCCATAAGAAGTCTAGGTTTCAGTTTGCAAGAAACCATGTGGGGGACACAACAAACATGTGGAAGAAGGTGCTCTGTTCAGATGAGACCAAAATTGTACTTTTTGGCCTAAAAGCAAAATGCTATGTGTGGCAGAAAACTAATATTGCACATCACCCCGAATACACTATCACCACTGTGAAACATGGTGGTGGCAGCATCATGTTGTGGGGATGCTTTTCTTCAGCAGGGACAGGGAAGCTGGTCCCGAATTTATGGGAAGATGGATGGAGCCAAATACAGGGCAATCTTAGAAGAAAACCTGTTAGAGTCTGCAAAAGACTTGAGACTGGGGCGGAGGTTTGCCTTCCAGCAGGACATCGACTCTAAACATACAAAACGATAAAAGTGAACTGTCAGCGCACGCACTGGTATTACTGAACACTTAAAAATGGCAATGCATATGTCTAAAAAACACAGTCACAGTTCAATAGTTCATATGGTGGTACAAATGACCAGTCCTAAAAAGGAAAGCGATGATGAGAATGGTGGGCGGCAGCTGTCCTCAGAGAAAAGCCAACTCTGTTAAGGAAAGATAAGGGGACAAAAAAAGGAAGCGCCACCTAAGTGCAATATGTCAGATAAAAATGTTTACTCTCAAAGGAAATGCACTTACAGAACCCAAGTACAAATAGGGCACATCACGGTCTCATAAAACGCGGTGAGGTCCGGTCTCAGGTCCATCTGGATCCACGGGTCTGCAGGCAAAAAAGATAGTTCATCCTGTGGCCACCAGGAAACAGCCATAATTCAGCATGGAGCACAGATGATGACGTCACAGGAAACCAGAACAGGCCTGTAGAAGGAGCTACTCTCCGAGTGCGTAGCCTGTTGTTTCCTGTCTTACCTTCCTTCCGGTGCTCTCCTTGGTTCTGGTTTCCTGTGACGTCATCATCTGTGCTCCACGCTAAATTCTGGCTGTTTCCTGGTGGCCCCAGGATGGACTATCTTTCATTAACAGAGTTGGCTTTTCTCTGAGGACAGCTGTTGCCCACCATTCTCATCATCTCTTTCCTTTTTAGGACTGGTCATTTGTACCACCATATGGACTATTGAACTGTGATTGTGTTTTTTAGACATATGGATTGCCGTTTTTAAGTGTTCAGTAATACCAGTGCGTGTGCTGACAGTTCATTTTTATCCTTTTGTACATTTTCACAGCCTTACTGAGCTGCACCGCTGTGTATTTAGTTTATGTTATATATATATATATACTTTTATTTGAATAAGTACCAGTATGGAACTTTTATCCCTTATTGAGAAACATAAACATCTGATTCTGGAGGAATGTTTTGAGCTATTCACAAAAGTTTTTTTCATGAAATCTTGTCCCTTGCTTAATTTTAAAAAATTCATCCCTGTTCTTAGTGCCCATTTTAGAAAATTGGAGGACCTTGTTGCCACCACCAACCAGCAGTGGTGGGATACGTTTTTCTTACAGAGTAGGCCTGTAGAAGGAGCTAGTCTCTGAGCGCGTAGCCTGTTGTTTCCTGTCTCACCTTCCTTCCGGTGCTCTCCTTGGTTCTGGTTCCTTGTGACGTCATCATCTGTGCTCCACGCTATATTCTGGCTGTTTCCTGGTGACCACAGGATGGACTATCTCTTTTGCCTGCAGACCCGTAGATCCAGATGGACCTGAGACCGGACCGCACCGCGTTTTATTACACCGTGATGTGCCCTGTTTGTACTTGGGTCCTGTAAGTGCATTTCCTTTGAGATTAAACATTTTTATCTGACACATTGCACTTAGGTGGCGCTTCCTTTTTTTTGTCCCCTTATCAACTCTAAACATACAGCCAGAGCTACAATGCAATGGTTTAGATCAAAGCATATTCATGTGTTAGAATGGCCCAGTTAAAGTCCAGACCTAAATCCAATTGAGAGTCTGTGACAAGACTTGAAAATTGCTGTTCACAGACGCTCTCCATCCAATCTGACAGAGCTTGAGCTCTTCTGCAAAGAAGAATGTGCAAAAATGTCACTCTCTAGATGTGCAAAGCTGGTAGAGACATCCCCAAAAAGACTTGCAGCTGTAATTGCAGCGAAAGGTGGTTCTACAAAGTATTGACTCAGGGGGGCTGAATACAAATGCACACCACACTTTTCACATATTTATTTGTAAAAAAGTTTTAAAACCAATCATCATTTTTCTTCCACTTCACAATTATATGCCACTTTGTGTTGGTCTATCACATAAAATCCCAATAAAATACATTTACGTTTTTGGTTGTAACATGACAAAATGTGAAAAATGTAAAGGGGTATGAATACTTTTTCAAGGTACTGTATGTGCTTAGTTCAACTTTCGCGAATGGGGTTTACAACCACTTTAATCCAATGTTTCACGTATGTTGCAGTGTGTTTTTTAAATATTCTATAAGGGTATAGTTGTGAATGGGCCTTTAATGTACAGGGAGTAGCTCTATTCCCGCAGTCTGGGTGCAAAAGCATAGATTTTTCAACATTTTGTTTATTTTACTTTTATCCATTATATTGCTGTTTACAATACGTTTTAAAAGAGTTACATAAACCCTTAGCTGAACTCTTTAATTTAGTGAAAATCGCTCTTGTAAGACTATATTGTGCTAGGATTTCAAATTGCACCTCATATTTTACTTGAAGAGTAAATGCAAATGTATTTTACAGAACAGCAAAAGGAATTTAAAATGTATTTTACTACAAGCAGCAATTAGAAAGCACTTAGTATTGGAAGGTTAGCTTTAGGTTGCTATTGCATATCAACAAAGCTAAACTTTAAATTCCGTTTCATGATCAAAGTGACATTAGAAATTCACAATGTAGCTAAATCCCACATAGTTTAAGAACTTGAAAAGACAGGAATAACCCATGTTACCTTTTATTGTAGAGTATTATAAAGGGGCGTAAATGTGAGAATGCTCAGAAATTCTCTCTGAAATGCAGTTTTATGTGTTCGCCTTATTCAAATGTATACCTGGAAATATGCTATTATAGCATTGGTACCCTGGAAGGAGCACTTGTAGGACTTTACCAACCTGCTCCTGGGCTCACATGGCTGATTGGGGTCTAGGTTGCAGCACTTTGTAAATCTACTGAAGGAAAATATCCTATTTCTGAACATATGGAAAATTCTGAACATCTCTGATGTGATCAGGTATTAGGAAGGTCTACACACAGAGGAGTCCTATGCTGGAAGAAACTCAACCTTTTGCTGTCCTCTCCTGAAAATGAGGGTTTTTGTCTCAACTGTCATGCTAATCTAATGGGTTCAATATTTAATAAAATTATAAGTTGGTGACCCCAAGGAAAAACACAGATCAGGAGCTCTGAGTTTATTTTGGTTTCACTTGCTGCATGATTGTTCAGGCTCAGTGAAACAGAAGGCATTTAAACCACAGTAACCTACATATTTCTCAGTACAGATTTGAGAAATAAAAATACAGGGGAGGTTGTTAAAGATTGTTGTGCACCCAAAAAATGCACCGATTTCTATATGTATGCTCTCTCTGACAAAATAATAAATGTAGCAGATGCCAATTTGTTAATTTGCCACTTGGTGGTAGTACACCAGATTCAAGCATGAATACTTGTGTGTGCCAAAATTCTGGTACAAATCTAAGGTAATTTTCTGTTGGGATCAGCCTACTTTAGGGGTAGGCAACCTGGGGCCCTCAAGCTGTTGTGGAACTACATTTCCCATGAGGCATTGCAAGGCTGGCAGTTACAATTACTCCCAGAGGCATGATGGGACTTGTAGTTCTGCAACAGCTGGAGGGCCCATGGTTGCCTACCCCTGTCCTACATTTAATTTTCCATCTCTCCCTCCTGCATTGTTGCACGTTGCTGGCTGCCCATACACATCCCCCTCTCTTCTCCTAGCTGCAGTGCTGTTCAACACTGCCTGACCTGTCACTACAGTATATGCACCACGCTGTCAATAGTGTATTTTTTAGATGCCTATTCAAATTAGAACATTGGCATAAACACTTCATTATTTTGATGCAGGTGATCCGACATTTATAGAATCTTTCACAAAGCAATTTTATCTGGTTTGATGTGGATGCTGTAACAGCATATAGAACATACTTATAGTTACATAGTAGGTGAGGTTAAAAAAAGACACAAGTCCATCCAGTTCAACCTGTGTGTGTGCTTTTATGTTAATAGTATATTGTATACCTCTGTATGTTTTGATCGTTAAGATACCCATCTAATTCCCATCTAATGTTGTGGTCGTTAAGATACCCATCTAATAGTTTTTTTAAATTATCGATGCTCCCTGCTGAGACCACTGCTTGTGGAAGAGAATTCCATATCCTTACCGCTCTGACAGTAAAGAACCCTCTATGCTGTTTAACTTTAAATCGCTTCTCTTCTAATTTTAGTGAATGGCCGTGAGTCTTTTAAATTCCTTTTCAATTAAAAGTTTGTTCCCTATGCTAGGGTCACCAGTATGGTATTTGTACATTGATATAATATCCCCTCTCGAAGGGCGCCTCTCCAGAGAGAATAAGGTCAATGCTTGTAGTTTTTCCCCATAGCTGAGATCCTCCAGTCCCTAAATTAGCTTTGTTGCCCTTCTCTGGACTCTCTCCAGTTCCAGCACATCCCTCCTGAGGACTGGAGCCCAGAAATGGATGACATACTCCAGATGCGGCCGGACCAAAGTCTCAAGGAGTCGGAAAATTATTGCTTTATCTCTGGAGTGAATCCCATTTTTAATTGCAGCAGCTTGGCATTGCAAGCCATTGCTGAGCCTGTCGTCTACTAGGACCCCCAGGTCCTTTTCCATACTAGATTCCCCCAGAGGTTCTCCCCCTAGCGAGTAAATTGCATTCACATTTTTGGCACCCAAATGCATTACTTTAAATTTTTGGACATGAAACCTCATTTGCCATGTAGTTGCCCACCCCATTAATTTGTTTAGGTCTTCTTGTAATGTCAACATTATCGAGCGTGTGGCTGTGCCTCAAGATCTGCATGTGGCCCAGTGCATAGAATAAATGCGGATGCGCAATAAAATAAATGAAAGTGCACAACTGGCACTGACGTTTGGTGCCCAGAGGCCTATATTTTTTTAAATACTTTTTATTGAGTTTTCATATGAAGAAAAAAAAAGTTAAAAAATAAAGCCTCTGGGCATGCCCCGGCTTAAACAACATACATTGTAACAGTCCTATAAGTTCTAATACATCTATTGGAACTACTACAATTTAAACTACTCGTGCCAACAAATTGGAAGGATACTGGAAAAGATAATATGCTGAGGTTGAGAATAATGCATCTAGGTGTACCTTCAAATAACAGCAGAGTTAGGTCTTTACCGCTACTAGACATTTAGTTAAAGTAAGCAAGCAAAGGTATCTAGATCCTATTGTGTTGCGTTCGTGATGTCTGAACCACACGTGCCAGATTTTGTCAAATTTAGCTGGGCAGCATCTGGCGAGATAGGCCGCTTTGTATAATGGTACCGAGTTGATCAACGATTTCCATTAATTCAAGGTGGGTGCCTCTGGTTGTTTCCATTTTATAGTAAAGTAAAGCCTTCCTGGCATAAAATAATAGTAGTCCTACTAAAGTTCTGGTTGCTCGGCGGCGGCCCAAGGAGCCCACCAGGCCCAGCAAGCAGATCGACACCTTCAGGGAAACATGGATCATGAGCTGAATTTCAATGAATTTTGTGACCTCCGTCCAAAAGGACTTTATTCTGGGACAGGACCATAACATGTGGTGGAAGTCAGCATCAGCTATACCACACTTCCAACAGTTGGAGGAGGAATTTGGGTAATTTTTTTAATAATCTTTGAGGTGACAAATAAACCCTGTGAATCAGTTTAAATTGTATCAACCGATCTCTTACGGAGATAAGTTGTAGAAAAGGATATTCCCAGGCGTCTTCCCAGTCTTCCGAATACAGATCAGGGATCTCGCCCTGCTACTTAGAGAACAAGTCCTCCAGACCAAAATTAACTGAGGGCAATAATGCTTTATAAATGGTAGAGGTGGGTTTGACCAGAGGAACATCCCCTAATGTGGATTCAAGGTTGGACCGAAGGAGAAGCACTGGCGTGGATCCAAATTGGGTAGCGAAGGCGTGGCGAATTTGAAGAAATCTAAAGAATTGGCGATTAGTAAGCCCAAATTTCTCCTTAAAGGAATCAAAGGATAGAAGGGAGCCACTAATGCAGATATGCTCCAGTTTTTTTTATACCTCTGGCAGCCCAGAACCCTGGGTATGGGACAGTCAGAAACCCTGATAGATGTGGGTTGAGCCACAAGGGGGTGTCCTGAGATCTAGTGTGGGGGTCCCCATGTCGTTTGCACACAAATAATTGCCAAGCCCTGATCACCGCCTTCATGGAAAGTGTGAGAAGAAAGGGGGCCGTGACCCCCCTTTATAAAGCATTTGCCCAGAGGCCTATTTAAAGCACAGCTGAACAAAAGAGAATTTCTGAGTGGTCATTAGCTGCTGTGACCAGCCCGCATTCTGTTATCCTGTAATTGACTTGGCTTGCTTCCTGACTTCCTGCTTCCTGACTGTGGTTTATGTGGATCTACCGTTTATGTCCTTGGCTTGTGTCCTGACTTCATCCAATACCTGCTATTTTTGTACTTCTGTTGCACATTTGACATTGACCCTGGCCTGGCTTTTGAGCCTGATCCTGTCTTCTGATTTGGTACCTCTGCTATCCAGTTGTTACCGAATCTGGTTTGTCTTGACTAAGGCTTTGCTTCCTTCACCTGTGCTCAATGTGTGCCACCATTCTGCAAAAGCTCTAGTATGAGCATCCACAGCATCCAAGCAGCATCTTGACTGTTGTCTTATTGCCTATTGTGCCAGGACCTACTGCAGGCACCCATGCCACTCCTCAAAGGCATAACTGGAACCTTCAGGGCCCTGGTGCAAGAAACCATGAAGGGCCCCCTGACTGCCGGGTTCCTTTCCCGACTCCTTGCTCTGGTCCCGGGGCCCTTCATTTCAATCGGTGCTGCCTTAATCAAGGCAAGTAAAGTTGCAGCAACAACAAAAAAAGTTCCTGCACTACTTTGGTGCAATGTGAGTGCCATAGACTGCAATGATAAATCACAAAAGTTGCAAGCAAGTCTCAAGGAAATTGAAAACAAGTTGCAAGGAAATCGGAAGCAAGTTGCATGACTATGAGGTCACAGCAGTATGAACCGAGCCTTGCGGTCCCGCAGCGGGCCCCCCACCACAGTGGCGGAATGTCAGGATCCAATCGCAAGTGCGACCTTTGTGGCCCTGGTAGATCCGCCACTAACACTCCTCATCCTGTTACACCCTGTTACATACAGGGTGCTTGGGCTATAGCAGGTACAAGACAGCTACACAATGTATTATAACACTGTTAATTTGGTGCACGAAAATGCGCCAATATTTACAAAACAGATTTATTTCCTTTTGTTATATCTCAAAGTTACATTCAGGTTCACTAAGATCAGGTTATGAGAAGTTTTTCTAAATGCCTGATCTTCTCTATCTTCTGTAATATATTGTAGCTGTTATTGTCTTTGTTGAGTTATTGTTGTTAGTTTATGGAAGCTATCAATCATACAGTCATACTGCTTACAGTCAATTGCTATATCTGAATGTGACTCGTGAGCTGACAATGAAGAAGAAAGAAGACAAGCGCTGGTTTGCAATAAGCAAGATGTAAGTATAACAATTGTGTTTTCACTACTCAAATCAATCAGACCAGACAGCATTATTACTTTCTTATCCAGGATGTAGAGATCATGTTGGCCAAAGTCAAGATGAAGAATGGTATCTGTTTATACAAGTTCAACTCTTACTTATCCATTATTACATTGCATATATGTTCTTGTGAAACTTAAAGCCGTTGTATACCCGCTGCTGCTTTTTTAAATTTTTTTCATACCTGAAAGGCAAAAGGCATAATGAGCTAGTATGCACCGCTTACTAGCTCATTATGAAATACTTACCTTAGAACGAGGCGTCAGTAACTTACCTGGTCCACGCCGAGGGAGATGTCATCTTGCCTCGGCGTATCTTCCGGGTATCGCCGCTCCAGCGCTGTGAGTGGCTGGAGCGGCTGCCGGGCTTTAGCCGAGAATCCCCGCTGCGCATGTGCCGCTGTAGTCAGCGGCTCATTGCGAGGGGAATATCTCCTAAACCGTACAGGTTTAGGAGATATTCTTTTTACCTACAGGTAAGCCTTATTATAGGCTTACCTGTAGGTAAAAGTTAAAAAACAGGGTATACAACCGCTTTAAAGTCAAAACTGTCAGTTACAGTCGGTATGCTATATATTTTATATGCATACTTATGGTTAGGGTTGCACAGATATTGATACCGGTATCGGTATTGGTTCCAATACTAATCATTTGCATGAGCATCGGTACGCATGCAAATGCACCGATACCTGAAACGGATATTTTTTTTAGGCTCAGTTCTTTCAGCTGTCCCCACTGACAGCTGGAATGTAAAAAAAAAAAATAGAAAAGCTGGCAATTATCAGTTGTTAAGGAGCGGGAACGTCTCGTCCTTAACAACCAATTACTCATTCAGCTGTCAGTGGGGTTCCCCTGTTGACAGCTGAAGGGTTAAAGAAGACCGGCGATTGGAGCTGTCAAAAAAAAAAAGCAGCTGGGCAATGTTGTTGATAAACATTGCCCAGCTGCTTTTTTTCAGACAGCTGAAACACTAAGATAAAAATAAACATTGTATCTTTCTGTTTCTTCATCTACAGATCAAAGGGGTGAACTTTGATCTGTAGATGAAGTCAGTTTAACCGCTTCCCGACCGACACACGAGGATATACATCGACAGAATGGCACGGCTGCGCAAAGGGGCGTATATATACGTCCCCTTTAATTTGCGAGCCGTCTGGTCGCGTGCGTGCCGCCGGCGGCACGCTCACGACCCTGTCGCGAGCTCCGTGACCGTGGGACTCGCGGTCCCGATCGCCGCTGGTGTCCTGCGATCGGGTCACAGAGCTGAAGAACGGGGAGATGTTAGTGTAAACACAACATCTCCCTGGTCGTGTTCCCTGTCATCGGGAACAGCGATCAGTGACGTATCACGGCAAGCCACGCCCCCTAACAGTTAGAAGCATTACCTAGGTCACACTTAACCCCTTCAGCGCCCCCTACAGGTTAACCCCTTCACTGCCAGTGTAATTTTTACAGTAATCGGTGCATTTTATAGCACTGATCGCTGTAAAAATTACAATGGTCCCAAAATGGTGTCAAAAGTGTCCGATGTGTCCGCCATGATGTCGCAGTCACGATAAAAATCGCTGATCATCGCCATTACTAGTAAAAAAATATTATTGATAAAAATGCCATAAAACCATCCCCTATTTTGTAGAAGCTATAACTTTTGCGCAAACCAATCAATAAACGCTTATTGCGTTTTTTTTACCAAAAATATGTAGAAGAATACATATCGGCCTAAATTGAGGAAAAAATATGTTTTTTTTTTATATATATTTTTTGGGGATATTTCTTATAGCGAAAAGTAAAAAATATAGAATTTTTTTCAAAATTGTCGCTCTATTTTTGTTTATAGCGCAAAAAAAAAAAAAACCACAGAGGTGAACAAATACCACCAAAAGAAAGCTCTATTTGTGGGAAAAAAGGACATATTTTTTTTTTTTTTGGGAGCCACATCGCACGACCGCGCAATTGTCAGTTAAAGCAGCGCAGTGCCGAATCGTAAAAAGTGGCCTGGTCTTTGGCCAGCAAAATGGTCCGGGGCTTAAGTGGTTAAAGCAACCTGTCAAGTAAAAATCGTTTTTTTCTTGTGTATTTTATTAAATGTTCCTCTGTTTAACCCCTTACTAACTCTTAATTTACTCGAATCAGCCTCAATTAACTCCTTATTCTCCTCCACTTAATTATTATTTTCCTGCTGATTTTTTTTTTGTTCCCTACTATTTTATAGACTATTAATAATTAAAACTTTTTTTTGTTTGCTTTGTTCGTTAATATTTTTACACTTTTAACATATACTTACATGTTTCACATTGAAAAAAGCGCAAAATGTAAAAAAATACTTTATTTCATTTGTAAATAACCTTTCAATGCTTTGAACCATTTTTGACAGCTGAAGTGTAAACAAAATAGTTGCAATAATTGATATCGAAGCATACTAAAAAAAAGTGTTGGTACTAGTACTCGTTTAAAAAAAAAAATGTTATCGGTTCATTCCCTACCTATGATTGTTCTGTATAGAAAATGATATCTTGTAACGGGAGTTACAGAGCTTTTAAAGTAGACCTTCACTAACAATTAATAAATGCCATTATTATAACTCTCCCACTTCATGTTAAACTTTGAAAAGTTTTTTGTGAGCAGCAAGTACAATTTTCAGCAGGTCCTTTCTCCCACTTCCTCATTCTTCACCTGGGGGATAATGAGATAATACTCGGTCCATCACCACACCCCCCCTGCCCCGCACACACAGAAACGTGAGATAGACATCCACAATTTAAGGAGATGTCAGGACAGTCAACCCCAGTCAGCAGATCTCATGCATGTGCAGTGGTGTGGCAGCAGTGAGTCCAAAAATCCAAGATGGCGGCACAGGAATAAATACAGACTTTGGGTTCTGGGAAGATATTGCTGGACTTCTAGGATTGGTAAGGATGTGTTTTTTGGATAGCCAGGTGAAGTTACTCTTTAAAGCCCGCACCAAGCTCTCTTTCTGAAAATGGTCCCTTGGTCATGCTGATATAACATTGATTAAAATGTATTTCTCAACTTTATTTGTTGTGCTGAAGAAGAGGGTCTCTTATATAACTCTGAAATGCATTGGCACTCTATCTTACAATGAAAGAAATCTCTTGCACTATACTGGCCTGCATCCTTCTTGGCACACTTATTATGTCACTCCAAGTTTATACCCAGGGTTCCTTTGGCTTGAGAGCAGCTTTCTGGTTTTCTGCTTCAGACTAAAGCCCTGTACACACGATCGGTTTTACCGATGAAAACCGTCCGATGGATTTTTTTCATCGGACAAACCGATCGTGTATGGGACCCATCGGTCTTTTTTTCCATCGTTTTTAAAAAATAGAACATGTTTTAAATTTTTCCGATGGATCCAAAACCGATAGCAAATTCCGATCGTCTATGGGCAAGTCCATCGGATAAAAAACCCAGGCATGCTCAGAATCAAGTCGACGCATGCTCAGAAGCAATAAACTTCATTTTTCTTGGCTCATCGGAGTGTTTTACGTCACCGCGTTTGGAACGGTCGGTTTTTTGACTGATGGTGTGGGCAAGACTGATGGAAAACAGTTTCATCGGATATCCGATGGACAAATCCATCAGACTAGAATCCATAGGAATCCGATCGTGTGTACAGGGCTTAATACAATTTATCTGACCCAAGATCTGGTGCCACCTTGCACCAAAATTCTGATATATTGGCATCAATACCTACCAACCAGGAACAAACCAGGAATTCTGACTTCACTTGCTGCATACTATTCAAGTCAAAGGATGACAATGACTACTTAGCAGCTAACATTTTCAGGAGGAGGTCAACAATAGCAACTTCAGCATTTCAGCATAGGTTTTTACAGTCTAAAAGCACAATCTTCTTTATATTTGCAAACAACTATGCTTTCAAGGATCTATTCAAGCTACTGTATATCCTCAGGTACGTAAATTAAACCTGATTGTACAATCAGATTGTAAAGCATGTGGCAGATTTTTTTTTAGTACGCCCAGATTTTGATTCTATATTCAGGCCTGGTTCACACCTATGCAGGTTGCAGTTTGCATATCCCAGGTGCATTTTGCGTTTTTCAATACACGTTTTTTATCCATTGAAGTCTATGGAACCAAAAACCAGAAAAAAGTCCCTGGCCCTTTCCATAAAATGCACAGATGTGAACTACATCTATAGGAAACCATGTTAAATGGACTGTAGTGTGTTTCTGCAAAACTGAAAACGCACAAAAAAATGCAAAGGTGTGAATCAGGCTTTATTCACTATTGTCTAGCCACTTAAGGACCGGACCAATATGGACCATATTGACCAGAGGTGATTTCACAATTTGGCACTGCGCTGTTTTAACTGGAAATTGTGCGGACATGCAATGTTGTACCCAAACAAAATTTGCGTCCTTTTCTTCCCACAAATAGAGCTTTAATTTAATGGTATTTGATTGCCTCTGCAATTTTTTTTTTTTTGCGATATAAACGGAAAAAAATTATATTTTCTACTTTTTGTTATAAGAAAAATCGAATAAACTAAATTTTAGTCATACATTTAGGCCAAAATGTATTCAGCCACATGTCTTTAGTA
Organism: Rana muscosa; assembly: GCA_029206835.1. Classification (NCBI taxonomy): domain Eukaryota; kingdom Metazoa; phylum Chordata; class Amphibia; order Anura; family Ranidae; genus Rana; species Rana muscosa. The sequence continues at coordinate 169,578,661 of CM055123.1, forward strand.
AAAAAAAAGTCAATAAGCGTATATTTATTGGTTTGCGCAAAAGTTATAGCGTTTACAAACTAGGGTACATTTTCTGGAATTTACACAGCTTTTAATTTATGACTGCCTATCTCATTTCTTGAGGTGCTAAAATGGCAGGGCAGTACAAAACCCCCCAAATGACCCCATTTTGGAAAGTAGACACCCCAAGGAAATTGCTGAGAGGCATGTTGAGCCCATTGAATATTTTTTTTTTGTCCCAAGTGATTGAATAATGACAAAAAAAATAATAAAAAATTACAAAAAGTTGTCACTAAATGATATATTGCTCACACATGCCATGGTTATATGTGAAATTACACCCCAAAATACATTTTGCTGCTTCTCCTGAGTACAGGGATACCACATGTGTGGGACTTTTTAGGAGCCTAGCCACGTACGGGACCCCGAAAACCAAGCACCACCTTCAGGATTTCTAGTGCTTGAATAATGACAAAAAAAAAATTACAAAAAGTTGTCACTAAATGATATATTGCTCACACATGCCATGGTTATATGTGGAATTACACCCCAAAATACATTTTGCTGCTTCTCCTGAGTACGGGATACCACATGTGTGGGACTTTTTGGGAGCCTAGCTGCATACGGGACCCCGAAAACCAAGCACCGCCTTCAGGATTTTTAAGGGCACAAATTTTTGATTTCACTCCTCACTACCTATCACAGTTTCGAAGGCCATAAAATATCAAAATAGCACAAAACCCCCCCAAATGACCCCATTTTGGAAAGTAGACACCCCAAGCTATATATGGTGAGTATTTTACAGCTCTCATTTGTTTTTGAAAATGAAGAAAGAAAATAATTTTTTTTTTCAATTTTCAAAACTTTGTGACAAAAAGTGAGATCTGCAAAATACTCACCATACCTCTCAGCAAATAGCTTGGGGTGTCTACTTTCCAAAATGGGGTCATTTGGGGGGGTTTTGTGCCATCTGGGCATTCCATGGCCTCCGAAACTGTGATAGGCAGTCAGGAGTGAAATCCAAAATTTACACCCTTAGAAAGCCTGAAGGCGGTGCTTGGTTTTTGGGGTTCCGTACGTGGCTAGGCTCCCAAAAAGTCTCACACATGTGGTATCCCCGTACTCAGGAGAAGCAACAGAATGTATTTTGGGGTGTAATTCCACATATGCCCATGGCATGTTTGAGCAATATATCATTTAGTGACAACTTTGTGCAAAAAAATAAAAAATAAAAAAATAATTGTCTTTTTTCCGCAACTTGTGTCAACATATAAAATATTCCATGGACTCGACATGCCTCTCAGCAAATAGCTTTGGGTGTCTACTTTCCAAAATGGGGTCATTTGGGGGGGTTTTGAACTGTCCTGGCATTTTATACACAACATTAGGAAGCTTACATCCACTCTTCTAACCACAACCACAAAGCCCTTTCTGACACTTTTTGTTTACATGAAAACATTTTTTTTTTTTTTGCAAGAAAATTACGTTGAACCCCAAAACATTATATATTTTTTTAAAGCAAAGGCCCTACAGATTAAAATGGTGGGTGTTGCATTTTTTTTTCCACACAGTATTTGCGCAGCGATTTTTCAAACGCATTTTTTTGGGAAAAAATACACTTTTTTTAGTTTTAATGCACTAAAACACACTAAATTGCCCAAATGTTTGATGAAAAAAAAAGATGATATTAGGCCGAGTACATGGATAGCAAACACGACATGCTTTAAAATTTCGCACAAACGCGCAGTGGCGACAAACTACATACATTTTTAAAAGCCTTTAAAAGCCTTTACAGGTTACCACATTAGATTTACAGAGGAGGTCTGCTGCTAAAATTTCTGCCCTCGATCTTACCTTTGCAGTGATACCTCACATGCATGGTGCAATTGCTGTTTACATATGATGCCAGACCGACGCTTGCGTTCGCCTTTGCGCGAGAGCAGGGCAGGACAGGGGTGCTTTTTTTTTTTTTCATTATTAATTTTCCTTTTTTATTTTATTTTTAAACTGTTCCTTCCATATTTTTTTATTTTATTATTTTTTATTGTTATCTCAGGGAATGTAAATATCCCCTATGATAACAATAGGTAGTGACATGTACTCTTTTTAAAAAAAAAAATGGGGTCTATTAGACTCTAGATCTTTCCTCTGCCCTCAAAGCATCTGACCACACCAAGATCGGTGTGATAAAATGCTTTCCCAATTTCCCAATGGCGCTTTTTATATCCGGGGGGGGGACATTCCCTCCCACTGGTTGTAAAAGCAGTCCAAAGGCTAATTAGCCACTAGGATTGCTTTTACATGAAAGCCGGCCGCTGGCTGAAAAGAATGATACCAAGATGATACCTAAACCCGCAGGCATCATTCTGGTATAACCATTCAAAGTCCAGCAACATACCAGTACGTTACTGGTCCTTGTTGGACATGTATTGTAATCTTTTTTTTCATGCAGCCTGTTGGCTGAACGAAAAAAAGAGATTTATCGGTGGGTATGCCCACCATTAGAATACCTCCCTTCATTCACCCACTTCTAATGATGGGCATACATGCACCATTTATATATGCCGAAGCATGGGGACATTATCCCGCAAAAGTTATGCCGCGTACACACGGTCGGACTTTTCCACGGGCAAGCCTCCGTCGGAATTTCGACCGTATGTACGCGGCATTAGGATCAAAATCGCTCCTCCGCCCCTGATGCCCCCATGCTTCGGCATATATGGTCTTTTTTTTAACTGTGGTGGTGAAATCACCTCCTACAGCACTGCAGTCGCAGGGATCAGGCCTGTCTCTGCGAACGCTGCAGTTATGTGTGTTGGGGGTATGGGGGTACCTGACGCTATAAAAACCTGGCGGCGAACATAAAAAAATAACTGACTACCTAGCGGCATCACCGACACTAATACAGAGATCAGAAAAACGATTTCTTAGTGACAGTGGTGCTAGGGGGTGAAAGGGTTACCTGGGGGGCGATCAAGGGGTTAAACCTTTATTAGGTAATATATGGGGGTACCTGACGTTATAAAAACCTGGCGGCAAACATAAAAAAAATACTGACTACCTAGCGGCATCACCGACACTAACATACCGATCAGAAAAACGATTGATTAGTGACAGTGGTGCTAGGGGGTGAAAGGGTTACCTGGGGGGCGATCAAGGGGTTAAACCTTTATTAGGTAATATATATGGGGGTACCTGACGTTATAAAAACCTGACGGCGAACATAAACAAATAACTGACTACCTAGCGGCATCACCGACACTAATACAGAGATCAGAAAAACGATTTCTTAGTGACAGTGGTGCTAGGGGGTCAAAGGGTTACCTGGGGGGCGATCAAGGGGTTAAACCTTTATTAGGTAATATATGGGGGTACCTGACGTTATAAAAACCTGGCGGCGAATATAAAAAAATTACTGACTACCTAGCGGCATCACCGACACTAGCACACCGATCAGAAAAACGATTGATTAGTGATAGTGGTGCTAGGGGGTGAAAGGGTTACCTGGGGGGCGATCGAGGGGTTAAACCTTTATTAGGTAATATATATGGGGGTACCTGACATTATAAAAACCTGACGGTGAACATAAATAAATAACTGACTACCTAGCGCATCACCGACACTAATACAGCGATCAGAAAAACGATTGATTACTGACAGTGGTGCTAGGGGGTGAAAGGGTTACCTGGGGGGTGATCAAGGGGTTTAAACCTTTATTAGGTAATATATATGGGGTACCTGACGTTATAAAAACCTGGCGGCGAACATAAAAAAATTACTGACTACCTAGCAGCATCACCGACACTAACACACCGATCAGAAAAACGATTGATTAGTGACAGTGGTGCTAGGGGGTGAAAGGGTTACCTGGGGGGCAATCAAGGGGTTAAACCTTTATTAGGTAATATATATGGGGGTACCTGACGTTATAAAAACCTGGCGGCGAACATAAAAAAATTACTGACTACCTAGCAGCATCACCGACACTAACACACCGATCAGAAAAATGATTGATTAGTGACAGTGGTGCTAGGGGGTGAAAGGGTTACCTGGGGGGCGATCGAGGGGTTAAACCTTTATTAGGTAATATATATGGGGGTACCTGACATTATAAAAACCTGACGGTGAACATAAATAAATAACTGACTACCTAGCGCATCACCGACACTAATACAGCGATCAGAAAAACGATTGATTACTGACAGTGGTGCTAGGGGGTGAAAGGGTTACCTGGGGGGTGATCAAGGGGTTAAACCTTTATTAGGGGGGGGGTTGGCTGGAGCGGCGATACCCGGAAGTAACATTCCGGCTATCGCCGCAGCGATGGCTGCGGCTGGAGAGGGAGACGAGGACGCCTTCGGGGGCCCCGATCTAAGGTAAGAGATGCATAATGAGCTAGTATGCTAGTCATACTAGCTCATTATGCCTTTGTCTTGCAGGTTAGTTTAAAAAAAAAAAAATTAGACAGGGTTTACCATCACTTTAACTGTCTGATATACATGCTATGCTCACTAATATTTAGAAACCACTTATTGAATGTTACTTATGTTTCCAAATTAAAAAGCTACACTTAGCAAGTCAAATAGGCTTTAAAGAGACAATATCAATTTGACAGGTGTTCCACAGTCTAGATGTGAGGAATATACTTTGACAAATGTAATTAGTCATTTGTGCAATCTCGTTAACACATCTCTCATACCCCTTTTTGATCAGCAGTACTGTGTGTAAGATTCCAAAACTAGTTTATCTACTGAATGGCCCAGACATTTCCTAATTTCCTGTGTAAATTTCGGATTTGTAGTTCTGTTAAAAATGATGCAAATATAAAAAGGTACAAGTGCTCCCTCTACTGTTCAAATATAGTGTTACTTACATCAGTTTGAAATGTATTTATTTAATATTTATTTATTATAAGTACTTATAAAGAGCTGTCAATTTAGGCAGCGCTTTACGTATATTGTACATTACCATCAGTCCCTGCCCTAAGGGGCTTACAATCCTAATTCACATTTATACAGACACATACTAGGGCCAATTTAGAAAGGAGCCAATTAACCTACCAGCATGTCTCTGAAGTGTCAAAGGAAACCGGAGTACCCGGAGGAAACCCACTCAGTTACAGCGAGAACATGCAAACTATTTCAAGTATTGCAAGGCAAGTATTGTATATTCCCAGTGCCCCTTTAACATCCCCGATGTATAGTTATTCTACATTACACCTAAATTAAGTTCTGTCCTACTGTTGACACCTTTGTATTTTGTATGGTTTGTTTTTAAAAATTCCTGCTTGCTGCAATGGAATGAATAGTAAGTAGTTCATGTAAAATCCAATTTAGTCCTGGTTCACACTGGTGATGTCAAATCGCATGTCAAATCGGCGAAATTTGCCACAAATTGCGGCCAATGACACCGTCCTAACCGGTGCGACGCCGCATCTGCGGCGCTGCACCGATTACAAAAAGTAGTTTCTGTACTACTTTTTGCGATTTCAGCCGCGATTTACATTGACAGCTGTTTCAGATGTCTTTTGTAATCGCGGCTGAAATCGGGACTTCCAGCAGGAGTGAAATTGTGCGAGTTCAGCTGAACTTGCAGGCTTCACTCCCGCAGCCCAGTGTGAATGTGGGCTAAAACACATTTCTTGCCTGTGGGATGGGCTCACTGATTTTTCCGAAGGTGATATAGGAGGTTTTCTTAAGATGAGATACTCTCTTACACATCTACTTCTAAAGCAGGAGTCCTCAAACTCTGCAAATTATTGAACCCTTCATAAGTTTCAGATTTATCAATCAGCTAACAATTATCATATGAAAATAAACTAATAAATAATACTTTAAGGGCCCTTTCACACATGCGGACCATATGTCCGCTTTTTCATCCATCCGTTTACGGATGAAAAGCGGACATACATGTATCCCTATGGGATAGCGGGTGTCAGCAGATGAACATCCGCTGACACCCAATCTCATCCGTGTCCACTATGCTCCGTTTCTGCAGACGGAGGAAAATCCTATTTTTTCAATCTGTCTGCAGAGCGGATCGGATGAACACGGACAGACGGAGAGCGGAGATCAGGGACTGCCCTGTCATCTGCCAGCGATCCCCGCTGAGCAAGCGGATGTTCACGGGGCAGATAATCACGGGATCTGCCCGTGTGAAAGGGCCCTAAGTAATTAAAGCAGTAGGGTTATCACAGTGCTTTAGTAGTAGCACTTACGACTTGCAGCACTGGGGTCCCTGGTTCAAATTCCAGTGAGGGCACTATCTGCATGTCCTCCCTGTGCTTGCATTTGTTATTCCCACACTCTAAAGACATGCTGGTATGTTCATTTGCTACTGTTTATACTGGCCCTAGTATGTGTGTACATGTCTGTATGCATGTGTAGTAGGGACCTTAGATGGTAAGCAAATTGCAGACAGGCACAGATGTGAATATGCAGTATGTAAAGTGCTGTGTAATTTGTCAGTGCTAGATAAAGATCTATAAAAAATAACTAGTAGTACTATAAATAATATTAAGCAAAGTCATAAATAAGCAATCTATGAATGGAGGAAGGGTGGATGATTGATAGTTCTGCCCCCTCCATTCATAGATCATGTTTCATTGATAGAATTGGAGAGGATGGACATTTTTGATGAGAGCCCGTGACAGCTCCTTAGTTCTATTAACCAGTTCGGCTGCAGAGCATTTTTTTACTTGTCGCATACAGTACATGTAAGAATCTTAATTTTTGGCAATAAAATTACTTAAATCCCTAGAGCAATATATATTTTATAGGCCTTGTAGAATAAAAATGTGATAGTTGCAGAATTTTATGTCACATGATATTTGCGCAACTGTTTATTAAACGCTATTTTTCAGATGCAAAAACACACCATATAATACCCATTTTTGGTTAAACTAAAGATGAGGTTGCATTGAGTAAATAGATACCAAACATTTCATGTCTTAAAACTACATGCGCCCAGGAAATCGCCAAAAACTATGGTGCCCAAAAATCTCCATAGGGGACACATTAAAATCTTTACAGCTCATCAGTTTGGAGCAGGGGGCAGCAACCTTTTTCCACTTAAGGGCTGGATTCAATGTACAGTGGAACCTCAGATTGCGAGTAGCGCGGTTAACGTGCGTTTCGCAATATGAGCAACTATTTTTTGTTGTCTTGCGAAACGAGCAGGATTCAAGCCTCTGCGGTGTGCAGTACCGCATTTGGTCAGAGGTGCAGGGGCGCCGGTGACACTGGGAGCCGTTCAGAGTCGTTCGGAAATACTCAGTTCCCGAGTGTTTCTGAGCCTTTCTGAGGGTTTCCGAGTGCAGCCGAACAGTCTCCGAGTATTTCCGAGTCTCTCCCGTGCCACCCACCTCTGGCCACATGCGGTATTGCATGCCATAGAAGTCAATGTGTAACAAATTATTTTTGTTTCCATTGACTTCTATGGGGAAACTCGCTTTGATATGCGAGTGTTTTGGACTACAAGCATTCCCCTTGAACGGATTATGCTCGTAATCCAAGGTTCCACTGTATGTGAATGCATGGAGGGCCGCATTCACCTGCTAAAAAAATAAGATAACATTACACAGCCCCAGCACCTCTGGCCCCCTTTACATTACACAGTCCGCTTTACATTACACAGCCCCCTGCACCTCTGGACCCCTTTACATTACACAGCCCCTGTACCTCTGGACCCCTTTACATTACACAGCCCCCCTGCTTACTGCACATTACACAGCCCCCCTGCACATCACGCAGCTCCCCACTGCATATTACACACCCCCCCCAGCTGTGTAAGCAGGGAGGGATGGGGCGCTTTAATTTTTTTTTTCCATTATTATTATTTTTTTTTCACTGTCCCTTTAAAAAAAAAATCTGATCACTTTTATTGCTGTAAACATCCCTTGTGACAGTAATAGGCAGTGACAGGTACTCTTTATGGAGGGATCTGGGGTCTATAAGACCCCGAATCCCTCTTTTGCACTTAAAAGCATTCAAGACGCCAAGTTTTAAATGCTCAAACACCAGTCCCTTTATTAGCTTTGTTGCCATTCTCTGGACTCTCTCCAGTTCCAGCACATCCTTTTGAGGACTGGTGCCCAAAACTGGATGGCATACTCCAGGTGTGGCCGGACCAGAGTCTTGTAGAGTGGGAGAGTTATCATTTTATCTCTGGAGTGAATCCCCTTTTTAATGCATGCAAATATTCTGTTGGTTTTGCCTGCAGAAGCTTGGCATTGCATGCCATTGCTGAGCCTGTCATCTACCAGGGCCCCCAGGTCCTTTTCCATCCTAGATTCCCCCAGAGGTTCTCCCCCTAGCGAGTAACTTGCGCTCGTATTTTTAGCACCCAAATGCATTACCTTTCATTTTTCAACATTAAACCCCATTTGCCATGTAGTTGCCCACCCTATTATTTTATTTAGGTCTTTTTGTAAGGTTTCCACATCCTGCGCTGAAGTTATTGCCCTGCTTAACTTTGCATCATCATCAAATATTGAGATTGAGTTATCTATCCTATCCTCTATATCGTTTATGAATACATTAAACAGAATTGGTCCCAGGGCAGATCCCTGGGGGACCCCACTTACCATACCGGACCATTCCGAGTACTCAATATTTATCTTTCAAAACATGGAGCATGACATGACTTTTCACCCACTGCAGATTCTAAAATGCCATGGCAAACTATATAGGAGAAAGCTGGATTATTTTTTGAAAGTGGCCAGAATCTTGACTGATTGATTTGGAGGGTTAAAGGAGAGATTGGAGAGCAAGATTATAGTTGGATTTTTTTTTTTATTCTATTATTTTGTGAGTATGGAAGCCATACCCTTATGTTAGTGATGTGGTAAAGGTAGTTGTTTCATAAATCTCACCTTTTTAGTGTTAGAATGGAGAAGCATTAGTATGCGTTACACATTCTCACTCATAAAACCTTCGGACTACTGGCTACAGAAAATGGTTGTAAATCCAGCCAAGAAGTAATAACCAACGTTAAATTTAGACCAAGCACTGAGATGACTGCAGATTTTCACTGCTTCACAACATACTGGCACTCAGGGTGATCAAGTAATGGGATTTCCCTAGGCTGAACATCTAAAGGAGAACTGTAAAGCCTTTTCATGCAGGTGAAAAAGTGAGACTAGGGACTCACCCAAGTGAACTCAGACATTAAATCCCCCTCCAGTGTCTAACTTGCAGTCTGGATAAATAGATTATTTCTATAAAACGAACCATGTGCTCTAAAAGTACACAAAGAATCTGCTACAGTTAAGCTGTATATGATGACTAAAGCTTGCACTGTGCAACTGGAAATTTTGCTCCATTTTTACTCATTACGTTTACAATAAAAAAAAACAAAGTACAATCAATAATTATGAAAATAGCAATTACGTACAGCAGCCTAAAAAATCAATCATAATACCACTGTTCAAAAATACACTGTCATTGGTTTTTGGCCAGTTTTATGTGTTGATTCGTTTATTTAATGTAGTGCTACCCCCAGTTAAGAGAGCCGCTGGATTTGTTTTTCGGGCCCTGTGTACAGCACCACCAACCCCCGGCAATCTGCTCGACCCACTCTGGCACAGCTAGTCTAGGGGTTATATTTTTATCACAATCAATGGGTATTATAAAGGCACCCTCCTTACAGTAAGACAACACACAAATGTTAAAGATTAAATATAACAGTTTACTTTGGTTGTAAAAGGAAAGGTTGCAACAGGATATAATACACACAACTGGCTTGCAGAGCCCTGCCGCAATCAATATAGCACACAATAATGGCGCTGCGCGGTAATCCACCACACGTAGCTATTATGGTATACACGCCCTGTGGCGCACTAAACAATATCCTATATCCCCACCCTGGCCAGGCATGACCCAGAATAAATCTTAGTTCTTTCTATGGGGATTTCTTCGCATGCAAACTTTCGGTGGTGCACTTGATGAATGGTATTTGTAATACACAACTGGCAATCACTAAGAACACTATTATGGGGGGGGACACTTCAACTCTGTCCTGCTACCGGTCCCCCCCAGTGGAACAACAAGCAAACAATCGGTGAGCCACGGCAGTCTATAAGCCTAGAGTCAGCAAAGTCTATTGGATTGAGCAAGTGCTCGCTCACCACTCCGGGCGCGATCCCAGCCTGGGACCTCCACCTGCTGTGTCTCCGCACACAGCGTCTGCAACGATCGGGTCCCCGATCCAACTGATGTCCTCACTCGACAAGTCAGATGCCACCCAGGCTCCGCAGTGGGGTGGAAGGCTCTTTGGAAGTTGCGCAAGGCCCAGGCTTCAGGCCTTGCACTGCAGCAGATCCGCACAGGAAGAAACTCTTGCTTGCAGCACGGTGTCCAAAGAGGCCGAGCTCCGCCTCGCCTCCTCCTTAAATGACCCCTCCCATGAGTCTCTGCGGTGGCTAACTGCACTCTGGGTGCCGAACGGGGTTCTGGGTAACGTAGTCCCGGGGCCTTAAAGGAGACCCCACTACACACTCCCTCCACTTAAACTCTTTGGTCCCCAAAGATAACATAAACTTAAATCACAGAACGTACAACATCAATCAAAGTTTCGTATGATGTTGGCAGAGGAAATTCCCACCAAAACCGAGGTGGTGAACTCTAGGCTTGTGCAATTCGTTTCGTAACGAATTGAAATTCGTCCGAATTTAGCAACTTTCGGACATTCGGAAGCATTCGAATTTCCGAACAAAGCAATTACGAATAAGACCGAATCCGAAATAAATTATACCGCAAATAGCGAATGCCCGAATGTCTTCGGCATAATTCGTTATGAAAAAGTTACGATTGTACGAATCCATACGAAGCACAATAACACTCACTCTGCTCTGCTCTCTGCTTCTCCCACACCGTGCTGAACTCCCTCTCAAAATGGTGTACAGGGGCGGAGGTTATAGCCGCATGTAAAAAACGAAAGTAAAATACGAGATTTCGAATCCATTCGAAGCACAATAACACTCTGCTCTGCTCTCTGCTTCTCCCTCACCGTGCTGAACCCTCTCAAAATGGTGTACAGGGGCGGAGGCTATAGCCGCATGTAAAAAACGAAAGTAAAATACGAGATTTCGAATCGTTACAAATAACCGCAATGTATTTAGAAAAGTACAAATCCATTCGAAGCACATTAGGCATAATAGGCAGCGTCGTTGTGAGAGAGACACGGAAAATTACGAATCAACGAACCCAAAAAAAGTTACGAAAGTAGGAGTTGTGTCCAGAATCAACGAAAAACAACGTACTCTACCGAAAGTACGAACCCAAAAAAAGTTACGAAAGTAGGAGTTGTGTCCAGAATCAACGAAAAACAACGTACTCTACCGAAAGTACGAATTATAAAGCAACAAAAAATTCAACGAAAAATGTCGCTTGCAAAAATACGAATGAGTCCGAACACGAAAAATCCCGTCTAGCAAAATTACGAATGATTACGAATCAACAGGACCGGAAAGAAACGAACCGAAACGGAACAAATTTTTCCGTTGTGCACAAGTCTAGTGAACTCCCCTGCCCACAGGCCACACCATCACTAGTGTCCTGCCTAACTGTGCCAGAGAGTGAGCTGGGGTTGCCCCCCACTAAATGAACAGTGGGAGGGTCAGGCTCTTCCGTACTCCTTCTGGCAGTAACCACAGTGTCTTCCGCACTTCTCCCTATCTGTGGGTAAGTTAATCTTCTGGGAGGCTTTATGGCTCTTCGCTTCCTCTGTCCTCTTGGGCTCTCTGTTAGAACAGGCTCCTCCTCTGGAACCAACTCAGGAATTACTTCTGGTACGGGAGCACTGGACTCCGGGGCAGGGAGGTACAGAGACTCCCTTGGATCTTCTTCTGGGAGTAAGTCACAGGCACTCTCCCAAGAATCCGACCAAGGACTGGACGGAATGAACTCAGTAGCTTCTGCATTCAGCGTCTGATCTACAGTGTCTTCCTCAGGTGGAAGATCAATAGCAGAGGTTCCTGGGGCCTGTGAAGGCCAAAGCCAGTCAAGTTCTTCTCCCTCATCTTCACTCATCTCCGAGGTCTCTGTATCCCCAATCTGAGGGGTCTGGGACCGAGTGTTCGGTCTGGGAGTATCCAGGATGGAAGCTGGCTCAGGGGAATCCGTCACAGGGGGTATCCAAACTGCCTCCGCTAGTGGGAGTAGGTGGTTCCGATGCCAGGTCTTCAAAGGTCCCACCTTCCCTTCTGGTTTAAGTCTGTAAATGGCCACGCCCGGTAGTCTTTTGCAAACAACATAAGGTTCAGGTCTCCATCTATCTGCAAGCTTGTGTTTTCCAGGGACCCCCAATTTCCGTAACAACACTCTGTCTCCTGGTTGCAAATCCTGAATCCTAACTTTCAGGTCAAAATTGTTCTTGTTGCGGGCCCCCCTTTGCTCCGAGGCCGCCTGGGCCTGTTCATAGGCCAATTTCAAATTACGTCTGAGCCTATCGACATATCCCTTGTGGGAAGTAGCAGAACAATGGTCTATGGAAGTGCCAAAGGCCAGATCTACGGGTAGTCTTGCTTCTCTCCCGAACATAAGTCGATAGGGTGAGTACCCTGTATGCATGCACAACTGCCGCTATGTGGTTGCTCCAATGCTGCTTCTTTTCACTACTTAGGGTCCCCAGCATGTTGAGCAGGGTTCGGTTGAACCTCTCCGGCTGAGCATCACCTTGTGGATGATAGGGGGTAGTTCTTGTCTTCTTGATCCCCAAAGAATCCAGGAGTTTCCGAATCAATCGACTTTCAAAATCCCTTCCCTGATCTGAATGGAGCCGTTGTGGTAGCCCATAATGTACGAAGTATTTCTCCATCAGCACTTTGGCCACGGTGGAAGCCTCCCGGTCCTTGGTTGGAAAGGCCTGGGCATACCGGGTGAAATGGTCGGTTACTACCAGAACATTTCCTAGTCCACTCAGGTCGGGTTTGAGGCAGAGAAAATCAATGCATACCAGATCAAGTGGGCTTTGACTTTGCAGATGGCCCATTGGGACAGCTTGATGAGGTAAAGTCTTTCTCTGGATGCATCGTGCACATGAGTGGCAGTATTCTTCAACTTCAGCCCTCATGCAGGGCCAATAGAAACGGTCCCTAACGAGTTGGAAGGTCCTTTCTGCCCCTAGGTGGCCATGGTTGTCGTGTAGAGCAACCAGGACTGTCTCTCGGTACTTCTCAGGCAAAAACAATTGCCATTTGTCTTCTAGGTCATCAGAGGGGCCCCTTCGGTAGACCACTCCCTGATGCACCTGTAACTTGTCCCACTCTTTCCTCAACAGGCGAGCTTCCTTTGAAGGGTGGCGTAAGAGTCTGTTCGGGTCCTGATTCTCCAGGGCCTCTAGGACCAATCTCCCCATGGGGTCTTCCAATTGGTCGGATCTCAGCTCCTTCTTGGACAGCTTTGGCAAGTTATCCTCCCCCAGTTGGGTTACTCCACAGTATTACTTGGGAACTCCTACTATGGTAACCCCTATCTCTTCTGCTCTTGAGCCGCCACTGGCTTGGAATTCAGCCCCTTGGCAGAGGGCCCGCACCCCGTCGGGTGCCACTTGGGCCCAGTCTTCTGTACTGCAAGTGGGGACGTGAGATCTTCTAGACAAAGCGTCTGCATCTCGGTTTCCAGCCCCAGGTCTGTACTTCAGGCCGAAATTGAAGGCAGACAGCGCCGCCAGCCACCTATGTCCTGTGGCATCCAACTTTGCTGTGGTGAAGAGATAGGTGAGGGGGTTGTTGTCTGTTTTCACTGTGAATTCCGCCCCATATAAATAGTCTCTAAGTTTGTCAACTACCGCCCACTTAAGGGCCAGGAACTCCAACTTATGGGTGGGTTAGTTCTTTTCGGAGGGAGTCAGACTTCTGCTCACATACGCAACAGGCCTCAGTTGCTCTTCATGCTCCTGGTACAGCACTCCTCCCAAACCGTCATGACTGGCATCTACATGAAGTTCATAAGGCTTCTTAGGGTCTGCGTAGGCCAGGACAGGGGCAGTGGTTAATGTCTTCTTCAACATCTGGAAGGCATTCTCACACTTCTCGTTCCACTGGTCCTTGACTGACTCCCCTGGCTTTCTGGGGCCTGTGTCATCCTCTTCCCCCTCCGTCTTTAGCAGCTCATTCAGAGGCCTGGCTATCCTAGCAAACCCCTCCACAAACCTCCTGTAATAGGAACAGAACCCCAGAAAGGATCTGAGCTCTGTCACAGTGGTGGGCCTGGGCCAGGAGGTGACTGCCCCCAATTTTTCGGGGTCTGTGGCTACCCCATATTCAGACACTATGTGCCCCAGATAGTTAACTGATGACTGATAGAATTGGCATTTTTCAGGTGAGAGCTTGAGTCCTTCCTCACTCAGTCTCTTCAAAACTTTCTCCAGCCTCTCTTCATGCTCTTCCAAGGTTCTTCCGAAGACAATGATGTCATCCAAGTATACGAGGACTTCGATGAGGTTCATATCTCCCACAGTCTTCTCCATGAGACGTTGGAAGGTGGCTGGAGCTCCAGACAGACCTTAAGGCATTTGGTTGAATTCAAAGAACCCTACCGGGGTTATGAAAGCCGTCTTCTCTTTGTCTTCTGGATGCATCGGGATCTGATAGTACCCGCTCTTGAGGTCCATAACACTGAACCACTTGGCTCCAGACAAGCTCTGTAGGGCATCCTCTATCCTTGGAGTGGTATATTGATCCAGTATGGTTCTCCTGTTGAGGGTCCTATAGTCTATGCACAGCCTCAGTGACCCATTCTTCTTCCGGACCACCACTATAGGGGAGGCATAGGGACTTCTAGATTCTCGAATCACCCCTGTTCGCTTGAGCTCGGCGAGCTGCTCCCTTAAGTCTTCGAGGTCTGCTAACGGAACCCGCCTAACCCTTTCCCTGAAGGGCTTGTCTTCCTGGAGGCGGATTCGATGGGTGGCAGTCCTAGCACACCCCACATCAAATTCATCTTGAGAAAAGATCCTTTCCCACCTGGTCAGCTGGGCCTTGGCTCTCTCTTTCCAAGCCCTGGGTAGATTTGGATTCTCCATGGAAAGTTTCTCCCACACAGTACTTTCTCCATCTGTCTTCTCCACATCTGGCGAAGCAACTGGGGTAGCTGGGCTCACCCGGCCCAGTAACAGCCTAGCTGGGATTTCCATGGGACCATCCGTGGTATTTCTGACGCTCACAGGTACTTTACAATGAGCCTTCTTCAGGGCCCTCACCGGGACCACTTCTGGGACTACTTCTAAGCCTGAATGTTCTTCCCTTGGGTCGGGTTCCAACATGACAAAAGGACCAGGCTGCTCCCAAGTGAATTTCACTGTGGCTTTCAAACAGGTTACTTCACCGGGCTGCAGCACTATTCCCCTTCTTCCCAGCCTGCAGACCTTCCCTACCCTTCTTCTGGGGCCTTCTGTTCTAAGATCAGTCATTGGTAGGCTGTCTTCAACATTGGGTGGATCTCAGTGACTACGGGGTCTTTCGTTCTTGTCAGAGGGGCCAAGAATCTTCGGACCAGATCCGGCTTGCGGTTATTCATCTTTTTTTTCTTTGGACTGGTACATACTTTGGCCGCATGACCAACCCCTCCGCAGTTGAAACAAGTCATGTCCCCCCAATCTTGTAGGGATGCGGGTGCGGAGGTATTTGGAAACAGCTCCCTCCTCGGACTTTCCCTCTCCGGTTCCCTTGACTTCTTTTCCATCAGGGAGGTCAGTATCCCCAATACTTGGGACATCTGCGACTTCAAGGTATCCATCTCTTAGTCTCTTTCTAGGGTCATGGCCGTCCTGACCATCACCGGAGGAGGATTTACCGACTCAACTGGTAGGCTCCTCTTCTTCTCCTCCAGCATAGCTTCTTCCTCTCTGACCACTGGAATCAAGTCAGGGTACTCCAGGCTCTTCCCGTCCTGTCTTGTGCGTAGCGCCAATGCGTTGGGGTCCAAGGGCTGAGATCCTCTCATCACCTGTTGAACACGGGCCTCATCCACCTTCCGTGGGTCAATCCCCTTCTTAAGAATCATCTTATGCAGGATCTTATCCAGGCGCCTCATGAACTCTGACAGCTTCTCTCCTGTCTTCTGGTAGCAGTGCTCCAGCTGATAAGTGAGCTCAGTGATTTTCTCTGTTCCACCGAACACATTCTGCAGAATGTCCAGATAGTCCTGTGCATTACAGTCTGTCTTACTCATCTTGAGGTTGCGTATGGCCTCTAGAGCAGGCCCCTTCAAGCTCTCAGCAATTCTCTGCTTCTTTCTGTGGTCTGGGACTTCCCATTCTTCTAGGGCCTGGGTGGCACCGTCTAACCACTCCTCAAACCCCTCTTCACCCAAAGGTACAGGTTTCCTTCCTGAGAATATTCTAAGTTTTCTGTATCCTGACATCTGATAATCTGTAGGATCTTTCTTACACTGGGCCACAAGTTCCCTCAGGACCGCGCACAACTCTGCGCCGAGGGTGGCAGATGGCGACCCGGGACTTTCCCTTTTCACCTGTTTTTCTGCTTTTGGGGTGGGCGATGGAGATAGTTTCGGTATCTAAAACCGTCCTCCTGGCTTGAGCGGCAGCGCGTGTATTAGGCTATAAGTCTGATCATCTATAGCTTCTACACTTGGATTCTTGAAATGTTCTGGGACTCCGTCCTTCCACTCTATTAATGCGTGGGTCAGTGAGGAATTCGTCCTGACATCCACCACCCATGCTTTCTGATATGGTGACAGTGACATCACTAGCTGCTTCACTGCTTCTTCTTGCCAGATCCCTGGGAGTTCTATGACTACTATCCCGGCTGGATCTGTGCCGACCATTTTACACCACTGTCCTACTTCTAGTGGGTCCATGCTGGTACTTTTGGCGCGTTACTTGCTGCAACAGGATCCCAGACTCGAGAGCCCCCACGTGTAGTGCTACCCCCAGTTAAGAGAGCCGCTGGATTTGTTTTTTGGGCCCTGTGTACAGCACCACCAACCCCCAGCAATCTGCTCGACCCACTCTGGCACAGCTAGTCTAGGGGTTATATTTTTATCACAATCAATGGGTATCATAAAGGCACCCTCCTTACAGTAAGACAACACACCAATGTTAAAGATTAAATATAACAGTTTACTTTGGTTGTAAAAGGAAAGGTTGCAACAGGATATAATACACACAACTGGCTTGCAGAGCCCTGCCGCAATCAATATAGCACACAATAATGGCGCTGCGTGGTAATCCACCACGCGTAGCTATTATGGTATACACGCCCTGTGGTGCACTAAACAATATCCTATATCCCCACCCTGGCCAGGCCTGACCCAGAATAAATCTCAGTTCTTTCTATGGGGATTTCTTTGCATGCAAACTTTCGGTGGTGCACTTGATGAATGGTATTTGTAATCCACAACTGGCAATCACTAAGAACACTATTATGGGGGGGGGGACACTTCAACTCTGTCCTGCTACCGGTCCCCCCCAGTGGAACAACAAGCAAACAATCGGTGAGCCACGGCAGTCTATAAGCCTAGAATCAGCAAAGTCTATTGGATTGAGCAAGTGCTTGCTCACCACTCCGGGCGCGATCCCAGCCCGGGACCTCCACCTGCTGTGTCTCCGCACACAGCGTCTGCAACGATCGGGTCCCCGATCCAACTGATGTCCTCACTCGACAAGTCAGATGCCACCCAGGCTCTGCAGTGGGGTGGAAGGCTCTTTGGAAGTTGCGCAAGGCCCAGGCTTCAGGCCTTGCACTGCAGCAGATCCGCACAAGAAGAAACTCTTGCTTTCAGCGCGGTGTCCAAAGAGGCCGAGCTCCGCCTCGCCTCCTCCTTAAATAACCCCTCCCATGAGTCTCTGCGGTGGCTAACTGCACTCTGGATGCCGAATGGGGTTCTGGGTAACGTAGTCCCGGGGCCTTAAAGGAGACCCCGCTACATTAATAATCCTTTACATTTTTTATAACAAATATTTATTTTACAAATAAACAATTAAAACCTTCCAAGACTCTTAAGCCCTGTACACACGATCGGATTTCCGATAGAATCAAATCCCATGGATTCTTCCATCGGAATTCCGATGAAGCTGACTTCCATCAGTCTTGCCTACACACCATCAGACAAAATTCCGACCGTCCAAAACGCTGTGACGTACAATATGTACGATGGCACTATAAATGGGAAGTTCAAATCCAATGGCGCCACCCTTTGGGCTGCTTTTGCTGATTTCATGTTAGCGCGTGTTAGTAAAAGTTTGGTGAGAGCCGATTCGCGCTTTTCAGTCTCCGTGCTTTTCAGTCCGTTACATCATGACGAATGTGCTATCTACATTATGAACGCTAGTTTTACCAGAACGAGCGCTCCCGTCTCCTAATTCAGTCTGAGCATGCGTGGGTTTTTTCTCCGATGGGGTTCCACACAGATGATCGGAATCTCCTATCAGTTTTTTTTCCATCGGAAAAATTTAAAACATGTTCTATTTTTTTTCACCGATGGAAATAAGTCCGATGGGGCCCACACACGATCGGTTTGTCCGATGAAAACAGTCCATCGGACTGTTTTCATCTGTAAAACCGATCGTGTGTACAGGGCTTAAGGGGTGCATTAAAAAAAATGATGTGCCAACATCTCAGCATTCACTCAGCAGCCACAAATATTTCCTGTATTATGTTTATTTCCTATGATCATCGGCTTCATCTAGTGGCCACAATGTGGTATTTTCCTGAAATATCTCAGTCAGGAAATCACCACTTTATGGCCACTAGAGGGAGCTGACAATCATAGGTAATACAGTTTACTGTATATAGATTAAACACACTATGGGGATATTTCATAACAGATGAGTGAATGCTACGGCATTTGCACTGCAATTTTCTTTTTTTTATAGAAACCTACATTTTCAGAGCATAATGAGTTCTCTAATGAGAAAGCCCAGTACTGATTGTTCTTTTTTGACTGCCTCATCTTCTAAAACTCCATATGGATCTGTATGAGCTAGCAGATGAGAAGGAGGTGTCCTTAATAATGAGTGCTGCTTTGAGCCAAGAAGAAGGAGATAGACCTCAAAAGCTTATCCTGAAAAATGATGTTAGTGTTAATAACAAAAGTTTTACATGCCGTACCTAACTGTGTTGCTATTAAAATGATCATGACAGATATAAGTGGGTAATTGGACAAAACAGAAGGAGACATGCAGTGGTAAAAGCAATTTATTAGCCATCTTAGTTACTAAATTTGATCCAGGCCCATGTTGCAGCCATGTGTATGTGTACAATAAATGTATGTAGATATGCCGTCCTAAGCATACTGCAATATTTTAAGCATTTGACCCAACATAAAGCTTACCAGAGACTGCTTCAACAAATATTTTCCATATTGCATGTACTGAATACATTTTTTTAGTACAGTATGTCACTTAATGGCTGATACCCAGTAAAAAAACATCTGGAGTGTATATCATCAATATGTATAATTTATATGCATCACTGGCTTTTTGGCTTCTTTTACAATGTAGGCAACTTGTTTGAGTTGAGTTTTCCATGTGTACATGAATAACAGCAGAGCAAACATATGTCACTAGCACACTGAGAGCTTCTTGAATTATACTCAGAATTTGCTCAGTTGTCACGAATAATCCCTATAATGTGTCATTTATTTCCTATGGTAGTCAACTTCATCTAGTAACCATATTGTGGTAATTTCCTGATTGAGGTATTTCAGAAAAATACCACATTATCGGCCCTAAATGGATCGGGCGATCATAGGAAATAAACCTATTAGACATATTACAAGATTACTCGTGATGGCTGAGCAAATGCTGAGACTTTGGCATAGCATTATTTTTATCATTAGACCTCTTAAAGTCTTGTAAAAGTTATTTAAACTCAAAAGGAAAAGTCAGCACCAGGAAAAAAAAAGATAATTTATGCAGCTGGCAAGAAAGGTAAGGCGGTTTTCCATCCAAGTACTGACCAGTCCCGATCTGCTTAGCTTCGGAAATCAGACAAGTGCAATACTTAGGCAGCTAGCAAGTAAGGTAAGTATACAAACCTCAAGATAAAATGTGAAAACAAAAGTGAATAGCTCCCAACTGTTCCTGATTAGTGATGAGCCGAACACCCCCGGGTTCGGTTCGCACCAGAACCCGCGAACGGACCGAAAGTTCGAACGAACATTAGAACCCTATTAAATACAATGGATGCGAACGTTCGAATTCTAAAGTGCTAATTATAACAACTATTATGCATGTTATTGTCATAAATAGGGTTTGGGAACCCGGGTTCTGCACCAGGGGACATGTATCAATGCAAAAATAAGTTTTAAAAACGGTCGTTTTTCGGGAGCAGTCATTTTAATGATGCATAAAGTGAAAAAAAAAAAGTCAAATATTCCTTTAAATATCGTACCTGGGGGGTGTCTAAAGTATGCCTGTGAAGTGCCACGTGTTTCCCGTGTTTAGAACTGTCCCTGCACAAAATGACACTTCTAAATGAAAAAAAAGCCATTTAAAACTGCTTGCGGCTTTAATGTAATGTCTGGTCCCGGTAATATGGATGAAATTCTTTAAGAAAAATGGCATAGCTACCCCATGACCCCCCCCCCCCCTACCCCAGCCCATTACCAGCCCCTTTGGGTCTTGTATGGATATTAAGGGGAACCCCGCACATAAAATAAAAAAGGCCCTATATACTCTGAACAGCCGTATACAGGCGGTGCATACAAGACAGGGACTGTAGGTTTGTTCTTATGTAGAATCTGTTTGTAATTTTGAACAGGTACATTGTTGAAGTGTAGCTCCAGCCCAAAAATCTATTTTTAAACTTTTTGGGAAACATAGGTAAGGGTTATCACCCCTGTAACATTTGTTTTGCTGTCTGTGCCCCTGTTCAGAACATTTCACCTCACTTTCCGTCCCAATGACAACTGTTTTTAAAATGTGGTGTTTTTCTTGAAACAAGGATTGCTGATAAAGCATCAGTACAGATGAGACCCCTTTCTCCCATATTTATTCTTACAGGAGAGAATTTTCCTTTCTAGGGGTAGATTTCCTCTCACTTCCTGTTGTCTTCTTTCGTTTGCAAGTAGGAGTCGTTTGTAAGTTGGATGTTTGAAAGTAGGGACCTGCCGTATATACTCTGCAGAAATAGGCCCCTTAGTTGTTGGTGTTGGCACAACACTGTAAGCACTCAGTTACTCTTGGTTGGTGCTGGAACGCCCTGCTGTCAACTATTATATCAGGAATTTTAATTACATATAATTGTTGAACAGTGGTAGTAAAAATTGGGGCTTTGATGGTGGTGCTGGTGCCACAACACTGTAAGCCCTGACAGTTACTCTTGGTGGGTGCAGCAATGGGCCCTGCTGTGAATTATTAGATCAAGAATTGTAATTACATGCCCCTTTTGAACAGGGGCTGAAAAATTGGGCCTTTCGTGGTGGTGGTGGTGGTGGCGTTGCCACAAGACTGTAAGCCCTCAGAGTTACTCTTGGTGGGTGCAGCAATGGACCCTGCTGTGAATTATTAGATCAAGAATTGTAATTGCATGCCCCTGTTGAACAGGGGCTGAAAAATTGGGCCTTGGGCACTGGTGGCACAACACTACAACCCCTCACAGATACTGTACTTGGAGCACAGCAATGAGCCCTGTTGCAAAGTATTGCTTCAAAAATTGTAATGACACGCCCCTGTTAAACAGGGGCTGAAAAATTGGGCCTTAGGCACTGGTGCCACAACACTCCAACCCCTCACAGATACTGTACTTGGAGCACAGCAATGAGCCCTATGGCAAATTATTGCTAAAAAAATTGTAATTACACGCCCCTGTAAAACAGGGGCTGAAAAATTGGGCCTTAGCCACTGGTGGCGGCACCCATAAACAAAAATGATCTTCCAAGCTATCATCATCAATCGTATCATTGAGGACTCGGAGGAGGAGGATAGCCAGTCAACATAACAGCACAGGCACTCAGCATCAGCATCAGTCTTGAAGGGATGTGACATGTTAAAATCAATTAGTCTGTTATATCAGCATCAGGTGTGTGGTAGCTGGTGGTGATCCAAGACTGGTTCATCTTGATGAAAGTCAGTCGATCAACCGAGTCGGTGGACAGGCGCACCCTGTGATCCGTGACAAATCCTCCAGCAGCACTGAATGTGCGTTCCGAAAGAACGCTGGATGCAGGACAGGCCAGTAGCTCAATTGCATACTGTGCAAGCTCTGGCCAGTGATCCATCCTCAAGACCCAGTAAGCCAGAGGATTTTCGGTGGGGAAGGTGTCCAAGTCTGACCTTGCCCCTAGATATTCCTGCACCATGTTTATCAGACGCTGGCGATGGTTGCTGGAACCGATCATACTTTGGGGCTGCGGACTAAAGAATTGTCTGAACGCATCGGTCAGACGGCCACCTTCCCCACCGCTCCTTCTTTGACTGGCCGAAGCCTCAGCAACTCGTTGTCCAGGACCAGGAGTTTGTAACCTCCCAGTCTCTGGGAACGCGTTGCACAGACCTTTCTGCAAGGCCTCCCGGAGTTGTCTCATCCTCTGCTCCCTCTGCGACGGTAACATAAGGTCCGCAACCTTACCCTTGTACCGTGGATCAAGGAGAGTGGCCAGCCAGTAATGGTCCCTCTCCTTGATCCGAAGAATACGAGGATCCTTCCGCAGACTTTGCAGGATCAGGGAGGCCATGCAGCGTAGGTTTGCTGAGGCATTCGCTCCGGAGTCCTCTGGGTCACTAAGGACGACATGATCCGCAGCCACCTCCTCCCAGCCACGTACAAGTCCACTGGTTTCTTGGGACTGTAAATCATCCCTAAAAGACTGCTGCTGATGATGCTGAGTGCCAGCCTCCACCTCCATGCTGACACAATCCTCCTCCTCCTCCTCCTCCTCCTCCTCTTCCTGTGCGATGGGTGGGACAGAAGGAACACTGTCTGGGTAAAGGGGGCCTTGAGAGGCAAGGAAGTCCTCCTCTTCCTGCCTCTGTTCTGCCTCAAGTGCCCTGTCCATTATTCCACGCAGCATGTGCTCCAACAGGTGGACAAGAGGTACAGTGTCACTGATGCATGCACTGTCACTGCTCACCATCCTCGTGGCCTCCTCAAATGGTGCCAGGACAGTGCATGCATCCCTGATCATGCCCCACTGGCGTGGAGAAAAAAAACCAAGCTCCCCTGACCCTGTCCTGGTGCCGTAGTCGCACAGGTACTCATTGATGGCCCTCTGCTGCGTGTGCAGCCGCTGCAGCATGGCCAACGTTGAGTTCCACCTGGTGGGCATGTCACATATAAGGCGGTTCTTGGGCAGGTTCAACTCCTTTTGCAGCTCAGCCAGGCAAGCACTGGCATTATAAGATCTGCGGAAATGCACACAGACTTTCCTGGCCTGCCTCAGGACATCCTGTAAGCCCGGGTACCTGCCCAAGAACCGCTGCACCACCAGGTTAAGGACGTGAGCCACACAGGGCACATGGGTCAGTTGTCCCTGTCGGAGGGCGGAGAGGAGGTTGGTGCCATTGTCGCAAACCACCATTCCTGGCTTAAGCTGGCGTGGCGTCAACCACCTCTCGGCCTGGCCCTGCAGAGCAGACAGGACCTCTGCCCCAGTGTGGCTTCTGTCCCCCAAACACACCAGCGCAAGCACGGCATGGCATCTTTTTGCCTGCGTACTTGCGTAGCCCCGTGAACGGCTACGGAGCACCGCTGGTTCATAGGACAAACCACAGGAAGAGGCCATGGAGGAAGAAGAAGAGGAGGGGGTGGAGGAGAGAGGTGTGTCACAACCAGTAGTAGCATTTTGGAGGCGTGGCGGTGGGACAACCTCCAACACTACTGCACCTTGTCCTGCATCCTTCCCAGCTGCCAAAAGAGTGACCCAATGGGCCGTGAAAGAAAGGTAACGTCCCTGTCCATGCCTGCTGGACCATGAGTCAGCGGTAATATGCACCTTACCGCTGACCGCCCTGTCCAGCGAGGCCAAGACATTGCCTTCCACATGCCGGTAGAGAGCCGGAATAGCCTTCCGTGAGAAAAAGTGGCGTTTGGGAACCTGCCACTGAGGAACCGCACATTGCACAAACTCACGGAAGGGGGCCGAGTCTACCAACTGAAAAGGCAGCAGTTGAAGCGCTAGCAATTTAGCCAAGCTAGCATTCAACCGCTGGGCATGTGGATGGCTGGGAGTGAACTTCTTTCGACGGTCCAGCAGCTGGGGCAGGGAAATTTGCCTGCTAGAATCGGACGTCGGTGTACTGCTAGCAGAGTGGCCGCAAGTACTTGGCTGTGACACACCTAATTCTACACCTTCATTCCTCTCAGTGCATGTTTCAGAGAGGACTGAAGTTATAGTGGGGTTGGAGATCCCAGCTGATGCGGTGCAAGGAGAGGTCCGCTTTGTTCTTTGGTGTGGGTCTTTGAGGTAGGCTTGCCAACGAGCTGCATGGCAGGTCAACATATGTCTGGTCAGGCATGTGGTACCCAAGCGGCTGATGTTTTGGCCACGCGATATACGCTTGAGACATATGTTGCAAACAGCAGCTGTGCGATCTGATGCACTAGCCTCAAAAAAGGCCCACACCAAAGAACTTTTTGAATGACGGGCAGAGGCAGCGCCCTGCACAGGCGGAGCTCTGCGGTGTGATTCCGTCGGTGTACTGCCCTTACGCTGGCCACCAAAGGGCATCCTGCCTCGTTGGAGATGTGCCTCCTCCTCATCCTCCTCCTCCTCCTCTCTCCTATTAGGCACCCACGTGGAGTCAGTGACCTCATCATCACCTCCCTCCTCATCACTGGAGCCAATCTGGCAGTATGCTGCAGCTGCTGGAACATGACTGCCAGATTGGTGTCCTTCTTGAGCATCCCCTCTGTCTGCTCTCACGCTACTGCCTTCCTCTAGCTGGGTTTCATCATCAGACCCTTCGAAACGCTGGGCATCCTCCTGGAGCATGTAGCCAACACTGTGCTGAAACAGTTCGGGGGACTCCTCAGGAGGAGGACATGGTGGGTCTAGGGAAGGAGTGACTGATGATGAGTCTGACATTGATACCAGGGAAGAGGACGCTTTGGCAGCTGCTTTTCCAGTACCCTGAGCCTGGGTGAGAGAGGATGAGGAGGAGGAGGAGGGCTTGGTCATCCACTCTACCAAGTCTTCGGCATGATGTGGCTCAACATGTCCAGCTGCCGAAAAGAAGGACAAGCGTGTCCCATGGCCATGTGCTGATGACAATGCACCGCGTCCACGACCAGCACTGTTGCCCCCAGACACAGAGCCTGCTTGCCCTCTTTTATTGCCTCCTGACTGTCTGCCTCTCCTTGTTTGCCTTCCAGACATTCTAATAGATGGCCTGCAGGGAGATGGGAAAAAAGCAATAAGGGCTACCTTCAGGTGTCCTTCTCTGTCCCTTGAAACAAGGACTTTGACAGTGAAAGAAACTGACACACTCTCCCTACCTACAGTTTTCTGTCCCTAGAAAAAATGTTTTTTTAAGCACAATTTAGCACAAGGAGAATTCACTCACTGTCCTTCCATGTCCCTGGAAACAAGGACTTTGACAGTGAAAGAAACTGACACACTCTCCCTACCTACAGTTTTCTGTCCCTAGAAAAAATGTTTTTTTTAAGCACAATTTAGCACAAGGAGAATTCACTCACTGTCCTTCCAGGTCCCTGGAAACAAGGACTTTGACAGTGAAAGAAACTGACACACTCTCCCTACCTACAGTTTTCTGTCCCTAGAAAAAATGTTTTTTTTAAGCACAATTTAGCACAAGGAGAATTCACTCACTGTCCTTCCAGGTCCCTGGAAACAAGGACTTTGACAGTGAAAGAAACTGACACACTCTCCCTACCTACAGTTTTCTGTCCCTAGAAAAAATGTTTTTTTTAAGCACAATTTAGCACAAGGAGAATTCACTCACTGTCCTTCCAGGTCCCTGGAAACAAGGACTTTGACAGTGAAAGAAACTGACACACTCTCCCTACCTACAGTTTTCTGTCCCTAGAAAAAATGTTTTTTTTAAGCACAATTTAGCACAAGGAGAATTCACTCACTGTCCTTCCAGGTCCCTGGAAACAAGGACTTTGACAGTGAAAGAAACTGACACACTCTCCCTACCTACAGTTATCTGTCCCTAGAAAAAATGTTTTTTTTAAGCACAATTTAGCACAAGGAGAATTCACTCACTGTCCTTCCAGGTCCCTGGAAACAAGGACTTTGACAGTGAAAGAAACTGACACACTCTCCCTACCTACAGTTTTCTGTCCCTAGAAAAAATGTTTTTTTTAAGCACAATTTAGCACAAGGAGAATTCACTCACTGTCCTTCCAGGTCCCTGGAAACAAGGACTTTGACAGTGAAAGAAACTGACACACTCTCCCTACCTACAGTTTTCTGTCCCTAGAAAAAATGTTTTTTTTAAGCACAATTTAGCACAAGGAGAATTCACTCACTGTCCTTCCAGGTCCCTGGAAACAAGGACTTTGACAGTGAAAGAAACTGACACACTCTCCCTACCTACAGTTTTCTGTCCCTAGAAAAAATGTTTTTTTTAAGCACAATTTAGCACAAGGAGAATTCACTCACTGTCCTTCCAGGTCCCTGGAAACAAGGACTTTGACAGTGAAAGAAACTGACACACTCTCCCTACCTACAGTTTTCTGTCCCTAGAAAAAATGTTTTTTTTAAGCACAATTTAGCACAAGGAGAATTCACTCACTGTCCTTCCAGGTCCCTGGAAACAAGGACTTTGACAGTGAAAGAAACTGACACACTCTCCCTACCTACAGTTTTCTGTCCCTAGAAAAAATGTTTTTTTTAAGCACAATTTAGCACAAGGAGAATTCACTCACTGTCCTTCCAGGTCCCTGGAAACAAGGACTTTGACAGTGAAAGAAACTGACACACTCTCCCTACCTACAGTTTTCTGTCCCTAGAAAAAATGTTTTTTTTAAGCACAATTTAGCACAAGGAGAATTCACTCACTGTCCTTCCAGGTCCCTGGAAACAAGGACTTTGACAGTGAAAGAAACTGACACACTCTCCCTACCTACAGTTTTCTGTCCCTAGAAAAAATGTTTTTTTTAAGCACAATTTAGCACAAGGAGAATTCACTCACTGTCCTTCCAGGTCCCTGGAAACAAGGACTTTGACAGTGAACGAAACTGACACACTCTCCCTACCTACAGTTTTCTGTCCCTAGAAAAAATGTTTTTTTTTAAGCACAATTTAGCACAAGGAGAATTCACTCACTGTCCTTCCAGGTCCCTGGAAACAAGGACTTTGACAGTGAAAGAAACTGACACACTCTCCCTACCTACAGTTTTCTGTCCCTAGAAAAAATGTTTTTTTTAAGCACAATTTAGCACAAGGAGAATTCACTCACTGTCCTTCCAGGTCCCTGGAAACAAGGACTTTGACAGTGAAAGAAACTGACACACTCTCCCTACCTACAGTTTTCTGTCCCTAGAAAAAATGTTTTTTTTAAGCACAATTTAGCACAAGGAGAATTCACTCACTGTCCTTCCAGGTCCCTGGAAACAAGGACTTTGACAGTGAAAGAAACTGACACACTCTCCCTACCTACAGTTTTCTGTCCCTAGAAAAAATGTTTTTTTTAAGCACAATTTAGCACAAGGAGAATTCACTCACTGTCCTTCCAGGTCCCTGGAAACAAGGACTTTGACAGTGAAAGAAACTGACACACTCTCCCTACCTACAGTTTTCTGTCCCTAGAAAAAATGTTTTTTTTAAGCACAATTTAGCACAAGGAGAATTCACTCACTGTCCTTCCAGGTCCCTGGAAACAAGGACTTTGACAGTGAAAGAAACTGACACACTCTCCCTACCTACAGTTTTCTGTCCCTAGAAAAAATGTTTTTTTTAAGCACAATTTAGCACAAGGAGAATTCACTCACTGTCCTTCCAGGTCCCTGGAAACAAGGACTTTGACAGTGAAAGAAACTGACACACTCTCCCTACCTACAGTTTTCTGTCCCTAGAAAAAATGTTTTTTTAAGCACAATTTAGCACAAGGAGAATTCACTCACTGTCCTTCCAGGTCCCTGGAAACAAGGACTTTGACAGTGAAAGAAACTGACACACTCTCCCTACCTACAGTTTTCTGTCCCTAGAAAAAATGTTTTTTTTAAGCACAATTTAGCACAAGGAGAATTCACTCACTGTCCTTCCAGGTCCCTGGAAACAAGGACTTTGACAGTGAAAGAAACTGACACACTCTCCCTACCTACAGTTTTCTGTCCCTAGAAAAAATGTTTTTTTTAAGCACAATTTAGCACAAGGAGAATTCACTCACTGTCCTTCCAGGTCCCTGGAAACAAGGACTTTGACAGTGAAAGAAACTGACACACTCTCCCTACCTACAGTTTTCTGTCCCTAGAAAAAATGTTTTTTTTAAGCACAATTTAGCACAAGGAGAATTCACTCACTGTCCTTCCAGGTCCCTGGAAACAAGGACTTTGACAGTGAAAGAAACTGACACACTCTCCCTACCTACAGTTTTCTGTCCCTAGAAAAAATGTTTTTTTTAAGCACAATTTAGCACAAGGAGAATTCACTCACTGTCCTTCCAGGTCCCTGGAAACAAGGACTTTGACAGTGAAAGAAACTGACACACTCTCCCTACCTACAGTTTTCTGTCCCTAGAAAAAATGTTTTTTTTAAGCACAATTTAGCACAAGGAGAATTCACTCACTGTCCTTCCAGGTCCCTGGAAACAAGGACTTTGACAGTGAACGAAACTGACACACTCTCCCTACCTACAGTTTTCTGTCCCTAGAAAAAATGTTTTTTTTTAAGCACAATTTAGCACAAGGAGAATTCACTCACTGTCCTTCCAGGTCCCTGGAAACAAGGACTTTGACAGTGAAAGAAACTGACACACTCTCCCTACCTACAGTTTTCTGTCCCTAGAAAAAATGTTTTTTTTAAGCACAATTTAGCACAAGGAGAATTCACTCACTGTCCTTCCAGGTCCCTGGAAACAAGGACTTTGACAGTGAAAGAAACTGACACACTCTCCCTACCTACAGTTTTCTGTCCCTAGAAAAAATGTTTTTTTTAAGCACAATTTAGCACAAGGAGAATTCACTCACTGTCCTTCCAGGTCCCTGGAAACAAGGACTTTGACAGTGAAAGAAACTGACACACTCTCCCTACCTACAGTTTTCTGTCCCTAGAAAAAATGTTTTTTTTAAGCACAATTTAGCACAAGGAGAATTCACTCACTGTCCTTCCAGGTCCCTGGAAACAAGGACTTTGACAGTGAAAGAAACTGACACACTCTCCCTACCTACAGTTTTCTGTCCCTAGAAAAAATGTTTTTTTTAAGCACAATTTAGCACAAGGAGAATTCACTCACTGTCCTTCCAGGTCCCTGGAAACAAGGACTTTGACAGTGAACGAAACTGACACACTCTCCCTACCTACAGTTTTCTGTCCCTAGAAAAAATGTTTTTTTTTAAGCACAATTTAGCACAAGGAGAATTCACTCACTGTCCTTCCAGGTCCCTGGAAACAAGGACTTTGACAGTGAAAGAAACTGACACACTCTCCCTACCTACAGTTTTCTGTCCCTAGAAAAAATGTTTTTTTTAAGCACAATTTAGCACAAGGAGAATTCACTCACTGTCCTTCCAGGTCCCTGGAAACAAGGACTTTGACAGTGAAAGAAACTGACACACTCTCCCTACCTACAGTTTTCTGTCCCTAGAAAAAATGTTTTTTTTAAGCACAATTTAGCACAAGGAGAATTCACTCACTGTCCTTCCAGGTCCCTGGAAACAAGGACTTTGACAGTGAAAGAAACTGACACACTCTCCCTACCTACAGTTTTCTGTCCCTAGAAAAAATGTTTTTTTTAAGCACAATTTAGCACAAGGAGAATTCACTCACTGTCCTTCCAGGTCCCTGGAAACAAGGACTTTGACAGTGAAAGAAACTGACACACTCTCCCTACCTACAGTTTTCTGTCCCTAGAAAAAATGTTTTTTTTAAGCACAATTTAGCACAAGGAGAATTCACTCACTGTCCTTCCAGGTCCCTGGAAACAAGGACTTTGACAGTGAAAGAAACTGACACACTCTCCCTACCTACAGTTTTCTGTCCCTAGAAAAAATGTTTTTTTTAAGCACAATTTAGCACAAGGAGAATTCACTCACTGTCCTTCCAGGTCCCTGGAAACAAGGACTTTGACAGTGAAAGAAACTGACACACTCTCCCTACCTACAGTTTTCTGTCCCTAGAAAAAATGTTTTTTTTAAGCACAATTTAGCACAAGGAGAATTCACTCACTGTCCTTCCAGGTCCCTGGAAACAAGGACTTTGACAGTGAAAGAAACTGACACACTCTCCCTACCTACAGTTTTCTGTCCCTAGAAAAAATGTTTTTTTTAAGCACAATTTAGCACAAGGAGAATTCACTCACTGTCCTTCCAGGTCCCTGGAAACAAGGACTTTGACAGTGAAAGAAACTGACAC
Source organism: Rana muscosa (assembly GCA_029206835.1). NCBI lineage: Eukaryota > Metazoa > Chordata > Amphibia > Anura > Ranidae > Rana > Rana muscosa. The sequence goes on from CM055123.1 coordinate 169,609,104, forward strand.
ACTCTCCCTACCTACAGTTTTCTGTCCCTAGAAAAAATGTTTTTTTTAAGCACAATTTAGCACAAGGAGAATTCACTCACTGTCCTTCCAGGTCCCTGGAAACAAGGACTTTGACAGTGAAAGAAACTGACACACTCTCCCTACCTACAGTTTTCTGTCCCTAGAAAAAATGTTTTTTTAAGCACAATTTAGCACAAGGAGAATTCACTCACTGTCCTTCCAGGTCCCTGGAAACAAGGATTTTGACAGTGAAAGAAACTGACACACTCTCCCTACCTACAGTTTTCTGTCCCTAGAAAAAATGTTTTTTTTAAGCACAATTTAGCACAAGGAGAATTCACTCACTGTCCTTCCAGGTCCCTGGAAACAAGGACTTTGACAGTGAAAGAAACTGACACACTCTCCCTACCTACAGTTTTCTGTCCCTAGAAAAAATGTTTTTTTTAAGCACAATATAGCACAAGCACAAAACACACTGACACTCTCCCTACCTATCCTTCTCTTTCCCTAAACTAAAGGAATCCAGGTTAAGCAAGAAAGAAATAAAAGTCACTGTCCCTGCCTATGCTGCTCTATCCCTGCTCCGGAACACACTACACTAGGCCGCCGTGCTGGCGGCCTTTTATAGTGTGGGGCGTGTACTAAACACCCTCAGCAATAATTGGCCACAGGCATCCTGCCTGTGGCCAATCATTGCTCTCCTCGCTGCCGGCGCTGTGATTGGCCAAGCATGCGGGGTCACAGTGCATGCTTGGCCAATCACAGCGCCTGGATGACACTGCGATGGCGTAGTGCATTGTGGGCCGTTCGCGTCACTCGAATTTGGCGCGAACGGCCCAAATCGTTCGATCTTCGTCGAACGATCGAACAGCCGATGTTCGAGTCGAACGTATGTTCGACTCGAACACGAAGCTCATCCCTATTCCTGATTTCAAGGGACTGTCTCTCATTCGGAACAAATTCCCTCTGTCCCTCTTTCCTTCTCATTTGTCCCTCATTTTGGTCTGATTTATATAGTTGTATATGAAAACTACCGGTACTTATCTATCAAAAATATTTTTACAGTACTAAAATTCTAAATTCTAAATTCTAAATTCTAAAGTGCGTGTCCCTCATTCCCATCTCAAAGTTAGGAGGTATGTAATAGGTGTCCCTCATTCCCATCTCAAAGTTGGGAGGTATGTAATAGGTGTCCCTCATTCCCATCTCAAAGTTGGAAGGTATGTAATAGGTGTCCCTCATTCCCATCTCAAAGTTGGGAGGTATGTAATAGGTGTCCCTCATTCCCATCTCAAAGTTGGGAGGTATGTAATAGGTGTCCCTCATTCCCATCTCAAAGTTGGAAGGTATGTAATAGGTGTCCCTCATTCCCATCTCAAAGTTGGGAGGTATGTAATAGGTGTCCCTCATTCCCATCTCAAAGTTGGAAGGTATGTAATAGGTGTCCCTCATTCCCATCTCAAAGTTGGGAGGTATGTAATAGGTGTCCCTCATTCCCATCTCAAAGTTGGGAGGTATGTAATAGGTGTCCCTCATTCCCATCTCAAAGTTGGAAGGTATGTAATAGGTGTCCCTCATTCCCATCTCAAAGTTGGGAGGTATGTAATAGGTGTCCCTCATTCCCATCTCAAAGTTGGGAGGTATGTAATAGGTGTCTCTCGTTCCCATCACAAAGTTGGGAGGTATATAATAGGTGTCCCTCATTCCTATCTCAGAGAGTTGGGAGATATGAAAGTGCAGCGCCTAAGTGATCAAGAATGAATATAACAATGTTATAATTATTCTTATTATACAGGATTTATATAGCGCCAACAGTTTGTGCAGCGCTTTACAACATGAGGGCAGACAGTACAGTGACAAAACAATTCAATACAAAAGGAATCAAAGCTCATTAGAGCTTAAAGGGGTTGTAAAGGTAAATGTTTTTTCACCTAAATGCATCCTATGCATTAAGGTGAAAAAACATCCGACAATACCGCCCCCCAGCCCCTGTTTTACTTACCTGACCCCTCGAAAGTCCCACGCTCGCCCCCGTTATCCTCCTCATTCCTGAGCCTGGCCGTTGATTGGCTACAGTGGATGGATTGAAAGCAGCGCAGCCATTGGCTGGCGCAGCTGTCAATCACATCCAATGACGCGGGGCTGAGTGATACAGTCGGCGGCTATGACCGCCGCTGTATCACGGGAGCGCACGCGCAATAACTCCACACTATGCGAGCTCGCTCGCATGAAGGTGTGGAGTCCTTGCGGGGAGGAGCCGCGACAGCCGCCGAGGGACCCCAGAAGAACAGGATCGGGGCCAATCTGTGCAAAACGAGCTGCACAGTGGAGGTAAGTATAACATGTTTGTTATTTTTTTTTTCAAAAAAACAGGAACCTTTAGTGTCCCTTTAAAATCTAGGAGGAAGGGTTGAGTGATACAAAAGGTAATAACTGTGGGGGACCATCTGATGGAGGAAATACAAGTACAGTTGTTAGGTGGGGACAGAATAGGTTTCTCTAAAGAGGAGGGTTTTCAGGGATCTTCTAATAATAAAAAGAAAACTAAAGTGCAAATAATATACTTATGACAAAATTAACCAACAAAAATATGACAAAAATGTAAATCTTCTTAGTGGTAAATAATAACTCCAACAGTTGTCCACCACCACCACCTTTGCACACTCACCAGCTATTAAGCTGCATCAGAAAGGCAGCAGACAGCGTTTTTAGCACAGACAGGGCATCAGAGTATGGGAATCCATCTGGATTGTTATCCTCCACTCGCACATCAAGCCTACGTGGAATGCTCACCACACTAGAGCCACAGAAAAACATATATAGTGTAGTAATTTATTCATAAAATCAGCTTCTATTCATCCATTAAATTCATACACCAGAGTTTACTGGTATAGCTGAGTGTAAATCTACCATGCGGGGATATTCACTTACTAAGATGGCCGCCGTTCCCGAAAGGTGAAGTGGCAGCGTGACGTCAGCACGTAACTTTGATTATAAGAGACACTCTATACAGAATTACAAGCCCCTCTGTCATTGAATCCTGACAAGTAAAGACAATATGCCGCAGTCAGACAGACATGTAGAATGCTGCATATCTTTTTGACACTCCACATTAAGTGAAGCATGGAAGCATGGGTAGCAGTTTATTTTTAAAAGGAAAACCTTCATTGTTTTGGGGTCAATTTTTATTTTTAAACTGATGTTTTATATCTGTTTTACTATGCTATATGAATACAGCTTTTGTTATACAAATGCATATTTATTACATGGCAAAGGATTCCTAAAGCACTATGAATTACCAAAGAGACATCAAAGCAAAAGCTGCCTGCTTTGAGGCTTGCTTTATTTGATTGAGACTTTGGACTAAGCGATGAGTGACTTGTAATTCATTTATGCACATTATATTACCAAAAGTATTGGGACACCTGCCTTTACACGCACATGAACTTTAATGGCATCCCAGTCTTAATCCGTAGGTTTCATTATTGAGTTGGCAGACACTTTGCAGCTATAACAGCTTCAACTCTTCTGGGAATGCTGTCCACAAGGTTTAGGAGCGTGTCAATGGGAGTGTTGTGTTCATTCTTGATCACTTAGCCGCTGCACTTTTGTTTTCACATTGTAAAAATAATTATTAATTGTTTATTTGTAAAATAAAGATATGACACTAGGACAAAAAAAGTTTCTTATATAAAACCACCTTTATTGATGTTAGAAACAAAGGTGTAACATTTCAGAACTGCCAGGGTCCCTTCATCAGACAAAGAAGCTCTCAGCGTACTGATGACATATCCATATTCTCATATTCCAACTTTTTGAGATGGAAATGAGGGACACCTATTTGTAACAGTATGTAGGCATAGGACGCACCTCCTGCCACACCCCCTTAAAGGAGAATAAAAAAAAAGATTAGTTAAATTAGTTAAGTGCTTTTTTTTACCACTACTATTCCTTTATATTGGCTTTGAAATTCACAATGCAGCAATTTAGAATTTGGATGAAAAGTTTAGCACTGGGGAACACTTTTTGAAAGATAAAAAGTGCATTTTATATTATATATATATATATATATAGATCAGACCAAAATGAGGGACAAAATGAGGAGGAAAGAGGAACAGAGGGACTTTGTTCCAAATCAGGGACAGTCCCTCAAAATCTGGGACAGTCCCTCAAAATCTGGGACAGTTGGGAGCTATGAGTATCAGTCTTCTGTTCCTATGGCTCCATCCACTTGTCACAGTCTCCCTAATAGGGGACTTCAGTTTGGTTTGCAATGGAGATACGGTATATGCTTCATAGATTATAGAAAGTTAGAGCTAAAGTGCAATTATATAATGAGTTACAGGGCTAAATATCATTCTAAAGATACAGCATTTGATCTAGCCAAACACCAACTAACAATGAGTCAGAATTTTTCAACTTGATTACTGTCAACCGCCAAAATGAATGAATTATGAGCTTCTTTCTACTAGTACCCTTCGATTTATGTCAGGATATTAACAGTTATCTTGTTTTGATGTTTGTGACAACATGTATGAAATTGTGTGAGCAGATATCAGAAGAGCAGTCTGAGTCTTTGTGTTGCACTGCCACCTAGTGGACAGAGGAGGCTGCATGACAAAATCATCTAAAAGAAGATTTGATAAAAAGCTGAATAAACTTTATACGGTAGTTATTTTTATTTATTACAGGTATTTATGTATTGCCAACAATTTACACAGTGCTTTAGATACTGTATATTCACATCAGTCTCTGCGCTTAAAGTGCTTATAATCTAAGGTCACTATCTCACATACAGTATATGTATATATATATATATATATATATATATATATATATATATATATATATATATATATACATATACAAAATAAGGTCAATTTAGAAAGGAGCCAGTTAATCTACAAACATGTCTTTGTAGGAGGAATCTGGAGTGCCCAAGGGAAACCTACACAAGCACATAGAAAACAAGAAATTCCAAGCAGGTCACGTTCTGGTTCAGACTCGAGCAGAGGACCCCATTGCTGCATTTTGTATATTTCATTAAATGACTAAGCCCTAGTTCACACTGGTGCGATTTGACATGTCAAAACGCATGTCAAATCGGCGATATTTGCCGCAAATTGCGGGCAATGGCACCGTCCTAATTGGTGCGACGCCGCATCTGCGGCGCTGCACCGATTTCAAAAAGTAGTTTCTGTACTACTTTTTGCGATTTCAGCCGCGATTTACATTGACATCTGTTTCAGATGTCTTTGAAATCGTGGCTGAAATCGGGACTGCCAGCGGGAGTGAAATCGTGCGAGTTCAGCTGAACTCACAGGCTTCACTCCCGCAGCCCAGTGTGAACGTGGGCTTAGGGAGTGAAGTAAGTGCTACAATAATGTAGAGAATTCCCAACATTTCAATAGCCTTTGAGGTTCGTACATACACTCACTAATCACTTTATTAGATACACCTTGCTAGTACTGGGTTGGGCCCCCTTTTGCCTTCAGAACTGCCTTAGTTCTTCGTGGCAAAGATTCAACAAGGTGTTGGAAACATTCCTCAGAGATTTTGGTCCATATTGACATGATAGCATCACACAGTTGCTGCAGATTTGTCGGCTGCACAACAATGAAGCAAATCTCCCCCAACGGTGCTCTATTGGATTGAGATCTGGTGACTGGGGAGGCCATTGGAGTACAGTGACCTCATTGTTATGTTCAAGAAACCAGTTTGAGATTATCTGAGCTTTGTGACATGGTGCATTATCCTGCTGGAAGAAGCCATCAGAAGATGGGAATACTGTAGTCATAAAGGGATGGACATGGTCAGCAACAATACGCAGGTAGGCCATGGAATTTAAACAATGCTCAATTGGTGCTAAGGGGCCCAAAGTGTGCCAAGAAAATATCCCCCACACCATTACACCACCACCACCAGCCTTAACCGTTGATACAAGGCCAGATCCATCATTCATGTTGTTTACACCAAATTCTGACCCTACCATCTGAATGTTGCAGCTGAAATCGAGATTCATCAGACCTGGCAACGTTTCTCCAAACTTGAATTGTCCAATTTTGTGAGCCTGTGCGAATTGTAGCCTTACACACGATCGGTTTTACCGATGAAAACAGTTTGATGGACTTTTCTCATCGGACAAACCGATCGTGTATTGGCCCCATCGGTCTTTTTTCTATCGGTGAGAAAAAATAGAACATGTTTTAAAATTATCCGATGGGAAAAAACAATAGCAAATTCCGATCGTCTGTGTGGAACTCCATCGGACAAAAAACCCACGCATGCTCAGAATCAAGTCGACGCATGCTCAGAAGCATAGAACTTAATTTTTCTCGGATTGTCGGAGTGTTGTACGTCACAGCGTTTGGAACGGTCGGATTTTTGACTGATGGTGTGTAGGCAAGACTGATGGAAGTCAGCTTCATCGGATTTCTGATGGAAAAATCCATTGGATTAGAATCCATAGGAAATCTGATCGTGTGTACAGGGCTTTAGTGTCCTGTTCTTAACTTACAGGAGAGGCACCTGGTATGGTCTTCTGCTGCTGTAGCCTATCTGCTCCAAGGTTTGATGTTTTGCACTTTCAGAGATGGTATTCTGCATACCTTGGTTATAACGAGTGGTTATTTGAGTTACTGTTGCCTTTCTATCATCTCAAACCATTCTGCTTATTCTCTTCTGACATCAAGACATTTTTGTCCACCCAACTTCCTCTCACTGGATATTTTACTTTTATAAACCATTCTCTGTAAACCCTAGATAGGGTTGTGCGTGAAAATCCCAGTTTTTGAAGTACTCAGACCAGCCCGTCTGGCACCAACAACCATGTCATGTTCAAAGTCACTTAAATCCCCTTTCTTTCTCATTCTGAGTTGAACTTCAGCATGTCGTCTTCACCACATCTAGATGCCTAAATGCATCGAGTTGCTGCCATGTGATTGGCTGATTAGCAATTTGTGTTACCAAGCAATTGAACATGTGTACCTAATAAAGTGGCCGGTGAGTGTATATCCAATTAACAATGCTATTTAATGAATTAAATATTCTGATGTATGTGTGGTTTTGCCAGTTGCATTCAGTCCTATAAATGTTTTGTAATAAAAGGAACTTTCCAGCTTGGGAGCAATACTGAAGCCATTTTGGGCAGAAGCTGTGTAGAAGTTATGAAGGGTTTTAGAAAGCTGAATATTTTACTTGATGAATCCCAACAGCATTCTCAAAATAGCTACATTTGTTTCTCAAAGTACGACGCACATAATAAGCAAAGGTAAATTATTCATGAAGGTCAACGTGACTGCAATGGTTATCTGCATTACCTTTCTCAAGGCAAGAGTCAGAGCTGTTTTTAAATCTACCAGACCTGAAAACAATTAAAAGGACACTTTCTATTTAAAACTGAAACACTAATATGGACCACTAACAGGCAGGTATAGGTATTATCAGATGATTCTCTCTGGAAGTACCTATAGACCTGAGAGGACAGTTACTTGATGTATGTGCACCTACAGAAACCACCCACCAAAAGTCTTTAGGGAAATAGCCTAAAAAGTATTGTCAAAGAACATAGGTGTGCGCAGCCTATTGCATTAGGGTGTGCACCCCAGAGCTCCAACACATATGCGTTTGACATATTTACTGGCCTCTTCCCCACTCTCCATCCTGAAACAGTGGGAGGAAGGGGGAGCCAGGGAGCACACAGGGGGACCTGGGAAGCAGAAAGAAGAGGAACAGGGACAGGAGGGGTGACATATATTGGTACCGATCCCCTGTATTTTCCTCCTGTGGAAGCTGTATGTCAACGAGAGGGAGAGGAGGAGAAGCCTGCTTTCAGCTGCTGCAGGGGGAAAATACAAATCGATTCTACTTAATTCCACCCCCGCCGCTATTCCTGTCCAGGTTCTGAGGGTCGGCAAGGAAGAATTGCGGTTCAATGGTGAGCAGGTGACAGGTTGCCAACCCTAGGATTAGGGTGTGCCCAGGCACATGTCAAAGAAAAATACTGGTAAAGAAAAATGCCACTTTTGTTTTAGAAAATATTATAGCACAAAAACTTACTACAAATACCATTTTATAATTTAATTAAACTGAAAAGATCTTACCTTTTCAATCTGTAAAGCCTCGTACACACGGCCGAGTTTCTCGTCGAAAAAAACACGTCGTTTTTTTAGACGAGATCCTTGGACAAGAAATTTGTCCCGGCCGAGTGTACAGACGCTTGATTCAAAGAACCCGCGGTTCTTTGAATGGAGCGTACGCGGTGACGTCATCGACTACGACGAGCATGCGCTCGTCACATTCGATGCCGTCGCCGCCATCTTGGTATACCCTACCTATGCTTAGGAAGCTACCGCGCATGCGTCGAATTCACTTCGAACATGCGCGGGCTTCCCGGAGGACAGGTAAGTGTACACACACTCACTTTTCTCGTCGAGAAACAGGCTGACGAGAATCTAGACGAGAAAATAGAGAGCAGGTTCTCTATTTTCTCGTCGAGATTACTTGTCGGTTTTCTTGACGAGAAACCATACACACGAACAAATTTCTCGGCAAGACATCTCTGCCAGCAAGTTTCTTGCTGGTTCTTGCCGAGAAACTCGGTCGTGTGTACGAGGCCTAAATTTCTAAAACTGTCATAAAGTTAAATGCAATATGGCGGCCTGTAAGCCTTCTTTACACCAGTGTTTCTCAACTCCAGTCCTCAAGGCGCCCCAACAGGTCATGTTTTCAGGCTTTCCATTATTTTGCACAGGTGATTTGATCCATTTCACTGCCTTAGTAATTACCAATCCTGAAAACATGACCTGTTGGGGCGCCTTGAGGACTGGAGTTGAGAAACACTGCTTTACACCATCGATGTAGGGAATTCCCCAGAAATGTAATTTCCAGCTGGTATGATTACATCACTGATTTGCTGGAATTGTGCACTAAAATACTGTACAAGTCAAATGTTGCCCATCTTCTGAATTAGGAATTTCATTTTCATTTCATTTTTGGTGAGCTACTTCCTAAAATTTGTTATCTAAAGGGTTGATGACACTTCACTTCAGCTGGACAGTGAACCTAGCGGTACGTACGTTTAGGGCAGTATGCACCCAGGGACGAATGCCTAAATGTTTGTACAGCTAGGTGCCCTGTCCAATTTGACAAGCTGCTGGCAGCGGGGCTGGATGGGAAACCTGTACCCTTCACATGCAGCTAAATGCACCAGGTCTGACTGTCCAGTTAACCGAAGAGTCTGGAACTTCTTTCCAGTATTTAATCTGATATTTATGAGCTTCAATTGTCTTTGTTTCATTTATGAAGTTTTAAATGATCTCATCTACCATATAACCAAACTCAGTATGGGCAATTTTAGCCAATTAAAAAAAAAAAAAACATGGAGGCAATCCCTGAAGTTAACATGTTATGTTGTGATTCATTTTGTGCATTTCATAGGCTACCTGAACTAATATGTATTCTGTAATGGCGCCTAATGATATTGGATGGTGTTCAGCCATGCACACGCAGTGCAGCCGCTGAGCAATTGTTATTCTGTGACAAAGCAGTACGCACCTCTGTAAATGTGCATTCTTTTGGTCTCTAGGGTAGGGAGTGGGAAGCACCAGGTCATATTAGGGCAAATAAATGACAATCAGCCAGGGTACCTGGACAATAGACATCAGGGAAGGCTAACAGATGTATAATTATTCCTTGATGCATCTGTAAACTGTTTCTCCTGATCTATCCTTGCTTCAGATGAAAAGGTCACATTTTCTCATATCTTAAAAGGCTATTTATGCTGTAGCTTACATTTCAGGTATCAAAAGAGGGTCTACATTCTGACAGCAATATTTCTGCATCTATACATTATGTTTGTAAGAGAGAACGTCTTTAATAGAGTGCGGCAGTCCAGGAGATCTTTCTCTCTTGCAAATTGTGCAGAGCATGCACCTGTGTGTTCACAGTAGGGCGGGAGCATTCACAGAATCAGAGGCTTGGAGAGCGGTAATCCCCATTTTCCTATACATTATGTTTGGAACAAATAGACGTTTACATGGTAAGGAAACTATTCAAAGTATCACATTTATTTAACCACTTAAAGCGGTATTCCGCCCAAAAAAATAATAATTTAAAGCCAGCAGCTACACATACTGCAGCTGCTGGCTTTAATAATAGGACACTTACCTGTCCTGGAGTCCAGCGATGACGGCACCCGCAGCTGATGTTTCCATCAGCTGTCAGGTGCTGCTGCCGCTATTGAGGGTAAGGGAACCCGGCACTGTAGCCTTTCGGCTTCACGCCGGGAACCCTACTGCGCATGCGCAAGGCCCGCTCCTCTCTCCTACTGGCCCGGCGGCCTGGGGAGGAGGAGGGAGCCCCGCGGTGACGTCACAGGCTGCGGCTCGGACTCCCGGAAGTGGGAAAAGATACCTGTCAAAGACAGGTATCCTGTCCCCCCTTCCCCCGAAAGGTGCCAATTGTGGCACCGGAGGGGGGAGGAATCAGATGAGCGGAAGTTCCACTTTTGGGTTGAACTCCGCGTTAACCACTTGTCTACCGCCCACCGTCAAATGACAGCGGGACGAACACCCTCTTGTTATGGGCGGACATCATATGACGTTGCGCCTTCCCAAGCCACTAGGAGGCGCGTGCGCACGGCATCACTGGGGACCCGATGCACATGCACGACGGCTGCAATGGCCGCCAGGCACCTGCGATTGCCCAGTAACTGAGCAGGACCGTGGATCTGTGTGTGTAAACACACAGATCCACATCCTGTCAGGGAGAGGAGACCGATGGTGTGTCCCTTGTATATAGGGACACAGATCGGTCACCTCCCCCAGTCAGTCCCCTCCCCCCACAGTAGGAATCACTCTCTAGGGAACACATTTAACCCCTTGATCGCCCCCTAGTGTTAACCCCTTCCCTGCCAGTCATATTTATACAGTAATCAATGCATTTTTATAGCAGGGATCGCTGTATAAATTTGAATGGTCCCAAAAATGTGTCAAAGGTGTCCGATGTGTCCGTCGCAATATCGCAGTCACGATAAAAATCGCTGATCGCCACTGATCGAATAATATAAATGCTATAAATCTATCCCCTATTTTGTAGCCGCTATAACTTTTGCGCAAACCAATCAATATACGCTTATTGTGATTTTTTTACCAAAAATATGTAGAAGAATACATATCAGCCTAAACTGAGGAAAAAATTTGTTTTTAAAAAAAATGGATATTTATTATAGCAAAAAGTAAAAAATATTGTGTTTTTTTCAAACTTGTCCCTCTTCTTTTGTTTATAGTGCAAGAAATAAAAACCGCAGAGGTGATCAAATACCACCAAAATAAAGCTCTATTTGTGGGGAAAAAATTATAAAAATTTCATTTGTGTACAGTGTTGCATGACTTCACAATTTTCATTCAAATTGTGACAGCGCTGAAAGCTAAAAAAAATGGCTTGGGCAGGAAGGGGGTGAAAGTGCCTTGTATTGAAGTGGTTAAGGACTGAGCCCATTTTTGACACTTGTTGTTTACAAGTTAAAATCAGTATTTCTTGCTAGAAAATTACTTAGCAAAGACTCTGGAGAATAAAATGGCAGTCGTTGCAATATTTTATGTCACACGGTATTTGCGCAGCGGTTATTCAAATGCAATTTATTTGGGAAAAATATATTTTTTTAATTAAAAAATAAGAAAACAGTAAAGTTAGCCCAATTTTTTTTTTGTGTAATGTGAAAGAGGATGTTACGCCGAGTAAATAGATAACAAACATGTTACAGTTGAAAATTGCGCACACTCGTGGAATGGCGACAAACGACGCTATGTAAAAATCTCCATAGGCGTTGCTTTTATTGCTGTCACAAAGAATGTAAACATCCCTTGTGACAGTAATAGGTGGTGACAGATACTCTTTATAGAAGGATCAGGGGTCTAAAAGACTCCAAATCACTCCTTTGCATTTCAAAAGAATTCAGATCGCCAAAATCGTTGATTCTGAACGCTGTAATTTTTTATAAATCTGTGCCATTGGCAGCCGAGTAAACCGGAAGTGACGTTGTGACGTGGCTTCCAGAATTTTACTACGGAGACCCGATTGAACCCGAAATCCGGCTTTGTTCGGGTGACAGCCTAGCTGGCGGATGCGCTGGATCATGGTTCGGGTCTCCCAGTGGGAGGGGAGGTCCGGAAAGAGCGGCGGATGGCATCGGGAGGGGGGACATCCCCTCCCGCTGCCTGGGATAACGGCCGGATCGGCTGTTATCACCAGATAGACGACCGCCCGCTCTGAAAAATGGAACCGGGGTATAGCCTGCAGTTGCAGGCTATACCCTGATACATCCACTTCCTCAAGCCGATGTACCAGTATGGCGATTTGAGTAAAGTGGTTAAGGTAGATCTGCATTATTATTTGCTGTCCTATCTCCCATATTATAGATGCAAGGGGTCATTGCTAATTGGTAAGCAAGATGTGGCTAGGGTTTCCAGAACAATGTGACTGATACTGGTGATTGCAAAGAAACAGCTGCTTACATCAAGCTCTCTGTTGCCAGTCGCAGTAAGAAGTGGGCAGTGTGTGGGAGTAAACTGTTGTCTCGCATACTCAGGGGCTAAATTTAAAAAGGTAACTTCACCCACCTGTTTTTTTTTTCCAATCCTCTTTTATGTGGTTTTTTCGGGTTATGCTCAACAAGCACAATCACACACCCTGGCATCCTGTAGTGATCCACCGCTCCACAAATCTCATTCAGGACTCGTAATGGGGAGCTGGCTGTCTCATCCTGGTTCTTGCAGCCAGCCCCTGGTGATGTGCATGTGCTAAATCAGCAGGGGGGTTTGCTGCAAGATCCAGGAAAAGACAGCCCAATGCTGACCCAAAATCTCCTTAGATGTGTGATGGGAGTATCCCAACAATGTTGTGGGAACATAAGGACTACCTCATTCTTGCCTAGGTGAGAAAACCAGAAGTGGGGGTTGCATGCAGAAGAAAAAGGTTTAGCTTTTTTGTATTTCTTTTTTGTTGTTTTGTGATAGCTTGAAAGAAGGGCAGAAGATTCATTTTAGGGAAAGTAGATGTGGGGGTGTAAAGGTCCACTTTAATCACTTAAATTTTCGCTCTATTTTTGCTTATAGTGCAAAAAATAAAAACCGCAGAGGTGATCAAATCCCACCAAAAGAAAGCTCTATTTGTGGGAAAAAAAGGATGTCAATTTTGTTTGGGAGCCACATCGCACGACCGCGCAATTGTCATTTAAAGCGACGCAGTGCCGAATCTCAAAAAGGGGCCTGGTCCTTTAGCTGCAAAATGACCCGGGGCTTAAGTGGTTAAAGGCAAATTTATTACGATGACGTTTTTTGCAGTCTGACCAGTTTGAAAGAAACAACTCTATTTTGTTTTATTTATTTTTTACATTAATTTAAAACTAAAAGGGCAGTTGCTCCAGAGCTTAGTAATTGAGGTAAAGCTCCACTTTGCAAAGAATACCCAATCACGTGCAAGGGATACAAAAAAAAATTGTTTTTGCTTGCACGTGATTGGATGATGAAAGGCAGCAGAAATTCTGCTCATATATTAAAGTGATTGTAAACTCTTGTTTTTTTTTCCATAAATATAACAAACATGTTTTACTTACCTGCTCTGTTGCAGTGGATTTGCACAGAGCAACCCGGATCCTCCTCCTCTCGGGTCCCTCTTCTGTGCTCCTGGCACCTCCCTCCTGTTGAGTGCACCCACAGCAAGCAGCTTGCTATAGGGGCACCCGAGCCGAGTCACAGCTCCCTGTGTCCATTCAGACATGGAGCCTCGACCTGCCCCCCTATCTCCTCTGACTGGCTAGCTGACTTTGATGGAAAGCAGCGACAACCAATGGCGCTGCTGCTGTGTCTCAGCCAATCAGGAGGGAAAATCTTGGATGGCTGAGATACTCGTGGATATCGCTGGACAGAGATGGGGCTCAGGTAAGTGTTGGGGGGCTGCTGCACATAGAAGGCTTTCTATTTTAATGCATAGAATACATTAAAGGGGAGTTCCAGCCTTTTTTATGTTTATTAAAAGTCAGCAGCTACAAAAAGTGTAGCTGCTGGCTTTTAATAAACAGACACTTACCTGCTCCACTGTCCAGTGACGCGGCCGAACGGAGCTTCGCTCCTCTCCCCCCCTTCTCCGCCGACGCCTCCATTCCTACTGTGGGCACCCGGCCGTGACAGCTTTCAGCTTCACGGCCGGGCACTCACTGCGTATGCGTGAGCAGTGCTGCGCAATCTGAGTGGACAGGCGATCGCCTGGGACCTGTCACGTGTCCCAGGTGATCGCCTACAGGGAGGGCTACAGGGAGGGGCCCCCCTTAGGCGATATGACGTGTCGCCTAAGCGGTCCCTGGGCGGAAGGAGGAAGTGGGACAGGAAGTCCCACACCTACTGAAGCCCCCACTCCTCCCCCAAAAAAATTACATGCCAAATGTGGCATGTACTGTAAGGGGGCAAGGAGTGGTTTAAGCGGAAGTTCCAATTTTGGGTGGAACTCCGCTTTAAGATAAAAAAACACCTGCCTTTACAACCCCATTACGCTCTGGAGCAACCTCTCTTGCAGAGTAAAACTACACTTTGCAAAGTGCACAGTCTATTTCACTTAGTAAATCAACCCCTTAACTTATGATGGTTTTACTTGGGTTTCAACTGGTTTGCCTTACAAAATAAACTTGTTCACGTGTAGAGAACGGTATATCACTGTCTAAAACACCAAGCAGAGCTCTTCCGTAGAATAGAACTGTATTCACCTTGGAGGAACTCTGACCCCCCCAATAAAGAGAATACCAGAATAGCTGTGTAAACTCTTATGACTGCCAACAAAAGTAACATCTTAAAAAAAATTAATTTGGCATTTCTGGCTGTTCACAACATGTCTTGCGATGTAAGATCTCACAATGCACATTCACAATGTGCAAATAGTAGTGACAGCTAAAAAGCTTTTATAGCCCTGTAATGCTTCCCACTGTCACACATACTGCAGCACAAAAAGAAAAGGAAATCAAAGATCCAACAATGATCTAATAATAATTGTATTTCCTGTCTTATATCCGCTTTTATAAATGCTTAATAGAAAAAAGAGCACCTGCTGTGCTCTTTTCAAGGATCGTCTGTGCCCCTTTGTAAGATCATACGTGTTTTCTCTGCTCAGTAATATAGGAATGCTGTCTCAGAGCTGGAATTTGCCATACTTAAGATTCCCTTTGCATATATTCACATCTCCTGCTGTAAAGGTGTAAGGAATGTATAACAAACAAGAAGCCTATAGTTTAATACATAGCGGGGTGATCCTTCCAGGCAGAAGTATAAAGCAGCGTTGGCTGGTTTCCCTACCATAAGTTTGTCACACAAAAGGTTTATTGGGAGGCGATGAAATGAACAAGGTACATGAAATATTCTGACACTTTCAGAGTTTTGTATAGATACTGTAGGCTTTCAAAAGCCTGCCAACCAAGATAAGACAAAGATTAAAGTAATCACATCAATTTTATCACAGCTAATGCACAGATTTCCAATTGAAAGCTTTGCTGATGTTAAGAATCCAATTATGTTTTCGATTTAAATCAGGAGAATTACAGTATTATATAGATTGGAGAATGAAACAGAGTGCTGGATTACCTATGACCTCCCTATTGGTTACCTTGCACCCTTCCACACTGAGTAAATCTGACAAAATGTAAGAAATTAGTAACAATAAAATGAACACGGATTTCCCTCACTGTAATCTCAATATCTGGTTTATTTACAGAATATGGAATATAATTATGGAATAAAATTAAGAAATTAATTACAGTATTTATCAGCGTATAACACACACTTTTTCCCCCTGAAAATAGGGGGGAAATCACAGGTGCGTGTTATACGCCGATAGTGTACCTCGGACTCGGAGGGGATCGGGCGCCGCCAAGCGCTGCCGGAATTCACCGAGCCGTCGTCTCCCGTTTACTCAGCTCTCACTCGGCTCTGACATCACACACACAGTCCTGCCTCCACCACCGGCATTGGACCAGTGTTCTGTGAATCACAGGAGCTGGTCCAATGCCGATGGCGGAGGCGGGACTGTGTATGTGACTGCCGACACGACTGAGAGCCAAGTAAACAGGAGATGATGGCTCAGTGATTCCCTCACTGCACGAGAGATGGTGAGGCTGCAAATGGACATCAGGCTGCATTGATGAGAGACGAGCTGCAGATGGGCACATAGGCTGCATTGAGGCTGCAGATGGGCACATAGGCTGCAGATGGGCACATAGGCTGCAGATGGGTACATAAGCTGCTTTGAGGCTGCAGATGGGCACATAGGCTGCAGATGGGCACATAGGCTGCACTGAGGCTGCAGATGGGCATTAATTCGGCTGCATTGAGCCTGCAGATGGACACAGATCAGGCTGCAAATGGACACAGATCAGGCTGCAGATGGACACAAATCAGGCTGCAAATCGACACAGATCAGGCTGCAAATCGACACAGATAAGGCTGCAGATGGACACAGATCAGGCTGCAAATGGACACAGATCAGGCTGCAGATGGACACAAATCAGGCTGCAAATCGACACAGATCAGGCTGCAGATGGACACAGATCAGGCTGCAGATGGGCACTAAACAGGCTGCATTGAGGCTGCAGATGGACACTGACCATTATTTTGCTTCAAAGTGGTTTATTTTTTTCTAAAAAGTTTATTTCCTGAAACTTCCCTCTTAAATTGAAGTTGCGTGTTATATGCCGATAAATACGGTATATCTTATGTACAATGTCCCACAAACCTCTGTGTACCCTTCTAATCCAGTGCAAGGCCTTGGTAAATCTTGCCGTTCCCGTAGTCAATTTTACGCAAGTATTTAAATATCACATTCTGCAAATGTAAAGAGGGGAAGGGGTATAAAATTGAAGAGTTTGATGCATACATTTTTAGTGATCTATTAGATTGTAAGCTCTTCTGAGCAGGGCCCTCTTAATCCTCTTGTATTTTATTGTATTAAAACTGTATTGTCTCCCTTTTATATTGTAAAGCGCTGCGTAAACTGTTGGTGCTATATAAATCCTGTATAATAATAATAATATAATAATCAGCATAGATGAGCAACGTTGCATCGTTTCCCTTCTTCGGATAAGGTGCAGAGCGCAGCATGGTCGGTGTGGCAGCCACGAAATGGCAATCTTCCTATTTTGCTTTTACAGACTTACAACCATGTTCATTAAAGAACTTTAAAACGTTTAAAGAGCTCTTAATAGACTGATTACAATCTGCATGATATACATAAAGATAAAATGTAATCTGATTATATTTCATCTTCCCCATTTCCCTCCTTCATCAAAATACTAATGGCATTTGTAAATAAATTCTTTCCATTTTTATTACATTCTTTTCTTTAGACCCAGTGACATCATCACTAAGTCTTTGTGTTTCTCTATGTAAGGCAGGCAGAACATGATTGGTAGCCAATAGGGTGCTGTACATAGCTTTATGAAAACAGATGAACATGTATTTCTGAACCTTTATGTTAGACCGAACTGAAGTGCGAGGAATAAACGGGGTGGGCCAGGGACAGTAAAGCCTCGTACACACTAGTTCTTTTTTTTTTCGTTTAACCCAGCAGGGCTGAGCGAAAAAAAAAAACTAAAAGCTCAGGAGGAGCCGCTGTACTAACTATCGGAAGTTAGTACAGTGATCTCCCCTGCTGAGTTTTTGTGTTCTGACAGGGGGATGCCCCCCCCCTGCCAGAACACTCCGATCATTGGCTGAGAGCGTTGATTGGGAGCTAGTCAGCAGACCCTTTTCGGTCATGCCCCTTCCACAGAAGCTGGCCGAATGGCTAGCTTCGGTCGGACCGACTCCAGTACACACAGGCCGAGTTTCTATTGAACCAGCTGATGCCGCCTGACATTCGCCTCTGTGTACTAGGCTTAAGCCAGAAGAGGAAGAGACAGCCAGGGAATGAGACAGGCGCAATCTGACTTGCAGCTTCTACCACACACTGTGAAAAGTTTCCAATGTGGAGGGAAATCAAAGTAAGAATTTTTAGTACAGGAGAGGAGTTTATGTAATCGTGTACGACTGAAGACAAGGACGGCTATAACCACTGTTGTGGTGAGAACTGATAGCCATAGTGAACCTTGGGTTCAGTGTGAAGTGGAATAGCCATTCTGAGTTTTCCAGCTTATGTTTGCCATTCATTAAAGTGTTTTTAAATCTCAGACATAAAATATGAACAAAGCATATCCCTCCATAGTGTGCACATGTCTCAATCCAGAGCACTCAGTGTCATTTCTGTCTGCCTCTTCAATTTCAGCATGAGTCACTTCTGACAAGTTTTTCTGACACCAAGAGAAAAATGGTGACAGGGGAGGGAGATCCAGTTAATTGACAGCTTCATCTCTGTTCCTGTGTTCTGTGTGGAGGGGGTGTGTCTTTCTTCTCCAACCAGCCCATATAGCCCTCCTCGCTAAGCTCTGCAGAGTGTAAATTCAGCTCAGACAAGCTTTATTAATTTGTCACGTTGAGGTTGTAGAAAAGAGACCTTTGCAGATAAACAGGTACAACTTATTTAGGAGGATTTGCTTCATCTCTGTGTAAAGCCTGACGATAATCACTTCACTGGGTATATGTAAGGGTTTACAACCACTTTAAATCTAAGTGGTAATATTCTAGATGTAAACGATCCAGGTCAGTCATTTGTATTCTGCTGAATGCAAGAAAGATAACCATCACTGAAAACAACCAATCACATTAGGGACAGATAAAAAAAAGTGCAGTTCTATTTGGTTAGTTTGCATAGCTCCCAACTGTCCCTGATTTCGAGGGACTGTCCCTGATTTGGAACAAAGTCCCTCTGTTCCTCTTTCCTTCTCATTTGTCTCTCATTTTGGTCTGATCTATATAGTTATGTATAAAGCTCATTATTTATCTATCAAAAATTATTTTACAGGGCTAAAGCTTTCATCTAGTTTCTAAATTGCTGTATTTGTAAATTTCAAAAGCCAATATGTAGCGGGGTGCTAAATTTAGGGGGAGTGTTTGAGTGGTAGTTGTGCTCAAACACCCTAATTTGTCAGGGTTTTTGCAACCATTTTATCCACAGGAAGAGTATCGGTGTATAGTTCCCTGTGGCCTACAGATGGCGCTGCCATAGTAGGCTAGCGTTGAACCACTGATACAGTGCTGTGCCTTGTGTGTCCCCTCTCGGCAACCATACAGTGGGGGTGGTCGACCTGCTGGGCATGCTGGGAGAGGACATAAAAGGGGCAGACGCTGCCTGTTCGGGGTTCTGTTCGGTCGTCGGGAGTCCTACTCCCAGGGAGTGTGTGTTCCTGTCCGCCCTGGGCACTTTAGGCCCAGGGGCAGGTGTTCCTGTTCCATCCTGGGCACCTTTAGCCCAGGGTGAGGTACTACCATGCTGTTCCTGTCCGCGCTGGGTATGTAAGTCCGGGAGCCGCAGCGGAGGCCTGGGGCCCAGCACCTTTGGCTGGGGTCCACCAAGGATCGAGGAATCTCAGGGTGCCGCCTTGCGAGGGGACCTGTATCTAGGATCAGGAGGCCAGGAAAGGAACTCTCCGAAGACCCAGTGCAGTGTCACGGTGACGGTAGGGTCCCGGTAACTCTCCGGAGGGATGTCTTCTCCTAAAAAAGGGCCATAGCTAAAGAAGGGGATCAGTTTCACCAGGTCTGTGGCAGAGAACAACTTCACAGTCTGTGGCAGAGACTGTGCACCTAGTTAAACTTGCTGAAGAATCTGAGCAAACATCTGTAACGTTTGTGCCTGAACCTCTTCCACACCTTGTGCTGTTCTGTTTCTTGCTCCAACCTTTTCCTATCAGACTGTGTTATTGGCTAAGAGAAGATAAACTCTGAGTTGGAGTTTCAGCTGGTGTGGACATTCACTTTACTGGGAAGTTAAAGACTTGTCTCTCCCTCAACATAGAGGTGAGAATCAGGCTCTGGAGGTTTTCATGTTCTGACCGTGGAAGACCCAACAACAACACCGCTCAACCTCTTATTACAGGAGGGTACGGGCTGTGCGGTGTGCCTCTCTCTTCCTGTGAGGAGCCAAAGTTAATGCAGGTAGGAGTGGCGTCTGTGCGCTACAAATTTAAAGGAATATTAGAGCTAAAAAAAAAGCACTTGTGGGTTTAACCAATCTTTTTATATATATATATATATATATATAATTCTCCTCTACCGGGCCGTGGCAGGAGGTGTGTCCTATGCCTACATCTTTTTGCTAATAGGTGTCCCTCTTTCCCATCTTAGAAAGTTGGGAAGTATGAGTTTGGGTGGCACAGACAATGCCTGCCCCCATTTGCCATCAACAAAGTGTATGGCATCCGTAGATACACTAACAACAAAATATTGCCCCGGACATGTGTTTTGATTTAAAATGAATGCTGCTTTGTAACTTCTAGTCTCCTACATGCCTCCCACGGATATTGTGTGTCTCACAGTACTATAACGTCACTTGTTTTCACTGCTCTATACATATGTACATTTTCAGAGTCGTGTAATGCCCTGGGGACAATCCACACACATCTGTTTATAAGTTTATGAGTCAAAAGTAGTCATCTCCGGGCAGGCATCCATGGGAAATACTATAAATACAACATATTTGTGGATAAGAAACCTAGATGATTCTAATAAAAAGCAGTTATCCTTTCATTGGCATTGTGAAGACTCATCTATTAGAAGGCCTGATTCTAATCCTCTGTTTACAGAATGGAATTAACAAATAATGGATTTTCTTTTCCTTTAAACCGCATTGGTTTTTGAGACGTGACATTTAGCTATTTAAAATCGAGCTCTTGGGAAAAAAAATCCTCCTTTCGTAATAATACCTCTTGATATGAAAACATGCCCTGACCTTCTTTGCAGTACTCAGACCTTGTCTTTGATCCCAAGTTATACATCTATAGAACAGTATTTGACTGGAACAACCACAATACCAAACTTTACCACGAGATGGCAACAAGGGAAGGGGGAACCATCCAGATTTACTGAGCATGAATCAAAGGACGCTGGAAAATTTTATTTTAAAGCTGAATTCTAGGTAAACAGTAATGCCGCGTACACACGGTCGGAATTTCCACCAGCAAAAGTCTGATGTGAGCTTTTGGTCGGAAATTCCGACCGTGTGTATGCTCCATCGGACTTTGCTGTCGGAAATCTCGCCAGCAAAAGATTGAGAGCTGGTTCTCAATTTTTCTGACGGAAAAAAATCTGATTTTCCAATCGTCTGTAGCAATTCTGACGCGCAAAATTCCTACGCATGCTCAGGAACAATTTGACGCATGATCAGAAGCATTGAACTTCATTTCCTCGGCTCATCGTAGTGTTGTAAGTCACTGCGTTCTTGACGGTCGAAAGTTCAGAGAACTTTTGTGTGATCGTGTGCATGCAAGCCAAGCTTGAGCGGAATTCCGTTGCAAAAACCATCCAAGGTTTTTCCGACGGAATTTCCGCTCGTGTGTACGGGGCATTAGGCTAACATGGCATAGACTTAGCACAGGACTGGACAGATATCACCCAGAAATAGGAGCCATCTTTAAAACACCTAGGAGCCAGCATTATATAACCTGCATATGACTATATAGGCATTGAAAAATACAAAGTAAAGCAAGAGTTAAATATAAAAAATTTGTTCAGTTCATTTTGAAAAAACTGAAAATTAAAGTGGAAATTCAAGGCTCTGCCCCCCTCCTGCACAGACATTATGGCGCGTGCCCAGGTATGGCGAAAGGCTCTGCCTGGCTGTCACGTCCCGATAGAGCCTACTGAACAGAAACAGCGACTGGGGAGCAGTGAAGAGGCAGCTCTTCAACACATGGGCCACCAGAAAGGTAAGTATATTTTCTCTTCTTTAATTATTTTTGTCGCTTTTAATCACATGACTTTAGTGGTTTCTTCAACCTATCTTAAAAAAAGTATCACTTTTGTACTATATTCAGTTCCTGGTGGGACAAGGTACATGTAATACTTTGTCCCATATTCCTTAGTGCAACCTTGTCTCCCTCTGCATTCCTCATGCTGGTGCTTGCCTTGGGCAAGTGCAAGGAGTCAGAGACAGGTGCCAGCTAGCAAAGAAAATGTCTCCTTGCTTGCTGAGGTGTCGGGAATCTATGCATTACAGAGACACCCTGCCCGACATCACAGCTAGTGTTACAGAGCATCTAGGAAAATTGGACCAAGTACTACATGTACTTTATGCCAGCGGGAACGGAATACAGTAAAAAAAAATCGATACTTCTTTAAGATTTTGAGGAGTCTTAAAAAAAGCTTCCAGAGACAACTTAGATAAATTAAGTGAAATTTGGTACTGTAAACAACTATGCAACAACCCAGATAGCAAGGATAACTTGCCAAAAATTTGTGGCAGTGTTGAATTGTATGTGAAACAAAGTATAATCATTATAATTACCGTATTTATCGGCGTATAACACGCACAGGCGTATGACACCCAAACTTTAAGAGGGAAGTTTCAGGCAAAAAAAAATTTCCACAGCCCCCTGCGTATAACACGCAGGCACAGTTTACCCTCTATTTTCAGGGTAAAAAAGTGAGTGTTATACGCCAATAAATACAGTGTATATATAATCAGTGCAAACACTACTGTGTAAATTGATTACCTTCAGCTAGACTTATTGTGATTACTGCAAACACCTATCAAGCATTACTGCCAACACCTATGTATCAACATATAACTCTCAAAAAATTAAAATAAACAAAACTGGTGTAGCGCAACCAATGAAAAACACAATCAATGTAAAAATAGAGTCCCAACAATGTGAAAGTTCCACCGTTTGTGCAACACAAGGTCATAGTTCATGAAATTAAAAATTCATAATATCCAGTGACTTCAGTGACCTCTGGTTGGAATGCCTGCTAATCTACAAATATTGACCCCACTACAGAGTCCCAAACACCTGATAGTATGTCTCTCAGAGTGCCACGGGATAGATCCTCCTCCTGGCATCCCTCGACCACGCTGACCTCCTCTTGGGATCTTGATCAATCATGTATGGCCATACAGTAGCTCATCAGAGAGCCATGGCCATACGTAGTATTTTTTTTTTTTTTATATCAATGTGGAGAGTTGATGATATGCATGTTTTATACATATCTATGTGAGTATTTTTATCCCTGTGTGTATTTTATATAAATACTCGAAGCAGAGAGCACTATGGTTTCCCCTTGTTTTTATATGGCCATACACAATTGATCAAGATCCCAGGAGGAGGTCAGCGTGGTCCAGGGACGCCGAGAGCAGGATCTATCCCGTGGCACTCTGAGAGACATACTATCAGGTGTTTGAGACTCTGTAGTGTGGTCAATATCTGGAGGTGAGCAGGCATTCCAACCAGAGGTGGTGGTCACTGGATATTATGAATTTTTTATTTCATAAACTATCACATTGAGTTGCACAAATGGTGGAACTTTCACAATGTTGGGACTCTATTTTTGATTTTACAGTGATTGTGTTTTTCATTGGTTGCGCTACACCAGTTTTGTTTATTTTTAAATGTTGAATTGTAAGTCTGTTAACTTGCTGCACATTTTCACTAGCAAGTTGTACACTTGCAGAGCACTTGAAGCACACGTTCTAGATGACACTTTCCAAATTCATGGCAAATTTGCATGGCAAGTCTCTAGCAAGAGCAAAGTAGAATTGGTGAGTCTACAGCAAGAGCTCTCAGCAAAAGTGACCTCTGTGGTGGGATGACTATTGTACATCATAACTGAACCAGAACTTGCAGAATGTTTGCAAAGAAAGTTGATCTGAAGTCATGTAATTTGGACAAACTTGTGAAGCCTGGCAAGTCTAGGAAAAGCTAAGCAAGTCGTTTTCAAACTTGCAGCACTATCGCTTGCTATCTGGGAAGGAGAGGGAGTCATCCTGTCCGATATTATAGGTTGTAGGACATCACTAGTTTTACAGAGCATCTGGGAAGATGGGACAAAGTACTACATGAGTTTTGTACCATTAGGAACTGAATAATGTAATGTAATGCTGCTTCTTTTTTAGGATTCTGAGAAATGACTTGCATATGTTTTCAGAGATAATTTAGATAAAAGAAGTGAAATCTGGTGCTGTATGTAAAACATGCATAATACAGCTTTCATATGCAAAGAGGAATAAGCTAAGAGCATCTGGGTGAAACAGCAATTACTCAGTAAAAAAAAAAAAAAAAAATGTGAATATATACATACACAGTAGAAGGGAATACTGCCTCCCACACTAGAAATACAAATTAAGTAATATTTGTGCTTTATTACCATAGTGATTCATTAAATATATTTACACAGAAGGCACATGTCCTTAAACAGATTGATTATTTAAAAGGACAATATAATTGCACAAATCAGCCGCTCGCATTCTTAAGATCCCCTGCCGCTGTGAAGTGTGTGTGTAAAAAGAATTCAGTTAATGCAATTTGTAAATTGCTGGCAAAAATAATTTTCCAGAGCCACACAGCTTTGCTCCTGTCCAGAGAGTATGAAGGTTACATATAAACAGATTACATTATATGAAATAAACAGTCTTTCCCATACAACATTGGAATCAAGGCTCGCAATTAGATGTAAGCCTACACCGTTCTAAAAGGTTAAACATCTATCAGCAATGTCAGAAAAATACAATACAAGAAATTCCTGTGCATGTTTTATTCATTATTATATTATTTAAAATAGTAACTGTTGGAATTAGGCAGGGAATTAGGCAATTAGGCAGGGAACTGTATTTTCAGCCTTCAAGTACCATCACTGAGCAGGTTATCTTATGAAATATTTATATTTATTTTATGTCTGACACTATATTTGGAGAGTCAGTGGTCACTTGAAGTCTGCCATTTACTGGCTGTCAGCTGCCTGACCTCCCCAGATGGGACACAATGAAGATGGGAGACAGTGTGTGAGGTCTAGTTGACGGGCCAGCAACTGTCAACTCAGGTTATTCCTGACAGCTGCCGAAATGGAAGTTTTTATATGTCTACTCTGACAGGTTACTTTTAATTTCTCAGTGGATCATAATCAAGAATGTACCCCATACTAAAAAAAAAAAAAAAATGAAAAAAAGAAAAATGAACATTTTGTATAGTTATCTCAGATTTTGAAAGTACTACACTAACAAATATGCATAAGAAAGAGATGTAAAAAGTAACCCCCTTATGTAATGAACATATAATCAATAAATGGTAAAAGCAAAACGAGCACAACAGTAGGACTGGGGTTGTAATGACCTGACTGTTTCTGAGCATACACGCCGGATGCTGCTGGGAGAAAGTTCATGCTTTACTTTGTCCATGGCTTAGGGCAGGCGAGATGCATTTCATGCTCTCTGCCCAAATGTTATCTCAAGCACAAATTAAAATTCTGTTGTCACGCTTCCATGCACAATGTAGACGTCCAGTAAGCCTTTCCGCATCATCTTTACATTTATCCAATCAATTCAAGCGAACATTCAGAACAGGCACAAGCTATTGTAACACTGTATCCTTCTCCTCTAGGTCCTGCATAATTTCAGTGCATTTTTATACAGTACTGCCAGTTGATATTTATTGATCATGCAATGCACGAAACATAAGTCTGATAGAATAATTTTTTAGCATGAAACAGCTCTTTTATCCATGCAAGATGGCTTGGCTCCAGGGCTGAATAATTAGAGAAGGGTAAATTAAAGAGGTAAGGTAAGGGAAAAATAATAGAATTATCTATCTCTATGGTAAGATGTGTACTTATATTTTCTTTCTTTATATAGTATATCTATATATATTATATTTATACTTTAAATTTTCCCAGCAATAATCTATGAATTTTATAAAGGTACAGACTGACAAGCAGACATGCTTCCCAATGCTCTAGTTTATTACAATCCAGTTGGCAAGCAATTGCAGGTCAATTTAGCAAGTCTTTTAGACCCAGTATGAGGGTCTAATAAATGCTACAAAATGAAATGTAGAGGTGTGGATTACTTTAAAAATTTTAATGAGCCCTCCCTAATGAAAAAAAACCTCAGAGGCACAAGTTTCTCACCACTGTCTTGGTCGGGCAGTGTTTTGGTAACCCTGGTATGGTTTAGTTTACTACTGCACCACAGTTCCCATAGAAAAGAGATTTAACCTCCAAATACAAAAAGGCTTCTTCACAGTTAAGCCTCGTACACACGACCGGTTTTCTCGGCAAGAAAACTACTGGGAGAGCTTTTTGCCGAGAAAACTGTTCGTGTGTATGGTTTCCCGACAGGAAAACTGCCGGGAATCTCGACGAGAAAAATAGAGAACCTGCTCTCTATTTTTGTCGTTGGGATTCTCGGCAGACTGTTTCCTGACGAGAAAAACGTTCGTGAGTATGCTTACCTGTCTCAGGTAAGCCCGCGCATGCTCGATGAGACTTTGACGCATGCGCAATAGCATACAAGGGTAGTGTAGGGTGTAGCAAGATGGCGGCGACGGCATTGAATGTGACAAGCGCCGGCTCATCGTAGTCGATGACGTCACCGCGTTCTTGCCATTCAAAAAAACGGCGGTTCTTTTGAATTGGTGTGTGTGTACACTCATCGAGCTAGGCAAGCTTGACAGGAATCCCGTTGAGAAAACCGACGTTTTTTTCCCAACGGGATTCCCACCCGTGTGTACAGGGCTTTAGAGCTGTGAAAATGTGGAATAGACTCCCTGAAGAGCTGGTTCTGGCCAGCCCAGTACAGTAGATTGTTTAAAAAATGGCCTGGATTCTTTTCTCAATGCACTAAAATATAACTGGAAACATATTTTAATAGGTATTAGCACAAGCAGTAGTTGATCCGGGAAATATCCGATTGCTTCCTGGGGAATCAGGAAGAAATTGTTTCTCCCGCTGGAGCAAATTGTATCATGCTTTGTTGGGTTTTCCTGCAATTCTCTGGATCAACTATGGGTATATAATTGTGTGTATGGAGGTTTTCTCTTTGTGTGTGTATTTTTTTCTATTGGTTGAACTAGATGAACGCTTTTCAACCAAACTAACTATGTAGCTAGAATCTCTTTAAATATTTAGCAGAAATATGCTGTACGCATTAGAATAATATTGTTCCAGGGTATAGAGCTTACGTCACTGCCCTGGCAGGGTAGCAACCTAGAGACCAGAGAAGCTGGTGCATATGCCCTTCCCTGCTGTACATGTGCTCAAAGCTAGTATAATGGCCAATCTCTCTACATGTTGATTGGCAAGCTGTTAAATTCCTCCAGATGTAAATAGTGCCCCATTGTTCTTTCTAAAGCCCTTAAAGTGAATAACTCTACCCCCCTCCCCAGCACTTTAATCTCCCCTTCTCGAGAGAGAATACATTCAGTTCCTCTAATCTTTCCCTATAGCTGAGCTCCTCTATGCCTCTTATCAGTTTTGTTGCCCTTCTTTGTACTTTCTCCAGTTCCCAAATATCCTTTTTGTGAACTGGTGCCCAAAACTGAACTGCATATTCTAACATGGAAAAGACTGGCTTGGGACATTTTATTTCTTCATTATTGCTAGGATGAAGAGTGTTAGGAACAGTAGAAAGAGCCGGTAACACTGAAATACTTGAAGTGTAGTTTATTGGTACATCAGAGTGACAATAAAACAAAAGCACTGGCGCGTTTTGGCAGAAGCCTTAGTGGCTATGTAGTCACTCTGATGTACCAATAATCTACACTTTAAGGATTTCAGTGTTGTCGGATCTTTCTACTGTTTATGACATTGGAGTGTGATGGCATACATCGAGCTCAGGCACCTGTGAGTGAATCTGGTGCATGGATTGGGTTGTCCCTGCAGAGAGCGCTATTACCTTTCTATCTTCCACGAAGAGTGTTAGGAATAGGCAAATTGGGAAAATTTGGCTGCATTTTGGGCAAGGGAAAATAGACTCCAGTCAATTATGTACATTTTGAAGTTAAACTCAAACCGAGGACACAGCCTGCTTGCAGCGCAAGTCTACTTGCCCAAGTAAAATGTTAATATTGGAGTTAATTCTGTGGGCCTGGTTGCCTTGCTTTCTATTTTCCTACATCTGTCACTATTTTCTGAATGACACTCAGAAACCTCAAACCAACCACATTCATACAGAATTCATACAGAAGTCCAACAAAGTTTTGACGATTCATAAAAACAACATCCAACTTGTGTCAGGGGGGCAAACCGTGCTCCCCCTTCATCAGGGCTCAGTAATATTTGCAAACATTTAAATGAACTCAGGGAAGCAGATGACCGATAAATCCAAAGCTTGTGAGGTAGAATTATGCAAGTAAAATGGTTCCAATAACCCCCTTCCCCCCCAAAAAAATATCTTGCATTGTTAGCTTTTATTAATTTTCATTCAACTGCTAATTATTCTGTTCTAAACCAAGCCTTGCCTTGATTTGGTGTCTGCTGTGATCTGATTGAACGTCAAATACATATTCTAAGAAATCAGTTTTGCACCTCCTTTCAGGCCTTGGGAAACAGTGTCCACTGAGGCTCATCTTATAATTTCCTTAGAAGAAAATGTGTACATGTATTATGCTAAAACATAACTCCAGAGAAAATTTAAAGCAGTATTCGGAAATAGCTCTATTGGAAGAAAGGCTTGCAGGTTTTTATGGATTCCTTATCAGTGCTGGGGGAAATAACCTTTTAGTTAAGTTGATTTTAAAATACTTTCCAAACTAGAATGGAACAGGAAGAATAAACAAGTGATCTATAGCCTCTGACCTATGGTAGCATATTCATTTGTTATTTTTATTATTCGTTGGGTGTATTGTTGACTAGCACAGAAGAATTGCACTTGTCAATGCAGGGGGAAAAAAAACACATTCTATAGATTATGAAAATTACATCAGATCAATGAGGATTCTGCTTCATCTCATATTGATAATCCCTTTCATTAGCGGTCTGTCCCACAATGACATTGCCCATGGACATTCTGATTTTCCATGGTTGTAACAAAATTAGATGATTATCTGGGTGTAAAAGTAAATCCACTGGGTAGTGGCAGGACAGGTTTTACACAGGACATGATTTTTACAGTAAATCAGATATAGTTGAATCTAGGTGGGATTTACGTTCAAACATGAGACTATTTTTTAAAGTGATTTACAGTTTTGCATGCATTTCATTGGTAAAATAATTACATAAAATAATTACAGTCATGAGAAAAAAAGTTTTAGGAATCTTTAAAAAGTTTCTGGGATCTGTCCAAATGTTTTGCTTTGGTGTCCTAGTTTTGCACCTAAATAGGAGTTATATTATAATGCCTTTACATACAGTAGCACCAGCCACAATAGATCAATCATTCTCTGAACCATGAGAATATTATTAAACATTTCCCTATCACAGTCACATAATGCCAGCATTATAGAACATTTCCACGGATACAAAAAGGACTGAAAGATGGACAAATGACTCTATAGCCAATAAAGACAGTAAGCTGTATAAGTACAGTATTTATCGGCGTATAACACGCACAGGCGTATAGCACACACCCTAACTTTAAGAGGGAAGTTTCAGGAAAAAAACTTTCCACAGCCCCATGCCTATAACACGCAGGCACAGTTTACCCTCTATTTTCAGGGTAAAAAAGTGAGTGTTATACGCCAATAAATACAGTACCTACAACTGCAATATAGAAAGCTCACAATCTCATCAAATTTTATTATAGGCCACATTTTGGGCAATGTGTAATTTTACCTAAACCTGCAGTAATCCTAACATAGTTCTTAGTAGACACTTCTAAACATCTGGCACCTTCAAGTTTCTATGCATAATCTTCATATACCATCTAGAACAGGGGTCTCCAAACTGTGGCCCTGGGGCCAGATGTGGCCCTTTGCCTGCCTTCATATGGCCCTTGGGGCACACTTCATCCCACTGATATTAGATCCTATTCTGCCCTCTGACACCAAAAATAGGGTGCAATTTCTCCCAAAGACACCAACAATGGGGCACTATTTCTCACCCTAATACCAAAGATGGGGCACGGTTTTCTTTCACTGATGCCAGCAAAGTTTTCTACTCCCGCTGGCCACAGTGCGGCCCCCCTAAAGTCTGAAGGACAGTAAACTGGCCCTTTGTTCAGAAAGTTTGGAGACCCCTGATCTAGAACATCCCAATAGCCTCAAAACCTGAGTCACTCTATCATTCACATATCAAATGTTTTAATAAGGTAGTGCTTTGGCCCTCATCCCGATTATGATTTTGAGACTGGCTTCACATCAGATCGGCCATCTGTTGGCATAAGGTGCAATAATAAACCATGCACGTTAGTGCATTGTTATGCCAATAGTTTTTAACTAAAAGACTGCAACGAAGGACACTGCAATGCATGTTAAAGTGGTAGTAAATTCTCATATTTTATTTTTACCTACAGGTAAGCTAATAATGAAGCTTATCTGTATCTCCTATATGTGTACCGGGTAGGAGATATTCTAGTGAGCAGCAGCCAGTGCCGCATGCCCTTTGAAGGAAAGGCATACGCATGAGCAGGAATGACGTCATCGTGGCTCACCCAATCAAGCGGTCACAGCCTGTGAACCCAGAGGGGAGACCAGGTGAAGATGGAAGCCTCTGCAGCGGCCACAGCGCACCACTGGAAGGCTTCATTTTCAGGTAAGTCCTTCATAGTGTGCTAGTATGCAATGCATACTAGCACATTATGCCTTTGCCTTGAAGGGGGAAAGAGTTTACGGCCGCTTTCACACAATGTCATGCTTTGTGGTGTACTGCGTCAGAAGAAATACCAAGGGTGCATTACGTGGCTTGTTGTGGTGCATTGGTAGCCCATTTAAACGAATGGGTTGTCTTAATTCAACACATTAGCATGTGAAATAATGCATTGTTTAACAGGTGTTAACTCAATGCACCCAACCACACAGATATGAATGGGACCTAAAATCCTGGATTTCCCATTACGCTCTGTCCTAATGACAATGGTCACCAGGGCAAATGGAGAGGGTGAAACCCCACTATTGGAGACACAGATAGAACCTTTTTTTTTTTTTTTTAATCAAATAGGGTTTTATTGAAAAACAACAAAAACAACATGAATA
Source organism: Rana muscosa (assembly GCA_029206835.1). Classification (NCBI taxonomy): domain Eukaryota; kingdom Metazoa; phylum Chordata; class Amphibia; order Anura; family Ranidae; genus Rana; species Rana muscosa. The sequence continues at coordinate 169,640,131 of CM055123.1, forward strand.
AATGCAGTACAGTACACCCATTCATTTTACAAATTGGTCTTACATCATCAAACCATTGATACATGCCAGAAACTTCACTTTTGCACCCCACTACATAGTATTCCATGGGACATGCCCATCTGAGCAGCCCACATTTGGGGATATATCTAGCCATCACTTTTTAAATTATAATGACCTCTCCACCACCCGTCCATTACATGTGACTGGCATCACCATTGCCTCACTCCGCCCCCTGTCCTCCTCCCTCCCTTTATAGTAACAGGCGGTCCATGATTAGATCAACCGGAGCTAACCCAGGGACATTCAGCCAGCATGCCCAAATGTTTTCCAATTTCTTCACACTCCCCCCACAGATAGAACCTTAAATGGGCTCTACCCTTGTCCATACTGTAGCCATAAGAGTAACTCCACTTTTGTGGAAAAAATATAGCAAATAGAAAAATAGCATATCTAATTGCTACACAAGCCATGTTGCAGTTTACAGTTATTAAAATGTACCTTTCCTTTTCAATATACAGCACTCTAATTGTATGTAACATTTTATTGCAATACGGCAACCTAAAAACATTCTGTTTACCACTGGTTTGCAGAACGCATCCAGAATTGTCATTTCTTGATTGTGTGACTGGCTCACTTATTTTCCTAGAAGTCAAATATTAGGCACCTCCTGCTATACCCAGTGCAATTAGAATTTCAGTTTTGGTGAGATAATACCCAAGGGTTAAATACTTCTAAAAGGATGCAGACACTGCAGCTTTTCTCATTACAACACTGAGAGTGCACCAGCTGATTATAATAAACCAGTCCCTCCCATTCAGAATCAGTCTGCAAAAGAAAACAGGTATTTCTTCAGGGCACAAAAAGGTATGATTTAACACTCTTGCAATATACATCGATCACCCAGAGGGGGTTGTTTTTTTGTCAACACTTTAAGGATTATAATTTTATTTTATTTTCAGGTTTTCATAAAACAATGTTCCTGTTGTGTATTACAAGGGCAGAACATTCCAAAAGCAAAGGGCCACCATAGCTTATTACTGGAACTGTTTACTGAACAAAAGAACCCCTTAAGCCCTGTACACACGACCGAATTTCCCCGGCAGGAAAACTGCCAGGAGAGCTTTTGGCCAGGAATCCCGGCCATGTGTATGCTCCCTAGCAGTTTTCCCAACAGGAAAACTGCCGGAAAAAAATAGAGAACCTGCTCTCTATTTTTCTGTCGGGATTCCCGGCAGAGTGTTTCCTGCAGAGAAAACCGGTCGTCTGTATGCTTACCTGAAGGGGAAAAAAAACATGCAGGCTCGATAATAATTTGACACATGCGTGGTAGCATAGAACGTAATTTAGCCGGCTCGTCATAGTCTTTGACGTCACCGCGTTCTTGCCAATCAAAAAAACGGCGGGTCTTTTGTGTGGCCGTGTGTATACATGGCTTTTCAAGGCAAGCTTGGCAGGAATCCCGTCAGGAAAACCGACGGTTTTCAAACAGACGGGATTCCCGGCCGTGTGTACAGGACTTAAGGCTTCATGTACACGGGACATTTTTACAACCTCTCCTGAACGATTTACCATGACAGATAGTAACCGACGTTTAAAACATCCGTTTTGCGGCGTTTACATGCCGCGTTTAGAAGCATTTTTTTTTATGTTTTTTTTTTCAAATAGCTAAAAATGAAAAATGCCTGTAAACCAAACGCGGCTACACACGAGTTACCACAGCTGTTACAGGCATTTGGCGTTTCAAATGCCCCTGAACATCCATCCTGAACGCATTTTTTTGCATTCCAAAAAATTCTTCTCAACTGCCTAGAAACGACTACTGTGTACATGTACTGATAAGATAACTTAGGAGAGTTCAGGGGCAGCTGAAAAAAATGTCCAACTGTTCCTAAACGTCCGTTTACCAGCAGCAGTGTAAATGAAGCCTAAGCCACTGCTTTTCCCAGTAGTTAACTTCTGTATTGACTTTGTGGGTGAAGTTTAATCTGTTATTGTTCTGCTTGTTGTCACTGTTTTCTGACAGCACTAATTGTCTAGCTGAAGTCCTGTCTCTTATTTAATTCTGTGCAAGTGCAAACAAAATACAGATTTGTATGCTGACAGCAAAGAGCTTTTCTACAAATAAGTTAATTCTATTTGATTTGATTTTGTAATATTTAAAGCTTCATAAAATGCCCTCCAACGAGGATTAACACCCTTGCAGTGTTACAGAAAGATTCTGTTGTTAATTTGCGCATCATTAGCGGATTAAAGCTCCCGGGCCCCTCTGGCATGTGCTTTGTCACCCACTCCATGGCAGATTCCTTTTCCACTTTTGGTGCACAGAAGTTTTGTAGCCCTGTTGTGGCCATTAGGCTTCATGTACATGGGACGTTTTTACAACGGCTCCTGAACGATTTAACTTGACAGACAGTAACCCACGTTTAAAACGTCCGTTTTGCCGCATTTTGCCGCGTTTGCGATTATAAGCGTTTAAAAAAAAAAATGTCCAAAAACGAAACACGCCTATAAACGAAACGCTGCTAAATGCGGTTTGGCGTCTGAAAACATGGAAATCTTCGGCGTCTGAACCCATTTTTTTGCTTTTAAAGAAACGCTGTTAAACGCAACTGCCTAAAAATGAGACAGTGTACATGGTTACATAGGATAACATTGAATGAGTTCAGGGGCAGTTGAAAGAAGCGGCCAACTGCCTCTGAACGTACGTTTAGCAGCGTCCCGTGTACATGGGGCCTTAGTCACACCTATCTGCTGCCAACTCCAGGTTACTGTTGAATCTAGAGTCAATCAAATAGCAATACTTTTGTATACTCTATAAAATCATAGACATAAGCTCCTAGAAGCTTTATAACAGTGATAATTCTCTGATGAATATTTTTGATAAGTTGTAACTTATCTGAGGCTTTGTTATATCTTTATTATCCATTTTAGATTCCAGCCTCTATTGACCAAGCTATAAATTGTTATTTACATCACTAATCCTAAAACAGACTATGCAAAATAGGCTATTTTCAGTTATTTTGTGGAGCAATAGTCGTTTATTATACCTTGACATGTTACTTTCTAGCACTGTGATTTGTTAGGCCTCATACACACGGCCGGTTTTCTCGTCAAGAAACGACAAGAAAACTGCTGGAAGAGCTTTCTTGCTAAAGAAAAACGGCCGTGTGTACGAGGCTTTCAGGTTTCTCGTCAAGAAAACTGCCCAGAATCTCGACGAGAAAAATAGAGAACCTGCTCTCTATTTTCTCGTCGGGATTCTTGTCGGCCTGTTTCCCAACGAGAAACCCGAGCGTGTGTATACTTACCTGTCGCCATGGAAACCCACGCATGCTCGAAATGACTTTGACGCATGCACGGTAGCTTCCAAGGCATAGGTAGGGTGAAGCAAGATGGCGGCGACGGCATAGAATGTGACGAGCGCATGCTCGTCATAGTCGATGACGTCACCGCGTTCGTGATATTCAAAAGAACGGCGGTTCTTTTGAATCGTACAATCGTGTGTACACTCGGCCGGGACAAGATTCTTGTTCAAGAATCTCGTCAGGAAAAATGACAGTTTTTTTCCTGACGAGATTCTCGCCCGTGTGTACGAGGCTTAAGACTTTAAATAAACAAATTTGACAAGGAATCTAGAGTCAAGATTGCTTTTCCTTCCAGTGAGGAGCAGTACTTTATTCAGAAAAGAAATTCCTGGGGATAAATAATACATTACCTTCTCTCCAAAAATTTCCCCTTGTCCTGCCACATGGAGCTGCTCATCAACCACAATCATGTTTTTTTTTAAATTCAGACTAGTCATTATTTGCACAACTACTTGTTTCTGGTATATGCCAATCCTGTGCTGTGATACATGTATAGGCTAGGGTTGCCACCTGTCCGGGATTCACCCGGACAGTTTGGGTTTTGAATCATGTTTCCGGGTTTCAGACCACCTGAAACCCGGACACATTATTCAGACTGGACTCTGGCTTCCCAGCAGTGTTGCTGTCTGCAGTTGTCTAAGTGGAGAGTGTAATGTGTTCTCAGTGTTCCCCTTAAATCAGGGTTCCAAGAGCATCCCTTAGGTCAGAGTTTCCAGAGTTCTCCCATACATCAGTCTGCAGAGTCCCCCTTACAGTGTAAAGAAACTCTGCAAGTTCAGATGTAAAAGGGGAACTCTGCGGATTCAAGGGAAACTCTGTGTACTCTGAATTAAGAGGGGACTCTTGTGATTAACTTCATATGATTATAAATGTTATTTAATCACAAAATATATGTACTGCATAGTATATACTATAAAAAAAATAATAATTGCTGTGTGACGCTAAAGCGTTCGGGTTTGACTTGAAGAAAAGATGGCAACCCTAGTATAGGCATGTGCCACAGGTCTATTACCTATACCAGCCTTTATGAACCTTGTTAACACAGAGGAACCATTGAATTATTTTTCTGGGCTCAGGGAACTCCTGCAAATAATTACTATATCAACAGCTAATGATACATTAGTGTGATGGTTACTGGGAATAATACTCCTTCCATTTGTGGTCAGTGGGAAGGATCCCTCCTTACAGATACCTAAAAACAAAACATTTCTGTCAGTGGTTACTAGTCTAAGAGAAGGAAGCTGCTCATTATTCAAGGAACACAGAGCAACCTCGGTTTTAAGCAGTAGGATTTTTGGTAGCACATTAGGAATTTTGTTATTTAACCTTTGGAGGAACCCTAGAGATCCCTAATTGAGAAAGGATGACCTAAACTGGGCACAAGCAGGTTCCAGAGAAGTTCATCAGCCTCAGATGCTTGATATGTTATCCGAGGAAGTAGGAAATGCAATTGCACTCAAAGAGTTGAACCCTCACTTCCACTCTTTAAAGCGGAGTTCCACCCAAAAATGGAACTTCTGCTTTTCGGAATTCTCCCCCCCTCTGGTGAACATTTGGCACCTTTCAGGGGGGAGGGGGAGCAGATACCTGTCTAATGCAAGGCTTCACATCCTGATTCCCTTACCGAAGATGGCGGCAGCAGCACCTGAGAGCCGAGGGACAGATTGGCTTCGGGTGCCGACATCGCAGGCGCCCTGGACCGGTAAGTGTCCATATTTTAAAAGTCAGCAGCTGCAGCATTTGTAGCTGCTGACTTAAAAACAAATTTGGGCGGAACTCCGCTTTAACAAGAGAAGGGACAACATATTGGCTGCCATGTATGAACTGCTTTCTTTTACCTGATTACCTACTAAAATATTATGATCACAAAATGTCAAAGAGGTGACTTTCCTTATTTTAGAGAGATCTACTTTTACTTCTTAACCACTTGCTGACTGTACAACTTTTATATACGGCAGCAAGGTGGCACTGCTGCGCTGGATCGCATACCTAGTACGTGATCGGACACTTCCAGGTAAGGGGTATGCATGCACGCTGGCGGTGGCCTGCTCCCACTATGATTATACACAGTTGGAGCTGATCAGTGGGTACCGCAGACTCCATGTCCGCAGGCACCCATTGATCATCCAGCCCAGGGGCAGGACAGCGGTCTGCCTATGTAAACAAGGCAGATCACCATTCTTATAGGAGGGAAGGCATGTATCATGTGTCTCTGCAAAGCAGGGACTAGGATCCAGGTCTTCCCCTAGTAAAAGCACCTCCCACAGTACACTAAAGCACTGGCTAGGAACACAGTTAACCCTTTGATCGCCCCTGATGTTTAACACCTTCCCAGACAGTGTCATTAGTACAGTGACAGTGCATATTTTTAGCACTGTATTAGTTTCACTGGTCCCCAAAAAAGTGTCAAAAGTGTCAGCTAGTGTCCGACTTTCCGCAGCAATATCGCAGTCCCTCTATAAGTCACTGATCGTCGCCATTACTAGTAAGAAAAATAAATAAATAAAAATATCCCATGGTTTGCAGACGCTATATCTTTTGCGCAAACCAATCAATATACGCTTATTGGGATTATTTTTCCCCAAAAATGTAGCAGAATACATATTGGCCTAAATTGATGAAGAAATCAGTTTTTTTCCATTTTTTTATTGGATATGTTTTATAGCAGAAAGTAAAACTTTTTTTTATTTTTTTTAATTGTCGATCATATTTTGTTTATTGCGCAAAAAATATTGACTAAACATCTATATCATTTTGCTAATAAGCATTCCTCTGTAATGCATTGCTGCTATTTTGAAGCAAGCATTCTAGAATCTACCATGTTTATGGAATGCAGATTCCAACATGACTTGTGATGCTAAGCACAAGGAGCTGAGGACTTATGTAATGGGATACCCACAAATTTCCAAACAGTTACTTATTTTAAACAGTTTCATCAGCTCTACCACCCTTTTCTTGAAAGGATTACCAGATAGAAATAAAAACTGACAGCTAAGATAAATCTAATTTTGCATGCATTACATCACTATTATTTTTACATACCAGATTTTAGTGAATATCAATGATAAGAAGAGGGCAATTTACAAAACTTTTCTAAATATAGAATTCACAAGGCGTCCAAAGTGTCCCTGTGCTATTAGGTAGGAGTGGGCTCCCTCCAGGCAAACCTGCCCTTAGTTATCCACTGCTATATACAGTATGCTCCAACTTGGAGATGTGAACTGTTACACAGGGTCAATTTGTTTTTGTTTTTTGCAGGCTAGCTAGTAAGTGTGCTGGAAAATGTTCTGTTTGTGATTTGCAAAGCCCTTCAATGTGTGCCTTACTGCAGAGGTTAGTTAAAGTTTGGGGTTGTTGCCACCTTTATACACAGCTTTTTGGCTGGGTTTGGCATGGGGACACATTGGGGACACATGGGGACTGTAAGCCAGGCCTTCTCATACAACATCAGTGCCTGATCGCACACTCCCATAGACACACTCCTAAACCTTGTGGACAGCCCTCCCAGAAGAGTTGAAGCTGTTATAGCTGCAAAGTGTGGGCCAACTCACTATTGAACCCTGCGGATTCCATTAAAGTTCATGTGCGTGTAATAGCAGGTGTCCCAATACTTTTGGTAAGATAGTGTATATTTGCAAATGTGTGCAATTAAATTCTCTGTTTTTAACATTAATTGTTCTACAGGGTCAACTAAGTTTTTTTTTTGCAAGTGTGCTTCATTCATATGCCCCGGACACACGGTCGGGATTTCCGACGGGAAAAAGTCAGTCGGGAATCCCGACGGGAAAAAAGAGAACCGGCTCTCTATCTTTTGCGGCCATTTTTGGACGTTTTCCCGTCGGAAAAAGTCCGATGGAGCATACACACGGTCGGAATTCCCGACCAAAAGCTCTCATCTGACTTTTTTTCCGACAGGAAAACCGGCCGTACAGTTATGCTATCCCATTGCATCTAAAGGTATTTTTATATACAGAACTATATTCAATTTGAATGATTTATTGCTATGTCATTGCTTCGAATTCAGTAAAGGGAATGTATAGAGGTTTGTTCTTTATTTCTATCATGCTCAGTTCTAAAAATACATGTTCTTTAAAGCATATTTTTATTGGTATTTAATATTCTGTATGTTTATGTAGCGGGTATTTAAATTTGGGAGGGAGCATCTGGGTTAGTTAACCCAGATGTACTAATTGTTAGGGAATCTGAGAATCCCTTTTGTGGTTCTTGGAGGACTCTGGTGGTGCAAGTTTCCCTGTGGCCTGCAGGTGGCGTTGTCGCCCTGGGCCGGAGTTGAACCTGCACCGCAAGACTGTACCTTTTTGTCCTTTCCTGGCGCCGGTACAGCAGGGCGGGGAACCCGCTGTGACGCAAAGGGAGAGGAGTTAAAAGGGGCGGACGCCCTGACCTCAGGGTTCAGAGTTGAAGGACGCGGCCGCACCCAGGCACCTTCGGCCTGGGTGCTGGCGTTCCGGAGATCCGGGCCCAGGTGCCCTTGACCTGGCCGGAGCGAGGGATAGAGTCCATCCCAGGCACCTTAAGCCTGGGGTGAGGTACTATGGCCAAGACCTGGGGCCCAGTAACTTCGACTGGGTTCCGCAAGGGTGGAGGAGTCCAAGGGGCCCTAAGGTGTTGGGACCCGTATCTGAGGCGAGGAGGCCGGGGAGTGTAACCCTTCCGGATAGCCCGGTACAGTATTAATCCGGTGACGGTGGGGCCTCTGGTAACTCCCTTGGAGGGATGTCTTCCCCCTGACAGGGGCTGCAACGTAGCGAAGGTAACTCCAGTTCCTGTTCACTAGAGTCACTGGAAGAGACTCTGAAGCCAAAAAGTCAATTTAACAGCCACTGTGCTTAGCAACCGTTGGTGAAACCTCAACTGTTTTTTTTTTTGAGGATTGTGCCTTGACCTACTCCCCACCAATACTGGACTGTTCTATGGGTCTCAAACTGTCTGCTCACAAAGGACTATTTGTTTGCCTTTATGGAATAAATAAGTGTTGGACCTTTTTAGTGTGTGGTACTCCAATTACTGGGAGCAAAGGGGGTTATCAGCAGAACAGACTTGGCTCTGAGCATATACACAGCCCGGGTGTAATCTGATTCTGGCCTTCACCTCTACATGCAGTAATCTAGAGGACATGGGCCGTGGCGCACCTCGCTCTCCCCTTCAAAGTACCCCTAGACCGGAGCCAAAGTATCCACTAAAGAAGAGAGAGAGGGCTAGGCCACTACATTTACTGTATATAAAGATGCATATAAAGCACTTGACTTCCTTCCTCATGTTCCTATGAACTCATTCATGAATCAGAGTGATTGATCCCCCTCCATGACTGCCTCTTCAGATAATTATTTTAAGACCCCTTTCACACTGAGGCAGTTTTTTAGTTGTTTTAGCGTTAGAAATAGCCTATGTAAAGCGCCTAAAAACTGCCTCCCATGCCGCCCGAATGTGAAAGCCAGAGTGTTTTCACACTGGGGCGGTGCACTTGTGGGACGTCGAAAAATGTCCTGCAAGCAGCATCTTTGGAGCGGTTTGGGAGCGCTCCCAAAACGCCCCTGCCTACTGCAATGAATGTGTGGTAAAGGAAAAAATTGCACATAGAGAATGGGTAAGCTGCCAACAAACCACTAGACATATAGTGCAGAAATATAACAAAACAATAGTGTGGTGCTAAATCGTGAACATATGAAAAACATACATTGATCAAAAAATATTGAAAAAAACAACCAGTATACCGGAAGGTAAAAGTGAATAATATGGAGTGAAAAAATGTATTAATTAGCAAGATAATATCAAAAGTTCATCTTAGAAAATAAATAAATATGTGAAAGTCCTTCTTGTGCTGTTCAACTTGGGTCTTAAAGGTGCAATCAAAGTGATAAGGTTGGCACACTTACCAGACTTGGTGGACACATGTACCATACAGCACGTGGGTCAAATGGGCAGTCTCAGCGGATCCCACCGCAACAGGAACGATCCTTGGACAATGAACTCCACCAGATATTGAGCAAGGTGTTCAAGCATCAGAGAAACGAAGTCCAAAGTCTGCGATAAATTGCATTAGATGTTGTAGTGATCCATGGTGATATGCATAAAAAACAGATAACCGCACATAGTGTGACTCTGTATGATAGGTTTATTAATAAAAAAAAGGGGGGGGTTACACCTACAGAAAATCCAATAAAAACAAGCTTGTCATTAAAATGTAGGCTATTGCAACGATTTCACAAGGGTCTTCCGATGCGTTTCACCCTATTGGATACCCCAGATCAGGGGTCTCCAAACTGCGGCCCGAGGGCCGGATGTGGCCCTTTGCTAGCCTTCATCTGGCCCTCGGGGCAGTATTGCTCCCAACGATATGAGGCACTATTCCTCCCAATGACACCAACAATGGGGCACTTTTTCTTCCACTAATGGCAATCATGAAGTAATATTCCTCCTCCTACTGCCCACCAGCACTGGGGCCGTGTTTATTCTCACTGATGCTCAGCCCAGGGGCATTTTCTACCCCCACTGGTCAGAATCCGGCCCCCCTGAAGTCTGAAAGACAGTAAACTGGCCCTTTGCCTGAAAAGTATGGAGACCCCTGCCCCAGATGATGTCCAATAGGACAAAACGCATCGGAAGACACTCGTGAAATCGTTGCTTTAGCCTACATTTTAATGACAAGCTTGTTTTTATCAGATTTGATGTAAGTGTAAACCCCCCTTTTTTTATTATTAAAACCTATCATACAGAGCCACACTATGTGTGGTTATCTGTTTTTCATGCATATCACCATGGATCACTACAACATCTAATGCAATTTATCGCACACTTTGGACTTCGTTTCCTTGATGCTTGAACACCTTGCTCAATATCTGGTGGAGTTCATTGTCCAAGGATCATTCCTGTTGCGGTGGGATCCGCTAAGACTGCCCGTTTGACCCACGTGCTGTATGGTATGTGTTTCCACCGAGCCTGGTAAGCATGTCAACCTTATCACTTTAATTGCACCTTTAAGACCCAAGTCGAACAGCACAAGAAGGACTTTCACATATTTATTTAATGTCTAAGATGGACTTTTTATATTATCTTGCTAATTAATACCCTTTTTCACTCCATATTATTCACTTTTGCTTTCCAGCATGTTGGGTGTTTTTTTGCAATATTTTTGATTAATGTATGTTTTTCATTTGTTCACAATTTAGTGCCACGCTGTTGTTTTGTTACATTGCAATGAATTTGCAGCGCTTCCGAAGCGCCTAAAAAGCGAAAGCGCCTAAAAGCACCGCAACATGGGCGTTTTTAACTCCTTCTCCGGCTGCTAGTGGGGGTTAAATGCGCCCCGCTAGTGGCCGAAAAGAGCCACTTAAAGCACTGCTAAAACGAGCGGCGCTTTAGCCCTAACGCGGCTGCGGCCCCAGTGTGAAAGGGGTCTAAAAGGAGAGAGCCTGAGGCAAACAGCTTCTCCTGTGCTTCTTCTTAGAAAAAGTAGTGTTCTCTGTGAAGCCGGTGTCATGCATGTACATATTGTATTTCTATAAACCCTTTTATTCCCCAAGTATGTAAACAAAGCGATACCTTCATAATCCAGTCCACCAACTGTTTCAAATGCACTCTTTCTGCAACCTGAGCAAAGGTTACAGTTTTTTTAGGAATATGCAAATGTTTGAATTTTTATCAAAATTCAACTTGGAAGCTCTCACTGTGTCCTGTGAGGTGAGAGAGAGAGAGAGACCAGCACTGCTGCAGATGGGCACAATGCTGGATTGAGATATGACCCTGGAAAACCCTGATTGCAAAAAAGTTGGTACGTAAAATCTACATAAAAATAGAATGCAATGATTTGCAGATCTCATAAACTGTATATTTTATTCACAATAGAAAACATATTAAATATTTAAATTGAGAAAATATATCGCTGTAAGAAAAGAATATTAAGTAATTTTGAAGCTGATGGCAGCAACACGTCTCAAAAATTGTTGGGACGGGGCAACAAAAAGCTGGCAAAGTAAGTGGTACTAACAAGGACGAGCTGGAAGAACATTTTGATTTTTAGGGAGGAGAATGGATCTAAACCACTTCAAACTGTGTTGTTCCAATGGGATCACTTTAGATCCCATTTTCCTAATACTTACAATTTCATGAAAGGATTTTTTAATGGAGCACCATTTCTTATCCATTTTTTATCGTTTTTATGGCTTTTACTTTTTCTTATCCATTAATTTTCCTGTTCTCTTTTCCCTAGTATGCTTTCTTCTCCTTTCTCCTATGTTTCTTTCCTTTCCTTTATTTAAAGGGGTGTTCCAGGAAAAAAAATAATTAAAAGCCAGCAACTACACATACTGCAGCTGCTGGCTTTTAATAAATGGACACTTACCTGTCCTGCAGTCCCTCGATGTCAGCACCGCAGCTGATGTTTCCCCGCGGTGACGTCACGGCCACGTCACGGCCGCGGACGGACTCCCGGAAGTGGGAAGGGATACCTGTCTTTGACAGGTATCCTGTCCCCCCTCCGCCACCCCCCGAAAGGTGTCAATTGTAGCACCGGAGGGGGGGGGGAATCCGATGAGCGGAAGTTCCACTTTAGGGTGAGTGAGTGAGAACTTGTATAGCGCTGCAAATGCGAACTCAATCGCCTCAAGGCACTTGTCATCCAGTGTCGTTAAGATCCTTTAGAAGAGATGAGTGGAGCTCTGCTTTAAGTTACTACATTATGGTGTTAGATGTAACTATGGGAATGTCATCCGAAATGTAATATTCCTCCTTATGAGATACAAAAGGGTCTTATACTCGTACATAGATTGATTTAAAGGTAATGCTCTACTTATGAAGTGAATAGTTATGTAGCAGTTACTAAAAGAAACAAGCGATACATCTGTATTTTAATAAAAGGGTAATTTCTACATTATATCTACCTGTATCCTTATTGTGCTGTGACATTTATGTATCATGTATATCATGTGCGTCACCTGTTTTCCTTTTGCACTGCGCTTAATATTAAAAATTGATTATACATAGAATCCTTTTTTTTTAAAATAGTAAAACAGTATAAAGTAAATTAAATCTAATACAATTATTGCTCTTAAAATACAATAACATGTTACATACAAGAAATTATCAGTTATGTTGAAATTGCTGTGAAAAATGATGGCATTATATAAATGTGGGAAAGAAATACAAGTATTATAGATAGTAAGGCTGAACAGGAAATCCAAGGGTTACTTTCACAAGTCATGTTTCAGTTTTTATAAGATACCACTGCCACCTAGTGGCAAAATATGTGAAATGATTAAACATATTTTATGACTACATAGGCCTTTATTGAGACCTACATGTAAAGGGATTCATCCCATAGCCACCAATCAGATATCATCATTGTGAAAGCACAACAACTCAGATTAGCTAATCACTGTAAGTACGGCCTGAATATAGAAAAAGAAAAGCCCTAGTACATACAAATGGTGTGATGCCTTACTTGAGAAAAGCACTGGATTTGCTGGATTCCACAACAGCAATACATGGCTGGTATCATTGGATTAAGATTTTAGGATATTCTTAATATTTACCTTTCAGCAATTAGCTTTTTATTTTATTTTACCAAGATAAATTTCACTCTTGTTCTTTATTTAATATACAAGTATGCTTCTTCAAATGCCTAAATTCTTATGCATATCTAAATCAATTTCTGAAGTAGTCTGCATAATATTGTTAAATGCAAAATCAGTCCTTTCTCACCACTTTTCAACAGAGCAAAAATTATCCAAATCTAGGTCCCTTCCTTATGGATATACATATAATTAGTGTCATCTCTCACCAAGGACATGTCATTCTTGATACAGTTTACTGATTTCCAGTGCTCTAATTAAAGTTTTAATTAGCTGCTCTCCATGGTAAAGTTTTAATGAAAGCTCTTAGCCTGCTCTTAAGACTCTGTTTTAAAGCAGTTCATGAGATATCAAAAATATATTCTCATGACTTGTCATGAGGATCAATAGCCAAATGCGTTTTCTTGATACAACTAAACAAATCTACACATATCACTAAATACCGGTAGTTTTAGACACACAATAAAAAGCTGTCAGGAGTTCTAGTTCACTTACTGTCAATGGTTATCATTTGGAAGCAGAGATACTCTAATGCCCTGTACACACGTTCGGATTTCCGATGGATTTTTCCGTCGGAATTCCGATGAAGCTGACTTTCATCAGTCTTGCCTACACACCATCAGACAAAATTCCGACCGTCCAAAACGCCGTGACGTACAACACGTACAACGGCACTATAAATGGGAAGTTCAAATCCAATGGCGCCACCCTTTGGGCTGCTTTTGCTGATTTCGTGTTCCTGCGTGTTAGTAAAAGTTTGGTGTTAGCCGATTCGCACTTTTCAGTCTCCATGCTTTTCAGTCCGTTACAGCATGACGAATGTGCTATCTCCATTATGAACGCTAGTTTTACCAGAACGAGCGCTCTCGTCTTGTAATTTAGTCTGAGCACGCGTGGATTTTTCTCCGATGGAGTTCCACACAGACGATCGGAATTTGATATCGTTTTTTTTTCCATCGGTAAAATTTAAAACATGTTCTATTTTTTTACACCAATGAAAAAAGACAGATGGGGCCCACACACGGGCCCACGCACGATCGTTTTTTCTGATGAAAAAAGTCCATCGGTCTTGCCTGGGATGTGTTCAGCTCATGGTCCCTCCTTTCCACTACTTTAATAGGACCAGACATATAAAAATAAAGTAACATACAATCTGAAGAGGTGAACTAAGTACAGTAAATGAACACAAGTTTACCTCTTGCTGACTGCGTTATACATACAGTATATGTGGAAGCAAATAAATGTGGGTTTCAACGCTCAGCCACTGCATTAATGTGTCCACGGTGGTTTGAGGTTGTGTGCTGAGACAACGATCACTGGCTGCTCCCAACGCACTGACCAGGCTATTCCTGTTAGCTATTGGTCACAGCTTCTGACCGCTGTGAAAAATACAGAAGCCTTTCACCTCCTGCTAAAGCCGACTTAAAGGGCCACCAGGAGGCAGTGTTGAGGGGTTCCGCCCAGGGCTGGACTGAGACCAAAATTTGGCCCTGGACTTCATCCAGACCGGCCCACTTTCGTTTTGCAAACACACACAAAAACAATATAGATAGATAGATATCTTGCGAGCTACCATTAGAGATGACCAACCTAAGTGGTAACTATCATTAAGCGTAATGTTAAACAATGTAAATGGAAATTACATTGTAGAATGTAGATAGAGGACCAATAACAGCCGCTTAGCAATAATCACACTCCCATAATCTGTGTAAAAATTTAATAAATCAAAAAAATGCAGCGCTATGTGATATTAACCTCACTAATATAAATATAAATACCAAAAACCGTTGCCGTGAGTGATTACATAAAAGTGCACGTTATGAGAAAAAACTATATTATATGGATAAGTGAATAATAATGTTACATATTGCTTATAATATATATATGTAGCGATACCTCCAACTAAGGAGGCCGCAGAATTAGATTTGGGCCCTGAGTGCAGCTCCGCCAACCCCCAGCAATAGGCTCTACCCCCTTCTGGCACAGTTAGTACTAACAATCAATGATATGTCCTATGCAATAGAATAACTAAGCAAGGACACAGTAATGAATTGTAATAGGTAAAGTGTTTTACTCATTA
Organism: Rana muscosa; assembly: GCA_029206835.1. Lineage (NCBI taxonomy): Eukaryota > Metazoa > Chordata > Amphibia > Anura > Ranidae > Rana > Rana muscosa. The sequence continues at coordinate 169,655,166 of CM055123.1, forward strand.
ATTCTCAATATGGATAAAGGGGTAACAGTAATCACAGTTCCAGATAATCACTCCTAAGGGCAGCGTCCTGCCACTCTAACACACTATATAGTATCACACGCTACAGGTGCGCCATACGGGCGACCGTTAACTAAGTGCCCTATGGCGCAGTAATAAACACGCTAGAATCCCCACCAGGCCTGGTTCTAATATTTAGCTTAGTCCTTCTTTCTTCACCGGCAGGTCTGTAATGGTGGTGCACTTTAAACAGAGTATAACTTTGTAATCCAAGGGGTATGAAAATAACTTGTAGGCCACGGCAGTCTATAGGCCTATTTACAGCAACAGTATCTTAGCTGGGCTTACGCCCTCTCACCCGCCGGACTACGGATCCAGTCCGGGAAACCTCCACCGGTCGTGTCACACACACTCGATCTCTCCAAAGATCGGGCCCCCGATCCGACAAGGCTGTAGCTCACAAAGTCAGATGCCACCTGGGCTCGCAGAGGGGAGGGTGGAAGGCTCTTTGGTGCAGAGCAAGGCCTCAGGCTTCAGGCCTTGCACTCCGACACATCCGCACAGGAGGATCCGTCCGTGAAGTCTCGTGTCCCAAAAGAGACCGAGCCCGGCCTCGCCTCCTCCTTTTATAACCCCTCCCATAGTCTCTGCGGTGGAACATCACAAGAATAGGGTTATGGGTAATGTAGTTTCTTCCCAATATAGGGGAATACCCCGCTACACACTCCCCCCACTTAAACTCTTTGGTCCCCAAAGATAAATTTTAGCAACAACTATATACAACATTGGACAATTCTGAAAACGATGTTGGGATAGGGGATTCCCACCATAACTGAGGGGTTGAATTCCCTTGCCCACAGGTCACATTATCATGGGTGGCCTGCCTAACTGTGCCAGAGAGTGAGCTGGGGTTGCCCTCCACCAAATGGACAGTGGAGGGATCCGGAATCTCAGCATTTCTCCTAGCAGTGACCACAGAGTCTTCTGAACTGTTCCCCATCTGTGGGGGAGGTCAGCTTCTTAGGAGGTCGAATGACTCTTCGAGCTCTTTGCTCTCCTGGAATCTCTGGCTCTGGCGCCACAGGCTCCTCTTCCTCGGAGCAACTATCATGGGCATCTTCCCAGTAATCTGCTGAAGGACTGTAAGGGATGAATTCTGTAGCCTCTGGGTTCAGTGTTTCATCTGTGGTATCTTGGGTGACTGGAAGATCTATGATAGAAGTTCCTGGAGTTGGGGAAGACCACAGCCAATCGAGCTCTCCTTCTTCATCTCCACTAAGTTGGGAGGCTTCTCCATTTCCAACTCGGGAGGTCTGTGACCGAGTGTGCGGCCTAGGAGTATCCAAGATAGAGGCCGGTGCAGGGGAGTCTCCCACGGAAGGTATTCTAACTGCCTCCGCAAATGGGAGCAGGTGGTTTCGATGCCATGTCTTCAGTGGGCCTACCTTTCCCTCTGGCTTCACCTTGTAGACAGGTAGGCCCGGCAACTTCCTGCAGATGACATAGGGTTCAGATCTCCATCTGTCTGCAAGTTTGTGCTTTCCGGGGACTCCCAGATTGCGCAACAGTACTCGATCCCCGGGCTGTAGGTCTTGTACCCGGACCTTCAAGTCGTAATTTTTTTTATTCCGAGCTCCCCTTTGATCTGAGGCCGCTTGAGCTTGTTCATATGCTACTTTCAGGCTGTGTCTGAGCCTGTCCACATATCCTTTGTGGGAGGTGACTGAGGAATGGTCCAGTGAGGTGCCAAAAGCCAGGTCCACCGGTAGTCTCGCTTCTCTCCCAAACATGAGTCGATATGGGGAATAGCCTGTAGCATCACTGATGGTGCAGTTGTAAGCATGTACTATGGCTGCTATGTGTTTGCTCCAATGTTGCTTTTTCTCGCTTTCCAGAGTCCCCAACATGTTGAGCAAGGTTCGGTTGAACCTTTCTGGCTGAGCATCTCCCTGAGGATGGTAAGGTGTAGTTCGAGTCTTCTTAATTCCCAACGAATCCAAGAGCTTCCGGATCAGCTTACTCTCGAAGTCCCTCCCTTGGTCTGAATGGAGTCTCTGTGGCAGCCCATAATGGACAAAATACTTCTCCATAAGTACCTTGGCCACGGTGGAAGCCTTCTGATCTTTGGTGGGGAAGGCCTGGGCATACCGGGTGAAATGGTCGGTTATCACCAGAACATTTCCTAGTCCACTCAGGTCGGGTTCGAGGCAGAGAAAATCAATGCACACCAGGTCCATGGGCCCTTGGCTCTGTAGATGGCCCATTGGGGCAGCTTGATGGGGCAAAGTCTTCCTCTGGATGCATCGCGCACATGAGTGGCAGTACTCCTCTACCTCTGCCCTCATGCAGGGCCAATAGAACCGACTTCTGACAAGTTGAAAGGTCCTTTCAGCCCCTAGGTGGCCATGATTGTCATGCAAGGCCATCAGAACAGTCTCCCGATGTTTCTCTGGGAGGAACATCTGCCACTTATCTTCTGAGTCATCAGAGGGGCCCCTTCGGTAGACCACTCCCTGATGTAATTGCAACCTATCCCACTCTTTCCTCAGTAGGCAAGCTTCTTTTGAAGGTTGACGCATGAGTATGTTTGGATCCTGATTTTTCAAGGCCTCCAGGACCAATCTCCCCATGGGGTCTTCCAATTGGTCACACCTCAATTCCTTCTTGGACAGTCTTGGTAGGTTGTCCTCTTCCAATTGAGCTACTCCACAGTAGTGTTTGGGGACTCCCACCGTGGTAACTCCTATTTCCTCTGCTCTGGAGCATCCTCGGGCTTGGAATGCAGCTCCTTGACAAAGGGCCTGCACCCCGTCCGGTGCCACTTGGGTCCAATCTTCTATTTCAATGGTCAGGGAATGAGATCTTCTGGACAGGGCGTCTGCGTCTCGATTCCCCACTCCTGGTCTATACTTAAGGCTGAAGTTGAATCCAGACAGTGCGGCCAGCCACCTGTGTCCAGTGGCATCCAGCTTGGCCGTGGCGAACAGGTAGGTAAGGGGGTTGTTGTCGGTCTTCACAGTGAACTCTGCTCCATACAGGTAGTCTTTGAGCTTGTCTACTACCGCCCACTTGAGGGCCAGGAACTCCAGCTTGTGAGTGGGGTAGTTCTTCTCAGAGGGGGTCAGGCTCCTACTCACATAGGCAACAGGCCACAATTGCCCCTCATGTTCTTGGTAAAGTACTCCTCCCAGACCGTCATGACTAGCATCTACGTGCAGTTCATAGGGTTTGGTTGGGTCTGCATAGGCCAAGACTGGTGCAGTGGTCAGGCTCCTCTTCAATTCCTGGAAAGCCTCTTCACACTTCTGATTCCACTGATCTCTGATGGACTCTCCTGGCCTCCTGGGCCCCGATCCATCCTCCTCTCCTTCAGTCTTGAGCAACTCATTCAATGGTCTAGCAATTCGGGCAAATCCCTCCACAAACCTCCTGTAGTAGGAGCAGAAGCCCAAGAAGGATCTGAGTTCTGTTACTGTGGTGGGCTGTGGCCAGGAGGTAACTGCCTCCAATTTCTCAGGGTCTGTGGCCACCCCTTCTTCAGATACTATGTGCCCCAGATAGTTCACAGAAGACTGGTAGAACCGACACTTCTCAGGCGAAAGCTTAAGTCCTTCCTCACTGAGTCTTCTCAACACTTTCTCCAGCCTCTCTTCATGTTCCTCCAAGGTTCTCCCAAAGACAATGACATCGTCTAGGTATACAAGGACTTCGATCAAGTTCATGTCCCCTACTGTCTTCTCCATGAGGCGTTGGAAAGTAGCTGGGGCTCCAGACAGACCTTGGGGCATCCGGTCGAATTCAAAGAACCCCACTGGGGTTATGAAAGCTGTCTTCTCCTTGTCTGCTGGGTGCATCGGAATCTGATAGTACCCGCTCTTGAGATCCATAACGCTGAACCATTTGGCTCCAGACAAGCTCTGTAGGGCATCCTCTATCCTCGGAGTGGTGTATTGGTCAGGTATGGTTCTCCTGTTGAGAGTCCTGTAGTCTATACAGAGCCTCAATGATCCATTCTTCTTTCGGACCACCACTATGGGAGAGGCATAGGGGCTTCTGGACTCCCGTATCACACCAGTCCTCTTGAGTTCTGCAAGTTGTTCCCTCAGATCCTCCAGATCTGCTAGCGGGACCCGCCTGACCCTCTCTCGGAAGGGCTTATCTTCCTGGAGGCGGATCCGATGGGTGGCACTCCTGGCACACCCCACATCAAACTCATCCTTAGAGAAGATCTTCTCCCATCTATTCAACTGGGCCTTGGCTCTCTCTTTCCAAGCCCTGGACAGATTCGGGTTTTCCATGGTCAGCTTCTCCCAAACATCCCCTTCTTCACCTGTCCTCTTCACTTCTGACAGGGTAACAGGGGCCGCCGGGCTCACCTGGCCTAGCAACATTCTGGCTGGGATGTCCATGGGGTCTTTGGTAGTATTCCTAACACTCACTGGAACTCTATAATGGGCCTTCTTCAGGACCTTCAGCGGAATCACTTCCGGTATCACCTCCAGGCCTGAGGACTCACCCCTTGGGTCTGACTCCAGCATGACAAAGGGACCAGGCTGCTCCCAAGTAAGCTTCACAGTGGCCCTGAGACAGGTTACTTCACCGGGCTGCAACACTACCCCTTCTCTTCCAAGTCTCCACACCTTCCCTATCTCCTCTCCAGGGGTCTCCCGCTCTTGGACCAGCCGTTGGTAGGCTGTCTTCAGCATGGGATGGATCTTGGTAGCTGCTTGTCTTTCTTCTGTCACGAGAGGGGTCAGGAGTCTTCGGACCAGGTCCGTGTTTGTCCCTATTATAAGGGAATTCTTGTTGGCTCCAGGCGGCCTAGGACACACAACTGCCAGGGTGTCAAACACTTCGGCCTTCCCAGCCACGGATGGGTCAAAGGTCATTTGGATGGGAAGGTAGCCGTCGTAAGGGAAACTCTGGGTTCCAATTCCCCATATTTCCAGCTCCTCTATCTTCTGGATAGGCAGATGACTCAGGTGCCTGTCGTAGAAGTCCCGGTATAGTAGGGTCACTTGTGCCCCGGTATCCAGGAGGCCCCTGGTGTAGACTCCCTCCACTTGAATGGGCACTATAGGGGATGGGCCTACCAGCTTCTCTGGATATGGTCCGGCAGGAGCCGCCTTCTTCGGACCTTTTCCCTTTGGACTCTCTCTTGTCCTATTCCCTTTGGACTTGAACCTTTCTTGAGCCTGGTATGCACTGACTTCCCTCCTTTTAATGGGTGTAGGAACCCGCTGAGGCGTACTATTATTTTTCTTGGGTGGGCACCCCCTTTGGGGGGTGCCGTGCCTCTCCTGAGGGGTCTCCCCCCTTCTTCTTGGAGTATAGCTTTGTTGAGGGGTATTGCGTTTCCCCTTTGGTGTTCTATCTCTCTTTTTGTTTTTCTTCGCATTCAGCTTGGAGTTTACTGAAGATGGTGGGCACCCGGTTGACTCCTTCACCGGGGCCCTCTGGAGTTTCCCGCCGGCTTGCGGTTGTCTGGTCTCTTCTTCTTCGGACTAGAACATGTGGCTGCAATGTGGCCAACTCCCCCACAGTTGAAGCAGACTATATCTCCCCATTCTTGTAAAGGTTCGGGTGCTGAGGCAATCGGGAACAACTCCTTCCTTGGACTTTCCTTCTTCTTGGGACACTCTGTGTCTTTTGCTATCAGAGAGGTCAATATCTCTAACACCTTGGACATCTGAGTTTTTAGGGTGTCTATCTCCGCCTCTCTTTCAGGGGTCATTACTGGATTGACCAGCACCTGTGCGGGTACAACAATTGTCTTATCCTTCTGCTGGTCCTGTTGCAGCGCCTCCTCATCTCTGATAATTTTTATTAAATCAGCATACGTCAGCAACATTCCTCCTCCCAAGGTTTTCAGGTGCAGCCAGACTGGATCGGAGCGTAGCGCTCCCTTTAAGACTTGCTTCATTCTTGCCGCATCGGCATCTTGGGGCTTCATCCCTTTCTTTAACACAATCTTGCACAGCAGCCTGTTTAGCCTTCTGACATACTCAGAAAGTTTCTCCTCCGGTTTTTGGAAAGTGTGTTCAAACTGGTAGACCGTCTCTGTCACCTTGTCTAATTGACCAAACTCTTCCTGCAGCATAGCTAGACAATCCTGCGCCGTGCACCCTGCATTCCCAAACCGGAAACTTTTCACTGCTTCTGCTGCTGCACCTTTAAGGCTTTCTAACACTCGCTGCCTCTTCTGTGCCTCCGGCACCTCCCATGCCTCCACCGCCTGTAATGCCTGTTCCACCCAAGTATCAAAATCTTCTTCCCCTGCCGGGACAGGGAGCTTCCCTGAGAATATTTTTAGACTCCGGTAGCTAGTTTCCACATGCACCGTACTTGTCTTCTGACATTTGGCTAGCAAATCCCCTATTGCATTTATCAGTTCTGGTGATATAGCAGTGGCCAATGCAGGTGCCACCGGGGGTGTCGCCCTGTCTTCTCTTTCAGGTGTAGTTCGGGCCGCAGCCTGTGGCGATCCCGTAGGGGATGGTTCCCTTTCTACAGTTATTGCGTGCGCCAGCCTAAATGTTCTGTTGTCTGGCGTCCGCAGACAATTGTGCTTACAGGCCTCTGGCATCCCGTCCCAATATTCCACTAATGCGTATTGATATGAGATGTTTGGGTCTGTCTTCATGTCTATCACCCACGGTGTGTGATCTGGGGACACTGAACTCATTAGTTCCTCTACCGTCTCACTTGACCATTTCTCCCCAGGGAGGCTAATGGCTATCGACTGTTTTGGCTCTGTATTAGCGGCTTTGCACCACTCCTCTACCGCTCTTGGATCCATGGGGTCCATGCCGGCACTTCTGGCGTTCGCTTGCTGCATCAGGATCCCGGACGAGAACCCCCACGTGTAGCGATACCTCCAACTAAGGAGGCCGCAGAATTAGATTTGGGCCCTGAGTGCAGCTCCGCCAACCCCCAGCAATAGGCTCTACCCCCTTCTGGCACAGTTAGTACTAACAATCAATGATATGTCCTATGCAATAGAATAACTAAGCAAGGACACAGTAATGAATTGTAATAGGTAAAGTGTTTTACTCATTAATTCTCAATATGGATAAAGGGGTAACAGTAATCACAGTTCCAGATAATCACTCCTAAGGGCAGCGTCCTGCCACTCTAACACACTATATAGTATCACACGCTACAGGTGCGCCATACGGGCGACCGTTAACTAAGTGCCCTATGGCGCAGTAATAAACACGCTAGAATCCCCACCAGGCCTGGTTCTAATATTTAGCTTAGTCCTTCTTTCTTCACCGGCAGGTCTGTAATGGTGGTGCACTTTAAACAGAGTATAACTTTGTAATCCAAGGGGTATGAAAATAACTTGTAGGCCACGGCAGTCTATAGGCCTATTTACAGCAACAGTATCTTAGCTGGGCTTACGCCCTCTCACCCGCCGGACTACGGATCCAGTCCGGGAAACCTCCACCGGTCGTGTCACACACACTCGATCTCTCCAACGATCGGGCCCCCGATCCGACAAGGCTGTAGCTCACAAAGTCAGATGCCACCTGGGCTCGCAGAGGGGAGGGTGGAAGGCTCTTTGGTGCAGAGCAAGGCCTCAGGCTTCAGGCCTTGCACTCCGACACATCCGCACAGGAGGATCCGTCCGTGAAGTCTCGTGTCCCAAAAGAGACCGAGCCCGGCCTTGCCTCCTCCTTTTATAACCCCTCCCATGAGTCTCTGCGGTGGAACATCACAAGAATGGGGTTATGGGTAATGTAGTTTCTTCCCAATATAGGGGAATACCCCGCTACATATATATATATATATATATATATATATATATATAAAAGTTCACAGTGAAAATAATTAATATTGAAATAATATTAAAGTGCTCTGAATTAACATCAAAAGTTTTATTTTCAGCAAGTCCACACTGAAATGGTTAATGATGAAAAAATAATGTCCCATAAGGTGACTCTGTGGTGATGATCCAGGCAATAAGAACAGTGACTTCACACACGTGCTACCCCCCCCCCCCCCCCCCCCGTGTGACTGTGCTCACCTCAAGGTGTGTGACTACACAATCAAGTTGGGTCTACAAAAGCAGCTGAACCACCTCTGGGCTCTAAGTATAACGGGCTTTGCAGGATCCCCCAGGTATAATCCAGAGATGTTTTCCCCAATTTAAAGTAAGAAAGAGGCTAGATAGTGCATGTAAGTATAAATTTATTGTAGGTAAAAATCACCAGGGTACTCACACTTCAAAGGTGCTTCCAGCGCACCAAACTATAAAAAACATTCAATATAAAAATCCTCTCCCAACAGCTTGCAAACTTGTGTATATCAGCAGCTATCTCAGCTAGCATGTAACTGTCTCCTCCACCGTCCTGTCCCCTCCCCCCATGTTATGTAACATGCACAAAAACAGTATATAAATTATACGCAATTGCGCAAGAAAAGCCTCACCCTTACATCAGAGTCCCTAGAGAGCCCCCCTTACATCAGGTTTCCCAGAGAGCTCCTTCTTACATCAGCGACCCCAGAGAGCCCCCCCCCCTTACATCAGAGTCCCCAGAGAGCCCCCCTTACATCAGGGTCCCCAGAGAGCCCCCCCTTACATCAGGGTCCCCAGAGAGCCCCCCTTACATCAGAGTCCCCAGAGAGGCCTCTCTTACATCAGGGTTCCCAGAGAGCCCCCCTTACATCAGAGTCCCCAGAGAGCCGCTCCTTACATCAGGGTCACCAGAGAGAGGGTGGGCAGTGAGAGATGATGTAATCTCTCTGCTGCCCATGGCTGCACAGTGAGGGAGGAACAGCGGCAATGCAGGGTGGGTAGTGAGAGATGATGTCATGATGTCATCTCTATGCTCTCTCACACGCCCGGCTTTCCTATGCTGCCTGCCCACTCTCTGACTATCCTGTGCTGCCTGCCGCATGGCTGCAGAGAGTCCACGGCCATCTGCTTGGGGACCCCTGGGACTCAGGGCTATGGGCCCCAGATTCGTGGCTTTAGCCCCAAAAGCCACCCCCTAGCGACGCCACTGGCTGTCACTGAAACTGGCCCACTGAGTCATCGGCCCACCGGGTGGTCCTGATGGCCAGTACATGCCTGGTTACACCCCAGCTCCAGCTAAAACCTGAAATTAAATAAAGATTCCTCAAGCAGCGATTTAAGTAATTAAAAACATCTTTGTTTTGTTTTATTTGAGTGGGTGAAGAAGGTTGTCATTGTTTTTTTAACAGTAAAATGTAAACTTTTTTAAACACTGTTACTATGCATTGTGACATATCAAGGTTCGATTCATACAAATGTATAAAGTTACTGATAGCAAATTCGCACCCCACATAGCAGCTGGGAAATTCTGTAAAAATCCACTTATTGCCCTCAAGGGTTTGGTAAGTATGTTGGAGGTTCCCCGTGGCATTTTTTACCCAAAAACTATGCTGGCAGGGAAATGTAATATTCCAGCAATTCAAATGAAAGTTTTCTTTCTTTGTCAATGTCAGTTTTACTGTAGTGGTTGTTTACATTGTACAGGTATGCTACTTTACAGGCAGGTTTAGGGCATCTCTCAAGTATGTTACTTAGAGGGATTTGGCATTTTAAGGTTTCACTTTAAGCATTATAAAAAGCTTTATTAGGGTTCAGATTAATGTTGTATGTGACTTTTAGAGGTATGAAGACAAAATATACTGAGCTTATCAATGCATTGTCGCTCTGGGGTAGTAGAAGGAAACTGTGGCTAGCTTTAATTGTAACATAGCTACCAGTATTTCTCACCTTTTGGCTCCAATGCTCTTCAAGCAGGATGGTGAGAACATTGTACTCTAAGCGGATGTTCACAGTCTACTGTTATACTGCAACCGCTGTGTCCTTGAGTGTCCCCTATTAGGAAACTCTGGTTTCAGGTGTTTCATTTCTCCCTTTACTTGTACAATTCAGATCAATAGAAATAGGATACTCCAGGTGAGTTCACTTATAGCATGATGAATCACACTACATCTGAAGCCTTACTTCTGTGTTGCTAAAAAAATCCAGGCTAAGAAAAAGTTTTACTGTGACTGATATAACATTTTTGGATATAAAAGCAGCAAAGGTCTTATATTCAGACCGTATGTTTGTGTTTGAGACAGATACACATATAAGAAACCTCAGATGGAAGCTGCCATTCTCTGACTTCCAGATTGGATATGCATCTTTGACACAGAAATGTGTATGTTTGATGCTAAAAAAGGAAAAAGTAAAACAGTTCCCTTCCCCAATGCTCAGAGGCAGGTTGTGTGACTTGTAGATACAAATGAGCACATGGACGATTGACTGCCTTGTGAGTTTACAATTTTGTGAGTTTACAATTTTGAAGTGGCGCTATTCTTCAAAATTAAAAGGATAATAAAACTACATAAAGAATTGCAAACAGTAATATTTTATTAATTATTAAATACCACCAAAAGAAAGCTCTATTTGTGGGAAAAAATTATAAAAATGTCATTTGGGTACAGTGTTACATGATCGTGCAATTGTCATTCAAAGAGTGACAGCGCTGAAAGCTGAAAATTGGCCTGGGCAGGAAGGGGGTTTAAGTGCCCACTAAGAAAGTGCTTAAGAAGAAGGCAAGTCCATAAAGCAATCCCTTTTAAGGCAAGTGTCCATTTAAGCAATAATCCACAAGAGGCAATACAGGTCCCTCAGAGGCCATGATTGGCAATAATCGCAGTAGGTCTATGGTTAGCAGCTACAAGTCCATGAGGGTCTCCAGACTCAAGTCCCTCACCAGGAACCACGATTGGGCTCTGATCACAGCAACATTGTGTACAATGGCAGCATACCGTGTAAAAGCAGTTCTGAACTCCATTGCCAAATACACAGCAAACTTATTTGATGTTTTATAGAGAACAAAATTCAATAAAACCTTAATGACACTTTCCTGGCAGTATGGCCCATTTAAAATGGCCTTCTCCAGATACAAAAATCACTGTTGACAGTTTTTGTAGCTTTGCCATCAAGTGCTGCAAATTCAGGTAGTTTCTAAAAGCGCCACTTTAACGGAATGGCGCTATTATGGCACCAAATTCAAAAACAATTACCTCCAGTTTATAGATAACTAAACTGGAAGTAATTAAGGCCAACTGTAAGTGACAAGCAGAGTGTCTGTCTCTGTACACTGTGTAACAAGTAGCATTTTTGCCCCTACCCTCCCATCACTGGTTGTTAAAGTGGTTGTAAAGGTTCGAATTTTATTTTTTTTAAATAACAAACATATCATACGTACCTCCACTGTGCAGTTCGTTTTTCACAAAGTCCCCAGTGGCCCCGATCCTCCTGTTATGGGGTCCCTCGGCGGCTCTCTTGGCTCCTCCCCGCTTCAGATAACCCCCTCTGGGAAGCGCTCTTCCAAGGGGGTTACCTTGTGGGCGCACTCCCGAGTCCTGCATTCAGCGTCCATAGCCGCCAATTGCAGGACTCAGCCCCGCCCCCTGGTGCCCACGTCATTGGACTTAATTGAAAGCAGCGCGAGCCAATGGCTGCGCTGCTACGAATCTATCCAACGAAGAGCCGAGAAGCCCGGGCAATGATCGAGTGCATTTGCGACGTGGGACTTTCCAGGGCTCAGGTAAGTTGGGGGGGGGGGCGGTAATCGTCGGATGTTTTTTCACCTTAATGCATAGGATGCATTAAGGTGAAAAAACATGAACCTTTGCAACCCCTTTAAGGACTATTTTGGCTTCATAGAGGACAGCCTCCTACCAACCAATGATACCAACAGTGGACAGAGCCTGACAGGGAAACTAAGACACCACTGTAGCGTCCATCAGGTCCAGTCTCTCCTAGTGATTAACAGCAGGCAGAGGGCTGATTCTATAGCTTATAGCAGACTGTCTATTGGTTATGGATTCACCCACTGCCTGTTGTCAATCACAAGAAAAGTGGCTCTGATGGGAACTTGTGTCTCAGCTTCCCCATCAGGCTCTTCTCACCCAGCCACAAAACACCTCAGCTGCACTGGGAATGGAGTTTCTGTATGTGTTTTTCCCTACTATAAGGGGTGTATTTATAAAAATATGAAAAAGCTGCACAGCTATTCGCCCATCAAAACTACATGTAAATTTGTTTTGTGTGAATAGTTCAAAATCAAATGTTCTGATGCCGCGTACACACGATCATTTTTCCCGTCGGGAAAAATGTCATTTTTTCCTTTGGACGAGAAAAACGATCGTCTGTGGGCTTTTTGTCATTTTTCCCGACGGGAAAAACGGCATTAATCACGACGAGAAAAATTAGAACATGCTCTAATTTTTCTCGTCGTGATTCCCGTCGTTTTTTTCCGCGGCAGTTTTCCCATAGGGAAACACTGCCGGGGAGCCCACACACGGTCGTTTTTTTCGACCAAAAAAAAAATGTCATTTAAAACGCCCGTGTGTTGGGGGAACAAGCTGTTCCTCGTTTTTCACGTCGATTTTCTCGACGGTGTTTTCACCGTCGAAAAAATCGATCGTGTGTACGCGGCATTAGGCTATATTCTCTGCAACTGGAACATGTGAATATGGAAAATACTGCATTTTGGCCACAGTACGGGCCTAACTATCATAGGAAATAAGAATGCTCCTCAACACCATCTAGTGGCCATAATTGCAATATTTTCAGAGTTCACACACTGGCATTGCAGATATTATTGCACTCAATTTTTCTCTATTTGCACAGAACAAATTTCCAAGCAGTTTTGGAAACACAACAGACTTGTGAAAAACTATGCAAATTCTTTATAATTACACCCCTATAGTAGGGAAGACTACAAATATTGTTGGCAATTCTAATGTGTCAGTGGGGAAAAGACTGCATTATGCCTACTAGATGGCGCTGAGGAGCATACTTATTTCCTATGATAGTAAGCACCATCTAGTGGCCATAATGCAGTATTTACACATTCGTGAATTCAATTTATATCTTGAGAACATTCGATTTGGCCCCATTCGCACAGAAAAAATTTACGTGCAGTTTTAATGGGCGAACAGCTATGTAACTTTTTTTTTAAATACATCTCTAGGCAATGATGATGGTTTGTGAACCAAACTGATTACTGTAAATCATTATTTGTACAAATAGGCGCTAGTCTCATCACATTTTCTCAATGCAGACATATAAATACAGTTCTGGAATGATCTGAAATGGATAACCTCAATCATTTATTTCCTCTAAGCACAAAAATGGGTAAAATCATTTATACTTTATACATTTATGCTTAAAGAGGTCTTTTAACAGGACAGAAAAACTCAGCATTACATTTTTTTATTTAGACCAGGTGGGTTTTTTCAAGGTGTTATGTTGCAGAAGAATTTCACTCAAGTATTTCGTGGTTTTAGTGGTTTGGAGAGGCACACGTAAATAATTCTTCTGTGTTCCTACTGCTGTGCTTTGCTGGACTTAGTCTGCTCAGCCTGTACATAGCACATGTCACCATCAGACTGCTCCATTGAAGCCAAAGGGAATCCTTCTTACAATCATATATGGACAGAGAAGCATGAAAATGGAAGTGCTGAGTTCACACTGTTGTGCAACACAAGAAAATGTGCGTCTTGAGCATTTGTCACCTGAAGTTCCATTTATTCCTATTGGCGCTCCAAAGCACTCTTCCAACAACATACCAGAAAGCACAGTACCGCACTACAGTGCTTTCTGGTGCGCTGTTGTAAAAAATAATATATGCACCTTTCTTTATGCATTTTTGCATGTTAGGCAAGCCATTCAAGTACACCCCAGATGGTAAATTCGGCAAATATACCGTACTTAAGAAGTATATAGTGTAACAGACATATACAGTATAAAGTTTGGACCTTGCCAATGGACATGCGTTGCCACCTACCATGCCTTGTGGTGCACAATGTTACAAAAAATAGCACATGCACCTTTTTTGCTGTTACGCAGCCATCTCGAATGCACTGCAGATGCTAAATTCAGTAAACAGACATAACTGTGTAATAAACCAATACTGTATAAAGCTGATATGTGTCTAACCTATACAGTCTTCAAATAAAATGTTTGGATAGAATTGTCTCTAAAAAAAAAGGTTACACGAGAAAAGATAGGGATGCTGAGGGGCTTGCTGAAATCATTTTGGAGGACTTTGTGCTACCTACTATGAATGTTGTGAGTGAAAACTTTGCTTTTACTAATCTGCTTTCATTCACTGTCTTTCAAATATCTGTGGATACGTTTCAGCTTTTAGCCCTTACTGTGTTATGCAGTACGCACCATGAAAGGTGTTTTAGATGTAAGCTTATTCTTTCACATTATTCTCTTGATTTCATGCCGTACAGCTACACCGCTGTTCTTTTGGCCACACAATAAAGTACAGACAAAGCTTCTCTTCTGTACCAGCAACTACTAACATAGACATGTTGTCAGGGTCACCTGTGGCCAGGTGACAGATGCACACCGTAGGGGGACAGGAGTGCACCGCGAGGTAGTGAACCCTAAGGCTGGCTTCTGTGGATAGGAAACTGGGTGGTTGTGGAAAGCGGGACCAGAGGAGCACAACCGGGATCCCAACGGAAGCGAGAGCCAAGATTCCCCAGGGCGCGGAGTCTAAGACCCAGCTGGTCTTCTCCAGGGCCTCTAGTGGTGAGGATGTTACGCTGCAGGCTGGGACCAGGTCGCGGCCCCTGGAGTTTCCTAGCTCACGCCCCGTAGGATAAGGGGAAGCAGCAGCACACGATAGAGAGAACCGAATAACAAGCCGAAGGTCAGGGGCCACAAGCAGACAAGGATAACGAAGAACGAGCCGAAGGTCAAGGGTCACGAGCAGACAGGGATGGTCGGGGACAAGCCAATAACGTAACAGAGAGACAGACGTAGCACACGGCAGGCAGGAACCCAAACACACAATGCCTAACAAACACGTTGATCAGCAAAGCAGGCTTGCAGTGCACAGGTTAATATAGTGTTCAGTGATAGGGCCTGGGGTGGAGTCAGGCTGGGAGGAGATTATAAAGGAAGCCAGGTGAAGGAGGTCTGGTCTCTAGATGAACACATGAGGAGGAAGGTAAGATGGCAGACAGACATTAATGCATATCCATGACAGTACCCTCCCTCTTACGAGGCCTCCCCCTTCCCCGCCTGGGCCCAGGTTTAGAGGGAAACTTCAGATGAAACTCCTTTAACAGACGAGGTGCAAAGACCTCAGATGCAGTGATCCAAGACCTCTCCTCAGGACCAAACCCTTTCCAATGAACGAGGTACTGAAGAACGCCTTTACAGAGTCGGGAGTCCAGAATTTGACTGATCTCGTACTCCTGATTATCCTCAGAGACAGGCGCCACGATAGGAAGAGGACGAGAGAATTTATTGAGGACTAAAGGCTTTAGAAGAGCAACATGAAAGGAGTTAGTGATTTTAAGGCTCTTAGGAATCTGGAGTTTGAAACAAACCGGATTCAGTTTAGCAGTTACCGTGTATGGACCGATGAATCGTGGAGCAAACTTCAGAGAAGGAACTCGGAGCTTGATGTTCCTGGTAGAGAGCCAGACTTTGTCCCCTGGCTGAAGAGAAGGCGGTTTACGCCTGCGGCGGTCGGCAAAGCCTTTGAATTTTTCAGCAGCTGCCCGGAGGGAATCATGAACGTGACCCCAAACGGAATTGAGAGACTCCTGAACCGAAGCCAAAGCTGGAATGTCTGGAGAACAGATCATAGGAAGAGGAAGTTGAGGGTGTTTTCCATAAACTGTGAAAAAGGGTGTCTTCTGCGAACTGGTATTCACATGATTGTTATGGGAGAATTCTGCCCACGGGAGTAGAGAGGACCAATCGTCATGGTGAGAAGACACAAAGGTGCGAAGAAAGACCTCTAACTCCTGATTAACCCTCTCAGTCTGTCCATTGGATTGGGGATGGTAAGAAGAAGAAAAATCCAAGACAATATTGAGGGATTTGCAAAAGGCTCTCCAAAAACGAGACGTGAATTGGACTCCCCTGTCGGAAACAATATGAGAAGGGACCCCATGTAGGCGGAGAATTTCTCGAATGAAAATGGGAACCAAGGCAGGGGCAGAAGGAAGACCAGGAAGAGGAACAAAATGAGCCATCTTGGAGAATCGATCGATTACCACCCAAATGACTGTATTATTCTCAGACAGTGGGAGATCGGTGATAAAATCCATGGCAATATGGGCCCAGGGTTCCTTAGGAATAGGCAAGGGCATGAGGAGACCAGCAGGAGCTTGTGTGGAGGATTTGGACTGAGCACAGACATGACAAGCTTTAACGTAGTCTTTGACGTCTGAGCGGAGATTAGGCCACCAGTAGTGACGACTGATGAGTAGGAAGGATCGGAGGAATCCAGAATGCCCTGCCACCTTGGAATCATGTCCCCAACGAAGGATCTTAGCTCTTAGCTCAGTGGGGACAAAGGTCTTACCAGGCGGAATTTTAGACTTCAGGGTGGTAGAGTGGGCAACAATGCATGAGGTGGGAATGATCGGCTCAGGTTCAGGGGCGGACTCCTCGTCCAAAGTGTCAAATGACCTAGAGAGCGCATCAGCCCGACCGTTGCAGGAACCAGGTTTGTAGGTAATCGTGAAATTAAAACGGGCAAAGAAGAGACTCCACCTGGCCTGTCTAGGATTCAGACGTTTAGCATTCTGTAGATACTGTAAATTCTTGTGATCGGTAAAGATCGTTATGGAGTGAGGGGAACCCTCCAAGAGATGACGCCACTCCTCTAACGCCAATTTAATTGCGAGAAGTTCCCGATCACCGATGGCATAATTCCTCTCTGCCTGAGAAAATTTTTTGGAGAAGAACGCACATGGTTGGCGTCTCTTCTCAAAGATTTGAAGAAGCACAGCTCCCACCCCCATTGAGGAAGCGTCCACTTCAATAAAAAATGCATTCCCAGGATTTGGTCTCCTCAAGAGGGGGCCAGAAACAAAGGCCTGTTTCAGGTTGTGAAATGCAGAGACAGCTTCGGGAGGCCAGTCTCTGGCATTCACACCCTTCTTGGTCAAAGCGATAATAGGCGCGGCAATGGAAGAGTAATTCCTTATGAACTGCCTATAATAATTAGTGAAGCCAAGAAAGCGCTGTGTGGCCTTGAGGCTAGCAGGAAGAGGCCAGTTGGTGATAGCCAAGACCTTCCCAGGGTCCATACGAAGCCCCGAACATGAGACAAAGCACCCCAAAAACAGGACCTCAGAACATTCAAAGGAACATTTCTCCAGCTTGGCATAGAGATTGTTCTCTCTAAGACGTTGAAGTACAGTGCGGACATGGTTTCTGTGGACGAGCAGATTTTCAGAAAAGATCAGAATGTCATCCAGATAGATGACAACAAACTGGTACAGCAGATCTCTGAAGATTTCATTGACAAAGTTTTGAAACACGGCTGGAGCATTACACAGACCAAAAGGCATCACCAGATATTCGTAATGCCCGTCTCTAGTGTTAAATGCAGTCTTCCATTCGTCACCCTCCCGTATTCGAATGAGATTGTACGCGCCTCTGAGATCCAACTTGGTGAAAATGGAGGCACCCTTCAACCTATCGAATAGCTCAGATATTAAGGGTAAGGGGTATCGATTTTTAATAGTAACCGCATTTAAACCCCGATAATCGATGCAGGGTCTTAAGGTACCATCCTTTTTGGCAACAAAAAAGAACCCTGCCCCTGCAGGCGATGAGGATTTCCGGATGAACCCTCTCTCCAGATTCTCTGCTACATACTCCGACATGGCCTGGGTCTCTGGGATGGACAGAGGGTAGGTACGACCCCTGGGTAGAGTTGCTCCGGGGACAAGATCAATAGCACAGTCAAAAGACCTGTGGGGAGGAAGCACCTCAGCTGATTTTTTACAGAACACATCCCGGTAATCGCTGTATGCGGCGGGAAGATCAGAAGAAACAGAAGTGGCAGCAACCGGAAGACTCTCCTTGGGGGTCACCTTGAGAAGACACGACGAGAAACATGAGGAACCCCAGGCCAGGATCTGCCCAGAGACCCAGTCCACATGTGGAGAGTGGAGCTGTAGCCAAGGGAGGCCCAATACAACTGGGGTAGAGGCCTTGGGTAGAATAAGAAAGGATATCCACTCCTGGTGGAGAATCCCTACCGACATCCTAATGGGTAGCGTCTGGAAGCGAATAGGGCCCCCTGGGAGAACAGTGCCATCAATTGCCGAGACTACCAATGGGGTAGTGAGAGGTGAAAGGGTAAGCTTCATAGAAGAAGCAGTTCTCCAATCCATGAAATTGCCGGCAGCCCCGGAATCCAGGTATGCAAGGGTTGACTGAGGAGAAGTGCCTACATGAAGGGACACCGGCAAGAGCAGGCGAGAAGGTGATGTTTCTGGGTCCAATACTCCACCTTCCAAATGTATTAGACCCGAGCGTTTCCCGGACGAAGCGAGCAGGAGTCACGAAAATGACCCTTGCCCCCACAATAGAGGCACAAGCCCAGAGTTCTGCGCCTAGCACGTTCTTCGGGGTTAGTCTGGTCCGGCCCAGCTGCATAGGTTCTTCAGCAGGTAGAGGATGCTCCACGGAATGAAGGGAGGGGAGCTCAGACTGGCTAGGACCCAGAGAGTGCTGGCGTCTTTTTTCTAAGGACCTCTCTTGAAAACGAATGTCGATCTGGTTGCATAATGAAATTACATCGTCCAGACCGACGGGAATGGCTCTTCCCGCTAATTCGTCTTTCACTCGGTCAGAGAGGCCATGTAAAAAGGTAGCGACCAGGGCCTCATTATTCCAGCTCAATTCAGCTGTGTGGATACGGAACTGAAGAGCATATTGCCCCACTGAACTAGATTCTTGGCGAAGACGTAAGACAGCACTAGCCGCTGAAGAAGCCCGAGCCGGCTCTTCGAAGATATTACGAAAGAGCTTCAAGAATTCGGACAGACTAGAAACCACCGGATCGTTCCTCTCCCACAGGGGGGCAGCCCAGGCCAAAGCTTCACCGGAGAGGAGGGAAATGATATAGGCTACCTTAGCCCGGTCAGATAGGAAGCTTTGAGGCTGAAGCTCAAAATGAATAGTGCATTGGCTGAGAAACCCCCTGCAGGCCTTGGAGTCCCCAGAGAAACGGAACGGAGCTGGCAATCTTAGTGAGTGTGAGGCTGCGACTGGTGCGATAGGTACAGCCGCTGGTTGTACTTGGGGTTGCGGATTCGGGGTTCCCAAGGAGACCTGAAGCTGCTCGAATCGAGAAGCCAGATCCTGGAGGAATCGCATCACCTGGGTCTGATTTGATTCCTGGGTCTCAAGTCTGCGAACTATGTCCTGCAATGGATCATCCGCGGGAAGCGGGATGTCAGCCGGGTTCATGGCTGATCAAACTGTCAGGGTCACCTGTGGCCAGGTGACAGATGCACACCGTAGGGGGACAGGAGTGCACCGCGAGGTAGTGAACCCTAAGGCTGGCTTCTGTGGATAGGAAACTGGGTGGTTGTGGAAAGCGGGACCAGAGGAGCACAACCGGGATCCCAACGGAAGCGAGAGCCAAGATTCCCCAGGGCGCGGAGTCTAAGACCCAGCTGGTCTTCTCCAGGGCCTCTAGTGGTGAGGATGTTACGCTGCAGGCTGGGACCAGGTCGCGGCCCCTGGAGTTTCCTAGCTCACGCCCCGTAGGATAAGGGGAAGCAGCAGCACACGATAGAGAGAACCGAATAACAAGCCGAAGGTCAGGGGCCACAAGCAGACAAGGATAACGAAGAACGAGCCGAAGGTCAAGGGTCACGAGCAGACAGGGATGGTCGGGGACAAGCCAATAACGTAACAGAGAGACAGACGTAGCACACGGCAGGCAGGAACCCAAACACACAATGCCTAACAAACACGTTGATCAGCAAAGCAGGCTTGCAGTGCACAGGTTAATATAGTGTTCAGTGATAGGGCCTGGGGTGGAGTCAGGCTGGGAGGAGATTATAAAGGAAGCCAGGTGAAGGAGGTCTGGTCTCTAGATGAACACATGAGGAGGAAGGTAAGATGGCAGACAGACATTAATGCATATCCATGACACATGTCATGTCTGACACTTGTACCTTCTGTGATCAACAGAACCTAAGAAATGGTTTAAAGATAAGTAATACAGTATATAATTGATAACGGACATGAGTTTGATGGGAACCCAAACTGTTTGCAGTCTCAGAGAACTAAAGCGGCAATTTTCCCGCCCTTCATTAACTGTAATAATAATGCATTGTGATGACCTTTGAACTTTGGTCAGCTGCCCTAAAATGGCCAATAATGAGATCTTTGTTATGTTCCAGTCCCCCTCACTATAAAAGGACAGGAGATGCACAGAGCAGCCATAGTATCAGTGTATTGGAAGCTGTTGTAGGAAAAGCTGTTAAAATCTATAGGAAGAGATTCAGGGTCAGTTTGGAAACTGTACTTTAATTCTGATTATTATTATTATTATTATACGCGATTTATATAGCGCCAACAGTTTACACAGCGCTTTACAATGTATAGGGGGGACAACACAATTACAGTACAGTTCAATTCAAAAGGTACATGAGGGCCCTACTCGTAGAGCTTACATTCTAAAGGGAGGGGTGGTGGCACAAAAGGTAATAGCTGCAGAGAATTTGATGGGGGTGATTGATAGCTCTTTGGGTAGCATTATTGGGGGGTTTAAGTTAACACATGCAAACTGCCTTGGCCTACCTTAGACCCTGTTCTAGAACTAATTGATATAATTTAAAAGCATTTTAGATGCACACCGTTCTTCTACTTAGCTTTATTTTTCCTTTAGTAAATGCATTGGTGCACCGAGAACCATAGTGTCCTGATTATCAGTGCAGTCCCAAGAGTGCCCACCAGTGCTGCCAATCAGTGCCACCAGGGCTGCCAAGCAGTACCCATCAGTGCGTCCAAGTAGATCCCATCAGTGTCACCTATTAGTGTCTCCCACCAGTGTACATCAGTGCCATCTATCAGTGCTGCCTATCAGTGCCACCCATTAGTGCCCATCAGTGCCGCCTAAATAGTGCCTCCTCATTGGTTCCCATCAGTGCAGCCTATAAATGCCCATCAATGCCCATCAATGCAGCCTCATCAGCGCACATCAATGAAGGAAAAAATTTACCTGTTTGCAAAATTTTATAACAAACTATGAAAAATTTTTTTTTTTAATCTTCAGTATTTTTTCATTTATTTAGCAAAAATAGAAAACCCAGTGGTGATTAACTACCACCAAAAGAAAGCTCAATTTGTGTGAAAAAATAATTTAATTTAATAGTGTTTCATCACTGCCTAATTGTCATTCAAAGTGTGACAGCACCGAAAGCTGAAAATTGGCCTAGGCAGGAAGGGAATAAAAGTGCCCAGTAGGCAAGTGGTTAAAACTGACCTGCTGCTTGCCAATTTTACACTGCTGTAACCTCTGCAAAATGTAATTTGTGTATTAAAATCCCTACCTATGCTCTTTGTCTGTGGTAACTTTGGGTCTAAAATTGATATTAAAATTGTCCTGCTGCTGGCCTTATTTCCACCGCCACATCATCTGCAGTCTCTTAATTCTAAATAAGAGTTTGGTAGAAACTCAACTAGTGATATATATAAATAGTGCAAAAATGACATACAGTGGGGAGAGGGTCGTTCCATGTGGCCTAAATGGCAATACTGAAAATGCACCTTTAATTAACATACTGGTGGAATTCCCGAAAGCTGCATGGGACAGTACAATTTAATTGTTTGACGTGGATGTAAACCCAAAAAAAAAATGTAATGAAGACTTCTACCTGGTACAGCAGAGGATGTCAATTCATCTGTGCCCAGTCTTGCCACAAAGAGTTAATCGAGCTCTGAGCAATCCTCTTGCCTTTTTTTACTAGGCTAAAAACCAACACAGAGAAATTTGTGTTGCCACATCCCCCACTGCTATGATTGACATCTGATTTCTTTCTCTCATGAATTAGCAGGAGTGTGTCTATGATTCCAGATTCACATCCCTCCTCCTTTCTTCTCAAGCTCTCCCAGGATTGGCTGCTCCCCACCTCAGCATGATTGGGCATGCTGAAGTCATGTGGTGTCTTTTTGACTGGATGGTATTGGATGGGTGGCCGAGTAGATGTGAAATGCGCACATTGAATGGGGGCTGTGAGCGCGCTCTTCTTGTGCTGTGCATGCAGTAAGGGCTGATCTGCGTACTCTTTTCATTGTCCAGGCATGAGCATCGGCCTCGTTACGCTGCCTGGCGTGGGGAAGTGTAGAGGCGGGCGGGGAGTCGTGTGACATCACGACTCTGTCCCCGGGCGCCGGCAAAGAGAGCTGCCCACCGATTCCAGAGTTTTACGGGCTCCTATAGCTGAGGGGAGTAAGATTGCAAGGGTAAGGACACATGCATCATGTTTATACATAAGGACAGATTAATACTGTGCCTTTAGTTTATACAGGACGATCAGGGGGTTTACATCCACTTTAAGGTAATAAAAGTAGAAAAAATGTTGTACGGTTCCCCATAAAATTCCACCTAGACCCTTATCCAGGCATGTAGCATGGGTGGCAGCTTCCCTTAGGCCTGATTGACACCTTTGCATTTTTAGTGCTTTTTGCATTTTGCAGATTTGCACTACAGTCCATTTAACATAGTTTCCTATGAAACAAGTTCTGTAGTGCAAATCTGCAAAATGCAAAAATCACTAAATGCATAGGTGTGAATCAGGCCTAATGCCGCGTACACACGACCGTTTTTAATGTCATTGAAAAAAACTGCATTTTTCTCGACGTGATTCTTCTCAAGCCTGCCTTGCCTACACACTATCATGGAAAAAAATGCTTGAGTAAAGCGCGGTGACGTACAACACGTATGACGGCACTATAAAGGGGAAGTTCCATTCGGATGGCGCCACCCTTCATGTTAATAAAGTTTGTTGAGAGACGATTCGCGCTTTTCAGCCTCGTGCTTTTCAGTCCGTTACAGCGTGACGAATGTGCTATCTCCATTACGAACGCTAGTTTTACCAGAACGAGCGCTCCCGTCTCATACTTGATTCTGAGCATGCATATTTTTTTCACGTCGTTAAAGCCTACACACGGCCGTTTTTCATGACGAGAAAAACGACGAGGTGAAAAACGACGAGTAAAATTAGAGCATGTTCCAATTTTTTCATGGCCATTTTTCACGTCGTGAAAAATGCTCTGAAGACCACACACGATCATTTTTAATGACCACTTAAAAAAATTGCATTTTTCTCGTCATTAAAAATGGTCGTGTGTACGCGGCATTACTGTACCATACCAGACAACCTGGCCTTCTACATTGTTGGGGCATTTTTTAGGTGGGGAAGGCAGCAAAGTCTCTACTTTTAAAGGTGCGGGTGTTTAAGGTGCCAGTTATCACTGGTGACTGTTGGATGATTTTTTCTGCAACATGGGTGGATAGGGTGTGGAAGGAATAAACCTTCTATCAAGTTTTTTTGCTGTCTGTTTTCCCACTGGGGAGATCCATTTGTCCTACTGACCATAATCATCGAGAGTAAAGGAAAATTCTTAATTTTACAGTTGTCACTAGAGCAAAAGGTGTGGGTAAATAATTCAATGCATACACTTGTTCGGGTGAGTACTGTGAGGTATTCCCCTCACTTTGGGGATATTTCTTATCATTCACTGATGCATTTCAAGAACAGGAAGTCAAAGGTACACAGACAGCAAAAAAAAATTAAATAATAATGTGAAAGGATTTTGATCCTTCCTATCCAAAATGAAAAAGAACAGTTTTGGGGTTAGATACACTTTAACGCTCAGTGCATGTGTATTTCAAAATGAATCTGGGTGCCTCTGATGATGTCATACGGACAAAATATACAGTATTGGATGGAACTATAGCAATCCGGGAAAGTGTGAGACCCAGTTTGAGGGCTGCATGCATCAGATCCATCCCTGAGTGATTTCCTTATGAGAGAGAAATCCTGAATTTGCAGCGGTGCATTGGCACACAGTGTTTGTTTATGCTTTCTTTTGCCTATTCAATGTGAGTGCATTTTTACCTGCTTTTCAATAAAACAGTTTTAAGCTGTGAGTACTATGAAATATTTTTTTCTTTGAGCCTCTAGTACACACATCACTGCAGAGATGAGACGTTTTTGAGAAGTGGTTGAGTACCCCATGCGGCACTGAGTATTATTTGGAAGTGGTGGGAGGGAGCCTCCATTATCTATGGACGTATCAAAGAAGGAGCTTGCCTGGATATCTATCTGTTCTTCCTTGTTTGACCTTTTGTAAAGAAGTTCAAACCATAAGGTGAGAGGACGCCATGGGGCAATTGCTGGTGTAGCAGTTTTGTAGACTTTATCACATATACACTATTTTATTAGGTTTTTATTTGGACACTGTCACTGATCTATTTGTATATTATCTATGCAATATGGCTACATAGTTATGAGTACACTTGTCACAGGTTATTCAGCTCTTTTACATGGACTTTACCACAGATTATTTTGGACATGATTAAATGATACATTGTAATATTGTTGTCATTGCACTTGTTAATCACAGTTTTTGTTTCTTTTCATTAAGAGCCGGTTCACACAGGGGCGTCCTGGGATCCGACTTCAAGTCGCCCCAAGTCACGCGGTTTAGAAAAGTAATGGAAGTGAATGGAGCCGTCTTAATGTACATTACTGTAGTCGCTCCGACTTCAGAAAAGGTTCCTGTACGACTTCAATCCGACTTCTAGGCAACTTGTACCCATTGATTTCAATGGAAGTTGCCTCCAATTCGGATCCCCTGTCTTAACTGAAGCAACTTTCCAGGAAGTAAAAATAGTTTTCCAGGCAAACCCCTCCCTCCTCCCTCCCTCCCACAGAGATGATTTTTGTTTGATTGGCCACTGGAAAGTCGCCTGTCCTGGAGGCAACTTGAAGTTGCCTTGTAAGTTGCCTCATGTCGCGCTGTGATTCATGCTCAAGTCGTGTCCAAGTTGCCTCCCAAAGTCGCGCTGGAAGTCGTGTTGCCCCTGTGTGAACTGGCTCTTACTGTACATAGCATATGTTTACTTTTATTTTGTTGTTTATTTTTGTATACTACAGTACTTTTTATATACAGTATTGATATTTCAAAATGAGACTCAGAAGATAACCAAACCTTTTGGTCATCAGAGCGTTAGCTAATAGCTATATACCACTTAATGTATATAGAATAAAGAGGAATTTACTATTTTTAATATGTTTGCTGCTAGCGTTTGTCAATAGATATGAAGGTATATGTTATGTACTTGTTTTAAACTTTTTTTTTTACATTTCTTCAGTTACGTCCTGGTTTCCAGGCCTATGCAAATGATGTCATACATCCCAGGAATCTTCAGGAGGGGAAGAGGGCTTTTCTCAACCAAGCACACCCTACTGCCTGCATGCCTGAGCTAGGAGCAGATGGATTGTAGTAATGAAGTAATGCTAGGGGGTGTTTTTCAAAATGATTTCTCAGCAAAACAAAGAATGGAGACATAGATGAATGAGCTAGTTTAAATATTAAAAAATTATTAAATAGATTTTTTGGTTTGTGGTGTTCAGATTTTCTGCTTTAAGGTGCCCATGCACTAATAACTAGCTGCCATATGGTTTAAGGCGCCCACATACTAATGACTAGCTACCATCTAATGCATTTAAGTTAAGACGCCCACATACTAATGACTAGCTACAATCTAATGCATTTAGGTTAAGGCGCCCACATACTAATGACTAGCTACTATCTAATGCATTAAAGTTATATTTACATTTAAAGTATATAGCTTAATCGGCCCACATACTAGCTACCATCCAGTGTATATAGATTAAAGGGGTTGTAAAGGTTCGTTTTTTATTTTCTAAATAGGTTCCTTTAAGCTAGTGCATTGTTGGTTCACTTACCTTTTCCTTAGATTTACCTTCTAAATGTTTTTTTTTCTTTGTTTTCTTTGTCTGAATTTCTCACTTCCTGTTCCTCCTCAATAAGCTGTTCAGTAAGCTGTTCTGGCTGACTCCACACCACTCAGATGATGGTGTGAAGTTTAGTGAGGAGAAACAGGAAGTGAGAAATTCAGACAAAGAAAAAAAACATTTAGAAGGGAAATCAAAGGAAAAGGTAAGTGAACCAACAATGCACTAGCTTAAAGGAACCTATTTAGAAAATAAAAAACTAACCTTTACAACCCCTTTAAGATGTGCATGTACCAATAACTAGTTACCATCTAATATAAATATAGATTAAAGTGCCCACATACTAATGTCTAGTTACCATTAGGGATGGGCCCGGTGCTCGATTCGAACCCATGTTCGAATCGAGCATCGGGCGTTCGCTCGCTCGTCGAGCCCAGAACTATTTGGGCCGTTCGCATCACATTCGTGTGATGCGAGCGGCCCCGCAATGCATTGCGGCCGGCGCGGCCGGCGCAGTGCATTGCTGGCTGATGATTGGCCAAGCATGCACTGTGACCCCGCATGCTTGGCCAATCACAGCGCCCGAAACTCGGAGAGCAATAATTGGCTACAGGCAGGACGCCTGTAGCCAATTACAGCTCAGGGGCTTTAGTACACGCCCCACCATTTAAAAGGCCGCCACGCCATCGGCCCCGGTCACATGAGTTCCGGCTTTAGGAGAGATTAGTCTGCTGATTCTGTCTTTGCTTGATACTGAAAGATTTGCTCTTCTTTGCTAAACCATTGGCTATTTCTTTGCTAAACCATTGCTACCTAAGTCATTGATCGTTCATTGCTGCTGATTGCACAGTTAGTGTGTTATTAGCTGCTGCTGGGGATTAGTCTGGTGCGTGCTTACTGTTAGTACAGTATTGCAGTAGTACCAACCGCAGTGCTGTTAGCACAGCATTGCACCCCAACAGCACCCATAGGACTTCTAGTGTGTTAGTGGCAGCAAACAGAGCTCCTATATTTTCTTCTCAGCAGCACCCATAGGACTTCTAGTGTGTTAGTGGCAGCAAACAGAGCTCCTATATTTTCTTCTCAGCAGCACCCATAGGACTTCTAGTGTGTTAGTGGCAGCAAACAGAGCTCCTATATTTTCTTCTCAGCAGCACCCATAGGACTTCTAGTGTGTTAGTGGCAGCAAACAGAGCTCCTATATTTTCTTCTCAGCACCACCCATAGGACTTCTAGTGTGTTAGTGGCATCACACAGAGTTCCTATATTTTCTTCTCAGCAGCACCCATAGGACTTCTAGTGTGTTAGTGGCAGCAAACAGAGCTCCTATATTTTCTTCTCAGCAGCACCCATAGGACTTCTAGTGTGTTAGTGGCAGCAAACAGAGCTCCTATATTTTCTTCTCAGCAGCACCCATAGGACTTCTAGTGTGTTAGTGGCAGCAAACAGAGCTCCTATATTTTCTTCTCAGCAGCACCCATAGGACTTCTAGTGTGTTAGTGGCAGCAAACAGAGCTCCTATATTTTCTTCTCAGCACCACCCATAGGACTTCTAGTGTGTTAGTGGCATCACACAGAGCTCCTATATTTTCTTCTCAGCAGCACCCATAGGACTTCTAGTGTGTTAGTGGCATCACACAGAGCTCCTATATTTTCTTCTCAGCAGCACCCATAGGACTTCTAATGTGTTAGTGGCATCACACAGAGTTCCTATATTTTCATCTCAGAAGCACCCATAGGACTTCTAGTGTGTTAGTGGCAGCAAACAGAGCTCCTATATTTTCTTCTCAGCAGCACCCATAGGACTTCTAGTGTGTTAGTGGCAGCAAACAGAGCTCCTATATTTTCTTCTCAGCACCACCCATAGGACTTCTAGTGTGTTAGTGGCATCACACAGAGCTCCTATATTTTCTTCTCAGCAGCACCCATAGGACTTCTAATGTGTTAGTGGCATCACACAGAGTTCCTATATTTTCTTCTCAGCAGCACCCATAGGACTTCTAGTGTGTTAGTGGCAGCAAACAGAGCTCCTATATTTTCTTCTCAGCAGCACCCATAGGACTTCTAGTGTGTTAGTGGCAGCAAACAGAGCTCCTATATTTTCTTCTCAGCACCACCCATAGGACTTCTAGTGTGTTAGTGGCATCACACAGAGCTCCTATATTTTCTTCTCAGCAGCACCCATAGGACTTCTAGTGTGTTAGTGGCAGCAAACAGAGCTCCTATATTTTCTTCTCAGCAGCACCCATAGGACTTCTAGTGTGTTAGTGGCAGCAAACAGAGCTCCTATATTTTCTTCTCAGCAGCACCCATAGGACTTCTAGTGTGTTAGTGGCAGCAAACAGAGCTCCTATATTTTCTTCTCAGCAGCACCCATAGGACTTCTAGTGTGTTAGTGGCAGCAAACAGAGCTCCTATATTTTCTTCTCAGCAGCACCCATAGGACTTCTAGTGTGTTAGTGGCATCACACAGAGCTCCTATATTTTCTTCTCAGCAGCACCCATAGGACTTCTAGTGTGTTAGTGGCAGCAAACAGAGCTCCTATATTTTCTTCTCAGCAGCACCCATAGGACTTCTAATGTGTTAGTGGCATCACACAGAGTTCCTATATTTTCATCTCAGAAGCACCCATAGGACTTCTAGTGTGTTAGTGGCAGCAAACAGAGCTCCTATATTTTCTTCTCAGCAGCACCCATAGGACTTCTAGTGTGTTAGTGGCAGCAAACAGAGCTCCTATATTTTCTTCTCAGCACCACCCATAGGACTTCTAGTGTGTTAGTGGCATCACACAGAGCTCCTATATTTTCTTCTCAGCAGCACCCATAGGACTTCTAATGTGTTAGTGGCATCACACAGAGTTCCTATATTTTCTTCTCAGCAGCACCCATAGGACTTCTAGTGTGTTAGTGGCAGCAAACAGAGCTCCTATATTTTCTTCTCAGCAGCACCCATAGGACTTCTAGTGTGTTAGTGGCAGCAAACAGAGCTCCTATATTTTCTTCTCAGCACCACCCATAGGACTTCTAGTGTGTTAGTGGCATCACACAGAGCTCCTATATTTTCTTCTCAGCAGCACCCATAGGACTTCTAGTGTGTTAGTGGCAGCAAACAGAGCTCCTATATTTTCTTCTCAGCAGCACCCATAGGACTTCTAGTGTGTTAGTGGCAGCAAACAGAGCTCCTATATTTTCTTCTCAGCAGCACCCATAGGACTTCTAGTGTGTTAGTGGCAGCAAACAGAGCTCCTATATTTTCTTCTCAGCAGCACCCATAGGACTTCTAGTGTGTTAGTGGCAGCAAACAGAGCTCCTATATTTTCTTCTCAGCAGCACCCATAGGACTTCTAGTGTGTTAGTGGCATCACACAGAGCTCCTATATTTTCTTCTCAGCAGCACCCATAGGACTTCTAGTGTGTTAGTGGCAGCAAACAGAGCTCCTATATTTTCTTCTCAGCAGCACCCATAGGACTTCTAGTGTGTTAGTGGCATCACACAGAGCTCCTATATTTTCTTCTCAGCAGCACCCATAGGACTTCTAGTGTGTTAGTGGCAGCAAACAGAGCTCCTATATTTTCTTCTCAGCAGCACCCATAGGACTTCTAGTGTGTTAGTGGCAGCAAACAGAGCTCCTATATTTTCTTCTCAGCAGCACCCATAGGACTTCTAGTGTGTTAGTGGCATCACACAGAGCTCCTATATTTTCTTCTCAGCAGCACCCATAGGACTTCTAGTGTGTTAGTGGCATCACACAGAGCTCCTATATTTTCTTCTCAGCAGCACCCATAGGACTTCTAGTGTGTTAGTGGCAGCAAACAGAGCTCCTATATTTTCTTCTCAGCAGCACCCATAGGACTTCTAGTGTGTTAGTGGCATCACACAGAGCTCCTATATTTTCTTCTCAGCAGCACCCATAGGACTTCTAGTGTGTTAGTGGCAGCAAACAGAGCTCCTATATTTTCTTCTCAGCAGCACCCATAGGACTTCTAATGTGTTAGTGGCATCACACAGAGTTCCTATATTTTCATCTCAGCAGCACCCATAGGACTTCTAGTGTGTTAGTGGCATCACACAGAGCTCCTATATTTTCTTCTCAGCAGCACCCATAGGACTTCTAGTGTGTTAGTGGCAGCAAACAGAGCTCCTATATTTTCTTCTCAGCAGCACCCATAGGACTTCTAGTGTGTTAGTGGCAGCAAACAGAGCTCCTATATTTTCTTCTCAGCAGCACCCATAGGACTTCTAGTGTGTTAGTGGCATCACACAGAGCTCCTATATTTTCTTCTCAGCAGCACCCATAGGACTTCTAGTGTGTTAGTGGCAGCAAACAGAGCTCCTATATTTTCTTCTCAGCAGCACCCATAGGACTTCTAGTGTGTTAGTGGCATCACACAGAGCTCCTATATTTTCTTCTCAGCAGCACCCATAGGACTTCTAGTGTGTTAGTGGCAGCAAACAGAGCTCCTATATTTTCTTCTCAGCAGCACCCATAGGACTTCTAGTGTGTTAGTGGCATCACACAGAGCTCCTATATTTTCTTCTCAGCAGCACCCATAGGACTTCTAGTGTGTTAGTGGCAGCAAACAGAGCTCCTATATTTTCTTCTCAGCAGCACCCATAGGACTTCTAGTGTGTTAGTGGCATCACACAGAGCTCCTATATTTTCTTCTCAGCAGCACCCATAGGACTTCTAGTGTGTTAGTGGCAGCAAACAGAGCTCCTATATTTTCTTCTCAGCAGCACCCATAGGACTTCTAGTGTGTTAGTGGCAGCAAACAGAGCTCCTATATTTTCTTCTCAGCAGCACCCATAGGACTTCTAGTGTGTTAGTGGCATCACACAGAGCTCCTATATTTTCTTCTCAGCAGCACCCATAGGACTTCTAGTGTGTTAGTGGCAGCAAACAGAGCTCCTATATTTTCTTGTCAGCAGCACACATAGTACCTATAGTGTGTTAGTGTCAGCACCCATAGGACCTACAGTGTGTTGTGAGCACACATAGGAGTTCTATTTTTTATACTATATACACTACCGACTACAATGGCTGGAAGACCGCCAAGGAGAGGCAGAGCGTGCCGAGGCAAGAACACAGGGCAGGCAGGCTCTGTTTCTAGAGACAACAGTGCTGGCCGTGGACGTGGTCGTGCATCGTCATCAGCACGTGGCCATGGGACACGCTTGTCTTTGTTTTCGGCAGCTGGACATGTGGAGCCGCATCATGCCGAAGGCTTGGTAGAATGGATGACCAAGCCCTCCTCATCCTCCTCATCCTCTCTCACCCAGGCTCAAGGTACTGGCAGAGCAGCTGCCAACGCGTACTCAATGGCATCATCAGCCACCCCTTCCCTAGACCCACCATGTCCTCCTGAGGAGTCCCCCGAACTGTTTGAGCACAGTGTTGGGTACATGCTCCAGGAGGATGCCCAACGATTCGAAGGCTCGGATGATGATACCCAGCTTGAGGAAGTCAGTAGTGTGCGTGCAGAGAGAGGGGATGCTGAAGGACAGCAATCTGGCAGTAGTGTTCCACCAGCTGCAGCTTACTGCCAGGTTTGCTCTAGTGGTGAAGAGGGAGGGGATGATGAGGTCACTGACTCCACGTGGGTGCCTGAAGGGAGAGAGGAGGAGGAGGAGGAGGATGCAGCGTCACATGTCCAACGAGGCAGGATGCCCCCTGGAGGCCAGCTAGAGGCCAGCACAGCAACTGTACCACACCGCAGAGCTCCGCCTGTGCAGGGCGCTGCCTCTGCACGTTATCACAAAAGTTCTTTGGTGTGGGCCTTTTTTGAGACGAGTGCATCAGATCGCACCACTGCTATTTGCAATATTTGTCTCAAGCGTATCTCGCGTGGCCAAAACATCAGCCGCTTGGGCACCACAAGCATGAGCAGACATATGTCGACCTGCCATGCAGCTCGTTGGCAAGCACACATAAAAGACCCACACCAAAGAACAAAGCGGACCTCTCCTTGCTCCTCATCAGCTGGGATCTCCATCCCCACTATATCTTCAGTCCTCTCTGAAAGCTGCTCTGAGAGGACTGAAGGTGTAGAATTAGGTGTGTCACAACCAAGTACTTGCAGTACACCGACGTCCGATTGTAGCAGGCAAATTTCCCTGCCCCAGCTGCTGGACCGTCGAAAGAAGTATACTCCCAGCCATCCACATGCCCAGCGGTTGAATGCTAGCTTGGCTAAATTGCTAGCACTTCAACTGCTGCCTTTTCAGTTGATAGACTCGGCCCCCTTCCGTGAGTTTGTTCAATGTGCGGTTCCTCAGTGGCAGGTTCCCAAACGCCACTTTTTCTCACGGAAGGCGATTCCGTCTCTCTACTGGCATGTGGAAGGCAATGTCCATGCCTCGCTGGACAGGGCGGTCAGCGGTAAGGTGCATATTACCGCTGACTCATGGTCCAGCAGGCATGGACAGGGACGTTATCTTTCTTTCACGGCCCATTGGGTCACTCTATTGGCAGCTGGGAGGGATGCAGGACAAGGTGCAGTAGTGTTGGAGGTTGTTCCGCCACCACGCCTCCAAAATGCTACTACTGGTTGTGACACACCTCTCTCCTCCACCCCCTCCTCTTCTTCTTCTTCCTCCATGTCCTCTTCGAGTGCTCTGTCCTCGGAACCAGCGGTGCTCCGTAGGCGTACAAGGGGCTACGCGAGTACGCAGGCAAAAAGATGCCATGCCGTGCTTGCGCTGGTGTGTTTGGGGGACAGGAGCCACACTGGGCCAGAGGTTCTGGCAGCTCTGCAGGGGCAGGCCGAGAGGTGGTTGACGCCACGCCAGCTTAAGCCAGGAATGGTCATTTCTGATAATGGCACCAACCTCCTCTCCGCCCTGCGACAGGGGCAGCTCACCCATGTGCCCTGTATGGCTCACGTCCTCAACCTGGTGGTGCAGCGGTTCTTGGGCAGGTTCCCAGGCTTACAGGATGTCCTGAGGCAGGCCAGGAAAGTCTGTGTGCATTTCCGCCGATCTTATAATGCCAGTGCTCGGCTGACTGAGCTGCAAAAGGAGCTGAACCTGCCCAAGAACCGCCTAATATGTGACATGCCCACCAGGTGGAACTCAACGTTGGCCATGCTGCAGCGACTGCACACGCAGCAGAGGGCCATCAATGAGTACCTTTGCGACTACGGCACCAGGACAGGGTCAGGGGAGCTTGGCTTTTTTTCCCCACGCCAGTGGAGCATGATCAGGGATGCATGCACTGTCCTCTCACCATTTGAGGAGGCCACGAGGATGGTGAGCAGTGACAGTGCATGCATCAGTGACACTGTACCTCTTGTCCACCTGTTGGAGCATACGCTGCGTGGGATAATGGACAGGGCACTTGAGGCAGAACAGAGGCAGGAAGAGGAGGACTTCCTTGTCTCTCAAGGCCCCCTTTATCCAGACAATGTTCCTTCTGTCCCACCCATCACACAGGAAGAGGAGGAGGAGGAGGAGGAGGATTGTGTGAGCATGGAGGTGGAGCCTGGCACTCAGCATCAGCAGCAGCAGTCTTTTAGGGATGATGTACAGTCCCAACAAACCAGTGGACTTGTACGTGGCTGGGAGGAGGTGGCTGGCGATCATGTCATCCTCAGTGACCCAGAAGACTCCGGACCGAATGCCTCAGCTAACCTACGCTGCATGGCCTCCCTGATCCTGCAAAGCCTGCGGAAGGATCCTCGTGTTCTTCGGATCAAGGAGAGTGACCATTACTGGCTGGCCACTCTCCTTGATCCACGGTACAAGGGTAAGGTTGCGGACCTTATCTTGCCGTCGCAGAGGGAGCAGAGGATGAGACATCTCAGGGAGGCCTTGCAGAAAGGTCTGTGCAACGCGTTCCCAGAAACTGGGAGGTTACAAACTCCTGGTCCTGGACGACGAGTTGCTGAGGCTTCGGTCAGTAGCAGAAGGAGCGGTGGGGAAGGTGGACGTCTGACCGATGCGTTCAGACAATTTTTTAGTCCGCAGCCCCAAGGTATGATCGGTTCCAGCAACCATCGCCAGCGTCTGATATACATGGTGCAGGAATACCTAGGGGCAAGGTCAGACTTGGACACCTTTCCCACCGAAAATCCTCTGGCTTACTGGGTCCTGAGGATGGATCACTGGCCAGAGCTTGCACAGTATGCAATTGAGCTACTGGCCTGTCCTGCATCCAGCGTTCTTTCCGAACGGACATTCAGTGCTGCTGGAGGATTTGTCACCGATCATAGGGTGCGCCTGTCCACCGACTCGGTTGATCGACTGACCTTCATAAAAATGAATCAGTCTTGGATCACCACCAGCTACCAGACACCTGAAGCGGATATAACGGAATAATTTATAATGTCACATCCCTTCAAGACTGCCTATGCTGATGCTGAGTGACTGTCCTGTTATGTTCACTGACTATCCTCTTCCTCCTCCTCAATGATCCATGCCACCACACCAGTGCCTAAGGCACAATTTTTCAGCCCCTGTATAACAGGGGCGTGTAATTACATTTTTTTAAAAAGATGCTTCGCAACAGGTGTGACTGCTGTGCTCAGAGTACAGTATCTGTGAGGGGTTGCAGTGTTGTGGCACCAGCACCAGTGCCTAAGGCACAATTTTTCAGCCCCTGTTGGGGCGTGTAATTACAATTTTTAGGCAATGCTTTGCAACAGGTCTCATTGCTGTGCTCAGAGTACAGTATCTGTGAGGGGTTGCAGTGTTGTGGCACCAGCACCAGTGCCTAAGGCACAATTTTTCAGCCCCTGTATAACAGGGGCGTGTAATTACAATTTTTTAAAAAGATGCTTCGCAACAGGTGTGACTGCTGTGCTCCAAGTACAGTATCTGTGAGGGGTTGCAGTGTTGTGGCACCAGCACCAATGCCTAAGGCACAATTTTTCAGCCCCTGTTTAACAGGGGCGTGTAATTACAAATCTTGATCTAATAGTTCACAGCAGGGCCCATTCCTGCGCCCACCAAGAGTAACTATGAGGGCCTACAGTCTTGTGGCAACACCGTCCACCACCACCACCACCACCAAAGGCCCAATTTTTCTGCCCTGTTCAACAGGTGCATGCAATTACAAATCTTGATCTAATAACTCACAGCAGGGCCCATTCCTGCACCCACCAAGAGTAACTGTGAGGGCTTACAGTCTTGTGGCAACACCGTCCACCACCACCACCACCACCACCAAAGGCCCAATTTTTCTGCCCGGTTCAACAGGTGCATGCAAGTACAAATCTTGATCTATTAACTCACAGCAGGGCCCATTCCTGTGCCCACCAGTCTTGTGGCTACACCAACATCTAATAGGGCAAATTTCTGCAGAGTATATACGGCAGGCCCCTACTTTCAAACATCCAACTTACAAACGACTCCTACTTGCAAACGGCAAGAGAAAACAGGAAGTGAGAGGAAATCTACCCCTAGGAAGGAAAATTCTATCCTGTTAGATTTAATTTGGGAAAAAGGTATCTCCTCTCTACTGATGCTTTATCACCAATCCTTGTTTCAATTAAAACCCCACTTTTCCAAAAACATTTGTCATTGGGACGGAAAGTGAGGTGACATGTTCTGAACAGATGTGCAAAGACAGCAAATGTTACAGGGGTGATAACCCCTCCCTATGTTCTCCAAAAAGCTTAAAAATTGATTTTTTTGGGATGTAGCTACACTTCATAATGTACCTGTTCAGATTCTACTTAAGAACAAACCTACAGTCCATGTCTTGTTTGCACCACCTATATACTGCTGTTCAGAGTATATAGGGTTGTAGGTATAGGGTTTTATTTTGGGTGCGGGGTCCCCCTTAGTATCCATACAAGACCCAAAGGGGCTGGGGTGGGGGGGGGGGGGGTGATGGGGTAGCCATGCCATTTTTCTCAAGGATTTTCAGCCATATGGCGGCCAGGACAAGACATGACATTAAAGCCGCAAGTGGTTTTAAATGGCTTCTTTTTTTCCTTTACAAATGTAATTTTGTGCAGGGACAGTTCTAAACACGGGAAACACGTGCCACTTCACAGGCATACTTTAGACACCCCTCAGGTACCATATTTAAAGGAAAATTTCACTTTTTTTTTTTTCACTTTATGCATCATTAAAATGACTGCTCCCGAAAAAACTTTAGTTTTTAAAATTTCTTTTTGCATTGATATATGTCCCCTGGGGCAGGACCCGGGTCCCCAAACCTGTTTTATGACATTAACATGCATATTGGCCGTTGTAATTAGCAATTTTGATTTCGAACGTTCGCGTCCATTATAACGAATAGGGTTCGAAAATTCGCGCGAACTTTCGGTCCGTTCGAAGGTTCTGGTGCGAACCGAACCCGGGGGTGTTCGGCTCATCCCTAGTTACCATCTAATGTGTATAGATTAAGGTGCCCACATACTAATATCTAACTACTATCTAATGTATATGGGTTAAGATGCCCACATTCTAATATGTAGCTGCTATCTAATGTGCGTGCGGTAAAGTAACCGCATATGTGCTTATAAAATCTGAAATATTAATGGCAGTAGTATTTGCATTATTTAAAACAAACGGGAAGTATATACATCTGCTTTGAAAATGCAGTGAAGGTCTATTTCTATCAATGAAAGAACAGTGCCAAAAACTTCCCCTCCCTCCATTTATTTTCCATCACTTCCCTGGAAGAAGCCATGACATCAGCACAAGATGACTTCACTTTCAAGGGACCTCTGGGGAACAAAATGGGTAATGGAGGCAGGTAAAGCTGAATGAAGGCAGACTGATGTCCGCCAAGAGGTTATTGATTTTAATTGAAGTCAATTAGACATGATCTCACCAGCGTCCTCTTGCTTCTGTACAAAGAGATGTTCATGGACATGTCAGTCTGAACTTCCTGATAGCAGCAGCTCAGAATTGGATTTGAAAGGGAGAGTGGAAATATTCAGTGGAATAATGCAATGAAGCTATGACTTGTCTACACATTAAAAAGACTGTCTGCTTCAAAGGCTGACATGAAAACAATTCTGCATTTGGTTTATCTTAGATAGTATGTTTGTAGGAAAAGAAAAAAAAATACAGTATAAAGATGGGTGTCCTTTTTCCTTATTCTACAGATTGTTGTACTACCGTGTTCCCTCGAAAATAAGCCCGGGTCTTATATTAATTTTGGCAACAAAAGACACAGTAGGGCTTATTTTCGGGGTAGGTCTTACCATGTAATGTGCGGTCTTCTATCCCCCCTCTCTCTCCTTGCCTGACAGGAATCCCCAGTGTGAACTGAGTTAAAATGCTTGTAAAATCCTATAATCCACTCTATTACAGTAGTATATAATGTACAATATGTGTGTTTCTGTAATATAATTGTGCCAAAGACCTTGGTTATAGCTCCACTCTGCGCTTCTGTGACCCGCCAAAGCTCTCTTCCCCCAAGTATATTACAGAAACACACATATTGTACATTATATACTACTGTAATAGAGTGGATTATAAGATTTTACAAGCATTTTAAACTAGGGCTTATTTTCGGGGTAGGGCTTATATTGCAGCCCTTCTGAAAAATAACGCTAGGTTTTATTTTCGGGGTAGGTCTTATTTTCGGGGAAACATGTATGTTTTGTCACTTTTCTAGCACTAAAATGCAACTCTAGGATTGTATTTAAAAAAAGAAAGCTCTTCCCGTGTTAAAAAAAAAAAAAGAAAGCTCTTCATAAAAGAATCTACAGTTTTATTGTTAAACCAACTTTAGTTTCTACTTGTGATTTCTATGCAAAATTAATAAAACTTTAGAAACGTTTTCCCTATTATTATTTTTTTCCTCCCAAAAAATTCCATATACCAGAAGGAAAAACTGTTCACTCCCTACATGAGTACTCACAGATGCATGCTTTATTAGTGCCTTGTGACAGCTTTGACATATTGTAATCTAGAATAAAACAGTAACACATCCAATAGGGGTTATTTACGAAAGGCAAATCCACATTGCACTAAAAGTGCAAACTACAAGTGCAAAGTGCACTTGGAAGTGCAGTCGCTGTAGATCTGAGGGGGACATGCAAGGAAAATAAAAAACAGCATTTTAGCTTGCACATGATTGGATGGCAAAATCAGCAGAGCTTCCCCTCATTTCAGATCTTCCCCTCAGATTTACAGCGGCTGCACTTCCAAGTGCACTTTCAGTGCAATTTCAAGTGCACTTTGCACTTGTAGTTTGCACTTGTAGTGCAAAGTGGATTTGCCTTTCATAAATAACCCCCATGGTGTTTAAGGTAAACATTTCCATGTACTAAAATAAATATGCAGTCTTCCATTGTTCGCCAATGCTAGTTGCCTGGCTTTCATCCCAATGCCCTAAAGCTGAAACCTAGGCAGATATAAAAAGCACAAATTAAAGTGATTGTAAAATAAAAAAATAAATAAATAACAAACATGTCTATACTTACCTGCTCTGTGTAATGTAATCGCACAGAGCAGCCCTGGACCTCCTCTATTCAGGTTCCCACGCCGGCGCTCCTGGCCCCTCCTCTCTTTCCAGTGCCCCCACCGGATGCCAATTCTCATGGGGCACTCATGCGTGCTCGCTCCTGAGCCCTGCTGCTGCATCCATTGACACAAATAGAGGGACTCTGTCCTCCCCCCACTCCCTCAGATCCGGAAGTGAGGGGAGAGAAGAGCTGCAGATATGCACAGCACTGGATTGATTGAGGGATCAGGTAAGTAAAAGGGGGGGTGAGGGGGGATACTGATGTCTAAACATTTTTTACCTTAACCACTTCAATACCAGGCACTTACGCACCTTCCTGCCCAAGCCAATTTTCAGCTTTCAGCGTTGTCGTAATTTGAATGACAATTGCGCGGTCATGCTACATTGTACACAAACAATTTTTTATCATTTTGTTCCCACAAATAGAGCTTTCTTTTGGTGGTATTTGATCACCTCTGCGATTTTTATTTTTTGCGCAACAAATAAAAATAACCGAAAATTTTGAAAAAATAAAGCGTTTCTTTGTTTCTGTTAATTTTTTTGTAAATAAATACGTTTTCTTCTTCAATGACGGGCACTGATATGACTGCACTGATGGACACTGATAAGGCGGCACCGATGGGCACCGATGAGGTGGCACCAATGAGGTGGCACGGATTAGGTGGTACTGATGGGTACTACTGATGGGCACTGATAGGCGGCACTGATGGGCACTGATAGGTGGCACTGGTATGCAGCACTGATGGGCACCGATGAGGTGGCACCGATGCGGTGGCACGGATGAGGTGGTACTAATGGGCACTGATAGGCGGCACTGATGGGCACTGATAGGTGGCACTGGTATGCGGCACCGATGAGGTGGCACCAATGAGGTGGCATGGATGAGGTGGTACTGATGGGCACTACTGATGGGCACTGATAGGCGGCACTGATGGGCACTGATAGGTGGCACTGGTATGCGGCACTGATGGACACTCATAGGCGGCACTGATGGGCACTCATAGGCGGCACTGATGGGTGGCACTGATGGGTACTTATGGGTGGCACTGATAGGTGGCACAGATGGGCACTGGTGGGCACTGATAGGTGGGCACTGATTGGCAAGGATGGGTACTGAGAGGTGGCACTGATGGACAATGATGAACACTGATGGGTGGCACTGATGATACTGATGGGTGGCATTGCTGGGCATCACATGTTTTTTATTGACCATAATGTTGCCAGTCAGTGCCGATTTATGGGCACTGATTGGCATCTATTGTGCTTATTTTTTTA
The DNA here is from genome assembly GCA_029206835.1 of Rana muscosa. NCBI lineage: Eukaryota > Metazoa > Chordata > Amphibia > Anura > Ranidae > Rana > Rana muscosa. The sequence continues at coordinate 169,694,681 of CM055123.1, forward strand.
TATGTGGATGGCCATGGGGTACATACCTGGCCATCCACATGTTGCCCCCCTTCCCTGGTGGTCCTGGCGGCTTCCCTGGATGGTCCAGTGTGGGCATCTGCAGGGGGGCTGCGCTGATAAACATTCAGCGCAGACCCCCCTTGTCAGGAGAGCAGCCGATCGGCTCTCCTCTACTCGTGTCAGTCAGACGCGAGTGAGGAAAAGCCGATCAACGGCTCTTCCTGTTTACATCGTGATCAGCCGTGATTGGACATGGCTGATCACGTGGTAAAGAGCTTCTGTCGGAGTAGCGAGATCGGTGTAGCGGTGTGTCAGACACACCGCACCACCGATCGCCACGATGCGCGCCCCCCCCGGGGCGCGGCAGCTGTTATCCTGCTGGACGTTATATGACGTCATATGACGTCCAGTCCGGATAAAGCAACCACTTCCCGGACGTCAATCTGCTATTGACCAGGCGGGAAGTGGTTAAAGGGGTTGTAAACCTTGGTGTTTTTTCACCTTAATGCATCCTATGTGAAAAAATACCTTGCTGTGTCCGGCCCCCCGAGTCCCCGTTTTACTTACCTGAGCCCCGAATTTCCGAGGGCACGATCCCGCGTTGTTCTCTCCATGGCTGATCCGCTCCTCATTGGATAGATTGATAGCAGCGCAGCCATTGGCTCCCGCTGCTGTCAATCAAATCCAATGACGTGGTCGCTGGGGCCGAGTCATACACTCGGCGGCTATGCATGCCGAGTGTATAACACGAGAGGATGTTCGGGGCCACTCTGTGCAAAACGAACTGCACAGTGGAGGTAAGTATGACATGTTTGTAATTTAGAAGAAAAAAAAAAAAAAAAACATAGTTTTATGCAAAGAATGTTCAGGCTTTAGAACCACTTTAAGCAGCTCTGTATTCATTAATAGATCATATTTTAGTGCAGCCAGTGAAAGTACCTGCATTTGATTTGGTATCAGCCTTTTACAATCCATTACAATACAGCAGATCCCAGCCTGGGAGAGGGACAGGCCAGATGGCAATCAGCTGTGCTGCAATGCTCATGATGAAACAAGAATCACGCTGATAGAAGTAGAGAGCATATTGACAGTGAGATGAGCTAATCAGTCTGCTGCTTCTCCCTTTAACCACTTCAATACAGGGCATTTTCACCCCCTTCCTGCCCAGGCCAATTTTCAGCTTTCAGCGCTGTAACATTTTGAATGACAATTGACAATTGACAAATGCAACACTGTACCCATATGAAATTTAGCTCATTTTTTTCTCCATAAATAGAGCTTTCTTTTGGTGGTATTTGATCACCGCTGCAGTTTTTTTTTTTTTACCCTATAAACAAAAAAAGAGCGACAATTTTGAAAAAACACAATTTTTTTAACTTTTTACTATAATAAATATCCCAATTTTTAAAAAAGAAATAAAAAATGTCTTCCTCAGTTTAGGCCGATATGTATTCTTCTACATATTTTTTGTAAAAAAATCGCAATAATTGTATATTGATTGGTTTGCGCAAAAGTTATAGTGCCTACAAAACAGGGGATAGATTTATGGCATTTTTATTATTTTTTTTATTTACTAGTAATGGCGGCATTCTGCAATTTTTATCGTGACTGCGACATTGTGGCGGACAGGTAGGACACTTTTGACACTATTTTGGGACCATTGACAATTATACAGCGATCAGTGCTTTAAAAATGCACTGATTACTGTATAAATGTCACTGACAGCCAAGGGGTTAACACTAGGGGGCGATCAAGGGGTTAACTGTGTTACCTAGGGAGTGATTCTAACTGTGGGGAGAGGGGACTGACTGGGGGAGGTGACCGATCGGTGTTTCTCTGTACAAGGAACACACGATCTGTCTCCTCTCCCCTGACAGGACGTGGATCTGTGTGTTTACACACACAGATCCACGGTCCTGTTCTGTGACCGGCAGTCGCGGGTGCTCAGCGGACATCGTGGCCGCCAGGCATGGGCATTGGCTCCTGAGTGACGCGGCGGGAGCGCGTGTGCGCAGCCGGTGGCGAGCGTGCGCCCCCTAGACCGTCTGGAACCCGAGGACGTCATATGACGGCCGCCCGGGATGGCAGAGCCACCTTGCGGCCGTCATATGTCTATACGTGCAATGGGAAGTGGTTAAGCTGGCCATACATTACACAATTTTTTTATTCAATTTTCTTTAGATTTACCTTCACCTATGTAGTGTAAGGGCCAGCCTGTTTGCATACAACATGTTTAGGTTTGACCTCATATTATATGGTTATGGTAAATCCTAAAGAAAATTGTATAATGTATGGCCAGCCTTACTGTGCAGTCACAGACTAGGGGAGGGACAAGACCTGCAAGACTTGTAAGTGTTACCTAACCCCAGCAGAGAAAAGTCAGGTCTTCTATCCTGCCAGAAAGGGCTGTGCTGTGCATCAATGTAATGCTTTCTGAGCCCCTGACCTGAACTAGTATGCAGTGTGGGTACCCTATATAGAAAAGGGGGGGTGGGAAAGGCAAGTTTACCACTAGTACACGGTCAATTACATAAAATGACCTGTGATAGATCATTCACCTGGTGGGGTGTTGTTGCGGTAACCATGTAGTATATAGGGAGAAAAGGGATTAGCCTGGTATAGAACAATCCAAAAAAGCGGCTACTATAGACAACCATTATTGATCAAGCAGGAACAATTCAAATATCAGTGACTTTATTCCTATAACAAATTGAACATAGTATCAAAAATTCATGCAGTGTAGATGCCCTGACTGCACCTTGACTTCTTTGGTAATGACTCAGAAAGCAGTGAAGCTACAGACAGCCAGGAAATTAGCATTTTAAGAAGGAGGTCAGCAATGGCAGCCTACATATTTATTATCCCTTATACCCGTTTCCTTTAAATACAATGTATAAAACATTACACAATATAGTAAGAGTAGGCCTACTATTCTCAGCCCCCCCCCCCCCCCCCCCCAAGTTCTAAGCACTGTCCTAGCAGCACCAGGATTCGGACAAGCATGGCCACTTGAAGGAAATGAGCTCACAGATATTGATTGTTGGGAATGCACACTGACATGCATTGACAAATTGGAAGTGGTGAGTCTGGGAAGAGGAGGCGCATTCTTACTGGAATCTCAGCAGCCATTAATGAAACGTGTAAATACTTAATATCACTGCTGGCTTTAAACAGCAACAGCAGGGAGACAAAAAGTGATTTTTTTTTAGCATGTAGTTGCGCCCACAAGCCCAGGCAGGGAAATGAAAGAGACATTTATAACTCAATAATAATTAGGAGGCAGATTGCCATTCACTTTGGACACTGTGCGTTTTAACCCTTGATTGCTTGTTACTATACTGTTACTATACGCCCAGCACTCTCACAATGCACATATAAGTTTTTCACTCCGTTGTCAGCTCATGAATATTATCTAGTACATTGCCATATACATCTGACAGCACATGGATTGATGGAGCCCTAAAAGATATTTTTTTTTTTATTGTTGTTTTTTGGCCCCCAGCCTTGCTTTGTACTGAAGCTCTCATTGTATGACATCATTGTTTTAGACGATCCAGGCCATTTTATATGGATGTAAAGTAGATGCTACCACTATCCATCTCATAAAATGAATGTGCTGGCAGAGTAGTACTATTTAACCATCAAATGGCTCTAAAACCTTACTATTGTTCAGAATGATGCAATAGCAAAAAAGAGTTCAATAGATCGTTATGTATAAAGTCACTGACATTAGTGTGTGAGTATCATAACGGTCTATTAAAGTGGTTGTAAACCTCAGACATGAAATATGAACAAAGCATATCCCTCGATAGCGTGTACTTGTCTCAGTTAAGAGCACAAGGGGGTTGATTTACTAAAGGCAAATAGGCTGTGCACTGTGCAAGTGCAGTCGCTCCAGAGATTAGTAAATGGGCAGAACCTCTGCTGACTTCCATCATCCAATCCTTTGCAAGTAAAAATGCTGTTTTTTTTTTTTATTGTCCTTGCAAGTGATTGAGTACTCTTTGCAAACTGAAGCTTTACCTCATTTACTAAGCTCCGAAGCAACTGCACATGGAGAGTGCATAGCCTATTTGCCTTTAGTAAATCAACCCCATTGTGTAATTTCTGTCTGCTGCTTTGTTCATCTATCAGCATGAATTACTGCTGACACGTTTTCCTTACATCAAGAGAAAAAGGGTGACAGGGGAGGGAGCTCCAGCTGATTGACAGCCTTAACTCTGTAAAGAAAAGGAAAAAAAAATAGGGATATGGGCCCTACTCGAACTTTCAGCGGCACAGTAAACAATAGAGATGTATAAAAAATATATAAATGTTTAATAGAAAAAGAGAACCACATAAATGAAATTGAATACAAGGACAATATAAGAATTAAAAATCATACATATGAGTACATATAAATGATGAGAACCCAAATGCATCAACGCGTTTCACCTTGGGGCTTCTTCAGGATGCAAATTCAGGAAAACAGTAGTTGTAGAAGCAAGAAAGGGATCTCACTCTATATAAAAACAAAGACATTGATTTTTGGTTCTTTGGCCTTCTCTCAATCATTCCCCAAATGAATGTGTCAGTATTTTATTTATTTATAAATCAATGTCTTTGTATTTATATAGAGTGAGATCCCTTTCTTGCTTCTATATAGACCACACTTTCTGGTATTTTTTAGGACAGCCTCTGTTGGTGTATGTATCCTTGTATAGGGGTAGGCTCTTATTCACCAGCTGTTTCCAGAAAGTAATCATAGGTGGGGCTGGTTTCTTCCAATGAAGTGTGATGCTTTTTCTGGCATAGAACAGTAGTAGACTCACCATAGTGCACACCGCTACAGTGGGGATCAACTGTTCAACGAGTCCTAACAGGCAGACCGACATGGAAGGCTGTAAAGGGATAGCACTGACTAAACAAATGTTAGAAAACACTTCCCAGAACCCAGTGATAGCTGGGCAGGTCCAAAATATGTGAGTAAAGTCTCCCGGGGTTCCCCCACATCTCCAGCACTCTGGAGAGAAGCTGGAGCCCATTTTATGTAGCCTGTATGAGGTATAGTAGGCTTGGTGGATCAGCTTAAACAGTATTAAGCGGTCTCTAAGGGAAACTAAGGACCTGGTCAAGTTCCGGGATGTCCTGGAATAAATTCTCCAGTTTGAACGGCTGTAGAGAAGAGAATATTGCAAATAAACAGGTACAACTTATAAAGGAGGATTTGTGTGTATCACCTTGGGCTAGTCACTTCTATTGGAATTTGCGAGGGTTTACAACCATTTTAGGCTGGGTTCTCACTAGTGCGAATTGGATGCGGGTTTCCCCACATCCAATTCGCAGGACAGGAGATTGTGTTCGCACAGCTCTGGGGTGGCCGCGGGGCAAATTGCACAGAGGTCCCACGCGTGTTTGTTTTTGTTTTAGGTCCAAATTCAGGCAAAAATTCGGGCCCGATTCGTCCCTGACACGGAGAACAGGGACGCACCAGACCCCTGCTGTCAGCCGCATCCGTCTGCAGTGTCAACCCAGCCTGAAAGTACTGTATGCCTACAGACAAAACTGTTATCTTCTCTTTTGGATGGAGTAATGGAGGGTTAAAACCTCTGTCAGTTTCCGCTACATTCTGTGGCCTCATTTGGAGAATTTTTTTTTTAACATTTCCTGTCTTGGTGACATTGGGGTTGATTTACTAAAGGGAAATCCACTCTGCACTACAAGTGCACTTGGAAGTGCAGTCGCTGTAGATTGCTGTAGATCTGAGGGGAATCTCTGAAATTCTTCATGAATCCATGCTGATTACTGCTAATGATACCATTTTTATTACTAAAATCTTGTATATAAGGGTTTATTTACTAAAGGCAAATCTACTTTGCACTACAAGTGCACTTGGAAGTGCAGTCACTTTAAATCTGAGGGGAAGATCTGAAATGAGGGGAAGCTCTGCTGATTTTATCATCCAATCACGTACAAGCAAAAATCCTGTTTTTTATTTTCCTTGCATGTCCCCCTCAGATCTACAGCGACTGCACTTGAAAGTGCACCTGTAGTGCAAAGTGGATTTGCCTTTCATAAATAACCCCCAATGTGTTAGGAAAGGAAGTAAAGGGAGATCTCCCGAAAGGGTTCAGAAAATATTAAAACCTAAAAACAGAAAATCCAGCGCCAAAATCATAGTGCAGTAATTAAAAACATGAAGATTTATTAAATAGATAAGGATGTACTAACAAGATAAGTAAAAAGGAGGACATGTAAATCTGTGACCAGAGGGGAAAAGCGGGTGGAAAACGGGTCTGATAGCAGACGGGTCTGACAGGAAATGCTAAACCAAGTCAAGGGAAACACCGGCCACTGTCTGTGCGAAACCCGCCCACCTGAAGGATGTTATCAAATGGTGTGTGCCGGTGAAGGAACGCATTTCTGAGGAGCTTCCCCTTTCTTTCTTTTGGGCTGTTTTCCCACACAGCAGACTGCAATTTTCACTGACCCTTCTGTCAGAGGTTTACACGCCTTCATTTTTTGTCACGGTCCAGGGTCAGGCTCAGAGACCAGTAGCTATAGCAGTGGAGAATCTCCCACTGACCAGCAGGAAAGGTATACAAGCAGGCCACCCTGGCAGATGACGCGGACTCACCCGAGGTGCAGGGTCTAACCAGGATTTTACCAGAACTGATAGTGGAGATGGGTTTTGCTACGTGTTATTACCAGGTTGCAGTCCTCAGGATCGCCCCACCTGGCAACCTCTGAAGGAACCCTGGTGGAGAATGGCTTCTCTAAAGTAAGGTGACCAGATTTTTAAAATTAAATCCGGGGACATATTTTTTTTTTTACTAGTAATGGCGGCAATCAGCGACTCTCTGCCCGCCGCTGCCCCCCTCACAGCCTGTCAAGTCTTACTCTCCGGGGCCCCCGGCTACTACTGGGTGGGGAGCGGAGAAAGATCACTCCACCAGGGAAGGCAAGGAGATAAGCAGGCAGGAGGCTGGCCGGGACTTGAGCCAAGGCAGAAGAACATGAGAGCGGAGCTGAATGGGCATGCACCCGAAACTGAAGAAATATTCCCTCCGCTCCGACCAGCACATGATCATCAGAAAGCGGCAGAGATAATGGAAAAAAATACACCCCCCTAAACTAGTAGGCGCGACGGAGCGGGGGGGTGTAATTCAGATTTTTTTTTTTTTTTATTCTGCACTGTCTGTCTTTGACATTGCCCCAGCCCCTGTTCAAATCCAATCCGGGGACAAAACAGGGGACAGACTTGGTCCGGGGACAGTGTCCTCAATCCGGGGACTGTCCCCTGAAACCGGGGATGTCTGGTCACCCTACTCTAAAGCAACAATATGCACTCTGCTGAATACAGAACAGCCATAAGCATTTATTATCTAAAACCTCTTATAGGAGAAAGTACGTTTTTATAACCCTATATATTTGCATGCACGTTTTAAATGGATTCATATGGCCAGAAGACATCTCCATCATGAACTTACAAAGCATCTATACAATGTATTGCCTGCATGTAATCAGAGCTGCTGCCAATTTCTATCTCTTATTTCCGACCACATCACATGCCACCGTCCTCTCTGGTCAAATACCATCTCTCTCTCCATCCTGCCTCTTGATGGGCCCCTGAACAACTGCCTAGGCAGTATGCCCAAATCTATTCAGGGCACATGGCAAATTCATTTAGCAGATATTGTGGCATCTGGCTTACAATGTTCAACACATATTACCTGTGGAAAATTGTGTGGATGTATTTTTATAATTTTTTGTAAAATCATAAATATTTTCTGAAATGATTAAGTTTTATGATTTACGAAGGATCCACACTGAGTTACTTTACAATGACATATAAATCAAGAATATCAGAAACAGATTATTAAAGAACACCTGGTCTAAATTTAACTTGTGCTGCCATCTAGTGGCAAATATTGAATTATTTTTCAAACCACTGACAACGTACAAGGTTTACCACTCATAACCCCCAACTGAAGGATCTTATGGCCTCCGGTGACAATCATTTTAAGTCATCGGGAGAAATAAGCTCTATTGTAGTGCCTGTTACCAAATTTTCACTTCTTGGGGTTTTCTTTTTCTTTTAGAGAAATGTGTAGGCTGTTACAGTATACCACAAAGGCTTATATGCTTGCGTTCTGCATGTGTTACTGAATATTATTAATGGTATGTATTTTTCTCAGAATTATGCAATCCATAGACAGTTCTGTATAAAAGCTATTTGCTTTATATGCATCATAGTTGCCAGCATAACAAACCAATTTCCAGAGACACCAAGCTTCTCGCATGTTGTCTAAGGACTGAATTGGTGTTTTTCAGGCTTTTCACACAAAGCAGATCTGAAGAATGACAGATCATTACACAACTTTTATATGCACAGAAAATAACACTTTTTGAGTGATATTTGCTAAAACTGGTGCATGCAGAATCCGGTGCAGCTGTGCATTATAACCAATCAGCTTTTAACTTCAGTTTGTTAGATTAAGCTTTGCCCAAAAAAAAAATTGAAGCTGATTGGTTTGTATACAGAGCTGCTCCAGATTTTGCATGCTCCCGTTTTAGTAAATCCCCCCTCCCCTACGTGTTGCTGTTTAATAAACAAAAGTAAGGCCCATGAATTAATAATGGCTGCTAAGAACTGAACATGCAGAACTGGAAAATCAGATGCAATTGACAAACACGGTTGACACTGTACTATTATGATGTATTACTGCCATGGTCTCCTATATTTTCCAATAATATCAAGCTCCAAGGGATCTGTCTTCAACTCTTCACCAAATAATTTGTTAAATATGTAAATAAGTAATATCTAAACAGCAAATACATACCGTACTTGAATCATGTCCTTCTAGAGATGTTTACTGTGCAGCCTGCACTGTCCTACATGGCATTCTTTTAAAATCTTCCTAGCTGGCCAGTGCACCCTCTTAACAGGCATTGCCCAAATCCTATTTAATTCAAAGCTTGCTTTGCAGCTTGTCAGCATGTGTACTTACAATAAAGTGAATTGAATTGGAGCCAAACATTTACAGCAGAGACACTGGCCAAGCTGGGAAGAACTTAGAAGAAAGGTTGTGTGATACCATTCAGGTCACACAGTGAAGATCTTTGGAGGGGAAGAGTCAGAAGTAAGCTTTTCCCTTTGAAGGTTCTAGTAGTGTAGCCATAGGAATTAATGTCTTTGTCCAGCCTACATGCCATTAGAAAGAAGGAAATAACCCTATTCTATAGCCGTTATTCATATTGCAGCAACCAGTCAATCATATACCAATGCCCTTAAAGTAGTTCTAAACCCTAAACATTTTTTACCTTAATGCATTCCCTGCGTTAAGTTAAAAAAATGTTTAGGTATTAGTTTCACCCTTTCATCCCTGCTAATACTCACCTAAGTCCTCACTCAATCCAGCACTGTGGCTGTCTGTAGCGGCTCTGTCCTCTTCTCACCACTCTTACAGACTTGGCTGAGAGTAGCTCCCGCTGCTGTCAGTCAAATCCTGTGATGAGGGAGCAGGGGGTGGCGCCGAGCCTTGACATCTGTGTCTATGGTTGCAGGCAGTCCAGCTCGGGATCCAGCCCCCAGGTGTGCCACATTATGAAGCAGCTTCCTGTGATGATACACAGAGAAGAGCAGGAGTCGAGATAGTCAGCGGGGGACCCAGGAAGTGGAGGGTCGGGGTTGCTCTGTGCAATGCCATAGCAAAGAGCAGGTAAGTATAACATGTTTGTAAAGTCTTATTTTAAATAAATAAATAAATAACACTTTAATGCTGGAAATAATTGTGCTGTGTTTATATCAGGCCAGCGAGGAATGCATTGTGTAGTGCTAAGATGGCTCTTTTGATGTAAGTGTGTTTTTAATCTTCAATAATTTTATCAGTAAGCTTTTACACTATCAGAGCATTTCTTTTCATGTTCTTATGAGATGATGCTAAATTGAGAACCATTACATAATCATCTGCCATTTGGGAGAACCTTTGGAGCCGCTCTGTGATAACCTAAAACTGGGTTGTTCAGTTTCAAGCTCTGTTGACTTCTCTTTAAGGGGTCACAGTCGGTAAGCCTGTACTCTTTCCTTAAGAGGTGGTGGCTTCACAATTGAACATTTTCCTTTATGGGTGATGGACACGCATCACACATATAAGAGTGTATGAACACACGAAAAGAGGACTTTCCTTTTGCACGTGGACTTTTTTGTATTTTCAATCACTGGAGGATATATGTTTTCTGTATATGCACTGTATACTACTTGGTTCATTTAAAATGGTTGTAAATCCTCACATATACTCAGTGAAGTGAATAGCCTCAGATGATACACAGAGATTAAACAAATCCTCTTATATAAGTTTTAATTGTATATCTGCTGTCTTCTCCTTTCTACACCCTTTCAAAAGGGCAGTTTGTGTTAAAAATCTTTCTTCATCTGCCAGCAGCACATAGGGGTGGGTGGAGAGACTGCACTTACCCTGTGTGAGAGCTGATTGGAGGAAAGGAACACACCTCCCTCCAAATAGGTTGAGGAATGAAGGAACATGCAGAGCTGTACTCTGAATAGACAAGCTCTCTGCTTATCTCTCTCTAAGCTCCCTCCTCGACACAAATTTTATCTCATGTGTAGGAGAACTTGTCAGAAGTGACTCATGCTTATAACAGAGGAATGAAGCAACAGAGAGAAATTAAACTTAGAGCTTTGGAGAGAGACATGTAAGCACTACAGATCTATGTGCTTAGTTCAAGTTTCATGAATGGGGTATACAACCACTTTAATTCTTGCAGCGTGACTCCTTTATGTATGAAATTAAAGTCTTACTGTGTATAATATCTCATGGTGGAGTTGCTGCTCCAGGTTAATTTGTTTTATTTTATTTATACATTCACTTATGAGATCAGTTTCTTTTTTGATTTTTTGATGCAAATAAAAAATTGTCAAACAATTTCAAAATAAAGTTCAACATAAAATTGTTACGTAAACTTGAAACATAAAAAGACTTTAAATATATCACCATCTACAGTACATAACATTACCAAAAGATTCAGAAAATCGAAAGAAATCTCTGTGCGCAAGGGACAAGGCCGAAATGCAATATCCGGTGACGATGATCTTTGGGCCCTCAGATGGCACTGTGTTAAAAAATAGGTATGATTCTGTGATGGACAACATTGAATGAGCCCAAAAATACTTAAAAAAATCACTGTATGTGAACACATTTCACCATGCCATCCAAAAATGCTAAGTAAAAGGTCTATTATGCAAAGAAGAAGCCATATTTGAACATGATACAGAAACACTGCTGTCTTCTCTGTGTCAAAGCTCATTAAAAATGGTTTGTTGAAAGAAGAAAACTGTTCTGTGTGATTTCAAATTTGCAATTCTTTTTGGCAACCATGGGTGCCACGTCCTTCGGACTTAAAAGGAGAGTCACCTACCAGCTTGTTATCAGCCTGTGTAGCGACCTCACCCCTCTCACCCCCTTCTCATTCACGGCTTGTCTGTCTCGTCTAGGGGTTAACACTGGGGGGAGGGGTGAGATACACCACGGCCCATGTCCTCCAAGGTGTAGAGGTAAAGGCCAGAACTATCGGGTCTGTGTATGTGTCCCAGAGTCCAATCCTCTCCTCAGATTGACTCCGCTTTGCTCCTAGTAACCAGAGTTCCACACACTGAATAGGTCCAACTTGTATTTATTCTTCTCAATAAATAGTCATACAGCACAGACAGGTTGAGACCCATGTAACACTTCAGTATTTGTGGGGAGTAGGCCAAGGCACAATTCTTCTCGTTAGAGCTAACCACTGTAGTATCACCAGTGGCGAATAGTCATTGCCACTGACTATATAGAACAGAACATGAATTACCTTCGCTATCGTAGCCCCTATCAGGGGAAGGACATCCGTCCAAGACAGTTACCAGAGGCCCCTCCATCACCAGCAATGCTGAGCTGGACTCTCCGGAGAAGTTCCGCTCACCGGCCTCCTCGTCTCAGACACGGGCACCCAAGGAGTTAGGGCGCCCTCGGATTCCTCCACCCTCGCGGAACTCAGTCGAAGGTACTGAGCTCCAGGCCTCTGCCATAGTACCTCACCCCAGGCTAAAGGTGCCTGAGATGGACTCCATCTCTCGCTCCAGCCAGGTCAAGGGCACCTGGGCCCAGAACTCCCGAACGCCAGCACCCAAGCTGAAGGTGCCTGGGTGCGGCTGCGTCCTCCGACTCTGAACCCCAAGGTCAGGGCGTCCGCCCCTTTTATCCCCTCGCCCTTTGCGTCACAGCAGGTTCCCCACCCTGCCGTACCAGCGCCAGGAAAGGACAAAAAGGAAGCAGTCTTGCAGTGAGTGTTCAACTCTGGCCCATGGCGACAGCGCCACCTGCAGGCCGCAGGGAACCTCACACCACCAGAGTCCTCCAAGAACCACAAAAAGGTCTCAGATTCCCTGACAATCAATGCATCTGGGTTACACTACCACCCAGATGCCTCCCCTAAAATCAAATACCCGCTACACCTGCATTCTCTGATGGTATGGGGGTGCTTTAGCATGCATGGAATGAGCACCATCTGGAAAGGCACCATCCATGCTGAAAGATATATCCAGGTTTTAGAGAAGCATATACTGAGGCAAGAATGTGGCAACATTCCTCTCCCAAAACTCCAGCAACTGGTCTCCTTAGTTCCCAGACTTAGAGTCTTAGAGTTTTGTTAAAAGGAGACGCTACATCATGCTAAACCTGGCCCAATTTTTTGGGAATTGGGGTTGTACTGTTGCCAGCTTTTTGTTGCCCTGTCCAAGACTTTTTGAGACGTGTTGCTGCCATCAATTTCAAAATGATTTTTTTCTTAAAACGGTACATTTTCTCAATTTAAACATTTGATATTTTTTCTATTTTCTATTGTGAATAAAATATAGTCTTTTTTGCAAATCATTGCATTCTGTTTTAAGTAGATTTTACAGAGTCCCAAACTTTTTGGGAATTAGGGTTGTAGCTCGATGCGAGAATCAGTGCTAAGTTAGTTACTTTTATTGCTGATTTGCAAAGTTAGGACAATTGTATGTATAGTAAGCTGGTTTTGGACAGAGCTCTTTCTCCTGAGTTAGGTCAGGTGACTGTCATGGTCCAGGGTGGAACACAGAGGAAGCATCACTCTGCCCTGCACGGGCCTGACATTCACTAGGAAGTCTTACCTGCTGAGCTTTTTTCAGGTTGCTCACCAGACCCAAAGTCAACCATAGTGGTAATGAATTAGAAACTGGCCTATGACCTGAGTTATTTATAGTGAAGCTGCTTGAACCTATTAACATAATGGATATCCTGTGAGAACCTGGCAATTTTCAGGACACTCACAGTTATGTTGTGTTATAAGGCACGTCAGGCTTAGAGTATTGGAAAGTCAGGGTCTAATGAACCAAGTATTTTCATACAATTGTGATTTTTGTGCAGGAATTTCCTGCTATTATTACTCTTTTATGTATGCACTTTCTGCTGCAGTCAAAATATCTGATGCCTCTGGTTACTGTCACTATCAACTTCCAATCTGCAGCAGTTGATAGATGTTAGAAAAATAAAGCAGCCTGTACAATGGAACTTAAAATCCTTGGATGGCAGCCCGAGATCCCTGTATGCATCTCAGGATTTATTTTCAGTTTTGATTGGAGTGGCCTTTTAAAGCCTTTCACTGTATTCTAGACATGTGCATTCGTTTTCGCCCCAATGCATTTTCGTCCGAATTTCAGCTATTTTCGTTATCGTTTTAACAAACGAAAACGAAAGCACAGAATCCGAAAACCGAAAGATCCGACATAAACAAATGCTTTATTTTCGTTTTCGTTGCTACAACAGTTCGATATAGATAGGAGATTCGACGTGACGCTGACAATAACAATCTGTGTCTATCGAACCTGTGGTCGAATGTGCCTAACCTTAACTCTATTAGTCCAAGATTATTCTACATAGGAGAGAAAAGATTCGACATTATAGAGAGAAAAGATTCGACATAGGAGAGAAAGATTCGACATAGGAGAGAAAGATTTGACATAGGAGAGAAAAGATTCGACATAGGAGAGAAAAGATTCGACATAGGAGAGAAAAGATTCGACATAGGAGAGAAAAGATTCAACATAGGAGAGAAAAGATTTGTTATTATAGAGAGAAAAGATTTGACATAGAGAGAAAAGATCACTGCTGGAATTGGGTGAGGGAAGTAAAATAAAAATAAAGTTGATGATGAATGTTATTGGCTGATTGTAACCAAAGAGGAGGAGCAGTAAAATAGCTAGAATGACGAAGATTCGACAAAGCATCGAAAGTTAGAAGATTCGACGGTGCAGCAAAACTGTACGACGCTGCAATCGTACATTTCCGGTCAAATGCATCCTCTCATAGGCTATAGAAGAATTCTAATGTTGGTTGACTAGTAATAGTAATGAATAAATATAATTATTACTAGTCATACAACATTAGAATTCTTCTATAGCTTGTGGGCGGAACATTCGACCGGAAATGTATGATTGCAGCGTCGTACAGTTTCACTGCTCCGTCGAATCTTCTTTGAACATTCGACAGACACCATAAGCCTTCAATGACAGATTCGACCTTAATTAATTCAGATTTTCAGACGAATGCAATTTCTAACGAAAAACGAAATAAATAAAAACGAATTTCGGGAGTAACTAAATAAATTTATTTTTCGGACGAAAACAAAATTCCGAAACAAAATATTTCAGTGTGCACATGTCTACTGTATTCTCTGCATTGAGCAATCCAGTGCTTTAGAACTGACATATATGAATTACTTGGAGTGTGTTTCATATAACTGATCATGTAGCTTCATACCAAAGATATTTTGCAAAACCCTTGGAAGCAAGCACCTTGACTGCATTTACAATTTTGGGAATTTTGACAATACGGTAATTAGTCACCTCATTTCAGCAGGAATAAATCAAAACATTTATTTGAATGTAAAGTCTTAATTTAACTGCACATGTACATGTTGGTCATCGTTTAAAACCAGGCTGATGATCACTCACTCTGTATTAATTATGGAAGCATAAGAGGTGAACAGAGAGCCCCAATTAATCACTCCATGCCACAGCGGTGCTAGTTTAATCACATTTCTATGTAGTCCACCCCATAAACAGATAGTTTTACAGATAACAATCAATCATGGGTAATTTTTTAGAAGTACCATAGAGAAAACTGCTTACTCATCTCACTACCACTGCAGAACTAGCGATTACAGTATTGAATTAGAAAAATCTGCATTTTTTTATTTATTGGAATATCTGCATATACAGTAGATCTATTTGATCCATGAATAGATATGTAACTAGGCAAGTGTGAATTATAAACTGAATTATTCTAAACAGACTGGAAAAATCTACATACATAAAGACGAAGACTGAAAAATTCACCAGTTCTGATTTGAAGAACAGTTTGCCTATTACTGTTATTACAATATGTAACCTGTTATTCAGGTAATGGTCACAATGGAGTATTAAAATGAATCATTGGTTTCAGTATTTATAGAAAACAGTGCCGGGGTTATCAAAACTGTAAAAAATAAATATATGTTTTGTCCACAGTAAAAGACCCAATGTATGCTCCATTGCTTGAGCATGTCATATGAAGCGGACAAAATCGACAATGTACAATCCCTCAGAGACCCATCCACAGTTTGGGAGTCCGTTTTGGGACAATGAAGACATGAAGGCTCTTGAAGTATTAGGGAGTTTATACGTGGCATCCAATGCCAGCATTGAGAACACAGTACGGACAGATTGGGAGGAGATCGGTATGCTTGTCCAGGCAATAATGCACACTCCCTTCAAACAACTATCCATCTTCTATCCTCATCATATATAGAGGCCTTCAATCAGGTGGTCTATCAGGATTTAATGAAGATTTGTCATTCAAGAACTCACCATCCTACTCTATCACTCAATCACAGGCCTTGTACATCCTTCGTTGACAGAAAGATCTGGTCATCCAACAAGCAGATAAGGGTGGTAGTGTGGTGATCCAAGATAGGGATGATAATGTACGTGAAGCTAGAAGGCTCTTTGAAGATGACAGCACCTACATTGCATTGTTCAGAGATCCATTACTGATCTTCATGAAAGAACTCAGACTATTGATTGACCAGGAGGTTTCCAATGTTATCCTTTCCAAGCAGGAAAAAAGCTTATCTATACAGTGTGAATATTTGGACACACACTACTTTTAACATTTACCCAAAGTACACAAAAATATAACCTCTCCCCCAGGGTGGTCTATTGTGGCCTCAATGAACAGCCTCACAAGCAGGATATCGCATTATGTAGAATATTTTCTACATAAAACCCCTAACTGCTTACATCAAAGATTCAGGCCATATACTAAACATCCAACCCAACACAACTGGGAGTCTCACTATTGCTGGGAGTCTTTGGATGTTATGTCCCTTTATACCTCGGTTCCACATGAGGTGGGATTAAAGGCTCTCCATCACTTCCTAATCAAGGATAACATCTTCAACAGTAAACAGATGCAAACATGTTTATGGGATACTGAGAGGACCTTTATATATGGTCCAATAGACCCTTTTTGGTGCATATTGTACTATATGGACGATATATTATCATCTTTTGGCAACACGAAGAAGTAGCACTCCCCCTTTTCATTGATTTTTGCAATAATAATCCTTTTGGTATATGTTTTACATCTGCTGTACACAAGGAAGTGCTCACATTTTAAATTGATGGCAGGAAATTCCTACTTGCAACATAAAAGCTGCCATCACCCAGCATGGAAAAAGAATATTCCCACCTGACAATTTTGTAGGCTACAAAGGAACTCTACCTTAAAGGAAGACTACAGGTCACAGGGTTTAATTCTCAAACAACAATTCATACAAAAAGGGTACAGTTGGGAATCGATGATAGACCCAGATACTACTGGACCAATTGAGCCAATTTTGAGCACTCAGTTCTAAACTGGGTATCTATCCATCAAGAATTCCTTACGGAAGCACTGGAATATTTACAAATTTGACCTAAAGTTAGGCCCCAAGTTACCTGATCATTCTAAGGTTGTGTTCAGGATGTCCAGGAGTGTCAACAATCTTATTGCCCCGAGCAAACTACCACAGCTGAAAACGGCTCCTGGCAGAAACATTCCAACTTTTGTGGCACTAAAAGGCATGTATAAAAAACGTAACTGCCTAACTTGTGCTTTTGTTATCCATGGCCAACAGTCCTTCACAGATCACAGAGGTAATTTTTACCTAATTAAAGGATTTTTCACCTGCTCTACATCTTTTGTAGTGTATTGCATCCATTGCTCGTGTGTCCTATTGTATGTAGGCAGAACTATAAAACCCCATCGGGAAAGCTTCAGTGAACATCACATTACACGTGGTACACCAAAGTACAGACTGTCAAGACATTCCCTGTTACATCATGGAAAGGACCCTAATGCCCTTCCAATACATGTAATTGAGGCTATTTCCACCTCATTGTTAGAAGGGGGGCTTAAAAACCCTGTGCGCAAAAGAGACCTACTGGATTTTAAAGCTCAACGTCATGTCTCCAGCCGGCCTCAATGAGAAGCTAGAGGTTAACACAATCCTCCAGCTTCCAAGCAGATATAAACAGATGAGCATACGTTTATAGCCTTTTACTTATGATCTGTCAAATTTAGGTAATAAAAAAACTGAAAATTACGTAAACATTTTCAATTGTTTTTTTTTGGACCTAAATGGACTCTGAGGGGGTTAGATGTACATGGACACACATCTGTTTACATCTGCCTGCTCATAGACTGACATTGAGCTTCCATTCAGACCTCCTAAAAAAACTGACAGACGGATGTGCTCGGAATCCCCATCTGAAAGGTGATTGAAAGGTGAGCCTCATGCAGCACTTGTTGTGGATCACAGTTTTACAGTGTACTGTAGTACACTATATTTTAGATGTGTCAATGTGCTGAAGCCATCAGTCCATCATACAAACATGCATGGTGAATAAAGTGGGTGTGGGGAAAAAAAGTGATGAATAAGGATAAGGAAAGTGGGCACGTCTATGAAGATCAGCAGAATGCTGCAAAAGTTGGGAGGTGATTAGCAAGCGAGGCCATGGAGAACCTCCACAGAATAGACTGCAGGAGCAATGAAGCCAAGAGCTGTCATGGTGCAGTCTTCCAGTCTGGTTTTGCTGCATGCAACCACATAATATACATTTTTATAGTTGTCTCTGGAACAGATATAAAGAGGAAATCTTCCAATGGGGACAAGCATTCTAGTAACAAATGTCTAGGAAGGCATTTTCCTGTACTTTGAAGAAATTTTCACTCATTTGCTTTTGTGTCTCTGAGACAGCGAGTAAGGAAATTTTCCCTAAGGGAACACAGAATGATAAAAAAAAAACTGAAAAGGGTTTTAACCATTGCCTGCATCTGAAGCTATCAACATAGTTTTGGCTTTAGACATATATTGTTGTTCCTATGACTGTCGAGATATAAATCAATGTGTGTGGAAGCCACATAACCTACCTACTACATGTTTTTGGGTTGTTAAAAATAAATGACGTTTTTGGATTAAACCTACAAAAACATGGAAAGAACATATATATAGACTCTAGCTGGAAAGGATTTAGATGAACAGACACCAGTTTATATTGGGTTAACTATTCGTAGAAAATACAGAAATTTTATTTATTGCATAGCCAAAAGGTTACAATCACAAAGCAATGTTCTACTTTCTGACCTTTTGTAATTGGATAAGAGCACATCCAAGAAATAACAGACCAGTTTCCCTTCCTGTCTTCTATAAATTTCTATAAAAATAATCTGTGTAGCTATGCAAATGTGGCTGAATTAAGGCGCATATCCCTCAGCCACTGCATATATTCCCATCCTGCCTGTTTGCAGTCTCATTGGCAGATATAGTATTTACTAACAGTAACTAACAATGTTCACGTGCCTGCAGGGGTCAGAAATTGGTTTTCAACATTTCAGTGCGTTTGAAACTGAAAGAATGAAAATTATTGCATTGTTTAATTGTTCACTGCATGTGACATATTACATTAAAGCCCAACCTTGAACAAAACTGTATTTGTTTTTCCTTTGGATGGGGTGCCGAAGGATTAAAACTTTCACCTGCAGTTTGTGTTACCTTGGTTACCTCCTTTTTATCTGGTTCTGAGACTGTCACCTGGACAGGAAGTGAGGGCAATGTCTTCATTGGGACACAAAAAAAAACAATAATAACCTAACCAAGGTTCTACCCCTTCCACACACTTCTCTCATTTGTTTTTATTGCTATCTATGTTGTGTTGGGAAGATTTCCCATGACTTCCTCTTCTATCTGACACCCATCAAATAGACAGGAAGTAATGGGATACCTTCCCTGCAGGGATACATATAGCAATAAAACTCTACAAACGTTCTAACCCTAACCCACTTCATCCAAAACTAAAATAAAAGGTTTTGGCAGGAATTTCCACTTTTCACTGACACAAGATGAACTGGCAAATATATCCAACATTGTGGTCACTAAAAATACTAATTTAAATGAAAAATATGAACCTTCGTCAAGTTATTTCTTTTTTTTTTTTTCTGTTGTCCCCCTTAATGGGTAGCTCCCCATTGCCTATCCAGAAGACAGTGTGGTCACTAGTAAAGGAAGTTTTTCACTCTACCTAAGTTAAATACTGTCCATGATATTTTTTTATTTGCACTAACAGTTAATTTTTCATGACAAGCTTTCAGAGGTCTTCTCCCTTCTTCTTTGTTCAAGCAGTATTAAAACACAGTTTTAAAATGGTTGCACTCCCTTTAACCACTCTAGGTAAAAAAAAAAAAAAAAAAACTTTAAAAATAGTTTTGGTTGGGGTTATACAGTAAAACCTTGGTTTGAGAGTAACTTGGTTGGAGAGCGTTTTGTAAGATAAGCAAAATATTTTAATAAACTTTGACTTGATATACAAGCGATGTCTTGATATACAAGTAGCGTCATGTCACAACTGAGTATAAAATAGAAGAGAGACTCCTCTAAGTGTAGCAATATGGTTACATTTAAAGGGTTTGTAAAGAAAATAAAAATAAAAATAAAAAATAACAAACATGTTATACTTACCTCCACTGTGCAGCTCGTTTTGCACAGAGTGGCCCTGATCCACGTCTTCTGGGGTCCTTCGGCGGCTGTCTCAGCTCCTCCCCGCAATAACTCAACACCTATATGCGAGCGAGCTTGGTGCTGAGTGATTGCGGGCGCGCTCCAGTGATACAGACAGCGGCTATTGCCGCTCACTGTATCACTCGGCCCCGCCCCCCGGCGTCATTGGATGTGATTGACAGCAGCACCAGACAATGACTGCGCTGCTTTCAATCCATCCACTGTAGGCAATCAACGGCCAGGCTAAACCGCGAGGAGGATGTCGGGGCTGAGCGCGGGACTTTTGAGGGCTCAGGTAAGTAAAACGGGGGCTGGGGGGCGATATTGTCGGATGTTTTTTCACCTTAATGCATAGGATGCATTAAGGTGAAAAAACTTTTTCCTTTACAACCCCTTTAATGAAGGTACAACATTTAGCAATATACAGGTCCTTCTCAAAAAATTAGCATATTGTAATAAAGTTCATTATTTTCTGTAATGTACTGATAAACATTAGACTTTCATATATTTTAGATTCATTACACACAACTGAAGTAGTTCAAGCCTTTTCTTGTTTTAATATTGATGATTTTGGCATACAGCTCATGAAAACCCAAAAATCCTATCTCAAAAAATTAGCATATCATGAAAAGGTTCTCTAAACGAGCTATTAACCTAATCATCTGAATCAACTAATTAACTCTAAACACCTGCAAAAGATTCCTGAGGCTTTTAAAAACTCCCAGCCTGGTTCATTACTCAAAACCGCAATCATGGGTAAGACTGCCGACCTGACTGCTGTCCAGAAGGCCATCATTGACACCCTCAAGCAAGAGGGTAAGACACAGAAAGAAATTTCTGAACGAATAGGCTGTTCCCAGAGTGCTGTATCAAGGCACCTCAGTGGGAAGTCTGTGGGAAGGAAAAAGTGTGGCAGAAAACGCTGCACAACGAGAAGAGGTGACCGGACCCTGAAGAAGATTGTGGAGAAGGACCGATTCCAGACCTTGGAGGACCTGCGGAAGCAGTGGACTGAGTCTGGAGTAGAAACATCCAGAGCCACCGTGAACAGGCGTGTGCAGGAAATGGGCTACAGGTGCCGCATTCCCCAGGTCAAGCCACTTTTGAACCAGAAACAGCGGCAGAAGCGCCTGACCTGGGCTACAGAGAAGCAGCACTGGACTGTTGCTCAGTGGTCCAAAGTACTTTTTTCGGATGAAAGCAAATTTTGCATGTCATTCGGAAATCAAGGTGCCAGAGTCTGGAGGAAGACTGGGGAGAGGGAAATGCCAAAATGCCTGAAGTCCAGTGTCAAGTACCCACAGTCAGTGATGGTCTGGGGTGCCATGTCAGCTGCTGGTGTTGGTCCACTGTGTTTTATCAAGGGCAGGGTCAATGCAGCTAGCTATCAGGAGATTTTGGAGCACTTCATGCTTCCATCTGCTGAAAAGCTTTATGGAGATGAAGATTTCATTTTTCAGCACGACCTGGCACCTGCTCACAGTGCCAAAACCACTGGTAAATGGTTTACTGACCATGGTATTACTGTGCTCAATTGGCCTGCCAACTCTCCTGACCTGAACCCCATAGAGAATCTGTGGGATATTGGGAAGAGAAAGTTGAGAGACGCAAGACCCAACACTCTGGATGAGCTTAAGGCCGCTATCGAAGCATCCTGGGCCTCCATAACACCTCCGCAGTGCCACAGGCTGGTTGCCTCCATGCCACGCCGCATTGAAGCAGTCATTTCTGCAAAAGGATTCCCGACCAAGTATTGAGTGCATAACTGAACATAATTATTTGAAGGTTGACTTTTTTTGTATTAAAAACACTTTTCTTTTATTGGTCGGATGAAATATGCTAATTTTTTGAGATAGGAATTTTGGGTTTTCATGAGCTGTATGCCAAAATCATCAATATTAAAACAAGAAAAGGCTTGAAGTACTTCAGTTGTGTGTAATGAATCTAAAATATATGAAAGTCTAATGTTTATCAGTACATTACAGA
Source organism: Rana muscosa (assembly GCA_029206835.1). Classification (NCBI taxonomy): domain Eukaryota; kingdom Metazoa; phylum Chordata; class Amphibia; order Anura; family Ranidae; genus Rana; species Rana muscosa. The sequence goes on from CM055123.1 coordinate 169,716,800, forward strand.
AAATAATGAACTTTATCACAATATGCTAATTTTTTGAGAAGGACCTGTATTGCTACACTAGAGGCGCCTCTCTTCTATTTTATACTCTGTAGCTCCTCCTGGATTTTGCTTCTAATCCCCTTGTGGAGGCTTTCATTTGTGGATGGACATTTTATGGTTACACAACCTGGTCACATTGCTATAATCTTTTTATATCGACTATAAACTGAAGGATTGATGAATAAATGGTTGTGGAACAAATCATTTGAGTTTCCATTATTTCTTAGGCGGAAATTTGCTTTGATATACAAGTGCTTTGGATTACAATCATGTTTCTTGAACAAATTATGTTCGCAATCCAAGGTTTTACTGTACTTTAAAATGGTTGTAAACCATTACATATACCCAGCGTAGGGGCTGTCCTCAGGTAATACATTGAGATTAAACAAATCTTCCTTCATAAATTCAGAGAGAGTAAAGAAAAAGAAGGTAGAGAGCCTCTGCAGAGCTCAGTGAGAAGAGCTTTTGAGAGCCGATTGGAGGGAAGGGACACACTCCCTTCACACAGCACACAGGAACAGAGCTGAGGCTGTCAATCAGCTGGAAATCCCTCCCCTGTCACCCTTTTTCTCTTTGTGTCAGAAAAAATTGTTATGCCGCATACACACAACCGTTTTTTCACGACGTTAAAAATGCAATTTTTTTAATTGGGCATTAAAAACGATTGTGTGTATGCTCCAGAGCATTATTAACGACGTGAAAAATGGGCTAAAAAAAATGAGAGCCTGCTCTATTTTTTCACGTCGTTTTTCACGTCGTTTTTTTTAACGACGTGAAAAACGGTAGTGTGTATGCTTTTACGAGGGGAAAAAAAACGCGCATTCTCAGAATCAAGTATGAGACGGGAGCGCTCGTTCTGGTAAAACTAGCGTTCGTAATGCAGATAGCACATTCGTCACGCTGTAACGGACTGAAAAGCACGAGGCTGAAAAGTGCAAATCGTCGCTCAACAAACTTTACTAACATGAAGGGTGGCGCCATTCGAATGGAACTTCCCCTTTATAGTGCCGTCGTACGTGTTGTACGTCACTGCGCTTTGCTCGAGCGTTTTTTTTAATGAACGTGTGTACGCAAGACAGGCTTGAGAGGAAACAAGAAAAATCACGTCGAGAAAAACGTTGTTTTTGAAAATTACATTAAAAACAATCGTGTGTATGCGGCATTAGAAATTATTCATGCTGATAGCAGAAGAATGAAACAGCAGACAGAAATTACACTTAGTGCTTTTAATTGAGTACACACTATAGAGGGATATGCTTTATTCATATTTAAATGTCTGAGGTTTACAATTATATATGTGCAATTCGTTTTGGTCCAAATATAAACTCGGAAAAATTTTGGGTTAATCAGAGATTCGCATGTATCCGTATCTCCGAATGAAATATTAACAAATTCAGTTTCGTATATTCATTTTGTAATGATTTCCAAATTTTCAGAACAATCCGATATGGTCGAAAAATGATCGACCGGTTCAAATTCTCGATTCGGTCGAAGGCGGGGGGGAGCGAGCGAGCAAGCGCTCCCCCTCCTGAACTATTCCAGGCCACGTGCCCTCAACATGGAAGAGTGCTTTGTGCTTCGTGACCGCCCCCCCCCCCCCCCCCAAAGCACCTTGTCCCCATTTTGGTGGGGACAAGGGCCTCTTCCCCACAACCCTGGCCCAGTGGTTGTGGGGTGCGGAGGGTGACTAATCAGAATTTGGAAAGCCTCCTTTACCAAGGAGGTCCCAGATCCCACCCCCCCCCCCCCATGTAAATGAGTATTGGGTACATAGTACCCCTACTCAATCACCAAAAAAGTGTAAAAAGTCAGTTAAAAAACAATAACCATTTTTGACAAGTCCTTTATTAAAAACATAAATAAATAAATAATTGTCCCCTGAAGTAGATCCAGCATCAATCATGATGGCTGCAACTACCACCGACCCGGACGAAGGCTCCCGCGGCACCTGCTGTCTGACAGTTCTTAAATAAAGAAGGGGTAGGGCCACCCGGTGACATCATCAGGTTGCCTTGCCCCCTTGTGACAGCATCGACCCAGCTTGCCCGGATCCATGACAGGGCCAGATTTTTCCTAGTCAGGGTCATCCTGGGCCCACCACCCCAACTTGCTCTCTCCTTCTGTCAGCATGCATCTTTCTTCTCAGCACATGAACTGATTGGCAGCTTGTACTGCTATTACCTTTCACATTCCAGCTCGGCTTCACAGAGACTGCAATATTAGAATATTTTGCTGCTTGCAATTAAAAAAATCAATTTAATGGTGTAATAAAGATTACAGTGTTGCAATAATATGTGTCTTTTATATAAGTATAAGGTTCTGCTTTAAGCCATATACATAAACCTTAAATCATGCACACTATCTCTTAACTCGCTTTCTTTTTATCATAATACAGGTTTCAACAAGAAGATATATACTGTAAATCATAAAGCTGCAACCACAGAGATTTCCTTATAATAAATCACTGATTATGTATACATTGTCAGCTTGTGGGAAATGTATGTGTGTTGTACAGGTGAAAACCACAGTGGTAGATGATGCTTAGTTTGCAGTTCTCTCTCCTTAACCACTTAAGAACCAAGCCTATATTTTACACTTTGTGTTTACAAGTTAAAATCTGTTTGTTTTTGCTAGAAAGTTACTTAGAACCCCCAAACATTATATATTTTTTTTCAGACACCCTAGAGAATAAAACGGCAGTCGTTGCAATACTTTTTCACACCGTATTTGCGGCAGCTGTCTTACAAATGCAATGTTTTTGAAAATAATACACTTTTTTAAATTAAAATATAAGAACTCAGCAACGTTAGCCAAACGTTTTTCTATATTGTGAAAGATAATGTTACGCCAAGTAAATTGATACCCAACATGTCATGCTTCAAAATTGCACCAGCTCGTTGAATGGTGACAAACTTTGACCCTTAATAATCTCCATAGGCAACGTTTAATTTTTTTTACAGGTTAGCAGTTTTTGCTGGAATTATTGCTCTCGCTCTAACGATCGCGGTGATACCTCACATGTGTGGTTTGAACACTGTTTACATATGCAGGCGCTACTTAAGTATGCGTTTGCTTCTGCGCGTGACAACGAAGGGACGGGGTGCAGAAGTGCAGACAGGAAAACGGCCGGGACAGGAAGTGCGGACTGCACAGAGGAAAATAAGGTATTTAGAAATAAAAAAATATATAAAAAATATTGCCATTACAGACTGTTCTGGGGGTGGGCATTATCTTCCAAGAAACATGAAAAAATGGGTGGAACTCCGCTTCAGGCTGGGTTCACAGCTATGCGAATTGGATGCACACATGTGCGTCTATTGCACATTAATATTGGATTTCTTTTCTTGAGAAGCATTTTTCAATCAACTTTTTTATACATTTACTATTGAATTGTATATTTATTCAGCACATGCGTTTATTGCTTATTATTGTATTTATGTATTATTTGTAAGATTGCAGCAACGCTATCACATTTTTTAGATATTCATTCATTGTTGTTTTGTGATAACATCCTGGTGATAGCAGCAGCTAGATTTATTGCACATGCTTTATGTCACATAGTTTCTGAGTTTATTGGAACTTTTATGTTCACCCATCACTAGGTGGCAGCACACAACTACCACATATCCCATTTCTTATATGAAAGGACCCAAAGACTGCCAGGTCACAGAAGGAGGTCAACAATGGTAGCACAAGTATCTATTTTTAAAATTGAGAAATGCCTGTCAGGTTTACTTTAAAGAGAAACTGCAGTCTGCTCACATAATTTGTAATAAAAACACCTGAAGCTTCCCTCCAACCACTTTGCATATTATTTTATATATACTGTGATTCTGTACTTGCCAAATATGCTGCAGAAATCTCCCTCCACTGAGTCTGGTTGCAGCCATTTTATCTGTGGGCAGCTGAAGCTGCTGCCTGTTCACTTCCTGGATTTACACAGACACACAGAGGCACACCTCCAGCTCTGCAGCTCTCATTGGCCTTCTTATGACTCACCCCCCCTCCCTTCCTGGTAAACTCTCACGAGAGTGAGAGAGAGCTGTGCATGATGTCATAAGCCTAGGCTTTTTACCAGACAAGAAACAGGAAGTGGGCTGTATAAGGTATTTACTGGCAGAAAATAAATGTTTTACTATCCAAAGTTAAAGCAACAAGGGCAGAAGATTTAATAGATGGAAAGATGAAAAAATTACTGAAGTTCCACTTTAAGAACTGAGATCGCCTGAATATAGTCCAATTTCCATCACAATGGGACATGTTTGTCCGGTTGCCGACCGCCTCCTGTATATATACGTCGGCAGAATGGCGCGTCTGCACGAAGCAACGTACCTGTACGTCGCTTTGAATTTCACGCCGTGCGGGCGCCCCTGCCGTGAACTCCATGACCGTGCCCGCCGGACCCGCAGACTTGACGTCCGCCGGTGTCCCGCGATCGTGTCACGGACCTGCAGAACAGGGTGATGCCTTGTGACAGGACACTGATCTACTGCTCCCTATCATTGGGAGAAGTGATCACTGTCGTGTCACTTGTAGCCCAGCCCCCACACAGTTAGAATCACTCCCTAGGACACACTTAACCCCTTTCCTGCCCTCTAGTGGTTAACCCCTTCCCTGCCAGTGTCATTTACACAGTAGACGCTATAACTTTTGTGAAAACCAATCAATATACGCTTATTGTGATTTTTTTTTACCAAAAAATAGTAGAATACATATCGGCCTAAATTGAGGAAAAACATTTTTTTTATATATATATTTTTTGGGGATATTTATTATAGCAAAAAGTAAAAAATATAGAATTTTCTTCAAAATTGTCGCTCTATTTTTGTTTATAACGCAACAAATAAAAACCGCAGAGGTGATCAAATAAGACCAAAAGAAAGCTCTATTTGTGGGAAAAAAAGGGCGTAAATTTTGTTTGGGTGCAACGTCGCACGAGCGCGCAATTGTCAGTTAAACCAACGCAGTGCCGAATTGCAAAAAATGGCCCGGTCATTGAGCAGCCAAATCCTCCGGGGCTGAAGTGGTTATAAAGAACTCTTATTTTGGAAGTTGTGCTGCAATGACAGTTGACGTCTAGTTGCTACATACAATACAAATTATTTCCTTCCCCCAATAATATAAATCAGGATAATTAAATGACATGATGACAGACCTTCAGTATACAGCAAAGCAACAGTTCAAATGATTTGCGAAAGGAGTAATTGTTCTAATTAACGCCACTGCAATTTTTTTTTTTTTTTAAAGACGATACTTTTTTTCCTCCTCTGATAAAAATATCTGTTTCTGCTGTAGATATTTTTACATGATCTGATGTGAACTGTTAGACAGAGGTGACCTGCACGGTTCAGTCCTCTTAAGCATTGCTTCCTTTTGTAAAAATTCTTCTCTCCTTTGTGCCTTTGCCACACTACATCACTTCTAAGTCAAGGTATTTTAAGGTTAGCTTAGTAATAAGGGCCAAGCGCAAGAAGCCCTAGGAGTCTTCATTGATCTGTCGTACCATTAGTTTTAATGACTGCTGCAGAAATGGAAGAACGCATGCTACACAAATACCAACGCTATATGATGGGAGATATTGCTGAATTCTAAGTTTTGTTCAATATTCGCTTTCCCTATTCTATTCTGCAAAAATGTAAATACTGAACGATGACTTTGTTGTGTGCTTCTTTATGAGATGGGTCCCTGCAAAAAGAAAAATCACGATGCAGCATTTCTCTAACAAAGATAAAAATTGGTTTCCTTCTGAAATAGGAAATTTTTGCATTTAAAGGGGTTGTAAAGGAAAAAGTTTTTTCACCTTAATGCATTCTAAGGTGAAAAAAACCCGACAATATCGCCCCCGTTTTACTTACCTGAGCCCTCGAAAGTCCCGCGCTCGGCCCCGACATCCTTCTCGCCGTTCAGCCTGGCCGTTGATTGGCTACAGTGGATGGATTGAAAGCAGCGCAGCCATTGGCTGGCACTGCTGCCAATCACATCCAATGACGCGGCGCGCCGTGGGGCGGGGCCGAGTGATACAGTGAACGGCAATAGCCGCTGGCTGTATCACTGGAGCATGCCCGCAATCACTCACCACCGAGCTCGCATATAGGTGTTGAGTTATTGCGGGGAGGAGCCGAGACAGCCGCTGAGGGACCCCAGAAGACCAGGATCGGGGGCCACTCTGTGCAAAACGAGCTGCACAGTGGAGGTAAGTATAACATGTTTGTTATTTGTTTTTGTTTTTTTAATTTTCTTTACAAACCCTTTAAACTCAGGAGACAGCCCACTCAGTGAGCACCTTACATATTATCCTGGAGGTCATCTAACATAGCTGGTTGCACTGCTAACGTGTACATCTACTTAACCATTTCAGCCCGGAAGATTTTACCCCCTTAATGACCAGGCCATTTTTTGCGATACAGCACTGCGTTAATTTAACTGACAATTGCGCAGTCATGCGACATTTTATCGAAATAAAATTTACATCCTAATTTTCCTGCAAATAGAGCTTTCTTTTGGTGGTATTTGATCACCTCTGCGGTTTTTATTTTTTTGCGCTATAAACAAACAAAGAGCAGCAATTTTGCTATAAAACAATAAAAATATGTAAAAAATCAAATTTCTTCATCAATTTAGACCAATTTGTATTCTGCTACAAATTTTTAAAATCCCAATTAGCGTTTATGGATTAATTTGCGCATCTACAAACTATGGGATAGATTTAGGGACTTTTTTTTTTTTTTTTATCTTTTTACTAGTAATGGCGGTGATCAGCGCTTTTTAGCAGGACTGCGACATTGCGGTGCACAGATTGGACACTAAGTGAAACTTTTTGGGGACCAGTGACACTAATACAGTGATCAGTGCTAAGAAAATGCACTGTCACAAGGAAGGGGTCAACAGGGAAGGGGTCAACATCAGGAGCAATCAAAGGGTTAAATGTGTTGCCTATGTGTGCTTTCTAACGGTGTGGGGGATGCCGACACTAGATTGACAGAACTGTTCCTGATTTGTAGGAATCATTGATCTATCTCTTCCTCTGTGACAGAATGACGGTCTGCCTTGTTTACATTTTTTTTTTTTGTCCCTGTAATTCATATTACCGTTAGTAAGGTCATTTGAATTGAATAACATCTACAGGATAAGTTCTTTGGACATTGGCAGTGCCTCTTTTTCACCATTAGGTGGTGCTGCGCGATGTCCCTTTCACTATATGTGATCTTAAAGGGGTTGTAAAGGTTTGTTTTTTATTTTCTAAATAGGTTCCTTTAAGCTAGTGCATTGTTGGTTCACTTACCTTTTCCTTAGATTTCCCTTCTAAATGTTTGTTTTCTTTGTCTGAATTTCTCACTTCCTGTTTCTCCTCAGTAAACTTCACACCATCATCCGAGTGGTGTTTAGTCAGCCAGAACAGCTTACTGAACAGCTTACTGAGGAGGAACAGGAAGTGAGAAATTCACACAATGAAAAAAAAAAAAAAAAAACATTTGGAAGGGAAATCGAAGGAAAAGTTAAGTGAACCAACAATGCACTAGCTTAAAGGAACCTATTTAGAAAATAAAAAACAAGCCTTTACAACCCCTTTAAATTGCATATAATAAATATTAGTTCTCTGTCTTATTAGTTAGGTGCCATTTATTAGTTAGGTGTAATTTTTTGATTTTCAATTAAAAAATTTCTGCCCATTTACAATTAAATTTGTTATTTGTTTCTCAGTCCTGTCATTAGGGCTCGTCCCGCTGCTTATGACTCACATTGAGGCGGGGCCTTGCTGTTATATCACACGTGATGAGTCAGTGCGTCGAGACGACGCTATCTCTTAGCGAAACGTACGTTGGGAGGCAGCCCCGCTGACGTCATCGCTTTGGACGGGAGACTGCATGCCGGCCGTCTCTCTCTGTTGTTTTTACGGATGTCATTTTATACTTTGGATTTCGTAAGTTACCATTTTAGCCATTAAATGTCTCTGTTTCAATCGGTACACACTATGTGAGTGTCTTTCTATTCTTGATACTCCATCCTGTGATTGGCTGGTATATCGAGTTCATCCAATCTGGTTGCCTGTTCGTGGTCATTGGAGAGTGATACAGACCAGGAGTGGAATTACATCTATGGGCTTGATACAAGCTTGCCTTTGGTAAGCGAGCAATTCGTATTGTGGCGGTGCACGTGTGGTTTTTGGTGCAATATTGAGGTTCACCCTCTCTCCTTCTACTCACGGCTTTCAGATATTATACACTGCACTCTATTTTCCATTGGACTGTTCCATCATTGGATTGATTCATATTAGTCACAATTTGATTGGACCTTTCTTTTATGAACATTCATGGTGTACACACATTGATCTCACAACAACCGTGTTGCAATTTTCAATTCATTTTATGTTTGGGTCATAATTTTTCACTTACACTCATTTAAGTGTTTGCGCAGCTCCTTTTTATTATTTCTTGTTCTAATATATATGTGGTCTTATATTCAGAGCTGCTACACATTCTTCACATTAATTTTCATTTTTTATAATTCACTATTTATTATTAATTTAATATTTCTCGTGTTTAGGTAGCGCAGTGAACTCTTCCCCTTACATATTGTTTACATAGACAGACCGCCGTTCTTTCATTCCCCCGAGCAATCGCAGGTGATTGGCGGCCATCGCGGCCGCCGAACCCACTGATTGGCTCCCACTGTGTCCAATCACAGCGGGAACGGGTCGCCAGCGGTGCGTGTGCCCGCCCCAGACCAGGAAGTGCAAACAACAGGTGCGTTGTTTCGCGCCATCCTGCTGCGGTAAATGTGTGGTGGGCGGTCCAGAACCAGTTAAAAAAATATATATATATATACTATATTGTCAAAAGTATTGGGACACCTGCCTTTACATGCACATGAACTCTAATGGCATCCCAGTCTTAGTCTGTAGGGTTCAATATTGAGTTGGCCCGCCCTTTGCACCTATAACAGCTTCAACTCCTCTAGGAAGGCTGTCCACAAGGTTAAGGAGTGTGTCTATAGGAATGTTTGACCATTCTTCCAGAAGCGCATTTGTGAGGTCAAGAACTGATGTTGGATGAGAAGGCCTGGCTCGCAGTCTCCGTTCTTATTCATACCAAAGGTGTTCTATCAGGTTGAGGTCAGGACTCTGTACAGGCTAGTCAAGTTCCTCCACCCCAAACTTGCTCATCCATGTCTTTATGGACCTTGCTTTGTGCTCCAAGTCATTTGGTGGAGTGGGGATTAGGGTGTGGGGTTGTTTTTCAGTGGTTGGGCTTGGCCCCTTAGTTCCAGTGAAGGGAACTCTTAAGGCGTCAGCATACCAAGACATTTTGGACAATTTCATGCTCCCAACTTTCTGGGACTAGTTTGGGGATGGCCCCTTCCTGTTCCAACATGACTGCTTACCAGTGCACAAACAAGGTCCATAAAGCATTGATGAGCGAGTTTGGAGTGGAGGAACTTGACTGGCCTGCACAGAGTCCTGACCTCAACCCAACGGAACACGTTTGGGATGAATAAGAGCAGAGACTGCGAACCAGGTCTTTTCGTCCAACATCAGTGCCTGACCTCACAAATGCGCTTTCTGGAAGAATGGTCAAACATTCCCATAGACACACTCCTAAACATTGTGGACAGCCTTCCCAGAAGAGTTAAAGCTGTTATAACTGCAAAGGGTTGGCCAACTCAATATTGAATCCGACGGACTAAGACTGGGATGCCATTAAAGTCCATGTGTATATAAAGGCAGGTGTCTTAATACTTTTGACAATAAAGTGAATATTATTTTTACACAAGTCATTTTGTCATTTAAATGCCAGTCCATCAAGAAGTAATATTTTATCAAAAGTGGAGAATGATGGGTCCCCCTGGCATCTTATGTGTCTTGGATACTCCAACAGCCACAAGTGCCTACCAGAGTCTGCCAAGCAGCTGAACAGACCACAAACGCCCCCTGGTGTACTCAGTACAAAAATTCAAGAGAATGTCCAGTGCTTCAGGAATTATAAAAGGTCAGTATTATCCTGTAGATTACATTCCAAGCCTCTTACCAGATTTCCAATCCACTTATGTTAAATGAGTCCAATAAACTTTAAAAATCACCAACTGTGTGTCTTCTCCTTTATTCACCTTTGCTTCCCCAATATCTTCAACTCATCACATGTGAAAACCCAAAAGAAACCCATATAGTGTAGTATTTTATAGCTAAATGAAAACAAATATATCTATATTGTGCTCACATGTGAATATACTAAAATCAGTGCACCACCAGTGATAAGGTGCTCCACTTTCCACTTGTGCAGCCTCTTACCAAATGATTAAATTAAAACCGCATATCATTCAATTCCAGGTAGGTCAGCAGATAAACAACACTTGGTGTTCCTCCTTTCGGTATAACAGAGGTAGGTCCTTTAAGGTATAAGCAACCATTTTTACTGATTGAAGCTGATTCATTCAGTGTGTTTTGTTGGGATTAGCTGTGATTGGCCACAGCTAATCACATCTTACAGATGGGCTGTGATTGTCCCTGTCTGTACCATAAAATCACTGTGACCAATTACAGCTAGAAACACAATTGTACACAATGGATGGCATGAAAAGAAACCATCCATTGTTTACAATTGTCATGTGATCTGCTGTGATTGGTCACAGCGATCACATGGTACCAGCAGCGGGCCGGTACACAGATCAGTCATCGGCTGTGTCCAGCGAACACAGCCGGTGATAGAGTGCACTGCGCGTTCTGGGAAGATGTCATATGATGTCCACACTGAACAACAAATTTTTACGACATCATCTGACAAAAGTCTGGGCGGGAAGTGGTTAATTATTTCTAGTTTACTCCTGTTATTGTGAATGATTTTGAAATCTGTAAACTTACTTTATAAGGACCCCCACACATTTACTTCCCTTTAATTCTGTGACATATATTTTTTTATTTATTTACTATGTGAACTACAGAAGTGCTGAGTGATGGAGTTTCAGTAGGTGGAGTCAGTACAGGAATCACTGATTTAAGCAGCAAGGTACCATGGGATATATAGTCCTTAGGAGTTTAAAGTAAACAGCAGAGGAGAAGCTACAAAGCATGCAGGGAATTCAGGAAATTGGGGAAAGAGGTGGCCAGCAGACAGGCAGCACTCAAGCAAGATTTCAAGCAATTTTTTATTGGATTGTCAAATATAACTATTGTTCATATTGCTAATACAATGCCGATGCTATGAATAAAAGTGTATGTTGTGATCAAAATGTAAATGACGTACAAAATCCAGCAAGCTGATTAGGAACTCTTAATAATAGTGTAGTGCTATCCCCGTAGGAGCAGCTGAATTTTAACTGGTTCACTCCCAAAATAGTACAGAGGCAGCCAGGCACACAGCAACAGCCCATTCACTCTGACTCATTAAAGTCTAGGGCAGGGGTCTCCAAACTTTTGAAACAAAGGGCCATTTTATTACCCTTTAAACTTTATGGGGGCTGGACCGTGGACAGTGGGAATAGAAAATGCCCTGTATCGGTCGAAGTAAGCAATGCCATAGGCGTGATGATCAGTGGGAGTAAAAAATGACGTCATTGCTGTCAGTGGGAGAAATAGTACCCCATCATTGGTGTCAGTAGGAGGAATAGTGCCCTATCATTGGTGTCAGTGGGAGGAATAGTGCCCCATCATTGGTGTCAATGGAAGGAATGGTGCTTCATCATTGGTGTCAATGGGAGGAATAGTGCCCTATCTATGGTTTCGGTGAGATAATAGGTTCTCCATCTCTGGTGTCAGTGGGAGGAATAGTGCCTCATCTTTGGTGTCAGTGGAAGGAATTGTGACTCATATCAGTGGAAGAAATAGTGCGCCAAGGGCCGCATAAAGGCAAGCAAAGGGCAACAACTGGCCCGCGGCCACAGTTTGGAGACCCCTGGTCTAGGGGATGTCTCTTTTTGTATTTACTGCTAAAGAAAAACTTGAAGAAGGTGTAAGGCAGTATGGAATACACCAGAAAAACTACGTAGGAAGAGGAGAACATACTACACTGTGCTAAGCTTCTCTGAACATCTATACACCAGGAACAAAGTAAGATGACCAAAGCTGAGATCTTGCTAGGGCTGTCCAAGCCAGAATCACCACTGGCACACACACCAAAAGGACACCAGCACTCAGTCACTAGGGCCTAGAGCTCAGGCCCATACTCACTGGACACTCTTCAGTGAGGGAGAAGTTAATGCCCACAGTGCCACAGGACAGCTAGATCCTTTCAGACCTCCACTGGGCACTCTTCAGTGAGCTCTCCAGACCAGATTCTTAGTTCCAAGATGATTTGGAAATAGGCCCTCCGCTATGCCACAGCCGGGAACTCGAAGAACATAAGCTTGAATTAGTAGAACTGCTGTGGAGGGGGAAGCCACCCCCACTTAGCCGGGTGGAATACTTCCAACAGGAAAACCCTGCTATTCTAAAACTCAGACTATTTATATGTCTCTCCAGCCACTTACTGGACACACCCAGGGCTGAAGCACAATAAATATTCAGGCTGCTCATTTTACTTTCCCGCCCTCTATGTTCCAGAAGCCTCTAGAATGCAGGGGCAAACAATCAAACCTGCAGTCTTTGAGATGAAGAACAGCCTAAAGCAATCAATAGCTGCTTCAATGATTACAAAGGAGACAAAAAGAACTAAATATACCTAACATCCCAACAACCTATCTAGGGGATGCTACATCAATTACAGCAGCAAAAACTCAGGCACCTGTAAGTAACAATTTGTCAGGAAGAAATATAAGAAATTATCAATTAGTTTCTCCAACTTCTACCACAAATAATAGCTTTTGGTGGAATGACCCATTAATGTTATTATAAATATCCAATCCTTTCCTAAAACTGAAAAAAAAAATACACATTTTGATTTCCTGTAACTAAGGCAACTCAAGATGTTCAGTATTCTGGAAGTGCCCCCAGAATTTCCTGTTTGGCCCGCTTTTTCCAGCAGTAAAACACTGAGACTGATCACGTGACTGTGACAAGCAGACTCTTCCATGTGCACAGGAAGCAGGAAATTAATAGAATCCAATGTTTCCACTAAACAGCAACAGATAGGAGTTTATCGTGAAGTTTTCTGACTTCTGCAGCAATTTGATACTCTTATGCCGCGTACACACGCCCGTTTTTCTCGTCGAGAAAAACGACATTTTTCCCATTCGACGAGAAAAACGATAGTCTGTGGGCTTTCTGTTGTTTTTTTCGACGAGAAAAATGGCATTAAAAACGACGAGAAAAATTAGAACATGTTCTAATTTTTCTCGTCGTTTTTTTCGACATGTTTTCCGCGGCAGTGTTTCCCATAGGGAAACACTGCCGCGGAGCCCACACACGGTCGTTTTTTTCGACCAAAAAAAAAATGACATTTAAAACGGCCGTGTGTGGGGGGAACAAGCTGTTCCTCGTTTTTAACGTAGATTTCTTTATCGTACACCACGGGACACAGAGCTAGTCATTACATAATGGGTTAAGGGTCACCAGCGGTGATTGGACACTGGCACAACCAATGGAAGACAGTTCCCCTCCATATAACCCCTCCCATCAGGGAAGTACCTCAGTTTTTTCGCCAGTGTCGAAAGGTGTTGGACGCGTTAGGAGGTGCTAAAGGAAAGCTCTACCAAAGAGACCCTCTGGGGGTAAAAGAGCTATGCTTTCGGATCCATCCAAGACGCCTACAAATGAGCTGAATCTGGATGGGATCCGGGCCTCATCCATGAGGCGTCGCCTGTAATGTCTCTCTTCGGAGGACTGGGCTCTAAGATCCAGCACTTTCGCTATTTCGCTATAAAGTCCTGGTAAGAGTCTTGTACAAGGCCCAGGGGAGAGGTATCCTTTAAATAGGAACCCATATCCCTGAAGGTTGGCACACATAGCCCACCGTGAAGGGTGAAGTTTGGTATCTGTCTGAAAACTTTCAGCAGAAAAACCTGCGGCGTGGATAAGGTGAGATTAGAAGGTCCATAACTAGGTTGGGACCTTTTTCAAAAAGTGGATGTCTTCTTTTTTTCCACCACTGGGGGGAGTAAAGAGCTGAATATACTCACCTCACTCTGTTCAGTGTCGGCTTCGGCGAAGTACACTGCTCGTCACCTCCGCTGCTGAGCTTGCTTGAGCACCCCGCTCCTCCTTCCGGTGGCCGATACAGACACCTGCAGATGCAGGTAAGTGGGGACAGGGGCTGATGAGAGTCCTCTCTCACTATGGCCACCACCATAGCGCTAAAGGCCGCGCGCGCGGGAGCGCGCTTTATCGGAGGGGGGGGGGGCCGAAGGCGTGCGCGGGCACGTGGCGCGCGCAGGCACAGAAACGGCGCCAAATTTAAAAGACTGTCAGTGTAAAAAGCACTGCAGCAGCAAGCAAGCTCGTTAGTTCTCTTGTTCCTGGCAGAGAAACACAGCAGCTATACAGGGACGTAAGACTCCATGTGGTTGGATTGGGTACTTCCTAGAAGACATCCATGTTATGCATAGTTATGTGTTAAAAGTTGCATACTTAATGTATTTGCTAAACTGAACACGGTAGTATATGCATTTAGGTACCTTGTATTTTGTCTAAACAGTAAGTCTTCCAGGGGAAGTAATGCGGACAAAAAGAGATAAAAGAGCACCGCCGCCTGAGACAGGGGGCTCTAGCTGTGCTGACTCGGTACCTTCCTCTCCTGTGTTGCCAAAAGCACCTGTACAGGATGAGCCATTACCTCTGTCAGGTATGGCGGCTTCCCCAGTGAAGCCTGGGCCTGCATATGTCACTGAGGACACTTTATCAGCTGCCCTAAATAATCTGGAGGAGAAAATTGCTACTTTAATCGCTAAATCCTCTAAAAAGGACAATAAGCGAAGCAGATCTCCTCCAGTATTGGACCTCCCTTCAGAAGTACCTGAGGAGGAGGAGGATGAGGAGGAGGCTACATCAGCAGAGGATGAGGAGTCAGACGGATCAGGGATATCGGATGAGCCTTTTTCGGTATCCCAGATTTTAAAGTCACAGGTGCAATGCTATGCAGGAGCCGTGCAAGCTGCATTTAGGTTACCCTCTTTGGAGGTAACAGAATCACCTGTCTCCTCCCTAGGATCATTAAGATCCCTGCAAGGTGCATGCTCCTTCCCGGTTCATCCGTTACTAGAGGATCTATTGTACGCAGACTGGCAACATCCAGATAAGCGTTTTTCACCTCCAAAAAAGTTTAACATTCTTTATCCTATGGAGGAAAATTTTTTAAAGAAATGGAGCCTGCCTACGGTAGATGCGGCTATTTCTTGTGTAAATAAAAACCTGACATGTCCAGTGGATAATGTACAAGTGTTTAAAGATCCTTCTGAGAAGAAGTTGGAATCCTTACTGAAATCCTCCTTCCTTTTGGCCGGCTCAATTATCCAACCTGCAGTAGCAGCAGTCGGTATGTGTCAGGTCGTCAGCCAACAGGTAAAGCAGGGGCTGAAGGAGCTGCCTTCAGCGCAGGCTAAAAATTGGGAGAATTTGCCTAAAGCCTTATGCTTCACAGTGGATGCCATGAGAGATTCTATCATACAGGCATCACGCCTTACACTCCAGCTGGTACAGATGCGCAGAGTACTTTGGCTTAAGCATTGGTCAGCGGAAGCCCCATGCAAAAAGTTGTTGGCAAGTTTCCCGTTCCATGACGAACGCCTTTTTGGGGAAGATTTAGAAAGATATATCCAAAAGATATCAAGTGGTAAAACGACACTTTTACCTGAGAGAAAGAAAAACAAGAGACCTTGTTTTAAACACACTCTCTCCCCAGCTCCCGGGAAATCTGACTCCAGCCAGTGGCGACGGCCTTTTCAGCCGCCCAAAAAAGCCAAAGAACAGGCTCAGAAGAACAAGAAGCCGTGGGGTTCAAGAGCTAATAAGCAAGCCCCCAAAACCTCTCATTGAAGGGGCGCCCCCGCTCGGCCGAGTGGGGGGAAGGCTTCGTCAGTTCTCAGCGACTTGGCGGACAGAAACCCAGGACAAATGGGTGGTATCCACAATATCCTCAGGGTACAGACTGGAATTTCGAGAGATCCCATCTTCTCAATTCCGAAGTTCAAGACTCTCCAAGGATCCACAAAAAAGAGGATCCTTCTTCAAAGGTTTGAATCACTTAATAGCTCAAGGTGTGGTTACAGAGGTACCCCAAAAGGAGCAAGGTTCAGGTTTTTACTCAAACCTCTTTGTGATTCCAAAACCGAACGGAGAAGTCAGACCCATCCTGGATCTAAAAAATCTAAAACCAGTTTCTGAACGTTCGCCATTTTCGAATGGAAACGATTCGATCCGTGGTCGCTACTTTAAAAGGCGGAGAATTCATTGCGTCCATAGATATCAAAGACGCATATCTACACATACCAATCCTCCCCGCTCACCAAAGATTCCTAAGGTTTGCGGTAGAAGATCGCCACTTTCAATTTGTGGCCCTGCCATTTGGTGTAGCCACCGCGCCCAGAGTATTCACAAAGGTGCTAGCTCCTCTGTTAGCAAACCTAAGAACACGGGGCATTGCGGTAACAGCCTATCTAGACGATCTACTATTAATAGATCAGTCAAAGGAGGGATTGGATCACGCTGTAGACACTACAGTAGGATACCTGGAGCATTTAGGATGGATTATAAACTTACAAAAATCCTCTCTCCAGGCCCAAAGAAGGATAGTGTACCTGGGCATGATCATAGATACAGCCCAAAACAGGGTATACCTGCCAGAGCCAAAGATACAGTCTCTGAAAGACCTGATCCACAAGGTCAAAGCAAACAAGAGGCCGTCTATTCGCCTTTGCATGAGACTATTGGGAAAGATGGTAGCCTCCTTCGAGGCGGTCCCTTACGCCCAGTTTCATTCGAGACTACTTCAAGGCAATATTTTAGCCTCCTGGAACAGAAAGAGCCAAGCTCTGGATATACCCATGCGCCTGTCCTCACAAGTACGCCACAGCTTCAATTGGTGGCTAGAAGCCAGGAATTTACGGAAGGGAAAGTCCTTCCTCCCAGTGGCCTGGAAGGTGGTATCTACGGATGCCAGCCTATCGGGCTGGGGTGCAGTATTCGAGGAGGCTTCTACCCAGGGAACCTGGGCCAAGACTCAGGGGATCCTGCCCATCAATGTGCTAGAGATCCGGGCGGTATATCTAGCCCTCAAAACCTGGACATACAGGTTACAGGGCTACCCAGTTCGGGTTCAATCCGACAATGCTACGGCAGTAGCTTACATCAATCACCAAGGAGGCACCCACAGTCGGGCAGCCCAAAGAGAGGTGAACCGGATCTTGGCATGGGCAGAAGAGCATGTACCTTGCATCTCTGCAATCTTCATTCCAGGGATAGAAAACTGGCAAGCAGACTACCTGAGTCGTCAGCAGCTGCTACCAGGAGAGTGGTCTCTTCACCCAGAGATCTTTCAGGCCATATGTCTGAGATGGGGAAACCCAGATGTAGACCTGCTAGCTTCCAGGTTCAACAAGAAATTGGACAACTTTGTGTCCAGAACGAGAGATCCTCTAGCCTACGGGACAGACGCTCTAATAACTCCATGGAATCAGTTCTCACTGATCTATGCATTCCCTCCGATCCCTCTTCTACAAAGACTGCTTCGCAGGATCAAGGAGGAGGGAATACCAGTAATCCTAGTGGCCCCAAACTGGCCCAGGAGGCCTTGGTATGCCGAGATCGTAAAAATGGCGATAGGAAGGCCCTGGAAGCTTCCACTTCGACACGACCTGTTGTCACAGGGTCCAGTATTCCACCCTTCCTTACAAAGGCTAAATTTGACGGCCTGGCTGCTGAGACCCACATTTTGAAAAAGAGAGGGGTCTCTGGCCTGGCTCTTTCTACGCTCATTAATGCTAGAAAGCCAGCCTCCAGACTCATCTATCATAGAGTCTGGAAAGCATACGTTTCCTGGTGTGAATCCAGAAGTTGGAATCCTCTGAAATAGGAAATAAGTAGGATTCTTGCTTTTTGCCAGTTAGGAGTGGATATGAAATTAGCCCTTAGCACCATCAAAGGGCAAATATCGGCTCTATCAGTCTTCTTTCAGAGACCATTGGCATCTCACTCCCTAGTTCGGACATTCATTCAGGGGGTACTGAGGATAAATCCTCCAGTCAGGTCTCCCTTGTGTCCATGGGATTTGAATTTGGTATTGTCAGTGTTGCAAAAGCAACCTTTTGAACCTATTCGCCATATTCCTTTAATTATATTAAGTAGGAAATTGGCCTTTCTGATTGCTATAGCTTCTGCTAGGAGAGTATCAGAGCTAGCAGCTCTTTCTTGTAAAGAGCCTTATCTAATTTGTCACAAGGACAAGATCGTACTACGACCCCATCCGGCTTTTCTGCCTAAGGTGGTGTCGGCTTTTCACTTGAATCAAGACATTGTTCTGCCTTCCTTTTTTCCAAACCCGCGGACGGCGGGGGAAAAATTATTACACTCTCTAGATCTAGTGAGAGCGGTAAGGGTGTATCTGCAAGCAACCGCTCAGATACGTAAAACAGATGTTTTGTTTATTTTACCAGATGGTCCCAAGAAGGGCCAAGCGGTATCAAAATCCACCATTTCCAGGTGGATTAGACAAGTAATTGTTCAAGCTTATGGTTTAAAGAACAGGACTCCTCCTTTTCCTGTTAAGGCACACTCTACCAGGGCGATAAGTGCTTCATGGGCAGTGCACCACCAGGCTTCGATGGCTCAGATCTGTAAGGCTGCAACTTGGTCCTCAGTCCATACATTTTCCAAATTCTATCAAATAGATGTGAAAGGACATGAGGATTCCGCCTTCGGGCGAAGTGTGCTGCAGGCAGCAGTATAGGGCTTCTGGTCCGCAAGCGGCCGGTTTGATCTGTGTCTCCCCCCCTTCATATGAGCATTGCTCTGGGACGTCCCATTATGTAATGACTAGCTCTGTGTCCCGTGGTGTACGATAAAGAAAATAGGATTTTTATAACAGCTTACCTGTAAAATCCTTTTCTTGGAGTACACCACGGGACACAGAGGTCCCACCCTTCTTATGGGAACCTTACTGCTTTGCTACAAAACTGAGGTACTTCCCTGATGGGAGGGGTTATATGGAGGGGAACTGTCTTCCATTGGTTGTGCCAGTGTCCAATCACCGCTGGTGACCCTTAACCCATTATGTAATGACTAGCTCTGTGTCCCGTGGTGTACTCCAAGAAAAGGATTTTACAGGTAAGCTGTTATAAAAATCCTATTTTTCTCGACTGTGTTTTCACCGTCGAAAAAAACGATCGTGTGTACGCGGCATTAAAGCTGAACTCTGAGCATGAGCATTTTTTATTTAAATATGTTCCCCATTAGCTAGGGAGAATAAAATCAACTTTGTGTTCACCAAACAGTTTCGCAAACCCAGATGTCCTTATATAAAAATAGTGGTGACATCGTCACTGTGCTGTCACTGTGTATAATTTAAGCAGTGCGCAGAGCTGTAGGAGGGACCCAGCATTCTCCTTACACTACAGGCTGCCTGCAGAAAACTACAGGAGGGGCGGGTACAAGACCAGTCACCCAGCACAAGGCGAGAGAGCAGCAGTGACTGGTATGTATTACAGGAAACTCCTACACAGGGGTAAAGTTTCACAAATCTGCACACATCTGGTAGAAATACACAAAACATACCAAGGTTCAAGGAAGAATACCCATGCCTCTTAGACAATATTTGTTGATCCTGGATATTAGCTTTACCAAAGGTATCAGTGCTGCAATTCTATTGCAAAACCGAGGACTGGTTCTCACCAAAACGCAGTTCGGGAAAGGTGCATTTAATGCGCGTTTTCCCACCGCATTCGAGCACACTGCCCTGTGTGCATGAGAGTAGCAGTGTAATGTTAACGGCACCCCAAATGCAGATTGCAAATGCAATGCATTTGTGGGCACCAAATCGTGCAATTTCGTGCAGAGCATTTCTTAGGCTTCATGCACACTACAGCTAATAAACTTGAGATTAGGAGCTTTTGGCATTCCTAAACTCAACTCCATAAAAGCCTATGGGGTTATTTACTAAAGGCAAATCCACTTTGCAAAGAGCACTTGAAATTGCACTGAAAGTACACTTGGAAGTGCAGTCACTGTAGATCCAAGGGGGACATGCAACGAAAATAAAAATCAGCATTTTAGCTTGCACATGATTGGATAATAAAATCAGCAGAGCTTCCCCTCATTTCAGATCTTCCCCTCAGATTTACTGCGACTTTCAGTGCAATTTTAAGTGCACTTTGCACTTGTAGTTTGCACTTGTAGTGCAAAGTGGATTTGCCTTTCGTAAATAACCCCCTATGTGTCAATGTACACATAGGCTTTTACCAGAGTTTAGGAGCTGCTGTGGTTAGGGGAGCTTTAAAGGAGCTGTAAAGACAGAAGGTTTTTTTTCTTACTGCATTCTATACATTAAGATAAAAAACCTTCTGTGTGTAGCAGCCTCCCCAGCACCCCCCTAATTACTTACCTGAGCTCCATCTATCTCCAACAATGTCCACGAATGTCTAAGCCGTCCGGGACACTCCTCCTGATTGGCTGAGACACAGCAGCAGCGCCATTGGCTCCCACAGCTGTCAATCAAAGTCAGTCAGCCAATAAGGGGAAAGAGGGGAAGAGCCAGGTTGGGGCTCCATGTCTGAATAGACACACAGAGCTGTGGCTCAGCTCCAGGGCCCCCATAGGAAGCTCTCGATAGGAGGGAGGGGCCAGGAGCAGCAAAGAGGGACCCGAGAAGAGGAGGATCCGGGCTGCTCTGTGCAAAACCATTGCACAGAGGAGGTAAGTCTGGCATGTTTGTTATTTAAAAAAAAAACAAGACTTTACAAATCACTTTAACCTCCCTCAACCTCCCTCTCCTGAATGCAGAAGAATCGTGGTCAGGATAGGAACATTTTGCCTGCCGGAAAATCCAAACCGTGGCAAAATTGCGGCTCTATATTGCATCATTTTCCCATGGCCAGCGGGCAAAGTAGGCTTTTACATGAAGCCAAGTAGTGCAAGTTCTCATTTTTGCATGGTCTGGTGCATTTTGCAGCCCATTTAAATGAAGAGGCTGTCATATTGCACCACACAGGAATGCACTGGAACGCATGCATTTCCCTTTGATCCTTGTGTGAACCGGCTCAAACACTTGTGATTGAGGGAATTCTGGACCACCAAAAGTCCACCATCCATCCCTTCTCAATATTTCCCAAGATCAGCACTGTAAATTACAGCCTAGTATAAGTATGCAGCCTTTTCCAGTGCGAACCTGGGAGATTTTTGTATTGCTGCAAAAACACACTAATAACTCAGAGATGGGGCACTGTGGGAAGCCCAGAAGTCTCTCAATCTGACACTTCTGGAGTTGTAATTTTTGTAGCAGAATTGCAGATGATATCTGATATTTTAAGTTAGTTGTGTCAAATTGTTGCAGCAGTCAGGGTACCTGTATGTATAGATTTACTACAGTACATTTTCACTTATCGGCATAGCAGGCGTGGACAGGGTGTTTTTTAAGTAACTTGGTCGCAAATCAAAATACTTATGAAAAAGGCAACAGATAGAGCTTACTATGTTCCAACTTTCAGCCGCATCTGAGTTTCATGGACAGGGAGCTGAATTTTTCCGGCTTCACTGTGACATCACTACCTCAGAACTAATATCCAGTCCAGGAGCTGGAGAATGGCATTTTCCATCTTAAATCTCTTGCATGCATTTTGTTTTATGACTGTCTGCAAAAATAAAGAAGGTACTTGGGAAGAATTGTTTCCTTGCCTGCTTTCAACTGCTTAGCCAGTCACTGTTCAATTTAAAAAGCTCCAGGGTTTGGAAATGCACTAACTTGAGACTTCGTATTATAAAGGGGGCATTTTCCCTATTAGCTAACCTAGCTTGGCCCCAGGTGGTGAGACAATTTTTAAACTGTTTAGAAAATGATCAAAGTAGTCATACAATGACTGCATGCATATAGACATATAGTGGCCATGGTACAATTGCCTCCTAGAAGACATTGGTCAGCAGCATATTCTCCGGACATCACACACAGCCTGATTATAGCACGTTAACCAATCAAGCGCTAGCTGGCAAACATCTACAGTTATTTTCTGCTAATTTACAATATGAACAGCTGTTTTTTCTTTCACCATACAATTATACTTTCGAAAAGAAATAGCATTGTGTAGGAAAGATGGATCTTCATTGTTAGGCTATTGCAAATGTCCTCGGTTAACCGGCAAAATGCATTACTAACATATCAGTTTTATTGCCTTCTCACTTCAGAATCATTTCACTTTAACGTCTACAGCAAGCCATGAAAAGACCAGGAATGCAGATTGTAGCAGAAGGTTATCACTTAATTTCCATGACACTGCCATTTGTAACTTTGGAATTGTAATTTGTAGGGTGAAAGGGTACTTGTAGAAAGCCAAAGGCTGCTACTGCCCTCTGGTAGCCTAATAACCATCTCCCTGGGGGTCAAAACAACAAAAGGCAAAATATACTGAGTCATTTAGTATCAGTTCACTCTAGGCAGTCTTCCGGTCTTTATCTCGATAAAGCCTTCTATATTTATCCTTTTTTGGTATGCTATTGCCCAAGGGCATAGACAAAGTGTGCAAGTACTTGCAAGAGGCTGGTATAAGTTACAACTGGCTCAGCAGACAGCTTTACATGAACTAAGATGCATCAGGTTATTGGGTAGTTTTTAGTTTTAGGTACATTTAATACATATATATATATATATATATATATATATATATATATATATATATATATAGGTTTGGTTCTGACTCCAAGCGCCTGTGTATTTAATTCAAGGTCCATATGGATTAAAGAACCTCATAAGAAATTTCAGAACAATTTCCTCACGTTTTTTAAATTAAATGCAAACAGTAGAAATTCTGTATGAACCCTCTGCACACTGCTATATACCCTTTCTATAAAACATATTGCAATACATGTTTAAGCTGGCCAACAGCGTTAACTTTAGCACTCTTTTTTTTCACCCCTT
The DNA here is from genome assembly GCA_029206835.1 of Rana muscosa. Classification (NCBI taxonomy): domain Eukaryota; kingdom Metazoa; phylum Chordata; class Amphibia; order Anura; family Ranidae; genus Rana; species Rana muscosa. Next base: position 169,739,818 of record CM055123.1, read on the forward strand.
TAGCACCCGATAGATTATATACATGCACAAGCTATTTGGATTTGAGAACAGGCATGCCGTGTTGCTTTTTAATGCAAAGAAAACACAAATATACCCTAAATAACTAAATGAACCCTTATGCCACGTACACACGGTCGGAATTTCCGACAAGAAAAGTTTGACGTCAGCTTTTTCCGACCGTGTGTAGGCTCTATCGGATTTTTTCTGTCGGAATTTCCGACAACAAAAATTTGAGAGCTCGTTCTTAATTCTTCCGACAAGAAAAGTTCCTGTCGGAAATTCCGATCGTCTGTATGCAATTCCGACGCACAAAAAAACACGCATCCTCAGAATCAAGCAGAAGAGCCGAACTGCCTATTGAACTTCATTGATCTCGGCTCGTCGTACGCCTTGTACGTCACCGCGTTCTTGACGGTCAGAATTTTGTGTGACCGTGTGTATGCAACACAAGTTTGAGCCAACATTCCGTCGGAAAAAAATCCACGGTTCTCTTGTCGGATTTTCTGATCGTGTGTACGCAGCATTAAAGACTATGGGGTTGCTTTACTAAAACTAGTGCAAAATCTGGTGGAGCTGTACATGGTAGCCAGTCAGCTTCTATTTTCAGCTTGTTAAATTAAGCTTTGACAAAAAAAATCTGGAAGCTGATTGGTTTCTTTGCAGAGCTGCACCAGATTTTGCACTCGTCAGTTTTAGTAAATTAACCCATATATATATATATATATATATATATATATATATATATATATATATATATATATATATATATATATATATGTACACTGTTAAGGGGTATCTATAGCCAACATTTTTTCTGTATCAGAAAAGTTGGACGAGTGATTTCACTAGCATCAGGATGAAGTCAGGATCATTTCACAGACTCCATAGTTACCAAGCCTAAACAACATTGAACCTCCATGATAATTTCTGTAGCACAGAGTGTGAAGTTGCTCACCATATCCCACATCACTGCATTGATGCGTTGGCAACTGTTGTATATAGTGATTTGGGGTGCAATTCACAATGAACATTCCCATGCTTGTACGTGCGTTGATGCGCATTACCACAGTGCCGTAGTCAAAATCAACCTTTAAAGGATAAGTTCACCTTTTTTCTACATAAAATAATAAATGCACATTTTAAGCAGGTAAGTGCATTGATTATTTTTTGTTGTTGGAGCCTGTAAAGCATTTCACCATCAATGAGCAGATCGCTGTTGCCATCTAGGACTCCTGCAGACCTGTCAGTGTATCTGCTTGCTCGTACCTCATATGGGCAAGCTGACACACTCTGACACACTCTGGCAGGAAAAATCAATGAACTATCACAGTGCTTACAGCTAATGTTGTTGTGACTTTTAGTTTTCTATTCACAGATCACTGTAAATGAGTGACGCGACCGGGCAGGCGGAGCCCCATATGACCGAGTTTAAAAAAAAAGTTGACAGCAGGCACAGCGGGGAAATAAATCCTGCTAGCTGTCAGAGTGGGGGATCGTGGGAGAGCAGGAGCCAGTCCTTTCATAACATGGTAAATGTTACATCCTGAATATGGGTATAATATGTAACATGTTATGAAAGGTAAACTTATCCTTTAAAGAATCAGAGGCTTTTCTTTGTTGAAGAATGTTGCAAAATTCACAGCATTCATTTTATGGTAGCATTACAAGAAGAGCTCAATCTGGCCCAAATGTAAACAGTATCCCTGCTTTTTACTCTCTTGAAAAATGTATTGCGCATTTTTGTTATGCAGCGCATTTCTGTGGATATTAAGGTTTTTTAGGCTTGTACCTGTAACCTCCAGATTACAAAAAGACAACGCTATTTGTCAGTGATTCATTAGGATACACTAAAAGAAACTAGTACAAGGCAATATTCCCTTGGTGGGCAATGAGTCATTTATCAGAATCCTTTCTGTTCTATTTTAGTGTTACGTTATCTGTCCCCAAGAAAAGAACACTTGGATATGCACCAGTTCACTAAATAGATAAAGTAAAATGTTTCCGTCGAGACAGAATTTTCAGATAAATGTTACAATCTAGGCTGATATAGCAACAGACATAGTTATGGCTGCTAGTACTGGAAGGAAGCCTACGGTTTCTTCTCCCAGTCACTATCTCCCCTTGCCTATCCTAGTGCCATTGTATGCTTTAAGCCTCGTACACACGAACGAGTTTCTCGGCAAGAAACGACAAGAAAACTGCCGAGATAGCTTTCTTGCCGAGAAAATCGTTCGTGTGTATGGTTTCTCGTCAAGAAAACCGACAAGAATCTCGACGAGAAATATAGAGAACCTGCTCTCTATTTTCTCGTTGAGATTCTCGTCAGCCTGTTTCTCGACGAGAAAATTGTGTGTGTGTACACTTACCTGTCCTCCGGGAAGCCCACGCATGCTCGAAATGACTTTGACGCATGCGCGGTAGCTTCCTAGGCATAGATAGGGTGTAGCAAGATGGCGGCGATGGCATCGAATGTGACGAGCGCACGCTCGTCGTAGTCGATGACGTCACCGCGTTCGCTCCATTCAAAGAACCGCGGGTTCTTTGAATCGAGCGTCTGTACACTCGGCCGGGACAAGTTTCTTGTCCAAGAATCTCATCAAGAAAAACAATGTGTTTTTTCTTGACGAGATTTTCGGCCGTGTGTACGAGGCTTGTGAGTCTGTTGCTGTATCTTACTCCTTTCGATCTCTACTTTCTCTGAGATCTGCCCCTTTAGCGACACCGGGGTTGCTCGTATTGCTATGTCAATCCCATGTGCTGTCATCATAATATAAGTGCTGCCTTGGTCACTGGGAAAAATTCAAATTTGAAAACGATTAGAGTTCAAAAAGTATTCGAAAACTATTAGAAAACTATTTGAATTTGAATTTCGTCCGAATTTTTGTTTTTCGTTATTTCAGACTTGTTTAAATTCTGTACTATTGTAATTCAAAAATTCTAAAACATCCAAATTTGCAAAAAAAAAAAAAAAAAAAAGTTGTCCGAATTTCATTTCGGAACGAAACGATCCGCACATGTCTAAACTACAGCCAGTAGGTGATGTTCTAAAGCAGAGCTGTGTGATCCAATGAATGTAGGGAAAATAATTTTACAGTGAGTACAGCAATTCCTAATATTTAGCATAAATGTTTAGCCACAGGTGGAGATTTAAAATAAAGTGCCGAATAATTTTCAGTGTTTACTTCGTAATGGCAAAATGAATATAAAAAAAGTAAAAGAGACTTCTACATTGTTTTAACCTGCAACAAAAGCAATCTTATTGCGTTTTTATTGACAGCTTAATTTTTAATTTTAGATTTATATTTTATTTTATATTTATTTATAATTGTATATTATTATTATTGACAGCTTAATTTTTAATTTTAGATTTAGATTTTATTTTATATTTATTTATAATTTTATATTATTATACAATTTTAAGCTATACTAACAGCAGGACAAAATAACTAGTGATTGTTCCCAGATTACATGATACTGTAATTGTAAAAGAACATCTACAGAAGCAGTGACATTACACATGAATTTATGCATTGAAACATAACTCAAATAAATAGCTGGTGCAATCTAATAAATTGACTGTGGTGATTACAGCAATTACTTGTGTATTCATCGACATGATTTTCCCAAACATTTACTCAAACAGTACATATTATTTTACAGCAATTTACCTCAATATACCTGAAGAGGTTGAAAAACTCTATTAAAGTCAATGCTTCCTACTTATATGCACATCTCACCTAATACTGATACTTACTGCAACTGATCTTGGCACCTCTTTCTAGAGATCACTTATCTGAAAATGCTAAAGAAGTAATGTGCTAAGCCAGTGAATGTACAGGGCTGCCTTCTTCTATTAATATAAATAGATTAAACATATTCAAGCCCCAATGAATATCATTTTCATATTATTTCACATCCACATATACAAGCTTTCTTAAAGCTTCCATAATTTCTATAAAAGTGAATAAAATGAAAAGTGGGGTTGTTGTCTTGAACAGCAGGATAAATCATCTTGCATGGCAAAATCTGTTCTACAAAAAAACGGATTCATTACTATGGGCTAGGGATGAGCTTCGTGTTCGAGTCGAACATACGTTCAACTCGAACATCGGCTGTTCGATCGTTCGACGAAGATCGAACGATTTGGGCCGTTCGCGCCAAATTCGAGTGACGCGAACGGCCCACAATGCACTACGCCATCGCAGTGTCATCCAGGCGCTGTGATTGGCCAAGCATGCACTGTGACCCCGCATGCTTGGCCAATCACAGCGCCGGCAGCGAGGAGAGCAATGATTGGCCACAGGCAGGATGCCTGTGGCCAATTATTGCTGAGGGTGTTTAGTACACGCCCCACACTATAAAAGGCCGCCAGCACGGCGGCCTAGTGTAGTGTGTTCCGGAGCAGGGAAAGAGAAGCATAGGCAGGGACAGTGACATTTATTTTTTTCTTGCTTAACCTGGATTCCTTTAGTTTAGGGAAAGAGAAGGATAGGTAGGGAGAGTGTCAGTGTGTTTTACTGTGCGAATCCTTGTTTCTTGGGACAGGGAAGGACAGTGAGGGAATTCTCCTTGTGCTATAGTGTGCTTTAAAAAAACATTTTTTCTAGGGACAGAAAACTATAGGTAGGGAGAGTGTCAGTGTGTTTTACTGTGCGAATCCTTGTTTCTAGGGACAGGGAAGGACAGTGAGGGAATTCTCCTTGTGCTATAGTGTGCTTTAAAAAAACATTTTTTCTAGGGACAGAAAACTATAGGTAGGGAGAGTGTCAGTGTGTTTTACTGTGCGAATCCTTGTTTCTAGGGACAGGGAAGGACAGTGAGGGAATTCTCCTTGTGCTATAGTGTGCTTTAAAAAAACATTTTTTCTAGGGACAGAAAACTATAGGTAGGAAGAGTGTCAGTTTCTTTCACTGTGATAATCCTTGTTTCTAGGGACAAAGAAGGAAAGTGAGGGAAATTCTCCTTGTGCTATAGTGTGCTTTAAAAAAACATTTTTTCTAGGGACAGAAAACTATAGGTAGGGAGAGTGTCAGTGTGTTTTACTGTGCGAATCCTTGTTTCTAGGGACAGGGAAGGACAGTGAGGGAATTCTCCTTGTGCTATAGTGTGCTTTAAAAAAACATTTTTTCTAGGGACAGAAAACTATAGGTAGGGAGAGTGTCAGTGTGTTTTACTGTGCGAATCCTTGTTTCTAGGGACAGGGAAGGACAGTGAGGGAATTCTCCTTGTGCTATAGTGTGCTTTAAAAAAACATTTTTTCTAGGGACAGAAAACTATAGGTAGGAAGAGTGTCAGTTTCTTTCACTGTGATAATCCTTGTTTCTAGGGACAAAGAAGGAAAGTGAGGGAAATTCTCCTTGTGCTATAGTGTGCTTTAAAAAAACATTTTTTCTAGGGACAGAAAACTATAGGTAGGGAGAGTGTCAGTGTCTTTTACTGTGCGAATCCTTGTTTCTAGGGACAGGGAATGACAGTGAGGGAATTCTCCTTGTGCTATAGTGTGCTTTAAAAAAACATTTTTTCTAGGGACAGAAAACTATAGGAAGGAAGAGTGTCAGTTTCTTTCACTGTGATAATCCTTGTTTCTAGGGACAAAGAAGGAAAGTGAGGGAAATTCTCCTTGTGCTATAGTGTGCTTTAAAAAAAATAGGATTTTTATAACAGCTTACCTGTAAAATCCTTTTCTTGGAGTACATCACGGGACACAGAGCGACATAGTCATTACTAATGGGTTATATAGTTACCGTCAGGTGCTGGCACTGGCAACTTCCAAAACCGGAAGTACCCTCCCCTATATAAGCCCCTCCCATCCGGGAGCACCTCAGTTTTGTAGCAAAGCAATAAGTGTCCCCAAAGAGGGGCGGGAGCTCTGTGTCCCGTGATGTACTCCAAGAAAAGGATTTTACAGGTAAGCTGTTATAAAAATCCTATTTTCTTTTTCGTACATCACGGGACACAGAGCGACATAGTCATTACTAATGGGATGTCCTAAAGCAATGCCAAATGAGGGGGGGGGATACACCATATATAAGCTGAGCGCTATCAGACATGAGGATCTTTTGCGGCCTGCAACACACTGCGCCCAAAGGCGACATCCTCCTGACTTCTAACGTCCACCTGGTAGAACCTAGTAAACGTGTGTACCGAAGACCATGTTGCGGCCTTACAGATTTGAGCCAGGGAGGCCTGGTGATGCACTGCCCATGAAGTTCCAACTGCTCTCGTGGAGTGCGCCCTAACTTTGAACGGAGGCGGTCTACTTCTCAAGCTATAGGCTTGTATTATGACCTGTCGAATCCACTTGGCTAAAGTAGATTTTGACGCTGCCTGACCCTTTTTGGGGCCTTCCGGCAGAATGAACAAAGTATCCGTTCTGCGAATCTGAGCAGTGGCTTTTAGATAAGCTTTAACTGCTCTTACTACATCCAAAGAATGCAATAACTTTTCCTCTACCGAAGTAGGCTTGGGGAAAAAAGAAGGAAGAACCACATCTTGGTTCAAATGAAAACTCGATACCACCTTAGGAAGAAAGGCTGGATGAGGACGTAACACTACTCTGTCCTTATGGATAACCAGATATGGCTCCTTACAGGACATAGCTGCTAATTCCGATACTCTTTTAGCCGAACAAATGGCTACTAGAAAAATCAATTTCCTGGTGAGAAGCACTAAGGAAATATGCTGTAATGGTTCAAATGGTTGTTTCTGTAGAACCGACAGAACCAAGTTTAGATCCCATGGACATATGGGAATATTAACCGGAGGACTAATACGCATCACTCCTTGTATAAAGGCTTTGACTAGTGAATGCGAAGCCAAGGGCCTTTGAAAAAATATTGACAAGGCCGAAATCTGACCTTTGATAGTACTCAAGGCAAGCTTCCTATCTACAGCCCATTGTAGGAAGTCCAGAATTCTACCTATTACGTATTTACGTGGATGCCATTTCCTGGCCTCACACCAGGCGATGTACGCCTTCCAGATTCTATAGTAGATCTGCCTGGATACCGGTTTCCTGGCATTGATCATGGTAGACACCACAGCATTAGAGAGCCCTCTCCTTTTTAGAATGTGGGCTTCAATAGCCAGGCCGTCAAACCTAGGGCTGGTAAGGAAGGGTGGTATATCGGTCCCTGCGAAAGCAGGTCCGGACGATGTGGGAGGGTCCAAGGACTCCCCACAGACATTTTTACAATCTCCGCGTACCATGCTCTTCGGGGCCACGCTGGAGCCACCAGAATCACTGGTTTCTTTTCTACCCTGATTCTGCGGAGTAATCGAGGTAACAATTGTGGCGGTGGGAATGCATATATCAGCTTGAACTGATCCCAAGGGAACACTAGGGCATCCGAGCCGCACGCTAGGGGATCCCTTGTCCAAGAGACAAACCTGTCCACTTTCGTGTTGAACCTGGATGCTAGCAGATCTACATCCGGTGTTCCCCACCGCTGACATATTGTCCGGAAAACCTCGGGATGAAGGGACCATTCCCCTGGGCATAATTGTTGGCGACTTAGAAAGTCCGCCTTCCAATTCTCCACCCCTGGAATGAATACCGCAGATATGGCTGGGACATATCTTTCTGCCCATCTCAGGATGTAATTTACTTCCCTTTGGGCTGCACGACTCCTGGTGCCCCCCTGACGATTGATATATGCCACTGCTGTGGCATTGTCTGACTGAACTCTGACAGGGGACCCTTGGAGTTTGGATGTCCATGCTACTAGGGCATACCGGGCTGCTCGTATCTCTAAGAGATTGATGGGCAGGGCCTTTTCCGCATCCGACCATCTGCCCTGGAGAGACCATTGCTCCAGTACTGCTCCCCAGCCTAAAAGGCTGGCATCTGTAGTGACCACCTTCCAAGAAATCGGACTGAAGGATTTCCCTCTTTCCAGATTCCGGGGAACCAACCACCAACGGAGGCTTCTGCGAACGGAAGGGGACAAGGATATTGGTACGTCCAGAGCCTGAACTTTTTTGTTCCAGGCTGACAGTATGGCCCTTTGCAACTTCCTTGAATGGAATTGACCGTAGGGTACTGCTTCGAATGATGCCACCATTTTTCCCAGCAGCCTCATGCATAGGCGTATGGATGGCTGTCTTTTTGAACCCACTAAGTGGATCAAATCTCTCAAAGACGACCCCTTTTCTTGAGGCAAGAAAATTTTTCTCTGGTCTGAATCCAGCCTTAGCCCCAAGTATTCCAGACTTTTGACTGGTTTTAGGGCTGACTTGTCTCGGTTGATAATCCAACCGTGATATTCCAGATACTTGATTGTCTCGTGAACAACCACTTCTAGTTTTTCCACTGAGTGGTCTATCAGCAACAAGTCGTCTAGATATGCCATTATCGTTACACCTCGTGTTCTTAGATTGGCCAATAATGGGGCCAGAATTTTTGTGAACACTCTTGGTGCTGTGGCCAGACCGAAGGGTAAGGCTCTGAACTGAAAATGGCGCCCTTCTATCGCAAAGCGTAGAAATTTCTGGTGGGCTGGAAAGATGGGGATGTGTAAATACGCATCTTTGATGTCGATCGAGGCTAACCATTCCTCCCCTTGTAGGGCAGTGGCTACCGATCGGATCGACTCCATCCGGAAAGTCCTGATATGCAGGAATTTGTTTAGCCCTTTTAGATTTAATATGGGCCTCATGTCCCCGTTTGGCTTCGGAACTGTAAAGAGGTTTGAGTAAAACCCGAACCCCCATTCTTCCAGGGGGACCTCTATAATTACTGCTTGAAGCAATAATTGTTCCAGTGCCAACAGGAGGGATCCTCTCTTCTGGGGATCCCTTGGCACGTTCGACCTTATAAAGCGGGAAGGAGGGGAGTTTTTTAACTCCAATTTGTATCCCAGATTTACTGCGGAGAGCACCCATCTGTCTCGGATCGTGTCCCGCCAGGTCTCTGTGAACAACTGAAGTCTTCCCCCCACCCGATTGGGTGGGGGCAACCCTTCATGCATTTGACTTTGGGGGAGGTTTTGTACCTCTCCTGCTCCAGGGCTTCTTGTTACCCTGCAACTGTCCCTGATTTTTACCTCCGGGATTTGACCGGGGAGGCCGTCGGAACTGTTTCACAGCCGATGTCCTCGGGACTGGAGAAGCCGGCCTCTTAAAAGAGGGACCTCTAACTCTATTTTTGACCGGCAAGAGTGTACTTTTACCGCTGGAAATTCTCTGGATATACTTGTCCAGGTCTTCCCCGAATAAACGCTCCCCATGAAATGGGAAGCTGACCAGCAATTTTTTACAGGGAGCTTCAGCAGACCAGTTTTTGAGCCATAGAAGCCTGCGCATATGTACTATAGACAGCGTAAGGCGGGAGGCCTGATGGATTGAATCCTTTATAGCGTCCACCGCAAAGCATAAGGCTCTAGGTAGATCAGCTAGAGCAAGAGCCTGCTGATCTGGTACGTCCCTTAAGACCTGTTTCAACTGATCCTTCACTGCTTGGCAGACCCCTATAGCTGCCACTGCTGGTTGTGTCACCAATCCTGCTGTAGAAAAAGCAGATTTCAATAAGGACTCCAATTTTTTATCTATTGGGTCCTTGAACATTTGGACATTTTCCACCGGACATGTCAGTGATTTATTCACACAAGAGATGGCTGCGTCCACTGTAGGGACCTTCCATTTTCTGACGAACTTATCCTCCATAGGATAGACCACCGGAAATCTCTTGGGGGGAGTAAATATTTTGTCAGGATGCTCCCAATCCTGGTAAATGAGCCCCTCCAATAAAGGATGGATCGGGAAAGAACAAACAGTCTGGGGAGCTTTTAGCGACCCCAACGAGGAGACAGAAGAGGAGGATGGCTCCGCAAGTGGCATTTTAAATGCTGATCGGACCATATTAGTCAGGGACTGAACCCATAACCTCTCAGCATGTGATGCTGAGAACGGCTCCTCCACTGTTGATTCCTCTACAACCGAATCAACCTCATCCTGATCCCCCTCAGGTAGGTCGACCTCTGTATGGGACTGTTGCTCTGTTAACAGGCACTCTGAGGGAGGAGACGGAGATCGAGCGCTTTTCTCCTGTGACAGGGAAGCAGCAATTAGTGCTGACAATCTCTCTTCCAGCCCTCCCAGAGCTGAGGAAAAAACCTCCTCTGTTACATACACAGGAGCAGGTGAACTGGGGACAGCCACAGTACCAGGTACTCCTGGGGGTGCCCTACGGTCACTAACCTCTGATTCTTCAGGGGAGACTGGTGCAGCCAAAGCATGCCCAAGATCCTCAGAGCCCGATGGAGACCCCCTATTCCTCCTGGAATTTCTAGTCCCGGAGTTTTTAGACGGCATATTCCTAAGCCACAAAGCTGAGGTATTCCAGCCGAAAATACACCAGTTACTGATAATAGTCTAGCATAAATGCTGCTATAATAAACAGTTGGTGTCTACTAATGTGCCTTTCTAGGGGATGCCTGTATCAACCGCTTGCTGTATGCCTTTAAATGTTGTCAGCTCTGTCTCTGTACTTCATAGCCAGCTTACTGCAATAATGTGGCTTTTTAAAACCTGCTGGGACGCCCGCACATGCGCAGAAGCGCTGCGGCGCGCACAGAGCGTCCTCCCCCAGGCCCCGCCCCTTTTTCCGGCCACCTCTATATATAGAGGCGCGTGCACGCGCACGCGCGCGGCCACGTGCGCCTCGGCGCTAATTTCAAACATGGAAACCAGGGACAGGAGCCAGGGCCCCCTTTGCCGCAGGCCGGGGGATAGACGAACACTGCAACATGGCAGAGGAAACAGTTTCCTGTAGGAGAACTCACCAGCTGCCTGGACTTTGCTCTCTGAGAAGAAACTAGTCCATATGACAAGAAAAACATTCTACAGCGGCCTCTAGTGGACAAACACAGGTACCGCAGTTTAATATACTAAACATATATAAAAAAACATTCTTTTTTTTTTTTTTTCTTGACCACCATTAAAAATTATTACATTTTTTTAGTAGTTACAGGCATGCACAGATATTAGCGGGAATACCGTTAGGTAACAGACAGAAAGACAAATTAGGCTTGGGGGTCCCCCAATAGAACCAAGTTCCTGGGGGCCCCCACTTACCTGTTCCCCGCCGCAGGACTTTGTTTGGTCCACAAAAGCCCAAACTTCACCTATCACGGCAGGCATTGTAATCAAACCTTCAGGGACCGGGTTCCCAAGGATTCCACTCCCCTGGACCTGTATAGCACCCTGCACAGAAAACATCTTGGTCGTGGGTATGACCAGAGCTCTGGATCCCAGGGTCCAGCTCTCCTAAGAGAAGCATTACAGGCAGAACCTTGCTCTTCTCTGCAAGGCCCGGGTACCGACCGTTTAGCTATGAAGCTTTTTTGGTCGGATCCGGAATAGCTTACTGAGGCCCAAAAGAACCTGTACGCAAGCTCAGTGAAAAACACATGTTTCTTCTTGGCCAACACCTTAGACACTGGCAAAAAACTGAGGTGCTCCCGGATGGGAGGGGCTTATATAGGGGAGGGTACTTCCGGTTTTGGAAGTTGCCAGTGCCAGCACCTGACGGTAACTATATAACCCATTAGTAATGACTATGTCGCTCTGTGTCCCGTGATGTACGAAAAAGAAACATTTTTTCTAGGGACAGAAAACTATAGGTAGGGAGAGTGTCAGTGTCTTTTACTGTGCAAATCCTTGTTTCTAGGGACAGGGAAGGACAGTGAGGGAATTCTCCTTGTGCTATAGTGTGCTTTAAAAAAACATTTTTTCTAGGGACAGAAAACTATAGGAAGGAAGAGTGTCAGTTTCTTTCACTGTGATAATCCTTGTTTCTAGGGACAAAGAAGGAAAGTGAGGGAAATTCTCCTTGTGCTATAGTGTGCTTTAAAAAAACATTTTTTCTAGGGACAGAAAACTATAGGTAGGGAGAGTGTCAGTGTCTTTTACTGTGCGAATCCTTGTTTCTAGGGACAGGGAAGGACAGTGAGGGAATTCTCCTTGTGCTATAGTGTGCTTTAAAAAAACATTTTTTCTAGGGACAGAAAACTATAGGTAGGGAGAGTGTCAGTGTGTTTTACTGTGCGAATCCTTGTTTCTAGGGACAGGGAAGGACAGTGAGGGAATTCTCCTTGTGCTATAGTGTGCTTTAAAAAAACATTTTTTCTAGGGACAGAAAACTATAGGTAGGAAGAGTGTCAGTTTCTTTCACTGTGATAATCCTTGTTTCTAGGGACAAAGAAGGAAAGTGAGGGAAATTCTCCTTGTGCTATAGTGTGCTTTAAAAAAACATTTTTTCTAGGGACAGAAAACTATAGGTAGGGAGAGTGTCAGTGTGTTTTACTGTGCGAATCCTTGTTTCTAGGGACAGGAAAGGACAGTGAGGGAATTCTCCTTGTGCTATAGTGTGCTTTAAAAAAACATTTTTTCTAGGGACAGAAAACTATAGGTAGGAAGAGTGTCAGTTTCTTTCACTGTGATAATCCTTGTTTCTAGGGACAAAGAAGGAAAGTGAGGGAAATTCTCCTTGTGCTATAGTGTGCTTTAAAAAAACATTTTTTCTAGGGACAGAAAACTATAGGTAGGGAGAGTGTCAGTGTCTTTTACTGTGCAAATCCTTGTTTCTAGGGACAGGGAAGGACAGTGAGGGAATTCTCCTTGTGCTATAGTGTGCTTTAAAAAAACATTTTTTCTAGGGACAGAAAACTATAGGAAGGAAGAGTGTCAGTTTCTTTCACTGTGATAATCCTTGTTTCTAGGGACAAAGAAGGAAAGTGAGGGAAATTCTCCTTGTGCTATAGTGTGCTTTAAAAAAACATTTTTTCTAGGGACAGAAAACTATAGGTAGGGAGAGTGTCAGTGTGTTTTACTGTGCAAATCCTTGTTTCTAGGGACAGGAAAGGACAGTGAGGGAATTCTCCTTGTGCTATAGTGTGCTTTAAAAAAACATTTTTTCTAGGGACAGAAAACTATAGGTAGGAAGAGTGTCAGTTTCTTTCACTGTGATAATCCTTGTTTCTAGGGACAAAGAAGGAAAGTGAGGGAAATTCTCCTTGTGCTATAGTGTGCTTTAAAAAAACATTTTTTCTAGGGACAGAAAACTATAGGTAGGGAGAGTGTCAGTGTCTTTTACTGTGCAAATCCTTGTTTCTAGGGACAGGGAAGGACAGTGAGGGAATTCTCCTTGTGCTATAGTGTGCTTTAAAAAAACATTTTTTCTAGGGACAGAAAACTATAGGAAGGAAGAGTGTCAGTTTCTTTCACTGTGATAATCCTTGTTTCTAGGGACAAAGAAGGAAAGTGAGGGAAATTCTCCTTGTGCTATAGTGTGCTTTAAAAAAACATTTTTTCTAGGGACAGAAAACTATAGGTAGGGAGAGTGTCAGTTTCTTTCACTGTGATAATCCTTGTTTCTAGGGACAGGGAAGGACAGTGAGGAAAATTCTCCTTGTGCTATAGTGTGCTTTAAAAAAACATTTTTTCTAGGGACAGAAAACTATAGGTAGGAAGAGTGTCAGTTTCTTTCACTGTGATAATCCTTGTTTCTAGGGACAGGGAAGGACAGTGAGGGAAATTCTCCTTGTGCTATAGTGTGCTAAAGCATTCCTCATCAACCATCTTTGAAATCCTTGTTTTTTTGGACAGTCAGGGAAATTGTCGTTGTGCTATTCTGTGCAAAAGCAATCATCCTCAACCATATTTAGAAATCCTTAAGTAAAGGGACAGAGAAGGACACCTGAAGGTAGCCCTTATTGCTTTTTTCCCATCTCCCTGCAGGCCATCTATTAGAATGTCTGGAAGGCAAACAAGGAGAGGCAGACAGTCAGGAGGCAATAAAAGAGGGCAAGCAGGCTCTGTGTCTGGGGGCAACAGTGCTGGTCGTGGACGCGGTGCATTGTCATCAGCACATGGCCATGGGACACGCTTGTCCTTCTTTTCGGCAGCTGGACATGTTGAGCCACATCATGCCGAAGACTTGGTAGAGTGGATGACCAAGCCCTCCTCCTCCTCCTCATCCTCTCTCACCCAGGCTCAGGGTACTGGAAAAGCAGCTGCCAAAGCGTCCTCTTCCCTGGTATCAATGTCAGACTCATCATCAGTCACTCCTTCCCTAGACCCACCATGTCCTCCTCCTGAGGAGTCCCCCGAACTGTTTGAGCACAGTGTTGGGTACATGCTCCAGGAGGATGCCCAGCGTTTCGAAGGGTCTGATGATGAAACCCAGCTACAGGAAGGCAGTAGCGTGAGAGCAGACAGAGGGGATGCTCAAGAAGGACACCAATCTGGCAGTCATGTTCCAGCAGCTGCAGCATACTGCCAGATTGGCTCCAGTGATGAGGAGGGAGGGGATGATGAGGTCACTGACTCCACGTGGGTGCCTAATAGGAGAGAGGAGGAGGAGGAGGATGAGGAGGAGGCACATCTCCAACGAGGCAGGATGCCCTTTGGTGGCCAGCGTAAGGGCAGTACACCGACGGAATCACACCGCAGAGCTCCGCCTGTGCAGGGCGCTGCCTCTGCCCGTCATTCAAAAAGTTCTTTGGTGTGGGCCTTTTTTGAGGCTAGTGCATCAGATCGCACAGCTGCTGTTTGCAACATATGTCTCAAGCGTATATCGCGTGGCCAAAACATCAGGCGCTTGGGTACCACATGCCTGACCAGACATATGTTGACCTGCCATGCAGCTCGTTGGCAAGCCTACCTCAAAGACCCACACCAAAGAACAAAGCAGACCTCTCCTTGCACCGCATCAGCTGGGATCTCCAACCCCACTATAACTTCAGTCCTCTCTGAAACATGCACTGAGAGGAATGAAGGTGTAGAATTAGGTGTGTCACAGCCAAGTACTTGCGGCCACTCTGCTAGCAGTACACCGACGTCCGATTCTAGCAGGCAAATTTCCCTGCCCCAGCTGCTGGACCGTCGAAAGAAGTTCACTCCCAGCCATCCACATGCCCAGCGGTTGAATGCTAGCTTGGCTAAATTGCTAGCGCTTCAACTGCTGCCTTTTCAGTTGGTAGACTTGGCCCCCTTCCGTGAGTTTGTGCAATGTGCGGTTCCTCAGTGGCAGGTTCCCAAACGCCACTTTTTCTCACGGAAGGCTATTCCGGCTCTCTACCGGCATGTGGAACACTCTTTTGGCAGCTGGGAAGGATGCAGGACAAGGTGCAGTAGTGTTGGAGGTTGTTCCACCGCCACGCCTCCAAAATGCTACTACTGGTTGTGACACACCTCTCTCCTCCACCCCCTCCTCTTCTTCCTCCATGGCCTCTTCCTGTGGTTTGTCCTCGGAACCAGCGGTGCTCCGTAGGCGTTCAAGGGGCTACACAAGTACGCAGGCAAAAAGATGCCATGCCGTGCTTGCGCTGGTGTGTTTGGGGGACAGAAGCCACACTGGGGCAGAGGTCCTGTCTGCTCTGCAGGGCCAGGCCGAGAGGTGGTTGACGCCACGCCAGCTTAAACCAGGAATGGTGGTTTGCGACAATGGCACCAACCTCCTCTCCGCCCTCCGACAGGGACAACTGACCCATGTGCCCTGTGTGGCTCACGTCCTTAACCTGGTGGTGCAGCGGTTCTTGGGCAGGTACCCGGGCTTACAGGATGTCCTGAGGCAGGCCAGGAAAGTCTGTGTGCATTTCCGCAGATCTTATAATGCCAGTGCTCGCCTGGCTGAGCTGCAAAAGGAGTTGAACCTGCCCAAGAACCGCCTTATATGTGACATGCCCACCAGGTGGAACTCAACGTTGGCCATGCTGCAGCGGCTGCACACGCAGCAGAGGGCCATCAATGAGTACCTGTGCGACTACGGCACCAGGACAGGGTCAGGGGAGCTTGGTTTTTTTCTCCACGCCAGTGGGGCATGATCAGGGATGCATGCACTGTCCTGGCACCATTTGAGGAGGCCACGAGGATGGTGAGCAGTGACAGTGCATGCATCAGTGACACTGTACCTCTTGTCCACCTGTTGGAGCACACGCTGCGTGGAATAATGGACAGGGCACTTGAGGCAGAACAGAGGCAGGAAGAGGAGGACTTCCTTGCCTCTCAAGGCCCCCTTTACCCAGACAGTGTTCCTTCTGTCCCACCCATCGCACAGGAAGAGGAGGAGGAGGAGGAGGAGGAGGAGGATTGTGTCAGCATGGAGGTGGAGGCTGGCACTCAGCATCATCAGCAGCAGTCTTTTAGGGATGATTTACAGTCCCAAGAAACCAGTGGACTTGTACGTGGCTGGGAGGAGGTGGCTGCGGATCATGTCGTCCTTAGTGACCCAGAGGACCCCGGAGCGAATGCCTCAGCAAACCTACGCTGCATGGCCTCCCTGATCCTGCAAAGTCTGCGGAAGGATCCTCGTATTCTTCGGATCAAGGAGAGGGACCATTACTGGCTGGCCACTCTCCTTGATCCACGGTACAAGGGTAAGGTTGCGGACCTTATGTTACCGTCGCAGAGGGAGCAGAGGATGAGACAACTCCGGGAGGCCTTGCAGAAAGGTCTGTGCAACGCGTTCCCAGAGACTGGGAGGTTACAAACTCCTGGTCCTGGACAACGAGTTGCTGAGGCTTCGGCCAGTCAAAGAAGGAGCGGTGGGGAAGGTGGCCGTCTGACCGATGCGTTCAGACAATTCTTTAGTCCGCAGCCCCAAAGTATGATCGGTTCCAGCAACCATCGCCAGCGTCTGATAAACATGGTGCAGGAATATCTAGGGGCAAGGTCAGACTTGGACACCTTCCCCACCGAAAATCCTCTGGCTTACTGGGTCTTGAGGATGGATCACTGGCCAGAGCTTGCACAGTATGCAATTGAGCTACTGGCCTGTCCTGCATCCAGCGTTCTTTCGGAACGCACATTCAGTGCTGCTGGAGGATTTGTCACGGATCACAGGGTGCGCCTGTCCACCGACTCGGTTGATCGACTGACTTTCATCAAGATGAACCAGTCTTGGATCACCACCAGCTACCACACACCTGATGCTGATATAACAGACTAATTGATTTTAACATGTCACATCCCTTCAAGACTGATGCTGATGCTGAGTGCCTGTGCTGTTATGTTGACTGGCTATCCTCCTCCTCCGAGTCCTCAATGATACGATTGATGATGATAGCTTGGAAGATCATTTTTGTTTATGGGTGCCGCCACCAGTGGCTAAGGCCCAATTTTTCAGCCCCTGTTTTACAGGGGCGTGTAATTACAATTTTTTTAGCAATAATTTGCCATAGGGCTCATTGCTGTGCTCCAAGTACAGTATCTGTGAGGGGTTGGAGTGTTGTGGCACCAGTGCCTAAGGCCCAATTTTTCAGCCCCTGTTTAACAGGGGCGTGTCATTACAATTTTTGAAGCAATACTTTGCAACAGGGCTCATTGCTGTGCTCCAAGTACAGTATCTGTGAGGGGTTGTAGTGTTGTGCCACCAGTGCCTAAGGCCCAATTTTTCAGCCCCTGTTCAACAGGGGCATGCAATTACAATTCTTGATCTAATAATTCACAGCAGGGCCCATTGCTGCACCCACCAAGAGTAACTCTGAGGGCTTACAGTGTTGTGGCAACGCCACCACCACCACCACCACGAAAGGCCCAATTTTTCAGCCCCTGTTCAAAAGGGGCATGTAATTACAATTCTTGATCTAATAATTCACAGCAGGGCCCATTGCTGCACCCACCAAGAGTAACTCTGAGGGCTTACAGTGTTGTGGCAACACCACCACCACCACCACGAAAGGCCCAATTTTTCAGCCCCTGTTCAACAGGGGCATGCAATTACAATTCTTGATCTAATAATTCACAGCAGGGCCCATTGCTGCACCCACCAAGAGTAACTCTGAGGGCTTACAGTGTTGTGGCAACGCCACCACCACCACCACCACGAAAGGCCCAATTTTTCAGCCCCTGTTCAAAAGGGGCATGTAATTACAATTCTTGATCTAATAATTCACAGCAGGGCCCATTGCTGCACCCACCAAGAGTAACTCTGAGGGCTTACAGTGTTGTGGCAACACCACCACCACCACCACCACCACGAAAGGCCCAATTTTTCAGCCCCTGTTCAACAGGGGCATGCAATTACAATTCTTGATCTAATAATTCACAGCAGGGCCCATTGCTGCACCCACCAAGAGTAACTCTGAGGGCTTACAGTGTTGTGGCAACGCCACCACCACCACCACCACCACGAAAGGCCCAATTTTTCAGCCCCTGTTCAAAAGGGGCATGTCATTACAATTCTTGATCTAATAATTCACAGCAGGGCCATTGCTGCACCCACCAAGAGTAACTCTGAGGGCTTACAGTGTTGTGGCAACGCCACCACCACCACCACCACGAAAGGCCCAATTTTTCAGCCCCTGTTCAAAAGGGGCATGTAATTACAATTCTTGATCTAATAATTCACAGCAGGGCCCATTGCTGCACCCACCAAGAGTAACTGTCAGGGCTTACAGTGTTGTGGCACCAGCACCACCATCAAAGGCCCAATTTTTACTACCACTGTTCAACAATTATATGTAATTAAAATTCCTGATATAATAGTTGACAGCAGGGCGTTCCAGCACCAACCAAGAGTAACTGTGAGTGCTTACAGTGTTGTGCCAACACCAACAACTAAGGGGCCTATTTCTGCAGAGTATATACGGCAGGTCCCTACTTTCAAACATCCAACTTACAAACGACTCCTACTTGCAAACGCAAGAAGACAACAGGAAGTGAGAGGAAATCTACCACTAGGAAGGAAAATTCTCTCCTGTAAGAATAAATATGGGAGAAAGGTGTCTCCTCTGTACTGATGCTTTATCAGCAATCCTTGTTTCAAGAAAAACACCACATTTCAAAAACAGTTGTCATTGGGACGGAAAGTGAGGTGAAATGTTCTGAACAGGGGCACAGACAGCAAAACAAATGTTACAGGGGTGATAACCCTTACCTATGTTTTCCAAAAAGTTTAAAAATAGATTTTTGGGCTGGAGCTACACTTCAACAATGTACCTGTTCAAAATTACAAACAGATTCTACATAAGAACAAACCTACAGTCCCTGTCTTGTATGCACCGCCTGTATACGGCTGTTCAGAGTATATAGGGCCTTTTTTATTTTATGTGCGGGGTTCCCCTTAATATCCATACAAGACCCAAAGGGGCTGGTAATGGGCTGGGGTAGGGGGGGGGTCATGGGGTAGCTATGCCATTTTTCTTAAAGATTTTCATCCATATTACCGGGACCAGACATTACATTAAAGCCGCAAGCAGTTTTAAATGGCTTTTTTTTTTCTTTAGAAGTGTCATTTTGTGCAGGGACAGTTCTAAACACGGGAAACACGTGGCACTTCACAGGCATACTTTAGACACCCCCCAGGTACGATATTTAAAGGAATATTTGACTTTTTTTTTTTCACTTTATGCATCATTAAAATGACTGCTCCCGAAAAACGACCGTTTTTAAAACTTCTTTTTGCATTGATACATGTCCCCTGGTGCACAACCCGGGTTCCCAAACCCTTTTTAGGACAATAACATGCATAATAGTTGTTATAATTAGCACTTTAGAATTCGAACGTTCGCATCCATTGTATTTAATAGGGTTCTAATGTTCGTACGAACTTTCGGCGCGTTCGCGGGTTCTGGTGCGAACCGAACCCGGGGGTGTTCGGCTCATCACTACTATGGGCACTTGCTTCTAGTTTTCCTTATGAGGGGGCAGCATCAAAGCATGATATTCATACTTTTTTCTTTTATGGCCTTGAGGTTGTAAAGGCTCAAGGGTTTTTACCATTCTATGGATGAAGGTAGAAAAAACCTTCTGTGTGCAGCAGTCCCTAATACTTACCTGAGCCCCCATCTCAATCCAGCAATGTGAACGAGAGCAGTGGCTCTCCTGCGTCTCTTTCTCCTCATTGGCCGAGACAGCAGCTACTGTCAATCACAGCCAGTGAGCCAATGAAGAGAGAGCAGGGCCGAACCATGATCCATGTATGAGTAAATATGAGGTACAGCCTTCGTTCCCAGTCAATGCCTTGTATGGGGAAACGCGTCGGGTGGAGCTACAATCCTTGACGTCACTTCGCACCAGCTGGCTGGCTTGAGCCAAGGCTGTGTGACTTTTTTCTTTCTACCGTGAATTTGAATGTAAGTGCCTAATTTTTTATAATAAATTATATTGGATTACTGCACCAAGAAGCCTCTTCCTTCTATCTTATGATATACCCCACTGTTGGAGATCACCTGGAAAAGGTTACTTTTGTGTCAGTGAGGATTTCTACACAACCAAACAGCCTGCTGCAGGGGAGAGGATCCTTTCACTGGATGAGCTCGAGGAGGAGATATCCCTCATTGGCCGATTCCTGTCTGAGCGTGTATGATCTCTATAATTTGAGATCCAACAACTCTGGTAAGTGGCGCTAATTGACTTTTGTGCGAACATACTGTGTCCTTCTAATTATTTGCACTTTGTGGAGCACCATATGGACATGTATCAATATTTGTTATGATTTGTGTGATTTATTATAGATTTTTCATTATTTTATCACCTTTTTTAATAAGGTTTATTTTTTGGATGCGCACCTTAGTTTATTACACATTTACTATTTAGCTAGTATTCAGGCTATTTTAGATTGCAGCACCTGTTTTTCATAATGACTTGTTACCATTGGGTCAGTGCAGATATTAAACTTTACACATGAAAAAACATACAGAGCAGCGGCTCGGGAGCAAGCCTGTTCGGGTGACTCCATAGCAAGCTGCTTGCTATGGGGGCACTCGGCGGGAGGGAGAGGCCAGGAGCACCAGTGATGGACCCAAGAAGAGGAGGATTGGGGCTACTCTGTGCAAAACCACTGCACAGAGAAGGTAAGTATGACATGTTTGTTATTTAAAAAAAACGAATCTGCCTTTTATTTCACTTTAACAGCAGTACTGAGGGTGGAATGTATGTAGAAGCAATGTTAAAGTGATTGTCAACCTACAATTTTTATTTTTGAAAATTACAAGCATGTTACACTTACCTGCTGTGTGTAATGTGTAGCCTAAATCCTCCTCTTCTCAGGTCCTCCTCTGCCTCTCATTTCTCCCCACCCCTGCTGAGTGCCCCCACAGCAAGCTGCTCACTATGGGGGTACTCGTGCGGGCTTGCTCCCAAGCTGTACTCTGTGTGTTTATTGATACACAGCACGCAGCTCGCACCCCCCCCCCAAGTATAAGGCGGGCTGGGGGAGAACAGAACACAGAAGGTTTTTTACCTTAATGCAGAGAAAGCATTAAGGTTAAAAAAAAACTTCTAGCTTTACAACCACTTTAAGGTGACAGAGTGCTCTGTACATCAAATAACAGGCAGAACAAGAACATAGAATGAGGGCACTTTGTGTATAAAGCAAACATCCTGCCGCTTCAAATGGTGCGGTCACTATGTTCTCCACATGAGAGACGAGTAGACAGTACTTGGATTGTTGATTTACACTAGGGTTGCACCTATACCGATTCTGGTATCGGTATCGTTGCCGATACTAGGCATTTTTGTGAGTATCGGTGCTCGCAAAAATGCTCCGATACCAGAAACCGATAACGGAAGTGACGTCAGCTGAGGGGCGTGACGCCTCCTCCTCCCCTCCGGCAGCGGAGTTTGGAGCAGTACCATACCTGCCCCAGAAAGTTAACTGTGTCCCGGTGTCCCACAGATCTAAGCTATGTCCCGCAAATGAGAGCCGCTGCCTGTTACTGAACATTGAAAATACATACTGTATGTGCATTATTGTCAGACCTCATACTGTTCTAGCTTCCCAACAATGTTGGGTTCCACATTGGATGGTTGTCCTCTGCCTATTTGCATGTAAGATAACTTGCCGGACTTCTCGGGGGCCTATGATGACTAGTGCAGAACTATCACATGCTGGCTGAGGCTGAGACAGCAGTGGGGGATGTTATATTACAGCAACTGGAGGTATCGTACTTATGTGGGGGAAACCTATAAATCACTCAACTAATCTTATCTGCTTTGGAGACTGTC
Organism: Rana muscosa; assembly: GCA_029206835.1. Lineage (NCBI taxonomy): Eukaryota > Metazoa > Chordata > Amphibia > Anura > Ranidae > Rana > Rana muscosa. Next base: position 169,761,766 of record CM055123.1, read on the forward strand.
AGCTTTGGACTGTTTACTTTGCTTTGCAGGATTGAGGGTTAAAATTTATTTGCAAGCCTCGTGACTTGCACTGCTGGTATATACTGTAGAAATGGTCTTCTGTGACTCCAACATTTTAAGAGAAATTCTCCCAATGACCCTCCCATCCCCATCCTCTTCCCCCAGCGATCACAGCCTATTCCCATCCCAACTCCCCCACCCCACAATCCCTATTTTACCCCACCCTCAACTACCCTGCCCTCACCTACCCCTCTACTCCCCCCTCCTACCATGCCCTCCCCCCAGCATCACCCAACTCCCTAACAACACCCCACCTCCCAATCCACCCCTACCCACTCTTCCTTGGTGATAGGTATCGGTGAGTACTTCTAAAAAGGTATCGTTACTCGTACTCGGTGTTGAAAAAGTGGTATCGGTGCATCCCTAATTTACACAATGAACAATCTCCCTGTACTAGAACAAGCTCCTCTAACGAACACAGTCACTGTCTATAGGTCCCTAGGAGATCAAAAATGGTCTAACTGATGCAAGCAAAGCCATGCATGGCTTAAATATTGGCTGATTCAGCAGTATTTCCAGCTGTGGGTGCCCCTGTCAACCCCATCAAACTCGACAAAAGTACATTTTACAAACTACTTTCATCAAAGGAGCCAGGTGAAAAATGACTGCTTGAACAGTGACTACATCCAAGCAGATACACTCAATGTAAGGTTTTCTGATAGCTGCAGATACTGACTCTCAGAATTCAATAGCTAGTCCTGCTGCATAATCATGCGACTTTGAGTGTGTTTTTGTAGAACATTTTTGATGTGTTTTCCATGCTCAAGTGGGCTCAATTTATTTGGGCATGGGCCTGCGGCTGCCTCCCACAACCCTCCACCCCCTCCTGCCCTCTTCTATTTCACCTATTATGGTCTGCTTGTTCCACATGCTGTAAAATGAATAAATGGTGTACTGTCTCTTTAAGAATTTCACACACCTGGCTGCACGGGTATGCATACCTCCCAACTTTCCCATTGTCCACTGCGGGACTTTAATTCAAATTATTTTCCCCCTCTCATCAAAGTTGTTGAGCGGGGGGGGGGTGCCACGGGACATTAGTTTTTTTGTAGGGACGGTGGTGGTGTTGTTGAGCGGGGGGGGGGGTCGTCGCGGAAGTGGTGTGACATGACGAGGGGAGGATACAACACACAAGCCCGCCCGCCCAACTCACCTGCTTTTCGCTGCCGCTCTGGCGCGCTGGAGGACTGGGGGGACTATGCGGGGAAACAGTGTCCCGCACGGGTACGCGGGAAGATGATGTCCCTGCGGGAGAAACCCGCAGAATCCGTATCCGTGCGGGTTGGGAGGTATGGGTATGATCGGCCAATCAAAAAGAATGCAACCTGCCAGAAGGTGTAGGGCACATTATATAAGGGACCCAGCACAGGCGTGCCTTCCTTTTGGGATCATCGCAGCTTAATCACTTCATGCTGGCCCCTTTCGCAAGTATAGCAATGTAAAACATTAAAAATAAGTGTGTAGACTTTTTCTCTCTCTTTTTAGGCTCTGAGCTTCGGCAAAATGGCAGCCTCCGGCAAGAAGAAACAGGAACAATGCAATTTACCTTATACACTCATTTTGGTAGCATATTAATTAATGTGGAATGCATGTTCCTTGCTAAAGAGCATCATTTTTTTTCAAGCTGTTGGGTGAAGTTCCCCTTTAAATAGAAAACTGCACCATAAAATGCATGCATATGAATTTTTCATGCGCTCTTATAGAAAGAAGTCTATGGGGCAAGAAATTACTTTGTAGCACCAAAAGAAGCACATGCACTTTTTCAAAAATCATACTGGGGTTGACAGTGATATTTACATATTTTCCACGATTCGCATTCACATTGGTATAACATGGCACACTAGGGTTGATTTACTAAAACTAGAGAGTATAGAATCTGGTGCAGCTCTGCATAAAAACCAATCAGCTTCCAGGTATCATTATTATTAAAGTTTAATTGACCAAGCTGAAGATAGATTGGTTTCTATGCAGAGCTGCACCAGATTTTGCACTCTCCAGTTTTGGTAAATCTCCCCCACTGTGCCATGTTATACCAATGTCAATGGGCATCGTGGAGAACAATGTAAATATCACTGTCGAACTGTAGTACTAGTGTGGGCTTACTAATATTCAAAAATACATATCTAATCGTGTTTATAAATATTTTTTAATAAGAGGGACAACAATTTCCAATAAAAAGTAGATATCTTATTGGTTTGAAATGACTTCAAGGCAAACCCCTAATCAGTGGTTACCAGTGAGTGAGTCCTCTTTACTAGGGCTGTGGAAATTAACTATTAATTCCTCGATTAATCGATTAATTTTTTTGAACGATCAAAATTCTTTTGATCGGTAGTCACCTCTCCGCTGGCTTCCGGGTCTTCAGGGAGTTCTGTCGGAGATCCGGTGACATCACGGACACCGGCGGGGCTTGCCGTGTCCATCTGAAGGACTCCTTTGCTGTGCCTTCATATCTGCATGCCGGCGGGACCTTACTATCTGCCACACGCAAGGGCTGTTACATTTCCCTCTATCAACCTGGGATTCTACAACCATCCACTGGGAGTTGTGATAGTTCCCTTCACAGGACATCTACATGCCGACGGACTGATGTTAACCCCTACTCATCTGGATTCAGCAGTGGCATCGTTGTACACATTTTTATACCAGTATCATACTTAGCTACATGTTTTTATGACTGTTTTTGCTACCGTTTGGTATTACTCGCACCATTTTTACAGTTTATGTAGCTACATTGATTTTATCTCCAGTGCAATATTTATTTTGTTACCTACTTGAAGACTATCAAAGTTTTAATGCTATTCCCATCGAGCGCTGCCTTTGTGTGTTTTTTGTATCCTGCTATCCATTTATCCAGTGGTTGGTAGCTGCACTGGGAATCAGCCTGCAAGGAGATCAGCTAAAAGTAGTTGGATCTGTATGTTATCATTAATCAAAATTAGTCGATTAAAAAAAAAAAACGATTAATCGAAAACTAAAATTTTAATCAGTAACAGCCCTACTCTTTACTAGTTTTATGTATTGTAAAATTGGTCCTTTAATATGTATTGCATTTTTTGCTGAGATAAATGGCCCACCTAGTGTTACCCTGCTTTACCCAAACATTTGTATTCTTTCTATACAACCTTATTTATTCCACAAAAATCTGTTCTTACATCACACATCCAATGGTATTTACAAAGATTCAGCTGCCTTTTTTCTTCCAAGTAGCATGTAACAGTTTTACTTATAAAAAAGGTAATGATTACCACCTCATCCATCTGTCATAAAATGTACAGGCTGTACACACTCCTAACAAAACATCAAAGTATAGATAATTACAACCCGCAAATACAAAGGGAAAGGTAAATACTTCGATCCTTTCAGAGACGGTGCCGGGCTCCACTAAAGAGTCTCATTAAAATGCATGTCAATGCAACACAAAAATACAGTGGTCAAAATCAGACAGCTTCGCCAGAAACCAGCCAGCACGGTTTTGCTTGGCTTTAATGTTATCGTCCTGAAGTTACAGTGGTCTCTTTAAAACACTGACCTCCTTGTTTAATTAGGCATGAAAAGAAACAAAACACATTATAGCATCAATGTTAATATCTTGCCAAGCACATTTGAAATGCAAGGCACAACTTTATGCTCAGTTAGATGTCCAGGGTAAAGGCCAATAAGAAGCATTTTTTTTCATGTAATAACAGGTTATGTACATATCTGTGTGTTTTTTATTTTTATTTTTTTAAATACAAGCTTTACTTAAAGCCAGCTATACATGTGTGGGGACAATGATTGTACAGCCGCTTGATCAGCTAATCAGTGTATTCTGCTGTTGTGGAATTCTCCCCACTGTCAGAATACAATAGCTCAGTGGGAGTGGATGGGGGAATCGGGTCAGTTTTTTTTGTTGCGGGCCGGTTCTGACTTAGAGAGCATAAAATCAATGATTCCCTTATGAGAGCCGTCTTAAGTGGGCTTGGGTTGGTCCGACTTTGAAAAAAGTTCTTGCACTACTTTGGTCCGAACTGGGCATGATTTCAGCCCATTAATTTGAATGTAAGTCGCATTCAAGTCAGATCATCATCTTAACTGATCTGTCTTGTGGCATGCGACTTATGCTCTGAGGATCTTGAAGGGGAACCCCACGCCAAAATTAGAAAAAGAAAACGGCATAGGGGCCCCCCACCCCACAAAACCATACCAGACTCTTTGGTCTGTTAAACATTTTAAGGGGAGTCCCCACGCCAATAAAAAAAAACAGACCCATATCCAGGCATGCAGCCCAGCAGGTCAGGAAAGGGGGGGGGACCCCACTCCTGGACCATACTAGGCCACATGCCCTCAACATGGGGGGTGAGTGCTCTGCGCCCCCCCCCCACCCCATAGCACCTTGTCCCTATGTTGATAGGGATAAGGGCCTCTTTCTGACAACCCTGGTGGAGGTTGTGGGGTTCTGCAGACAGGGGGCTTATCAGAATCTGGAAGCCCCCCTTTAACGAGGGGCCCCCCAGATACCACCCCACCCATTCACCCAAAAAAAAGAAGTGTAGTGTTACAAAAATCAAGAAACGGTTTTTGACAAGTCCTTTATTAAAAATTAAGAATGTCCCCCGTCGTAGCTCCAACGTGGCTTCTTACTCCGGTTGCCATCGATGTCTTGCTGTCTTCTTCCTTTGGTCTCCTCCCTTCTCTAATGACTTCTTCCTCTGGTCTTCTTCCTCCTGCGATGTCTTCTGCTGCCACCGACCCACTAAAAATCAAAAATAAACTATCCTCCGACGCTGGTTTCCGCCCTTGTGACTATAGTGGTGGCGTCACAAAATTACGTCACCAGATGGCCACACCCGGTAGTTATATAAGAACCGGCAAACAATGGAGCTGACACAACAGCCGAAGCCAGCTTTAGAGGAGGATATTTATTTTTTATTTTTAGGGGTCGGCAGCGGCAGATGACATCACTGGAGGGAGAAAACATCACCAGAGGAAGAAGACCCCTGCCTTTCCTAGATTTTTTTTCCCGAAAGGTCTGGTATTGTTCTGAGGGGGACCCCACGCCATTGAAAAATAAATTGGGGTAGGGTTCACCTTCAAGATCCATAGCAGACCTCAAAGGGCCTGGTATGTATCCAGGGGGACCCTACGCCATTTTCTTTTTTTATATTTGTTGTGAGGTTTCCTCCATACCAGAAGCTAAGGAATTGTTTTGATTGGTCAAAGGACAAGTGCCAATTATCTCAAAGTCAGACCCCATTCATTGAAGTCGCATGGAAGTCAGACATGAAGTCGCAGGGCAAAGTCAGATCGGAGGTTGTGCAACTTCTGTGCCAAAGCAGTGTGAACCTGGCCTCAACCAGCTGGTTGAACAAAAAAAACAAAAAAACTGAATCATCTATGGGCTGCTTAAAACTATCAATTTGTTTTGGGTGGAGGGTGTTGAGGACTGCAAGTGCATAAAATTGCACTTTTTTTGTAGCCCCCAATCTGCTTCTGCAGACTTTTTTGGGGATATATGCTGGACCGACTGTGTGTAGCACAGAATCTTTCTGCAGCACCATGGGGAATAATGAGATTGAGGCATCAGTATATTAGGCATTGGAGGGAGATTTACTAAAACTGGAGAGTGCCAAATCTAGTGAAGTGCTGCATAGAAACCAATCTTCAACCAAGCTTCAAGGTTTTATTGCCAAAACTTTATCAAACAAGCTGAAGTTAGATGCTTATTGGCTACCATGCACAGATGCACCTGATTCTGTGTGCCCCAGTTATAATACATCTCCATCCTTGTGCCAAATCTCTTAAGGGCTACAATATTATACATAATTATATACCCTTCACAAAACATGAGGGTAACCATTTAGGGGAACACAGAGGTATACCGCTCCAGGTGGCAATCCCACTGCTACACCCCCCTGCACATGGAGAGGATGCTGGCTCAGCGTGCAATAAAAAAGCAAAAGTAAAAATCTGGATAGCCGCACTCCAATGCAATCACCTTTTATTGTGTAAAAAACTGTCCATACAGTAAACAGAGATCAAAAAGAATCAGCTGTAGCTAACACGTTTTACACCCCTACTGGTGCTTATTAAGGCCCCATGCACACGAGACGCAGGTGCAAACTCTGCTGAACACACATTTTTAAACGCTGAAACCGGCGTTTATAAACGCGCGTTTTGCCGCGTTTGCGGCCGCGTTTAGCGGCGTTTAACCGCGTTTGCGTTTATAAGCGTTTCATCATAGACCCTCCCTAAGCTCAAAAAACAGTAAATTTTAACCATTTCAGCCAGTTTGTAAGACCAGAGTGAGTAGCAGCAGCTGAGAGAGCAGCAGTGTACTTGTATTTAGCGTATCACTTGCCACATCATCTGCCACAAGTTGTGGATTGTCCACTTGCCACGTCACCTGCCACGTCACCTGGCCACATCACCTGGCCACGTCACCTGGCCACGTCACCTGCCACAAGTTGTGGATTGTCCACTTGCCACGTCACCTTGCCACATCACGTGCCACGTCACCTGCCACAAGTTGTGGATTGTCCACTTGCCACGTTACCTGGCCACGTCACCTGGCCATGTTACCTGCCACGTCACCTGGCCACGTTACCTGCCACGTCAGCTGGCCACATCATCTGCCACAAGTTGTGGATTGTCCACTTGCCACGTCACCTTGCCACATCACGTGCCACGTCACCTGCCACAAGTTGTGGATTGTCCACTTGCCACGTTACCTGGCCACGTCACCTGGCCATGTTACCTGCCACATCACCTGGCCACGTTACCTGCCACGTCAGCTGGCCACGTCACCTGCCACAAGTTGTGGATTGTCCACTTGCCACGTTACCTGGCCACGTCACCTGGCCATGTTACCTGCCACGTCACCTGGCCACGTTACCTGCCACGTCAGCTGGCCACGTCACCTGCCACAAGTTGTGGATTGTCCACTTGCCACGTCACCTGCCACGTCACCTGGCCACGTCACCTGCCACAAGTTGTGGATTGTCCACTTGCCACGTCACCTTGCCACATCACGTGCCACGTCACCTGCCACAAGTTGTGGATTGTCCACTTGCCACGTTACCTGGCCACGTCACCTGGCCATGTTACCTGCCACGTCACCTGGCCACGTTACCTGCCACATCAGCTGGCCACGTCACCTGCCACAAGTTGTGGATTGTCCACTTGCCACGTCACCTGCCACGTCACCTGGCCACGTCACCTGCCACAAGTTGTGGATTGTCCACTTGCCACGTCACCTGCCACATCACCTGGCCACGTCACCTGCCACAAGTTGTGGATTGTCCACTTGCCACGTCACCTGGCCACGTCACCTAGCCATGTTACCTGCCCACATTACCTGCCACGTCATCTAGCCACGTCACCTGCCACAAGTTGTGGATTGTCCACTTGCCACGTCACCTGGCCACGTCACCTGGCCACGTTACCTGCCACGTCACCTGGCCACGTCACCTGCCACAAGCTGTGGATTGTCCACTTGCCACGTCACCTGGCCACGTCACCTGGCCACATCACCTGACACAAGTTGTTGATTGTCCACTTGCCACTTTACCTGCCACAAGTTGTGGATTGTCCACAATGCGATGCAAGCAATTACAGTTTTCTTTTATATTTTTTAATAGTTTTTCATCATTTGCCATCATTTTTGAGATTTCTTATGTTAAAAAATAGGTCACCTTTAAAAACGCTTATAAACGCAAACGCGGCAAAACGCCGGTACCGCGTTTAGCCGCGTTTAGCAGCGTTTAGCGTCTGAAACGTGAAAACTTTTGCGTCTGAACCCATTTTTTTGCTTCTGGAAAAACGAGGTTAAACGCAACTGCTTGTAAACGCCAAAAAACGAGAGTGTGTGCATGGACACATAGGATAACATTGAATGGGTTCAGGAGCAGTTGAAAAAAGCGTCCAACTGCCTCTGAACGCGCGTTCAACAGCAAATAACAGCGTCTCGTGTGCATGGGGCCTAATAGCTATGAGCTAAGTGTGTGAAACAGCTGATTCTTTTTGACCTCTGTTTGCTGTAAGGACTGTTTTTTACATAATAAAAGGTGATTGCATTGGAGTGCGGCTATCCGGTTTTTTCTTTTGAGTAACCATTTACGGACTGTTTGCTGAAGCAAATGCCATAGTTTACTAAAGCTGCTATACACCAGTAGAATTTGGTTGTGTTCAGAAAATTCATTACATTTTCTAATAGTTAATGGGGCAAAATCAGAGATTGTTTTTGACCATAGTGGTAAAGAAAAAATAAAGGAGAAGAATGGATTTTTTTTTTTCGAAGGGATGAAATTCAAACTGTGAATGTGTTTTTTGTTTGGGAGAAATGGGACTTATTGTAATGGGCATGTGTATCTTAAAATCAAGCATAAAATTCAGAACATTGGCATGTCAATAGAACCAAATTTTTTGCATAAAATTTCAGTCCAGAATGGCACTCTAGAATGTTGTGACAAAAGATTTTTCTGAATTTCCGTACAAATGTTTAAAATGAAATTCTGCTGGTGAATGGCCAGCTTTAGGCTAGGGGGTATCTTAAAACCCAGTAAACCATTACAACTTTATCTGCAGTAGTAGAATATTGTACCAAACCCAAACCTCAAATCTTTAAAGTGGATGTAAACCCGAAATGTTTTATTATTTTTTTTGCTGTCACAATGTACAGTATAAGATTTCCTATCATTTGTGCCAGGTCTTGCCACAAATAGTTAAACCAGCTCTGAGCAATCCTCTTTTATTGTTCAGTGAGATAAAACGGACAAACAGAGAAAAACCTTTGTCCGTTCCGCCCCCTTGCTTTGAGTGACAGGTTATTTACATATCTCGTGCACTAGCTTTAGACAGGCATTATTTTTTAATTCTCACCCCCACTCCTTTTCTGAAGTCATGTGGTTACTTTTCTGGATTTTGACTGGATGTTAGTGATCATAGCAGAAGGAATACTCAGGATAATATTCATGTTGACAAGGGGAGTGTAGAGGTGGGTGGGGAGTCTACTGACATCACGACTCCACCCACCGAGCTCCAGACAACAGATCCACCCACAGAATCTGCAGTTTTTCAAGTCTCATAACAGACAGAGGGGAGACATTTGACAGATAAGGATACATGCAGGAGGCATCTATATCCTTATAGATCAGCACTATGGCAGTAGTTTAGAAAGGATGAGAGTGGGTTTACATGCAGTTTAAGAACTTAGGTTAACCAATAAATATTATCACTTAAACTCCAAGCTTTTTAACTTTTTCTGTCAAACAGAAACAAAATGTAGATATCTCTAAAAATACCATCAATTCACAAAGGAAACGTACTACTGAAGCTTGTGCGAGCCTTTGACTGATGGCTCATCCAGAAGATTCCTATTGTGTGCTCACTGTCTCCAGATTAGAAAAAATGTAGCACTTATACACCAAATGGACATCAATAATTTATCAGCAGTTTTGGGAACAGCCGTTGTGGAGGAAGGGCAAGTTTCTCTTAACTTTGAGAAAAGGATCACTGTTCTCAGGCACACAGACACTGCCTTTTTTTAAAGACACAGCTGTCACAAAAGTGACTTTCAGGTCAAAAGAATTTCAATTAAAGATTCTAGCTTCTGTTTCCAGGTTTCTGCTGCTTGGAAATTGAATTCGAGATGGAAGTATCGATGTTTTTATTCTCCTTCTTGACTGCAAAAATAATACAGTAGGGGTAAGCTTCTATAAAAAGCCACGAATGTGGATTGTGAAGAGTGTGGGAAGATTTACACTGTAGTCATTATTTTCTAGAAAACACTGAAGACTTCGTATTTCGATTTTGTACATGTGTTATGACAAAGTAGAGTAATTCAGGCAGCAGCCTTCCTTAACCACTTCCATACTGGGCACTTATACACCTTCCTGCCCAGACCAATTTTCAGCTTTCTGCGCTGTTGCACTTTGAATGACAAATGCGCGGTCATGCTACACTGTACCCAAACTAAAATTTTATAATTTTGTTCCCACAAATAGAGCTTTCTTTTGGTGGTATTTGATCACCTCTGCGATTTTTATTTTCTGCTAAAAAAAATAAAAAATGACCGAAAATTTGGGAAAAAAACATATTTTTTTTGTTTCAGTTACAAAACTTTGTAAATAAGTAAGTTTTCTCCTTCACTGATGGGCACTGATGGGGCTGCACTGACGGACACTGATAAGGCGGCACTGATGGGCACCGATGAGGTGGCACTGATGGGCACCAATAGGCGGCACGGATGGGCACGATAGGCGGCACGGATGGGCACCGATAGGCGGCACGGATGGGCACTGGTAGGCGGTACGGATGGGCACAGATAGGCGGCACGGATGGGCACAGATAGGCGGCATGGATGGGCACAGATAGGCAGCACGGATGGGCACAGATAGGCGGCATGGATGGGCACGGATAAGCGGCATGGATAGGCGACATGGATGGGCACTGATAGGTGGCATGGATGGGCACTGATAGGTGGCATGGATGGGCACTGATAGGTGGCACTGTACTGTAATGTGTTTTACTAATGGATTCCAATCAGTGCCAAACAATAATGCCTGCCAATCAGTGGTGCCCATTGTGGGCACTGATTGGCATCCATTGTGGGAACTGATTGGCATCCATTAGGCATTTCTAATTGGCATCCCTGGTGGTCTAGGGTGGCATACCTTATGGTGGGTATCCCTGGTGGTCTGGTGGCATCCCTGGTGGTCCAGTGTGGGCATCCTCTGGGGGGCTGCGCTGATAATCGATCAGCACAAACCCCCCCTGTCAGAGGAGCAGCCGATCGGCTCTCCTCTACTCGCGTCTGACAGACGCGAGTGAGGAAAAGCCGATCACCGACTTTTCCTGTTTACATCGTGATCAGCCGTGATTGGACGCGGCTGATCACGTGGTAAAGAATCTCCGTCAGAGACTCTTTACCTAGATCCGTGTTGCGGGGTGACATCCCGCAACAACGATCGGCGCGATGCGCGCCCCCGGGGGCGCGCAGCGGCTCAGTATCCTGAAGACGTCATATGACGTCCAGTCAGGATATTGAAACCGCTTTGCCGCCGTCATTTTGCAATAGGGCGGGCGGCAAGTGGTTAAAAACAAAATGGTTTATCAATTTACCTTGCGTTACGCCTTTTGTTAACCTCCTTCTGAAAAGGCTAATTGCCTGGCTTTCTCTGACTTCAATACTCAAAGTATAAATAACATGTGGAAGAGATTGTAAATATATCTAAAATTTTTGTGTGCTCACTCCTCCTCTGCAGCATGTCATAGCTGTCAAAGCATCACACCCTGGCCTGCCAGTATTATTATTATTATCATTTAGGTACTTATATAGCGCCGTCAATTTACGCAGCACTTTACATATACATTGTACATTCACATCGGTCCCTACCCTCAAGGAGCTTACAATCTAAGGTCCCTAACTCGCATTCATATACTAGGGCCAATTTAGACAGAAGCCAATTAACCTACCAGCATGTCTTTGGAGTACGGAACTGGCTGAGATTAGAACAATGTATGGGCAGGCTGGATGTAAACAAGTTAATCAATTGATAAACGTGGGTACAACTAGCCTGCAGGATGTTGCATGCAATTATTACTAGCGGCTGATATAGCCGCTAGCAACCATCACTCTCCACAATGACTCAGCAGGAGGGATAACGACCGCGCTATTGTCAGTTAAAGCGACGCAGTGCCATATCGCTAAAAATGGCCTGGTCACTAAGGGGGTAAATCCTTACGGTCCTTAAAGTGGAGCTCCACCCTAAATAGCAACTTTTGCTATTTGGAACCCTCCCCCCCTCCGGTGTCACAATTGACACCTTTCAGGGGGGAGGGGGGTGAAGATACCTGTCTAAGACAGGTATTTTCACCCACATCCGGGAGTCCTGTCTCCGGGAATCTGCGGGAGTTACGTCACTTCCCGCAGACTTCCCTTGGTGTTCTGGGAGACACTCGGCTCCCAGAACACAGGAGCACCAATCAGAACGGCGCAGCGCGACTCGCGCATGCGCCGTAGGGAACCGGGCATGAAGCCGCAGGGCTTCACTTCCTGGTTCCCTCAGCGAGGATGGCGGAGGGAGCAGCAGAGCGACGAGCGGTCGCTCGTCCTCTGCTGCGGACGTCGCTGGACTCCAGGACAGGTAAGTGTCCAAATATTAAAAGCCAGCAGCTGCTGTAGCTGTAGCTGCTGGCTTTAAAAAAAAAATTTCCGGTGGAGCAACCCCTTTAAGTGGTTAAAGAAGAATTATACAAAAAAAAAGATTAGTTAAACCTACAAGTACTTTGTTTTTTTCCCCACTTCTACTCTTTTGTATTGGCTTTTGAAATTTACAGCAATTTAGAATTTGGTTGACTGGGAAACACTTTTTAAAAGATTAAAAAAGCATTTTATATACAACTATATAGATCAAACCAAAATGAGGGACACATGAGAAGGAAAGAGGGACAGAGGGACTTTGTTCCAAATCAGGGACAGTCCCTCAAAATCAGGGACAAGTTGAGAGCTATGGAATTGGCTCCAAATTTTCTTCAAAACTGACTTCTTTTTTAATGGCCTTGCTAGATTAGCTCCCAAAAACAGTGCACTGTGCCCGGTGATCTTTGATTTCTCCCATGTCGTTCAGGAAGATCTTCACCATTAGAAGGTTGCCTACCTCTGTTCTAGACAATGTATCTCATGGCTGGACGCAAAAAAGTAAATAGACAGCTATTGTATACAAGAGCTTCCTCCTAGCACCAATTGTTTTACTTTTTTTCAGCGTTCAGTGGCTACAGCCTTGAAACAAACCAGTTGGAACAGAATGATAAAACCTTAATTTATGTCATTAAATCTCTCTGGAGCATGTAAATACACCTATAAATTGCTGTTGTCACAAGGCATCTCAGTGTAATGCTTCATAATGAATTACTGGACTCCTGAAACATGAGCCAGCCCTTCTGCTGCAATGTTCTCTGAATTCTGAACAAAGGAAAGATGATATGAGAGCAACTGATGCTAATATTCATTAAAATTTACAATGCATCGCTCTTCAGAACACTACTAATGCACTTTGTCTGAAAAAGTGTTTCACATAATGGAAATTGGAAGATAATAGAAATGCCAAACATAAAGGAATTCCCTATAAATATCATATGCCCTAGCCCAGCCTGTAATTGTTGACATGAGAACAATTGGGGTGCCCCTGGGGTACCAACATATAGACTTGGGTCACCTCCATCAGAGACAATAGTCCTAATATATACCCAGAAACACTGTGGCCCAACCCGCCTTTGAAATAGCAGCTATCTAAACAAAATAAAGGATCACAAAAAAGGCAGTGCTCAATATTGTGAATGTAAAATGCATTCAAATGAACCAAATTTTTTAAATAGTTAGTGAGCAACTAAACACCTCATAAATCCATACAATAAATGCTAATTAGTGTGCGAACTGTATCTCTTGCAATATTTATTTTAATAAAAGACCCAAATTATGGGCACTAAATACCAACCGCATACAGTTTATGAATAAATCACATCATTCTTATATAATAATACTACTACTAATAATAATACTACAATACAACTTTCAAGTCCCTAAATACAATTCATTCTAGATTTCCAGCAAACACCACGTGTAGTGATATATTGCTCTTCTTCCAAATTATCCTTGTATACTCCACACTTATCGAGACCACCACCTATGGCAATGACACTTCCAAATTTTTTTTACCTCTAGTTGTAGGTAGGTCAAAACTCATGCCGGTCTTGTATTAAGCAGTTAGGCAGGTGACCACAATAGGCAATGATTTTAAATCTCCATGAACTGAGGAACTCAAACAAAATAAAAAGCTCCAAAAAGTGTAATATTGCTTTTAATAAAATCAAGACTGCTTCACAAATGTTCACTTTTATTACCATAGAGTGTGAGTTGCACTAAACGTTCAAAAGAATGTAGATCTGGCCGCCATATATCCCTGCATCTCAATCCCATGGATATATGCATCAGTATTTTCTATATAGTAGCATTCTGGTCCAGCACATGTGATAATGTCATAAGTCCAATCCAACATGTTTCTACACTACAACATCATCAGGACACTTAATTTTGTCTTCTGGTTAGTACTGATAGAGGTGCAGCACCCTGTTTGGCACCAAGGGCAGACAGATCTTCATGAAAGGACACATAAGTTAACCAAAATATTCAAATAATTACATACAGTATGTCTAAACAAATGGCGTGGTTACCTTTCCCTCTTTGGAAGACACCAACATCCCATATATAGCTAATAAATCAAATAGTTTACAAAACCCTTTAAGAATTTTTAGGTACGGAATTTTATGATGACATCAATAAACTGCTAAAATGTATTTGCCTTCATTGTGTCTTTTTTTTTAAAAGGCCATATACATTCTTATGTACACATACACCTAACCACCAGACCTACTCAAAACATGACATAAAAAAAAGAGAATTGGCCAACATGAACACCTATTGCAATGGATTACAACAAAGTGATGCAATGGCTGATAACTGATACTTGAATAATCATACCTCCCAACTGGCACGGATTGTGCGGGTTTTACCCGCAGAGGCTCCTCCTTCCCGCACTCCCGCGAGACTATCATGTTTCCCGCACAGCAGGAAACATGAAGAGAAGAAGAGGAGCAGCAGCAGCAGGTAAGAGCCCCCCCCGCGATCGGCGCACTACCCCCCCCGCTCAACAACTTCTGTGGCAATGTCCCGCACCCCCCCCCCCCGCTCAACAACTCTGGTTGGCAGGGGAGAGGGGACAAAGTTGGGAGGAATGGAATAATGTTTGATGTTGAGGTCAGTTATCATTAGTGCTAATAGTGACAGGAAATACACAACCAAAGATATTTCTTTTGAGCCCTAAACCAAAAACCTATACCTGACCTGCCTTTGATAGCTAGAGAGTTAGCTTTGTGGTTTTCCAAGGGTACAATAATCAGATAAGTGTTGATGTACACTTAAAGTGGCTGCTATAGGCTTCTCATTATATAAACAACTATAAGCAATACTGAGTGCATGTTCAAGGAATGGACTTATATTTGCTTATTAGTATGTGTATACATGTATATAATGCATTTCTGTGTGTGTATGTACTGATTGATATAGTATATATTCATATTGTATATACAATACACATATACTGTATACAATATATGTTGTATATGAGGAGAGCGTTTATACAGTATGTATGACACACACATACTCACACATATCAGGCCTTTTTCCGATGGGTAAAAAATGTCAGTTGACAACAGAATACATTTTTCCCTTTATAAATGCCTATTTAATATTAGTAGTTAATTACTTGATTAATTTGAGGATCATCCTGTGTGCTATTATCAAATTGTTTGATGAGGATCAATACAAAGCGTGGTAACTCTGAATTTTTTTTTATTTTTATTTTATATCTGTTAAAAGTTATATATGATACAGGATGCAAGTTATCAGTACCCTGCATACTTGGAACACTGTGCAGCTCCATTTTTACTCTATGTATACTGCATATTCTTAGTTCTTAAAAAAGATCTATCATTATAAAAACATTTTTTACGGTTCTGGCCCCTATGGGACAAAGTACATTTACATGCAAAGAAGAAGTCATATCTAAACATGATCCAGAAATGGGCTTCTCTGGGCCAAAGCTCATTTAAAATGGTCTGTTGCAAAGTAGAAAACTGTTCTTTGGTCAAACAAATTTAAATTGGACATTCTTTTTGGCAATCATAGGCGCCGTGTCCTCCAGACTAAATAGGAGAGGGATCACCCAGCTTATCGGCGATCAGTTCAAAAGCTTGCATCTCTGATGGTATGGGGGTGCATTAGTGCATATGGAATGGGCAGCTTGCACATCTGGAAAGGCACCATCAATGCTGCAAGATATATCCAGGTTTTAGAGCAGCATATGCTCCCAACCAGACAGTGTCTTTTTTCAGGGAAAGCCTTGCATATTTCAACAGGATAATGCTAAACCCCATACTGTATCTATGACAACAGCATGGCTTCGTAGTAGAAGAGTCCGTGTGCTTAACTGGTCTGCGTGCAGTCCAGACCTTTCACCAACTAAAAATATTTAGCGCATCTTGAAATAAAAAATACATCAAAGCATGACTTTTAAACAGTTAAAATCCTATATCAGGCAAGAATTTGACAGCATTTACAGGTCCTTCTCAAAAAATTAGCATATTGTGATAAAGTTCATTATTTTCTGTAATGTACTGATAAACATTAGACTTTCATATATTTTAGATTCATTACACACAACTGAAGTAGTTCAAGCCTTTTCTTGTTTTAATATTGATGATTTTGGCATACAGCTCATGAAAACCCAAAAATCCTATCTCAAAAAATTAGCATATTTCATCCGACCAATAAAAGAAAAGTGTTTTTAATACAAAAAAAGTCAACCTTCAAATAATTATGTTCAGTTATGCACTCAATACTTGGTCGGGAATCCTTTTGCAGAAATGACTGCTTCAATGCGGCGTGGCATGGAGGCAACCAGCCTGTGGCACTGCTGAGGTGTTATGGAGGCCCAGGATGCTTCGATAGCGGCCTTAAGCTCATCCAGAGTGTTGGGTCTTGCGTCTCTCAACTTTCTCTTCCCAATATCCCACAGATTCTCTATGGGGTTCAGGTCAGGAGAGTTGGCAGGCCAATTGAGCACAGTAATACCATGGTCAGTAAACCATTTACCAGTGGTTTTGGCACTGTGAGCAGGTGCCAGGTCATGCTGAAAAATGAAATCTTCATCTCCATAAAGCTTTTCAGCAGATGGAAGCATGAAGTGTTCCAAAATCTCCTGATAGCTAGCTGCATTGACCCTGCCCTTGATAAAACACAGTGGACCAACACCAGCAGCTGACATGGCACCCCAGACCATCACTGACTGTGGGTACTTGACACTGGACTTCAGGCATTTTGGCATTTCCCTCTCCCCAGTCTTCCTCCAGACTCTGGCACCTTGATTTCCGAATGACATGCAAAATTTGCTTTCATCCGAAAAAAGTACTTTGGACCACTGAGCAACAGTCCAGTGCTGCTTCTCTGTAGCCCAGGTCAGGCGCTTCTGCCGCTGTTTCTGGTTCAAAAGTGGCTTGACCTGGGGAATGCGGCACCTGTAGCCCATTTCCTGCACACGCCTGTTCACGGTGGCTCTGGATGTTTCTACTCCAGACTCAGTCCACTGCTTCCGCAGGTCCTCCAAGGTCTGGAATCGGTCCTTCTCCACAATCTTCTTCAGGGTCCGGTCACCTCTTCTCGTTGTGCAGCGTTTTCTGCCACACTTTTTCCTTCCCACAGACTTCCCACTGAGGTGCCTTGATACAGCACTCTGGGAACAGCTTATTCGTTCAGAAATTTCTTTCTGTGTCTTACCCTCTTGCTTGAGGGTGTCAATGATGGCCTTCTGGACAGCAGTCAGGTCGGCAGTCTTACCCATGATTGCGGTTTTGAGTAATGAACCAGGCTGGGAGTTTTTAAAAGCCTCAGGAATCTTTTGCAGGTGTTTAGAGTTAATTAGTTGATTCAGATGATTAGGTTAATAGCTTGTTTAGAGAACCTTTTCATGATATGCTAATTTTTTGAGATAGGATTTTTGGGTTTTCATGAGCTGTATGCCAAAATCATCAATATTAAAACAAGAAAAGGCTTGAACTACTTCAGTTGTGTGTAATGAATCTAAAATATATGAAAGTCTAATGTTTATCAGTACATTACAGAAAATAATGAACTTTATCACAATATGCTAATTTTTTGAGAAGGACCTGTATGTCCCAAAACTTAAGCAACTGGTATCTTCAGTTCCCAGATGTTTACAGAGTATTGTTAGAAGAAGAGGAGATGCTACACCACAGTAAACACATGACTCTGTTTCAATTTTATTTTGAGTGGTGTTGTTGACATTAATTACAAAATTGCCTTATTTCTTTCTTAAAATTTTACGATTTCTCAGTTTTAACATGTAATGTTTTCTATTTTGTGATGTTAATAAAATATGGGTTCATGATTTGCTATTTATGGCATTCTGTTTTTATGTAGATTTTACAGAGCATCCCAACTTTTTTTGAAATTGGGGTTGTAGTTCTGTATTTGAAAAACACACATCTCTAAAGGGGCATACAAAAAACAATTGTTATCTGTGTTCCCAGTTCATATCAAATGCTGTTGTCATGTGTGGTGCAGAGCTAAGCGAAATAATGCAGCATGCCTCGGCACATGAACCAATGTGAAACTATAAGGAGAGAGAATTGTTTTGTATTCAGGAGAAGCAGTGTGCGGCCGCATTGCATCAAGACTAGCCTTGCCTCCCGAGTCCTGGCCCCTGTCCTGCTGCTGCTCAGTAGGGTGGTGCTCTGATGGGGACTCTGAAGTAATGGGGGGGGGAGCTTATAGGGACTGTGATATAAGATGGCTCTGAATAACATTCTGGTATAACGGGGAACTCAGATGTAAGGAGGGTCTTTGATAGGAACTTTGGTGTAGAGGGGTACCAATGTAAGGGGGTTATTGTGGGGAATTTAATTTAAGGGTGGCTCTGATGGAGACTTTGATGCTGGTGTGATCTTATAGCCTAGGCCATCTTTATGTAGAGTCACAATTCTTTTTTTTCAGATCCTGAGAAAGTTCTTTGCCATGAGGTGCCATGTTGAACTTCCAGTGACCAGTATGAGAGAGTGAGAGCGATAACACCAAATTTAACACACCTGTTCCCCATTCGCACCTGAGGCCTTGTAACACTAACGAGTAACATGACACCCGGGAGGGAAAATGGCTAATTGGGCCCAATTTGGACATTTTAACTTAGGGGTGTACTCACTTTTGTTGCCAGCGGTTTAGACATTAATGGCTGTGTGTTGAGTTATTTTGAGGGAATAGCAAATTTACACTGTTAAGCCTTGTACACACGACCGGTTTTCTCGGCAAGAAACGACAAGAAAACTGTTGGGAGAGCTTTCTTGCCGAGAAAAACGTTCGTGTGTATGGTTTCTCGTCGAGAAAACTGTCGTGAATCTCGACGAGAAAAAAAGAAAACCTGCTTTCTTTTTTCTCATCGGGAGTCTCAGTTCTCTCATCGTGATTCTCGTCAGACTGTTTTTAGACGAGAAAACCGTTCGTGTGTATGCTTTTCCGAGTCTTCAAAAACCGTGCATGGTCAGAATCAAGTATGAGACAGGAGCGCTCCTAATTGTAAAACTAGTGTTCGTAATGGAGATAGCTCATTTGTCATGCTGTAACAAACTGAAAACACGAAGACTGAAAAGCGCGAATCGTCTCTCACTAAACTTTTACTAACACGTGGTAACGCGAGATTAGCAAAAGCAGCCCATGGGGTGGCGCCATGAGAATGGAACTTCCCCTTTATACTGCCGTTGTACGTGTTGTACGTCACCGCACTTTAGACCGACGAGATTTTGGATTGACAGTGTGTATGCAAGGAAAGCTTGACAAGAATCTCGTCAAGCTTGACAAGAAACCCGTCGAGAAAAACAACGTTTTTTTTGCGACGAGATTCTCGGCCGTGTGTTCTAGGCTTTATACAATTTGTACACTCACTATATTACATTGTAGCAAAGTGTAATTTCTAAAGTGTTGTTACATGAAAAGATATAATAAAAATTTTACAAAAATGTTTGGAGTGTACTCACTTTTGTGAGATACTGTACATGTATGGTAGGTGTGAATTAACCCGGAAAATACAATAGACACAGAACTGTGGGTCTTGCAGGGCCAGTTCCAGACCTAAACAACAATCACTTCCTTTCCCAAAATATTTGAATATTTTCATCTGGCAAACAATTTGGGCTATAGTGGACATGACTGTTCATGACTAGTATGTCTGCTATTCCTGCTGTGACCATTACAGGTGGTGGAGTGTTAGAATGAACCCTCAGAAGGGAATTCTGTGATTTTAACAGCTGTCGTTAGAAGCAAGCTTCAGGCTGTGTTGTTGCAGCCTCTGTCACTCAATAAAACTGTCTCTTTCAGCCTCAATAAACTCATCACTGATACTACACTGTGTGCATGGGAAGCCAAAGCAGGTCATCAGAAAGAGTAAACGTTTACTGCGCTATGTCACAAATGACCATGGACAAAAAAAAAACATGTTCTACCACCTGTTTCCTGTCTTACACAGAATTTCCAATAATGTCCTGTACATTTTTCCTGAATGATTACTAGAAACCAAGATTGCCGCTTGGTGCTCAACAGGGGGCCGGCCATCTGTATAGTGGGCGGCAGCGGCGGCGACAATACATAGGTTCATGATGGGCGCAGGAGCGAGAGGGGGCCCACTATGGACGCATCGCCACTGGTCGTACGATATTCGGATCGTGTGTGCGGGGCATAAGGATGGCTTTGGATGCAGAGATGTTTCCCTTAAGCTTCGTACACACGGTCGGACTTCCATCGGACTTTTCCGTGGATTCATTGTCCGAACGGAGTTGGCCGGGCACACCCATAGCATACATACCACAGGACTTTTCTGCAAACTTTCCCAAAACTTTTTGCAACATCACATGGTTTTTCTGCTCTTTTCTGCTCTTTACCGCCACCCTTTGGTCAACTTCTGCTATTGTTGGTTGATTTTAACATTAGTTGTTTTTGTCCATCGGACAAAAGTCCTATGGTTTTCTGTACACACGGTAGGACTTTGCTCCATCGGACTTTTGTTGGGCAAAAGTTTGTCCGTTTGCAGACCCAACTTTTGTCCGATGAAAACAAAACCAAACAAAAAAAAGTTTGTCCGATGGAGCGTACACACGGTCGGATTGTTGGTCCAACTTGCTTAAAACGAAGTTTGTTGGCCAAAAGTCCGACCGCGTGTACGGGGCTTAAGAATGACTGAAATCTTAAGCACCAGGAACTTTGCTTAAAGAGACCCAGTCACCAATATTGTATTGCAGGTGAAAGCACAGAAAAATCAAGTAATTTAATTTTTTTATTGTCTTGCAACATGCCTTTGAACTTGCTAGATAAATTGACTACTCCAGGAAGGGTCAATTGTCTTGCATTACCTGCCTCCTTGTACATCATAGCCCATGCCTCTTCTTAGCATCTGATTGCTGTCTATGCCGGCCCAGCTCCTCCGCTCCTCCCTTAACAAAACCTTTTATGTAGCTGCCAGGGGAGAAGCGAAGGGGAGTATTAGAGAATGTCACTTAACGGACAGTTTTGAGTAGGGTAAAGTGGTTGTAATCCCTTATCTATACCCAGTGAAGTGACTGGTCCCAGGTGATACACAGAGATGAAAGAAATCCTCCTGCATAAGTTGTATCTGTTTATCTGCAGCCATTTGTTCTGTTCAGCTTTGTAAAACTCTGAGTTGAAAATGATTTTTCAAAGACTCACAAAGCAGAGGGCAGAGAGCTGCAGTTTCTTCAGAGCTTAGTAAATGAGGTAAGGCTCCACTTTGCAAAGAGTACCCAATCATGTGCAAGGAAAATTAAAAAAAAACAGCATTTTAGCTTGCACATGATTGGATGATGGAAGTCAGCAGAGTTTCTGCTCATTTACTAAGCTCTGGAGCAACTGCACTTGCAAAGTGCACAGTCTTTTTCCCTTTAGTAAATCAACTCATTAGTGTTGGAGAGAGGCATGTACTGTACGCGTATGTGCTTTGTTCAGATTTCATGTCTCAGGTTTACAACCACTTTAAGGCTGCCGACATCACATCCAAGATGGCGGCACCCAGCAGCAGTATCAAGCCTTTTGGATGTCTATGCAAGGAAGGCTTTTACAGGTAAATAAAATACAACAATATGTTCAATTTTCCTGAAAATATAATCTTATAGGAAGGGATTTGTTCAAATTAATGGTCTGGGGAAAGGGTCTCTTTGAGATTTTATCAACTGACCAAAGTGAAACACATACAGTCCAACAGAGGGGGATATGTCCAATCACAATCCAATCCAATTTCCTACAAATTGTAAACTTCTGTGTATTCTGATAACAGATGTGGTTGTCATTTTCTCCTAGGGGTGCCCCTAAATTACCCCATTCTCCCTAAAGCATAGCATTAAGCAGGCATCAGACCTCTTATGTCATAACTAACATGAATTGTGGTCTCTATTATTGCTGTTATTTAAAATAAAATCCAAAGAAAAATTAAAACATGCCAGAAGTAACAGCTCCTATAATAAATTATGTCTGAAAGTAGAGAACAAAGTGGCTTGTGGGAACAGCAATAAGGGCACTGCCTTTGCTGACTTATTTTCTGAAAGTACATAGGTCAGAGTTGGCATCTACGTGTTGCCTCCACTCTCTACTGCTGCCATTCTCAACCAGGGTTCTGTGGAAACCTAGGGTTTCTCCAGAGTTTGATAGGGGTTCCTTAAGCAATGGTTGACCCAACTCCCATCTGAGGGTGCCTAGATACTTCCTGGTCTTGTGCCACTTGCCAGCGCCAGGACACCAATGATCTGTCTGGAAAGGTGGCATTTTGACCAAAACTGTAAGGAGAGTGTTTTTTTCACTGGCCACCAATGTAAGGAGCATTTATCCCTCTCACCTCTAATGACTTGATTCTAGTAGGGGTTCCCTGAGACCTGAAAATGATTTCACGGGTTCCTCTTGGGTAAAAGGGTAGAGAAAGGCTACCCTAGTGATTTAGTGACTTGGAAAAAATATGCAAGACATGGTTTCAGACCTTTCAGCAGTGAGAAAAAAGTGAGAAGCGGGCGCAACGCTGTGCGTTCCTTCTCACTCAGCGCAATGTTAGCAAAGCCAAAGGAATTGGCTTTGCTAACACTGACCCACCTCTCAGCCAAACAGGTTGCCGGGTCTGTTACCGGTCGCCTGATTGGCTGAAACATCAGGTGCTGCGATTGGACGCCTATCAGGCGTCCAATCATAGGAGAGGACGAGAGAAGAGGAGGACGGGAGAAGACACATTGGGGCGGAGAAGACGCATGGAGGAGAGAAGACGCATGGAGGAGAGAAGACGCATTGTAGACACCGCTCGCCGTCACCCGATGCCCCACTAAGACAGGGTAAGTGCCGGGCAGATGGCGAGCGGGCAGGGGCAGGGGGGCATCACAGTGGCAGGATTGGATGGCACAGTGGGAGCATTTCATGGCACAGTGGCAGCATTGGGAGCATTTGATGGCACAGTGGCAGCATTTGATGGCACAGTGGAAGCATTGGGAGCATTTGATAGCACAGTGGGAACATTTGATGGCACAGTGGCAGCGTTGGGAGCATTTGATGGCACAGTGGCAGCATTTGATGGCACAATCGCAGCGTTTGATGGGCACAGTGGCTGCAATTGATGAGCACAGTGGCTGCATTTGATGGCACAGTGGCACCGTTTGATGGGCACAGTTACAGTGGCTGCAATTAATGAGCACAGTGGCTGCATTTAATGGGCACAGTGGCTGCAATTAATGGAACAGTGGCACCGTTTGATGGGCACAGTTACGGTGGCTGCAATTAATGGGCACAGTGGCTGCGTTTGATGGCAAAGTGGTGGTATTTGATGGCACAGTGGCTGCGTTTGATGGCACAGTGAGGCTGCAATTGATGTTTTTTTTTTAGAATTTTTCAATTTGTTTGAGCACCAGCTGCCACTGCCTTTCAGATGTCATGCTTGTCCCAGGTCAAGGATTCATTAGTCAGTGAAGTGAGGATCAGGATAACAGCCCTGGAACTTGCCCTTTAAAAACAAGCCAGGAAAAGTAGTTACTATATTTCTGTCCTCAGCTATTTACTACAGCGGAGGAGGATTGCTTTTCCTATAAACTAGTCCTGTCATTTCCGGTGCTGAGCCCCATATTACTTCATTTTATGGCTATGATACAGTATTCCAGCATGGCGCAGTGGTTCAGACAGTTGTTGTTTTTTTGTTAAAAAAAAATACATATACACAAAACTTTATTGCATTTGTCCAGTACTTGCACTATGTCATGTTGCATACTTGCTCTGTGTATATAATTCTCCACCATAATCCTATTATGGAAATAATGATGAAAACAGCTTTGTAAAGTGCAACTGTCTGCCGGACAACAGTAGATAATGGTCTCTAAGGACATAGTTAATATTCAGAAAAAGGGTTTGATTAGCAGAGCATGCAGCTAAAATGTTTGAAATACCAGGACTAAAAATAAATTCCAAATTGACTATTTTAAAACCTAATTGACGCTGGCATAATCTACACTATGAATGTGTCCCATAACGTGGTGTGTCAAGAATGTGGGTCGCTCTGCTCTGCTTGGTTGTCCCTGTGAAAATACACTATGGCCTTTATTTAATTAGGCAGAGCGCAGGAAATCATAGCAACCAATCAGAAATGATCTTTCATTAGTATGAAATCAGTCATCAGGCATACAGCAGCTTTACGTGCAGCACAAGAATTATGTTGATTTTTTTTTATTTTTTATATATATTTACACTTTTTTGGGCTAACATTTTTACAGGAGAGAAGAAAAATTTATTTAGAGATCAAAGTTCACAACTTACTGAGAAACTGACAATGCAGCATCAGCTTCAAAGCACTTTTAAATACACATTTAAAATAATTTAAAACCTTTTAGAATGAGTATCAGGGACACTTGGCTGTTTGCCTTGCATTAAAATAATTAGGAGGATGACAAAGCAATGCATTCACATTCATCGTGTTGCCAAAGACAGAGTAAATACGTGGAATATTAACCACTTGACAACTGGGCACTAAATCCCCTTCGTGCCCGGACCAATTTTCAGCTTTCAGTGCTCTCACACTTTGAATGACAATTACTCAGTCATGTAATACTGTACCCAAATGATTTTTTTGTCCTTGTTTTCATATAAATAGAGCTTTCTTTTGGTGGTATTTGATCACCTCTGGGTTTTTTATTTTTTGCGCTATAAATGAAAAAATACGGAAAATTTTGAAAAAAATACGCTTTTTTTTAGTTTATGTGATAAAATTTAGCAAATTATTAATTTTTCTTTATAAGATTTGGCCACAATTTATACTGCTACATATCTTTGGTAAAAATAACCCAAATTAGTGGATATTATTTGGTCTTTGTGAAAGTTATAGAGTCTACAAGCTGTGGTGCGGATCATAAACAATTGATCACACTTAATGTACTGGTGGCCTATCTCATTTCTTATGACCCGAACAAGCCAGCAAAGCACAAATACCCCCCAAATGACCCCTTTTTTTAAATTAGACATTCCAAGGTATTTAGTAAGATGCATCGTGAGGTTTTTGATGTTGTAATTTTTTCCCACAATTCTTTGCAAAATGAAGATTTTTTATTTTTTATTTTTTTTCCACAAAATTGTCATTGTAATAGGTTATTTCTCTCACATGGCATGTGTATACCACAAATGACACCCCAAAATACATTCTGCTACTCCTCCTGAGTATGGCGATACCAAATGTGTGAGACTTTTATACAGCCTGCCCACATACAGAGGCCCAATATTGAAATGGCAACTTCAGGCATTCTAGGAGCATAAATTGCACATCTCATTTCTCAACCACCTATTACACTTTTGAAGGCCCTGGAGCACCAGGACAATGGAAACGCCCACAAAGTGACCCCATTTTGGAAAGCTAACACCCCAACGTATAATCTAGGAGGCATAATGAGTCTTTTGAATTGTTCATTTTTTTCCTGAAGTGTTTGGAAAATGCGGGAAAAAAATGAAAACGCAATTTTTTTATGCAAAGTTGTCCATTTATAAGATATTGCCAACACATAGCATGTACATAGCAAAAATGACACCTCAAAATACATTCTGCTACTCCTCCTGAGTATAGTGATACCAAATGTGTGAGACTTTTATACAGCCTGCCCACATACAGAGGCCCAATATTGAAATGGCACCTTCAGGCATTCTAGGAGCATAAATTACACATCTCATTTCTCAACCACCTATTACACTTTTGAAGGCCCTGGAGCACCAGGACAATGGAAACGCCCACAAAGTGACCCCATTTTGGAAAGCTAACACCCCAACGTATAATCTAGGAGGCATAATGAGTCTTTTGAATGGTTCATTTTTTTCCTGACGTTTTTGGAAAATGCGGGAAAAAAATGAAAACGCAATTTTTTTACGCAAAGTTGTCCATTTATAAGATATTGTCAACACATAGCATGTACATAGCAAAAATGACACCCCAAAATACATTTTGCTACTCCTCCTGAGTATGGCGATACCAAATGTGTGAGACTTTTATACAACCTGGCCACATACAGAGGCCCAACATGCAAGGTACACCATCAGGTGTTCTAGGGACACATAGCATGCACATACCAAGAATTACACCCCAAAATACATTATGCTGAGCAAATGGTAAACAAAAGATTACCTGTGGTTTTAGTAGCGCAGTTTTCCACAGGAGGATAGCACTGGTCCAGGCAGCAGGCAGGGACTTGGTCAGCAAAAGCGGTGTGGTCAGTTCATCCGACAGGCAGAGGCATGATGGCATAGGTCCTACAGGCAGTTGGCAGAAGTAGGGCCTCGTTCAGGACTGAATGGGGACAGGGGTAGAGGCTTCTCCCACCCAAATCTCTTTGAAGCCTCCGAGTCTCCAGACCCTAATCTGGGAATGAGAAAAACAAAAACAATTGTTTTCTTCATCCAGAAAAACAATTCTGGAGCCCCTCACATATGTGAGACCCCTGTGTTATGAATCCCACTAGTCCACTGGCAGGGTACAAGATCAGTCCAAGAGGCAGGCAAAAAGCATGGTCAAACAGTCCAGGGTCAGTTCCAGATCAGGCAGAGGTATGTACAGAATCGTTAGGCAGAAGCGTGGTCAAATAACAGTCCAGGGTCAGTTCCAGATCAGGCAGAGGTATGTACAGAATCGTTAGGCAGAAGCGTGGTCAAATAACAGTCCAGGGTCAGTTCCAGATCAGGCAGAGGTATAAACAGAATCGTTAGGCAGAAGCGTGGTCAAATAACAGTCCAGGGTCAGTTACAGAGAAAGCAGAGGCATAAGGGGTGTGAACATAAATGGCAGGAAGTGAACTAATAATTTATTTTGGTATGGTAATGGCGGAAGCAGTTGCCTATGCAGAGGCCTGGTTCTGAAGGACATTGGGCACAATGATAAATGGTGTCTCTTCTCTCTCCTCTTTTGGAGCACACCCGGCATTTTTTCTGGTGTTTTTGGCCTGTTGGTCTGGGAGGGATTTTATCTGGGAAGTGGCGCTCGGAGAGTCGGCTAACGACATCGGATCTAATGTTTACTGGTGGACTGTTCGGGTATAAAAGGGCAGTGGTGATTTCCTCCTGGAAGAAAAGGAAGGATTTGGGTCTTATAGTGGATTTCTGATAGATGACATAGGAGTTGTACATGGCCAAATTGAACAAATAAATTGAAACTTTCTTATACCACTGGTATGATCTTCTTGTGGAAAGGTAGGGTTCGAGCATCTGGTCATTGAAGTCGACACCCCCCATGAACTAATTGTATTCGTAGATGCATTTGGGTTTTTGGATCCGGCCATTCCTCCTGGTGACTTCAACAAATTCATTGTTGTGGATGGAAGAAAGCAAGTACACGTCCCTTCTGTTCCTCCACTTCACAGCCAAAATCTCCTCATTACGCAAACTCGCCATCTCCCCTCTTTTCAATTTTTTGGTGACCAGGCTTTGAGGAAAGCCCTTCCGGTTCGTCCGTACGGTGCCACATGCTGGAGTCTTCATTCTGTGCAAGTTTCGGAACAGGGGCAAACTTGTATAAAAATTGTCCACATACAAGTGGTATCCTTTCTCTAGGAGTGGGTTTATGAGTTCCCAAACTACTTTCCCACTGGTTCCAAAGTAGATTGGGCAATTAGGGGGGTTCAGTTTGGTGTCCTTCCCTTCATATATGATGAAGCCATACACATACCCAGTTTCTCTGTCGCACAATTTATACAGCTTCACCCCATAGCGGGCCCTTTTGCTGGGTATAAATTGTTTTATGCCCAGCCTGCCAGAAAATTTGATAAGGGACTCATCTATGCATATATGTTGGTCTGGGGTAAACGACTGGGGGAAGGTTTCAGAAAAATAATTTAGTAGTGGCCGAATTTTATAAAGTTTATCAAAATTTGGGTCATTTCGGAGAGGGCACTGGGTATTATCATTGAAGTGTAGGAATCTCATAATCATTAGATATCTGGACCTGGGCATTACTGAGGAAAAGATGGGCATGTGATATATGGGGCGGGATGACCAATATGAACGTAATTGATTTTTTCCATTTAGTCCTATGCAGAATGTGAGGCCCAAAAAAATCCTAAACTCCTCCACTGTAAGGGCTCTCCACACGTAGGGACGGGCATAAGAGGACGTTGGGTTGCTGGTTATAAACTGCTGGGCATATAAGTTGCACTGGGCCACAATTGTTGCCAGCATGTCGTCAGTAAAAATTAAATTAAAAAAATCTATTGGGGAAAAGTTTTCTGTATCCACCTGGACTCCTGGCTGGGCAGTGAAAGGAGGAATGTTGGCTTCTCCTGAATTAGGAGGAAGCCACAAGGGGTACTGAAGGGAATAGGGAAGGCTGGCATGGGACCTAACCCTTTGGGGCTGAGATGACACCCCACTGGTACGTGGCCTTGCTTCCCGAGGTACTGCGGTGCTGGTGGATGGCACTGCAGTGGTGGTGGTGGATGGCACTGCGGTGCTGGTGGATGGCACTGCCTCCTCAGCAGAACGCCTTCGTCTGGCGGGCGGGCCCTCCTCCTCTTCTTCTTCTTCTTCCTCCTCCTCCTCCGCCGTCTCCGTCTCCTCCTCCGTCACTGATCCACTGCTTATGACAGGCTCGTAGTCCACGTCAGACTCATCTGAATATGCGGAGGAATCCGAATCGGAGCGCTCCCCGTTGCTCCCGTCGGCCGCAAGAATTTCGTACGCCTCCTCGGCTGAGAATACTCTTTTAGCCATTTGATGAGGTGGCACTGATAGCAGATGGCACTGGCAGATGGCACTGGCAGGTGGCACAGATGGCACTGACTGGTGGCACTGGTGGCAGATGGGACTGGTGGCAGATGGGACTGGTGGCAGATGGCACTGGTGGCAGATGGCACTGGCAGCAAATGGCACTGGCAGATGGCACTGGCAGCAGATGGCACTGGCAGGTGGCACTGGCAGCAGATGGCACTGGCAGGTGGCACTGGCAGGTGGCACAGATGGCACTGGCAGGTGGCACAGATGGCACTGGCAGGTGGCACTGGCAGGTGGCACATGGGACTGGTGGCAGATGGGACTGGTGGCAGATGGCGGTGGCAGATGGCACTGGCAGGTGGCACTGGCAGCAGATGGCACTGGCAGGTGGCACTGGAAGGTGGCCCTGGCAGGTGGCAGATGGCCCTGGCAGGTGGCACTGGCAGCAGATGGCACTGGCAGGGACTGTGGGCAGTGTTGTTAACTTGTGTGTGTATGTTTTATCACTCACTGACTGTAGCTGCAGCACAGATCTCTCTCACTCCTCACACGCTGTCTCTGTGTGAGGAGAGAAAGCCGGCAATGAGAGATGATCTCATATGTTTACATTTGAGATCATCTCTCATTGGGCAGTGAGATCGAGTGCTGAATGGCCTCTGTGATTGGCCATTCAGCACGATCTGTGATTGGCTGTGTCCCCGATTTTCCCCGATGCGCGCTCGCGGGGGCGCGCGGGGGGGGGAAAGAGGAGGACGTCCATGGACGTCCTGTCAGCACTTCGGCGCCGCAATGCAGACGTCTTTTCAGCATTGCCCGGGCGCGAAGTGGTTAAATGCCCTTTCTTCAATAAATGCTCACTAAAGCCCTGTACACACGATCGGATTTCTTATGGTTTTTAAACCAATGGATTTTTCCATCGGAAAACCGATGAAGCGGACTTCCATCAGTCTTGCCTACACACCATCAGTCAAAAAACCAACCGTTCCAAACGCGGTGACGTAGAACACTCCGATGAGCCGAGAAAAATGAAGTTCAATGCTTCTGAGCATGCGTCGACTTGATTCTGAGCATGCGTGGGTTTTTTATCCGATGGAGTTCCCCACAGACAATAGTAATTTGCTATCGGTTTTTTACCCATCGGATAAATTTAAAACATGTTCTATTTTTAAACACTGATAGAATAAAGACCGGTGGGGCCCATACACGATCCGTTTGTCCGATGAAAAAAGTCCATCGGACTGTTTTCATCGGTAAAACCTATCGTGTGTACACGGCTTTAGACCGCCTTGGAAATCTTAATAGATAAGAAATATAATACAAAAAGATTGGTTTGTACTGGACTACAGATCCTACAAACAAAGGACAATTTTTCAAAGACTTAAACTTCCTCGTCTGGAGATTATGAAAATAATAAAAATTATATTATGCCCAGTTGGAAATATGCTAAACAAAGTGTTATCACGTGGGCCCAATAATGGGTGACTCCCAGGGAGCTAGGGACCTCCACTCATAGCACATAGCAAAAAAAAACTCCTTAAAGGATTGTAAAGGTTCGTGTTTTTTCACCTTAATGCACCTGTCTGTCACGGGCCCCCCAGGTCCCCCGTTTTACTTACCTGAGCCCGTTCACCTGCTCTGCGCGTCCACGGCGTCTTCTTCTCCACGGAGTCTCTGCATTGATTGGATAGATTGATAGCAGTGCAGTCATTGGCTTGATTGCTGTCAATCAAATCCAATGACGCGGCCGCCAGGGGCGGGACCAATCATACACTCTGTGTCTATGGACGCCGAGTGTATGAGACGGGAGCGCGCCCGCAAGGTAACCCCCTCGGGAGAGAGCTTCCCAGAGGGGGTTAGCTATTGTGGGGAGGATCCGAGACAGCCGCCGTGGGACCCCAGAACAGGAGGATCAAAAACAAACTGCACAGTGGAGGTAAGTATGACATGTTTGTTATTTTAAAAAAATAAAAAATTAACCTTTACAACCACTTTAAAGTTCCCCCAGACTTAAACAAAAATGTAACCCTTGCATTGCAGGAGTATCCCCACTACAATTGAGTATTTTAGATTTTTGCCTGTACGGAGAGAAATGCGGGAGCTGCCATTGCTGACCTACTAGATATGCTTGAATCCCTGCTGTCATATTTATCTTAGGGATTAAAAAAACTTTTTGAGTCACTGGTTGGGACAAGCATAAATATAACATACCTCCCAACATTTTGGGATGGGAATGAGGGACACCTACTAGCAAACATATGCAGGCATAGGACACGACCCCTGTCACACCCCCTTAAAGGAGAATTACTGTACATACACTCGTGTATAAGCCGACCCGAATATAAGCCGAGGCACCTAATTTTACCACAAAAAACTGGGAAAACATATTGAGTCGAGTATAAGCCTAGGGTGGGAAAATGCAGCAGCTACTGGGTAAACATTGCCCATCTGCAGCCTCATTGTGCCCATTTGCAGTCTAATTGTGTCCATTTGCAGTCTAATTGGGCCCATTTGTAGTCTCACTGTGCCCATTTGCAGTCTCACTGTGCCCAGTTGTAGTCTCACTGTGCCCAGTTGCAGTCTCACTGTGCCCAGTTGTAGTCTCACTGTGCCCAGTTGTAGTCTCACTGTGCCCAGTTGCAGTCTCACTGTGCTCAGTTGCAGTCTCACTGTGCCCATTCACAGTCTCACTGTGCCCAGTTGTAGTCTCACTGTGCCCAGTTGCAGTCTCACTGTGCTCAGTTGCAGTCTCACTGTGCCCATTTGCAGTCTCACTGTGCCCAGTTGTAGTCTCACTGTGCCCAGTTGCAGTCTCACTGTGCCCAGTTGCAGTCTCACTGTGCCCATTTGCAGTCTCACTGTGCCCATTTGTAGTCTCACTGTGCCCATTTGTAGTCTCACTGTGCCCATTTGCAGCCGTACCTTTCATTACTAAAACAGCGTGTGTCTCCCGCTGTGTAATGCAGTCTGTTATGAAGTCTATTGAAACAAAGCCCCGCCTCCTCCTCGTCTGTCCGTGATAGAGGAACACTGATACGATGCTGGGAAACTGTATCAGTGTTCCGCCTATCACAGACGAGGAGGAGGCGGGGCTTTGTTACAATGGACGGGCGAAGAGAATGCATTACACAGCGGGAGACACACTCTGTTTTAGTAATGAAAGGTACGGCTCACTCGAGTATAAGCCGAGGGGGAGTTTTTCAGCCTAAAAAATGGGCTGAAAAACTCGGCTTATACTCAAGTATATACAGTAACCAAAAAAAGGTTAATTAAATCCACGAGGGCTTTCTTTTTTTACCACTACTATTCCTTTCAGTTGGCTTTTAAAACGTATAAATGCGGCAATTTAGAATTTGGAGGAAACATTTAATACTGGGTAACACAATTTGAAGGATAAAAAGAGCATTTTATATACAACTGTAGCAGGGTCTCCTTTAAGGCCGGGAACTACGTTACCCAGAACCCCGTTCGGCACCCAGAGTGCAGTTAGCCACCGCAGAGACTCATGGGAGGGATTATTTAAGGAGGAGGCGAGGCGGAGCTCGGCCTCTTTGGACACCGCGCTGCAAGCAAGAGTTTCTTCCTGTGCGGATCTGCTGCAGTGCAAGGCCTGAAGCCTGGGCCTTGCGCAACTTCCAGAGAGACTTCCACCCCTACTGCGGAGCCTGGGTGGCACCTGACCTGTCGAGTGAGGACATCAGTTGGATCGGGGACCCGATCGTTGCAGACACTGTGTGCGGAGACACAGCAGGTGGAAGTCCCGGACTGGGATCGCATCCGGAGTGGTGAGCGGGCACCTGCCCAGACCAATAGACTGTGCCGTGTTCAGGCCTATAGACTGCCTAAGCCCACAGTTCGTTTATCTGCTGTTCCCCGTGGGGACTGGTAGCAGGACAGAGTTGAAGTGTCCCCCCCCCCCCAGTATAGTGTTCCAAGTTATTGGCTGTTGTGGATTACAAATACTTTTCATCAAGTGCACCACCGAAAGCTGGCATGCGAAGAAATCCCTTAACCACTTCCCACCCGGCCACTGTATATATACGGCCGGGTGGGTGCTCTCTCCTTCTGAGTGGACGTTCCTGAACGTCCTTCAGAAGGAGCGTGATCCCGATGCGTGCGTGTCCCGCGGACACGCCGCATCTCGGAACAGCAGGAGGGCACTGTGATTCGCCCTCCTGATCGGCACGATGGCTGTGTGTAATCACAGCCATCGTGATGTAAACACAGAGAGGGGGGCTGGCACTTGTGAGGGGATCGCGCCGCCACGTGCACGCGCAGCGGCGCGATCCTGATCTGCCTGTACCCCCCAGAGATAGAAGGTGTGTGCAAACAGGAGGGCCATTTGATTGGCCCTCCTGATGACATGACGGCTGTCCAATAACAGCCGTCATGTAATGTAAACACAGAGCAGTTGTAACTGCTCTGATCTCTTCCTCTCCTCACACAGAGCCTGTCAGTGAGGAGAGGAAGAGACAATCTGTGCTGCAGCCGGGAGATCAGTGAGTTTTTAGCTGTTTGTCTGCTGTTTACCCACTGATCACCCAGCTAGTGTCCCCAAAACACAGTGTCCCCAAAACACAATGTCCCCAAAACACAGTGTCCCCAAAACAGTGAAAACATCTGCCCGCCAACATCTTGCGCATCTGCCCGCCAACATCTTGCGCATCTGCCCGCCAACATCTGGCACAGCTGCCCGCCAACATTTGGCACAGCTGCCCGCCAACAGCTGCCCACCAACAGCTGCCCACCAACATCTGGCGCATCTGCCCGCCAACATCTTGCGCATCTGCCCGCCAACATCTTGCGCATCTGCCCGCCAACATCTGGCACAGCTGCCCGCCAACATTTGGCACAGCTGCCCGCCAACAGCTGCCCACCAACATCTGGCGCATCTGCCCGCCAACATCTTGCGCATCTGCCCGCCAACATCTTGCGCATCTGCCCGCCAACATCTGGCACAGCTGCCCGCCAACATCTGGCACAACTGCCCGCCAACATCTGGCTGCCAACAGCTGCCCACCAACATCTGGCACATCTGCCCGCCAACATCTGATCGCCAGAATCTGACCGCCAACAGCTGGCACATCTGTCCGCCAACATCTGCCCTGCCAACATCTGGCACATCTGACTCCCAACATCTGGCAGTAAACATCTGCCCGCCAACAGCTGCCACATCTGCCCGCCAACAGCTGCCACATCTGCCCGCCAACAGCTGCCACATCTGCCCACCATCTGCCCGCCAACAGCTGCCCGCCAACATCTGGCACAGCTGCCCGCCAACATCTGATCGCCAGCATCTGACCACCAACAGCTGCCCGCCAACAGTTGGCACATCTGCCCTGCCAACATCTGGCACATCTGACTCCCAACATCTGGCAGTAAACATCTGCCCGCCAACAGCTGCCACATCTGCCCGCCAACAGCTGCCACATCTGCCCGCCAACATCTGGCCGCCAACATCTGACATCTGCCCGCCAACATCTGACCGCCAACAGCTGCCCTGCCAACATCTGGCACATCTGCCCGCCAACATCTGACACATCTGGCCGCCAACATCTGACCGCCAACAGCTGCCCGCCAACATCTGACCTGCCAACATCTGGCACATCTGACCGCCAACATCTGGCACATCTGACCGCCAACATCTGGCACATCTGCCCACATGGCTAAATGATTCTACAGCAGCGAGGAGGCTCTCCAGATACTCCAGGGTATGTCGGACGAGAGTAGCGAGGAACTCTCTCTGTCAGAATCGGATAGTGAATATTATCCAGAGGAAAGTAGTGGCTCTGAAATAGAAACTGAGGATAGAATCGTAACAAGTGAGATCAGGAGTTATGAGCAGGTGCCGCAGACATCCACCAGCAGCGCAGCACTCCAGGACATCCACCAGCAGGCATCCACCAGCAGCGCAGGACTCCATGATGATATGCAGGCATCCACCAGCAGCGCATCACGCTGGATAGGCAGGCATCCGCCAGCAGCGCATCACGCCAGGATAGGCAGGCATCCGCCAGCAGCGCATCACGCCAGGATAGGCAGGCATCCGCCAGCAGCGCATCACGCCAGGATAGGCAGGCATCCGCCAGCAGCGCATCACGCCAGGATAGGCAGGCATCCGCCAGCAGTTCTGCAACTTTTCTAGAGGATAAGCTAAATGCTAGCAATGGGGCGTCCCATCAACAACGAGGCAGGGCCCATACTAGCCTCCCCGATCTTCTACTGTATCCAACATGGCTGCCCGATACGTCAGTAGAACCCATCATTCCCCCTTTTACAGCCCAGCCAGGCCCTCAGATACAGTCGGAAAATGCTACCCCGATTTATTATTTTGAATTATTTTTTACTGATGATATCCTAACCTACATTGTGGAGCAGTGTAATCTATACGCCAGTCAATATATAGCCAACAATCCAAATTCTTCCTATGCCCGTCCTTTTGTTTGGAAACCCCTCACCGTGGATGAATTTAAAATTTTCCTTGGCCTAACCCTCAACATGGGGCTGACAAAAAAAAATTAACTCCATTCCTACTGGTCTACCCGACCTATCTACCACATGCCAATCTATTCATCTTTTATGAAAAGAACCCGTTACGAGATGATAATGAGGTTTCTACACTTCAACGACAATGCCCAATGCCTCCCTCAAAATCATCCCAATTATGATAAATTATTTAAAATTCGGCCCCTAATCAATTTTTTTTGCGCCAGCTTCAAGCAGATGTTTACTCCTGATGTAAATATATGTGTAGATGAATCATTAGTACACTTCACAGGAAGACTTGGAATAAAGCAATACCTCCCCAGTAAAAGAGCCAGACGTGGCGTAAAATTTTATAAGGCATGTGACAGGGCCACGGGTTACACATATGATTTTATAATTTATGAGGGAAAAGACAGACAGCTAAACCCCCCTGGATGCCCTACCTACATGGGAACAAGTGGCAAAATTGTCTGGCAGCTGATTGAACCATTGCTTGGGAAAGGTTACCACCTATACGTAGACAATTTCTATACAAGTCTCCCACTTTTTCGCCATCTGTACCAAAAGAAAACTGTGGCCTGTGGGACAGCACAGACCAACCGTAAAGGCTTCCCACAGAGATTGGTTGCCAAGAAACTGAAACAGGGGGAAATGGCCAGTATGCGGACTGAAGAGGTCCTAGCATTGAAGTGGAGAGATAAAAAAAGAGATGTCTACATCCTTTCCACAATGCATGATGACACCTTGGTGGAACTGCAGAGAAGAAGAGGCCCCGTCCAGAAGCCAAAATGTGTGCATGACTATAATCTTTACATGGGGGGGGTGGATATGAACGACCAGATGATGCAGCCCTACTTGGCCACCAGGAAATCACTGTTTTGGTACAAAAAAGTTGCCATTTATTTGATGCAACTAGCCCTTTTCAATTCTTATATCATTTTTTCTAAGTGCACCCAAAGTTCCCTAACCTATCTAAAATTCCAAGAAGACGTGATCGAAGCCCTTCTCTATCCCCATGGCCAAGCCCCTCAACTAATTCGCTCCGATGCAGTAGCCAGACTCCACGAAAGGCACTTCTCCGAAATCCTCCCTCTTACCGAAACAGGTCGCAAACCCCCAAAAAAATGTGTGTGTTCAAGTAGAGGAATTCGTCGTGACACCCGATACTACTGTCCCCAATGTCCCTCCCAGCCAGGCCTTTGTATTGGAAAGTGCTTTCAGAGCTATCATACTTTACTAAACTATTAGTAAAGTGAAGATGATTTTTTTTCCAGTTTCCACCATCTGCCATTTCTGTGAATGACCCGGACTGTTTTCGACTATGCCTCTGCCAACCATGTTTCTGCCTTCAACGTGAATTGACCTCGGCCTGTTAAATGACCATGCTTTTTGCCTGCCTCCTAAACTGATCATTTGAGTACAGCACAGGGGTCTCACATATTTGAGGGGCTCCAGAAAAGAGTTTCCGAGTGGAGAAAATGTTTTTCTCCAGGTTTTGTTTTTCTCGGATTAGGGTCTGGAGACTCGGAGGCTTCGTAGAGATTTGGGTGGGAAGAAGCCTCTACCCCTGTTCTTAGGTCTTTCCTGACCAAGGCCTAAATGTTATAGTGCTGCCACCTGAACTGGCCGTGCCTCTGCCTGCCACCTGAACTGGCCATGCCTCTGCCTGCCACCTGAACTGGCCATGCCTCTGCCTGCCACCTGAACTGGCCATGCCTCTGCCTGCCACCTGAACTGGCCATGCCTCTGCCTGCCACCTGAACTGGCCATGCCTCTGCCTGCCACCTGAACTGGCCATGCCTCTGCCTGCCACCTGAACTGCCTGCTAAACCATGGACCATGTTCATAGGTTTCCATATCTCTGTTTCCCTGCTGGACAATTCCTGGACATTTCCTATGGCTGTCTGGACCAATGCTTTGACTGCTCTGGAACGGTATTCCTGCCTGCTAAAACCATAGGTGAGCCTTTTTTTATTACCTTTTGCTCAGAAGAATGTATTTTGGGGTGTAATTCTTGGTGTGTACATGCTATGTGTTAGAAGCCTGAAGGTGCTACTTGCATGTTGGGCCTCTGTATGTGGCCAGGGTGTGGAAAAGTCTCACACATGGGGTATCACTATACTCAGGACGAGTAGCAGAATGTATTTTGGGGTGTTATTTTTGCTGTGTACATACTATGTGTTAGAAAGATCTTCTGAATTGACAACTTTGTGAAAAAAAAATATGTTTTAATTTTTTTTCCACACTTTCCAAAAACTTTTGGAAAGAAACTACATGTTCAAAAGACTTATAATGCCTCATAGAAAATACATTGGGTTGTTTTCTTTCCAAAATGGGGTCATTTTGTGGGTAATTCCATTGTCCTTGTTCTCCAGGGCCTTCAAAAATGTGATAGGTACTCAGGAAATGAAATGTGTAATTTATGCCTTTAGAGCGCCTGATGGTGCTACTTGGATGTTTGGCCTCCGTATGTGGCCAGGATGTGGAAAAGTCTCACACATGTGGTATCACCATACTCAGGACGAGTAGCAGAATGTATTTTGGGGTGTTATTTTTGCTATGTACATACTATGTGTTAGAAAGATCTTCTAAATTGACAACTTTGTGAAAAAAAATATGTTTTAATTTTTTTCCCACATTTTCCCAAAACTTTTGGAAAGAAATGACATGTTCAAAAGACTTATTATGCCTCATAGAAGATACATTGGGTTGTTTTCTTTCCAAAATGGGGTCATTTTGTGGGTAATTCCATTGTCCTTGTTCTCCAGGGCCTTCAAAAATGTGATAGGTACTCAGGAAATGAAATGTGTAATTTATGCCTTTAGAGCGCCTGATGGTGCTACTTGGATGTTTGGCCTCCGTATGTGGCCAGGATGTGGAAAAGTCTCACACACTGGGTATCTCCATACTCAGGATGAGTAGCAGAATGTATTTTGGGGTGTTATTTTTGCTATGTACATACTATGTGTTAGAAAGATCTTCTAAATTGACAACTTTGTGAAAAAAATATATGTTTTAATTTTTTTTCCACATATTCCCAAAACTTTTGGAAGGAAATGACATGTTCAAAAGACTTATTATGCCTCATAGAATATACATTGGGTTGTTTTCTTTCCAAAATGGGGTCATTTTGTGGGTAATTCCATTGTCATTGTTCTCCAGGGCCTTCAAAAATGTGATAGGTACTCAGGAAATGAAATGTGTAATTTATGCCTTTAGAGCGCCTGATGGTGCTACTTGGATGTTTGGCCTCCGTATGTGGCCAGGATGTGGAAAGGTCTCACACATGTGGTATCGCCATACTCAGGACGAATAGCAGAATGTATTTTGGGGTGTTATTTTTGCTATGTACATACTATGTGTTAGAAAGATCTTCTAAATTGACAACTTTGTGAAAAAAAAATATGTTTTCATTTTTTTCCCACATTTTCCCAAAACTTTTGGAAAGAAATGACATGTTCAAAAGACTTATTATGCCTCATAGAAGATACATTGGGTTGTTTTCTTTCCAAAATGGGGTAATTTTGTGGGTAATTCCATTGTCCTTGTTCTCCAGGGCCTTCAAAAATGTGATAGGTACTCAGGAAATGAAATGTGTAATTTATGCCTTTAGAGCGCCTGATGGTGCTACTTGGATGTTTGGCCTCCGTATGTGGCCAGGATGTGGAAAAGTCTCACACACTGGGTATCTCCATACTCAGGATGAGTAGC
Source organism: Rana muscosa (assembly GCA_029206835.1). Lineage (NCBI taxonomy): Eukaryota > Metazoa > Chordata > Amphibia > Anura > Ranidae > Rana > Rana muscosa. The sequence goes on from CM055123.1 coordinate 169,800,887, forward strand.
AGAATGTATTTTGGGGTGTTATTTTTGCTATGTACATACTATGTGTTAGAAAGATCTTCTAAATTGACAACTTTGTGAAAAAAATATATGTTTTAATTTTTTTTCCACATATTCCCAAAACTTTTGGAAGGAAATGACATGTTCAAAAGACTTATTATGCCTCATAGAATATACATTGGGTTGTTTTCTTTCCAAAATGGGGTCATTTTGTGGGTAATTCCATTGTCCTTGTTCTCCAGGGCCTTCAAAAATGTGATAGGTACTCAGGAAATGAAATGTGTAATTTATGCCTTTAGAGCGCCTGATGGTGCTACTTGGATGTTTGGCCTCCGTATGTGGCCGGGATGTGGAAAAGTCTCACACACTGGGTATCGCCATACTCAGGATGAGTAGCAGAATGTATTTTGGGGTGTTATTTTTGCTATGTACATACTATGTGTTAGAAAGATCTTCTAAATTGACAACTTTGTGAAGAAAAAAAAAATATATATATATATTTCTTAATTTTCCAAGGCATTGTGGGAAAAAAATTGCAACTTCAAAAAATTCACGATGCCTCTTACTAAATACCTCTGACTGTCTTCTTTCCAAAAAGTGGTCATTTGGGGGGTATTTGTACTGTCCTGACATTTTAGGGCCTCAAGAAATGAGATAGGCCATCAGTGCATTAGGATTGATCAATTTGCAATAATGCGTAGCTTAGTTTGTAGACTCTATAACTTTCACACAAACCAATTATCATACACTTATCAGGATTTTTTTTACCAAAGACATGTAGCAGAATACATTTTGGTCTAAATTTTTGCCGAAATTTGATTTGTTTGGATTTCTTTTAAAACAGAATGTAGAAAATGTTGTTTTTTTTCAAAATATTCGCTCTTTTTTCGCTTTTATCGCAAAAAATTGAAAATGAAATTGTGAACAAATACCACCAAAAGAAAGCTCTATTTGTGTGAACAAAATGATAAAAATTTCATTTGGGTACAGTGTAGCATGACTGAATAATTGTCATTCAAAGTGCGAGAGCACTGAAAGCTGAAAATTGGTCTGGGAAGGAAGGGGGTTTAAGTGCCCAGTATTGATGTGGTTAAGGAGGTGACTGAGATTTATTCCATGTCAGGCCTGACCGGGGTGGGGAGTTAAGATATTGTTTAGTGCGCCATAGGGCGCGCATACCATAATAGCTACGCGTGGTGGAGTACCGCGCAGCGCCATTATAGTGTGCTGAATTGATTGCTGCAGGGCTCTGCAAGCCAGTTGCATGTGTTATGTTCTACCTATGCTATTTACTATAAGAGTAAAGCTGTTATATCTGATCTCTCGCCTCAGTGTGTTGTCTTACTGTTTAGAGATTATTTCATGCAATTCAATTGAATGTGGTACAAGTATAACCCTAGACTAACTGTGCCAGAGTGGATCGAGTAAGATTGCCGGGGGTTGGTGGTGATGTATACAGGGCCCGAAATCAAACCAGCGGCTCTCTTAACTGGGGGGTAGCGCTACACAACTATATAAATCAGACCAAAATGAGGGACAAATGAGAAATAAAGAGAAACAGAGGGGACTTTCTTCCAAATCAGGGACAGTTCCTTGAAATCAGGGACAGCTGGGAGCTATGCATATGAGGTACATCAAAGTGAAGTCAAAATCCTAATTTTCCTACAGACAGTGACAGAGAAAGTACTGAAAACATTAAAGTATATGTAGTCCATCACCTTGTAAAACAACCCATTCAGTTTAAAATAGAAATGCAATGCAAACATTTGTGTATGTATTTATACAGTGTATAATAAATATATTATATATATACACACACACACACATACTTTTTAACACATTATAACTCACCTGCATAAGGGGCTTAGAAAGGTGGGGTGAAGACTGCAGGGGGGGGGGGGCAGCAGAGGGGAAAAACAGCAGTACACAGATTTTCCCAGTGAACGGCTTTGCAGGGGGGTGTCAACATAAGTCTGATTATTGAAGACACAAGTCTGGTTATTGAAGAGCAAACAGACTGTGCTCCTAGCAGCCAGAAAACTGACCATGCTGGGATGGATGTGCTTCTATGCCTAGCATGGTCAGTTTGAAATAGGCAAGCAGGGGGACTGGTAGGATCACCAGAAGTTTTACACAAATGAAAAATACAGTACAAAGAGAACAGGATACCTTTTAACACAAGTACATGGTTCAACGGGCACATATCAGGAATATGAAATGTTAGGGTAACGTATTCTATAATTTAGCATGACAGGCAGTTATTCTTTAAATAAGAACAATAATTACAAAATATACCATATAATGGTACTTAGCCCCCTAGGGAACCAATTGCATATAGCATTTGGCCCTGCTCAAATTTGTCTCTCAGTTTCTCTGCAGCGTGGTTGGATAGGTCCCCCCTACCTGACAACGCCACGGGAAAGAAGACGGATTTGTGATGGTGGCTTTGGATGCAGGGGCCGCTCTGTAGACCAGCACTGCCATTCACAAAAGTAACCACACAGCCTGCGGTTCTGGGTGTCTACTGGCAGCTGCTTTTACATATTCACATTCATTTTATGAATAATCGATCAGCGTTGTCGGGCCGTGTTATACACATCACAGGTTCCAACATCACTGAGTATTGTCTGTTGCAGCTCATAGAAACCAATCAGCTTCCAGGTTTTATTGTCAAAGCTTAATTGAACAGGCTGAAGTCAGAAGCTGATTGGCTACCATGCAGAGCTGCACCAGATTCTGAGTGCTCCAGTTTTAGTAAATCTCTCCCTCTGTGAACCATCGGTCGGGCTGTGTATGTATAAAAGCACACAGCGCCTCAGCTCTGAGTGATCTGTCTTCATCATGAATCAACGATCAGCGCTTCTTGTTTATTCAAAATAATAAAAGATCACTCAGAACTGCGGCTCTGTGTAATGTATCTGCAATTACTTTTTCTTTATACAGGGCATTGGTAGATACTTTACACAGAGCCAAAGCTTTAAGTCATTAAGTCTTAATCCTTTTTGAGTCACGGATCCCTTTAGGAATCTGATGAAAGTTATGGACCCATTTCCCTGAAGTATTCATAAAAAAAACGCCTTTCCATGCAATGAATTTACTGTATGTACAGTACTCAGTATACTCACTTCTTCTCATGCAAAAAGTAAAGGCTACTCATTACAAATATGAAATCCAATCATCTTGTGCCAAACCATTCTTCATCAGTATACTACTAGACATGTGCATGGCGAAAAATAATTGTTTTGTTTATCTATTATTTTTATAGTTATTTTGTTTTATTAAATTTGGTTGATTTGTTCAATTCGTATTCGGGATTTGTATTCGGAATTCGTTTCATGGTTTTTTCAAATTTTCTTTGAATTTACCAATTTTTTCGATTCGAAACGTTCGAAATAGATAAAGTTTGAATCGGTTGAATCTAAAACTTTGGATTCTTTTTTTTTTCGATTCGAATGTGGCAAATTGAATAAACAAAAAAAAATCTTCATCAAATGATTAAAATTACTCGTTAAATCACCTTTGGCTTAACAAAAACAGCATTATTTCAAAATGGTACTCTAATAACACATACAGTCTTTGATTTGAGCAATATGTGTAGTTAGAATTCAAGTTCGATGTAAATTTCAATTCGAATTTCAGTCCAAGTTTCCGAAATCCGGACAAATTTTGTTTAGTTATTCAGGGCATTCGGTAATGCTATATATCCGAATCTCTGAATAATGAAAAATTTGTCCGAATATTAATTCGGAACTAAATGAACCGCACATGTCTATATACTATTAGAAAATAAATGAGAATTAGCACTTGTTTTGGAGCAGCACAAGATGGTGGTTGTGCAGAGAATGATGATACAAATTTAAATGGTAAACATAGGCCAACAACGAGTCAAGAGACGCTTAGTGGTCAGCGCTATTAGCAGTGGCTGGGTGCGGTTTCTTTTCTTTTTTTTCCATGGGAATCCATTGATTGGGACCAGGGAGGGGCTGTATAGTGAATGTACATTTTTTTTATTTTTTATCTGACCCCTGAAACCCAACCATAGACCACTCAGGGGTCCATAGACCCCAGGTTAAGAATCTCTGCTCTAAGTTGAATGAACATGCAGCGCTGATTGGGCATGCATGATAGTAACAGATTACTCAGCTCAGAGAGGGGGTGGGGCTTTGTGCTGGCTGAACCTCCCCTATAGGAATGCCAATAATAAAGGCTTCAAAAGGGGGTGGAGCTACAGCTAGCATTGAGAGGTGTATTTAGAGGACAATGAGGCCACCGGTCTTATATGCAATTGGTCCCCTGGGAGGTAACTAAAATTGAAACAAATAATAATAGTTCCTCATTAAAGTAAAAGTATGTTTTTTTGGGGGTAATTTCTGTTACAACTGTCATAATTTTACGAGTTTGCGCTTTCATATTTTTAATGTATTTAATCTAGAGATTTATAGGTTAGCCACTAGAGGGAACTCTCAGTGTTCAAGTGCAATTGGTTTATCTCAGCTAGGAGAGCATATTTTTATTGAGCTGTACAGGTTCTAGACTTGTGGCGTGGGAAGGAGCAATAATGCAAAATAATTGTATAACACTGAAAAGCAGGTAGCAGACTCTGTATATGTAATAAGCAAATAAAGCTACACTATTATTAAAAAAATAAAAAATAACAATAAGAAAAAATAAGATACCTTATTTTATAGAAATCGTCATGAATACCCTCCCTATACACAGGAGCAGTAAGTGCAGCATTACGAGACACATGCTGTTCTGCATGATGTAACTGCATGGAGCATAATGATGTCATAATTTTGTACATCTGATAATTATAATAGCTGAATGGGGTCCTATGGGACTAAGAGCAAGTTTTAATGCCAGGCTGTAATACATGTTGTTTCCTGTCTCTGTGATCATTTCCATTGCTTGAAGTGTTAATTTTCTCTGCATCTGACTCCACCCCTCCCTGACATAAAATTACAATGTCCATATATTCGACCTGTCAAAACTGTTTAAAAGTATAATGAGTCAGCCTGCCTAAAATAAACTTTATGGCCTCCATTCTAAAGAACATGTCCAAACGCCGAGTGGAAAATGAAAGAAGTTTACCCTATGTACGGCATGGAAGAAGAGCATGCCGTCTAAAGTGGAATTGTGTTTGAAAGCAACCCTACTCTTTTGAAATCTGCTCCGACAGATTCATTGAACTAGCCAATCTCCACAATTAGATAATATCCTCTATTTACAGCTCTGGAAATGCACTTTACATTCACTATCCAAAGAGATTTACTTTCATTACAAGTTGTGCTGTGTGCCAAGGCAGATGCCATAGGCATGACATACCCCCACTACAAATGCCACACATTACAAGGAGTATTCTAAGCTATGCCACAATGTATTGTGATACAAAACATAACTTTATATGTACAGATAGCTCATCACCGGTTTAATCCAGCGTGTGTATAAAAAGTAGTCGCTTCGAGTTCACTTTCAGTTTAAGGAGCGGCTACAAAAAAGAATTTCATTTTCATGTTGCAAATGAATATGGTAACCTAATCACTTGATATTATTTATAATATTTCTATTTTACAAACACTGTCAAAAGCAGAGAACAAACAAGAGGAATACCTTTCTATTCATATTCTTGAAGTGTTATTAAATCATCACTTTAAAGAGTTAGTTCACCTTGAACTATTCACAACCTCTCCACCTCTCTGGTCCCTGCTGCATGCACCTTAAATGCTCTTAGTGCCCCCTATTGACCTCCTCTTCCAGAGTGCCCCCCTTGGGCCTCCTTACGTCCTCCTTTTCCAGAGTGCCCCCCTTGTGCCTCCTTACATCCTCTTCTTCCAGAGTGCCCCCTTTGTGCCTCCTTACATCCTCTTCTTTCAGAGTGCCCCTCTTGTGCCTCCTTACATCCTCTTCTTCCAGAGTGCCCCCTTTGTGCCTCCTTACATCCTCTTCTTCCAGAGTGCCCCCTTTGTGCCTCCTTACATTCTCTTCTTCCAGAGTGCCCCCTTTGTGCCTCCTTATGTCCTCTTCTTCCAGAGTGCCCCCTTATACATCCTCCTCCAGAGTGCCCCCCTTGTGCCTCCTTACATCCTCTTCTTCCAAATTGCCCCCTTTGTGCCTCCTTACCTCCTCTTCTTCCAGCATGCCCCCTTATACATCCTCCTCCAGAGTGCCCCCTTAGCATCCCCTTATATATCCTTCTCCAGAGTGCCCCCTTATACATCCTCCTCCAGAGTGCCCCCTTAGCGCCCCTTATACATCCTCCTCTAGAGTGCCCTCGTACACATACACTATATTAGCAAAAGTATTGGGATGCCTGCTTTTACACGCACATGAACTTTAATGGTATCCCAGTCTTAGTCCGCATGGTTTTTAATATTGAGTTGGCTCACCCTTTGCAGCTATAACAGCTTCAACTCTTCTGGGAAGGCTGTCCACAAAGTTTAGGCTTGTGTCTATGGGAATGTTTGACCACTCTTTGAGAAGTGCATTTGTGAGGTCAGGCACTAATGTGAACCAATTCATCCCAAAGGTGTTCCATCGGGTTGAGGTCAGGACTCTGTGCAGGTCCGTCAAGTTCCTCCTCCCTAAACTTGCTTCATCATGTTTTTATGGACCTTGTTTTGTGCACTGGTCCAAATCATTTGGTGGAGGGGGGATTATGGTGTGGGGATGTTATTCATGGTTTGGGCTTGGCCCCTTGGTTCCAGTGAAGGGAACTCTTAAGGTGTCAGCATGCCAAGACATTTTGGACAATTTCAGGCTCCCAACTTTGTGGGAACAGTTTGGGGATGGCTCCTTCCTGTTCCAACATGACTGCGTACAAGTGCACAATACAAGGTCCATAAAGACATGGATGAGCGAGTTTGGGGTGGAGGAACTTGACTGACCTGCACAGGGTCCAGACTTCAACCCGATAGAACAACTTTGGGATGAATTAGAGACTGCGAGCCAGGCCTTCTCGTCCACATCAGTGCTTGACCTCACAAATGCACTTCAGGTAGAATGCTCAAACATTCCCATAGACACACTCCTAAACCCTGTGGACAGCCTTCCCAGAAGAGTTGAAGCTGTTATAGCTGCAAAGGGTGGGCCAACTCAATATTGATCCCTACGGACCAAGACTGGGATGCCATTAAAGTTCATGTGCATGTAATTTCTGGCGTCCCAATACTTTTGGTAATATAGTGTACCTTCTTGGCCTGGCAGTGGCTGCTGGTGGCTGTGGTGGGCTGGCTGAGCAGCTGGGCTGGTGGTAAAACACTTGTGCTCCATGCACACTGACTTAGAAATCGCTGCTTCTATAGGAGTTTTGTGTTTTGCCTGTAGAAGCAACTCGATGTTATCCTATGTGTCTATGCACATTAGGAGGATTACAGGCATATTTTGAGCTCAACGTTTAGAGATAGGAAAGAAATCCTCTGGTTTGCGTTTCTGATTGGAGCTTTCAGGCAGAAAAAACGCAAAACTCTCCTAAACTCGTCTACACTTTGTACAAAAAATTTTTTTTCTGCCAAGGGAACTGAAGTTTTTTAAGCCCAGTGTGCATGGAGCCTAAAATGTCCTTGTGGGTGACTCTGAACTGTGCATGTACAGTTTTGAATTCAGACAATTAGTGAACTACCTGGCTCAGCCTCTAGCTCTCTACTCGTGTGGTGTGGCATGTGAATATAATCAAACCCAGCTGCCCGATTCAAGGCTGAGCTCAGCAGTTCTCTAAGTGGACAGCTCTGGAACTGCGCATGTGCAATTCAGAGCCACTGAAAGAAGACTTTTTACGGGCACTTTCTCCTGTCTGCGGACATTTACAGACACAAGAAAAGTGCCTGTTATTTATAAACTGTCCGTAAATTTATGGACAGTTGGCAAGACTGTCTTCTCTCTATTTTCTTCTGCCCTCTCCAGCCTGTATATTGTTCTGGCATTTTAGAAGATTACTATACAGCAATGGAGTAATGGAGAATGGCGTAACAGCAACTCCGAACAGTCATTGGTTAGCGCTGGTCATGTAACAATGCCAATGAGTCAGAGTCTCTGCTTTGTTACAGGAAACCATTCCCTGCTTTGTTCCAAATAGCCTAGAATGGATTCTTACTGGAAATGATAATACCATAGCATGATGATGTAGGATGTTGTAGTACTTCAGCTTTCTCTACTCTCTACTCTAAAGCTGATCATGAATGATTTTTTTTTCAATCAACCCATGAATGGATTCCAGTATCCACACAAGTGAGGTGAATGGAGGAATCCCCCACCGGGACATTGTAGCTGACAGCAAGACTCTCCACTGTCAGAATATACTAAACAGCCAATTGGCTGCAGCCGCTGATAGATAAATGTTTACCGACATTCTTGTTAAGCAAAAGTTGATTGACTTCTGTTTAATAAGAAAAGCCACACATGGAACAAAATTCGACCGGTGCCTGCTGAACCAGCAGAATTTTGATCCATCTATGGCCGGCTTAAAGCTACTTGGCTGACAATTTTCCAACAAGGCCAACCACAGCTCGAATTTCTCAAAATTCAAGTCATGTATGGCCAACTTAAGCATTTCATTCTAAAAATGTCTCCATTAGTGGTATTCATACCACCAGGAGAGCTTCTGACACATTCAAGGAATCAGGGCTGGGCTGAGGGGTAGGCAGAAAAGGAGTCCACCTTGAGCATTGTCATCAGGAAGGGGATGCCAAAAGTGCAGGACCTGCAACCTATGCTGCTAGTTCACAGTACGTGGGTAGAGGAGACCCTTTGAATTTTTGCCTCTTCACTTTTTCTCGAAATGTTTCTGTCAACGAGATCCTGAATATAAATATCAGTAAATTATTATGAAAAGTTTGGTCCTTCGCGCTATCAAGTGAATCAATCTAATCTAAATAATAATTGTGGAAAATTGCTGCTAGACCTAAAGTGTACTCATTTTGCACAGTAGATATTTGCATTTGATTTATTAGTCAGTTTAGCACATACATGTGATTTTTTACTATTAGAAAGTTGCACTGATTACGTTTTCTTTTTCGTACATCACGGGACACAGAGCGACTTAGTCATTACTAATGGGTTATATAGATTACCTTCAGGTGTTGGCACTGGCCAATTCCAAACCGGAAGTACCCTCCCCTATATAAGCCCCTCCCATCCGGGAGCACCTCAGTTTTTTGCCAGTGTCTAAGGTGTTGGCCAAAGAGTAACATGTGTTTTCACTGGGCTTGCGTACAGGTTCTTTTGGGCCTTAGTAAGCTGTTCCGGATCCCACCAAAAAAGCTTCATAGCTAAACGGTCGGTACCCAGGCCTTGCAGCAGAAGAGCAAGGTTTTGCCTGTAATGCCTCTCTTAGGAGGGCTGGACCCTGGGATCCAGAGCTCTGGTCATACCCACGACCAAGATGTTGTCTGTGCAGGGTGCTATACAGGTCCAGGGGAGTGGAATCCTTGGGAACCCGGTCCCTGAAGGTTTAATTACAATGCCTGCCGTGATAGGTGAAGTTTGGACTTCTGTGGACCAAACAAAGTCCTGCGGCGGGGATCAGGTAAGTGGGGGCCCCCAGGAACTTGGTTCTATTGGGGGACCCCCAAGCCTAATTTGTCTTTCTGTCTGTTACCTAACGGTATTCCCGCTAAATATCTGTGTTTGCCTGTAACTACTGAAAATGTAAAATTTTAATAGTAGTCAAGAAAAAAAAAAAAAAAAAAAAGGGACCGCGGTACCTGTGTTAAACCACTAGAGGCCGCTGTAGTCCATTTTTCTTGTCATGTGGATCTTTGGTTTTCTCAAGTCAAAAGATCCAGGCAGTTGGTAAGTTTCTCTGTGGGAATCCACTTCCTCTGCCCTGTTGCTGCGCTCATCCACCGCACAGGCCCTCCGGCAAAAAGGGCCCTGGCTCCTAGTCCCTGTTTGATTTCGAAAAGGGCGCCAATGGCGCACGGGCGCGGGCGCGTGCACGCGCCTCCTATGAAAAAAAAGGGGCGGGGCGGGTGGATGACGCTCGATGCGCGCCGCGGCGCTTCTGCGCATGTGCAGGCGTCCCAGCTTGTATAAAGACACAGTACAAGTGTCAGCTGGATGCAAACAGAGCTAGCAACAAACAGTGGCACACAGAGGCGGTTGATGCAGGCATCCCCATAGAAAGGCACTTTAGTGGACACCAGCTGGTATATAGCAGCAACTGTGTTAGACTATTACCAGCAAAAATTGGTGTATGACGACGGGAATACCTCAGCTTTGTGCTTAAAGGATATGTCGTCCAGACGCTCCGGAAATAGGTCTTCCAGGAAGCCAAAGGGGTCTCCATCGGGCTCTGAGGATATTGGGCATGCTTGTACTGCACCAATCTCCCCTGAGAATTCAGAGGTCATTAGCCGTAGAAACCCCGCAGGAATGCCTGGTGCTGCGGCTGTCCCCAGTCCACCTGCTCCTGTATATATAACAGAGGAGGTTTTATCCTCAACTCTGGGAGGATTGGAAGAGAGATTAACAGCATTGATCGCTGCTTCCCTGTCACAGGAAAAGCGCGTCCGATCTCCGTCTCCTCCTTCAGAGTGCCTGTTAGTGGAGGAACAGCCCCACACAGAGATCGACCTACCTGAAGGGGATCAGGATGAGGTTGATTCAGTTATGGAGGAATCAATAGTGGAAGAACCTTTCTCAGCCTCTCAGGCTGAAAGATTATGGGTTCAGTCTCTGACTAACATGGTCCGATCAGCATTTAAAATGCCTCTGGCGGAACCACCATCCACTACGGTTTCCTCGCTGGGGTCGCTAAAAGCTCCCCAGGCTGTCTGTTCCTTCCCAATCCACCCTTTATTAGAAGGGCTTATTTACCAGGATTGGGAGCATCCTGATAAAATATTTGCTCCCCCCAAGAGATTTCCGGTGATCTATCCCATGGAGGATAAGTTCATAAAAAAAATGGAGGGTCCCTACAGTGGACGCAGCCATCTCTTCTGTTAACAAATCACTGACATGTCCAGTAGATAATGTTCCAATGTTCAAAGACCCAATAGATAAAAAATTGGAGTCTTTACTAAAATCTGCTTTCTCTACAGCAAGCATGGTGACACAACCTGCGGTAGCAGCGATTGGAGTCTGCCAAGCAGTGAAAGATCAGTTGAAACAAGTCTTAAGGGACTTACCAGATCAGCAGGCTCTTGCCCTAGCTGACCTGCCTAGAGCCTTGTGTTTTGCGGTGGACGCCATAAAGGATACAATCCAACAGGCCTCCCGCTTTACGCTGTCTATAGTACATATGCGTAGGCTTCTGTGGCTCAAAAACTGGTCTGCTGAAGCTCCCTGTAAAAAACTGCTGGTTAGCTTCCCATTTCATGGAGAACGCTTATTTGGAGAAGATCTGGACAAATATATCCAGAAAATTTCTGCCGGTAAAAGTTCACTCTTACCGGTTAAGTACAAGGGTAGAAGTCCTTCTTTTAAGAGGCCTACTTCTCCAGTCCCGGGCACATCGGCTGTGAAGCAGTTCCGACGGCCTCCGCGGTCAAATTCAGGGGGCAGAAATCAGGGACAATCACAGGGTAACAAGAGGCCCTGGATCAAGAGAGGTACAAAACCTCCCCCCAAGGCATGAAGCGTTGCCCCCACTCAATCGGGTGGGGGGAAGACTTCAGTTGTTCACAGAGACCTGGCGGGACACCATCAGAGACAGATGGGTGCTCTCCGCAGTAAGTCTGGGATACAAGCTGGAGTTAAAAGGCACTCCTCCTGCCCAATTTATGAGGTCAAACGTGCCAAGAGATCCCCAGAAGAGAGGATCCCTCCTTCTGGCACTAGAACAACTATTGCTCCAAGGTGTAATCATGAAGGTTCCCCTGGAAGAAAGCGGATTCGGGTTTTACTCGAACCTTTTCACAGTCCCCAAACCAAATGGGGACGTGAGGCCCATATTAAATCTAAAAGGGCTAAACAAGTTCCTAAATATCAGGACTTTTCGGATGGAGTCGATCCGATCGGTGGCCACCGCCCTACAAGGGCAGGAATGGTTAGCCTCGATCGACATAAAGGATGCTTATCTGCATATTCCCATCTTTCCGGCCCACCAGAAATTTCTACGCTTTGCAGTAGAAGGGCGCCATTTTCAGTTCAGAGCCTTACCTTTCGGTCTGGCCACAGCACCACGAGTGTTCACAAAAATTCTGGCCCCATTATTGGCCAATCTAAGAACACAGGGTGTAACGATAATGGCATATCTAGACGACCTGCTACTGATAGACCACTCAGTGGAAAAGCTGGAAGTAGCTATTCACAAGACAATCAAGTATCTGGAATATCACGGTTGGATTATCAACCGGGACAAGTCAGCTCTAAGACCAGTCAAAAGTCTGGAATACTTAGGGCTAAGGCTGGATTCAAATCAGAGAAAGATTTTCTTACCTCCAGAGAAGGTGTCGTCTTTAAAAGATTTGACCCACTTAGTGGGTACAAAAAGAAAACCATCCATACGCCTCTGTATGAGGCTGCTGGGAAAAATGGTGGCTTCATTCGAAGCGGTACCCTACGGTCAATTCCATTCAAGGAATTTGCAAAGGGCCATACTGTCAGCCTGGAACAAAAAAGTTCAGGCTTTAGACTTACCAATGTCCCTGTCCCCTTCCGTTCGCAAGAGCCTCCATTGGTGGTTGGTGCCCCAGAATCTGGAAAAAGGGAAACCCTTCAGTCCGGTTTCTTGGAAGGTAGTCACTACAGATGCCAGCCTCATAGGCTGGGGGGCAGTACTGGAGCAATGGTCTCTCCAGGGCAAGTGGTCAGAAGCAGAAAAGGCCCTGCCCATCAATCTCTTAGAGATACGAGCAGCCCGGTATGCCCTAGTAGCATGGACATCCAAACTCCAAGGGTCCCCTGTCAGAATTCAATCAGACAATGCCACAGCTGTGGCATATATCAATCACCAGGGTGGCACCAGGAGTCGTGCAGCCCAGAGGGAAGCAAATTGCATCCTGGAGTGGGCAGAAAAATATGCCCCAGCCATATCCGCGGTTTTCATCCCAGGAGTGGAAAATTGGAGAGCGGACTTTTTAAGTCGCCAACAATTATGCCCGGGGGAATGGTCTCTTCACCCCGAGGTTTTCCAGGCAATATGCCAGCGGTGGGGAACACCGGATGTAGATCTGCTAGCATCCAGATTCAACGCAAAGGTGGACAGATTTGTGTCTCGCACAAGGGATCCTCTAGCTTGCGGCTCGGATGCCCTAGTGTTCCCTTGGGATCAGTTCAAGCTGATATATGCATTCCCACCGCCACAATTGTTACCGCGATTACTCCGCAGAATCAGGGTAGAAAAGAAACCAGTGATTCTGGTGGCTCCAGCGTGGCCCCGAAGGGCATGGTACGCGGAGATTGTAAAAATGTCAGTGAGGAGTCCTTGGACCCTCCCACATCGTCCGGACCTGCTGTCGCAGGGACCGATATACCACCCTTCCTTACCAGCCCTAGGTTTGACGGCCTGGCTATTGAAGCCCACATTCTGAAAAAGAGAGGGCTCTCTAATTCTGTGGTATCTACCATGATCAATGCCAGGAAGCCGGTATCCAGGCAGATCTATTATAGGATCTGGAAAGCGTACATTACGTGGTGTGAGGCCAAGAAATGGCATCCACGTAAGTACGTGATAGGGAGGATTTTGGACTTCCTACAGTGGGCTGTAGATAGGAAGCTGGCCTTGAGTACTATCAAGGGTCAGATTTCGGCCTTGTCAATATTTTTTCAAAGGCCCTTGGCTTCGCATTCACTAGTCAAAGCTTTCATACAAGGAGTGATGCGTATTAGCCCTCCGGTTAGTATTCCCATATGTCCTTGGGACTTAAACCTGGTTCCGTCAGTTCTACAGAAACAACCGTTTGAACCATTGCAACACATTTCCTTGGTTCTTCTCACCAGGAAATTGATTTTCTTAGTAGCCGTTTGTTCGGCTAAAAGAGTATCGGAATTAGCCGCCTTGTCCTGTAAGGAGCCATATCTGGTTGTCCATAAGGACAGAGTAGTATTACGTCCTCATCCAGCCTTTCTTCCTAAGGTGGTATCGAGGTTTCATTTGAACCAAGATGTGGTTCTTCCTTCTTTTTTCCCCAAACCTAGCTCGGTAGAGGAAAAATTATTACATTCCTTGGATGTAGTAAGAGCAGTTAAAGCTTATCTAAAAGCCACTGCTCAGATTCGCAGAACGGATACTTTGTTTATTCTGCCGGAAGGCCCTAAAAAGGGTCAGGCAGCATCAAAATCCACTTTAGCCAAGTGGATTCGACAGGTCATAATACAAGCCTATGGCTTGAAAAAGAGACCGCCTCCGTTCAAAGTTAGGGCGCACTCCACAAGAGCAGTTGGAACTTCATGGGCAGTGCATCACCAGGCCTCCCTGGCTCAAGTATGTAAGGCCGCAACATGGTCTTCGGTACACACGTTTACTAGATTCTACCAGGTAGACGTTAGAAGTCGGGAGGATGTCGCCTTTGGGCGCAGTGTGTTGCAGGCCGCAAAAGATCCTCATGCCTGATGGCGCCCAGCTTATGTATCCCTCCCCTCATTTGGCATTGCTTTGGGACGTCCCATTAGTAATGACTAAGTCGCTCTGTGTCCCGTGATGTACGAAAAAGAAAAAGGGATTTTTATAACAGCTTACCTGTAAAATCTTTTTCTTGGAGTACATCACGGGACACAGAGCTCCCACCCCTCTTTTTGGGACACTTATTGCTTGGCTACAAAACTGAGGTGCTCCCGGATGGGAGGGGCTTATATAGGGGAGGGTACTTCCGGTTTGGAATTGGCCAGTGCCAACACCTGAAGGTAATCTATATAACCCATTAGTAATGACTAAGTCGCTCTGTGTCCCGTGATGTACTCCAAGAAAAGGATTTTACAGGTAAGCTGTTATAAAAATCCCTTTTTTATTCAGTAAATTAATATGTCCATGAGCAACTGGCCTTATGCCGCGTACACACGATCATTTTTCCCGTCGGGAAAAATTTAATTTTTTCCTTTGGACAAGAAAAACGATCGTCTGTGGGCTTTTTGCCGTTTTTCCCGACGGGAAAAACTGCATTAATCACGACGAGAAAAATTAGAACATGCTCTAATTTTTCTCGTCGTGATTCCTGTCATTTTTTTCCGCGGCAGTTTTCCCATAGGGAAACACTGCCGCGGAGCCTACACACGGTAGTTTTTCTCGCCAAGAGAAAAAATGACGGGAAAAATGGCCGTGTGTGGGGGAACAGGCCGTTCCCTCGTTTTTCCTGTCGTGATTCACGGCGGTGTTTTCACCGCCGTGAATCACGATCGTGTGTACGCGGCATTAGTATCAAATCAGTAAGAAAGTAACATGGGTAATACCTTAAATAGCACTTGCGCCTAGCAGCACTAGGGTCATAGGTTCAAATCCCAACCACGGCACTACCTGCGTGGAGTGTGTATGTTCTCCTTGTGCTTGCGTCGGTTTCTTCTAGGTGCTCTGGTTTCCTCCCACACTTCAAAGACATGCTGGTAGGTTCATTAACTCCTGTTTAAATTGGTCCTAATATATATATGTATGAATGTGAATTAAGGACCTTAAAATTGTAAGCTCCTTCAGGGCACAGACTGATGTGAATGTACAATATATATGGAAAGTGCTGCATAAATGGATGGCGTTATATAAGCACC
Organism: Rana muscosa; assembly: GCA_029206835.1. Lineage (NCBI taxonomy): Eukaryota > Metazoa > Chordata > Amphibia > Anura > Ranidae > Rana > Rana muscosa. The sequence continues at coordinate 169,816,517 of CM055123.1, forward strand.
TATAATGAAATAAATAATAAATTAGCGACTAATATACTGTATATACTCGAGTATAAGCCGAGTTTTTCAGCACATTTTTTTGTTCTGAAAATGCCCCCCTCGGCTTATACTCGAGTCACCTTTTTGCGCCTGATATTCTGGATTTTGGGGACCCGGTACCAGCCGGTCGTAGGTTCCCTGGACCCCAATCTTGGCACAAATGTAGCCCCACTCTTTCTCTACAAGTGTGCAAAGTTTGTTGTCCGGGAGACCTACGGCCAGGGAGCACCGATTTTTCAAACCCGGGCACCCTTTCCGTAGACTCCCATGTTAAACGGTCATTTCTCTGGTGACTTTGGGGACCCGGTACCGGACGGTCGTAGGTCCCCTGCATCCGAAACTTGGCACACATATAGCCCCATTTCTCCTCTACAAGTGCGTAAAGTTTGTTGTCCAGGAGACCTACAGCCGGGGAGCACCGATTTTTCAAACCCGGGCACCCCTTCCGTAGACTCCCATGTTAAACGGTCATTTCTCTGGTGAATTTGGGGACCCTGCACGCGAAACTTGGCACACCTGTAGCCTTATCTCCAAAGTTTTTTGGCTGGGGGACCTACGGCCGGGGAGCACCAATTTTTCAAAGCCGGGCACCCCATCCATAGACTCCCATGTTAAACGTCAGTCTATTCATTGACACAGTGAGGCATGGGCACAGTGAGGCATGGGCACAGTGAGGCATGGGCACAGTGAGGCATGGGCATAGTGAGGCATGGACACAGTGAGGCAAAGTGAGGCACAGTGAGGCATGCAGATGGACACCCTAGGCTTATACTCAAGTCAATACGTTTTCCCAGTTTTTTGTGGTAAACTTAGGTGCCTCGGCTTATATTCGGGTCTGCTTATACTCGTGTATATACGGTATATAAAATCAGGTTAGCTACCGGCCTGAAAAACATGACCTTCTTTCGGAGAGTACACACATACCTGAGAGAATTGACAAATGAAAACATTACTTAGGCTCACCCACAACAGGCTTCCTGCAGAAAACTAGAGGAGGGGAGGATACAAGACTAGTCACCTTGCTCAAGGACAGAGCAGCAGTAGCCGGTCTTGATTACAGGAAGCTTGTGAACAGAGAAAATATTTCATACTAGGTTACTGCACAGAACTGGAAAAGTACACAGGTAAAAAGAATGCCTCTTACAATATTTTCTAATCCTGCCGTTCGGTTTTAATTACCCATTATTTCACACCACACGCATGGAATTGTATTGTCATAAAGGTCTATAGCCATATGTGAGCTTAGATATTAATTCATAGTTGTGGGGATACATTTAGGAACACTGGTAAATTGGCATTCATACATTTGAAATCTAGCTTGAAAAACAAAGTTCTCACTCTAAGTACCGTATATACTCGAGTATAAGCCGAGTTTTTAAGCACAATTTTTTGTGCTGAAAATGCCCCCCTCGGCTTATACTCGAGTCACCTTTTTGCGCCTGATCTCCCGAATTTTGGGGAGCCGGTACCGACCGACCGTAGGTCCCCTGGACCCCAAACTTGGCACACATGTAGCTCCACTCTTCCTCTACAAGTGTGCAAAGTTTCTTGTCTGGGGGACCTACGGCCAGGGAGCACCGATTTTTCAAAGCCGGGCACCCCTTCCATAGACTCCCATGTTAAACGTCAGTCTAGTCATGGGCACAGTGAGGCAAAGTGAGGCACACCCTAGGCTTATACTCGAGTCAATATGTTTTCCCAGTTTTTGTGGTAAAATTAGGTGCCTCGGCTTATATTCGGGTCGGCTTATACTCGAGTATATACGGTAATAAGATTATTCTTACACAGGTACAGAACAATACCATTATGAATGGACAATAATCCAATCTGCTACATTTGTCAATGGTTTCCAATCCCAGGAGGTATTCATAATTTCACTAAATGCAGCAATATTTGTCATCTTTTATGAGATCAGTTACAGAACCAAATGATAATGAATCTCAGATCCTGAAAATGGTTTTACTACCAAGTACTGCAAATGTTGCTGAGTCACTTGTCTAGGGTATCAGAGATAAATTCATGCAAATCTTAAATATTTTTATCCGATTTTACAATAGTCAATGTTTGGCTGGCCATAGGCATGCATTTATCTCCCTAACAATGATAGGCAGGGAAATTTTTGTCCATCCTTGCATAAACTGCTCCAATGTCAGGACCCTCCATGATCCTTGCCTGACTCATAGCTCTCAACTGTCCCTGATTTTGAGGGACTGTCCCTGATTTGGGAAAAAGTCCCTCTGTTCCTCTTTCCTTCTCATTCGTCCCTCATTTTGGTCTGATCTGTATAGTTGTATATAAAATGCAATATTTCGCTTTCCAAAAATGTTTCCCAGCGCTAAACCTTTCATCCTATTTCTAAATTGCTGCAACTGTAAATTTCACAAGCCAGTAACAAAGGAATAGCAGTGGTAGAAAAAGGCTAAACTAATATATTTTTTGTATAATTCTCCTTTAAGTGGGCGTGGCAGGGGGTGTGTCCTATGCCTACATACTTTTACTAATAGGTGTTCCTCATTCCCATCTCAAAAAAGTTGGGAGGTGACTGCTTTCCCCTGATTCAGGAGAGGGGTGGGTGGGCTTGCAAGGAGATTTTACAACAAATTGGAATGTCTCTGTGTGCAAGAAACATTCCTCCTACTGTGTGAATGTCCATTATCATTTCCCAGGTCATTTTAAAATATGTCCTAGTAGTCACGTAATATACTTGAAATTGGCAACATCACATGCAATTTGTTAATTCTAATTTATACCAGTGTTACAGAATTTGAAGGTGTTCTAAAGTCAGAAGATTTTTTATCTTAATGCGTTCTATGCATTAAGATCAGTAACCCTCTGTGTGCAGCAGCCCCCCTCAGCCCCCTAATACTTACCTGAGCCACATCTTGATCCAGCGATGTCGCACGAGAGTCTGGGCTGTCAGGGACTCTCCCTCCTCATTGGCTGAGACAGCAACGGGGTGCCATTGACTGTCAATTAAAGTCAGTGAACCAATGAGGAATGGACACACAGAGCAGCGGCTCGGCTCAGGTGCCCCCATAGCAAGCTGCTTGCTAAGGGGGCACTCGCCAGGAGGGAGGGGCCAGGAGCGCCAGCAAGGGACCCAAGAAGAGGAGGATCTGGGCTGCTCTGTGCAAAACAACTGCTGCAGAGAAGGAAATTATAACATGTTTGTTATTTTTAAACAAAAAAAAAAAAAAAGCAAGACTTTATTATCACTTTAAATATACAGATATATGTCCATTATAAATCATAGATACATTGTTAGTCAGGACTTATAAAACAAAATAAAAAAATCACAAGTCCATCTAGTTCAACCAATAGAAAAAGAAAAAAGAAAACCTCCACTGTGCTGTGTAATCTGCTCTAACCACTTCAATACCAGGCACTTATACACCTTCCTGCCCAAGCCAATTTTGAATGACAATTGCGCGGTCATGCAACACTGTACCAAAACAATTTTTTAATCATTTTGTTCCCACAAATAAAGCTCTCTTTCGGTGGTATTTGATCGCCTCTGCGATTTTTATTTTTTGCACAACAAATAAAAAAGAGCAGAAATTTGGAAAAAAAATTAGTTTTTCTTTGTTTCTGTTCATTTTTTTTTGTAAATAAGTACCTTTTCTACTTCAATGACGGGCACTGATAAGGCGGCACTAACGGGCACTGATAAGGTGACACTGATGAGCACCGATGAGGTGGCATCAATGAGGTGGCACTGATGAGGTTGTACTGATGATGGGCACTGATAGGCGGCACTGATGGGCACTGATATGTGGCACTGGTATGCGGCACTGATGGGCACTTATAGGCAGCACTGATGGATACTTATGGGTGGCACTGATAGGTGGCACAGACGGGCACTTATGGGCACGGATGGGCACTGGTAGGTGGCACTGATGACACTGGTAGGTGGCACTGATGACACTGGTGGCTGGCATTGCTGGGCATCACATGCCATGATGGTGCCAATCAGTGCCCATTTGTGGGCACTGATTGGCATATGTTTTGTGTGTATTTGTGCATGTGGATGGCCATGGGGGACTTACCTAGCCATCCACATGCTTGGGGCTTCCCTTGTGGTCCTGGGGGGCTTCCCTGGTGGTCCAGTGTGTGGGTATTTGAGGGGGGGCTGCGCTGATAAACAATCAGCGCGAACCCCCCCTGTCAGGAGAGCCGCCGATCGGCTCTCCTCTACTCGCGTCTGTCAGACGCGAGTGAGGAAGAGCCGATCAACGGCTTTTCCTGTTTACATCGTGATCAGCCGTGATTGGACACGGCTGATCACGTGGTAAAAAGCCTCCGCCGGAGGCTCTTTACCGAGATCAGTGTAGCAGTGTGTCAGACTGACACACCGCTCCACCGATCGCCGCGATGCGCGCGGTGGCTGTTATCCTGCAGGACGTCAATAGACGTCCAGTGTGGATAACAGAACCACTTCCCGAACGTCATTCTCCTATTGACTGGGCGGGAAGTGGCTAAGGGACCAGAATCTACATATTGTTCCAGGTCACAATCCATGCCTCACCATTTCCTCTGTGTTGCATCACAAGTGTAGGAGTGCTAAAGTGATAAAAGACTGCATGGTGAGCTCTCTGTTGATTGCTCTGCCTGTTTGTGTCTGTGTCAGATCTAATTACTAATTAGCTTTCACCTAAAGAGCACTAGACTGATTTTGGGATATGGAGATTTTTCAAAGGAAGTGTCAGTTTTTAGACTACAGACAGAGGCCATGTATTAACCTGTGCAGTGCCATGCTGCATGCCTCATGTTTGGGCACAGAGAGTTTTAAAACTGGAATGTGAATATTTACTCAACTATAGGTTGTGCGTGCAGGCCAACAAATGACAGCGTGAAGTTGCAGGATCAATGTAAATCTTTTGCAGTTAAAAAACACAAGGTGTAGGTAGGAAGGTTTATAATGCCTTATATTATAATGCCAATATAATCACTTATATTCCCCAACATTGAGATCTCCCAGCCATAGTTCCCAACACTGTTCTGTCCAACTGGGAGTGCTGCGTGCTTCTGCTCTCCTTTGTATGTCCCATTAATTCTCTATACTGCATTGTATATAAAATTAAAACATTCTAACATTATTTATTAATAACTATCAAACAATAATTAATTATAATATTAATATTATTAAATAAAATAATTACTATATTTTTACAAAAAAAAATTAAATCCAAAAAGGGAGAATAGAACCCCCCTTCTGATGGTATGAAGACCCAGGCTTTCAAGCCCAGATATCTTACCAGAAGAGTTCCTGACAGATATAAGAAATTATCCGGAGGCTTTAGTAAGCAGTAAGGAACCTGGGAGTAGGTGTGTCGGTGAATAGATCTCCTGCATTAGAGACAGGGGTTCTCTGATCACCAGATTACTGAAAAAGCGAATGAGGTGTAATAAAGTACTACAACAATGTCTGAATGAAATGTGTAGGTAGGCTGTGTGTATATAATATTTATTTATTACATGTACTTACAATGGATATACAAAGTCTAGGTTTCTGTGATGTAAAAAAAAAAAAAAGGGACAAAGATAAATGATTTCAGAACTTTTTCCACCTTTTGTCTACGTTTCCACTATTGCAACCCCAAAGTCATGCGATTTAGAATGCGACTTTGAGTGCAGCTTTGATCCAACTTTACATTCTCTGGATCAAAGTTCCGGCACGTGCCAGTAATGAAACTGTTTTATGGATGGGTTTACTTCCGCTTTAACTGGAGTGAAGTTATTGCGCATTTTGCATGAGCATTTAGATATCCGCAATGTGGGAATGTGTGCGTTCTTGCATTGCATGAGACAGCGTGTTATACTGCATTGTGCACTATGATGCCACTCCAACGCACCTAGCCACCGCAAATGTTATTATTATATTATTACCATACGTTGTGGTGCAACGCAATTGAAAAAAAAGGTCACGTTTGTCTGTGGTGCCATTTGGATGTATCAAATTAATGGACTGCGCTATTACAACACACAATAATGCAGAAGCTGTATGATTTATTTAATTGAAACATTTGATTTACACAGCAAACTACACTTCCCCTTGTTTTAGGAAAGGCCAGGTATTGGATGAAAGGTTTTGTGGAAAATACAAATGATGGTTATTACGGTAATAACATGTGTGATCAGTCAACATCACTCACTTCACTATCTTTTATCAGAGTGACTACAGATACAGGACAGGTTTTCTGCTAATTGTCTTCTGATGTGTGTATGAGAAGTACCAGCTCTGTTGTGGGTGTCAGTGCACTTCACCAGGGAATCGAATAGCTGGCTAATTATTAAATGACTCTCCACAAAGTCACAAGCTTCAGCATTGCTACAAAGTACAGGTCCTTCTCAAAAAATTAGCATATTGTGATAAAGTTCATTATTTTCTGTAATGTACTGATAAACATTAGACTTTCATATATTTTAGATTCATTACACACAACTGAAGTAGTTCAAGCCTTTTCTTGTTTTAATATTGATGATTTTGGCATACAGCTCATGAAAACCCAAAAATCCTATCTCAAAAAATTAGCATATTTCATCCGACCAATAAAAGAAAAGTGTTTTTAATACAAAAAAAGTCAACCTTCAAATAATTATGTTCAGTTATGCACTCAATACTTGGTCGGGAATCCTTTTGCAGAAATGACTGCTTCAATGCGGCGTGGCATGGAGGCAACCAGCCTGTGGCACTGCTGAGGTGTTATGGAGGCCCAGGATGCTTCGATAGCGGCCTTAAGCTCATCCAGAGTGTTGGGTCTTGCGTCTCTCAACTTTCTCTTCCCAATATCCCACAGATTCTCTATGGGGTTCAGGTCAGGAGAGTTGGCAGGCCAATTGAGCACAGTAATACCATGGTCAGTAAACCATTTACCAGTGGTTTTGGCACTGTGAGCAGGTGCCAGGTCGTGCTGAAAAATGAAATCTTCATCTCCATAAAGCTTTTCAGCAGATGGAAGCATGAAGTGCTCCAAAATCTCCTGATAGCTAGCTGCATTGACCCTGCCCTTAATAAAACACAGTGGACCAACACCAGCAGCTGACATGGCACCCCAGACCATCACTGACTGTGGGTACTTGACACTGGACTTCAGGCATTTTGGCATTTCCCTCTCCCCAGTCTTTCTCCAGACTCTGGCACCTTGATTTCCGAATGTACTTTGGACCACTGAGCAACAGTCCAGTGCTGCTTCTCTGTAGCCCAGGTCAGGCGCTTCTGCCGCTGTTTCTGGTTCAAAAGTGGCTTGACCTGGGGAATGCGGCACCTGTAGCCCATTTCCTGCACATGCCTGTTCACGGTGGCTCTGGATGTTTCTACTCCAGACTCAGTCCACTGCTTCCGCAGGTCCTCCAAGGTCTGGAATCGGTCCTTCTCCACAATCTTCTTCAGGGTCCGGTCACCTCTTCTCGTTGTGCAGCGTTTTCTGCCACACTTTTTCCTTCCCACAGACTTCCCACTGAGGTGCCTTGATACAGCACTCTGGGAACAGCCTATTCGTTCAGAAATTTCTTTCTGTGTCTTACCCTCTTGCTTGAGGGTGTCAATGATGGCCTTCTGGACAGCAGTCAGGTCGGCAGTCTTACCCATGATTGCGGTTTTGAGTAATGAACCAGGCTGGGAGTTTTTAAAAGCCTCAGGAATCTTTTGCAGGTGTTTAGAGTTAATTAGTTGATTCAGATGATTAGGTTAATAGCTCGTTTAGAGAACCTTTTCATGATATGCTAATTTTTTGAGATAGGATTTTTGTGTTTTCATGAGCTGTATGCCAAAATCATCAATATTAAAACAAGAAAAGGCTTGAACTACTTCAGTTGTGTGTAATGAATCTAAAATATATGAAAGTCTAATGTTTATCAGTACATTACAGAAAATAATGAACTTTATCACAATATGCTAATTTTTTGAGAAGGACCTGTATATAACCTGTCCATTGCTGCAAGTTACTTATGTGTTACAAAGGTCTTCATTTACTGAAGCTGAACTTAGTGTTACTAAAGTGTTAGTAAACCCAGGACCCTGCATTCACTATATCTGGTCTCCCACAGTACACAGAACATGGGAATACAATTATTTTAGTAAATATAAACTGCCAAATACCCTTTCTCATCAGCAGTATACTATATAGCAGTCTTGTGACTTCTATCAGTGTCTGGTTAAATCTTGTAGGAGGAGTTTTCATTCTCCTCTGACCGTCCTATTAGGCTGCATGACCCCTGACCCTCTGTCTGGACAGTGCCGATTGCATGTGATCAGCACAGGGCCACTCTCCCAAGAAAAAAAAAAACTCTCCAGCAATACACACCAAACTGAGCATGTGAAGCTTGTCCCTTAGCTTTTGTTCTATCAGCAGATAGATTGGGGTCAGTAAATGAAGGGGAGAATCAGAGAAGACAGGATCAAACAGCCTTTTTACACAACCCCTTAGGTTCCACAGTGAGTATAACAAGCATGTGTTATTGCATATACAGACTGATTTTACTGTTGTGGATTTAGTAACACTTTAAAGAAAATAATGATTTTAAAAACGACTCTCCTTTAAAGCAGTAAAATCCGCTTGGTCATTTTTACCTACAGGTAAGCCTATAATAAGGCTTACCTGCAAGTAAAATGAATGTGCACCATTTAGGAGATATTCACCCTGCATGCAACCAGTGACATCCCCAGCGCATGCGCTCTGAAGGTCCGGCATACCTTGCCGGAACTTCAGAGCTTTGTGTCAGAACCGAGGGCTCCTACGCACATGCACGGGAGTGATGTCATAGCAGCTCCGGACAATCACATAGCCGGAGCAAGCGAACCCAGAAGAAAGACAGGAGGAACATGTCAGCCCTCTCAGCAGTGACATTACAGCACTGGAGGGCTTCCCTCCAAGGTGAGTATTTCATAATGTGCTAGTATGCCATGCATACCAGGACATTATGCCATTGCCTTTGCAAAAAAAAAAAAAAAAAAAAAACACAAAACCCAGTGCAATTTCACAAAATTAAAACTGTTTCTGTAGGGGAAAAAGAAACCTTTTATTATCAGGGATAACAGCTTCTAACTTCAGCTTGTTCAATTAAGCTTTGACGATAAGGGTGGGTTCACACTGGTGCGACACGACACTCGTCATACTTTGGATCCGACTTTGCCCTGCGACTTGAAGCCGAAATATGTCCGACTTTCAATGAACGGGGATCCGACTTGGATCCCCGCCAATACCAGGCACTGTGTTTGGTATGAATCTTGAGGGGGAACTCCACACCAAATTTAAAATAAAAAAACGGCATGGGTTCCCCCTCCAGGAGCATACCAGGCCCTTGGGTCTTTGGGTCTGGTATGGATTTTAAGGGGAACCCCTATGCCGAAAAAACGGCATGGGAGTCTCCCCAAAATCCATACCAGATCCTTATCCGAGCATGCAGCCCGGCCGGTCAGCACAGCTGCACCCGATTCTGTATGCTCCAGTTTTTGGAAAACTCCCCCAATGTCTCTAAGGCTACTTTCACACTGAAAGTGCCCGGCAACAGCGGTAAAGTGGCGCTATACCTTTGTTTTAGTAGCACTTTTTGGCCGCTAGCGGGGCGCTTTTAACCCCTGCTAGTGGCCGAAGAAAGGGTTAAACGCCCCCGTGTTGTGGCGCTGCTGAAGCGCTTTGCAGGCGCTGCCCAATCATTTTAATGGGCAGGGCGTTTTAAAAGTGGTGTATACACTGCTCTCCAACCGCTCCAAAAGATGCTGCTTGCAGGACGTTTTTTTCCTGTCCCGCAGACGCACCAACCCAGTGTGAAAGCACTCGGGCTTTGACACTGGGGAGGCATGAGAGGCTGAGGGGAAGCTGCACACAGATGGTATTTTATCTTAATGCACAGAATACATTAAAGGGGTTGTAAAGGTTCGTTTTTTAGTTTCCAAATAGGTTCCTTTAAGCTAGTGCATTGTTGGTTCACTTACCTTTTCCTTTGATTTACCTTCTAAATGTTTTTTTTCTTTGTCTGAATTTCTCACTTCCTGTTTCTCCTCACTAAACTTCACACCATCATCCGAGTGGTGTGGAGTCAGCCAGAACTGCTTACTGAAAAGCTTACTGAGGAGGAACAGGAAGTAAGAAATTCAGACAAAGAAAACAAAGAAAAACAATATTTAGAAGGGAAATCTAAAGAAAAGGTAAGTGAACCAACAATGCACTAGCTTAAAGGAACCTATTTAGAAAATAAAAAACGAACCTTTACAACCCCTTTAAGATAAAAAAAAACGTCTGCGTTTACAACCACTTTAATGTGTCTCTTCCTACCCTTTTGTCTGTTTGTTTATATTTGCATGTACCTTTTCACTTTTGTTTATTTTTTACTAGTTTGTGAAAAAATACACAAAATAAAAAAGATATAACTGTTAAAGTGGTGTACCCCAAGGTTCAGTGCTGGGACACTTACTTTTTAATATCTTTATAAATGATATTGGGTCTGAGATCAAAAGTAACATTTCTGTCTTTGCAGATGACACTAAGCTAGGCAGTGGAATAACGTCCTTGCAGGATGTCGCCAATTTACAAGCCGACCTCAATGCTCTGTCTAATTGGGCGACTATGTGGCAGATGAGGTTTAATGTTGATAAATGTAAAGTTATGCACTTGGGGGCTAAGAATATGAATGAATCATACATGCTACTGGGGGGATCCGTAGTGGAGAAGGATCTGGGGGTTTTGGTAGATCATAAGCTCAATAATGGCATGCAATGCCAATCTGCGGTTTCCAAAGCGAGCAAAGTCCTTTCTTGTATTAAGAGAGGTATGGTCTCCAGAGAGAGAGATATCATTTTGCCCCTGTTCAAATCATTAGTAAGACCTCATCTGGAAAATGCAGTTCAGTTTTGGGCTCCAGTTCTCAAAAAGGATATTGGGGAACTGGAGAAAGTGCAGAGAAGGGCAACCAAACTGATAAGAGGCATGGAGGAGCTCAGCCATGAGGAAAGATTAGAGGAACTGAATGTATTCACTCTTGAGAAGAGGAGATTAAGGCCCCTTTCACACTGGAACGTTTTTCAGGCGGTTTAGCGCTAATAATAGCGCTGTTATACCGCCTGAAAAAATCGTGCCCTGTAGTCTTCAATGTGAAAGCCCGAAGGCTTTCACACTAAAGCGGTGCACTAGCAGGACCGCTCCAAAAGTCCTGCTAGCTGCATCTTTACAGCGGTGAAGGAGCGGTGTGTTCACCGCTCCTTTACCGCGGCTGCCCATTGAAATAAATGGAACACCGCGGTAATACCGCCCTCAAACCGCGGCAATAGCCGCAGTTTGCGGGCGGTATTAACCCTTTTTTTCGGCCGCTAGCGGGGGTTTAATTCACCCCGCTAGCGTCCGCATACCGCGGTAATAACGCTAGCGTCCGCATACCGCGGTAATAATGTCTCTGAAATTTCTCCCGAAGTTGGACTGACACGCGGGTATGAAATTGTGCGAGTTCAGCTGCCAGTGTGAACCTAGGCTTAAACCTAGGTTCACACTTTTGCATCTGCTTTTTTTCATTAGATTTTTAGAGCATTTTTGAGGCCGGGTTCACATATGGGTTCATTCCTGGGGTCCGGTGCATCCCTGTTCACCGGTTCAGGTGTGAATCAGGTCAGAATTTTTTCGGACTCAAAGACGCACAGGACCCTTTTTGAATGCGAACCTGGGACACCCTGGACATGTGTGAACCGCCTGCATCCAATTTGCATGTATGTGAACCCAGCCTAAACTTACATTTTTATGCACATTCACGCATTTTTTTTCCAATAAAAGTCAGAGGTTACTATGGGGTGGGGGATTGTTATCATGTACTAAAATGCACAGAAATGCATGTTACAAACTTTTTATTGTATACTGCCACTGAAGTCTACTTGCCACCTTGATGCCCCAAAAGCACACCTGTACTATTTTTCCAACTCATGGAAGCACACGGGTCTGAATGGCCCCCCATAAAAAGAAATGGTAACCCTCCTATTCATTAGCACACGTTGGGCGTGTAAAGGGTGGCCCATCTATAGTGTGAGTTACCAATAAAGGACATTAGTGTGTCATTTTAGGATAAAGAAAAGAGTGCATGGTTTACCTAGCACTCCAGTCCTGGAACATACACCCTGCGGCCCTGGGGAGTACAAATAGATTGCCTTCCTGATCAGACCATCTGTTCACATACATGTACCCCCCACCAAAAAAACACTGATCTGAAAGAGATACAAGCTGACAAAGTCTGGCCTGGGGCACAAAACTGGAAGGCACTGTAAAGGGAACCGCTGGGTCAGCCAGCCCCATAAGACGAATGCATCTGGCTCTGGCAGAGCAGCCTCTGAGAAATCCACAGTAAGGATGATAGTGCAGGATTCGCCCCATTTCGTCAGGAGATCAGGACAAGTACAATATCGGTTATATGACATCACCGCGTAGCAAGAACCAAAAATTGCTCTGAAGTTGTCACATTGCCAGACAAAACAGACCGAAGTGGGAGCGGAGCGATACGGGACAGAATCCCAAGTTGTCACACTTTAAGATAATCCGATCCGACCATGATCACCTCAAGGGTACACTGCCCTGAATATCATGCCACCCCTGACCTTTTTGTGACCACATCTTTACTATTTAAGACAGGATGCGTCTATATTAGACCTCTCGCTCCAATCACGCTCCGCTGGCCTTTGTCGTTGCCACTACTTAAAAACCGACAACTGGTCACTATTTTAACACGCGTCCACATTCCGGTTATATTTTGCATGTCTGTTTGAATACAGAGCTTTCTCCTTATGGAAATGTGATCAGGGGTTAAGCTGTATTTTGGGACTTTTTTTTTTTCGGCTTGTAAATAAGCTTTACAGTGATGACTATCAGCATGGGAATGGGGGGGAAGGGGTTGGCTATGCTGGTTAAAACTAAATGTATATCCCACAAGCAAAAGATCTAAGACCCTGTCATTAGCTGTAAATATTCTGAGCTTTAGTGTGTTAACCCATTAAGGGGCTTATTCACCAAACATGGCAAAGACTAACAGTAGGCCAATAATCGTTTACAAATTCAATATTAGTATGCATAGAACTGTGTACTGCACTGTGCAAATCATCACACATTACACTACAAAGATATGACGTACAGCAGAATAAAACCTATGCAGGTGCAACGGTGAGCATGTGTTTTTGCACATTTTAATGCATCGTGTTTAGGCTGGGTTCACACCTGTACGACACGACATTCATCCGACTTTCATCCTACTTTGCTCTGCGACATCAGTCCTACATTGGTCCGACATCCATCCGACATTCATGAAATTCATCAAAACAATCCCAGTGTGAGATAAATTCCTTTTACTGCTGCTGTAATCACCATGTCAGATGGTTAGGACAAGGATCCTACTTTGATCCGACTTCAATGATATTCAATGGGCAGAAGTAGGATCAAAGTCGGACAGAAGTAGTACAGGGAGCATTTTTAATGTCGGACCGACTTGTGTCGGACCAGTTAAGACGGCTCTCATAGGGATTCATTGATTTTCACACATCATGCGACATGAGCTCCTAATGTCGGAGCGTTTGTCGGACAAGTGTGAACCAGGCCTCAGGGTTGCCACCTCATCCCTTTAAACCCGAACACATGTGAATTACACAGGTAATGAGGCTAATTTAATGCAGATAAGGCACCAAGTGAGTTTAATTACCACCTTAATCAGCCACAGAACCTGTGTAATTAATATGTGTTCAGGTTTAAAGGGATGAGGTGGCAACCCTAGCTTATGTGCGTTTATGCATATACACGCTTGTTTTTTTTTTCTGCCCATATGCTCCTCTCCTGAACACACTGGCAATGGGTTTTTTTTTTCACGCTGTAAACGCTCCTTTTCTAAAATGCCTGTAAATGCCTAAGTGCGCATGTAATTCATATGTGTTTGGTTTTAAAGGGATGAGGTGGAAACCCTAATTGCGTTTGGGGCAGTTCATTTATTTCATTAGTATTGCAAAAAAGAAGTGCAGGCACATCTTTTTTTTTCTACCTAGGCTACACCAAAACACTTGATACTTTGTTACCGTGTGTCTTAGGCCTCATGCACACTGAGCATTTGCTCAGCTCCTCTAAACGCCTTTTCTCCTGGCAGAAGAAAAGATGCTTAAAAAACACTGTATTGTACATGTGCTTATGCAGGTTCGTATTCATTTATTTGCGTCTGGGCATTTGGCACTATTGAATATTATTTTCTCTGGCCATTAGAATGCATTAACACACAAATGTGCCTAAACACTTCTCGCGTTAAGCCCACGTTCACACTGGGGCTGCGGGAGTGAAGCCTGCGAGTTCAGCTGAACTCGCACAATTTCACTCTCGCTGGCAGTCCCGATTTCAGCCGCGATTACAAAGACATCTGACACAGATGTCAATGTAAATCGCGTCCGAAATCGCAAAAAGTAGTACAGAAACTACCTTTTGAAATCAGTGCAGCGCCGCAGATGCGGCGTCGCACCGATTAGGACGGTGCCATTGCCGGCAATTTGCGGCAAACATCGCAGTTTTGACATGCGATTTGGCATGCCAAATCGCATTTCAAAACGCACCAGTGTGAACCAGGGCTTAAGCACACTTATGCTAGGGTTGCCACCTCACCCCTTTAAAACCTGAACACATATGAATTACACAGGTTCTGATGCTAATTTAATGCAGATAAGGCACCAAGTGAGTGTAATTACCACCTTAATCAGAACCTGTGTAATTCATATGTGTTCAGGTTTAAAAGGGATGAAGTGGCAACCCTAGCTTATGTGCGTTTATGCATATACGCGCTTGTTTTTTTTTTTTCTGCCCAAATGCTCCTCTCCTAAACACACTGGCAATGGGTTTTTGTTTTTTTTTTCACGCTGTAAACGCTCCTTTTCTAAAATGCCTGTAAATGCCTATGTGCGCATGAACACATAGGCGAACATACAGGTGTATTTATAGGCTGAAAAATTAAACGCCAGACTCATGTTAAAGTGGCGTTTTTTCTGCCCAGTGTGCACGAGGCCTTAATGTGCAGATTCTCACTCACATTAGCTAGATGCTTTGGGGCGCCATTAAGACTTAATGGCATTGCAGCATGCCTAGAAAAAAGCATGCATGTTTTTGTATGCTGCAGGAATGTGAACAATTTTGCTCGTGTTCCTGCACCATACAAATGTGAAGGGAACCTTAAGCTGATGACCCACAGGTGATTTCTTTTCAAAGAGATTAATCACTGCTAGAGGTCGCTAATGTCAGCAATAAACAGTTATTTGTAGCTAGCGATTTAATCACTGGCGATTTGCTGCAACATCGGGTTGCGCTCTGCTATAAATCCCCTTCCTTCAGCATTATGTTACTAAGCATAGTGATTTTACAGAAAAGAATTTGCGCTTTTTGCTCGATAGCAGGGTGCTTTTAACCCCAAAAAAGGGTTTTGCGGCGCTTTCAAAATGCTTTTCAGTCGCTTTAAAAGCGCTGCCCATTCATTCCAATGGGCAGGGCGTTTTGGGA
Organism: Rana muscosa; assembly: GCA_029206835.1. Lineage (NCBI taxonomy): Eukaryota > Metazoa > Chordata > Amphibia > Anura > Ranidae > Rana > Rana muscosa. The sequence continues at coordinate 169,832,041 of CM055123.1, forward strand.
GCACTAAATACAGCGCTCCCAATCTGCCCCAAAGATGCTGATTGCAGGACTTTTCGGTACGTCCCGCAAGTGCACCGCAGAGTGTGAAAAGTGACACTGGAATGAATGGGAGGCGGTTTTCAGGCGCTTAGTAGAGGCTATTTCCACCGCTAAAGTGCCTGAAAAACGCTCCCAGTGTGAAAGGGGTCGTAGGGTTTTAATGACAGAAGAGACCCTAGTGGTCATAAAAGGTTCTCCCGGTCTGTCAGTGGCAGTGTAAACTGAACTGTGAATGCGCAGCTCAGGAGTATGCTTATGGCACCACTCTGTGCCGTGATGACGTGACTGGAGTCCGCATGCACAGGAATGATGTCAGCGCAGCCTGGGCCATTCAGGAGGCTGAATAGATTGGACCAGAAAGGAAGACCAGGAGAAGATGGACGCATCCAGGACCAATTCCCCCATCCAAACATTTGATGTGGATGAGGGAATCCTTCCCGCTGAGCTATTGTATTCTGGCAGTGAGGAGACTTCCCATCAGAATAGACTGATCTGCATTGCAAACTATAGCCGGCAGCACTGATTGAGCAGAAAAATCTGACCAGGTGCTTGTACAGAACTCCATCTACGATTAACTTCTGTACAACCTCCCAGCTGAACCTGCTGAATATCACACCATGTATGACCTGCTTAAAGTGGTTGTAAACCCACTTATGCAACTTTCACCTAAAGGTAAGCCTAGATTAAGGCTTACCTGTAGGTGTTTGCAATATCTCCTAAACCTACACGGTTTAGGAGATATTTTACAAAAAAGAATGCAACATTGTCTACGGCGCATGCGCGCCATAGACAACGGTGCTGCTGCACTGTCAACGCCGGTTTTATCAATGGATAATGCCAACTTTGACGGCTCCTGCACGCATGCGCGGTGACGTCATCGCCGCTCCGGCCAATCAGAGCGCCGGAGCAGCGATACCCGGAAGTAACCTTCCGGAGCGATGTCTGCGGCCGGAGGGGGAGAGGAGGATGGCTTCGGGGGCTTCAATCTAAGGTAAGTACTGCATAATGAGCTAGTATGCTAGTCATACTAGCTCATTATGCCTTTCTCTTGCAGGTTATTCTTTCTGTAAAAAAAAAGGGTTTACAACCACTGTAATGGTATAAGGTGCCCAACTAGCCTAAGATAATAGGGAATGTAACAAAACTCCTAAAAATGTTTAGATCTAAAATCACCCTAAGCTAGTCATACACTATACAATCTCAAACTATGTAATATGAGGACAGATCTAAACAGTCTTTTATTTAGCATAAAATAGGGTAGGCCCTTTTACTACATAGTTGATGGTAGATCTAAAGCAGGGGTCTCAAACCCGCGGCCCTCCAGCTGTTGCGGAACTACAAGTCCCATCATGCCTCTACCTATGGGAGTCATGCTTGTAACTGTTTAGCCTTGCAATGCCTCATGGGAATTGTAGTTCTGCAACAGCTGGAGGGCCACCAGTTTGAGACCCCTGATCTAAAGGAACCTATACAATTAGACTGTATAACATATGATCAGTCTTAAGCTAGCCATACACCATACAATCTGATTGTCCAACTTCCTTTTTATTTACCAGATCTATTTGATAGGAGGACACACCTAACAATTCAATTCAATTTGTACCCAATCAGGCATGCCCTTGCAGTACATAGTTGATGGTAATAGGCCTAAAGGCGAGTGTACAATCAGACTGTATTGTTTATGGTCAGTCTATAACCGGCCATACACTATCACAGAATCTATTAACAATATTCTTTAGCTTTACCAAATATATGTAACATGAGGTCAAACCAAAACGATTCAGTCAATAATTATTCCGTCAGTCACGCTCATGCATTATATAGTTGAAGGTAGATCTAAGGGAAATTGTACACTCAGATTGATTGCCTATGGTGTCCATACACATTACATTGTACGTTCCCAAACGAAAACAGGGATTTGCCGCTCCAAACAGGCCTACCCTAAATAAAAAATCACCTTTCCAGGAACCGAGGGTGCTGGCAATGCACTAGGCAATGAAGAAAAAATTATGATCTCCAATCCAATGTGGCTTTATTTATGAGTAAGCACTCCTAAGTGTGAAACGCGTTAGCTGTCCCTATCATTCTGTTGCTGTGACATGTAGTGCCTGTTTTCATTTTACTTTTTAAATAAAGCCACGTTGGATTGGAGTGCGGCTGTCCAGATTGTACGTTCCCAAGTACCAAAGCTATGTAATGTGAGGACAAACCTATACAATCCAATTTTCTTCTTCTTGCACAGACCTTACATGGCATAGTTGTCAGTAGATCTGGAGAAAATTGTACAATCAGATTGTACAGTGTATGGTAGCTTTAGTCTTTTTTGCCACAAACAAAATGCATAGGTTGCCATTGCTGAGCCCCTTCTGAAAATGCTGACTGTCGTGCTGATCCTCCAGCTTTCCTGAGTCTGAACTAGTAGCGCCTTCAATGGATTGATTTTAGTTTTGGGCTGGGGACTCAAGACTGAGGATTAGAATGACCGCACTTTCAGAAGGATGGTCTAGTTCCTGCTGCACAGCAATGGTAGCCCACTTATTTATGACATGACAGGTGTCCTTTAATGCGGTATTCTTTCCAGTAAGCAGGAGGTTGTCCTGGAGAGGGTTAACTTCCCAATAGTGACATCTAAGCAGCTGGTCTTGTTAACCCTTCATGCCTCCTGTCTGCCCCATTGCATCATCCATCTATCCCAACTGACTGGTGGAACCTCTTTATCGCTTCTTTTAAGTTTGTTATAAAAAAAAAGTATCGCCATGGGAACAGAGAGACACAGCAATGTTGTCACCATCCCTTATAGCTGCCTCTCATTCTTGTCCTCTTTTGAAGTGTGCAGATCTGATGAGCAGTGTATGCAGCAGAGGGAGGGGAAGGAGATCTGGCTAATGGGATATTAAATATCCTGAAACATGCATTTTCAGCCATGTACTCGCAGCTTCTAAAAGCCAATAATGCTCTGGACTTCCTCTGTTTAATTTCCAAAGGGGGCTTAAATGACAGATGAGATCGATGCTACTTTACCATTGTCTGTGGCTCAATTACATCTCCTTAAAGGAACATCCCTGCAGAAGATACAGTGGGAAGAAGCCTACAGCTACTAACTGGATTAGATTGCTCTGACTGTCACACAGGAAAGTAGGTGGAACTTTACTACAGCAAGTGTCAAAGTTTTCACTGTCACCTTCTAGGGCTCTTTAACCTCCTTTGGCACTGATGGAGTTATCGGCTTAGACCTGGAAATCAGCCATTTCTTTTCTAACTAATGTTTTGTGAACCTTGGATGTGCCCATCACTTCTATAACCCACCAGTAGCGCTCTGCAAATTAACCCATTCACCCCTGACAGGGCTTGTGAGGATCAGGAGAAAAATGGGAAGGCTGGCAGCAGAGAGATCAATGTGGACACAGCCAGGAAATCTATGTAGCTACAGCCAGGAGATCTAGGTGGGCACATCCAGGACATCTAGGAGGGCACAGCCAGGAGATCTTGGTGGGCACATCTGGGACATCTAGGAGGGCACAGCCAGGAGATCTTGGTGGGCACATCTGGGACATCTAGGTGGGCGCATCCAGGAGCTCTAGGTGGGCACAGACAGGACATCTAGAAGGCACAGCCAAGAAATCTAAGTAGCTACAGCCAGGAGATCTAGGTGGGCAGAGCCATGAGATCTAGGTGGGTACAGTCAGGAGATCTAGGTGGGCACAGTCAGGAGATCTAGGTGGGCACAGTCAGGAGATCTAGGTGGGCACAGTCAGGAGATCTAGGTGGGCAGAGCCATGAGATCTAGGTGGGCACAGTCAGGAGATCTAGGTGGGCACAGTCAGGAGATCTAGGTGGGCACAGTCAGGAGATCTAGGTGGGCACAGTCAGGAGATCTAGGTGGGCATAGTCAGGAGATTTAGGTGAGAACAGCCAGGACATCAATGGGGGAACAGCCAAGAAATCGATGCTCCAGAACGGACATCCTCATCCTTACTACTGACCGATCCTGGACAGGCATGCTCCAGGACTGACATCCAGCATATCTAGGTGGGCACAGCCAGGAGATCTATACAGATCAAGCCAAAATATCTGGCTGGGTCTATGTAGGCCCAGCCAAGGAATCTTCGCATGCCCAGTTAGGCAAGCAGGAGCTTCCTCTGTGCTTAGTCAGGAGCTCTATGTGTGCCCTGCCAGGATATTATGTAGGTACAGTCAAGGAATCTATGGAGGCAGAGATCAGACAGGAAATCTATGTAGACAGGGCCAGGAGATTTATGTATGTACAGCCAAGAGATCTAAGTGGGCACAGTAAGGGGATATAAGTAGCCACAACCAGGAGATCTCTGATGGCACAACCAGGAGATCAATGATGGCACAACCAGGAGATCTATGATGGCACAACCAGAAGATGGATGTGGGCACAACCAGGAGATCGATGTATGGCCAGCTAGAAGATTTATGTTGGTACAACCAGAAGATCTATGTAAGCACAAACTGGAGATCTATGTAGGCACAACCAGCAGATATATGTAGGCACAAGCAGCAGATATATGTAGGCACATCCAGCAGATATATGTAGGCACATCCAGCAGATCCATGTGTGCCCAGCCAGCAGATCTATGTGTGCCCAGCCAGCAGATCTATGTGTGCCCAGCCAGCAGATCTATGTATGTCCAGCCAGGGGAGTCCTACCTGTCAGACTTGATGAACTTCTTGAACGACTGCCTGGTGAGGTCATGGTAGGATCTAAAACTCTGAGATTCGGCAGAGATGCCCTGAGCCCTGGTAGTCCTTGGTCCCATCTGGGGGCTGATGGGCACTGCCAGGACAGACTGGTACTTGTGTAGTTTCCTTTTCAGTTCCTGGATCTCCTCTTCTTTATCCAACAAGCGGTTCTCCAGATCCCGGATCCTCTCCTCCTTCAGCATCAGGATCTTGGCGAAGTCCTCTTCCAGGTCACTCATGGTAGAAGTTGGAGCGGTAAGTAGTCCCAGTCCGGATGAATGGTGGAGAAGTTTGTGGTGTGATGTGGATGGAGCAAGGAGGAGGGAGATGAGTATGATGAGAGCTCCAGAGGAGGATGAGGAGTGCTAATCCACCAGTGACCCTTCTGGGAATCGCTGATTAGCTTTCATTGAGAAACCAATTAGAGCCGCCTCGCCTTCCCTCTAGGATCAGTCCATAGAAAGCACAGATCGGACGTGTGATCATCCCACCGACACCATCATCATCATCATCATCATCCTCCTCCTCACCACACTCCGCACAGCTCCCAGCCCGGCTCCTGCCCTGACATAGGAACAATTAGTCTGAGATGGGAGGGGAGGGGGGCTCTGTAACCGGATCCTCACAAAACTCTTCTTCTACAAGAGATCCTCCACACATGGACGAGGGGCCCCGAGAGCACACACTGTCCGGGGCCCCGAGAGAACACACTGTCCGGGGCCACCGACACCAAGCCAAGGAAGGAGGGATGTATATGGGACATCGGAGACACTCCGGACTTCTTCTATATGAACACCATGTGTACAGTGATCGGGGGACACCGAGAGGTGACAGCAAGGTAAGTCTGTCCTACACAGTCACCGACCTTCTATGTCATTTATTCCGTATGACTCTGATCGCTAAACACTGAGGACAGAAATATGGGAGCTGGAACTTATAGATAGATGGCTGTCATCCTCATCCTTACTACTGACCGATCCAGGACAGGCATGTTCCAGGACTGACATCCTCATCTTTACTACTGATCGATCCAGGAAAGGCATGCTCCAGGACTGACATCCTCATCCTTACTACTGACCGATCCAGGACAGGCATGCTCCAGGACTGACATCCTCATCCTTACTACTGACCGATCCAGGACAGGCATGCTCCAGGACTGACATCCTCATCCTTACTACTGACGATCCAGGACAGGCATGCTCCAGGACTGACATCCTCATCCTTACTACTGACCGATCCAGGACAGGCATGCTCCAGGACTGACATCCTCATCCTTACTACTGACCGATCCAGGACAGGCATGCTCCAGGACTGACATCCTCATCCTTACTACTGACCGATCCAGGACAGGCATGCTCCAGGACTGTCATCCTCATCCTTACTACTGACCGATCCAGGACAGGCATGTTCCAGGACTGACATCCTCATCCTTACTACTGATCGATCCAGGAAAGGCATGCTCCAGGACTGACATCCTCATCCTTACTACTGACCGATCCAGGACAGGCATGCTCCAGGACTGACATCCTCATCCTTACTACTGACCGATCCAGGTCAGGCATGCTTCAGGACTGACATCCTCATCCTTACTACTGACCGATCCAGGACAGGCATGTTCCAGGACTGACATCCTCATCCTTACTACTGACCGATCCAGGACAGGCATGTTCCAGGACTGACATCCTCATCCTTACAACACTGGTACTGACCGATCCAGGACAGGCATGCTCCGGGAATGACATCTTCATCCTTACTACTGACCGATCCAGGAAAGGCATGTTCCAGGACTGACATCCTCATCCTTACTACTGACCGATCCAGGAAAGGCATGCTCCGGGACTGACATCCTCATCCTTACTACTGACCGATCCAGGACAGGCATGTTCCAGGACTGACATCCTCATCCTTACTACTGACCGATCCAGGACAGGCATGTTCTGGGACTGACATCCTCATCCTTACTACTGACCGATCCAGGACAGGCATGTTCCAGGACTGACATCCTCATCCTTACTACTGACCGATCCAGGAAAGGCATGCTCCGGGACTGACATCCTCATCCTTACTACTGACCGATCCAGGAAAGGCATGCTCCAGGACTGACATCTTCATCCTTACTACTGACCGTCCAGGAAAGGCATGTTCCAGGACTGACATCCTCATCCTTACTACTGACCGATCCAGGAAAGGCATGCTCCGGGACTGACATCCTCATCCTTACTACTGACCGATCCAGGACAGGCATGTTTCAGGGCTGACATCCTCATCCTTACTACTGACCGATCCAGGAAAGGCATGCTCCAGGACTGACATCATCATCCTTACTACTGACCGATCCAGGACAGGCATGTTCCAGGACTGACATCCTCATCCTTACTACTGACCGATCCAGGAAAGGCATGCTCCAGGACTGACATCATCATCCTTACTACTGACCGATCCAGGACAGGCATGCTCCAGGACTGACATCCTCATCCTTACTACTGACCGATCCAGGACAGGCATGTTCCAGGACTGACATCCTCATCCTTACTACTGACCGATCCAGGAAAGGCATGCTCCAGGACTGACATCCTCATCCTTACTACTGACCGATCCAGGACAGGCATGTTCCAGGACTGACATCCTCATCCTTACTACTGACCGATCCAGGAAAGGCATGTTCCAGGACTGACATCCTCATCCTTACTACTGACTGATCCAGGACAGGCATGCTCCAGGATTTATAGATATATATGACTGATATACTCATCCTTACTACTCACTGATCCAGGACAAGTGTTCTCCAGGACTGACATCCTTATCCTCACTACTACTGACTGATCTAGGACAAGCATACTCCATGGTTTATAGATACTGACATCCTCACTTTATTACTGACTGATCCAGGAAAAGCATGCTCCAGGATTTATAGATATATATGACTGATATACTCACCCTTACTACTGAATGATCCAGGACAGGCATGCTCCAGGACTGACATCCTTAGCCTCACTACTACTGACTGATCCAGGACAAGCATGTGTCAGGATTTATAGATATATATGACTGGCATCCTCATCCTTACTACTGACTGATTGAAGACAGGAATGCTCCAGGATTAACATCCTTATCCTCACTATTACTAACTGATCAAGGACAAGCATGCTCCAGGATTTATAGATGACTGACATCATCACCCTCCTTTTTTTACTGGATGATCCAGGACAAGCATACTCTAGGACTGACCTCTATATCCCCACTACAGACTGATCCAGGACATGCATCCTCCAAGCCTGACGTTCCCATCCTCACATTGCTACAGACTTATCCAGAACAACATACTCCAGGACTGACATCTTTACTTCTCTACTGATCCAGAACAAACATGCTTCAGAACTGACATCCTCACTTTACTACAGACTGACCAAAGAACAAGCATGGTTCAGGACCGACATCCCCATCCTCACTTTACTACAGACTGACCAAAGAACAAGCATGGTTCAGGACCGACATCCCCATCCTCACTTTACTACAGACTGACCAAAGAACAAGCATGGTTCAGGACCGACATCCCCATCCTCACTTTACTACAGACTGACCAAAGAACAAGCATGGTTGAGGACTGACATCCTCATCCTCACTTTACTACAGACTGACCAAAGAACAAGCATGGTTTAGGACCGACATCCCCATCCTCACTTTACTACAGACTGACCAAAGAACAAGCATGGTTTAGGACTGACATCCCCATCCTCACTTTACTACAGACTGACCAAAGAACAAGCATGGTTCAGGACCAACATCCCCATCCTCACTTTACTACAGACTGACCAAAGAACAAGCATGGTTCAGGACTGACATCCTCATCCTCACTTTACTACAGACTGACCAAAGAACAAGCATGCATTAGGACTGACATCCCCATCCTCACTTTACTACAGACTGACCAAAGAACAAGCATGGTTGAGGACTGACATCCTCATCCTCACTTTACTACAGACTGACCAAAGAACAAGCATGGTTTAGGACCGACATCCCCATCCTCACTTTACTACAGACTGACCAAAGAACAAGCATGGTTCAGGACTGACATCCTCATCCTCACTTTACTACAGACTGACCAAAGAACAAGCATGCATTAGGACTGACATCCTCATCCTCACTTTACTACAGACTGACCAAAGAACAAGCATGCATTAGGACTGACATCCTCATCCTCACTTTACTACAGACTGACCAAAGAACAAGCATGCATTAGGACTGACATCCCCATCCTCACTTTACTACAGACTGACCAAAGAACAAGCATGGTTCAGGACTGACATCCTCACTTTACTACAGACTGACCAAAGAACAAGCATGGTTCAGGACTGACATCCTCATCCTCACTTTACTACAGACTGACCAAAGAACAAGCATGGTTTAGGACTGACATCCCCATCCTCACTTTACTACAGACTGACCAAAGAACAAGCATGGTTCAGGACTGACATCCTCATCCTCACTTTACTACAGACTGACCAAAGAACAATCCCCGTTGTGATAGCACTACCTATTCAGACACTGACCCAGAGCAAGTGTGCAGGACAGGAGTTCACGATCCAAGCTTCAGAGGCTGCACATGTTAGGGACTCGGGCTTGTGAAGGCAGGATCAGGATGACAGCAATAGAGTATGTACCTTTAAGAAAGCACTGTAGAAATGGCAGAGCCCATATGTCTTCACAGTTTGACTTTACAACAGAAGAAGGCCTGGGGCAAAGATTACTACAGGGGGCCTTTGTAAAACATTAAAAGCCCAAGTTAATCTGTAGAAAATACTCTGTTAGAATGATTTTCTCATTCACTAGTCACTCTGCTTTGTCTTTCTGTCCTCGTTCCTTTTATCAGATCCTGCTGGTAGCCATGTGTGATCTGTCCATCCATATGTGGGGCCCCATGAAGACTGCCGGAATGACCCCAACCTGACAGGACGACACAGTTCAGGTTAAATAAAGCTCTGGATAGAAGAAGTGTTACTTTCCTTTTACATTAAGCCTACCAATGCAAATTGATTGTGTAAGCTCCTAGGCACATTTCCATTGCTAAATATAGAAGGACACAATAGGGTTGCTGTACTAAACCTGGAGAGTGGAAAATCTGGTGCAGCTGTGCATGGTAGCCAATCAGCTTCCAGATTTTTGTTGTCAAAGCTTTATTTAACAAGCTGAAGTTAGAAGCTGATTGGCTACCATGCACAGCTGCACCAGATTTTGCACTCTCCAGTTTTAGTAAATCAATTAATTGGGGTATTCATATTATGAGCTGCTCCGGTAAACTCACAGGGTAGTTTCACACCAATGCATAGCAGTAAGTCTAGGTTCACATTGGCACGATTTGGCATGCGATTTGACAAATCGGCGCTGCACTGATTCCCAAAAGTTGTTCCTGTACTACTTTTGGCGACTTCGGGAGGCTTTTGTATAGACATCTGTGAAGGAACCCGTACAGATGTCTGTCAAATCCCCCTCAAAGTCGGACTGCATTGCCGGGTTTAAATCTGAACTCGCACAATTTCTAACCTGCAGCAATGTGAACCTAGGCTAAAGGGCGCAACATACTACACTTTTTGTGGAGCGTTGTGATGCCAATTAGAATGGTAGGCCAACGCGCATGCACCTACACGTGTTCCAAAAAAATGCTGGAGGGATGCATGTTGATGTCTGATGCTGTTGGAAGACCATTCTTAATGAAAAGGCTGCTTTAATGTATGTTCCCATAAAATAGTTCACATCAACGCCTGTCTGGTAAAGCATCTGATTAGTTTGGTATAGAAGTGGGTATCTTAGATCTGTACTACTACCTATTACTGATATTACACCACTTGCTTCCTAGAGTAAAGCTGGCCATACATTATACAATTGTCTTATTCAATTTCCTTTAGATTTACCTTCAACTATGTAGTCAGGGCCGCCATCAGGAATTTTGGGGCCCCTTACACAGCTTCAGGCATGGGCCCCCTGGAGCAGAGGAAAACCAGGGGGGGGTTGCCATCTGGGGCCCTGGGGACCTCTGGGCCCCTTACAATAAAAAAAAGGGGGGGTTGCCATCCAGGCCCATGGGGACCTCCGGGCCCCTTACAGGTGTACTGCTGTCCCCCCCCTGATGGCGGCCCTGTATGTAGTGCAAGGACCTGCCTGATTGCATGCATATCAAAAGTGTTCAGGTTTGACCTCATGATATATGGTTTTGGTAAATCTAAAAGAAAATTGTATAATGTATGGCCAGCCTTATGCGGGGGGCTAAGGTATGAGCTCGTTAAGGCTTGGTATACACAGGTGGCAGTTTTTAGGTCCCTCTAAAAATCAATCTGCATTGGATCGCTTTTCAGAGGGTGGTTTATATGTTGCTTCCGTGGCACCTGTTTTAACCTTTAAAAGGCAGCACTGCCTGTGGTTGCAGGGTGGTTTCTGCATGGCCCCATTCACTTGAATGGGTTACATTTGGCAATAGTTATGCCAACAGGGTTTCTTTTTCTTTCCCTTTTTTTTTACTCGCCATGTATACCAAACCCCTTTGGCTGCCTTTGCAGCTTAAGGCTGGGTTCACACTTATGCAAAATGGATGCGGGTTTCCCCACATCCAATTCACATGACAGGGGGCTGTGCCCAGCTCTCAATGGAGCCGGTTCACACATCTCTGGGGTGGCCACGGAACGCACTGGAAAAGGGTCCTGTGCGTCTTTGGCTCAGTTTCAGGTGCAAATTCAGACCTGATTCGCACCTGAAACGAAGAACAGGAACGCATCAGATCCCCTGCTGTCAGTCGCATGCATCTGCAGTGTGAACCCAGCCTAAAGGGGGTAGTCGGGGGTAATATAACCACTCCTCAACCACATATTTTTACCATCCCCTGACTGCAAGCCCTTCTAATCTCCCAATCCAAGCTCTACTGCTTTTATAGCTGGCCATACACAATTTACTTCAGGCCGGGTTCATGTATGTGTGGCCACGGTTTCCAGCCTGGGGTCCAGTGCGTTTCTGCTCATTTGTTCAGGTGCGATTCAGGTCTGAATTTTTGCCTGAATTCGCTGAACCGGACCCAAAAATGCACAGGACCTTTTTGGAATTCTCGCCGTGGCTGCCCCGGACATGTGTGATCCCGCTCCATTGAGAGCCGGTCACACTCGCATGTCATGAGAATTGGATGCGGTGAAAAGCACATCTAATTCGCACATATGTGAACCTGGCCTCAAGGTTGGCCCTGTCGGCACACGCTCCCACCCAACATCCTTTTAGTGAAAAGTCGAAAGGATCAGGAGGAAAGTTGTTGGCCAAACAGCAGCTGCGTCCAATCAGATGCAAACGCTGCTCAGGTATCTATACAGCTACCAAATATAATAACCACAGTGGGAGATTCATCCATGTGCAGTAATGGTGTACAAAAAAAGTCCATGTGTATGGCCAGGCTAAATTTTCTTGGACGCCTACTACTCCAGCACATGCCATTTGTTGCCCTTCTACCACCATTATTACTGTAGTAATGATCACTATTGGTTACTAACTGAAAAAACAGATAAAATAAATGTTTGCTCAGCTCCTTCCATAAAGATGAAAATAACAATGACTGCAGGTTCCGGTTTGATCCAGATCACAGGTACAGTAAAACTTGGATTGCGAGCATAATTAGTTCCAGAAACATGCTTGCAATCCAAAGCACTCTTATATCAAAGCAAATTTCCCCATAAGAAATAATGGAAACTGAAATGATTCGTTCCACAACCATTTGTTCATAGGTTTATAGTCCATATAAAAAGGTTATAGCAATGTGGTTGTGTAACCATAAAATTTCCATCCACAAATGGCAGCCTCCACAAGGGGATTAGAAGAGAGGCGACTCTAAAGCCCTGTACACACGATCGGATTTCCTATGGATTCTAATCCGATGGATTTTTCCATCGGAATTCCGATGAAGCTGACTTCCATCAGTCTTTCCTACACACCATCAGTCAAAAATTAGACCGTTCCAAAGCCCTGTACACACGATCGGATTTCCTATGGATTTTAAACCAATGGATTTTTCCATCGGAAATCCGATGAAGCTGACTTCCATCAGTCAAAAAACCGATCGTCCCAAACGCCGTGACGTAAAACACTCAGACGAGCTGAGAAAAATGAAGTTCAATGCTTCTGAGCATGCGTCGACTTAATTCTGAGCATGTGTGGGTTTTTTCTACGATGGAGTTCCACACAGACGATCGGAATTTGCTATCGTTTTATTTTCCATCGGATAAATTTAAAACATGTTCTATTTTTTCTCACCAATGGAAAAAAGACAGATGGGGCCAATACACGATCGGTTTGTCCGATGAAAAAAGTCCATCTGACTGTTTTCATCGGTAAAACCGATCGTGTGTACACGGCATAAGTGTAGCAATATGTTGCTAAATGTTGTACCTTCATTAAATGTAACCATATTGCTACACTTATGCCTTGTACACACGATCAGAATTTCCGATGAAAAAAGTCAGATGGACTTGTTTCATTGGAAATTCCGATCGTGTGTGGGCCCCATCGGACTTTTTTCCATCGGTGTAAAAGAATAGAGCATGTTTCAAATTTTTCCGATGGACAAAACTCTGATAGGAAATTCCGATCATCTGTGTGGAACTCCGACGGAGAAAAAACCCACGCATGCTCAGAATCAAGTCGACGCATGCTCAGAAGCATTGAACTTCCTTTTTCTCGGCTCATCGTAGTGTTGTACGTCACCGCGTTTTGGACGGTCGGAATTTACTCTGACAGTGTGTATGCAAGACAGCTTGAACGGAATTCCGATGAAAAATTCCATCGGATTTTAGACCATCGGATACTCCGATCGTATGTACAGGGCATAAGAGGCGCATCTGTTCTCTTTTATACTCAGTTGTGATGTGACACTACGTGCATATCAAGACATCACTTGTATATCAAGTCAAAATTTCTTTAAAAATGTTGCTTGTCTTGCAAAACGCTCTCAAACCAAGTTACTCTCAAACCAAGGTTTTGTATCTGAATTAGGACAAGGCCAGCTTTGTTATTTACTTCCACTCCTATCTGTTTACTAATACATTGTTCAGTTGTGCAATAAGTTTTTCTGTTATATCTCTGATATGTATCACATCCAAATCTGCTGTGATTGCTGAGAATTGTTTATTAAAGAATCCCAACATAACAATCAACAAACTGTGTTCTTTGTGTCCTTTTATTCTTTTTAAAAGTTGTTTTTAGTGCCCTTGTTTTAGAGATGACGTCAGCATTTTTTTCAGAATTACGAAAGTGTGTCTTTTCTGCGGATATGGGATCCATTGCAGCTTTCCACATGTGAACGGCAGATCCTCACGCAGAGAGTGACATCTTGTGTTCAGATATATTAGTGACGAGACAAAGTAGAGAAAATAATTTGCTTTTCGGTCTTTTAATCCCAGGAGGTTTAGAAGACCTTTGTGATTCATTCGCACCAAATTTGGTTCCTGAATTATTACTCCCGAAGCTTCCCAGGCAATGTCCATGAACTGCACTTTATTGTACTTGGCAAAAGAAACTTGTGCAATTAACTGTATTATGTAAAGGAAACTACAAGCTTTCCAAAAGCCGAAGACCTACAAATTCTAGGATCCATTGCCTCAAGTACTTGGAAAACCCAAATGAATGACATAAATTTTTTAAAGTACTGCTTATCATAAGCAATTACAGTTTTTCACCTTTTTCCATTCTTTATTGCAAACTAGTGCTGCAGACAGGGCCGCCATCAGGGGGGTACAGGCAGTACACCTGTAAGGGGCCCGGAGGTCCCCGGGGCCCCGGATGGTAACCCCCTTTTTATGTATTTTTTATTAAAAATATATATATATATATATATATATATATATATATATATATATATTTTTTTTTTTTATTAATTTGTATTTATTTTTGTAAGGGGCCCAGAGGTCCCCAGGGCCCCGGATGGCAACCCCCTTTTTTTTTAAATAAAAATATATTTTTTTTATATTCTTTTTTTATATAAATTATTATTATTATTATTTTGTAAGGGGCCCTGAGGTCCCCAGAGGCCCGGAGGGCCAGTACTTTACTTTAAAAAATGTATGTCATTCATTTGGGTTTTCCAAATGGCCCCGGATGGCAACCCCCCTTCTTTTTTTTTTGCTCCAGGGGGCCCATGCCTGAAGCTGTGTAAGGGGCCCCAAAATTCCTGATGGCGGCCCTGGCTGCAAATCTTCTCCAAATCGTTTTGCAGCTGCCAGTAGCTTTGCAGTGAGTCATTCAAAGTTATTCAAAGTTTTTGCAATAGCTTTTTTCAGCGTTTTTTAACATTTTTTTTCTTCAATGGATCAAGAATGTTAAAAAAACGTCGGTGAGCCGTGTTTTTGAGCGTTTATCTAAAATTTTGGGCGTTTTTAGGCGTTTTTTTTTTTTTTTTACGTTACAGTGTTTTTACAGCTGCAAAACTCCTCCCAGAACCCACTAGTTTTTTTCTTTTTTTTCTACAGCCTGTGTGCATAGACACCTAGGATAACATGCTGGAGAGTTTATTGACTGTAGAAAAAAACATCTGAAGCCAAAAACAGCTGCTGTAAAAACATCCAAAAACGTCCACATTGCATGAGGCCTAACAGTAGACTATGCCTGTGCAATGTCCTGCAGCATGGCTGCTTGTAGCCTCCATTGGGAGAGCTTGTGACAGGGGGACAGCTACAGAGCATTGTTACTTGATTTTGAAGGCTTATTTTATTTATTTTTTGGGACAAATTGTCAATTGATTGTTAATGTATTTGTGTGTTTTATGTTGTAGTGGAAAAAACTGATGAATTAAAAAATATAAAAATAACATGTCAAACTTACCTGCTCTGTGTAATGGCTTTGCACAGAGCAGCCCTGTTCCTCCTATTCTGGGGTTCCCCACAAGCGATCCTGGCTTTTTTGGCCTTCGAGTACCCACCTTAGCAAGCTACTTGCTTCCAAGCCACACTATGTGCATCTAATAACACACGCAGTGTGACTCAGGCCCCCCCCCTTATCACTGGATTAGATTGACAGCAGCAGGAGCCAATGGCTTCCACTGCTCTCACTGAATCCAGTGAGGAGAGAGAGAGAGGATCCTTGCTGCTTTGCTGCTCTCGGGTACAGTGCTGATCTGAGAAATCAGGCTCAGGTAAGTATTTAGGGGAATTGGGGGGAGCTGCATCTAAAAAAAACTTTAGCCTTTACAACCACTTTAAGTGCAGGAGCTAGCTAATATTTGAATAAAAGCTGTATATGTGAAACTACTGAAAATGACTTTTGAAATGACTTATATGAAATTTTAGAGATTGGGTACGTATTAGTGTATGTATACTTTAATATTGTTAAAGCGTTTGTTACCTCAACACTTCATATTTCCTGATATGTGCCTGCTGTACCATGTACTTGTATGAGAAAGTATCCTGGCCTCTTTGTATTGTTCCCTTTATGTGAAATCATTGGTGTTCCTGCTAGTCCCTTTGCTTTCCTATTATAAACTGACCTCACTAAGCAGGAGAACACACAATGGTTAGTTCTCTAGCTATGTTTGGAACTCAGTATGCTCTACTCCAATTATCAGACTTGTCCTGACACGCCCCTGCTGCACTGCCATTCACTGGGAAGCTCAGTGTGCTGCTGCTTCTCTCCCCCCCCCCCCCCCCCAGCTCTTATGCAGCTGAGAACAGATTGAAAGTGATCACTTATGAAAATAAAAAAAGGGTATTTATAATGTTTTTTAATATCTATACATAAAAGTTTAGCATTTTGTTCTGAAGAAATCCCTGTGTGTTTGTCTGTGTCCATGTGGGTAAGTGAATCTAATGGGAGTGGTTTCATAATTATCAATCAGCTGCTGCACCTGCAGGGCATCTCACCAAAAATGACATTTTTGTTGCACGGGGTGCCTGAAATCTGACTTGAAGCTTAGTGTAGACTTCTGGAAAAATCGACCTTTTTTGCAAGGCTGTCTTTTCAGCTGAAGTTTGCCAAAAACAGTAAAAAAAAAAAAAACTGTCCCATTTTCACAAAAATCCATCAGCTTGAAGTGGTTGTAAACCCTTACATACCACTTTTTGCTACAGGTAAGCCTATAATAAGGCTTACCTGTAGCTATCCTGGATATCTCCTAAACCTTCACAGTTTAGGAGATATCCCCCTATATCTACATGTGCCAAAGTTTTCGGCACATGTGCACTGAAGCAATGGCACGTCGTGCCGTCGCTTCAGTTGGTCTGTGCCGTTTCCGGCGGCTCCTGCACGCATGCGCGCGAGTGACGTCACGCGGCTCCGGTGAATCACAGAGCCGGAGTACGCAGCCCCAGAAGGAAGAGGGACGAGAAGATGGACGCAGCCTGCACATGGAACAGCGATGGATTCGTTTGCAGGTAAGTGTCACATAATAGGCTAGTATGCAAAGCATACTAGCCCATTATGCTTTTGATTGGCAGGCTTTGCAGGGAGCAAAAGAGGAAGTAAAACCCATCAGGGTTTACTTCCTCTTTAAAAGCAATATAGACCTTCCTACCTGCACCTTGTGTTTTCACCTGCTTAAGACGTGCATTGATCCCAAAGATTCATGTTGTCATTTCTTAGCCTGCATACCCAGCCTATAGTAGAGTAAATCTTCACATTCCTGTTTTAGAACTTTCTGTTTGTGTTCAAATATGAGGCATGTGGCATGGCACTACACAGGTGAATGGAGCCACCTCTGTCTGAACTATAAGACCCGACACTTCCTGTGAAGAAACTACAAATCCCACAATCCCTGGTTCTCAGTCTAGTGTTCTGCAGGCGAGAGCTAAACAGTAATAGATCTAACATAGACACAAACAAGCAATTAACAGAGAGATCACCATACAGTCTTTTATCACATTAGCACTCCCATGTCTTGGGTGAAACACGGAGGAAATGGTGAGGCATGGATTGTGACCCGCTACAAGACTTTAGAGAATAGGGACAAGGTAGGAGAATAAATACCTGAACATATGGGAATCAATCAGCCATGACACCACAAACTGCCGCCACAACATGTGCGCCCATCATTATAAGGTAAGGCTAACAAATGACACAGGGAATAGAACTACACTAATACCTAAAAAACAACAAAAGGTGAAGAAAGTGTACAATGCCTTTAATGCAGGGGTCTCAAACTGGTGGCCCTCCAGCTGTTGCAAAACTACAAGTCCCATCATGCCTCTGCCTGCGGGAGTCATGCTTGTAACTGTCAGCCTTGCAATGCCTCATGGGACTTGTAGTTTCACAACAGCTGGAGGGCCACCAGTTTGAGACCCCTGCTTTAATGGGAGTGTTAGATGTGTGTCAGATTTGATGATGAGTGGAGTGGATGAATAATCAGTGTGTTGTAGCTTCTTCTCTCTGCAATCAGCAAGCTGTGAATATTCCTTCTCTCTGACAAAGGGAGTGGTGTCACCTTCTTCTGGGCTGCACTATCTGTCAGTGGTGTGTAAATCACCAAAGTGTCACGGGGGTTACAAATCCTTCGAGCAACTGTCAGGTTTTTTTTATTGCTGTCTGCATGCCTTCTGAGGATATTTTCCTTCAAGTGATGGGAATCTCTGCAACAGGAACACAGACAAAAATACTCCATCCAAAACTAAAGTTTGTATACGACCCCCCATCTATACATTTTCTGAAAGCACAACGTGATTAAAAATAAAAAGATAGTGTCACTGATTTTTGTAGATCCTGTGATGTTTGTGCAAATTATATTTTTAATAAAAATAAAATAAAATCATTATTACTGCACACAAAGTTCTTTTGTCAGCTCCCCCCAGCCCCCTTCAAATACCTGAGCCTTATCTTGATTTAGTGCTGTGCCCCAGAGAGCAGTGTTGCTCTTATCTCTTATCCTCCTCACTGGACTCAAAGAGAAGAGTGGGAGTCATTGGCTCCTGCTGTTGTCAATCAAATCCAGTGAAGAGGGATTGGGGTCAGTGGACACACACAGTGCAGCTCGGGATCTCACCCGCACATGTGCCACCATGGGAACTATCTTCCTATAGTGGCACATAGAGAAGAGGAGTACAGAGTGCTGGTGGGGGACCCCAGAAGAGGAGGATTGGGGCTTCTCTGAGCAGAACCATTGCATAAAGCAGGTAAGTATGACATGTTTGTCCAAAACATTTTTTACTTTACAATCACTTTAAGTAAACCTGTTGCTTTTTCTTAACCCTTTTATTGCCACCAACGTAAGGCTTACAGAAGCTTTTAAACAGCTGTTATGCCAAATGCTGTAGCAAGTTTTTATACTTGTTAAGACAATGGTTAGCTTTTTACTGGGCGGCTGTAAAGCCACTCAATCGCTTTTACACATACAGGAATGTGCTGCCTCTCCTACCTAACCCCTCTACAATGCATCCTAGGCTCTGCTGCCCCTCCTGCAGATTCGTGACGGCCATGGCAATTGTTGGTGGATAGCACTGAGGGTGATCAGGGAACATCCATCTGCTGATCACCTCTCTGGTGAATGGCATTAGAAGCGACAAACATTTTGTAACTTCCGGCTTTAGTAATGTCACTCCCCGGCTTCTGTGGCCAGGGAAGAAGCTGATCAAGTACAATCTGTGCTTGATCAGCATCAATGGGGTGCAAAAGTGACTTTAGGGGTCTAAAAGACTCCAGATGTCTCCTTAAAGAGGACCTGTCATGTCTATTATGTTGTCACATAGGGGCTTGTAAGTCATAAATCATTCAATAAAGTTAAGTTAAAAAAAGGTAAAAAAAATGTAAGATACACACAATCAATAAAAAAAAAAAAAATTCTAAGGCCCCTGCCCCCACGTACACACATATGAATGTAAATGCACACATTTGGTGCTACCCAAATATGAAAATGGCGATAGCGCTACACATTTTAGGTATCGCTGAATGAGATCAATAATGATTAACTCGAAACCAATGGTCTGCAGAAGCTTCTAAACATGTCCTATGGACATAATTGGGTACTGAAATTTGTCACCATTTCACAGATGTAGTCAATTGGCTTGACATGTCTGATACTACTGATTACTCAACAAAACCCCATCTTTTACAAAATCACTGCTATATCACTAAAGCATCCATGAGTGTTTACATATTGCACAGAACACTTTATTTTTGGACTTTTTATGCCACACGACCGTTTTTCATGACGAGAAAAATTCTATTTTTTCAATTGGTCATTAAAAATGACCGTGAAAAATGGGCATTAAAAATTTAGAACATGCTCTATTTTTTCTCGTCGTTGTTTTCACATCGTTGTTTTTCTCGTTGTGAAAAACGCCCGTGTGTACACTTTAATGACGGGAAAAAAACGTGCATGCTCAGAAGCAAGTTATGAGACGGGAGCGCTCGTTCTGGTAAAACTCGCGTTCAGAATGGAGATAGCACATTCGTCACGCTGTAACGGACTGTAGAGCATGAGGCTGAAAAGCGCGAATCGTCTCTCACCAAACTTTACTAACACGAGGGTGGCGCCATCCGAATGGAACTTCCTCTTTATAGTGCCGTCGTACATGTTGTCGAACGTGTTGTACGTCACCGCTCGAGCATTTTTTTTCATGATAGTGTGTAGGCAAGGCAGGCTTGAGAAGAATCACGTCGAGAAAAACGTTGTTTTTTTCAATGACATTAAAAACGGCCATGTGTACGCAGCATTATGCCGCGTACACACGATCATTTTTCCCATCGGGAAAAATTAAATTTTTTCCTTTGGACGAGAAAAACGATCGTCTGTGGGCTTTTTGCCGTTTTTCCCGACGGGAAAAACGGCATTAATCACGAACAGAAAAATTAGAACATGCTCTAATTTTTCTCATCGTGATTCCTGTCATTTTTTTCCGCGGCAGTTTTCCCATAGGGAAACACTGCCGCGGAGCCTACACACGGTCGTTTTTCTCGTCAAGAGATAAAATGACGGGAAAAACGGTCGTGTGTAGGGGAACAAGCCGTTCCCTCGTTTTCCCTGTCGTGATTCACGGTGGTGTTTTCACCGCCGTGAATCACGATCGTGTGTACGCGGCATTACTCTTGTACTTTATTTGGATTCCTCCTTGGACTCTTGAGTTGTTTTTCTAATCTAAGTGTAGCACCCTCCTAGTATAGGTGCTAGGGTTTTTGCTTGCACTTGATTGGATGATAGAAATCAGCAGAGCTTCCCCTCATTTCAGATCTTCCCCTCAGATCTACAGCGACTGCACTTCCATGTGCACTTGTAGTGCAGAGTGGATTTGCCTTTAGTAAATCAACCCCTTGGTGCTCTGGATTTAGTCAAGTACACACTATAGAGGGTAGAGAAACCATAGTTATCTATGATAAGTAAATTCATTGCTATTTTAATCCATATACTTTAGTGGCCATTCATTTCTGAAATGTTGTTTTTATAGAGAATATCACCGTTTTGAATACATGTGAAAGGTTCACAGTCCATGTGCTTGTGTGTTTTCTCACTCAGTTGCCAAGATTAATTGTGGAAAAACACTATCTATACAAAAGGCACGCTGGATCTTTAAGATGATTGGTTAACAAATCAAAACAAGTCAGATGGATGTTTATTTATTTTTTTATTTTTACAACTACATAAATGATGTGTGATCTGAAGTAAATACATTTATGAAGTACCGTCATTTTTATTTATATGGACAAAAATGTATTTGAAGTGTAAATCTGCTCCGAACTTTGTTCCTTAAGCCCCGTACACACGGTCGGACTTTTGGCCAACAATCCGACCCTGTGTATGCTCCATCGGACAATCTTTTTTTTTTTCTTTTTGTTTTCATCGCACAAAAGTTCGGTCTGCAAACGGACAAACTTTTGGCCAACAAAAGTCCGATGGAGCAAAGTCCGACTGTGTGTACAGAAAACCATCGGACTTTTGTCCGATGGATAAAACAAATAATGTTAAAATCAACCAACAATAGCAGAAGTTGACCAAAGGGTGGCGGTAAAGAGCAGAAAAGAGCAGAAAAGCCACGTGATGTTGGAAAAAGTTTTGGGAAAGTTTGCAGAAAAGTCCTGTGGTGTGTAATGCTATGGGTGTGCCCGGCCAACTCCGTTCGGACAAAAAAAAACACGGAAAAGTCCGATGGAAGTCCGACCGTGTGTACGAGGCTTTACATCTCAGTTGACACGACTCATTACTGTTAACATACAGTGCAGTATAATACGTCATTTTTGTATACTAGTATGATGGTATATTTTAGATGTTTGCTGTTCAGGTACATTGCATCTGTTTAGATAATGTTTACCGGAGGCACAGCTTTCCAAGGAACCTGTGCCTGCTTCATACACTATCAGGTTAGAAGAAATAGACTTTATTTTAGATTTTGCCTGCAGCATGACCTTGATATCACAGACTAACAAGCAGATGTTCTGGTACTTCTATGAACACTTTTAAATCTGAATGTTTGAATATTGTCTGCTAGAGGAACAGAAGCGGCAGTCCGATTTTCACTGATCTTAGAAAGCACTGTTAACTTGATGTGACTTTTTTCAAATGGAACACATGATAACTGAATAACTTTTCATGTTTTCAATGGAACATTTATAATTGGTTTGGAAATGTTTGATAGTCAACAACACAATTTTTTCCCACAAATTAGCTTTGCATGGACATCATGTGGACCGGTTCATATCTGAAATTTCCTGGTATTTCTACTAACATTTTTGTTTGTATATTTGGGATAAAATGAGCCAAGCATTAATGTTCTGACCAACCGTGAAAACTGGTATAGTTACAGCAGCCATTCTCAACCAGGGTTCTGTTGAACCCTGGATTTCCTCCTGAGGTTGCTAAGGGTTCCTTGAGCAGTCTCCAGTGGTGAATTGATCTCTCACCTACACTCAGGCATGTACTGGCCATTGGGACTACAGGGAGTTTCCCGGTGGGCCGATGGCTCAGTGGGCCGGTTTCAGTGACAGCCTGTCAAAGTAATGGCTGCGCGGCTTGCCCTCCACTTTATGCAGTGATGTGGGAAGGATGAGAAAAATACAGAGGAGAATAAGTGAAATAATAAAAGAGGTGAGTGAGGACTCCTTATGTTATGCTACTTATGTTTTTTTGCATAATTGTGTTTAGTTCATATACTGTTTTTGTGCTTGTTTGCAAAATTAAAATGGGCTGGTCTGGATGAAGTCCAGGGCCAAATTTTCGTCTCAGTCCAGCCCTGCCTACACTGGCCTCCAATATATGGGGGAAATTTTCTGCTGACCACCAATGTAAGGGGTCACTTTCACACTGACCAGTGACCACAAATGTAAGGGTCCAATAAAGAAAAAAAAGCATTCAAGAGGTGTTAGGACCTTGACCTATACAAAGTAGTGAGAGGACTAAAACAAAGAGCTCACTAGCTCAGATTAAGCTGTTCACAGCAGACAAGGCTACACAGAAGTGGGTGCCCAAGCAGGTTACATACCTCCCAACTCTCATTCCAGATGGGAACACCTATCAGCAAAAGTATGCAGGCATAGGACACACCCCTTGCCATGCCCCCTTAAAGGAGAATTGTACAAAAAAACAAGATTGGTTAACCCACAAGTGCTTTTTATACCACTACTATTCCTTTATATTGGCTTTTGGAATTTTCAAATGCAGCATTTAAAATTAAATGTTTAACACTGGGAAACACTTTTTGATAGATAAAAAGTGCATTTTATATACAGCTATATATATATCAGACCAAAATGAGGGACAAATGAGGAGGAATGAGGGACAGAGGGTCATTGTTCCAAATCAGGGACAGTCCCTCGAAATCAGGGACAGTTGGGAGCTATGAGGTTACCAAAAAAAAAGTATGCACTAATGGAAGGAGTGCCAAACCAAAGGATAAAAGAGTCAAAATAAATTTAATAATTTACACAAAAAAACAGCTAAGGCCTATAGTTCTACTTTAAGAGACCGCCATACACTGTTGGTAGGGTAGAAGTAACCTTGGTAGTTAGTGTAGAAGTGACCCCTTACAAGCAGCTGCTCTTATTTTTATTTTTTATTTTTTTTTATAGCAGCTGCTCTTATTTTTTTTTTTTTTTTATTTTTTTTTATAGCAGCTTCTCTTATTTTATTTATTTATTTATTTTTCTTTCTTTTTATTCTTTTTGTGTGTTTTGTTAAAGAAACCTATAAATAAAGATTTAAAAAAAAAAGTGACCCCTTACATTGACAGTCAGTGTAGAAGTGACCCCTCACATTGGTAATCAGTATGGAAGTGACACCTTACATTAGTGGTCAGTGTAGAAGTGACCCCTTACATTAATGATCAGTATAGTACAGGGATATGCAATTAGCGGACCTCCAGCTCTGTTGCAAAACTACAAGTCCCATCATGCCTCTGCCTCTGGGTGTCATGCTTGTGACTGTCAGTGTCTTGCTATGCCTCATGGGATTTGTAGTTCTGCAACAGCTGGAGGTCCGCTAATTGCATATCCCTGATATAGAGTAAAAAAGTGACCCTTTACATTGTTGATCAGTGTAGAAGTGACCCCTTACATTGATGATCAGAGTAGAAGTGACCCCTTACATTAATAATCAGTGTAGAAGTGACCCCTTACATTGATGATCAGTATAGAAGTGACCCCTAACATTGATGATCAGTGTAGAAGTGACGCCTTACATTGGGGGTCAGTGTAGAAGTGACCCCTTACATTGATGATCAGTGTAGAAGTGACGCCTTACATTGGGGGTCAGTGTAGAAGTGACCCCTTACATTGATGATCAGTGTAGAAGTGACGCCTTACATTGGGGGTCAGTGTAGAAGTGACCCCTAACATTGATGATCAGTGTAGAAGTGACGCCTTACATTGGGGGTCAGTGTAGAAGTGACCCCTTACATTGATGATCAGTGTAGAAGTGACGCCTTACATTGGGGGTCAGTGTAGAAGTGACCCCTTACATTGATGATCAGTGTAGAAGTGACGCCTTACATTGATGATCAGAGTAGAAGTGACCCCTTACATTAATGATCAGTGTAGAAGTGACCCCTTACATTGATGATCAGTATAGAAGTGACCCCTAACATTGATGATCAGTGTAGAAGTGACGCCTTACATTGGGGGTCAGTGTAGAAGTGACCCCTTACATTGATGATCAGAGTAGAAGTGACCCCTTACATTAATGATCAGTGTAGAAGTGACCCCTTACATTGATGATCAGTATAGAAGTGACCCCTAACATTGATGATCAGTGTAGAAGTGACGCCTTACATTGGGGGTCAGTGTAGAAGTGACCCCTTACATTGATGATCAGTGTAGAAGTGACGCCTTACATTCAGGGTCAGTGTAGAAGTGACCCCTTACATTGATGATCAGTGTAGAAGTGACGCCTTACATTCAGGGTCAGTGTAGAAGTGACCCCTTACATTGATGATCAGTGTAGAAGTGACGCCTTACATTGGCGGTCATTGTAGAAGTGACCCCTTACATTGATGATCAGTGTAGAAGTGACCCCTTACATTGATGATCAGTGTAGAAGTGACCCCTTACATTAATGATCAGTGTAGAAGTGACCCCTTACATTGATGATCAGTGTAGAAGTGACCCCTTACATTGATGATCAGTGTAGAAGTGACCCCTTACATTGATGATCAGTGTAGAAGTGACCCTTTACATTGATGATTAGCATGGAAGTGACTCCTTACATTGATAATCAGTGTAGAAGTGACCCCTTACATTGATGATCAGTGTAGAAGTGACCCTTTATACTGGTGGAAAAAGGCATGCACTAATGGAAGGAGCACCAGACCAAAGGATTAAGTCCAAATTCATTTATTAGTTTATACTAAACTCGGCCAACGTGTTTCAGGGGTCAGAAAAAAATCCCCCTTCATCAGGGCTTCAGTTAAAATAAGAGCTTTCAATGAACTTAAAATAAAGCTTTCCTGTGTATCTTGAAGTAGGGAAGCTAATTGCTGGATCAGGAGAGTTACTGACCAGCCATATCAGCATGAGCAACTATCTTGATTGCTCACACAGATATTGCTGGCCAGTAACTATTCTGTCCCAGCAATTAGCTTCCCCATACAGATTCACAAAGGAAAGCTATATTTTGAGTCCATTCAAGGTCTTTATTTTAATTAAAGTCCTGTTCACATTAGTCAAGGATCTCACAGGTTATGCTATTGTTTCATTCATGTGTTTTCACATCCAAGACACTTTAATATTACCACAATGAAAAAAATCAAACCAAAGTAATTCAAATAAATATAACAAACAATAAATAAATACCAATAAAAAATGGTTTGCTTTTTAAAGCAGCACTTTATATCTACCATATGTAGAAATACTGGCCAGTACAGACCCAAGACCATTCTAATATTGACTTAGTTCTTGTTCAGTATGACACACAAGAAGAATGGACCTGAAAGTTTCCCGCAGAGTCTGGAAGGGCAGGTATAATAGAAACTCACTGAAACCCAGTATGAAGGCAAAAATACCAGAGATTATTTTAAATGTCTTGATGGAATAAGATATAAATATTAATGTAACTGACCCTCTAAAAGGGTTGGAACCTTTTGGAAAGCCCCTTCTAAAAAAAAAGTTTAAAAAATCACCTACATACAGCAGACAGGGTTAGTCCCATGGGTAATTCCCATGTTACCTAAATAACAGTTGTGTTGTAATTCTCATATTAAAGAGTTATTGTAGCACTATGGTCAGGTTGCGCATACCAAGGTCCCTGGGTATGCTTAACCATTTCCACAATCAAAGAGATAACTGGTTTATCCCTTTAACAAGGAACATAGGTTACCACATGCCTAAAAAAAATGTAAGTCATGTGTAGGCAGGTTGAAAATGTGCACAGTTTAGTTAGCCAACAGCCGACCCAGGCTAGAGAAGGGGTTAATTGTTTTCAGGTCAGTTCCAAGGCTTCTTGTCCTAGCCAGCCCAACTGTGCTATAAAAAGGGGGGCAGCGACGGTCTGGAGAGTGGAACCAAGGGTACCGGTGTGTCTAGGAGGTACAGCCTTGTCTGTGAGCGCCATCATGGCACTGCTGAAAAAACTGGGCATTGAAGAGGACATCCAAGCCACTGACAATGCCATTTTAGACTTCTCATGGAGGCTTGCCTGGCCCACTACATTATTCTAGTTCGGATTAAGGGAAGGTCGTTGTTCATATTGAACTGTATGCTCCATTATGTTCAGTAAAGATACATTAACTGTTGTGAGCCTGGTCTGAAGTTATTCAAATGGTGCATGTTGGGTTTTTGCATATCTAAGGAACTTGGGTCTGTAAATGCAGTACAGGGTATGAAATAACATCACTACAAAGGCTTAACTCAGCAAGACACAGAGAAAAGGAGTGTAGTTGCTAACCAATAAAGAACAAGCTGCAAGCAACCAGTCGTTAAGCATGGTACATAGTAAGGTGACAGCTCATCCGGTGAGGGGTCTCAATATTCTGGCTCCCTCCATATCGGTTGGTTTCCAATAGCAACCGGATTTGAACCCACGTTTCGGAGATCTATTGCCTGGTCACGAGGTACAGAAAGGGAAGAGTCAATTGAGAGCGCACTTGAGGTCTGTGCTATGTGCTTGGTGGGATCTTATTCTGGTTATAGAGTTATGCTGGACTGGTGGAGGGCGCAAAGTCAGCACATCCCCCCTAATGCAACATACAGTACAAGTTACTGTGGGGTTCATTTACTAAAACTGGAGAGTGCAAAATCTGTGTTTCATGTTTTTTAAAGCCTAATTGAACAAGCTGAAGTTAGAAGCTGATTGGCAATCATGCACAGCTGCATCAGATTTTGCACTTTCCAGTTTTAGTAACTCAACCCCAGTGTGTAGTGGCATGGGACACGTCACTTTTCTGAGGAACTCTACACTTTATTACTGCACACAGTGAAGGCTCATTTGTAAATCAGGGACCTGCCTTAATTTTAGATTTTTCACATGACCACAGTCTCCGCCTGGTCCCAGACATTGATGAGCATGCTCCATGCGAGAGGTACCCCCGCGTGCAGGGGCACAGATGACCCCACCCACTCATGGAATACCACATTCACTTTAAAATGATACTGCTTGAACTACCATCAAAGGCTGAAAGCCTCTACCTTTTGTCAGTAATCTCGTGATCTTGCAATGAACCTGCTTGTGATGCTTGAAAACCTACTACAGGCTCCCTGCTGCTGCGCTGCATCTTACATAGAACAAGTCTGAATTTAAAACACATGTAGCACTACCCCCGTAGGAGCTGCTGGTTTAATTTTGGGCCTGCACGTTACCTCAGTATTCGTTGTCTAGGGAACGAAAGTCTGTAGAAGTTCCAATGTCCACACACGATGTAAAACCTTAAACAGTTAGGTTTTATTTTCCATTTTTTCATAAACATATAGAGAGGTGAAGGGAAGGGGTAGGTTCAGGCACACGGTGCAGATCACTTGGGAGAACTACTCAAATATACAGTCATTCACCCCTCTCCCTAGAGTGGGTATTGCTCACCCGGATAGGCCCCTCTCACCTGGCCTAGCAGCCGGTATGATGCACGAACAATATCAGGACCAGTCTCTTTCCACAGATTGGCGATGCACAGAATTGGATAATCCGGGATCCTCTGCCACAGGACTCAACACCCGAACTTCCAACCAAACAATCAAGAGCCTTTAAGCCGACCCGGCAGACTGTAAGGTGAACTTTAGTTGCGGTGCATCCTCCAATAGATTTACCAGGCCCTCCTCAAGACACCAGCTTTCCACTTGGTATTTTCCAGGACAGGTCCTCCCCTATTTTCCTCCAATGAGTGGCTTCCTCCCTCAGGACGGACAGCACAAGATCACCTTCGAGGTGCAGACCCAGTCAGCATAACTGGGCCTACTGGTTGGAGTTGCGGCCTCGGACCAGCATGGTTCAGAGGACAGAAAAAATCACACAATACACCTCTCACGCCAGGAGGGCCGTGAGGGGACGAAGGACCCCCTAAGATGGCGTCTGTCCCTTAAGTACCCTTCCCCAGCATGCTCAGCGGGTAGACCACGCCCACTGAACTGTTCCCGGGGGAAGGTACCCAATACACTCTGGCCTGTCAGCCTTCCACACTGGCCCGGAGTGGTAACGCCACCTACAGGCAAACAGTGGGAAGTCTGTCCAACACAGCCATAGCTGGAACAGAGGTTAATTTAACATTAATCCTGTACATCTGAGCCTAACTATTGGCTCAGATACCCTCTAAATTGAACATAGCGCCCCAGTCATTGGTAGCAGGGCGCTACACACACAAGAACTTACAATGTTTTTTTTTTTACACCAAGATTTAAATCTGCCATGGAAGTATGAAATTGATGGTACAGAAGGTAGAGAAAAAAGTTACGCAGATAGGTTTCAGGAAGTATGATTCTACTGCCCTCCTACAACCCCCGTTAGATGATCTTTAAAATCTGGATGCAGGAAATTACTTAAAACTCTCTAACATTTGCAGTGTTTACTTAATAGCATTAGCAGCTCATTGACTCATTGGGGTTGATTTACTAAAACTGGAGAGTGCAAAATCCAGAGCAGCTCTGCATAAAAACCAATCAGCTTCCAGCATTTTTGGTCAAAGCTTAAAGGCTCATTTATACTTGCTTCAACTTTAACACACATTAAAGCGCTATGGCTTCAACATGCTATTTTTATGTGTGGTGCTTCAAGAATGCTTTGTGGTGCTTTTTTGAAGCTTTATTGAAGCTTGGCAGATGCCCTGCGAGTGTTTTGATACCTCATACATGCAATACCTCCAAAGCAAAGCTGAATAAAAGCCTCTCAAAATCTACAGGTGCAGCAAGCAAGCTTTTTCATAGCAATCAAGTAAAGCAAACACAACATGTGTTCACACGGCCGGTTTGTTGCGGCGTCCAGATTCCTGCAGCAAGAATCTGCAAATTCTTGCTGCAGGAATGTCCAGGTATTAGGATTAGCATCGGCCGCTTAGCCCATTTAAATTATGGCGGTCTGGCAGGCTGAATGTACCGATCGTTCAACTTGGGTACAACCAGAATTCCAGATTTTACTAGCAATTATCGCTAGCGGCTGGTATAGCCAATAGAAATAATCACTGTCTCAATGTCTCGGCAGGAGGGATTCCCGCATCAACACTGTCTGTGTTGATGGGGGAATCAAACTAATTTTTCTCCTGCATGAAAGAAATTTTCACTGTGTATGGCCTGCCTAAGTCAGTAAGTAACTTTGATCATCCAATCATGTACAAGCAAAAATCCTATCTTGTACATATTCCTTGCACATATGTCTGTTCCCTGCTGAAATGGCCCAATTAAAAATTCACTTTGCAAAGGAAATTTGCTTTGAAAGTTAATATCCTTCTTTACTAAATCAACCCCACCGTGTAGTACTTGATAAATAATAAATAATATTTATTATTATTATTACTTTGTTACTTCTGTTGTAGTTCACAATTGTGTAAATGTACTTTGCAATTCTATTCTAGGGCACAATAGATTGAGATAGTAGACCAAATAGTGTTTATCTGGAAGTGTAACAGAAAGCAGGTCAGTGCTGAGACTTGGGCTTGTTGACATAGTGATGGATTGTGTAGCACTAAGTGTGTGATAAATTTAGTTCTGGTTGTGGTACGTGAACCATTTATTTGTGTAAACTGAAATGTTTTCATGTACCCTGAGAACCAAGCATAGCGCCGCATTCTTCCAACATACGCCTGCAACAACCGAGCTATACATGAAGCAGCTAGGAAACGCATCATACCCCGGACCACATGCCTATATCTAGACCTGAGTAAATATTAAACTTGAAATAACATGGGTGGCTGCGCTGGCAGTCAAACATTTGTGACCCATTTCTGGGATTGTGGATTAGAATGTTAAGGTTACTCAGTGACTCCTTTCATAGTGCCTAGTTAATTTAGGGCATAATTATTTACAGTCTGTGCCGTGCATAGCTGGCACTCCATCCAAAGCAAAGAATGTGGCTGCTGGAAGATCTATTACCAATAGCATATCACTGCAACTGCTTGTGCCCACAGGGAGAACAATTTAAAAATTAGAAAAAAAATTACTGTTTAGAGTGGGCACTGAAATCTAAATATTGTGTCCCAGCCTTGTATTTACATTACTAAATTTAGCTGCCTCTGTGAATGGCATGTTATGTTCAGATTTAGCATTGGCCTGAGATTAAAAGATATACTTTATCAACTGCAGTATTAATGAGTTTAGGTCACCCTATACCAAAATGACTTTTTTAAAGAACAAGTCCAGGCAATTCTCAATGTGAAATGTACAACTCTTTGAAAATGACCTAACAAGTCTAAAACAAAGTAGAGCTGATAGTACCAGTATGCATTAGAATACATCCATACTATGGATATAACAGCAAAACTGGCATTTAGCCCTGGTCCACACTGGTGTGTTTTGACATGCGATTTGACATGTCAAATCGGCGGCATTTGCCAGCAACTGCCGGAAATGGCACCGTCCTAATCAGTGCGACGCCGCATCTGCGGCACTGCACCGATTTCAAAAAGTAGTTTCTGTACTACTTTTTGCGATTTCTTTGGGATAAATTTAGTTCACAATGCAAAATTTCTTAAAATAACCCAAATCAGTGTATATTATTTAGTCTGTGTGAAAGTTATAGAATCTACAAACTATGGTACAGTATTTCACAAAAGAGAGTACACCCCTCACATTTTTGTAAATATTTTATTATATATATATGTAGCGGGGTGTTCAATTTAAGGGTAGTGTCTGAGTGGTAACCAGGCTCAGACACATTAAATTGATAGGATTCATGGACCATTTTTGTTCTCAGGGGTTAATGCTGGTGATGTGTTCCCTGTGGCCGGTGGGTAGCGCTGCCATTCTGGGCCAGGGTTGAACCGCGAGCGCAGTGCTGGAGCGCAGTGCTGTGCCTTTGGTGTCCCCTCTCGGCAGCCGTACAGTGGGGCGGGGAACCTGCTGTGCATGCCGGGAGAGGATATAAAGGGGTAGACATCTTCTGAGAGGGGCCTTCGTCCGTCCACGCCCAGGCACCTTCAGCCTGGGTGTGTGTGTGTGTGGGGTTCGTCATCTACGGGTGCCCTAGGCCCGGAGGCCTTGTTCCAGTTCCACCTCAGGCACCTTTAGCCTGGGGTGAGGTACTACCTCATCGTTCCTGTTCGCCTGGGCATGGAGGCCCAGGAGTTGCAGTGACGGCCTGGAGCCCAGCAGCCTTCGGCTGGGGTCCGCAAGGGATCGAGGAGTCCAGGGTGCCGCCTTGCGAGGGGACCCGCACCCTAAGAGAAGGGAGGATCTGTTCCGAAGGACCGGTGCTGTGGACACGGTGAAGGAAGGGGTCTGTTGACTCTCTGGGGGGGGGTGTCTTCTCCCTGAAAGGGGCTATGTCCTAGGAAGGAAATCAGGATTCACCAGGTCAGTGGCAGTGACCACATTCACCAGGTCAGTGGCAGTGACCACATTCACCAGGTCAGTGGCAGTGACCCTATTCACAAGGTCTGTGGCAGAGACCAACCTCAAGGTCTGTGGCAGAGACCAACCTCAAGGTCTGTGGCAGAGACCAACTTCATGGTCTGTGGCAGAGACCGTGCGCCAAAACTGTTTGAGAATCTGAACAGTCTTAAGAGCTTGAGCTACGTTTGTGCCTGGACCTCCTCTACACCTTAAAGCTGTCCTGTGTCTTTGCTCCAACCTTTCATCTATCCAAGAGAATATGTGTTGTGCAACCGGAAAATAAATATTGAGTTGGACTTTCAGCTGGTGTGGACAATTACGTTACTGGGGAAGTCAAGGACTTGCATCTACACACTGTAGAGGTGAGAATCATTCTCAGGAAGACTTTATGCTACGGCTGCAGACAAGGCCCAAAATTAACACCGCCTAACCTCTTAACACAGGAGGGTACGGGCTTGTGGTGCGGTGTGCCCCTTTCTCCTGAGAGGAGCCAAAGCAAGACAAGGAGAAGGGGGTGTGTGTGCGCTACATATATATCTTGTGAAAAAAAAAATTATTATATCTTTTCATGTGACAACACTGAAGAAATTACACTTTTCTACAATGTGAAGTAGTGAGTGTACAGCTTAAATAACAGTGTAAATTTGCTGTCCCTTCAAAATAACTCAACACACAGCCATTAATGTCTAAACCGCTGGCAACAAAAGTGGGTACACCCCTAAGGGAAAATGTCCAAATTGGGACCAAAGTGTCAATATTTTGTGTGGCCACCATATTTTTCCAGCACTGCCTCTTGGGCATGGAGTTCACCAGAGCTTCACAGGTTGTCCCTTGAGTCCTCTTCCACTCCTCCATGACGACATCACAGAGCTGGTGGATGTTAGAGACCTTGCGCTCCTCCACCTTCCATTTGAGGATGCCCCACAGATGCTCAATAGGGTTTAGGTCTGGAGACATGCTTGGCCAGTCCATCACCCTTACCCTCAGCTTCTTTAGCAAGGCAGTGGTCGTCTTGGAGGTTTGTTTGGAATCGTTATCATGATGGAATACTGCCCTGTGGCCCAGTCTCTGAAGGGAGGGGATCATGCTATGCTTCAGTATGTCACAGTACATGTTGGCATTCATGGTTCCCTCAATGAACTGTAGCTCCCCAGTGCCAGCAGCACTCATGCAGCCCCAGACCATGACACTTTTGTTTTCATTAACCTGCAAAACAAGAATCCCCAGCCAATAGCTGGATGGGCCCGGAAGGGCACACATCAGGGGTTGTTAGGATGCGAGCAGTCACCAGATTCCTAACAGCTAGCAGGAGTAGGAAGCGATCACATTTAGTAACGGTAATATTTCACCTGCTAAATGTTTCACTTATCAGTGCAGCCGGAGGTTTTGGGCTTAATTTGGATATTTTCACTTAGGGGTGTACTCACTTTTGTTGCCAGCGGTTTAGACAATAATGGCTGTGTGTTGAGTTATTTTGAGGGGACAGCAAATTTACACTGTTATACAAGCTGTTCACTCACTACTTTACATTGTAGCAAAGTGTCATTTCAGGTTGTCACCTGAAAAGATATAATAAAATATTTACAAAAATGTGAGGGGTGTACTCACTTTTGTGAGATACTGTATATATATTTTTTTTTTTTATTTATTTTTTTAACATACTGTCATCAGAGCAGTACAGTGCCATAAAGATGCTGTACTGCTTTGAGGGTTGATCATGATTTTTTTTACACAATCATTTCTTATTACGTGATGATCACTGCATATGCAATCATTTTTACTTTGTAAATTGCATTGCAGTTCACAATAGTACACAATAATGACTATGAATGAAAGGCATCATGTACAACTGACATGTGCTTGCTGTTATTGGTCACAGCAATCACATGGTACCAGGGCCGGAAATATGATCACAGATTGTACCACTGCACAGCCCCTAGGGGAGGACATCTCATAAAGTTCATCCGGGATAACAGTGCTCCCGCCCGTATTATTATAATAGACTTGGTGGGAGATGGTTAAACTGACGGTAAATGACAGCTCCTGTTTGCTTTGTTCTGTTTGTAAACAAATGGCCAGGGATTCCCTTCATCTATACAATACCCTTAGGCCCGGTTCACACAGGGGCGGCACGACTTCAGGGGCGACCTCGGCGGCGCGATCTCAAGACGACTTGAGACACACACCGAGGCGATTTGCATAATGACTTCTGTATAGAAGTCAATGCAAGTCGCCCTGCGTCGCCCCCAAAAGTAGTACAGGAACCTTTTTCTAAGTCGGAGCGACTCAGGTCGCTCCTATTAGAACGGTTCCATAGCACAGACCGGGACGCGACTCCTCAGGCGACCGAGTCGCCTGAGGAGTCGCCCCTATGTGAACCAGGCCTAAGGCCCCTTTCACACTGAGGAGTTTTTCAGGCGTTTTAGCGCTAAAAATTGCACCTAAATACCGCCTGAAAAACTTCTGCCCTGCAGTCCCAGTGTGAAAGCCCGAGGGCTTTCACACTGAGGCGGTACGCTAGCAGGACCGCTCCAAAAGTCCTGCTAGCCGCATCTTTTGAGCGGTGAAGGAGCGGTATGTATACCGCTCCTTTACCGCTCCTGCCCATTGAAATCAATGGGACAGCGTGGCCATACCGCCGGCAATGCGCCTCTGCTGAGGCGCATTGCTGGCAGTATTAACCCTTTTTCGGCCTCTAGCGGGGGTTAAAACCACTCCGCTAGTGGCCGAATATCGCAGAAAAAACTAGCTATACCGCCAGCGCACCTCCCGCGCCCAGTGTGAAAGGGGTCTTATTCTAGATGAGGGTCTGGTATAGATGTGAATGGGAGACCCCACACAAAAAAAAAGACATTATGTGGAGTTTCCCCAAAAAATGCAAAATAGACCCTTATCCTTGATGAGGATGGATTTCAAGGGGGACACCACGCAAAAGAAACAAAAAAAAAAGAAGAAGGATGGGGTCCCCCTAATTCTCCAGAGCAGACCACTCAGAGGACATGTGGCCTGGTGCTGTTCAGGAGAGGGAGTTGCATGCTCGTCCTCATCTTTTCTAGCTTGCCTGGCTGCATGCTTAGATAGCGGTTTGGTGTGCATTTGGTGGGGGACCCCACACTTTTGTACTTGTTTTCGTGTGGGGTTCCCCTTTCATATCTAAACCAGAGCAAGGGCAGATTCCATGCCATTTTTTTTTTCATGGAGTCCCACCTAAAACTGAAATGGATTTTTTGTGGGGCCCACATTATTTTATATGTATTGTTTTACACTATCCCTTCCCCTTTGTTTACATTAACCTGCAAAACAAGAATCCCCGGCCGATAGCTGGATGGGCCCAGAAGGGCACACATCAGGGGTTGTTAGGATGCCAGCAGCCACCAGCTCCCTAACAGCCAGCAGGAGTAGGAAGCTATTATATTTAGCAATGGTAATAATACCCCTTACCCCTGCTACGTAAATGTTTCACTATCAGCTGCAGCCGGAGGTTCAGCTCGGCCGAATACTCATTTATTTTGGCTGTTCACCAAACTTCCAAATAAGCAAAATTTGTTTTGAATGTGGGTTTGGAACAAATCGGGAGGTCTTCGATGTTTCTGCTTTTTCAGAAATCATATTTTTTTTTTTTTTTTTTTTAGAAAGCTCTAACTCCTAAGTAAAATATTGTATTTCACACATACAGTATATCTTTGGACTTCCAGCTGTTAATGACAAAAAGTATGCTTTTGGTCACACAGCTTTGGTGTTTTGTTAATCACATTTTCAGTCTCTGAATCATGTTACCACTAAATAAAGAGAAAAGAAAAAAGTGTGTGCATTTGTATGTTACTAAAAAAAAATATAGGGCTGAATAAAGCATGCATTCATCTTTTAACTTCTTTTAACTTCTAAGTCGCTATGAAAAATATTTTGTAATCGTGTATGCAGTGATTGAATGCCTGACTTTTGTTCTCTATCTTCATAACACACTCACAGATTAAAAAGAAAAATTCTATACTTGTGTAGTTGACTAACAAACATGGACACTTGCTTTTTCCAAAGATAAAACATACCTACCTATTTATCTTTGTTAGATTTTTCTTTTTTTTTTTTTTTTTATAATTGTAAGTAGGACAGCTAAGTACACACATACTGCTAATTTTTATGATTACTTTTAATTCAAAATATGTGCATTCCAAAAAGTGTTAAAGTGTCTTACTTTTTTATAGATTCAAACAGTTACCCATGTATACATGTACACTGTATTTTAACATAATAATTCCATCTTAAATGTTTATGTGGGAGTGAAGACACAGCAAACCTGGCACAAGATAACTCACACTCTTGTACTTTACTTATGCTAAAATAAACGCTAAAATTATTTGTCTTTTAATGGAATTTTTTTGGGGAGATGCAATTAAAGTGAAGTGTGCCTCAGACCATTCTTTTTTTGATAGGGAGGGCATTTATATAAAACCAAGAGCAATTGATAAAAGTCATAGGTGTGAGCAGCCTATTGTATTAGGATGTGTACCCCAAAGCTTAAACACACATGCCTTTCTCTGTAGCCTCAGTTGCACTGGACAGTGAATGAATGGAAAGTGTTCTGTGCTGAGCAACTTCCTGATCATTCACAAACTGAAGCATAGTAAATACAGTTTACTATGCTTCAGTTATGAATGAACACAGTAAGTGAGTGTATTTAAAAAAGAAAGGAACCAGTAAAATATATATTTACTAGGCCTTTTTATTGTTCTCCATTCTGAAACATCCCCAACAGCAGCCGGGGGGAGAGGAGAGGAGGGAAGCCAGCAGCACTTCAGGGGGAGGCACAACACAGGGGGAAGCCTGGCTAGGAGGGGCAATCCGCACTGCACATGGTGATTAGGGTGTGCCCAGGCACACCCCCTGTGCACGACTATGGTAAACGTATTTCTAGTGTAAGAACATATATGAATTCTGCAACTGATGTAGCAAAGCAGCGAAGCACTTGTGATGTATAATCAACAATATACTGTATATATTTATTATATAATGTGTATATATTTTAAATTACCTGTAACTAAAAAATGTTTGCCCATAATAGCTACTGAATAACAATAATAATATTAACAGAACAATTCAACATGTCATAATGTATCACAAGAACGCAAATAATAATATATGACAAGGGATCCATTCAGAAATATCACATTGCTGAGTCCAACTGGATTTCTCAATTTTCTCCACTGAAGACACTAAAGCCCTTACTATCATTTTTTTTTTCCATTCAACCCAGCAGACTGAATGAAAAAATAACTGAGGAACTCGGGAGGAGGTCACTGTACTAACAATGTGTTTTTAGTACAGCAATGGAAAGATACAAAAGGGGAAGCACTCACATTGCCACATCCATAAATTTTGGAGGGGAAACAAGAAAAACGGTGCTCAAAGAGTCACCATTAGGCCGGACTTTAGAGGCATAGAAAACAATGTGGAGGTTTAGAAAAAATAACAATTTATTGAAAAAAGTACATGGTATAATTGAAAATGTTCACAAATTATAAAAAGTGTCAGACTGTCTCCCAGGGGCATACCTGCACGTCATATCACTGATATTCTTCCTTTTTGGATATGTACTTTTTTCAATAAATTTTTATTTTTTCTAAACCTCCACATTGTTTTCTATGCCTCTAAAGTCCAGCCTAATGGTGACTCTTTGAACACCGATTTTCTTGTTTCCCCTTTAGTACAGCAATCTCCTTGCTGTGCTATTGTGTTCTGACAGGGGGACAACCCCCCAGCCAGAACACACTGGTCAGCGTGATTGGATGCTGATTGGCAGATTTTTTCTGGCATGCCTGTTCGACAGAAGCCGGACGTTCATGCGGCTTCTGTCGAACAGGCTGCTGTACACACGGGCAGAATGCCGGTTTCTGTTGAAACGGCCCGTGTGTACTCAACTTAAAGTGGTTGTAAAGGCTTTATATCTTATGGCATTCTATGCATTAAGATACAAACCCTTCTGTGTGCAGTGCCCCCCCTCAGCACCCCTAATACTTACCTGTGCCCATCTCTATCCAGCGATGTCCACGAGTGCCTTGGCCGTGCAGGACTCTCTCTCCTTATTGGCTAAGACACAGCAGCGGCACCATTGGCTCCTGCTGCTGTCAATCAAACTCAGTTAGGTGATGAGGAGAGAGATGGGACGGGTGCCAAAACTGTCACTAAAGGAAATAAATAAATAAATAAATAGATGCATGTGTTAAATAAGTAGTGGTCCAGGCATGCAATATTGAAGGAATGTAAAAATATAATAGCCAATTTGGAGTAGTCTCTACCTTTTAGGATCAGTAGATGCAGACATGCAAACTGTATGTCCATAACAGACATTCATGGACAGATGCAAAAATTATGGATTTTACAAACTGTTTGTAAATTTACTGACAGTTGGCAACCTTGATCAGCAGTAATGCATAGAAACCAAAATATGGATAAAAATACAGAAATACTATATTTAGTGAAATACATTAATTTTCTCCTGTCATTTCGCCAGATTTTCAGAGAATTATTTCTGCATATACGTCATTTGCTGCATAAACCTCCCAATCACCCCAAACATAATACAATGTAGATGCATATCACAATGGTTTCCAAACTGTGGCAATGGGGCCGGATGTGGCCCTTTGCTTGCCTGGGGCACCATTTCTCCCACTGATATGAAACACTATTCTGCCAACTGACACCAAGGATGGGACACCATTTCTCCCACTGACAGCCACAATGGGGCACATTCCTTCTAATGATGCCATCGATGGGGCACTATTCCTCCCACTAATACCAAATATGGAGATGTTTACGCCCACTGTTGCCAGGAAAATTTTCACTGCTGCTGGTCACAGTCCGGCCCCCCCTAAAGTCTGATAGACAAAAAACTGGCCCCTTGCTTAGAAATTTTGGAGACCCCTGGTCTAACCCCTTGTTAGAACATACTGTATGTAGTGGGAGTACTGTAACTTTTAACATATATCCTTGGTGAAAATATTTGCAAGACAGAATTGGATTAGGAATATTCTTACGAAGGTGTTGCACTTAAGCTTTGAGGAGAGGGGTGTCATCAATTTGAAGGTTTGGCAGATGGATACTAGAACACGACTTTGAACAACATCAGAGAATGACAATGGCTATTTTCTAGCAAGACAGAACAGACATGTCCAAAGATATAGCAATGAATTTGCCAAATATCACACCAAAAATGACTTTGACCTCCAGAAGATTTACCCCTCTTCATGACCAGACCATTTTTTTGCAATGCAGCACTACGTTACTTTAATTGACAATTGCGCTGTCATGCAATGCTGTACCTAAATGAAATTTGAGTAATTATTTTACTCACAAATAGAGCTTTCTTTTGGTGGTATTTGATCACCACTGGGTTTTTTATTTTGTTGCACTATAAACAGAAAAAGACCAACAATTTTTTACTTTCTGCTATAAAACATATCCAATAAAATAAAAAAATAAAAAAATGAATTTCTTCATAAATTTAGGCCAATATGGATTCTGCTACCGGTAACAAAAATCCAAATAAGCGTATATTGATTGGTTTGCGCAAAAGTTATAGTATGTACAAAGCATCGGATATATACTGGAATTTTTATTCTTTTTTTTTTATTTCTTTTATACTAGTAATGGCAGTAATCAGTGATATATAGCGGGACTGCGATATTGCAGAGGACAGTCTGACACTAACTGCCACCTTTGATACTTTGCACGAACCAGTGACACTAATACAGTGATCAGTGATAAAAATATGCACTGTCACTGTACTAATGACTGGCTGGAAAGTTGTTAAACCTCTAGGGCGATCAAAGGGTTAAATGTGTGCCTAACCAATGTTTATGAGTACTATGTGTGCTTTTTTTACTAAGAGACGTGATGGATTTTACTCCCTGCTTTGCAGGGAAAGAAAATCCATCATATCCCTGCCGACAAAACAGAGATCTGCTTTGTTTACATAGGATCAGCGGGTGCTGGCGGACATCCACTGACCAGCACCCGCTGATCGGCTTGTGCTGTGTCTGATTCCAGCACAGCCGGGGCACTGGTGGCGTACAACGACCCCATGTACTAGATAAGTTATGCAGTCGACAAGCGGTTAAAGTGTAACTAAAGCCAAAACTTTTTTTTTTTTTTTTTGGATAGAGTAAGGGAGGGTTAGAACCCCCATAATTTTTCTTTTTTTTTTTTGCCATTCCTAGCGTTCTGATGTCTTTCTCTTTCACTTTCAATGATAAGGAAAAACAGTAGAAATAGAGAGTGTGAATCTTTCTAACAGGGGCACAAACAGCAGTAAAACGTGTTAGGTGTTCCAATCCCCTCTCTATTCATCCTATTGGTATCATGTGATAAATATCACAAATTTCGATGAAATAATGCATGCCTTATTTTGCAAGTGTTTTTTGATGAATTGCATTTTTTTTTTTTTTTAAATGCTATGAGGTAATTTGCTACTGATCTTAAAGCGGTAGATACCATTTTGTGAATGGAAACCACTGTAACAGTAAGAGAGGAAATATCTCCAAGGGAGCCCTGGATAGCAGTAAAAACCCTACACAGTCTCTATCCTTCCTCACACTAGCCAAAAAAAAGTTGTGTACACCTTATTGTTTTTTTTTTTAAATGATGAGGAAGGTGAAAGGCTGCAGGATGGTAGAGAATATAAATGAATGAATTTAGAGTTTTCTTTTCCCTAGAAATTTGTCAAAATGTCACCATTTTGGCAATTTGCATAGAAGTCTTTGTTGAATTGGGTGGTTTTTAAGAGTGAAATGTGTTTTAAATGGCTCCTAAGGGAAATGGATGCTCCTTTCTAATTACCGTATACTGGATTTGTAGCAGTGCCAGAAAGAGCCCCTCAGTAGTCTTATTATCTTACTTTTTTCCGCAAAGAAAAAACAACCAAAAAAGTGAAAAAAAACAACAAAGAAGAAAGAAAAAGCAAATATATAGAACCCTAAATGAAAGAAAAAAACTCCCACATATACACATAAACATGCATTCTCCAAATAAAGAATAAAAAGTAGATTTTTTTTTACAAGCAAATTGTAAATCACCTAAGCAGCTCAATGAGCAAAACAAGGGAAATTTCACCATTTATTTTTTCACTTTTTAAAAAACAAAAGAGAAAAGGCAGCTTTCAAATAAACATACATGTACAGTGAAGAAAGAGTAGAATGTATACAAAGACTCCAGTGGCAGTGAAATACAGAAACATTCAAAAAATGCCAGGGAGTCAAAGAGAAGGCCAATACCGGCCGGCAAGGTGCAAGGGGACATTCTAAGTATCATCCAGGACATGAACCAGAATTACCAGGGTGAACATGGGAAGTCATCCCTTAGAGCCAGTGCCCCAGTATTGTACAATGCATTTCCATACAATTTTTCAGATACAGTGTAAAGCCGTGTACACACGATAGGTTTAACCGATGAAAACAGTCCGATGGACTTTTTTCATCGGACAAACTGATCGTGTGTGGGCCCCATCGGTCTTTTTTCCATCAGTGTTTAAAAATAGAACATGTTTTAAATTTATCCGATGGTTAAAAAACCGATAGCAAATTACTATCGTCTGTGGGGAAGTCCATCGGTTAAAAAACCCACGCATGCTCAAAATCAAGTCGACGCATGCTCAGAAGCATTGAACTTCATTTTTCTCAGCTCAACTGAGTGTTTTACGTCACGGCGTTTGGAACGGTCGGTTTTTTAACTGATGGTGTGTAGGCAAGACTGATGAAAGTCAGCTTTATCGGTTTTCCGATGGAAAAATCCATTGGTTAAAAAATCATAGAAAATCCGATCGTGTGTACAGGGCTTAAGTTTCGTAAGAGCTATATACAAAACTGAGAACTGCCCAGGTTTTCCAGGTAAGTAGAAAAAACAGAGTGAAGAAGCAGAAAGAAAAGATAGAGAGAAGGAGGGGGGGGGGAAATAGGGGGGGAGGAGGGAGTGGGGGTGATGGGGAGGAGGGAGGGTGGAGGTTACCCTTTCATTTTTTCTGTCAATATCCTTTGTTTAAATCCTCAAATCACAAGGTTGAAATGATATAAAATAAAATAAATGTCCGGTCAGTGATAAAATACCAACAAGAAGGCCCTATGCACACTGGGCGTTTCCCCAACTTTTCTAAATGCCTATCTCACTGCAGGAGTTTAGGTGCGTTTAGACACATCAAACACTTGGGTAATCATTTATTTAATTGGTCAGAGTATTATTTATCTGGTCTGAAGCACCTAGCGATAACATTCATTTAGATGTGCTTATATGCATTGAGGCGCGTCTGGGCCTTTTTTTTTATTTATTTTTTATAAATGCTCCTCTCTTAGATTTCCTGGCTCCTTCCTGATTAGTGTTGAGCGAACCCGAACTGTAAAGTTCGGGTCCGTACCGAACTTTAGCTTTTTCCCGAACCCGGACTTTGCACAAAAGTCCGGGTTCAGGTTCGGCAATCTAATTACGCATTTAGAAATGCTTCAGGGGCCA
This sequence comes from Rana muscosa, assembly GCA_029206835.1. Lineage (NCBI taxonomy): Eukaryota > Metazoa > Chordata > Amphibia > Anura > Ranidae > Rana > Rana muscosa. The sequence goes on from CM055123.1 coordinate 169,874,668, forward strand.
GCCAATCACCTTTTGATTAGCTGGTGTGCCCTTAGAGGCCATCATAGCCATGCCTACTAATGGCATGGCTGTGATTGGTCAGTGCAACATGTGACCCAGCTTCTATATAAGCTAGAGCAGGGGTATTGAATTACAATTCACTGAGGTCCGGTCAGTAAAATTTTCTTATAGCAGAGGTCCGAATATCATTTTGGTTCCCTGTCATGCATTTTCGCATGCGCCAAACGACATGTTGCTGCAGCACAATGTGGCTTGGTGCGGCGCAATTTTATTTTTAAAAAAAAGGTCAAGGACTTCTTTCTCTCGGTTTTCATGTGGGTAGTGCAGCCCATTAAAATAGGCTGATCCACCCACGACGTGTGCACCTAATGCACATGCACAGATCTTAATCCATTCTTATATCAGCTTCCTTAGTCCCCAGTGCACATCACAGTCCCCTCCCCCTTCACATCAAGATCCCCTCTTGATGAGTGTCCTCAGCTCCCCCTTTACATCATCCCCCTCCACTCCTTCCACAGTAGTGTCCTCACACTTCCTTAACATCAACCCCCATTAACAGTACTGTCCTCTGCCTCTATTAACAACATAACCCCACATTACTCTCCTCAGTCCCCCCTCCACACCCCTGTCCTCAGTCCCCCAAATCACAGTCCTCAGCCCCCCCCCCACATTACATTTCTCCCCTCTCCACTTTAATATCCTCAGCCCCCCCCCCCACATTACAGTCCTCAGTCCCCTCACATTACAGTCCTCAGCTCCCCCACACTCCAGTCCTCAGCTCCCCCACACTCCAGTCCTCAGCTCCCCCACACTCCAGTCCTCAGTCCCCCCACATTACAGTCTTCAATCCCCCCACATTACAGTGCTCAGCTCCCCCACACTCCAGTCCTCAGCTCCCCCACATTACAGTCCTCAGTCCCTTCACATTACAGTGCTCAGCTCCCCCACATTACAGTCCTCAGTCCCTTCACATTACAGTCCTCAGTCCCTTCACATTACAGTCCTCAGTCCCTTCACATTACAGTGCTCAGTCCCTTCACATTACAGTGCTCAGCTCCCCCACATTACAGTCCTCAGTCCCCCCCCACACTCCAGTCCTCAGTCCCCCCCCCACACTCCAGTCCCCAGTCCCCCCCCACACTCCAGTCCTCAGTCCCCCCCCACACTCCAGTCCTCAGCTCCCCCCACATTACAGTCCTCAATCCCCCCCACACTACAGTCCTCAGCTCCCCCCACATTACAGTCCTCAGCTCCCCCCACATTACAGTCCTCAGCTCCCCCCACATTACAGTCCTCAGCTCTCCCCACATTACAGTCCTCAGCTCTCCCCACATTACAGTCCTGAGCTCCCCCCACATTACAGTCCTCAGTCCCTTCACATTACAGTCCTCAGTCCCTTCACATTACAGTGCTCAGCTCCCCCACATTACAGTGCTCAGCTCCCCCACATTACAGTCCTCAGTCCCCCCCCCACACTCCAGTCCTCAGTACCCCCCACACTCCAGTCCTCAGTACCCCCCACACTACAGTCCTCAGTCCCCCCACATTACAGTGCTCAGCTCCCCCCACATTACAGTCCTCACCTCCCCCCACATTACAGTCCTCAGCTCCCCCTCTTTGATGTCCTCAGCCCCCCCCATCACTGCAATCCTGAGGCTCAGCATCCTCCCCACACATTCAATTGTTAGCTCTAAACTTCACCCCCCTCACTGTCCTACCTTACACAGGCAGATCGGAGGGAGGCACAGTGTGTCTGGATAGGGGCAGGAGAGGAGTTGCAGGGAGGGAGGCGGGACAGTTCTGGATGGAGGGCCGAGGTAACAAACAGGTGATTGGCTGCTAGGATGAAGGACAGTCCAAGCAGCCAATCGCCTGTTTGATAATCTCGGGCAGCTCCGCCCTCCACCCAGAATTGTTCCGCCTCCCACTGTCGGCTCTGTGAGGATTACAGAGCAACGGCAGGAGGAAGAAAAGGCTCGTACATGGCGGTACCGCGGCGGTCCGAATGGCAGAGTGCCGCGGGCCACATGTGGCCCGCGGTCCGCCATTTAGTGATGCCCGAGCTAGAGGCACACAGCACACACGTCACTCTGCTTCAGAATAGATAGGGAGAGGATCTTGGCTGCTGCTGTTGCTAATAGGGAGAGATTGTAAAATACATGAGGTAGTCCTGATTCTGCAATCTGAGGGAAAAGATAGAGAGATAGTGTAGTGTAGGGCCAGGTTCCTGTTGGTGCTTTCAGGGAGAGAGATTTATTATTAGGGATGAGCTCGGTGTTCGAGTCGAACATACGTTCGACTCGAACATCGGCTGTTCGATCGTTCGACGAAGATCGAACGATTTGGGCCGTTCGCGCCTAATTCGAGTGACGCGAACGGCCCACAATGCACTACGCCATCGCAGTGTCATCCAGGCGCTGTGATTGGCCAAGCATGCACTGTGACCCCGCATGCTTGGCCAATCACAGCGCCGGCAGCGAGGAGAGCAATGATTGGCCACAGGCAGGATGCCTGTGGCCAATTATTGCTGAGGGTGTTTAGTACACGCCCCACACTATAAAAGGCCGCCAGCACGGCGGCCTAGTGTAGTGTGTTCCGGAGCAGGGAAAGAGAAGCATAGGCAGGGACAGTGACATTTTTTTTTCTTGCTTAACCTGGACTCCTTTAGTTTAGGGAAAGAGAAGGATAGGTAGGGAGAGTGTCAGTGTGTTTTACTGTGCTAATCCTTGTTTCTAGGGACAGGGAAGGACAGTGAGGGAAATTCTCCTTGTGCTATACTGTGCTAAAGCATTGATCATCAACCATCTTTAAAAAAACATTTTTTCTAGGGACAGAAAACTATAGGTAGGGAGAGTGTCAGTGTGTTTTACTGTGCTAATCCTTGTTTCTAGGGACAGGGAAGGACAGTGAGGGAAATTCTCCTTGTGCTATACTGTGCTAAAGCATTCCTCATCAACCATCTTTGAAATCCTTGTTTTTTGGACAGTCAGGGAAATTGTCATTGTGCTATTCTGTGCGAAAGCAATCATCCTCAACCATATTTAGAAATCCTTAAGTAAAGGGACAGAGAAGGACACCTGAAGGTAGCCCTTATTGCTTTTTTCCCATCTCCCTGCAGGCCATCCATTAGAATGTCTGGAAGGCAAACAAGGAGAGGCAGACAGTCAGGAGGCAATAAAAGAGGGCAAGCAGGCTCTGTGTCTGGGGGCAACAGTGCTGGTCGTGGACGCGGTGCATTGTCATCAGCACATGGCCATGGGACACGCTTGTCCTTCTTTTCGGCAGCTGGACATGTTGAGCCACATCATGTCGAAGACTTGGTAGAGTGGATGACCAAGCCCTCCTCCTCCTCCTCATCCTCTCTCACCCAGGCTCAGGGTACTGGCAAAGCAGCTGCCAAAGCGTCCTCTTCCCTGGTATCAATGTCAGACTCATCATCAGTCACTCCTTCCCTAGACCCACCATGTCCTCCTCCTGAGGAGTCCCCCGAACTGTTTGAGCACAGTGTTGGGTACATGCTCCAGGAGGATGCCCAGCGTTTCGAAGGGTCTGATGATGAAACCCAGCTACAGGAAGGCAGTAGCGTGAGAGCAGACAGAGGGGATGCTCAAGAAGGACACCAATCTGGCAGTCATGTTCCAGCAGCTGCAGCATACTGCCAGATTGGCTCCAGTGATGAGGAGGGAGGGGATGATGAGGTCACTGACTCCACGTGGGTGCCTAATAGGAGAGAGGAGGATGAGGAGGAGGCACATCTCCAACGAGGCAGGATGCCCTTTGGTGGCCAGCGTAAGGGCAGTACACCGACGGAATCACACCGCAGAGCTCCGCCTGTGCAGGGCGCTGCCTCTGCCCGTCATTCAAAAAGTTCTTTGGTGTGGGCCTTTTTTGAGGCTAGTGCATCAGATCGCACAGCTGCTGTTTGCAACATATGTCTCAAGCGTATATCGCGTGGCCAAAACATCAGCCGCTTGGGTACCACATGCCTGACCAGACATATGTTGACCTGCCATGCAGCTCGTTGGCAAGCCTACCTCAAAGACCCACACCAAAGAACAAAGCGGACCTCTCCTTGCACCGCATCAGCTGGGATCTCCAACCCCACTATAACTTCAGTCCTCTCTGAAACATGCACTGAGAGGAATGAAGGTGTAGAATTAGGTGTGTCACAGCCAAGTACTTGCGGCCACTCTGCTAGCAGTACACCGACGTCCGATTCTAGCAGGCAAATTTCCCTGCCCCAGCTGCTGGACCGTCGAAAGAAGTTCACTCCCAGCCATCCACATGCCCAGCGGTTGAATGCTAGCTTGGCTAAATTGCTAGCGCTTCAACTGCTGCCTTTTCAGTTGGTAGACTCGGCCCCCTTCCGTGAGTTTGTGCAATGTGCGGTTCCTCAGTGGCAGGTTCCCAAACGCCACTTTTTCTCACGGAAGGCTATTCCGGCTCTCTACCGGCATGTGGAAGGCAATGTCTTGGCCTCGCTGGACAGGGCGGTCAGCGGTAAGGTGCATATTACCGCTGACTCATGGTCCAGCAGGCATGGACAGGGACGTTACCTTTCTTTCACGGCCCATTGGGTCACTCTTTTGGCAGCTGGGAAGGATGCAGGACAAGGTGCAGTAGTGTTGGAGGTTGTTCCACCGCCACGCCTCCAAAATGCTACTACTGGTTGTGACACACCTCTCTCCTCCACCCCCTCCTCTTCTTCTTCCTCCATGGCCTCTTCCTGTGCTTTGTCCTCTGAACCAGCGGTGCTCCGTAGCCGTTCAAGGGGCTACGCAAGTACGCAGGCAAAAAGATGCCATGCCGTGCTTGCGCTGGTGTGTTTGGGGGACAGAAGCCACACTGGGGCAGAGGTCCTGTCTGCTCTGCAGGGCCAGGCCGAGAGGTGGTTGACGCCACGCCAGCTTAAGCCAGGAATGGTGGTTTGCGACAATGGCACCAACCTCCTCTCCGCCCTCCGACAGGGACAACTGACCCATGTGCCCTGTGTGGCTCACGTCCTTAACCTGGTGGTGCAGCGGTTCTTGGGCAGGTACCCGGGCTTACAGGATGTCCTGAGGCAGGCCAGGAAAGTCTGTGTGCATTTCCGCAGATCTTATAATGCCAGTGCTCGCCTGGCTGAGCTGCAAAAGGAGTTGAACCTGCCCAAGAACCGCCTTATATGTGACATGCCCACCAGGTGGAACTCAACGTTGGCCATGCTGCAGCGGCTGCACACGCAACAGAGGGCCATCAATGAGTACCTGTGCGACTACGGCACCAGGACAGGGTCAGGGGAGCTTGGTTTTTTTTCTCCACACCAGTGGGGCATGATCAGGGATGCATGCACTGTCCTGGCACCATTTGAGGAGGCCACGAGGATGGTGAGCAGTGACAGTGCATGCATCAGTGACACTGTACCTCTTGTCCACCTGTTGGAGCACACGCTGCGTGGAATAATGGACAGGGCACTTGAGGCAGAACAGAGGCAGGAAGAGGAGGACTTCCTTGCCTCTCAAGGCCCCCTTTACCCAGACAGTGTTCCTTCTGTCCCACCCATCGCACAGGAAGAGGAGGAGGAGGAGGAGGAGGAGGATTGTGTCAGCATGGAGGTGGAGGCTGGCACTCAGCATCATCAGCAGCAGTCTTTTAGGGATGATTTACAGTCCCAAGAAACCAGTGGACTTGTACGTGGCTGGGAGGAGGTGGCTGCGGATCATGTCGTCCTTAGTGACCCAGAGGACTCCGGACCGAATGCCTCAGCAAACCTACGCTGCATGGCCTCCCTGATCCTGCAAAGTCTGCGGAAGGATCCTCGTATTCTTCGGATCAAGGAGAGGGACCATTACTGGCTGGCCACTCTCCTTGATCCACGGTACAAGGGTAAGGTTGCGGACCTTATGTTACCGTCGCAGAGGGAGCAGAGGATGAGACAACTCCGGGAGGCCTTGCAGAAAGGTCTGTGCAACGCGTTCCCAGAGACTGGGAGGTTACAAACTCCTGGTTCTGGACAACGAGTTGCTGAGGCTTCGGCCAGTCAAAGAAGGAGCGGTGGGGAAGGTGGCCGTCTGACCGATGCGTTCAGACAATTCTTTAGTCCGCAGCCCCAAAGTATGATTGGTTCCAGCAACCATCGCCAGCGTCTGATAAACATGGTGCAGGAATATCTAGGGGCAAGGTCAGACTTGGACACCTTCCCCACCGAAAATCCTCTGGCTTACTGGGTCTTGAGGATGGATCACTGGCCAGAGCTTGCACAGTATGCAATTGAGCTACTGGCCTGTCCTGCATCCAGCGTTCTTTCGGAACGCACATTCAGTGCTGCTGGAGGATTTGTCACGGATCACAGGGTGCGCCTGTCCACCGACTCGGTTGATCGACTGACTTTCATCAAGATGAACCAGTCTTGGATCACCACCAGCTACCACACACCTGATGCTGATATAACAGACTAATTGATTTTAACATGTCACATCCCTTCAAGACTGATGCTGATGCTGAGTGCCTGTGCTGTTATGTTGACTGGCTATCCTCCTCCTCCGAGTCCTCAATGATACGATTGATGATGATAGCTTGGAAGATCATTTTTGTTTATGGGTGCCGCCACCAGTGGCTAAGGCCCAATTTTTCAGCCCCTGTTTAACAGGGGCGTGTCATTACAATTTTTGAAGCAATACTTTGCAACAGGGCTCATTGCTGTGCTCCAAGTACAGTATCTGTGAGGGGTTGCAGTGTTGTGCCACCAGTGCCTAAGGCCCAATTTTTCAGCCCCTGTTCAACAGGGGCATGTAATTACAATTCTTGATCTAATAATTCACAGCAGGGCCCATTGCTGCACCCACCAAGAGTAACTCTGAGGGCTTACAGTGTTGTGGCAACGCCACCACCACCACCACCACGAAAGGGCCAATTTTTCAGCCCCTGTTCAAAAGGGGCATGTAATTACAATTCTTGATCTAATAATTCACAGCAGGGCCCATTCCTGCACCCACCAAGAGTAACTCTGAGGGCTTACAGTGTTGTGGCAACACCACCACCACCACGAAAGGCCCAATTTTTCAGCCCCTGTTCAACAGGGGCATGCAATTACAATTCTTGATCTAATAATTCACAGCAGGGCCCATTGCTGCACCCACCAAGAGTAACTGTCAGGGCTTACAGTGTTGTGGCACCAGCACCACCATCAAAGGCCCAATTTTTACTACCACTGTTCAACAATTATATGTAATTACAATTCCTGATATAATAGTTGACAGCAGGGCGTTCCAGCACCAACCAAGAGTAACTGTGAGTGCTTACAGTGTTGTGCCAACACCAACAACTAAGGGACCTATTTCTGCAGAGTATATACGGCAGGTCCCTACTTTCAAACATCCAACTTACAAACGACTCCTACTTGCAAACGCAAGAAGACAACAGGAAGTGAGAGGAAATCTACCCCTAGGAAGGAAAATTCTCTCCTGTAAGAATTAATATGGGAGAAAGGTGTCTCCTCTGTACTGATGCTTTATCACCAATCCTTGTTTCAAGAAAAACACCACATTTCAAAAACAGTTGTCATTGGGACGGAAAGTGAGGTGAAATGTTCTGAACAGGGGCACAGACAGCAAAACAAATGTTACAGGGGTGATAACCCTTACCTATGTTTTCCAAAAAGTTTAAAAATAGATTTTTGGGCTGGAGCTACACTTAAACAATGTACCTGTTCAAAATTACAAACACATTCTACATAAGAACAAACCTACAGTCCCTGTCTTGTATGCACCGCCTGTATACGGCTGTTCAGAGCATATAGGGCCTTTTTTATTTTGTGTGCGGTGTTCCCCTTAATATCCATACAAGACCCAAAGGGGCTGGTAATGGGCTGGGGTAGGGGGGGGTCATGGGGTAGCTATGCCATTTTTCTTAGATTTTCATCCATATTACCGGGACCAGACATTACATTAAAGCCGCAAGCAGTTTTAAATGGCTTTATTTTCCTTTAGAAGTGTCATTTTGTGCAGGGACAGTTCTAAACACGGGAAACACGTGGCACTTCACAGGCATACTTTAGACACCCCCCAGGTACGATATTTAAAGGAATATTTGGCTTTTTTTTTTTCACTTTATGCATCATTAAAATGACTGCTCCCGAAAAAGGACCGTTTTTAAAACTTCTTTTTGCATTGATACATGTCCCCTGGTGCAGAACCCGGGTTCCCAAACCCTTTTTAGGACAATAACATGCATAATAGTCGTTATAATTAGCACTTTAGAATTCGAACGTTCGCATCCATTGTATTTAATAGGGTTCTAATGTTCGTACGAACGTTCGGTCCGTTCGCGGGTTCTGGTGCGAACCGAACCCGGGGGTGTTCGGCTCATCACTATTATTATATAGGAGTCCAGATTCAGAGATTAAAATCAGCGATCTGCATAGGTTTACCTGTTTGTGTTGCAGTGCACAGTCTTTTTACACTGCCATGAGCCCAGTGTCAGAGAAAATCTAACTTGTATCTGCAAGCTCAGTGCACCAGCACTGCATATTACGTTGAGAGATACACCGTTTCCATACTGTGGGTGTATTCTGCTCTTTGAAAAAGATCCATTTAGGGGGAAAAAAAAAAGGCACTTTATTGTGCTCTTTTCCAAAAGACCCATAGGGCAAAAAAAAATAAAAAATTTGCATTTTATTTTGCTCGTGCAAAAAAAGACCCGTTTAGGGCAAAAAAAAATAATTTGCACTTTAATGTACGCTTGCAAAAAGAGCCATTCAGGGCCACAAAAAATAGTTTGCAGTGTGTTATACATATGTGGAGGTGTGTGAAATAAACAATTTCTATATAGTTTTCTCCTACTGTGCTATACTAAAAAAACATTTTTTTTGAATAGCATTTTCTGCAGTTCTGTAGCTGTGCGATTGAGCGGTTACGTACTGTGGGTGTGTTCTGCTCTTCCAAAAAACCGCCGTTTAGGGGCACAAAAAATAGTTTGCAGTGTGTTATACATATTTGGAGGTGTGTGAAATAAACAATTTCTATATAGTTTTCTCCTACTGTGCTATACTAAAAAAACAACATTTTTTTTGAATAGCATTTTCTGCAGTTCTGTAGCTGTGCGATTCAGCGGTTACGTACTGTGGGTGTGTTCTGCTCTTCCAAAAACACCCATTTAGGGCAAGATCCTAAATTTGGAAAATATGAGGAGAAGGTCAAAGGGACGTGGTGGCCCCGGTCGTGGTGCTGCTGGTGGAGCTCCTGTTGCAGGGAGAGGACGTGGTGGATCTGTGCCAGATACACGCACAAGTGAAACACCTTCCTCAGGTGCGAGTAGGCGACCGAGCCTGCTGCGGTATTTTGTCGCGCCTAATGAGGCTGTACGAATGTTTAGGCCAGGACAAGTACAGGCGATAGTAGATTGGGTTGCTGACAGTGCCTCGGGTTCCTTCACATAATCTCCCACCCACTCTTCTGATGAAAGAACAGAGTTGGCACCTGAAACCCATGTCCATCAGTCTTTCACCTCACCCCCTTGCAAATCAGCCAAGCAGTCTGAGCCCCAAATCATGCAGCAGTCTCTTCTGCTTTTCGATGACTCTGTTAGCAGGGTTTCCCAGGGCCATCCACCTAGCCCTGCCCCAGAAGTGGAAGAGATTGAGTGCACCGATGCCCAACCACTTATGTTTCATGATGAGTACATGGGAGGACCATCGCAGTACGTCTCAGATGATGACGAAACACAGGTGCCAACTGCTGCTGCTTTCGCAATTGTGCAGACAGACAAGGAGGGCAGGGGTGAAGACTGGGTGGAAGATGATGTGGAGGACGATGAGGTCCTCGACCCCACATGGAATCAACGTTATGCAGGTGACCAGTGTAGTTTGGAGGAAGAGGCGGTGGTCGCACAGAGCCACCAGCACAGCAGAAGAGGGAGCAGTGTGCAAAAGCGGAGCGTCCGTCCCCTAGACAGTATGTCTGCTACTGCCCAACGCAGCAAGGGACCGAGCACACCAAAGCCAGGTCCAAGGAGTTCCCTAGCGTGGCAGTTCTTCACACAATGTGCTGATGACAAGACACGAGTGGTTTGCACGCTGTGCAATCAGAGCCTGAAGCGAGGCATAAAAGTTCTCAACCTGAGCACAACCTGCATGACCAGGCATCTAAGTGCAAAGCACGAGCTGCAGTGGAGTAGACGCCTCAAAAACCAAGAAAGGTCTCTGGCTCCTCCTGCTTCCTCTTCTGCTGCAGTATTGGCCTCTTCATCCACCTCTGTAGTGACAGTGGCACCTGTCACCCCGCAAACAGAGGATCTGCCAGCAACACTACCACCTGGGTCACCAACCATCTCCACAATGTCCCATGGAAGCGTTCAGCTCTCTATCTCCCAAACATTGGAGCGGAAGAGGAAGTACCCCCCTAGCCACCCGCGATCCCTGGCCCTGAATGCCAGCATTTCAAAACTCCTGGCCTTTGAAATGCTGTCATTCCGTCTGGTGGAGACGCAGAGTTTTAAAAGCCTGATGGCATTGGCTGTCCCACAGTACGTCGTGCCCAGCCGCCACTACTTTTCCAGGCGAGCCATCCCTTCTCTGCACAACCAAGTGGGGGACAAAATCAGGTGTGCACTGCGCAACGCCATCTGTGGCAAGGTCCACCTAACTACGGATGCGTGGACAAGTAAGCACGGTCAGGGACGTTATATCTCCCTAACAGCACACTGGGTAAATGCAGTGGCGGCTGGGCCTGAGGCAGATAGCAGTTTGCCGCATTTCCTTCCACCACCGAGGATTGCAGGGCGCTTCAGTTTGCCTTCTGTTGCTAACTCCTCCTACTCCGCTTCCTCATCCTCTACCGCCTCCTCATCTGGTCAGTGTAACACCTTCACCACCAACTTCAGCACAGCCAGGGGTAAACGACAGCAGGCAGTTTTAAAACTTTCCTGTTTGGGGGAAAAACCCCACACTGCGCAGGAGTTGTGGAGGGACATGGAACAACAGACCAATGAGTGGTTGCTGTCAGTGAGCCTCAAGCCCGGCCTGGTGGTGTGCGATAATGGGCAAAATCTCGTAGCAGCTCTGGGTCTAGCCGGTTTGACGCACATCCCTTGCCTGGCGCATTTACTGAACTTGGTGGTCCAGAGGTTCCTTAAAAATTACCCCAATATGCCAGAGCTGCTGCAGAAAGTGCGGGCTGTGTGTGCGCACTTTCGGCGTTCTAACCCTGCTGCTGCTCGCCTGTCAGCGCTGCAGCGTAACTTCGGCCTTCCCGCTCACCGCCTCATATGTGACGTGCCCACAAGGTGGAACTCCACCTTGCACATGCTGGCCAGACTGTGCGAGCAGCAGCAGGCGATAGTGGAGTTTCAGCTGCAGCAATCACGCGTGAGTCGCTCTGCGGAACAGCACCACTTCACCACCAATAACTGGGCCTCCATGCGAGACCTGTGTGCCTTGTTGCGCTGTTTCGAGTACTCCACCAACATGTCCAGTGCCAATGAAGCCATTCTCGGCGTTACTATCCCAGTTCTATGCCTCCTTGAAAAAACGCTTCAGGCGATGATGGAAGAGGATGTGGCACAGGAGGATGAGGAGGAGGAGGAGGAAGCGGGATCATTTCAAAGGCTTTCAGGGCAGTCTTTCACAAGTGGCTACGAGGGTGGGTTCCTGCACCAACAAACGCCAGGTACACAATTGTCCGGCAGAAAGGGCACAGTTCTGGAGGATGACGAGGTGGAGGAGGAGGAGGAGGAGGGGGAGGAGGAGGAGCCATTTTCACAGCAGGGTGGCACCCAGACCAGCTCGTGGCCATCACTGGTGCGTGGCTGGGGGGATACAGAGGACACAGACGATACACCTCCCACAGAGGACAGCTTTTCTTTGCCTCTGGGCAGCCTGGCACACATGAGCGATTACATGCTGCAGTGTTTCCGCAATGACCGCCGAGTTGCCCACATTTTAACTGGTGCTGATTACTGGGTGGCCACCCTGCTGGATCCCCGTTAGAAGGACAACGTACCGTCCTTAATTCCCTCACTGGAGCGGGATCGTAAGATGCGCGAGTACGAGCGCACGCTGGTAGATGCGCTGCTGGTGGCATTCCCACCTGACAGCGGGCGTACGGTGGAAGCACAAGGTGAAGGCAGAGGAGGAGGAAGAGGTCGCCAACGCAGCCGGGGCACCGGCAGCACCTCAGAAGGCAGGGTTAGCATGGCTGAAATGTGGAAAAGCTTTGTCAGCATGCCACAACAACCAGCACCACCAGCTGAGATGGAACGTCTTAGCAGGAGGCAGCATTTCACCAACATGGTTGAGCAGTATGTGTCCACAGGCCTACACGTACTGGATGACGGGTCTGCCCCCTTTAACTTCTGGGTCTCCAAATTGGGCACATGGCCTGAGCTTGCCCTTTATGCCTTGGAGGTGCTGGCCTGCCCTGCAGCCAGTGTATTATCTGAACGTGTATTTAGCACGGCAGGGGGCGTTATCACAGACAAGCGCAGTCGCCTGTCCTGAGCCAATGTGGACAAGCTCACGTTCATTAAAATGAACCAGGCATGGATCCCACAGGACTTGTCCGTACCTTGTGCAGGATAGACATGTATACCGGTGTTGTGACAAAAACTGTCCGGCCATCGGATTGTGTCCGGCCCATACTGCGAAGGCACAGCGCTTGCGCAGTACAGAGGACAAGGAGATTCACAAAATCTCTGAAGATGAACGGCGCCTGCGCCGTGAGTGCAGGTTCAAGCCCCACCATCCAAGTGGACATACGGTAGCACATAGTAACAGGGCCCCTCACAGGCTCGGTTCGATCGCCACGCTTCGGGCACGGCCTCACTTTGCTCGGCTTGAACCACGGATGGTGTGGCCTTCACCTGAACTCACCACGCAGGCGCCGTTCGTCTTGGGAGATTTTCGAAATCCCCTTGTCCTACATACTGAGCAAGCGCAGTACAGGGTGGACACTATTTGACGGGGGACAGAATTCGACACATCACCGGCCTTACCCAGCCATTGTTGTATTTTTGAACCAGTGTTGGCTACCTCGTCCTCCTCCACCGCCGCTTCCACCTACACAGCCACATCCACCGCCACCTCAACCTCCTACTCCATATGGACCTCGTCCTCCTAGGTCAAGATTATAATTGTTATTTTATTTTTTTGTAGCGCACAGATCCTTTCCCCCTTACCTGCCTTTATGTTGTTGGCTCCTTGCAGGAGGGAGAAAGGCACACCGCACTACCAGCCCGTACCCTCCTATATAAAGAGGTTGAGCGGTGTACTTGATGGGCCGTGTCCACAGCCGGAGTCAAAACTCCTCCAGAGGATGATTCTCACCTCTACTGTAGGTAGAGGCAAGTCCTTTAATTCCCAGTAAAGTCAATGTCCACACCAGCTGAAATTACAACTCTTATTCTCTCATGGCAAAATAAACTCTACTCGGATAGAAAAGGTTAGAGCAAAGAAACAGGACAGCTTAAGGTGTGGAGGAGGTCCAGGCACAAACGTAGCACATTCACTTCACTGCTTAGGTTTCTCAAACAGTTTTAGGTGCACGGTCTCTGCCACAGACCTTGAGGTTGGTCTCTGCCACAGACCGGGTGTACAAGGCCCCTGCCACGGACCTGGAGAACTTTGGTCTCTGCCACAGACCAGGGTGTATAAGGCCCCTGCCACAGGCCAGGTGAATAAGGCCTCTGATACAGTCAAGATGACCTTGAGCTTCTCCTTCTACGAACCTAGCCCATATCAAGGGGAAGACATCTCTCCAGGGAGTCAACAGACCCTTCCTTCACCGTGACTCCCGCATCGGTCCATCAGAATGATCCTCCCTTCCCTGGAACATGGTCCCCTACACGAGGCGGCACCCTAAGACTCCTCGACCCTTAGCGGACTCCAGACGAAGGCTCTGGACTCCAGGCTTTACTCCTGCACCTAGGCCTCCATACCCAGGGCAGCAGGAACTCCAGGATAGTACCTCACCCCAGGCTAAAGGTACCCGAGATGGAACAGGAACATATGCACCCAGGCCGAAGGCACCTGGGCGTGGACCCCACTGGACATCAGCCCCCAGGCCAAAAGTCTGCCCCTTTTTATATGCTCTCCCGGCATGCACAGCAGGTTCCCCGCCCCGCTGTACTACTGCCAAGAGGGGACACAAAAGGCACAGCACTGTATCGGCGGTTCAACCCTAGCCTACCATGGCAGCGCCACCTGTAGGCCGCAGGGAACTGCACACCAATACTGTCCCCCGAGGACAAAATGGTCCATGAATCCTACAGAATTAGGGTGTTTGAGCCTATTTACCACTCAAACACTTCCCTTAAATTTAGCACCCCGCTACATTTTTATTTCAAAGTATTTGATTTTCCCACTAGCTTATCCATTAAATTTAATAATTTATTCCAGAAAGGGCGTATTCTGGGGCATTCCCACCATATGTGTGGTATCGTGCCGTTGAGTTTCTGAGATTCTTAATGACTTCCCGTACCTCTTCTGCTGAAAAGGGGGCCTCCAGCATATTTTTTTTATGTTATTTTAAGTTATTTCCCTATCCACATTTGTTTGCAGAGCACTTGCCATGCTCTTAACAACATTTTGCTGCCATTTGCAGCCCTCTAGCCCTTTCCATTACTTTTTTAGAGCCTTTTTAGTCCTTAGAAGTCCGGGTCCCCATTGACTTCAATGGGGTTCGGGTTCGGGTTAAAGTTCGGTCCCGAACCCAAACTTTTTTCCGAAGTTCGGCCGAACCCGTCGAACCCGAACATCCAGGTGACCGCTCAACTCTATTCCTGATCTTTGTTAACCATAGCAGCCAGTCAAATTCTCATTCTCATTTTTAAACCTGCATGAGAAGAATCAGTATACAGGTGGCTGAGATCCACCAGACAATGAATCAAGGCACACTGCCAAAGGATAACTCTAGCCAGACTTTTTTTTGTGTGTGTGCAAAGCTGGAGAGTTGTTGCATCGTAGATTTATAAGGGTCTATACGTTTTCAAAGGAAATGCTTTCAGCACCAGTTGGAAAAAGTAACTTTCTCTGTTAGCATTTTAGATTCTGTTGACCATATGATTGGATGTTCTGAGACTCCCCTATGGCTCTTTGGATTGGGAAATGTTTTTAAGTCAAATATCATTTATAAAGTACATATACTGAACAAAGTTATACCCGCAAGTTCCATATTTCCTTTAAGACTTCCGGTAACGGGAGGTCACTTTACAAGAGGGAAGAAGTCATACTAGAAGTGTAAATATTAAGTTAGAATCTTTGCCAGTAACTCCTTAACACAGATCTACAAAGTATCAAAATCAATGCAGAGTTCAGTAACAATCAATGCTTTTACTCTGCTTGTATTCCCTTGTATGTTAAATCCTTGCCATTAACCTGTGATGTGCACATCATTGAGACTAAACTGCATTTCCTTTATTGTATCAGGAGTTGTTAATAATCCACAGTTGTGCTGCAGCGATGGGTGAGGCACCAGGTGGAGGTTAACATGAAGTCTTATGCAAAGTATGCGTGTGCTGTATAAATAAAAAGAAGTAAAGTTTACTTCTGTTCTTTTGTAGTTCTCAGGAAAAGCTGTTTTCCTGATGTGGTCATTAAGTCGCCTTGTCTCTGTGCCCAGAAAGTTGCTGACAACATATTTGCACTGACAACCATTGCACACTTATCTAATAGATATTTTTTTATGGGTATTTTTAGCTTATTTGTTTTAAACAATGGTATTTTTTATCTTTTTTGGACTCACTGTATTCAAAGATGACAATGTATGCATGCTTGCTTGCTTTTATCCAACCCTTGGGGCAATATTTCATCTTCTGACACCAACAATGAGGCATAATTCCCCCCACTGACACAAACGAAGGGGCACAATTCTTCCTAATGACACAAACAATTCGGCACAGTTCCTCTCAATGACACCAACAATGGGGCACAATTCCTCTCACTGACAACAAAGATGGGGAATTGCTTACTCTCACTGATCCCGGAACATGTTTTACTTACAGTGGCCACAAACTGGCCCCCTAAAGTCAGAAGAACAGTTAACTGGCCCTTTGTTTAGAAAGTTTGGAGACCCCAGGTTTAGAGGAAAAAATGTATTCAACTATGTGTTTTTGTGTTTTTAACCACTTCAGCCCTGGAAGAATTTACCCCTTCCTGACCAGAGCACTTTTTGCGATTCAGCACTGCGTCGCTTTAACTGACAATTGCGCGGTCACACGACGTTGCACCCAAACAAAATTGACGTCCTTTTTTCCCCACAAATAGAGATTTATTTTGGTGGTATTTGATCACCTTTGCGATTTTTATTTTTTGCGCTATAAACAAAAGAAGAGCGACAATTTTGAAAAAAATTACTTTTTGCTATAATAAGTATCCCAAAAAAAATATATAAAGAAAATAATTTTTTCCTCAGTTTAGGCCGATATGTATTCTTCTACATATTTTTGGTTAAAAAAATCGCAATAAGCGTATATTGATTGGTTTGCGCAAAAGTTATAGCGTCTACAAAATAGGGGATAGTTTTATGGCATTTTTATTATATTTTTTTTTTTTACTAGTAATGGGGGCGATCTGCGATTTTTATTGCGACATTATGGCGGACACATCAGACCCTTTTGACACCATTTTGGGACCATTGTCATTTATACAGCGATCAGTGCTATAAAAATGCACCAATTACTGTGTAAATGACACTGGCAGGGAAGGGGTTAACCACTAGGGGGCGAGGAAGGTGTTAAGTGTGTCCTAGGGAGTGATTCTAACTGTGTGGGGGCTGGGATAAAAGTGACAGGACAGTGATCACTGCTCCCGATGACAGGGAGCAGTATAGCACTGTCCTGTCACTAGGCAGAACAGGGAAATGCCTTGTTTACATAGGCATCTCCTCGTTCTGCCTCTCCGTGACACGATCGCGGGCTGCCGGTGAACATCGCGTTTGCGGGGCCCGCGGGCACGGTCACAGAGTGTGCGGCGAGAGTGCCCGCCGCACAACTTCTTAAAGGGGACGTACAGGTACGTCCATTTGCCCACCGCTACCATTCTGCCAACGTATATCGCCGTGCAGCGGTCAGCAAGTGGTTAACTTGAAAAGGACCTTCTATTGTTCTTAGCCTTCTCCAAATCTTAAAATTCTATTCTTTCTTCTTTTTTTTTTTTTTTTGCTGCTTCGAGTTTAATTCCTGTTAAAGGGTGACTCAGTTTGTTCTCCATGCTTCCACTGTAAGTAGGAGCGTAGCCACCCTCTCTTGCTCATTCCAGAGATGGACTATAGATTAAGGACTATGGGATTTGTAGCGTGCAGAGAGCAGTTCACATAACCACAACTAACGTGCAGTTCTTGTTCCAAAGAAACAGAAGTGAAGGGGTAAAACAGGTTTGGGAGCTCATAAAGGACATTATAAAGAGGCATCTCCCCGTTCTGTCTCTCTGTGACACGATCGCGGGCTGCCGGCGAACATCGCATTTGCGGGGCCCGCGGGCACGGTCACAGAGAGTGCGGCGAGAGTGCCCGCCGCACGGCTTCTTAAAGGGGACGTACAGGTACGTCCATTTGCCCACCACTGCCATTCGGCCAACGTATATCGCCGTGCAGCGGTCGGCAAGTCGTTAACTTGAAAAGGACCTTCTATTGTTCTTAGCCGTCTCCAAATTTTTAAATTCTATTATTTACTTTTTTTTTTTTTTGCTGCTCCGAGTTTAATTCCTGTTAGAGGGTGGCTCAGTTTGTTCTCCATGCTTCCACTGTAAGTAGGAGCGTAGCCACCCTCTCTTGTTCATTCCAGAGATGGACTATAGATTAGGGACTATGGGATTAGTAGCATGCAGAGAGCAGTTCACAACTAACGCACAGCTCTTGTTCCAAAGAAACAGAAGTGAAGGGGTAAAAGAGGTTTAGGAGCTCATAAAGGACATTATAAAGAGGCTAAAAAACATTCAAAGAAACCATTTAATGAAAAATGAATTACAGGGCCATTAAGTAGTGGATGTGTATGGATTCTTTTTGGAGACCAAGGATATCGTTTAGTGTCTGTTTAATACATTCAAACATTCGTTTCATATTTATCTTAGAGGCTGTGTGTAAAGATGTTTAACACCAGATAAATACAAAAAAAAAAAAAAATCACAAATCATTTGTAATGCATTTATTGTGCATTTTGGGTTACTGACAAACTAATCTGAAGGCCATTTTTGATGTAACTGAAACTTTCACTTGCTCCATATGTTCATAATTTCTATACACATTTTCAGTTTCCGCATTCAGTAGACATATACCTAAATTGCTAGACAGTGCAATCAGCACCCTAATAAGAGAAAATCAATTAGAGGATAAGCTACCCAGAAACAGTATTATTTTTACTCAGTTATTTTGAGGTCAGGGTGACCCAAGGCTTGCATGAAATGATAGGAAGAGAAGAGCACAATGACAATGCACATTGCTTCATAGGATGCATGCAGTGTATACGTAATGAGTAAATATAGCTGCTCCAGGGACATATATAATTGAACAATGAGAGAAATAAAGTTCTTAAAACAATAAAATAAAATAGCTATACATCAGTTATGCATCAGATTTAATAGAGATACTTTTATGAAGTAAAGGAAAAATGTCACTCTAGAAGAGTGACATTTGGGAGCTATGCAAACATGGAATCCCTGTTCCTGCATTGGGGTTGCCAGTTGTTGTCCTGATATAAATGGCACAAAAGTGTCTGGAGCTTGTCCTTCAAATTAATCTGGCGTTCCAGTCAGGGGAGGACTAGAACCATTGACCTGAGGGCCAATCACAATCAAAAAGCCTTTCCCCGATAGGGGCTGATTTCTGTGGACTAAAGAAAGTGTTTGCCAGTGGAAAATGGTGGGCATAGTGAAAGGTGGGTGTTCCTAAAGGACATGGTTTATTGTGAGGAACTTTTTTACTTTTTCCAGCTACAGTTTCCTTTGGAGCCATGGGTGATTGGTCTCATGACATCTCAGAGCCACAATGTTGTTGCTGGAGGATATTCCTCTGCTAAACCCTGTGATCACAGAAAGAACAGAGAGCAGGTAATGCCCAACATGTTTCATTACCTGCACGCCTCACTCTGATCAATACCTGAATGTGGGAGGATATCTACTCAAGTACACCAGCCCAACATACTGTATCTTATTAGCACTGGCACAGGGGGGTAGATTCAACTTGTGCCTCCCAACCCAGTCTTCTCCTAGATCCAGTTGTGTCAGTGTAACAGTATTTCACTTTAGTCTATTTTCTAGGGCTCAACTTTTTGCTGCCAGAGGTCCATTATTTTCATTAGTGCTGCCGTATTCCATGGTGGGGAATCCTGTATGATGGATTACCCACTCACAGAGCCTCTATAATTAAGCTCCTCTGAGGAATGAAATGTATTAGAGCTGTTTTGGCACCAAGTTGAATGCCAGTTCATCGCTTTGCTTCAATGAACTGAAGTTGGCTTTTATAGTGAGTGTCTCTCCCTCCTCTTTTTTTGGATTATCAAAATGACAGAATGTGCATCGCTATTAAACAGTTCACTGTGGTGTGCCACAACCACTGTCACTATTGTAGTGCATGCCACAACCATTATATATGTTTTGTCTCTGTGCTGCACACAACATTATTAGCCAAACCCCTTACTCCACCCTGGGGGGGGGGGTGCAAATTGGCACCTTTGCCCTTGGCCCTGGAAGACCTTGTCCTGGCATATCAACAGTTATTGTTCTGTACTTTGTTTAAAGGAATAAGACATAGGGACATGTAGATGTACTAAAGTTTTCTTATTTAGCTTTGATGTAAACTTTTATCTGCATTATGAGTAAAGGGTAGTATGCAGCCGAAGCTCCGCCATTGTTATTTGTTTAGGCGCACCTCAGCAATACTCTCCTAAATGTCATTCCTCAAAACTTTATTGAATCATCGATCTCCATTTGAACATACCAAACCATCATCAAATGAAACCGAATTGTACATTAACAGTTATGAATACATGGTGCGCTTATTCAAAAACCTTGTATCAAATAAAGAGATATCCAATACCATATGATGAATATAGAAAATATATTCAATGAATCTAAAACCACCAGACATATAACTAAAAAATATTAATGTCCAGTATACAATATTTACACATAAAACAAGCATCAAAAACTCAAGCATCAAAAAAAAAAAATGTCCAAAAAGGTGAATTGCACTTCTAGTGATAATGAACGTGCCCAAACCTTAAATGCGTGAATAGGTACCTCCACCAGCCACCACTAAGTGAAATGGCCGCTCACCTTCAGAAATTACCAGAACATATAATGTGGTCTTTAGATTCTGTGTGGTCTTGCCTGATTCCATCTGTCTCACCAGCGGTCACACTGTTGGGAATATCTCAATCCACTCCTCTCGTCAGCAGTCTCCCTGTTGGGACTATTCAGATCACCTCCTCATGCCTCCCATTTATACTGTCAGGAATGGCAGAGGCTCACTGCAGGTCTTTTCTACACCCAAAGCAATAGTAGAAAGCATCTTCATACTCTTCCGAGAAAGCTGCACATCCTCATGAGCAGCAGAATGAGGACTGGTCATTTCTGAAGGTGAGAGACCATTTCACTTAGTGGTGGCTGGTGGAGATACCTATTCACAAATTTAAGATTTGGGTTGATTCATTACCAGGGGTGAATTTCCTTCACTTTTTTGGAAATTTTTTTGATGCTTGAATTTTTGTGGCTTGTTAATATTGTATACTGGACATGGACATTTTTTAGTTATAAGTCTGGTAGATTTTCGAATCATATAATTTTTTTTCTATATTCATCATATGATACTGGATATCTCTTTAATTGTTACAAGGTTTTTGAATAAGCGCACCATGTATTTATAATTGTTATTTGGGTTGTAGTGTGAGTTCACTAATTATTGGTTGCAGCTGTTCAATAAGGTAATTTTATTCACATTCACGAAATTTTCACATAGCAGCGCAAGAACTTTTACAGAAATTGTTGTACATTGTTAAGGCTGGTACGCAGGGGCCGATTATAGGCCCGTTCAACAGAAACCGGCCGACGAGAGAAGCGGGACCAAGCGCTGGCTTTTATCGAACAGGCATGCTGGAAAACCAACATCCGATCAGCGCTTGTAGCCAATGGCTGTGAGTGCCGATCAGTGTGTTCTGTTGGGGAGGGGGGAGGGGACTGTGTCAAAACACAATAAGTCATTAGGACAGATCACGACACTAACATCGCTTAGTTAGTACGGTGACCACTCAGATTCTTTTCGTTCCGCTTGCTAGGTTGAACAAAAAAAAATCCCAGTGTGTACCTAGCATTACTGTATGTGTTGATGCTCTGAAAGAATGTACCGTATATACTCGAGTATAAGCCGACCCGAATATAAGCCGAGGCACCTAATTTTACCACAAAAAAATGGGAAAACTTATTGACTCTAGTATAAGCCTAGGGTGTCCATGTGCATGCCTCACTGTGCCTCACTGTGTCCATGCCTCACTGTGCCCATGACTAGACTGACGTTTAACATGGGAATCTATGGAAGGGGTGCCCGGCTTTGAAAAATCAATGCTCCCCGGCCGTAGGTCCTTCAGACAAAAAACTTTGCACACTTGTAGTGGAAGAGTGGGGCTACATGTGTGCCATGTTTGGGGTCCAGGGGACCTAGGACCGTCTGGTACTGGGTCCCCAAAGTCACCAGAGAAATTACCGTTTAACATGGGAGTCTATGAAAGGAGTTCCCGGGTTTGAAAAATCGGTGGTCCCCGGCCGTAGATTCCCCGGACAACAATCTTTGCACACTTGTAGAGGAAGAGTGGGGCTACATGTGTGCCAAGTTTGGGGTCCAGGGGACCTACAGCCGGCCAGTACCGGCTCCCCAAATTCCGGGAGATCAGGCGCAAAAAGGTGACTCGAGTATAAGCCAAGGGGGGCGTTTTCAGCACAAAAAAATGTGCTGAAAAACTTGGCTTATACTCGAGTATATACGGTAATTATAAATCTGAGGAACAAATTAGAGAGGATAGTGAGTATCATTCTTTGCCTGCAATGATGCTATATTGCGGAGGAAGCTTATTACGGTCTTAGTAAAGTTATGGTCTTAGTAAAATTCCCAATACCATATAGTGAGAATGTCAGTTGGTCAATAAATGTTTCTTGCGTGAATACAGGAACTGAGTCCTTTTAATATTTAACATTATTCCAGAAATACATTGAGCATACTTAAAGACTCCTTAGATGAGAGACACTTTTTACCTCAGCTGGAAGGAGACACAACTCTTGAATGAAGGCTGATGAGTCACAAGCATTCATTATTAAAATGTTTTAATTGATTCCTTGGAGATGAAGCATCATTTAAAAGTGCTACAGTCGAGGATTTTATTTTTATCTTGTCAATGGTAAGGTTGTTAAAGAAGCAGTGGTACACTTTACTTATAAAAGCATGACACACTATCTGTCAATTTCCTTACTTGATTAGATCCAACTGTTCGAATTTTTTTTTTATGTTTATCTTTTGAAGCCCAAACACTTACTAGAGTAGGTCTAGCCAAAACGATGTTCTTTTTGTTTTCCTAAGAAAGATCACAACTCATTTCCTTTCCTAGTTATAGTTGTCACCAGGACAGATGTAAGGAGAATATCCCCAATAGCAACACAGATTGCAATACAGTGCCATATTTTGTCATGTTACAACCAAAAACGTAAATGTATTTTATTGGGATTTTATCTGATATTTATTATATATTTGTGAAGTGGAAGGAAAATGATAAATGGTTTTCAAAATGTTTTACAAATAAATATGTAAAAAGTGTGGCGTGCATTTGTATTCAGCCCCCCTGAGTCAATACTTTGTAGAACCACCTTTCACTGCAATTACAGCTGCAAGTCTTTTTTAGTATGTCTCTACCAGCTTTGCACATGAAGAGAGTGACATTTTTTGCCCATTCTTCTTTGCAAAATAGCTCAAGCTCTGTGAAATTGGATGGAGAGCGTCTGTGAACAGCAATTTTCAAGTCTTGTCACAGATTCTCAATTGGATTTAGGTCTGGACTTTGACTGGACCATTCTAACACATGAATATGCTTTGATCTAAACCCTTCCGTTGTAGCTCTGGCTGTATGTTTAGGGTTGTTGTCCTGCTGGAGGGTGAACTTCCACCACAGTCTCAAGTATTTTGTAGACTCCAACAGGTTTTCTTCTAAGATTGTCTTGTATTTGGCTCCATCCATCTTCCCATGAACTCTGACCAGCTTCCCTGTCCCTGCTGAAGGTGTGTTCAGGGTGATGTGCAGTGTTAGTTTTTCGCCACACACACATAGCGTTTTGCTTTTAGGCCAAAAAGTTAAATTTTAGTCTCATCTGACCAGAGAACCTTCTTCCACATGTTTGCTGTGTCCCCCACAGGGCTTCTCGCTAACTGCAAACGGGACTTCTTATGGCTTTCTTTCAACAATGGCTTTCTTCTTGCCACTCTTCCATTATGGCCAGATTTGTGGAGCGCATGACAAATAGTTGTTCTGTGGACAGATTCCCCCATCTGAGCTGTGGATCTCTGCAGCTCCTCCAGAGTTACCCTGGACCTCTTTGCTTCTTCTCTGATTAATGCTCTCCTTGTCAGTCTTGGTAGGTTTGCAGTTGTGCCATACTCTTTCCATTTTGGGATGATGGATTAAACAGTGCTCCATTAGATGTTCAAAGCTTGGGATATTTTTATATAACCTAGCCCTGATTTAAACTTCTCCACAACTTTATCCCTGACCTGTCTGGTGTGTTCCTTGGTCTTCGTGATGCTGTTTTTCACTAAGATTCTATAACAAACCTCTTCACAGATTAACTGTATTTATAATGAGATTAAATTACACAAAGATAGACTCTATTTACTAATTTGGTGACTTCTGAAGACAATTTGTTCCACTAGATTTTAGTTAGGGGTATCAGAGTAATGGGGACTGAATACAAATGCACGCCACACTTTTCACATATTTATTTGTAAAACATTTTGAAAACCATTTATCATTTTTCTTCCTCTTCACAATGATGTGCCACTTGTGTTGGTCTATCACATAAAATTCCAATAAAATACATTTACGTTATTGATTGTAACATGACAAAATGTGGAAAATGTCAAGGGGTATGAATACTTTTTCAAGGCACTGTACAAACTTGACAAGAGTTATTTTCCATGTCCTATATATAAAAACAAAATGTATATTATTGTTGTATGTTCCCCAATGGAGAGATAGCCTTCCTATATGAATACTTCACATTGGGACAGGAAGTTAGAATAATCTCCCAAACAGGTGTCAAGAAACCTAACTGAGGTTCTTAACCTACACACTAGCATAATTGGTATGTCTATTTTATAAACATAAAATTGTGGAGAACCCAAAATCTGTTTGGCAGTGTGTCTGACCATATATAGGCAAATACGCCATATACGTTAGTTACGTGTATTAGCTTCTGCTCCAAATCCTCTGTGCTTTGTCTCCTTTACAGCCATCAAAAACTGCCTTAAACAGCTATCTTCTGGCACTGTGAAGGTTGACAGCAGTGGCTTCTAATTAGGAAAATTGCACCTCTTGTCTGCCCCCTTTTGCCCTCTTCGCCATTCATGGGTATGATGCATCAAGTACTGTGAGTGGGTGAAGGAGAATAAGTAATTCGGTGGTTTCACAGAGCTCAGTACATCATGGTAAGATGAGTTCTATGAGCACTTTACTGCAACTTCACATTTTCACATAACTTTCTGTGATACATCACATTTTGACATATCTTCAGCGCGGAGCGCCATGCACAAGTTTTAACAGTCTAGCAATAATTTTTAGTGCAGAGCACAAGTATACATCTGTAAGTTAAGCCATCTTCCATTTCCTCCTTGGGAGCACCATAGAATTGGGACCACCTCTCTACATATACCAAGTCCACAGCATTTAGCGTCCATCACAAAGTCACAGAACCCATATCTGAGGGTCAGGGGGAACAAGGTGCCTCCATTAGTAAACCAATCACTTCCTAGTGTCTAGTGTCCCTTCTATAGTTTTGCCCAGCCGGCCATGATCTCAGATGACAGTCCAACTCCCAGGCTTCCACCATTACTCACATACGTGGACTTAGGCCCCTAATACCCTGTGCACCTCGCTACAGGACCTGCAGAAGAAGGTCAGGGGAGAAAGAGCCACTACGGCTATTCCTCCCATGATCTGTACTACCTCACATGGAAATTCAGCCCTGCACAGGGCTCTTGGATCAGCTCAGTAAAGAATTACATCTTTACAGCTCTGCAGTGTCTTGTTCCCAACCTCCGGACTCTGACCTGGCTCCACACACCCCTGCAAGTTTTATGGGAACTAACTCCACACATTACATCACTAGAGAAAGTTTTTTTTCTGAAAGTGGAGCCAATACCTAATTACAACTTTCCCCTTATCATGCTATAAAGGCAACATAGCCATCTAGTGGCAGGCAAGCTAACTGCACCAGTCGACACTATGATGGCTGTGGTGGGGGACACAGCACAGGGAACACATCATTAAATATATCTAACATATGTGGTGCAGTAATCCCAAAATATAAACTTTTTAAAAATTTCAGTTTTAAACCTAGCCATGGTCCTTACTCTAACTTAATAATTTAAGACTATGTTTCCTTAGTGGAAAGAATTCCTGTCTTGTCACTCGGGGAAATAGTGAAAGAAATATCCTCCAAAAGTGGACACAAGTAGCAGTAAAAGTCTGACAGATTTGCTAACACTTCCTAAAGCTATCAAAAAACAAAAAACACACATCAGTATATTTAATACTTATATGCTACCAGTCTGCATTATAGTGATATAAAAAGAAGGCTTAAGCAAATTATTTTGTGAACCGGTTGCAAAGTTCCCTAACTGGAGATCCTGCCAAAATCAGGACTTGCACAATGACAATAATAAGTCACTGCCTTACATTTGGCAACCGTATTGTCAGCCTGCAGTATAAGCTCCCTTAGCTGACCATTGGGAGGCCTGTTTGATAGACCTTATAGGCAGCCCCACATCCAACTGAAGGAGTGCACACATCATGCTGACAACACTGCTGCTAATTGCAAGGTGGAGGCTTAGGTTTGTCAACCTGAAACAGGAAGTACTGTTACTAGGATCCCAAGAAAAGAAAACCGTATATTATTTATTTCAGGTACTTATATAGCACCGTCAATTTACTCAGCTCTTTACACATATATATATATTGTACATTCACATCAGTTATAAACAAACCGAGCTGCGCTGACAGCGCAGCTCGATTTGTTTATATCTGTTTTGGTGTGTGTATCTCACATTAGAGTTGCGGCAGCACATCCATTTGTTAAATGTGCTGCCGCAACATGGTATAGAGTGTCACATCAGACAGCGCAGTAATTCACCTTGACACATTCACATCAGTACCTGCCCTCAAGGAGCTTACACTCTAAGGTGCCTAACTCACATTAATACATCCACATACTAGGGCCAATTTAGACATGAGCCAATTAACCTATCCACAGGTTTTTGGCGTGTGGAATGCAAACTCCAGGCAGGTAGCGCCGTGGTTGGAATTCGAACCAACGGCCCCAGTGCTGCTAGACAAAAAAGTGCTAACCACTTAGTCACTGTGCTGCCGTAATAGAGTGAGGCATGATACCAAACATACTGAAAAACAGAATTTTGGTTTACAGTATGTAGCACCCTCTAGGTAGGTAGGTGCTAGAGTAGGATTTGTTGTCTTAGGGTAGGCAAATTTAGGCAGGTCTGGCTGGCAGCCAGGCCTATTTGTTTTGATCTGGGCTGGGAGTGGCTCAGGATAGCAGCTGCTGACTCAAAAGCAGCACTGAGACCTCCCACTTCTTTCTAGAGCTTTCTGGAAGGTACTGGAGGGAGAGGTGGAGCTGCCTAGGGTGTTCTAGGAAGCCATGACCAATCCCCAACCTAAATTGGCAGGGGACAGGCCTCCTTAAATACCCAGGGTCATCCCAGCTGGGGAGGAGTTGGAGTTGTTCAGAGCTTGAAGATGGAATGCTAGGCTGTCGGGGCCTTTGAGGGACAGTCTGGGGGGGTAACCTTGGGCCCGAGGCTCAGGTGCGGACGAGGCCCTTCAGGAAACCATGAAGGCACCTTGGACAGGGGGCACAGGAGGAGCAAAGAGGACAGCAGGAGAAAGCATTGCTGGGCAAGTCTTCAAGGAGAAGAACAACTAGTCGCAGCCAGGAGGGCTGGTGAGTGACAAGCACGCCTGAGAGGACTGGGAGCATGCAGTCTCGGATGGGTGCAGACATAGTGGAGTGGACAGTGTTGTCAAGGACAGTGGAGAAGGGCAGCTGCAGCCAGAAGGGCTGGCAGGGCCTGAAGATTGGTTACTGGACTTAGTAACTGGACAGAGATAGGACAGCCAGCACCAGGGACTTTCTATTTGCTACCAGTCCCTGCCTGCAAAAAGCTGTTGCTAAGTCCTGGCTGAGCCAGTGTCAGGCCTAATCACCATGTGCTAGCTGTGCCTGGAACATCAGAGAGGAAGCGATGTGCAGAAGGAGAAATGGAGTGAACCTACTGACTGTACATAGTTGTCAAAAGCAAATTTTTACTATTTCCACTGGGCATCCCATATTTCCCCTACCCCATTCAAGTTCAATTCCCTCAATAAAATACAAAAACAAAGCGGACAGACTGTTAATTGTCTTGGAGTGTCTGGAAGTGAATGCCGGGCTGGGCAGGGGGGTAGGTGGGCCACATTACTTAAGCAGCCCCTACTGGATACCGCTAGAAGTACATAAATTATTAGACTTGTGCACAATGGAAAAATTTGTTTAGTTTCGGTTCGTTTCTTTTCGGTCCTGTTGATTCGTAATCATTCGTAATTTTTCTAGACGGGATTTTTCGTGTTCGGACTAATTCGTATTTTCGCAAGCGTAATTTTTCGTTGAATTGGAATGATTTGTATTAATGTAAGCCTTATTTTTAGTTGATTTATAATTCGTATTTTCGGTAGAGTACATGGTTTTTCGTTGATTCTGGACACAACTTCTACTTTCGTAACTTTTTTTGGGTTTGTTGATTCGTAATTTTCCGTGTCTCTCTCACAACGACGCTGCCTATTATACCTAATGTGATTCAAATGGATTTGTACTTTTCTAAATACATAGCAGTTATTTATAACGATTCGAAATCTCGTATTTTATTTTGTTTTTTTACATGCGGCTATAGCCTCCGCCCCTGTACACCATTTTGAGAGGGAGTTCAGCACGGTGAGGGAGAAGCAGAGAGCAGAGCAGAGTCTTATTGTGCTTCGAATGGATTCGTACATTCGTAACTTTTTTCATAACAAATTATGCCGAAGACATTCGGGCATTCGCTATTTGCGATATAATTTATTTCGGATTCGGTTTTATTCGTAATTGCTTTGTTCGGAAATTCGAATGCTTCAGACTGTCCGAAAGTTGCTAAATTCGGACGAATTTCGATTCGTTATGAAACGAATTGCACAAACCTATAAATTATAATGACAGTAAAACATAATGACTGACATGATTTCACTGATAGACTCTCCTGTTCAAATTCCATAAAGATTTTATAAATGTTTTCTAGTAAAACAGTTCAGGCTTGCTACCTTTGCCTAAGTATTTTTGCAATGTTTTTCCAGCTCTTTAAGTATACCCTCTCAGCTTAAAAAAAGTATAAATATAACTTTTGTGGCCTGTGCACAGACTTTATAAAAATATTCTATCTCCTTCCTGAGTCTTAAGACTTCAACCCTTATGTTTTGCTGGGCCCATCCTGGTGTACTCAGGAATTACCGGGATAAAAAGTAAGAGCTTGGGGAAGGTAGGCTTTGTATCTTAATGTATTTCCGACCTATGGTTTCCAAAAATTGGGGAAGTTTGCAGCCTCTGCTAAGTGCTTATCACTCTGTGTCTACACACCTTACTTCCAGTCCTGGCGATTGACGTCATTGGGAAAGTAAGTGCAGCGCTTACCCCCATTTAAGGGACCGGCTTATTTTTGTTGGGTCTGCAAACTACCTCCATGGCTTCCATTGTCAGGGGATGGAAAAGTCTTGAGAAAGGCCAATGTCCACACAAATGTAAAACCCAAACAGTCAGGCTTTATTTTACTTTGCTGAGGAAAAATAGAGAGGAAAAGAAGGATACGAGAGAAGAACACAGGGGAAGGTTCAGGCACGCAACACTACAGTAACAATCGTCGCCACTCAAGCCTGAGTGGGTATTGCTCACCCGGATAATCCCGTTTAGTGGTCCTAGCAGCCGGTATGAAGCACGAATCAATCTTTCTCTTGAGAACTAGGGATACGATCAGGAGTCCTTTGCCACAGGATTATTAAAAGTCCCGAACCTCCCAGCCAAGCAATAGTGAGAGAACCTTTATGCCAGATTGGTGTCTTGCAGGGCTTGTAATAATGGATCCCTCCTTAGGTGAGCTCCAGGCCTCCTTCCGAGACAGCAGTACCGTCGCTAGTCTCCTCTGGGGCAGATCCTCCCCTGGTCTCCTTCCCTAAGCATGTGCTTCCCGCAGGTGGGTAGCTCAGGATCCCTTCCAATTGCATAGGCCTCAGCCAGCAGAGCTGGGCCTGCAAAGCAGCGATGCAGCCTCGGGCTGAAGGTGCCCAGGGCCAGAACACACGCACCCCGTGCATGTGGGCCACGAGGCGCGCACACAGGAAGGACCCAAATCAATGGCGTCTGCTCCTTATGTATCCTCTCCCAGCATGCACAGCGAGTTAACCACGCCCACTGCACAGCTGCCGAGAAAGGACACCCAAGGTGTTGTGATACCCCCTGTAGTTCAACCTATGCCGGTGATGACAGTGCCACCTACAGGCAAGCAGGGAACACTACTGCCAGGCAGTATCACACCCAGAGCAGAAGCAAATTTAGAACAAACAATTGGTCTGAGCCCAACTACTGGCTCAGACTACCCTTAAATTTACACATAGCGCGCCCAAATATTGGGGGGGCGCTACACAAGTAAGAGTAAATTGGTCAATTGGGACAAAAACCACAATAAAAACACTATTTAGTTTGTCAAGTAAATACCTCAGTTTTTCATTGCTATCTATTTCTTTACTGGGAAATACTCCTCACTTCTTATCCTGGTGACACCAGTCCCTAGACAGGAGGTGAGGGAAAATTCCCCCTATTAGGGATACAAACACGTATAAAAAGCCTGGCACAGCTTTCATCCCTTCTTTGAAAACCATTTGGCTGAAGCTCTGTATTTAGTCATATTTTTAAATGGTGAATTGCACCCCTCAGCCAGTTTGCTCACACTTACTGGCTCCCATCTCCAGCAATTGGTGGGTCAGCAATTGAGCAACGTCTTAGCATGCTAGCTGTCAAGCCCCATGTGCTGCCCAGTGTCCTCTGTGATCTTCAGTGTTCCAACTTTCAGCTTCTTCTTCGACCCCAGAACCCCAATGCTCCCAGTAACTCTCACATGTGTTCCTGTGATCCCAGCTCCCCAGTGCTGCAAGAGTTTTTCTATCCTGTGTTCTAGTCATCCCAGCACCCCAGTGCTCCCAGGGACTCTCACATGTGTTCCTGTTATCCCAGTACTCCAATGCTGCAAGAGACTTGCAATCCTGTGTTCCTGCATTCTCTGTGCTCCTCAAGACTCTCACTGCAAGAGACTCACTATCCTATGTTCCAGTTGGTCCCAGCAACCAGTGCTCCTTGAGACTCCTAGAGACGCTTACTCTTGTGTTCCTGTGATTCCAGAACCCAGGTGCTCTCTTCTGTGTACTCATGCTTTTTGCTCAGTAGCTGGTTTGTATAGGTGGGTCAGAGGGGCACAACCTGGAAGCTATACCTCGGCAACGCCCCCCATTCCTTGCAAAGTACTCTGTCAAAGACCAGGCAGCTCCTTAGACTTTGCACTTCTGCTGTTCTTAGGACTCTCACATTTGCTTTACCTGCAGGCACTCAAAATCCTGTTTCCTCAGAGTCCTTGGGGCACCTATCTTCTCTGTATCCAGTGTCACACTGTGTGATATCTTCCTCTACAATTCTACCAGCTTTCTCTTGGTCAGCCTGTTCCTATCAGACATACACTGTTATCCATGATAGTTTGCACTGCTTGAACCCTGGGCTGTTGTCTCTGCTGCTGCATTTTTGGATATAAATGTTGTCATGTGGTTTCCTTTTTTACTTAGTTTTTTCCTTAGTCTTAATTTACTATCACACTACTTTTCTGAACCTTTTGTAATGCAATATGTAATTTACATACTGTACTGTCAAAAAATACACTTGCTTTCTATTGTTGTCAGGTACTTAGAAAACATGTCTTCTGATCTAACTCATTATTTCAGAAAATGCATAAAAAAAAACATATATTTCAAAATGCTAGACCTGAAACAAATAGAACAATAAAATACAAAACAGAGAAGTCCTTGTGTGCTTGTCAAGGGCTTGATAAGTGGCTGTACCGCTATCAAAAAGGCTCGTGCTACAACTATTTTTAGCTCAGTTCCGTTTATATAAATTGACTAGAGGAGCAGCAGCCAAGTTCTGGGTGCTTTGCATTTGTGAACATTTTTCGCTGTGCTTCTATTGTACATTTAATGATGGGAAAATGGTAGAATAACATGAAAGAAAAAGAGAAAAGAAAAAAAGAATACAACTAACATGAATACATAACTAAGAAACTAAAAGTAACACTGAGATCATACATTTTTTACAACTCATTTACCAATAATTGCCATGTGTGTAGCTTGAAAATGATTCCAGTGCATTATTTTTCTTTGGGGTCTCTGCCTTCCATTTTTTCTGCCAGCCCTACTATGCGTACGTTGTTCCAACTGAGTTTATTTACAATATCATCTGTTTTATTATGGAAGGCAGCCGCCTGCTGGACTGCAAATTTCATTTCCCAATTTAAGGGAGGGAGCTGATCTTCCAGGTCACTGATGCAACTCTCTCCAGTGATGGTCCTTTCTCTGATCTTTTGTAGGTCCTGGGGCAGAAAGGAGACTTCCTCCCGCAGACTGTCAAAGTGTTCCTTCAAATCATCTACAGAAGCAGGGCATTTATGTACTGTTTTCAAGATTTCACTGAGTTAGGGTTGTGTAGTGTCCTCGGCCTCCTGATCTTGGGCTGCCACAGCAGAGCCATGTGGGGCTGCTTGAGAGTCAGTACTGGCAAAGATGTCGGGCTCCTCCGGCATGCCCTGCTCTGTGGTGGAGGAAGATGCAGGGTCAGCTTGTGCAGCAGAATCAGCAGAGCCCGAGAGTATCTGGGCATTGAAAAGCATGTCCCTAGCTGTTTTTATCCCCTGCTGTTTAGCAGCCTTGCTGCTTTTACTCACAGGATCCATGTTTCGTGAAATATTATTACTTTATGAAGCTAAAAAACATGTTGTAGCGCTTTACAGAGAACATTAAACCATTCTAAACACCTCACCTTGTAAAGCACCTTGTCCCAATGTTGGGGGACAAAGATCTTTTCCCCCACATCCTGTCCCCAAAAATGATGTGGATTGAATCTGGAACCCCCTTTTAGAATTAGGTGGCCCCCAGATATCACTCCTCCAGGCGAATAAGTACAGGCATACCCCACTTTTAAGTACACAATGGGACCAGAGCATGTATGAAAAAAGGAAAATGTACTTAAAGTGAAGCAATACCCTTTTTCACTTCTGGGGCGTCAGGGGCTGTAGAGGGGTGTCAGGGACTGTAGTGGGGGTGTCAGGGATTTTATTCTATCAGAAATCCGATCGTGTGTACAGGGCATAAGTGAAAATGTCCAAATTGGGCCCAAAGTGTCAATATTTTGTGTGGCCACCATTATTTTCCAGCACTGCCTTAACCCTCTTGGGCATGGAGTTCACCAAAGCTTCACAGGTTGCCACTGGAGTCCTCTTCCACTCCTCCATGATGACATCATGGAGCTGGTGAATGTTAAATACCCTGCGCTCCCCCACCTTCTGTTTGAGGATGCCCCACAGATGCTCAATAGGGTTTAGGTCTGGAGATATGCTTGGCCAGTCCATCACCTTTACCCTCAGCTATTTTAGCAAGGCAGTGGTAATCTCGGAGGTGTGTTTGGGGTCGTTATCATGTTGGAATACTGCCCTGTGGCCCAGTCTCCGAAGGGAGGGGATCATGCCCTGCTTCGGTATGTCACAGTACATGTTGGCATTCATGGTTCCCTCAATGAACTGTAGCTCCCCAGTGTCGGAGCAATCATGCAGCCCCAGACCATGACACTCCCTCCACCATGCTTGACTGTAGGCAAGACACACTTGTCTTTGTACTCACCTGGTTGCCGCCACACACGCTTGACACAATCTGAACCAAATAAGTTTATCTTGGTCTCATCAGACCACAGGACATGGTTGCGGTAATCCATGTCCTTAGTCTGCTTTTCTTCTGCAAACTGTTTGTGGGCTTTCTTGTGCATCATCTTTAGAAGAGGCTTTCTTCTGGGACGACAGCCATGCAGACCAATTTGATGCAGTGTGTGGCATATGATCTGAGCACTGACAGGCTGACCCCCCAACCCCTTCAACCTCTGCAGCAATGCTGGCAGCACTCATACGTCTATTTCCCAAAGCCAACCTCTGAATATGACACTAAGCACGTGCACTCAACTTCTTTGGTCGACCATGGCAAGTAGTGATGGACAAACATCTAGCGGGACGGTTCGCGAACGCAGGTAAATGTTCGCGAACCTGCGGTTCGCGGCGGGCCCCATTCATTTTAATGGCAGGCGAACATTAAAAACCTCCAGGTCATATTTGCAGCCACAAAATACTTACTAGCTGTGCACACATAGTTTCACAACATGGACAATGACATACCAGAAGTATTAAGCGAATCTGCGATCGACAAGCATTCTTTTTTTATCTGCAAAATTTTGTCAATTCAGGAGCTCATAAAGGCCATGGAAGAGACGCAAGGCCAGACTATGAAGGGGGTGCAGGAGATGATCCTGCTATTAAAAAAGTTGCCATTATTTTATTTTTTATTTTTATTTTTTTTATAAGTTGTTGTAGCGGGTATCCCAAATTTAGGGGTGACCTGAGCAATAGTTGGCTCGGGTCTTCTAATTGTTTTGACTCCTCCTTGCTGCTGCTTCACCTGGCGTGCAGTTCCCCTTAGGTGTATAGGTGGTGCTGACACTTGTACCCGGGGTTGAACCACAGGTGATGACTCTTTGTAGTATCGCTGCAGAACCGCTCAGCAGTCACAATACTGCACAGTAGAAATGCACTATAATATGCTTTCTATATTTGGTAGTATTTTATGCGTGTATTACAACCCTATATACTGCACACCAAATAGTAGACCTATACCAGTCCTTAAAAGGACTTTTGTGGACCTTTTATTAGTTAGCGATTTCTGTCGCTAGTCTGTCCCTGCGACACGTCAGCAACCTCTCCCAACACTGACAAAAGAGCTGCAGAACCGCTCAGCACTGCAGTCACAATTTTGCACAATTGAAATGAACTATAATATGATTTCTATATTTGGTAGTATTTTATGCGTGTATTACACCCCTATATACTGCACACCAAATAGTACACCTATACCAGTCCTTAAAATGACTTTTGTGGACCTAATAGCTAGTGATTACAGTCTGTCCCTGATACACAGCACAGCAACCTCTCCCTCCCTACACTGACAAAAGACAGCTGCAGAATCGCTCAGCACTGCAGTCACAATGATGCACTATAATATGCTTTCTATATTTGAAAGTATATTATAAGTGTATTACAACCCTATATACTGCACACCAAACAATAGTACACCTATACCAGTCCTTAAAAGGACTTTTGTGGACCTAATAGCTAGTGATACAGTCTGTCCCTTCTCCACACGGCAACCTTACCCTACACTAACAAATGACAGAATGTAAAATGGCAGCCAGATCAGGTCTATTTATAAGGTAGGGGGTATGTCCATGTGCTGAAATGTCTCAATTGGCTGTCCTGTACCACATGATGGATGTGTCATGGGTCAAAGTTCTCCACAATGTGAAAGAATATGGTGGCCGCGAACAGCGCCATATGTCCACCAGTTTGGCGAATAGCGAACGCGCAAAGTTCGCCGCGAACTGACTGCGGGGCGAACCACAAGGCCATCTCTAATGGCAAGGCCTGTTCTGAGTTGAACCTGTCCTGTTAAACCACTGTATGGTCTTGGCCACCGTGCTGCAGCTAAGTTTCAGGGTCTTGGCAATCTTCTCATAGCCTAGGCCATCTTTAGTTAGAGCAACAATTCTTTTTTCAGATCCTCAGAGAGTTCTTTGCCATGAGGTGCCATGTTGAACTTCCAGTGACCAGTATGAGAGAGTGAGAGCGATAACACAAAATTTAACACACCTGATCCCCATTCACACCTGAGACCTTGTAAAACGAACGAGTCACATGACACCGGGGAGGGAAAATGGCTAATTGGCCTCGAATTGGACATTTTCCCTTATAGGGTGTACTCACTTTTGTTGCCAGCAGTTTAGACATTAATGGCTGTGTGTTGAGTTATTTTGAAGGGACAGCAAATTTACATTGTTATACAAGCTGTACACTCACTACTTTACATTGTAGCAAAGTGTCATTTCTTCAGTGTTGTCACATGAAAAGATAATCAAATATTTACAAAAATGTGAGGGGTGTACTCACTTTTGTGAGATACTGTATATCCGTTACTTCACCTATGGTTCCTGCTGCTGTATTTACATTACTTCAGCACAAGTGATCTGCAATCTAACAGCAGTAGTGTGGCAAGGCAGCATCATAAGATGTTGGGTCATCCTGGCAGCAGGGAAACATTATCAGGCAGCAGGGGAAATATTGTAGAGTTGGGATTGTCATATTTGGTGATGGATCTACATTGTTGAATGGCATGTTGAATTTACAATGGAGGACATTGTTCACATTTAAAAAAAAATTATTTTAATAAACATGATATTCCAACATGTGGGTGTCTTTATTTGTTTTTTAACTCTTTGTGGGAATGCCAATAAGTAATATCACAGTAATATCGCAATATTCAGGCAGTTCCATGAGGCTAGGACTGCTGCTTATATCACCCGGTTGTTCTCAGTATACTCCTTGGCGAGCAGCCCCTACACAGACAGGAAGGTCTGAATATACACACAAACTATAAAAAGAAGCAGAGCACACTGGCCTCATGAAGTATGTAGGTCATTTATTAAAAAGATAAACAAATACTAGTCACAAACAGATGTGCAATGTCAGGCATATACTGTAAGCAATGGTTGACCTGCACTTGACAGAATACACTCCCACATAATGCCGTCTGCTTTCAGAGAGAGTGTAAAACCTAGACGGCTGACACACTTCCCTCTACCTCAGTACATAACCCCAGAAATGGGACCTACAGACTTTACAAGGAACTCTGTTTCTTTTTATGATTTGTAGGGTTGCCACCTGTCCGGTTTTGATCCGGACAGTCCGGGTTTTGACACATGTGCCCGAGTTTCACCCCGCCTGAAACCCGGACACATATAGCAACAGTTCAACTGTCCTGTGGCCCCGGCCACAACATCTAGAGCGGTGCATCGATTCCCGAGCCCGCTGCCATCAATATACACTCTCAAATACACTGCATGTGCGAGAGCTGGGCAGTGGGTAGCGGGCGCCATGTGACTGGCTGAATGAGTCATGTGCGTGCTGCGCCCACGCTCCGGTCTGTGATTGGCCTGGTGGAGCTGGTAAATGGTCACATGTGGAGGCGGGGCTGGGCTGTGGGTGATCGCAGCCGCTCGGAGTCCAGCCTCCCTGCCTGGCGCGCTGTTTCTCCTGACTGAGGTGAGGTCTCTCTGCCATCCGCTCTTCCACCCGCCGCCCGTCTGTAAGCCCCCACCTTCTGTCAGCCCGCCCCTCTCTATAAGCCACCCCCCTCTGTCAGCCCGCCCCTCCTCTGTAAGCCCCCCTGTCAGCCCCCTCTCTATCAGCAACCCCCCTCTCTATCAGAGACCTCCCCTGTCAGCAACCCCCCTCCTCTATCAGCAACCTCCCTGTCAGCAACCCCCCCTGTCAGCCCCCCCTTTCTGTCAGCAACCCCCCCTGTCAGCCCCCCTCTCTATCAACAACCCCCCTCTCTATCAGAAACCCCCCCTGTCAGCCCCCCCTTTCTGTCAGCAACCCCCCCTGTCAGCCCCCCTCTCTATCAACAACCCCCCTCTCTATCAGCAACCCCCCCTGTCAGCAACCCCCCTTCAATCAGCAACCCTCCCTGTCAGCCCCCTCTCTGTCAGCAACCCCCCTGTCAGCTCCCTCTATGTCAGCAACCCCCTCCTCTGTCAGCCCCCCTCTTCGTCAGCAACCCCCTCTTCTGTCAATATTTGTGCCTCCCCAATAACTGATATTTAATCAGTTATTTTCTTCTCTATTTGTGGGTGCCTGTGGATTGCTTTTGAATTTTTTTGGCTTTTTTTTGTAATTAAAAGGTGCTTAAAAGGGTTGTAGATTGTACAGTGCCACTTTGTGAACAGTTTGTATGGGGTTGGGTTCAGTAGAGCTGATTCGGGTTTTTGGATGGAGGTACACTGCTCTACTGACACCTTCCATTGTTCTACTGACACATCCACTGCCCTACTGACACCATCCACTGCCCTACTGACACCGTCCACTGCTCTACTGACACCGTCCACTGCCCTACTGACACCGTCCACTGCTCTACTGACACCATCCACTGCTCTACTGACACCGTCCACTGCCCTACTGACACTGTCCACTGCTCTACTGACACCGTCCACTGCCCTACTGACACTGTCCACTGCTCTACTGACACCGTCCACTGCCCTACTGACACCGTCCACTTCCCTACTGACACTGTCCACTGCCCTACTGACACCTTCCACTGCTCTACTGACACCATTCACTACTCTACTGACACCGTCCTCTGTTCTACTGACACCGTCCTCTGTTCTACTGACACCATCCACTGCTCTACTGACACCATCCACTGCTCTACTGACACCATCCACTGCTCTACTGACACTGTCCACTGCTCTACTGACATCTTCCACTACTCTACTGACACCGTCCACTGATCTACTGGCTGACAGTGTCCACTTTTAAGGTAGGCTAGTTTCATATTTTAACTGACATTTCTTTTATTAATTAAATCAAATTTTATGGGTACACGAATGCTTTAGTTTTATTTAACAGAGGCCTCGTACACACGACCGATTTTCTCGTCCAAAACAGTCAAGAAAAGTGCCGCGAGAGTTTTTTTGTCTAGAAAAACGTTCGTGTGTATGGTTTTACGAGAAACTTGACGAGAATCTCGACGAGAAAATAGAGAACCTGCTCTCTATTTTCTCGTCAGGATTCCAGATTTCCTCGTCGTGTTTCTCGTCGGCCTGTTTTGTGACGAGAAAATGGTTCGTGTGTATGCTTTTACGACTCTTCCAAAAGCGCGCATGCTCACAAGCAACTATGAGACGGGAGCACATCTTCTGGTAAAACAAGCCTTCATAATGGAGAGAGCACATTCGTCACGCTCATAAATATTTCATAGTTTAAATGTTCTGCATTGAAATCTTCGTTAGAATGTTACATTAATCAAAACGAGTGACCTTCTTTTGCTGCTGATATTCACACAGAGTTCTGCCTTATTTTTAACATTTTTCATGCTGCTCTTTATAAGATTTATGTGTATTATATCGTGCAAGTTTTTAGGAATAATTTAAATGGTTAGATTTTTCAAAATGATGTTAATTATAATTTCTCAATGTTTTGATAGCGATCTCCCATTTAATTTTGGAATCTATATTTTTAAAATTTCACACCATGTTTTTGTGCTAATCAGATTTAGTTATTCTTTTGGGGGGGGTGATATCTGTGCCTTTTATTGTCAGTCAAATGTATCTGCTTACTCCAAAGCTTGTTTTTTTTAATTTAAAAATACACATAGTCAAGTATGAACTTAAACAAAAAACACATTTATTCATGTTTATAAATTAAATAAAGAGAAGGCAGCGCTGGAGAAGCTGCTGCCATTTGTGCATCCCAGGGACCCCAGAGCACACAGCAACCCTGTGTGGACACTAAAATTGGGAGCTTGAGAAGGCCCACATTTCAGAACACAATCTGATGCTGGCCTCCCAGAGGTCAGGAACAGCAGCAGGTGAGATATATGTCCCAAGTGTGTGGTACTACAACAGGCTGCCTTCTGTCCGACCACAATGAAGCAAGGCCATCACTTCCTCTTCTTCCTGGCAACCTTCCCTGCAGCCTTTCCTGAAGCCTTTCCTGAAGCCTTTCCTGCAGCCTTTCCTGCAGCCTTCCTTCTTCGTTTGGCTGGAGGCTGGCCCACTGGAGGGGTACTCCTGTCAGGAGGAGGAGGTGGAGGTGTAGCAGAAGGGGGTGGGGCAGAAGGTGGAGGTGTAGCAGAAGAGGGTGGGGCAGAAGGTGGAGATGTAGCAGAAGAGGGTGGGGCAGAAGGTGGAGGTGTAGCAGAAGGGGGTGGGGCAGAAGGTGGAGGTGTAGCAGAAGATGGTGGGGCAGAAGGTGGAGGTGTAGCAGAAGGGGGTGGGGCAGAAGGTGGAGGTGTAGCAGAAGGGGGTGGGGCAGAAGGTGGAGGTGTAGCAGAAGGGGGTGGGGCAGAAGAGGAAGGTGGAGGTGGAGGTTGAGGTTGGGTCAGTTGGGCCACCTCACATATGGCGGTATTGGGGGTAATTTGCTCCATCACCCCCTTGTTGAGCAAGGTGATGAGCAGGGGCTCGCATAGGAGGCGTTGCTCCATGCTCATCACCTTGAACTTAGCCTCCACTAGGCCGGCAATGGCCTCTTCAGGGGATGTGGGCTCCTTGAGGGTGGCATGGGCCTCTTTAATAAGGGCCATTGCTGCCTCACTGGTGGTCCTGTCCCTCCTGCCTCTTTTGTGAAGCCGGATGGGAGGCACCTGGGATCTGGTGCTTCTCCTTTGCCCTGCCACCTCCTGTCTGCCACTGGGCCCTGCCACCTCCTGTCTGCCACTGGGCCCTGCCACCTCCTGGCTGCCACTGGGCCCTGCCACCTCCTGGCTGCCACTGGGCCCTGCCACCTCCTGGCTGCCACTGGGCCCTTCCTCCTCCTGCCTGACAGTTTCCAGACCCTCCTCCTGGCTGATTTCATCCTGTGTATGAAAAAGGAACATAGTTTAATATGTTGGTTTAATCTTTGCATCAAACTTTGTAATCCTGATGGAAGCAATTAGAATGTAAATGCATAAATCCTTGCTTTAAATTTACCACTACATCAGCTTGACTATTTACCACACAATTAAGTGCAGAATAATGTCTACAGATCATGATTTCACTTGTGGAATACAAAATAATGTATGTTTCTCATCCTGACATATTTGGGAAACATTAATTTTATCCCACTACATTTTCAGTTAATACTATACCTGGCTCCAGATGGACAAATCAGGATCATCCAGGATGGCTGCCTCCTCTTGCTCCAGAGAAGGCTCAGGTTGGCTGCAGGGAAGTCTGGGGGAAGAGTGGAGAGTGATGGCCTTGGCTCAATGTGGTCATCCAGGAAGGACATCCTGCTCTAGTACCACAAAATCGGGACATAAACATCATCTGCTGCTGCTCCTGACCTCTGAGAAGCCAGCACCTTAGAGCGTTCAGTCCTGTAGGTACCTCTCAAGCTCCCAATTTTAGTGTCCACTTGTTTTGCTGTGGCTGTGGGCACCTTGGTATGCACAAATGGGAGCAGCTTCTCCAGCGCTGCTTTTCTCACCCCTTTTTTTTTATGGATGGGGTTTTTGGTCTCCCACAGAGCCGGCAGCTCCCTTACCCGGTCAATAAATTCCGCCAGGAACTCTTTGTCACTAATAAAGACATTCATATTGTATCTGCAAGTAAAATAAATTATATTTAAATAATGTGAGGCAAACAGTCTAACCTCCTTCACATCCTAGTCACCATATATATCCTCCACCAATCTCAAGACAGTATAGGCCAACAATTTTTACAAGTCTCACAAAATCACATACCTTCGTTCGCACGTCCGTCACTTGAAATCCTCTCTCCGCACACCGAACGTACTATAGTCACATGTGTGTTTGCTATATACACACCACGCATGCGTCAAAATTCGAACACGTCGCTCCGCACACGTCGCCCGCCCATGACGTTCTAACTAACATCTTTTCCCCGCCCCTTCTCTTTCGGCGCGCAGACAGATATGGCGGAGTTACAGCAGGTGTCTGATAATTCCGCAACTAG
Source organism: Rana muscosa (assembly GCA_029206835.1). Taxonomy (NCBI): domain Eukaryota; kingdom Metazoa; phylum Chordata; class Amphibia; order Anura; family Ranidae; genus Rana; species Rana muscosa. The sequence goes on from CM055123.1 coordinate 169,915,826, forward strand.
CGAGGAGACAAGCCCGGAGACCGAGGACACGTCACGATCAAGGAGGAGGTTCAAGGCATCGAATATGTCTTTGGCGGAGATGGCGGAGATGGTGGACATCTTGGTCAAGGCTGATTATGATGCCAAGCATGGGCCGTATAGCAAACCAAATAGAAGGAAGGCCAAAATCCTCACTAAAGTTGTGAAGAGTCTGAGGGCGAAGTTCGGGGTGAAACGCTCAAATGAGCAGCTCAGAAAGAGGTGGTCAGACCTCAAACTGAGGGAGCCAGACCAGTTGAGGATCATAAAGAGGATGCTCGCTAAAAGTAAGTAAAATGACGACCTTTCTGCTATTAATCTTTTTAGAAACTGACATTTTTTTTTTTTTTATCATATTGGACTCCCTTCCAAAATGTAATATTTTGAACTAGGTTGGGCACAGTAATCGTTCGTTACGTTACCGACACTTCGTTCGGCCACTATCCGCGGTTTTGGCTTATTTAAGAGCCACAAAAGTAATTAGACATCTGCCATTTTTGATCAAGTATTGTGGATAATTTTTAAGTCTAGATGATGTGTTTGTAAGGAGAATGAAATGCAAACTTTTATCAGTGTAAAGGATAGGACACTCAGCAGCTGCTTCCACATCTGTACTTTGGAGCACTATAGTGTGGGCCACCAGACCCGCCTTTTTTGGGTGTCCCACACAGGTGCATCAGAGTTTATTTGTGGTGCCTCCATGTCCAAAAAATTACATCCAAATGTGAATACTAAACATATTTGGGGTCATAAATAATGCATTTTTCTTTAAATTACGCACAAACACACACTTGTACCCCACTTCCAAACAATTTAGCCTGTTTTTAGTTTAACAATGAGATTTTTACAGTGTGATAAATAGACCTTTGGTTTTATTCTCATAGGGGAGAGAAGACTGGGAGGAGGACACTCCAGGGAGCACATGCACCCCACAACTTCCAAGCAACCCCAAACTCCCAAAGATCCACAACCGAAAGATGTGCAGGAAGTTGAGGTGGAGGAAGGAGAAGTGCAGGAAGGAGAGGTGGATGACGTTGTGGATCTGGTCACCACAACAGGTCAGTATCTGACACCACAGCTTAAGGTAAGCGAGGTAGGCCTGCAGAGTTTTATTAATTTTTTTTAATGGTTTTTAGGGGATGGAAATGTTGTGAAGGATAGCACACGGTTCTCTGCTGACAGTGCCCTCCGCCTCATCCAGCAAGTGATGGAATGTAGCACGGAACTGGACCTAATTAAACAAAGAATCCATGTGATGGAACAAACATTTAAAGACATTCTCGATGTTTTGGGGAGAATTCAATAAGCCATCCAAACACATTTGTTTTTACATGTTTGTTTTTATATTTTTTTATAATTTTTTGAGTAACAAACCAGCCAAAAATTGAATATGCACACAGTGTGTGAACATGTGCTATCTGCCATCAGGGGATATCCATGTACGTCTTTTGTGGGTGCAACCCCTTCCTTGTATCAAAAGTCGGTGAACTGAGGAAGGGGATGCACCCCCAAAACACGTCCATTGATCACCCCTGATGGCAGATAGCACATGTTGACAATAGGGATCAGGATTGTAAACTTCCTATTTGCAAAAAAGTAAAAATGTGTGCATATTGAATTTTTGGCTGGGCAAGGGGTGGCAGGACCCCATATTAGGACGGGCACATAGAGACATAGTTTGTGTAACTGAATGTCTCAGATTGCTCAGAGGTATCCAATGTTGTAATTTTAGAAATGCAAGTGGTATTTTTGTATTTTCATAAGCCAAAATTTGCCGGGTTGTGGCCAGGCCAACCCCAAAGTAAAAAAAAAAAAAAAATTAAAAAAGAGAATGTGCAGAGAGTAAAATATTTGACCACAAACAACGTGTAGCTTCTTTTTATAATACTCTCTAAGCTTATTTGGTTCTTTTGTAAGGTAACATAGTGAAATTGGTTGTTATTTACTAAAGTAAAATACACTTGCCACTACAAATGCACAAAGACAAACTAGGAGACAGGAAAGAACAAATAATTAAAGGTTTAAACAAGATTTTCATTGGGATACTTAGACATAGGCTGGCATAGGAATTGCCCCCCTACCCGTGAAATACTCCATGTATTTGTCCCGAACCACACGGGCATTTTGGGGGGGCAAGCCAAGACGGGCAGATTCCAGGCCCGGAAGGGGATTTGCAGGGGAAAGTCCAGCCTCTGGCAAAACTGAGGCCATATAGGAATTAGATTTTTGGCTCAGAAAGTTGTGTAGCACACAGCAGCATAACACTACATAGTTTATTTTGTAGTCCGCCAAGTGGATGGAAGTCATAAAAAGGCGGAACCGGCTGACCATTATGCCGAAGGCATTTTCAACGACTCTTCGGGCCCTGGCCAGCCGGTAATTGAACACACTCTTCTCTGGGGTCAGGGTCCTCTGTGGAAATGGCCTCATAAGATGCCGTCCGAGTCCGAAGGCTTCATCAGCCAAGAAAACAAAGGGGAGTCCTTCAATATTCCCTGCATCCGGTGGCAATGCAAGGTCGTCACTCTGGAGACGGAGGGCAAACTCCGTCTGGATGAAGGATCCCCCATCGGACATCCAGCCATTCTTCCCTACATCAACATAGAGGAATTCATACCGTGCTGACACCACCGCCATCAGCACAATGCTATGAAACCCCTTGTAATTGTAGTAGTAGGACCCAGAACGGGGTGGCGGCACGATGCGGACGTGCTTCCCGTCTATGGCACCACCGCAGTTGGGGAAGTCCCACCGCGTGGCAAACTCCGATGCCACAGTCTGCCATTCCTGTGGCGTGGAAGGAAGCTGTGGAGTGAAACAAGATGAAATAATATTAGAAAAACAAAGGCATACATTACAAGGAAATTCTATCCCAAAAAATTAGAGACCAACATCAATCTAATTATACGTTTATTAAGGTGTGTAAAAAAAGTATAATGGAAGGCTCATTTATCATATTCATCACCCCCTCTGATGGGCCATTACTAAATTATTTTGGGGGGGGGGAGATGTGTTTGGCCACAGGATAGCATTGCAGTGGCGGTGCGTCCAGAGTGGGCACTGGAGCACTGTCCCCTCTCTCCTGTGCCCATCACTCAGAACAATACATAGGTTCATGCGTTGCATGAACCTATGTATTGTCTATGCCGCACACTATTCAGGTGGATGGCCTCTTGTAAAGCGACCGACATATGAATAATTGCGGCATTTAGGGGGTTAAAATTGCAGAGCAGAAACAGGTATTAATATAGTCTTGCAAATTACAACCTGAGGGATGTAATTGGCTTCCTCAAAGAAAAATCGGGGACGCAAGGAGGGGGGCATTCCTTGTGTAAACACTGACAGGCTGCTCTGCCAATCATGTTCACCAAGTCTGTTTAATGGTAACATGATTGGCTGATGCAACATGAAGGGAAGGAGAAGACATCAAGGACAGAAGAAGGATGGCGCTGACCACAAGAAGGTAAGTGCAGGGCTGGGGGGAAACTGGCTGCATTAGAGGGGACTAAATGGCTGCATTTGAGGGAACAAAATGGCTGCATTGGAGGGGACAACTGGGGGTGTTTATTAGGCAACAGAGCAAAAAAGGAGGAAGTTTATTTCCGAAATTGGGGTTGGAACCCCCCAACATTTGGAGCAACAGGCGCCCCTGCTGGAAAAGTTAGTGAGGGGAAATATTTAGGGAGGATAAAAAAGGGGCAATCTAAAGCTTCCAACATGCATGGGGACATTCTCAGCATATTACAATCATGGTAATTAGGGAAGGATGAAAGAAATACAATACATTAGCATACATGTAATACATAAAATGTGATGTTATGGGAGAAAACTTACCCTAATATAGTCCTCCTGCAGGACTTGTATAATAGCAGAACAGGTGTCTGGGATTATGAGGCCCAGAGCCTGGGGGGAGATGCCTGTGGTGAACTTCAAGTCCTGAAGACTTCTCCCTGTCGCCAGGTAACGCAACGTGGCGATGAGCCTCTGCTCAGCACTGATGGCTTCCCGCATAACGGTGTCCTTCCTGGTAATATAGGGGGACACTAAAGCCAACAGTTCCTGAAAAATGGGGTCAGACATCCTCAGAAAATTCCTGTAGTCCTCAGGATTATTCTCGACGATCTCCCGCAGCAGAGGCATGTGGCAGAATTGGTCCCGCTGGAGCAACCAATTCTTGGTCCATGAACTCCTCCTCACACCATTCATGGACTGGTCTTGGTCCAAAACAAGCAGACCAACACCAAGCGCACGCACAGCACGAACTCGACGACGAGAACGTCCAGGCGACATGGCTAGGAAACGGTCGTCTAATCAGAACGTACAGAACAGAACGCACTTTAGAACAGCAAGGCCTATGAATAACGAACTGAAATTCAGAAACGAACAGGCAAGAACGCACTGTAAAACAGATACGACCTGCCTAGACGCCCTGAAAGTCAAGATACGAACCCACAAGCACAAACTGAACGGCAGAAAACGATCTGAAAAGTACGAAGACTGAAAAGCGCGAATCGTCTCTTCCCAAACTTTTACTTCACACGCGGTAACACGAGATCAGCAAAAGCAGCCCAAGGGGTGGCGCCAAGAAAAAAGATCTTCCCCTTTATAGTGCCGTCGTACGTGCTGGACGTGAGCGCAGAGAACCACGAGGAAATTGGAAAATGACAGTGTGTACGCATAGAAAGCTTGACGAGAAAATCGACAAGCTTAACAAGAATCTCGTCGAAAAAAACGACGTGTTTTTTACGACGAGAAAATCGGTCGTGTGTACGAGGCCTAAGCCCCTTTAAGTCCCCCCACTGTTAATGCAATTTGGCCACAGCCTCTGTTCATTGTAGCACACCTCTACTCTCTTTGGGTAACCCAAAAGGTGTCCTAGGTATTTTACAATCCTATAGCGTGTACTACAAAAAAATTGCTGTGCTCCGCAAAAGTGTTCGGGTTTGGCTTGATGAAAAGGTGGCAACCCTAATGTACACGCGTATTAATTCCCCTGTCGGTGAATGAGTACAGGGGTTCCTCAAGAAGGAGAAGGCTTCATTGCCTCCTTGCAAGTCACGCCCTCACGTGGAAAAGAATGTGGCCTTGTAAATCAGACTCTTATCCAGGCATGTAGGCTTGGTAGCCAGCGAGCGTGTGCCCCTCCCTCCTGTGCTATGTTAGGCCATAAATGTGGATGTGGGGTTTATGGAGGGTGACTTAAAGGGCTTAGGCAGCCCCCTTTATAATGGGGGGAGCCCAGTTATAATACACCCCAGAGGAATGAGTACAGGGTTACACTGTTACCTACACCTTACCGATAACCACAAAGAGTTAAATTAATATAATGACCCCCACACCATTAAAAAATCATTTAATGAAATAAACTTAAAAAACCTTAAACAATTTCCCCCAAATCCAACGTCAATCACATCATCCAAAGATGTAAATCCACAGTCAATCACAGTGATCCGCTGTCCAACAGTGTTTCTTTACTGTCATGATGACCTGCACCCTGTAATGTTGCCCTGCTACACTACCATTACTAATATACGCCTGCCTTACGTATCATATTAGGCCACATGCCTTTCAACATTGTGGAAGCACTAATCTACCCAAGGAGAGAGAGTTCACATACAGTGTCAGATAGCTTCAGGATGATAAAGTACAAGGCAGATGCTGTGTGCAGGTGTCACCAGGACTGGTGACTGATGAGTTGCCAATCTAGAAGTGGTCAAGGAGGACAGCAGACAGTAGTGTAGCAGAATCTCTTACCTCTTCCAGTCTAATGAAAACCATTCAAGTCCAAAGATAACTGTAATCCTTCAATATGTGGTGGGTTGTGAGGCATAGTCGGTGCTAAGGTGATAAAAGTCATTGGGCGCCATACACTTCTTGGATGTAAAAGAGTTTTTTTTTCTTTGACAGTCCTGTTTATATTTTGCAAGGAAAAGAGGGTTAGGGCCAGGACACCCTTAAGTAGCTGCAATTTCAATTGGCAGACTCTGAGACTTCAACAGGAGGACAGCCGTACAGGGAAAGGCCCCAGCAACGTGCCACTTCTGCATGTGCAGGATTGCTGTTTCCTATTGTAGCGGGTGGTTACAATTAGGGGGAAGCATCTGAGTGGTAACTAGGCTCAAATGCACTAATTGTTACGTCTCATGGACCATTTCTATCCCTGGGAGATAGTACTGGTGTGTAAGTTCACTGGGGCCTATGGGTGGCGCTGTTGCCATGGGCCCGGGTTGAACCGCAGTACAAGGTTGTGTCCTTTTTGTCCCCTCGGCAGCAGTACGGCGGGGCGGGGAACCTGCTGTGCCTGTCGGGAGAGGATATAAAAGGGGGCGGCCATCTTCCAGAGGGGTCGTCGGTTCCGCGCTCAGGCACCTTAGGCCTGGGTGCGTGTGCGTCACCTCCGGGTGCCCTAGGCCCGGAGGCCTGGTCGGGTTGTCCCTGGGTGCCCTAGGCCCAGAGACGGAGCTGCTGTTTCATCTCAGACACCTTCAGTCTGGGGTGAGGTACTTTGGAGAAAGGCCCGGAGCCCAGCAGCCTTCGGCTGGGATCCGCCGGGGACCGAGACTCCCAGGGATCTGCCTTGCGAGGGGACCTGTATCCAGGACGAGGAGGCCAGGGAGGTGACCCTTTCTGAAGACCCAGCGCAGAGTCGTGGTGACAGATGGGGCCTCTGGTACGTCTCCGGAGGGATGTTCTTGTTCTATAAGGGCTAGTTCATTAACGGAAGGAAGTGCATGTTCTTTAAATCACAGTGGCAGTGATACTACGCACCCAAGGTCAGTAGCAGTGACTTTCACCTTTTTCACCCGGTCAGTGGCAGTGACCAACCTCATGGTCTGTGGCAGAGACCGTGCGCCAAGCCTGTTCGTGCTAATCAGAGCAGGAGAAACCCAAATTTAAGTTTGTGCTTGGACCTCCTCCCACCTTATCTGACCTGTGTCTTGTCCCAACTCGTCTGCTCTTAAAGAGATTGTTTATTGTGCAAGAAGGAATAAATAAGTGTTGGACCTTTCAGTTGGTGTGGACAGTTGCTTACTGGGGAGAATTAAAAACTTGTTTCTGACTACTGCAGAAACGAGGTCAGCACTGGAGGCATTTTTACACTGGCTGCAAGCAGGCCAGAGAACAAACACCGCTCAACCTCCCTATTCAGGAGGGTACGGGCTTGTGGTGCGGTGTGCCTGATTCTTTTCCTGCGGAGGAGCCAAGCAGAAGAAAAGCAGGTAAAGTCTGGGGTTGGTGCACTACACTATAGTAACAGTACTTCTCCTTGTACTTCTTCAGCCCCCTTGAGCTCCTGGTCTCTCACTGGACCCTCGGATTCACTACTCTGAATCCAGTGAGCTCCTCAAGGCTTTTGCGGTGGTATCTCCCCCAAACGTCACCAATGCTTCCCTGCTGGGTCCCTGGCTTGGCACTTCGGATACCTTCAAGCTTCACCCCTGCTAACCGGCTTGGTCCCTAGCTTGGCACACAAGGCTGCTCTGCAAGCGCCACCTCCGCTGGTTGGGTCCCTGACTTGATCACCACCTGAAGCTTCCCGATTCTTCACCATGCCCGTTCGGTCATAATACTGCTCCGGTACTTGCTTCAGTCACTCACTGTGGTCCCTGGTAAAGGCGATTGGTCGCTTCATGGCGACAACTTCCTTTCTACCTCCACCCACTGACAGGTTCTCCGGCTGGCAGAACCGTCACTTCTGGTTGGACTCAAAGCTGCAGTCCCAACCCTGCGCTACCCTCCTACTTCAGGATAGGCCCTCACACAGCCTGGCAGCCTGATGCCCCCAGGATTGGCCCAATCTCTGGCCTAGCAGCCCAGGGCATCCGACACATGTCCACCCAGATGGCAGTCCGGGTGGCACACAAGAACCTGGATCACCTGACCTTCCCCCAATATATAGGCTCTCCCAGCAGGCCAAGGGATTTAACAAAATTGGCTGAGATACCCCAAATACCCATAACCTGACCTTGAGTTGTCCTTCTCAATCTAATACCTCCAAGTGCCCGGCAACCTAGTTTAGAAGTGGTAAAGTACAACCAGGCCAAACTTAGGCAGAAATCAGAAGAATATCCTATCCAGGCAAGGGTCAGGGCAGCAACAATGAGAAGATGAATCTGTATTCAAGCAGGCAGAGGCAATTCAAGAAAGATCCAAGGTACAGAAGCCAAGTACCAAATACTATCACAAGCCCAAACCCTAGAGATGTGGCAATTAAATAAAGCACCAACATGCTGCCAGCCCATCAGGGGAGAGGTGGCTAAGAAGATGGTACCAACCCACTGCCTAGCAACAAGAATGCCTCCCCAAGGGGGGTGTCACTGCTGACCAATGGAATCAAGTGCATTGTTGGCAACGAAGAGAGTGTTCCCCAGCAATAAACGCACAGGTCAAGGGGGTGGCAGGGCTGAGAGAAGAAGAGACAGGGAGCATGTCTCGGACTCCTAACAGAAAAATATTTGTTTCTGTGATTTCAGTTGGGTGTGAAATCCAAATGCAGAGATAAAATCCATGGTAATTTTATTATAATTCCTATTTAATAGTAAGCATGTGATTAAAAATCATCTTTTTATGATAATTTGTTAGTGTGGGTGAGTCTTAGGCCTTGTTCACATGCTTATCCTACAGAGTACACCCATGCAAGGACTGTGTCTGCCCGCACTGATGCACAGGTGTTGCATACATTCCTCAGCAAGCAGTCCCATTCTTGCCAATTGGCATGCAGTGGCTGCACAGACACAGTTCTTTTAATGTGACTTCAAGGGTGACATAGGAAAAACAACAATCATTTAAATTGCATGCTTGGGAAATGTCTTAAAGCTGTATGCGATGTTACCAAACAGTACAATTTTCACTGACATCATCAGTGCCTTGAAAACGTATTCATACCCTTTAAAAATTTTCCACATTCTGCCATGTTACAACCAAAAACTTAAATGTATTTTATTGGGCTTTTATGTGATAGACCAACACAAAGTGGAACATAATTGTGAAGTGGAAGGAATGGTTTTCCAAGTTTTTTACGAATAAATATCTAAAAAGTGCATTTGTATTCAGCCCCCTTTACTCTGATACCACTAACTAAAATTTAGTGGAACCAATTGCCTTCAGAAGTCACCTAATTAGTAAATAGAGTCCACCTGTGTGTAATTTAATCTCAGTATAACTACAGCTGTTATGTGAAGCCCTCCAAGGTTTGTTAGAGAACCTTAGTGAACAAACAGCATCATGAAAGCTAAGGAACACACCAGACAGGTCAGAGATAAAGTTGTGGAGAAGTTTAAAGCAGGGTTAGGTTATAAAAAAATATCCCAAGCTTTGAACATCTCACAGAGCACTGTTCCATCCACCATCCGAAAATGGAAAGAGTATGGCACAACTGCAAACCTACCAAGACATGGCCGTCCACCTAAACTGACAGGCCGGGCAAGGAAGGAGAGCGTTAATCAAAGAAACAGCCAAGAGCCACGTAGAAGAAGTTGCTCTGGTCAGATGAGACCAAAATTGAACTTTTGGCCTAAGAACAAAACTTTATGTGTGGGCGGAAAACGAACACTGCACATCACCCTGAACACACCATCCCCACGATGAAATATTGTGGTGGCAGCATCATGTTGTGAGGATGCTTTTCTTCAGCAGGGACAGGGAAGCTGGTCAGAGTTCATGGGAAGATGGATGGAGCCAAATACAGGGCAACCTGTTATGAAAATGAAGTTCAATGCTTCCGAGCATGCGTCGACTTGAGTCTGAGCATGCGTGTTTTTTCCTCCGTCAGAGTTCCATACAGACTAACGGAATTTCCGACGGAAAAAGTACGATGGGGCACACACGCGGTCGGAATATCCGATGAAAAAAGTCTGTCTGACTTTTTTCCTCAGAAATTCCGAACATGTGTACTCGGTATTAGAGTCTGCAAAAGACTTCAGACTGGGGTAGAGGTTCACCTTCCAGAAGGACAATGACCCTAAACATACAGCCAGGGCTACAATGGAAGGGTTTAGATCAAAGTATATTCATGTGTTAGAATGGCCCAGTCAAAGTCCAGACCTAAATCCAATTGAGAATCTGTGGCAAGACTTGAAAATTGCTGTTCACAGACACTCTCCATCCATGGGACCGTAGGCAGAACCTATATAATAACATAAAATAAAAACACTGGACTCAAAAAACTTGTGGATTTAATAGGCCGCGGCCCTTTATTATAGGTATTTCATTAACATTTTATTAAATCCATACACTTACCAAAAATAAATGTTGTGGGTTTCTTTATTTTTACTTGTCTTTTCTATGAATCCAGTCTTGCGTGGCGTGGTTTTGTTTATTTTCTTTTTGTGTTTTTTGTACTCTGCAAAATATTTGTAGCGCCCTGCTCCTATTGGGTAGGCGCTATTTGTAAATTTAGTTGTCTGAGCTGTCGTTTAGCTCAGAATAATTGTGTAAATTGCTGGTTTCTGTTCCAGTCCAGCTGTGTTGCGCATTTTCCACTTGACTGTGGGTGTCGCTGTCCCCACAGGTCAAGGTTGGAAATGCAGCAGGCTGGATGTGTTGGGTACCTCTTGCCCAGAAACGGCTCAGTGGGAGTGGCTCACCTGATGTGCATTCTGGGAGAGGGTACTTAAGGGACAGACAACTCTTCAATGGAACCCCTATGACGGATATGGTGAACAGACAGGTAACGACATGACCCAAAAATATAACCAGCAGCTCCTACGGGGGTAGTGCTACATGTTAATAAAAATAAATTTGCAAAATAGTATGTGATGTTCAGTTCAGAGGTCAGTAGTAAATGAAGTTGTGTTCAGAGGTAAGTAGTAAGTAGTAAATGATGCTGAGTTCAGATGTCAGTAGTAAGTGACGCAGAGAACAGAGGTGAGTATAAAGCAATGCAGAATACAGCGTTCACTAGTAAATGACACTAAGTTCAGACATCAGAAGTAAGTGAAGCAGAGTTCAGAGCTTAGGTGTAGGTGATGCAGAGTTCAGAGGTTAGTAGTAAGCGGTGCTGAGTTCAGAGGTCAGTAGTAAGTGAAACAGTGTTAAGAGGTCTGTAGTAAGTGAAGTTGCGCTCAGAGGTCAGTAGTAGGTGAAAGGTTAGTAATAAGTGACACTGAATTTAGAGGTCAATAATAGATGAAACAGCATTAAGAGGTAAGTAGTGGGTGATGCCAGAGTACAGAGGTCAGTGGTGAGTGACGTAGACTACAAAAGTCATTAGTAAGTGATGCTGGGTTTAGAGGTCAGCAGTAACTGATGCAAGGTAAGAACACCAGGAGAACACAGTGATTACTGCTTGCAGCTATAGTTGCTGGCAATAATTGCATGCTAAAAATCTGACATGCTGGTTGTACCCAAGTCAATCGATGGATCAACCAGGGTACAATCAGCCTGCACATAGATGGATTGAATCTTGGCCGGTCTCTGCTAAGCCGAGATTCGATCCGTGCATGGCCAGCTTTAGGGCTTATTTACACCCGTGTCACTATTAGAAGAGTGATCCACAATGGATCGATATTTAGACAGCGTTGTAGGCATAACTGATAGGCATTCAAAAGGTGATACTGCTGCCACCTGATGCCTGTTTGTTGACAGCCGAAGGGGCTATTTGAATGGAATTACGGCACCACAACTATGTGCCTAGTGTTTAGCTTGTGGTGGCAGCACAACCCTATTCACCTCAATCAGTCATTTTCAGCAGTGGTTCTGCCCACTAAACGCAACAGAGGTAAGCGTGCCATAATGTGAAAATATGCTCAGCATACTTGCACGTTATTGCAAAAGCTCGTTGGGGCCCCAACATTTCTAGGTGGTTTAGTTCTGCTGTGTGGAAGTAGTGGTTTCTCTGCAGAAACCTAACTCATTCCCTGCTGGGTCAGAGCTAGAGCTCTCCAATCAGCAGGGAGTAATTTGTTGATCGCCAAGATATAGGTCGGACTTATCAAAAGGCGTATTGGACCTCTGCAGAGAAACCACTGCTTCCACACAGAGAAAAAACAAACAATTCTGTGCTCCCTCCAAACCATTTGTTACTGTAACATAAATGATATTCCTCACTCTAGTACCTGATATATCTTCCACACCACAGCCACTGTTTAAATAAATAGAAATGTATTGTTATACAATTTCACATAGAGAGCTGTAATCCTTCTCTGAAACATGCTAGCAGGGTGCAGGCTTTTCTCCTCAAGCTGTAGCTGCTTTCTATAAAAAAAAAAAAAAAAACATAACAAAATACACTTTTGTTTCAATTCACCTGGAATGTGTTTAGCTAATTCAACTAAAAGTCAGTTGGGCTTTAAAGCGGTATTAAACGCAAAAGCATATCATTATTTTATTGTAGCTTACCAATTCTTAGATGTGATGGCTGCATTATTTTTTAGGCTTTCTTTCCAGATGATCTGGCCAGTAAGTCTGTAGTTTTTCAACAGAACAAGCTCTCCTACAAATGTATCAGTTAAGAGTGTTAAGGCCAACGCTGTATCTTGGCCTAGGCCAACAAAGCCCAGGCCTAGGGTAGCACTTTGCACGAGGGCAGCATGAAAAGTGTCCCCACTTTTAGTGTAGCGCCAGTCTTATGAGGTGGACTGGGCCGCAAGACAAATCGGTCTGGCGCCCCCATAAAGCGGCCGCACTGTTGCCGGTATGTAAGGGATGGCGCAGACACAAGGGACACTGACATGGTCACCTATACCTGGTAGGTAGGTAGTAGGACTCTCCTGCAATCCTCTGCTTGTGTCAGTTGTACATATTAAGGAATTTTAATTTTATTTCTGTTGATTGCTGATGAGAAAAATAAACAGTTGGATTTATTTTTTCCTGCCCCCAATCCTTCCTTTGCTCACTGCCTGGACCGCATACCTTCATCACTGTGCTACATGTTTTCTGCTGCACCACTAGCATGGTTATATCCTCTTAGTCCTCCATAAATTTAGCAGAAATTTTTGCTTAAAGTAGAACTATAGGCAACACTTTTTTTTTTCCATTTTGAATAGAGTAAGAGATGGTTATAGCCCCTGTTAATTTTTCGTTTGCCATCCGTTCATTTCCTGCCCCATAGCCAAACAGGAAGTGCAGATTAAGGAAATCCCTCCACCTCCGCCCCCAAGGATCTCAGAACTAGTGTCCCCACTGGAAAATTTCAGGGCAGGTCTTAAACAGGAAGGGGTGTGACCTTGACAGGAAGGGGTGGATCATATTTAAATTAGTGGTTGCACAAGTTTTGTCAGGCCTAGGGCAGAACAAAACCTAAATACACCACTGGTTAAGGCAAACCATTTATCACTGACAGGGGTACCTACAATAGTCAATCAATTTTAAAGCCCACCACCAACCTACCTTACCCATGCTCCCCTTCGGCTCAATCAGGGCTACTGAGAATTAACCAGCAATTGAGGTTATGAGGGAGCATGTAACCTCCCCCCCATGATGCCATGTTTGGGTGTATGAGCCAGGCCCAAGCAAGCACTGTCAATTTTAAAGGCGGACAATAGAGTCAGTCCTATCTAAGCTCCAACGTCATCCAATCTGGAGCTCATTTAGAGTTTGCCTCTGTGGCTGTGGGGGCTGCCAGAATATAAGGAAGGTTCCTCCAACCATATTGTTAGCATGGATAGGGGAATCAATTATTTTTTCTCTCCCACCACAAGCTGAACCCACTGAACCTCTTCCCCCACAAGCTGAACGTCCAATATTCAAGCTGTCTATGGGGACCTTCCAGACCAATGACTCACTAGATAAGGATGACAATCTTGTAGCCTTACAATTAGGGTTGCCACCTTTTCTTCAAGTCAAACCCGAACACTTTAGCAGTGCACAGTAATCTTTTTTTATAGTATGAACTATACATATATTTTTAAATTAAATAACATTTCTAATCAAATGAAGTTAATAACAAGAGTTACCATTTACATCAGAGTCCACAGAGTTCCCCTTTTACTTCTGAACTCGCAGAGTTCCCTTACACTGTAACATGAGGGATGCTCTGGGAACCCTGATCTAAGGGGGAACACTGAGAACTCTGCTGTACGGATAGGACTCTGATGTAAGGGGGAACACTGTGCCCTTTGGTGTAAAGGGGAACTCTGATGTAAGTGGTGCTCTGAGAACCCTGATTTACCTTAGTGTGCTCACTCAGAGGCAAGAGAGAGAAGAGGGTAGACTTCAGTCACAGACAGGGATGGATGGTGAGCTTACTCAGCCCTTGGCAGTCAGCACCTCTCATCCAGATGTAGCTGAGGCTGCTGGAGTGTGGGCAGACACAGAGCGGTAGGGGTGGGAGGAAGAGGAGCAGATCGGGCCCTTTCTCCTCTCCCATCTGTGTGGGGGGAGAGGTAATTGTTAGTGCTGGCTTTGGGCAGTGTGAAAGAGAGTGTAACAGACACCCTCGACTTACACAACTGCAGCCAGCAAAGTCTGGTCTGAATAATGTGTCTGGGTTTCAGGAGGTCTGAAACCCAAACGCATGATTCCAAACCCGAACTATTCGGGTGAATCCCGGACAGGTGGCAACCCTACTTACAATACGCCCCACAGGTTTCTTAAAAGAACTTCCAGCAACAAAATAAATACTTTTATTTCTGGGTTTTGTTTAGTAATAATTAAACAACTTATTGGAACTTGTATGTGCATGTAGTAAGAAAGCAAAAAATATATACCACTTAATTATTCAATTTGTTTCTCTGTCCAGGTTTCTGTGTCCTAAGAAAGCTCCTTCAGGTTGCCTAATTATAGGAAAAGAAAAGTAATTTTTACCAATTAGTAACACGCAGCTTTGTAACAAGATTGCTTGCTGTAAGTGCCAAAAATGTACACTCTTTTAAAACTGAATACAAAAAGGAAATTAAAAATAAGTAAACTAAAATATGTTATATACTAAAATATTTAATCTGCAGCACTGGAACTGCAATGTCCTATTCCAAAAGTATTTTAGTTTAAGTTGTAGCCTTTGTCTGTTTTACTGCATATGGTTAAGCTGGTCATACATGGATCAAAAATTTGTCCGGTTCAGCAGGGACTGGCCGAATTTTTAATCCATGTATGGGCATGGTGGTTGTACAGAAGTCGATCGTTTAACAACTGCCCTGACAGATTTCTGCCGCCCGATCAGCGCCACTGGCTATAGTCTGCAGCACTGATTAATATATTCTGACGGTGGGGCTTCTTTCAACCACCTCAAATGTGTGCATGGGGAAATCTAATGTAGCACTACCCGCGGAGGAGCTGCTGGTTTAATTTGGGTCAGTACTCTGTTTGCAACCCCCTTAATTGGCTCAGATCCTCCCTTGGCACAACTGGTGTAACTGGCAATTGTGAGTCCCACTGAATGCTGGGAACACAATTTGGCATATATAAATATATATCACAATAACATGTAAGTATATGGTTACCTTCCTTTGGTAGCAGTCTCACAGGAAACAAAGATACTCCAAGAA
Source organism: Rana muscosa (assembly GCA_029206835.1). Classification (NCBI taxonomy): domain Eukaryota; kingdom Metazoa; phylum Chordata; class Amphibia; order Anura; family Ranidae; genus Rana; species Rana muscosa. The sequence continues at coordinate 169,931,269 of CM055123.1, forward strand.
AGTGTTTCACTTAACCAAGGGCAACTTTACTTGGTATGAAGAAAAGGGGACAGTATTACACATATGCATACAGTTGACTCAGCAGGGCCCTGCAGGAGTCACAAAGGATAAAGACAAAAAGGGGTTTCTAAAGCAATGTTAAAATCTACTTATAATCTAATGAAACAAATATAATGCTTGCGAGCTCCCCCTAACGGGCAATACCACCCTATGTCCCGTAGTGTTAGTTCCAGTCAGGCCTGACAATATCACTACACAAGTTCCTCAATGGTGGGAGTCTTCGTTAGCAACGTTGGTGCACGTTATACTTGTAATCCAAAGGGAATGAAGAAGCAGCTAAACCTTCACAATGTTCATGGAAGTGAACTTTCAGTCAGTATAACTCTATCTCAGTCTGCGTAGTAACCACGCGCTGCACTATGTCCTGAAATACGTGTGGCGTACTATTCTGCTGCTGATGGGCCTTCAAGAGTCAATGGGCCTAGAAACAGTTTCCTTGCTGCCGGCACCTCGATTCGTGGCCTCTCCGCAACGTGCAGTCTCCGGTCCCTCTCTCGGCAGCAGTAGATGTCAGCCGACAGACGACTCCGGTCTCTGGGAAGTGCGAGCTGGACACACAGAAAGTGATCACCCTCCTGACTGGGTGATCCTCCGCAAGGTTGTAGGTAGGCCCAGGCTTCAGGCCTAGTCCCTTTGGCAGCAGGCCTCACACACACGTCTTGCTGGGAGGAGGTGAAGATCCCAAGAGGCCGAACAAAGCTCCTCCCCTCCTTTAAGTAACCTCTCCCACAAAGCTCCGCTGGGATGCAATGCACTCTGGGAGGACAACTGCAGTGTGGGTACCGTAGTTTATTACCTACTCATGTCAATGGAGTTCTGTTCTCCTGGTACCGTAAGTTCCACAATGCATCGCTTCATAATGTTAATGACAGTCTTATATTACATTACAAACCGCCACCCAGCTACACTAACGTTTTTTTTTTTTTCAATCAACCCAGTGGTCTCTTTAATTTGTACAATTTAGTTATAGACTTGTAAGCAGGTTGGAATGTTCTAGTGAGCCCAGCCAGAAGGGAACAAGTTAACCCAGTTCCCACACTTTCTCTGAGCTCTGCCCCTCTATTTCTGTGCTGTAAATAAAAAAGGGGGGTGGGGATCTGCCCTCAGTCAGTCAGTCTGCATGGGAGACAAGTTACAGACTGGCCACAGCATATGATTTCCAGCAGCCTATAGAAGAAGAGAGAAGAGAGATTGCTGGGACCTGCAGTTCCTCCTAAAGATACAGACAGCCAGCAAGATGTTTCCTCCAGCTGCTGCTTCTGCCAGGGTTTTCTGTCTCTCTGGGAGTTCCTGGTCCTGCTGCACACATGTGTCCTAGAGCCTTCCACATTTAAGGGGACTGCTGGGACTTGCAGTCCTCCCTGAAGATACCAACAATGTAGGTATGCTGGGGCAGCCACAAGTAGGGTTGCCACCTGTCCAGGATTCAACTGGACAGTCCGGGTTTTGAATAGTGTGTTCAGGTTTCGGACCGCCTAAAACACCAAACACAATATTCAGAAAGGACTGTGGCTTCCCAAGTAACCGAATACCACAACCGCCAAGTGCATAGGTGTGTGTGCACGGCCCTATCCCCATACAGAGACAGGAGGGAAGAGAGGGATTGATCTGCTCCTTCTCCCACCTCTGCCCCTCTGCCCACCCACACCCCAATGCCCGTCTTTCTGTGCCTCAGGAAAGGAATGTATGGGCTGGAAATTTGAAGCTCAGCAACCGGCAGATACATTGTGGATGAAAAGTGTTGATGCCTGAGCCTCCATCCTCAGGTGAGTGAGCTCACAATCCACTGTCTGTGACTAAAGTCTCCCCCCTCCCTTCCTTCTCTCTCCTGCCTCCGAGCAAGTGAGTCCACTAAAGTAAGGAGGACTCAGATGACAGGGGAGCCCTGTGGACTCTGATATAAGAGGGGCTTTGGGAACCCTAATTTAGCCCAGGTTCACTGGGCTGCGGGAGTGAAGCTGTGCGAGTTCAGCTGAACTCGCACGATTTCACTCCCGCTTGTCAGTCCAGATTTTGGCCATGATTACAGAGACATCTGTGCAGTTTCTGCACAGATGTCAATGTAAATCGTGGGCTGAAATCGCAAAAAGTAGTACAGAAACTACTTTTTGAAATCGGTGCAGCGCCGCAGATGCGGCATCGCACCGTCCTAATGCCGCCGATTTGACATGCGACATGTCAAATCGCATGTCAAATCACACCAGTGTGAACCAGGGCTACAGGGGGAATGCCGGGAACTCTGATGTAGGTGGGAGGTTTGGTGAGCAGAAACCCCCTTACATCAGAGTTCCTCTTTACACCAGTCCACAGAATCCCCCCTTAAAAAAAAAAATTTTTTGCAGTACACTGCTACATTTTTGGGATTTGGCTTGAAGAAAAGGTGGCAACCCTAGCCACAAGCCTGTAGTTAGGGATTAGAGATGTTAGGAAAGACTGTTCTATATGTTGGACTGTTATTTTGTGATTCTTGTTATGCTTCATTACTCAAGTAAAGCTTTTGAAACTTTCCCTCTCCGTGTTACTAAAGGGGTGTAATGCAAGTAACGGGCACACATGGTCTACAGTTGGGTCACTAGCACAGTGGGGTACAAAGACATCAGTATAAAGAGTTGATCCAGCGTGAAGTTACCGTGGTTAACAAGGGTAACGGAGGTCTGGCAAGTGACCAGCTGTTAGGCGTGTTCATGTGGCAGGTGAGTAAGCCTCTTGCAGCGAAGGAGATGTTGTCAACACTCCTCCCGCAGCGTTCCGTCTCCCATAGCTAGATCTGCACCGCTGAAGTCCTCAGTCTGTGCACGGGTACAGAAGAGTTAAAGGGGTTGTAAAGGTTTGTTTTTTATTTTCTAAATAGGTTCCTTTAATCTAGTGCATTGTTGGTTCACTTACCTTTTCCTTAGATTTCCCTTCTAAATGTTTTTTTTCTTTGTCTGAATTTCTCACTTCCTGTTTCTCCTCAGTAAGCTGTTCAGTAAGCTGTTCTGGCTGACTAAACACCGCTCGGATGATGCTGTGAAGTTTAGGGAGGAGAAACAGGAAGTGAGGAATTCAGACAAAGAAAGGGAAATCGAAGGAAAAGGTAAGTGAACCAACAATGCACGAGCTTAAAGGAACCTATTTAGAAAATAAAAAACAAACCTTTACAACCCCTTTAAGTGCATGCATGGAGTCCAGTTTATTTGTTCAAGATGCTTGGCACAAGTTAAGGTTCCCCCCCGTGCCTGGCAAATGACCCTGTTTCAGGTGCCTGGTGTAGCACCCACCACACCAATAGGCTGACACTGATTGCCTCTTAATTTTGTACAATAATACAATTACTCACATGCGTAGCAATTTCTGAGAGCTGTAATTCTGCAAGCAAAGAGTATCTAATTATTAAAGAAAACCTGTACCGAGTGAAATATGGAGGATTCCATTGCTGACCTGTCCTTCTAAACATAAATGCTAGTCGCCTGGCCTTCATGTTCTAAATCAGTGGATCTCCAAACTAAGGCCTCATACAAGCGGGACATTGATGGGGACCATGATGTAAGGGGGGACTCTGATGGGGATTTTGTTGCCTGTTTGCTCCTGGTATGCGACTTAGAATATAGTAAAGCCACAAGCAACTAGGGGAGAAAAAGCAGGATGCAAGAGAGACTGAAAGTTTTCATTTGCTATTTTTATTAAAACTTTTTTCTTTTTAATACAAGGACCCAACAAGAGCTTGGAATGAATAATGAAGCCCATGAATTCATTTTACATTTTTATTTGTTTTATTCATTTTTTAATTTTATTTAATGAACTATGAAAGAATAACAGACAGCTTCTGGTGGATTATTCAGCTTTGCAAACTGTGAAGCCCTGTACACACGATCGGTTTAACCGATGAAAACCGTCCGATGGATTGTTTTCATCAGACAAACCGATCGTGTATGGGCCCCATCGGTCTTTTTTCCATCGGTTTTAAAAAATAGAACATGTTTTAAATTTTTCCGATGGATAAAAAACCGATCGAAAACTCAGATCGTCTATGGGCAAGTCCATCGGATAAAAAACCCACGCATGCTCAGAATCAAGTGGACGCATGCTCAGAAGCATTGAACTTAATTTTTCTCGGCTCATCGGAGTGTTTTACGTCACCGCGTTTGGAACGGTCGGTTTTTTGACTGATGGTGTGTAGGCAAGACTGATGGAAGTCAGCTTCATCGGATTTCCGATGGACAAAACCATCGGATTAGAATCCATAGGATATCTGATCGTGTGTCTGAGGCTTGAGAATCAGATTTTTTCATTTTCTCTCTGAGAGTTAGGGTACCGTATCTTTTCTGTTCCTAAAACAACACTGCCACCTGCTGGTGCTGAAGGAATTGTTTTTTTTTTCTGCTTGATTACTGCAAGTGTTTACTGTACTAAAGAAAAAGAATCAACTGAAAGTCAGTGATGTAAACACATTAGTATCATGAAGTGCTTATTATTCCTTATGCATACTTTTTTCTCTACAACCATATTCACCAGCACTCCTCCAGTCAAAAATAAGGACCTAGAAGAAATTAAAATGCTAATAAAAACAGAGGTCTCAGATGTCTCATTGGATAGAGTAGAAACCACAGATAGGAAGGCGTCTTGATAATTGTATGTAGTTTTCAAATATTTGTAAATATATAAAGAAATGATATATAACTAGCAAGGTGCATTTCCAAGTGTAGCTGCTACTCTAATCCAGGGGCACTGTTGACCTGGGGCACTTTTGGGCAATCCAAGCAAAGCAGTAGTGCCATGGCAAATGAGTTGTGTGGCTAAATTATTAACAGTGGAAGAAGTTTAAGGGGCCTTGTACCTTTAAAATATGCTTTGATTTCTGTGCCACAGTTAAGAGTCTCACAAACACATGTAAACTTCAGCACAATAATAATAAAAAAAAAGTTTCCATTATGTATGCTTTTGTGCACACTAAAAATAGACAGAGAGATAGCACTTTGAGCCTATCTTATAGAAGAATTGTATTAAAATAGTCAGGGACTGCTTGACAACCAGAAACTTAGACAATAGTTGAGACAATAAACACTTTGGTGAGAAGTATGTAAGGGTCAGTAGTATGTAAAGTACAAAGTTCTGTAGTCAGTGAAGGGTTTAGGACAAAACGCAATGTGTAGGGGTCAGGGGTGTGTAATGCACATAGTTCAGGGGTCCAGGTGGTGTAATGCAAAGAGTTCAAGGGTTAGGAGTATGTAACGTGCAGAGTGCTGCAGTCAGTGCCAGGGTCAGGAGTAGTAATGCAAAGTCTCACAGGGGACAGAAGTGAGTCAGGGGGTGTGTAACATACAGTGTAGAGGTCAGGAGACAAGCCAACAATGGTGGCTGCCTAAGTCGGCACTCATGGAAGCATAGTAGGGAGTCAGCATTGAGGCCGGAGTTTTAATATATGCATTGAATGTTTGGAAGAGAAAATTATTGTTAGATAAAATAATGAACATGTTTGAAAAAACTTGCCACTCATTTTTTATTTTGGTTCTGAAACAATAGAGCTTTAATTATGCACTTTTAGTTATTTATTATAGGGACTCAGAAAGTTATTTTATATTACTACACTGAAGGCAATGCATCAGTCCCATCCAATAAGCACTGATATGGCCATTCTTAAATCCTGCCCTGCCAAAGGGTCACCTAATTTTCTCCCATGATCCAGTTCACCGTGTGAGAATCACAAACAAGAGTGGAATTGGAGCAAAGCAGAGAAAAATGTCCAGATGAAAATAATATAGATACAACATGTGTTTTGCTAAAACCAGTGAGGTGGTTTATATTTTCACAGTCAATTAGTAGCACGAGCACCATAAGCATTATGGATCCAGCTGGAAGCCTATTGATTCAAAATATTAACATACTGCTTTCCCCAGCATCACAGTTCATTATTGATAATTCTTTGCTGTCATATAACTCTTGAAATATGACTTAAAAAAAATAAAGCTCTTTTCTATTTTCCAGCCAGACTGCCTGCACCATTGCAGGCGGTGGCAAGCAAAGTAGCCATTGGCTGAATTCTGCATCTAAGCACCAAAAAGAGTGGAGCTAATCCAACGTTTGTGCTGGAAAAATGACTTCACCTCCAAGTCTTTGTCTTTTTACTGTGTCATTATAAAGGTAAGGTCTAATATACTGAAGCCTGCTGCACTCCAAGAAAAACAAAAATAAACTAGTCGAAAGGTAAAATGAAGACATGCATTTGAATGCATTCAATACTGTGTTTGAACATGGTTGATATGTGCTAGCAAGAACACTCAAATATGAAATGCATGCTAATGCCCCATACACACGATCCGAAAATCGGACGACAGATCGTCCGACTTTTTTCGTTTACTAGTCGCAAGTAGAAATTGAATAGGTTACTAAAGTCACGAAAATTCTCGTACGACAGAAAAAAAAAAAAACGGAAGTGTTGTAATGTATTTGTGTTGAATTTTCGGACGACAACCGTACTGACTAAACGAAAATCGTACGATTAGTTATCGTACGAGGAAAATTTTCGTGCATGTCCGATAAAATAATAGCAGATGAACTGTCATGATCGGCTCACAGAAGACCTGTACTAACGATCCAATTATCGTACGATTCTTCCTCGGACGACATTTTTCGTACGATATTCGGATCGTGTGTACGGGCCATAAAACTGGTAATCTCTGGAAAACTCCTTGTGTGAATGACACTTGAGGACCCAAGTTTATTGAACCAAACTTAGGAAACTTATGACTGTGAAGTTATCAAATTGATAAAGCCATGATAGGCATGTTGAGATGTGTCCAGCTCCAAGAGACCTCAACTCTTTGGAAGGCTTTTATATGGGGTTTTCTATCTGCAACACAAGGCTTCCTAATTGGCGGTGGAAAAAAGTGCTTTGACATAGCAGAGTATACAAGAACATGAGGAGATGTAGATAGAGGGATCTCACTGAATATCACCAGGAACTAAATGTGGAATGTGAGCCAGTTCACACAGGGGCAACACGACTTCAACACGAAGCAACTTCAGACAGGACTTGAGCATGAATCACAGTGAGACTTGGAGGAGACTTGGAGGAGACTTCAGCGCGACTTGTGGTCATTAACAACACGACTTGAAGTAAATTCCTTGTGGCTTCTGGGTAAATTCCTTTCTGCTTCCTGTAAAGTTGCCTTCAAAATGAACACTGATCAGACTTCTAAGCGACTTCCATTGAAATCAATGGGTACAAGTTGCCTACAGGTCGCCTAGAAGTCTGATTGAAGTAGTACAGGAACCTTTTTTGAAGTCTGAGCGACTGCAGTCGTGTACATTAAAACATCTCCATTCACTTCAATTCGTTTTAAAAATAACACGACTTGGGGCAACTCGGGGCGACCTGAAGTCTGTCCGAAGTCTGTCCGGAGTCTCCCCTGTGTGAACCGGCTCTAAACGTTTTGTAATTAACTGACAAAAATATGCAGATATCCAGATTACATGACTAACTATTATAAGGGTGAAATCCTACCCTGCACAAATATATTTTTTAATCTCAAATAGTAACCTAAAGATGTTAAAGCGGAGATGCAGCCAGTTTTTTTTTTTTTTAAAGTCAGCAGCTACTAACAGTGTAGCTGCTGACTTTTAATAAGGACACTTACCTGTCCTACTCGCCCGCAATGTTGGTCCCGCCACGGAGATCGATCGCTGCTGTCAGGTCCCAGCTCCTCCATCCTGACTAAGGGAAACAGGCAGTGAAGCCTTACGGCTTCACTGCCCGTTTCCTACTGCGCATGCGCCACTTGCACGGCGCTTTGTGAATGGGCGGCTTACCTCCTGGGATACACACAGTTCCCAGAAGGCAGCGCGCCCCATTCACAAGAAGAGGAAGCAGAAGGAGACCCACCGCGGATGAGAAGAGGCACATTAGAGGCAGATTAGGGGACTTCCGCATAGCAACAGGCATTTAGGGTGAGTATAAATGTTTTTTTTTTCTATTAATTTTTTTCTTTTTTTGGGGGGATTTTTAATGTAAACATTTTTTCAGGGTGGACCTCCGCTTTAAGATTTCTTTGATTTACAGCATGAACTGGTAAATTCATGTCTATAATAATACTATGGAGATTTGGGAAAACAAGAATGGAACCTATTTGAATTATTTGCTATTTGAGCGACAACATCCCTTCTAATTGCCTAATTTACCTGATAATGTATCTAAATATGTTGTGCTTTGTGTTGTTGGTTCGGAAAGTCTCACTTCCACTTAAAGCGGAGGTTCACCGAAAATATAAACTATCTTTCTAATCAATTCATGCACTATGTACATCATTAAAAGGCAGGTCACTGTTTTTATAAATATATACATACCGTAGTATTTAGATTTGAATGGAGACTTCCGGGATTCATCTCCCGCGGGAGTAGGCGTGTCTAAGCCTTTTCCCTGAGCCGCAATGATAGTTGGGAGTTCTTGTGTATCGCCGAGCAGCGAAATCTCGAGAGATTTCACATACTGACGCGTGACGCCGGTCACGTGACGAGCGTGTCTCTACATTCTCCATTTTAAAAAAGGGCATGCAGGTAAATCTTGCTATTATCTACCTGCACACGCGAGGCAAAGGAGGCGATACTAGCGTAAAAACACTACCTATGCAGCTGCAGCTCTATCCCTATACTGAGCCGTGTCAGTTTTTTTTTGCAAACCATCACAACGGGGCGTGAACTATCATTGACGCCACCCGTTGTGATGGCAACCAGTTTGTTTACGGCGCTATAGCGGTGAATGCTGGGATGGCATTCACCGCTTCCAGGAAATACTTGCTTGTGGGCTTCACAATGCCCACAAGCAAAATGGAAATAAGCAGTAAAGGATTTTATAACTCCGTTTTTCTTACGAAAACTGACACAGGATAAAGGAGGAGACCTAAAAAGTGAGTGTACATTTCAATAGTTAAACCACATGAAATCATCCCAAAAAAAAACGATCTGCCGCGGAACCTCCGCTTTAAATTGAGGCAAACCTAGTCGCATCCTTGGTGAAATAGTTTTAGATTACAGATATTCCCTTACGTCAGCAGACCTATGGCAAAAATAGCCTGGAGAAGGGTGAAATTTTAGCAGAAAGCCAGATGACCTTGCAGCATCTCAGTATGTAGTGACTACAAAGAACCATAGTAGGCACTTTGGTAGCATAACTGATAGAAAGAATAATGTTACACTACAGTGATGATTCTTTTAAAAAAAAAAAAGGATTTTGCTGTCCGTGTATAAAATAAATTGCTCTCAATGTCAATAGTATTAAAAGCTGAACACGGATACAGTGAACATTTTAACCTACAGCAAGAATCACTTATCAAAGGCAATACATATTTCTCAAAGCAGTTATTGCATCACAAATGAGATACAGGTTTTTTTTTTTTTTTTATAAAAAATATGCACAAAAGCAAAAATAATGACTATTTTGTAAAAAGTATTCCTGACATTCAAAGCACTCTAGCACAGATTAATGTATATAATAAAACTTTGCTAGGTCCAGTGGGAAAATGATGACTATGAACTGGCTTGGCATGTGTCTGCATATAGAAATGTGTGATTATTAAAAAATGAACCTATTGGAGAGAAAAGACGGGAGGACAAAAAGGCGCACCACCTAAGTAATCTCTATGAACTCCTGAGTGAACAAAGCTGAAATCAAACCCTAATGCCGCGTACACACGATCGATTTTCTTGCCATTTTTTTTCTTGCCGTTTTTCACGTCGTTTTTTTTCATGTTTCCTCTCAAGCCTGTCTTGCGTACACACGATCATTTTAAAAAACGATGAAGCAAAGCGCAGTGACGTACACCACGTACGACGGCACTATAAAGGGGAAGTTCCGGTCTAATGACGCCACCCTTTGGGACGCTTTTGCTAATTCCGTGTTACCACGTGTTAGTAAAAGTTTGGTGAGAGACGATTCGCGCTTTTCAGTCTTCGTGCTTTGAAGATCGTTTTGTGGAGTTCAGTTTGTGCCTGTGGGTTCGTATCTGTTTGACAGTGCGTGTAGTCAGTTCGTATCTGTTTATTCAGTGCGGTCTGCTCTGCTCGTTCCTGTTTTTCAGCTTGTTCTTCATTGGCCTTGCTGTTCTTCCGTGCGTTCTTCTAGTTCGTTCTGTTCAGCCGACCGTTATCTAACCATGTTGCGGCTATGTACTCGTCGTAGAGTTCGTGCTGTAGTTGGTGCAGGGGTTCATGCTGTATCCCGACTCCATGCCATGAGCAGGGTCAGGAGGAGTTCATGGACCAAGAATTGGTTGCTCCAGCGGCACCAATTCTGTCACATGCCTTTGTTGCGCGAGATCAGGGAGAATAATCCTGATGATTTCAGGAATTTTCTCAGGATGTCTGACCCCGTATTTCAGCATCTGTTGGCTTTGGTGTCCCCCTACATTACCAGGCAGGACACCGTTATGCGTGAAGCCATCAGTGCTGAGCAGAGGCTCATTGCCACGTTGCGATACCTGGCGACTGGGAGAAGCCTGCAGGACCTTAAGTTCTCCACAGGCATATCCCCCCCAGGCTCTGGGTATCATTATACCAGAGACTTGTTCTGCCATCCTTCAAGTTTTGCAGGAGGACTATATTAAGATAAGTGTTCTTCTTAAAAACTTCATATTGTATGTATTTTTGTTTTGGATACTTTTTATTTTGCTTTATTAGCAGTCCCTAATTCACATGATTCTTAGCTGCAGGGAATGTCCCCTTTCTCCCCATGTTTTAATAGTAAAAGTTTTGGGTTTGAGGCCTACCTGTAAATTTGGCTTACCTAACCTCTCCAGCATGCTATCCTGGGGCCATACCTACCTTGCCTAGTCATTTCCATGTATTTTATTTTATGTTCCATCGTAGTGCTTTACCCAAAACGCAACCTAAAGATTGCCTAGGAATCTTCCTTTTTTTTTTAACTTCATACAGAGTGCTACAGCCTTCATTTGTGATATTCCCAACTCATCTTCAACCCCCCCCCCCCCAATTTTTATTTGTTTTTTTTAGGTTTGTTTTTGCTTACTAATCTTTTTTTTTTTACAGTTTCTACCAATGTTGGACATGAATGTTTTTATGAAACCAGCTTTCAATGTTTCTGGCTCAAAGTATTAATTTATTATTTCTTTAATTCCACAGTTCCCTTCTTCGCCACATGAATGGCAGAATGTGGCTTCCGAGTTTGCCCAGCGATGGAACTTCCGAACTGTGGAGGAGCCATCGACGGCAAACATGTTCGGGTCGTCCCACCACCCCATTCGGGATCCTTTTATTATAACTATAAGGGGTTCCACAGCATCGTGATGATGGCTGTGGTGTCGGCCACCTACGAGTTCCTCTATGTGGACGTTGGCAAGAATGGCAGGATGTCTGATGGAGGAGTATTTGCCCAGACGGAGTTTGGGGAACGGCTCCTTTTGGATCTGCTGGCCTTGCCACCAGCGGAGCAGAATGTGGAGGGACTACCTTTTGTGTTTGTTGCGGATGAGGCGTTTGGCCTGGGACCCCATTTGATGAGGCCATTCCCGCAACGCACCCTCACCCCTGAGAGGAGGGTGTTCAATTATCGGCTGGCCAGAGCCAGAAGGGTGGTGGAAAATGCCTTTGGCATCATGGCCAGCCGATTTCGCCTCTTCCTGACTTCCATCCACCTTGCCCCATACAAATGGAACCATGTGGTAATGACTTGCTGTGTGCTTCATAATTTCCTACGGGTGCATTCCACCAGTTATATAGCTTTGTGTGGGCCTGAGGCCTCTTTACTCAATCAAGAAACTTTAGTGGCCCTGGAACCTGGCCGTCCTGGCTTGGCCCCCCCAACCGGACGTGAGGTCCGTAACCAATATGTGGAATATTTTATGGGTAGGGGGGCCATTGAAATGCCAGAAAATGTTTAAAATTTTGTTTTCAAATAAATACATTATTTTATGGAGTAAAGATTGGTTTGGTGTTTTCATTTTATAATGTTTCATGTAGGTTTACCTAGTGCACTTGTATTGCCATGTGTATTTATCATTCTTAATTAGCCTTCATTGTCAGTGTAAACACAAAACATTGATTAGTTCACTCAGCACCACATTTACATAATGAAGCCACAATTATTTGGAATGTAAAAATACCTTTATTTTTTTTTTTGGTGGTAAACTTCCTTTGAAATGTGGATGTTCCCTTAATTTTTGGGGTATTAAAACGCATGACCAGCCATGCGTAAACAAACTATATTCTAAAAAATTGTGAAAAAGCTAAACATGTGCTAGTCATTAAAGGGTAAAACAACAAAAAACCTTCCAAAACTCAGCAATTTAAACGTTCTTTGGTGTAAAAACATTAGACACGCCCAAGCACAGCCATGATATTTTGGAGCCTTTCCTCCACCCGCTTGGTATTTGCCCTGATCTCTATCAAGTCTCCCTTAATTTTTTCGAGGTCACGACAGCAGACCATGGAGGTATTGGATCAGGATCTGGGCACTGTGATGTGACAACTTTTTGGGGTCTTCGGCCAGAACTGCACCTAAATGTAAAAAGAAAAATGTAGGATAGAATATGTAGGCCTACATCTATTTAACATGCATGTGTCTGGTTTCTCTCTGACCTGTTGTGGTGCCACTTTCCACTTCCACAACATCACATTCCTCTCCATCCTGGGATTCTGGGGGTATTGTTGTAGGTGTTGCAATTATCGGCTCATCTGAGGTAGCTATTGGAATCCCTAGGGAGATTGAAATAAAAGGTATAGTTTCATTAGTAGCGACTCAATTATTCAAAAAAACTAAACATGATAAAATACAATGTGAACATTCTTTTGAAGCCTGCTCCATTTTAAAATGGACCCCCAGTGCCAACCGGAACACATGATTGGATACATAGCCAAAAGCATAGCATATACTTTTTAAACACAAATTTGACACATTGTAACACCCCAAAGTATCTACACAGGATCACCTGTGTGTGACACCCTCAAGCTTTTTGGCTTTAGGCCCACACTTGTACTACTGCGTTCAGATGTTTCATCAGCTGCTGAGCATTCACTCCCTTAACATTACCATGCATATCCTTTTTTCAAACGAACAAATGTCCTTTGGATTAGCACCTAAAAAATAAGTGATTACAAAATTTGCTCCCCCAAATAAAATAAAATACATGGGTGTTCACACTGGATGATCCTGAAACATCGTTTGAGGAACTGTACGGAGAAAGAGGTTTAATACGTCCGTTTACTGTGCGGACGAACCTGAAAGATGGTATCTTTCACTGTACTATATCAAAGTCAAAAATTCAACGACAGAATACAAGTAAATAATATGTACCATGGAAAATATAAAAAAATAACTTTTTTCCTAAAACTTTCTTGATTCTTTTGTATTGGTCGGGCTCCCGCAACTTCAGATCAGACCAACGTTTTCGGAGCGGTTCCTTCGTTCTGCACACCCCGAATTTTTTGCGAAGACTTTTGACCACTTTGCCCATAATTTTTGCCTTGACCAGATTAGGCCTTTTATACTGCCCATGCTTGGCATCATAATCCTCCCTCTTCAAAATGGCGACCATCTCCACCATTTCCTCGAATGACATGTTGGATGCCTTATATCTCCTGGATCTGGATTTGGGCTCCTCTGGAATTTCCTCCTCAGTAGAGGTAATCTCAGCCACCTGTGTCTCCGCCATGTTTTGTTAAGCACTACGACGAGCGAGAAGGGGCAGGGAAAGTGCAATATCGAACGTCAGGGGCGGGGAAAGCGTGCAGAGTTTCACGCATGCGCAGTGTATATCAAGTGAAGATCCATGTCTCGAAAATACATTCATTTGGCGGGAGAGGGAGTTAGCAACGAACGTCTTGATGAAGGTACCTAACAATTTAAGCATTTCAGGTTCATCAGACGAGGAGATTTGTGCGTAAAAAATATGTAGAAAATGCACATTTGAGGAATGTTGCCTGAAAAATATATATTTTGTTGTTTCTCGCTTTTACAGATATCATGAATACTTTCAAAAACCCGGAATTCATGGGGGAGTTCATAGACAAATGGCAAGAGCTACCTATACTATGGCAAACCAAAAGTGGCGTGAATAAAAATAAAGACGCCAGGAAAGCAGCACTGGAGAGCCTGCTTGCATTTGTGCAAACCAAGATACCCACAACAACTCTCCAAGATGTGAAAACCAAAATAGCGACCATCAGAGGGACATACAGGACCCAGAGGACTATGGTCCTGAGGTCCCAGAGGTCAGGTGCTCCAGCAGATAAGGTTTATAAACCCAGTCTGTGGTACTACAGAAAGTTATCTTTCCTGGATGACCAGCTGGAAGTGAGGGAATCTCTGTCCACCCTTCCCCCCAGAGGTCAATCCAGCCTTCCTTGTAGCCAACCCTCCAGCCTTCCCTGCAGCCAGTCCTCCAGCCTTCCTGGCAACCCTGCTCTGGCTTCCTCTGAGGATCAAGATGAGGTCCTTGAGGAGGCAGATTTGGATATATGGAGCCAGGTAAAGTATTGATATCTATATTTATATCTTACAAAATTGTAGAATTTAAATAGATGTTAGTATTGTTAGGTATGTAAACTTCTACCAATAAAGATTTTTAAGAGCAAGATACAGTAGTGGCCTAATTTTATGTGGACAAGGCAACAAAACCAGGATGCGGAATCAATGAAAATGACATAACTTTTGACATTGATTTCAACAATGTCTAGAGGTGAACAATGTCTGTGAATGATGGTGGGCCAAAATAAATAATGTCCCTTTCTTTTTTTACAGCCAGAGCAGAGCCAGGAAGAGGGTGATGTTGGGGATCAGGAGGAGGCAGGGCCCAGTGGCACCCAGGAGAAGGCTGGGCCCAGCACAAGAGCCCAGATGCCTCCCCTGGTAGTTAAACCACGAGGGCCAAGGAGAGGTAGGCAGGTGGAGGAGGAAACCAGGGCCTTCATCAGAGAGGCAACAGCGGCCCTCAGAGAGGCACCCTCTGTTGATGAGGGATTTGCCGCAGTCCTCGCCCACAAACTAGGGCAAATGGACTTACGGCAAAAGATGTATAGTGAGACCCTGCTTTTAAAAGTGATCAATAAGGGCTTGCTGGGTGAACTCACCATGTACAGCGATATAACGGAGGTTGTCCCTACTCCTCCACCTCCTCCTCCTACTACTCCTCCTGCCACAACCTCTCCTCCTGATCCACAGCCTCCAAGGAAGAAACCAACCAAGGCTGCAGAGAAGGCTGGAGAGAAGGCTACAAGGAAGAGGAGAAAATAATGCCTGCTGTAGTACCACAGACTGGGGACATATAGGACTTATCTGCTGTGGCTCCTGACCTCTGGGAGCTCAAGACAAGATTGGGCTCCTTTTTTTGGGGATCTAATCTCTATTTTGGTTTTCACATCTTGGATGGTTGTTGTGGGGTCAAAGGGATGCACAAATGCAAGCAGGCTCTCCAGTGCTGCCTTCCCCTTTAATTTGTTATGTTCCGAAATAAAGGTGTTTTTTTTTTTGCCTTAAAAAACTTGACTATGTGATTTGTATTTCAAAAGAGAGCTTGCTAGGGAGCAGGCAGGGACATCTCAAATAATATTATTGTTATTATCAAGGGACACAAACCTCCCTGAGGCCAAATGAGACACATTTTGAAGGTTGGTGTGGTAACTTTACACAAGAATAATTTAAGCCAAAAAATAAAAAACAAGACCCCAAAAATTAAAAATACAATAGTAAAATATAATTTAAAAAAAAGAAGGATATTTACATTATTTTATTATTATTAGTATTATTTAGGAGGGAGGTGCGGCTTATAAATAATATTTTACAATCATTAGAGCAATTTGGAATTACTTTAGAAACAAGTTTGGCATAACTCTCAATGTCATTAGCAAAAGAAGGTAATTTTTAAGCATTATCAAAAGAAGAACGGAATGTGCAGCATTAAAACGATGCTATTAATTCCACCGTGACGAATGTGCCATCTCCATTTCCAACATTAGCTTTACCAAAACGAGCGCTCCCGTCTCATAGTTGCTTCTGAGCATGCGCGTTTTTTTTCACCTCGTGAAAGCATACGCACTATCGTTTTTCACGTCATTAAAAAAAACGACATGAAAAACGACGTGAAAAAAGAGAGCATGTAAAAAAAATTTAATGCCCGTTTTTCACGTCGTTAAAAATGCTCTGGAGCATACACACGATCATTTTTCAGGGCTATTTTTAAAAATGGCAGTTTTAACGGCATGAAAAACGATCGTGTGTATGGGGCATAACAGTAGTGCAGACCTTCAGCTGATAGGAATTTAAGACTTCATTCAGTGACTCGAATCCTTCACAGCATAAATTCCATTTTTTTTAATGTAGGCAGAGGTAAAAAAAAAATCCAGAAAACAAACAGCTGACATGTTTCAGCCCTCAGGGGGCCTTAATAATAGCTTTCAGCTGATAGGAGACCATCCAGTCATGCCAAGATCCATATGGCCAGCAATGATCCACAGCCACTTTGCTAGTTACTAGTGTTTGTATTCACCTTACCAGCCCATCTGATACTAGAAATTGGTGAAAATAAATAAGTACCAATAACCACAGTTACATTTGACTTTAGGGAATAAATGGACAGAACACTGGTTGTGAAAAGGTTGATTTTTATAAAGAAAACGATACAATGGGGCAAAATAAAAGAACTTAGGTGCACACAATTGGGGATCTGATAGGTTTGGGCTCTTTTAGTTAAGGTCAAGAATATTAGATAATCTAGCTGGCAAAGAATGCAACAGAGGCTTTCACTTGTAGGAATGTACTTGCAGGAAATTATCTTGCAAGATGTAGGAAATATTTAATGGAGGAATATACATTGTAGGTATTGGCCTTATTTAGGGTAAATTTATTATACAGCCATACAAACTCTGAGTTTGCTTCACCTCCGTTTTTGTTTTCCTACTTGGTGTTGCATTTTTTTTTATCTGTTCCCTTTGTAGAAGAGAATCTCCTTTTTCCAGTCATTAGTACTGGAGCGTTCTCACACATTCAGTTTTACTTATACAAGTGTAGCGGGTATATACTTTACAAGTATATTTTTAAACTGGCAGAGACACCAGTGATGTATAGTTCTCTGGAGTCCAGCAGGTGGCGCTGTCACTTTGGGCTGGGGTTGAACCATTGCTGAGTGCCGTACCTCTTTTTGGCCTCTCTCAGAGGTTGTATGGTGAGGCGGAGAGCCCGCCGTGCTTGCTGGGGGAGGGTATAAAGGGGGCTGGCCATCTTTGTCGGAGAGGAGTCCCAGGCACCTTCAACCTGAGGATGGTGGTTCATG
This sequence comes from Rana muscosa, assembly GCA_029206835.1. Lineage (NCBI taxonomy): Eukaryota > Metazoa > Chordata > Amphibia > Anura > Ranidae > Rana > Rana muscosa. The sequence continues at coordinate 169,948,584 of CM055123.1, forward strand.
TTCGGGGGTGGGGGGGCTAGGTCTAGAGGCCACCCTGGGAGTTTGTGTTCCATCCCAGGCACCTTTAGCCTGGGGTGAGGTACTCGGATGGAGGTCTGGAGCCCTGTGTCATTCGTTGGGTTCCTCGGGGGAAGGATTTCCTAGGGGACCCCGGGAGTGGGTACCCGAATCCAGAGGCGTAAGGGACCGGAGGAGTCACTCACCTGAAGACCTGGTGCAGCAAATTGCCGGTGCCGGGTGAGCCTCCGGAGACCGCCTGGAGGGATGTCTTCCCCGAACAAGGGACCAAAAGCCACTTTCGGGAAGGAAAGAGGAGAGTAAGTTGTGCCTGGGCCTACTCGCATGCACACCCCCTGTCTATTCTGTTCGTTGAGGGAGTCCAACTGATTGTATTTTGCTCTGATGTGAGAAGAATAAAGGAGCGTTGGACTTTTGATGGTGTGGGGCTCATTTTACTGGTAGACACTGTTCAAGAGAGGAGGTGGAGGTTCCAAGGGCAGGATACCGACCCAAGGGTAAAGAAACTTTGCTTACACCTCACAGGCATCTGTGGTGAAGGCTTGGCGTGGTGACCCCGCACTCTCTCCTCCGGAGCAACCCCTAGGACACGCAAAAGAATGAAGCCAGGGAGGGTGAGAGTGGAGGCCGCTACACAAGCAAAAAATACCCAAGCTGAACTGCAAAAGTAATGAATACTTGGTGAGATTCGGTGCTCAGGCTGGGGGATCCAACTTCCTTGGTAAAATTTCCAAAGCAAAGATTTGAGCCGGCAACTTAATAACTCTTTATAATGTTCTTTATTGGCTACATCATGTAAAACAGGATTACTTCTGCACAGTATTCTGTACTAGGGATGAACTCGGTGTTCGAGTCGAACATACGTTCGACTCGAACATCGGCTGTTCGATCGTTCGGCGAACATCGAACGATTTGGGCCGTTCGCGCCAAATTCGAGTGACGCGAATGGCCCACAATACACTGCGCCATTGCAGTGCAATCCCGGCGCTGTGATTGGCCAATCATGCACTGTGACCCCGCATGCTTGGCCAATCACAGCGCCGGCAGCTGGGAGAGCCATAATTGGCCAGAGGCAGGTTGCCTGTGGCCAATTATAGCTTAGGGGGTTTAGCACACGCCCCACACTATAAAAGGCCGCCAGCGCGGCGGCCTTGTGTAGTGTGTTCCGGCGCAGGGAAAGAGAAGGATAGGCAGGGACAGTGTTGATATTCTTTGTGCTATTCTTGTGTGCAGGGAGAGAGAAGGATAGGCAGGGAGAGTGTCAGTGTCATATTCTTTGCTAAACCTTGTATGCAGGGAGAGAGAAGGATAGGCAGGGGACAGTGTCAGTGTCATATTCTTTGCAGGGAGAGAGAAGGATAGGCAGGGAGAGTGTCAGTGTCATATTCTTTGATAAACCTTGTGTGCAGGGAGAGAGAAGGATAGGCAGGGGACAGTGTCAGTGTCATATTCTTTACTAAACCTTGTGTGCAGGGAGAGAGAAGGATAGGCAGGGAGAGTGTCAGCGTCATATTCTTTGATAAACCTTGTGTGCAGGGAGAGAGAAGGATAGGCAGGGGACAGTGTCAGTGTCATTGTTGCTAAGCCTCCTGCACAGTATACACCTGAAGCTAGCCCTTATTGCTGTGTTTTCCTGGTGTGTTACACTAACAGGCATTTGCAGCACTTACAGCGGACGGAGTGTGCCTCCTGCACATTATACACCTGAAGCTAGCCCGTATTGCTGTGTTTTCCTGGTGTGTTACACCTACAGGCATTTGCAGCACTTACAGCAGGCGTAGTGTGATTCCTGCAAAATATACTCCTGAAGCTAGGCCTTATTGCTGTGTTTTCCTAGTGTGTTACACCAACAGGCATTTGCAGCACTTACAGCAGGCGTAGTGTGATTCCTGCAAAATATACTCCTGAAGCTAGGCCTTATTGCTGTGTTTTCCTAGTGTGTTACACCAACAGGCATTTGCAGCACTTACAGCGGACGGAGTGTGCCTCCTGCACATTATACACCTGAAGCTAGCCCGTATTGCTGTGTTTTCCTGGTGTGTTACACCTACAGGCATTTGCAGCACTTACAGCAGGCGTAGTGTGATTCCTGCAAAATATACTCCTGAAGCTAGGCCTTATTGCTGTGTTTTCCTAGTGTGTTACACCAACAGGCATTTGCAGCACTTACAGCAGGCGTAGTGTGATTCCTGCAAAATATACTCCTGAAGCTAGGCCTTATTGCTGGTTTTCCCATCTCCCTGCAGGCCATTAGAATGTCTGGAAGGCAAACAAGGAGAGGCAGACAGTCAGGAGCCAATAAAAGAGGGCAAGCAGGCTCTGTGTCTAGAGACAACAGTGCTGGTCGTGGACGCGGTGCATCGCCATCAGCACGTGGCCATGGGACACGCTTGTCCTTTTCGGCAGCTGGACGTGTTGAGCCGCATCATGCCAAAGACTTGGTAGAGTGGATGACCAAGCCCTCCTCATCCTCTCTCACCCAGGCTCAGGGTACTGGCAAAGCAGCTGCCAAAGCGTCCTCTTCCCTGGTATCAATGTCATCATCAGTCACTCCTTTCCTAGACCCACCATGTCCTCCTGAGGAGTCCCCCGAACTGTTTGAGCACAGTGTTGGGTACATGCTCCAGGAGGATGCCCAGCGTTTCGAAGGGTCTGATGATGATACCCAGCTAGAGGAAGGCAGTAGCATGAGAGCAGAGAGAGGGGATGCTCAAGAAAGACACCAATCTGGCAGTCATGTTCCAGCAGCTGCAGCATACTGCCAGATTGGCTCCAGTGATGAGGAGGGAGGGGATGATGAGGTCACTGACTCCACGTGGGTGCCTAATAGGAGAGAGGAGGAGGAGGATGAGGAGGAGGCACATCTCCAACGAGGCAGGATGCCCTCGGGGGGCCAGCGTAAGGGCAGCACACCGACGGAATCACACTGCAGAGCTCCGCCTGTGCAGGGCGCTGCCTCTGCCCATTATTCAAAAAGTTCTTTGGTGTGGGCCTTTTTTGAGTCGAGTGCATCAGATCGCACAGCTGCTGTTTGCAACATATGTCTCAAGCGTATATCGCGTGGCCAAAACATCACCCGCTTGGGCACCACATGCTTGACCAGACATATGTTGACCTGCCATGCAGCTCGTTGGCAAGCCTACCTTAAAGACCCACACCAAAGAACAAAGCGGACCTCTCCTTGCACCACATCAGCTGGGATCTCCAACCCCACTATACCTTCAGTCCTCTCTGAAACCTGCACTAAACCGAATGAAGGTGTAGAATTAGGTGTGTCACAGCCAAGTACTTGCGGGCACTCTGCTAGCAGTACACCGACGTCTGATTCTAGCAGGCAAATTTCTCTGCCCCAGCTGCTGGACCGTCGAAAGACGTTCACTCCCAGCCATCCACATGCCCAGCGGTTGAATGCTAGCTTGGCTAAATTGCTAGCACTTCAACTGCTGCCTTTTCAGTTGGTAGATTCGGCCCCCTTCCGTGAGTTTGTGCAATGTGCGGTTCCTCAGTGGCAGGTTCCCAAACGCCACTTTTTCTCATGGAAGGCGATTCCGGCTCTCTACCGGCATGTGGAAGGCAATGTCTTGGCCTCGCTGGACAGGGCGGTCAGCGGTAAGGTGCATATTACCGCTGACTCATGGTCCAGCAGGCATGGACAGGGACGTTACCTTTCTTTCACGACCCATTGGGTCACTCTTTTGGCAGCTGGGAAGGATGCAGGACAAGGTGCAGTAGTGTTGGAGGTTGTTCCGCCGCCACGCCTCCAAAATGCTACTACTGGTTGTGACACACCTCTCTCCTCCACCCCCTCCTCTTCTTCTTCCTCCATGGCCTCTTCATGTGCTTTGTCCTCGGAACCAGCGGTGCTCCGTAGGCGTTCAAGGGGCTACGCAAGTACGCAGGCAAAAAGATGCCATGCCGTGCTTGCGCTGGTGTGTTTGGGGGACAGGAGCCACACTGGGGCAGAGGTTCTGTCTGCTCTGCAGGGGCAGGTCGAGAGGGGATTGACGCCATGCCAGCTTAAGCCAGGAATGGTGGTTTGCGACAATGGCACCAACCTCCTCTCCGCCCTCCGACAGGGACAACTGACCTATGTGCCCTGTGTGGCTCACGTCCTTAACCTGGTGGTGCAGCGGTTCTTGGGCAGGTACCCGGGCTTACAGGATGTCCTGAGGCAGGCCAGGAAAGTCTGTGTGCATTTCCGCAGATCTTATAATGCCAGTGCTCGCCTGGCTGAGCTGCAAAAGGAGTTGAACCTGCCCAAGAACCGCCTTATATGTGACATGCCCACCAGGTGGAACTCAACGTTGGCCATGCTGCAGCGGCTGCACACGCAGCAGAGGGCCATCAATGAGTACCTGTGCGACTACGGCACCAGGACAGGGTCAGGGGAGCTCAGGTTTTTTTTCACCACGCCAGTGGGGCATGATCAGGGATGCATGCACTGTCCTGGCACCATTTGAGGAGGCCACGAGGATGGTGAGCAGTGACAGTGCATGCATCAGTGACACTGTACCTCTTGTCCACCTGTTGGAACATACGCTGCGTGGAATAATGGACAGGGCGCTTGAGGCAGAACATAGGCAGGAAGAGGAGGACTTCCTTTCCTCTCAAGGCCCCCTTTACCCAGACAGTGTTCCTTCTGTCCCACCCATCGCACAGGAAGAGGAGGAGGAGGAGGAGGAGGAGGATTGTGTCAGCATGGAGGTGGAGCCTGGCACTCAGCATCATCAGCAGCAGTCTTTTAGGGATGATTTACAGTCCCAAGAAACCCGTGGACTTGTACGTCGCTGGGAGGAGGTGGCTGCGGATCATGTCGTCCTTAGTGACCCAGAGGACTCCGGACCGAATGCCTCAGCTAACCTACGCTGCATGGCCTCCCTGATCCTGCAAAGTCTGCGGAAGGATCCTCGTATTCTTCGGATCAAGGAGAGGGACCATTACTGGCTGGCCCCTCTCCTTGATCCACGGTACAAGGGTAAGGTTGCGGACCTTATCTTACCGTCGCAGAGGGAGCAGAGGATGAGACAACTCCGGGAGGCCTTGCAGAAAGGTCTGTGCAACGCGTTCCCAGAGACTGGGAAGTTACAAACTCCTGGTCCTGGACAACGAGTTGCTGAGGCTTCGATCAGTCAAAGAAGGAGCGGTGGGGAAGGTGGCCGTCTGACCGATGCGTTCAGACAATTCTTTAGTCCGCAGCCCCAAGGTATGATCGGTTCCAGCAACCATCGCCAGCATCTGATATACATGGTGCAGGAATACCTAGGGGCAAGGTCAGACTTGGACACCTTCCCCACCGAAAATCCTCTGGCTTACTGGGTCTTGAGGATGGATCACTGGCCAGAGCTTGAACAGTATGCAATTGAGCTACTGGCCTGTCCTGCATCCAGCGTTCTTTCAGAACGCACATTCAGTGCTGCTGGAGGATTTGTCACGGATCACAGGGTGCGCCTGTCCACCGACTCGGTTGATCGACTGACCTTCATAAAGATGAACCAGTCTTGGATCACCACCAGCTACCAAACACCTGAAGCTGATATAACAGACTAATTTATTTTCAAATGTCACATCCCTTCAAGACTGATGCTGATGCTGAGAGACTGTCCTGTTATGTTGACTGACTATCCTCCTCCTCCTCAATGATCCGATTGATGATGATAGCTTGGAAGAACATTTTTGTTTCTGGGTGCCGCCACCAGTGGCTAAGGCCCAATTTTTTAGCCCCTGCTTAACAGGGGCATGTAATTACAATTTTTTATGCAATGCTTTGCAGCAGGGCTCATTCCTGCACTCCAACTAGAGTATCTGGGAGAGGTTGCAGTGTCGTGGCACCAGTGCCTAAGGCCCAATTTTTCAGCCCCTGTTTAACAGGGGCGTGTTGTTACAATTTTTTATGCAATGCTTTGCAGCAGGGCTCATTCCTGCACTCCAACTAGAGTATCTGGGAGAGGTTGCAGTGTCGTGGCACCAGCACCAGTGGCTAAGGCCCAATTTTTCAGCCCCTGTTTAACAGGGGCGTGTTATTACAATTTTTTATGCAATGCTTTGCAGCAGGGCTCATTCCTGCACTCCAACTAGAGTATCTGGGAGAGGTTGCAGTGTCGTGGCACCAGCACCAGTGGCTAAGGCCCAATTTTTCAGCCCCTGTTTAACAGGGGCGTGTTATTACAATTTTTTATGCAATGCTTTGCAACAGGGCTCATTGCTGTGCTCCAAGTACAGTATCTGTGAGGGGTTGCAGTGTTGTGGCACCAGTGCCTAAGGCCCAATTTTTCTGCCCCTGTTTAACAGGGGCATGTAATTACAATTCTTGATCTAATAATTCACAGCAGGGCCCATTTCTGCGCCCACCAAGAGTAACTGTGAGGCCTTACAGTGTTGTGTCAACACCACCACCACCACCACCACCACCACCACCACCACCAAAGGCCCAATTTTTCAGCCCCTGTTCAACAGGGGCATGCAATTACAATTCTTGATCTAATAATTCACAGCAGGGCCCATTCATGCGCCCACCAAGAGTAACTGTGAGGGCTCACAGTGTTGTGGCAACACCAACATGTAAGGGGCAAATTTCAGCACAGTATATACGGCAGGCCTCTACTTTCAAACATCCAACTTACAAACGACTCCTCCTTGCAAACGGAAGGATACAACAGGAAGTGAGAGGAAATCTACCCCTAGGAAGGCAAATTCTCTCCTGTAAGAGTTAATATGGGAAAAAAAAGTGTCTCCTCTCCACTGATGCTTTATCACCAATAAAAACCCCAAATTTTCAAAAAACATTTGTCATTAGAACGGAAAGTGAGGTGAACTGTTCTGAACAGGTGCACACTGCACAGACAACAAAACAAATGTTACAGGGGTGATAACCCTTCCCTTTGTTTTCCAAAAAGCTTAAAAATAGATTTTTTGGCTGGAGCTACACTTAAACAATGTACCTGTTCAAAATTACAAACAGATTCTACATAAGAACAAACCTACAGTCCCTGTCTTGCATGCACCGCCTGTATACGGCTGTTCAGAGTATATAGGGCCTTTTTTTCTTTTGTGTGCGGGGTTCCCCTTAATATCCATACAAGACCCAAAGGGGCTGGTAATGGGCTGGGGTAGCTATGCCATTTTTCTTAAAGATTTTCATCCATATTACCGGGACCAGACATTACATTAAAGCCGCAAGCAGTTTTAAATGGCTTTTTTTCCTTTAGAAATTTAATTTTGTGCAGGGACAGTTCTAAACACGGGAAACTTGTGGCACTTCACAGGCATACTTTAGACACCCCCCAGGTACGATATTTAAAGGAATATTTGACTTTTTTTTTTCACTTTATGCATCATTAAAATGACTGCTTCTTTTTGCATTGATACATGTCCCCTGGTGCAGAACCTGGGTTCCCAAACCCTTTTTAGGACAATAACATGCATAATAGTCGTTATGATTAGCACTTTAGATTTCGAACGTTCGCATCCATTGTATTTAATAGGGTTCTAACGTTCGTGCGAACTTTCGGTCCGTTCGCGGGTTCTGGTGCGAACCGAACCCGGGGGTGTTCGGCTCATCACTATTCTGTACTGAACAGGATTCGGCTATTCCAGCCTTCCTCATAGCCATTCAGTTTTACACCCTCAAGCCTCGTACACACGGCCGGGAATCCCGTCAGGGAATCCCATTTTCCTGATGGGATTCCTGGCAAGCTTTCCTTGCCAAGCCGTTCGTACAGACGGCCATTCAAAAGAACCGCCGTTCTTTTGAATGGCAAGAACACGGTGACGTCAATGACTACGACGAGCCTGCGCTCGTCACTTTCGATGCCGTAGCCGCCATCTTGATACACCCTACACTACCCTTGTATGCTACTGCGCATGCGTCAAAGTCTTTTCGAGCATGCGCGGGTTTACCTGGGGACAGGTAAGCATACACACGCACCGTTTTCTCGGCAGGAAACACTCTGCCGGAAATCCCAATGAGAAAATAGAAAGCAGGTTCTCTATTTTTCTCGTCGGGATTCCCGGCAGTTTTCTCGCCGAGAAAGCATACAGACACACAGTTTTCACAGCAAAAGGCTCTCCCAGCAGCTTTCTTGCCGAGAAAACCGTGCGTGTGTACGAGGCTTCAGAGCTCATGCTTCACCTTCTTTCTGCTCTCTTCATCTACATTCAAAACTTGGACCAAAAGAAGGAGCACCGAACCAAATTCATAAAGAAGTCCAAAAGAGCTTTAATGATTCACAAGTCAGTCAATGCATTTCAGAGGCAAAACACACTCCCCTTTCATCAGAGCTCAGTAAAGTTTGCAAATGCTTGAATGGATTTTAAGTAGATTCCTGATAAATAGCTTGCAAAGGAATCCGATGGGGCAGAATTATGCCAGTGAAATAGCTACAACAAACTATCCTTTACAAGGCGCTCCTCCAGCCCCTGCAGTCTCCAGTCCATTTAATGTATGGTGTGTAATGGACCAGAGACATCCTAATCAGCACATATTCTAATCAGGACCTCTCTTAAATCACCGGGCACAAATAACCTGACTGTTCCTAGATTTCACCTAAACACCTTTTGGACCAGGGCCTCCTGTTATGCAACTCCAGCTATCTAGTTTAATCAGGAAGACATTTTCTCTGAATGTATTTAAATCCAGACTAATACCTTGCAGATGACCTGCAAATGAAGGCAATTAAGTCTTCCCATTCATCTATAAATAATTCTGATACAAGCAACCATTACTAAAAATTTAAAGCAGATCTGAACGCTAACTGGATGATAGTTGCATTGAAAAAAAACTTTTCCTCCTTTGTTGCATATCAGTGCTGTTAATTTGTTAATTTCCTCCAGCCTCTTTCAGCCACATATATATATATATATATATATATATATATATTTATTGTGATATTGGGGTGTTTTAGCTCATGTGGATAGATGCATTTTTATGCAGTGAGTCCATATCAGACAGGCATTCTAGTTAAAGTGGAGTTCCACCCTAAATAGCAACTTTTGCTATTTGGAACCCTCCCCCCCTCCGGTGTCACAATTGACACCTTTCAGGGGGGAGGGGGGTGAAGATACCTGTCTAAGACAGGTATTTTCACCCACATCCGGGAGTCCTGTCTCCGGGAATCTGCGGGAGTTACGTCACTTCCCGCAGACTTCCCGTAGTGTTCTGGGAGACACTCGGCTCCCAGAACACAGGAGCACCAATCAGAACGGCGCAGCGCGACTCGCGCATGCGCCGTAGGGAACCGGGCATGAAGCCGCAGGGCTTCACTTCCTGGTTCTCTCAGCGAGGATGGCGGAGGGAGCAGCAGAGCGACGAGCGGTCGCTCGTCCTCTGCTGCGGACGTCGCTGGACTCCAGGACAGGTAAGTGTCCAAATATTAAAAGCCAGCAGCTGCTGTAGCTGTAGTTGCTGGCTTTTAATATTTTTTTTTCCGGCGGAGCAACCCCTTTAAGGGCCTGGTAGCCCACGTTTATTTAAACAGAAAAACAAAAGCAAAATGTCCATTCAGGATTCCCACGCAGGGATTTAACTTCATTTAGCAGTCCAAAAATAAGGAAAACATACCAAGCCACCTGGCTCTCGTCAGCAGTTCCTCTGCTTGCTTTAGGTACTGGTACCTTAAACCACAGTCTTGGATGCACACAGCTTTGGGCTTCTTGAATGCACACAGCTTGAAGTCCCTTAATGCACACAGCTTCTGGCTCCTTGGACACACACAGCGTTTATCCTCACACAGAGAACACTCACTAGCAGCCACTGCTCCAAACAGCAGTTAGCAAGCTGCTCACTCTCCACCATCCTCCACTCTCTGCTCTCACCAGCCCCTCATTATATTGGTTGTGTGCACCTGAGAACACACCATGCTGGCTGTCCACAAGACCCGGACACAGGGTTGGAGATCCCATCCCACCCAAGTCTCTTAGGGATCTCCAAACTACCGAGTCCCATACTAAAGTAGGAAAACCTGGAGAAAACAGACAGAGCATTTTTCTCCATTTAAATTCTACACTCTGCAGTCCTGCAGTCTGCAGATATGCAAACCCTGTGTCCCTTTTATCTTCACTTCCATTGGGACAGAGCCTCGCTCTGCCACAATATATATATATATATATATATATATATATATATATATATATATATATATATATATAAAATATATAATATATATATACACAGAACATGCACTTGCTCTAGATGCATATCATTGCATTGACTTGGCTTCTTGTTTGACAATGGTGGGCCACACCAGTGTAATGTGTGTTGGCACAGCCGCTTGTAATCCTCACCTGGGGACAAGATTATAGGCGGTGCTTAGGTTCCTTAGTGGGGGACACTGAGAACTCCACTCGCTAATTGCCTAGGTTCTAATCAAGCGTTTGCAGGCACGCAAAATCAGCATTAAAACTTCAGACTTAGGCCGGGTTCACATATGTGCGGCCGCGAGTTCATGCCTGGGGTCCGGTGCATGTCTGTTCACCAGTTCAGGTGCAATTCAGGTGCGAATTTTTGCCTGAACTCGCACCTGAATCAGACACACACATGCAAAGGACCTTTTTTGAATGCGGACCGCGGCCGCTCCGGACCTGTGTAAACTGGCTCCATTGAAAGCCGGTCACACTCGCCTGTAATGCGAATTGGATGCGGTGAATCCCGCATCCAATTCGCATATATGTGAACCCAGCCTTAGAAGCAAGCCACAATAAACACAGTTAACCCTCTGGCAACCCAAGACAAATTTGCTGTACTGTTAACACTAAGCACTCCAGAAACCACTGCAGTTAAAGAACACTAACTCCCAGGTGCGTAGCATTTAGGAACCGGTGCTGAAGAGCCTGCACCAGCATCCACCAACCCAGCAATTCCTGTCACCTCACTCCCAGTGACATGCCCACAATTACTAATTGATACGGGAAATGAACCTCACTTCGTAACTACGTGCTTGCTCTCTCTCAGGGGCCCCATTTTTATATAACATACCTTCCCATGACTCCTAGGCTCGGTCCCTTGGTACGTTGTGCCACGAGTCCAGTCCCAATATGTGGGAAACCGACCGCAAGTCTTAACACCCTTCACTACCAGTCACCCTACGCCAAGTGACCCATTCCCTGGCTAGTTGGTTACATTAAGCAATGACTCATGAATGGTTGTCCCTAGCAATGGCACTATAGCCTGTACTAGACAACAAACTACATGCAGGACTAAAATGTGTTGTATCTCCTCTAACGCATAATTACAAGCTCTGCTCTTTAGATATGCCATACAATGCACTGCTTGGACAGACTTCTGACCAGGCATTTAAAGCAGGGGTGCCCAACCTTTTGAAGAGCAAGGGCCACTAATGCGACTTGGTAACCGGTCGCGGGCCACAATGAGCAGAGCAGGCGGATGACAGGTCCATGTCCACTCTGCATATGCAGAGCGGACACAGTCACTCTACTGGTCCTCCGATTTGATACGCCCAGACGGAAGGGGATTGATCCCCTTCTGTTTTTTTTTTTTTAGATTGGAGGTAGGCGGGTGTAAATGGACACAAATCTGTTTACATCTGCAGTTTCAGAGGTGAATGGAGGGTCCGATTGGGTTGGACAGATTGTGTGAAAGGTGCACATGTGGCCCCCGGGCCACTAGTTGGGCACCCCTGATTTAAAGGAAGACAAACAGTCTTTACTAAAGTAATGCAAACATACAGGAATAGTCTGTGCAAAGCAACTTCTCATACAATCCTGTACAGAAGTGTTCTAGTGCACAATGTGTATTTGTACCTTAGTAGTAGCAAAGTCCCTGAGGTAATCCAATAAAGGCAAGAGTCCATTAAGGCAAATACTCCACAGAGGTAGTAAGTTTCCTTAAAGTCCATGATTGACAATGGGGGTTATTTACGAAAGGCAAATCCACTTTGCACTACAAGTGCAAACTACAAGTGCAAACTGCACCTGAAATTGCACTGAAAGTGCACTTGGAAGTGCAGTCGCTGTAAATCTGAGGGGTAGATCTGAAATGAGGGGAAGCTCTTCTGATTTTATCATCCAATCATGTGCAAGCTAAAATGTATTTATTTTTGTTCCTTGCATGTCCCCCTCGGATCTACAGCGACAGCACTTCCAAGTGCACTTTCAGTGCAATTTCAAGTGCACTTTGCACTTGTACTTTGCACTTGTAGTGCAAAGTGGATTTGCCTTTAGTAAATAACCCCCAATGATCCTTAAAGGCAGTAAGTCCATACCTGGTACCTGAAAGGGAACCCTGACTGCCCCCCCCCCCCAACTGGGACCCGGTGTGCTGTGTTAGTTAACCCTTTACGTTTTTTTCTATAAAGGTCTATGAAGATGAACTAACATTTTAAATTTGATTTTAGTAACTGGGCTTATATCTACTTTATCTGTCAGTACATATGGAGCAACCTTTTGGTCCTGCGGGAGAAAAGTGATTTTTAAACATTTGCTTTTATTACTATCTTTCAAAGTAAATAACACGCTAAGCTGCATATTTTTAATGATGTTATTGCCCTGTGTTCAGTCTGGTTTTCCAATTACCTCCATAATTTTTATTTTATTTTTTCAATGACATGTATTGCAAAATAGTAATTTGTTTGTAATACTCATTGCTTATATTAAGAAGGTTCAAGTGTTATTGCAATAGCAAAAAAATAACACAATGAAAACAAAATGTAAAAGTACACAGATCATTTGGCCAAATGGTCTGAAATCTTAGATACTGAAGGCCAAACTGAGTAGTTATGTCTTAAGTCCAGCCAGCTCCCACTTCTTTAATGACAAAAAAAATGTATTTCCTCTTTCAGCACTATGTTTATTTTCAGTTTACTAAGAGATCTGTTCCATGTTGAGGATTCCAGAATCCTCCCTACTGGCTGTAAAAAAAAAAAAAAAAGTTTTTTTTCTAATGACCATTGCTCTGGCTATGGATAACCAAGTGAACACTGGGAAACTCTACAGCACAATTGAAAACGGATCACGCTTTCTTCAGAACATTTTAAACACTTTAACCTAGGTTTTATCTTCTTTCAGTGTCTTGATTTATAATTATTACCAAATGTTTAACTTGGAGACATAAAAGTAGAAACCAAATAACATAGTCAGTTTGATCACTTAAAGGGACACATCTCTGATTTAATTAAATGGGATTTTTGAAACTCCTCTTTCTGTGGATAGGCATCTACTTGTGTGCCTTTAACCTGCTTTTGAATCTTCTTAAAGATAAATTCCATGTATTGTTTGCATAGTTACATTGGTTCACCTTGGACCAATGAAGGTATGCATTTACCATACCTGTCTGATCCTTGTGAAACTTTAGTGATCCTCACTGTCTTCCAGTTCCCATGCCAAGCAGCTGCCCTGCTGCACAGGGAACACAGTGGGTCACTTGTTCGGCACAGGTGCCATTAAAAAAAAACTTGTATTGTTCTCAGTAAATACAATCCCCTTCTCTGATTGGATGAGGCAGAGATCATGAAAAACACCTCCCAGAATGAATGCATTCACTATAAAAAAATGCAAGCCATTCTCTAAATCATGGGTGCTCAACCTGTGGCCCTCCAGCTGTTGCAGAACTACAAGTCCAATGAGGCATTACAAGCCACTGAATGTTACAAGCATGACTCCCAAAGGCAGAAGCATGATGGGACTTGTAGTTCTGCAACAACTGAAGGGCCACATGTTGAGTATACGTGCTCTAAATGGTGCTAGTGCCAAGCAGGCAACCTCAACCCCAGGACTGAGAAGACAGCGAATTTTCACTTCCCCAAAGATCCTCAAAGGCCAGGTATTGTATGGGGTATGAAGACTTACATTGGTGAAAAACTGAGTTAAAAGGCCTGATTTCACTCGACCACCAAAGAACTACATAGAGTGTATTTAATTTCTAAACTCTAAAGAGAGAGCATGTTTTTAGGTGTGTATGATGGTATTGGTACCATTTTAATGCATTACACCATTTGCAGTTATTTACCTTTGCTTTTACTTACAGTAAGTAGCGTTATATACACTCGATGTAGTTCTTTGGTGGTTGAGTGAAATCAGGCCTTTTAACTCAGTTTTTCATGTTGTATATCTACTGATATACTCCCACCGTTTAGAGCAGTGGTTCTCAACCTGGGGGTCGGGACCCCTCGGGGGTAGAATAATGATTTGCCAGGGGTCACCAAATCCTGGGCTGTTCCTGAAGCCCGCACCACTCTCCCAGCCTTTTAGCTGCCGCCCAGCAGGGCTGTCCCTGGAGCCTGTGGCCACCCAGCTGGGCTGTTCCTGAAGCCTGTGGCCTCCCACTCACCCTCTTCGCAGCCACCCATTCAGTTCACGGCATGGCTGGGGGGGCAGAGACTAGAGGTCAGATGACTGGTGAGGAATGTGAAGTGGGAGGGGCTGGAGGAGACCCTATCTCCTGATTTCGGCATAGGTGTCACTGCTACGAGACACCACAAAGTCGGAGACACAGTGAGTAACACTACCTGCGATTATAGTTTCCATTAAAAGTCCCCACTACAGTTCTCAGATTAGCAAATGACCTTGATCAAGAGCACCTAAGTTGGCGGATCAGAACTCCTCCCAGCATTGCCACTCATTCCAACGCCCCCTGCCAGCACTGCCACTCATCCCATTCCCCCCACTTCCCCAACAAGGAGTAAGAGAAGGAATAAAAATTGAGAATATATGAAAGGGAGAGGAAAGAGGGGGAGGAACAAAGAAAAAGGGAGAGAAAAGCCTCGTACACACGAACGAGTTTCTCGGCAAAAACCAGCAAGAAACTTGCTGGCAGAGATTCGTTCGTGTGTATGGTTTCTCGTCAAGAAAAGCGACAAGAATCTCGACGAGAAAATAGAGAACCTGCTCTCTATTTTCTCGTCGAGATTCTCGTCAGCCTGTTTCTCGACGAGAAAATTGTGTGTGTGTACACTTACCTTTTCGCCGGGAAGCCCGCGCATGCTCAAAATGACTTTGACGCATGCGCGGTAGCTTCCTAGGCATAGGTAGGGTGAACCAAGATGGCGGCGACGGCATCGAATGTGACGAGCGCAAGTTTTCCCATTTTTTTGGGGTAAAATTAGGTGCCTCGGCTTAAATTCGGGTCGGCTTATACTCGAGTATATACAGTACTTGTTCTGCGGCTGCCTCTCTGAGTCTCTCTTTCAGTTTCTCACATCAGCCGATCAGCGGCGCCGAGAGAGAGACTCGTCTAATGTAGTTACGCGGCGCACTGACACGATACCAGGAGCGGTGGAGGAGGTGGGTGGAGCCTCTTCCCTGCACTCGTTGCTAACGCCTGGGCCGCTTGGCGTCTAGCAACGAGTGACGTCAGTGAGTCACGTCGGGCCACTCTGCGATAACATGTGGCTCCACAGACGGGTAAGAAAGCGGGCGGCTCCGCTTGCGGCGCGGTTTGTGGGCGGGTGGTGCGGTTCGTAGGCAGACCGTGCTGCTCAGTGTGTTGGCAGCGCAGGTGAGAGTGAGAGAGCAGGCTCAGTGTGGCAGCTGGCCAATCAGCTAGCCGGGAGCGGGGGAGCAGAGAGATGAGATCATCTCTCACCGCCCGTGCCTGCCATGCATTCCTGCAGTGACTTCCGCCCTCACTGTGCAGGCAGCAGAGAGATTACATTATCTCTCTGCTGCCTGACTCTGGGAGTCTGGGACACAGCAAGAGACAACCAAAACTACACCTTAGCAGGCAAGTTAGTGACAATCCGCAAGGTGTGGCAGGTGACGTGGCAAGATACAATCCGCAAATTGTGTCAGGTGACGTGGCAAATGACAATCTGCATCTGGTGGCAGGCAAGTGACAATCAGCAAGGTGTGGCAGGTGACGTCGCAAGTGACAATCTGCAAGGTGTGGCTAGTGACAATCCGCAAGGTGTGGCAGGTGATGTGGCAAGTGACAATCCACAATGTGTGGCAAGTGACAATCCACAAGATGTGGCAGGTGACGTGGCAAGTGACAATCCGCAACGTGTGGCAAGTGACACGCTCAGGGCTCCCACTAATTGCAGGCGACGGTGGCAAGTGACACACTCAGGGCTCCCACTGATTCTGCATTGAACTATTTAATTTTATATTACAATGTAATAATAGAAATAATGCGCTTCAATCATCCTGACACCATAACAACCATGGTGCCGGGATGATTGATGCGCCGACACCAGCCATTTCCCCGATAAATTTCCCACAAAAAAAACATATTTTTTGGCAGTGCCTCTCCCGAGGAAAAAACTCTGGATCCGCCCCTGATGCACACATAAGCATTTACAGGAGTTTTTGAAGAGGAGCATTTACACAAGTTCACATGCACCAAAGTACGTTCTGAGAGGGGCTTTGAGGAGAAAAAACACACATAAATACACCTAAACACACATAAATGTGTACAAACGCACGCATATGTGTGTAAATGTATTCCAATAGCCAGAATAAATGAATATTCTGGCCAGTAGTATGCATTTACGATCAAACACCATATGCGCATAAATATGTGTAGCGGGTATTTGAATTTAGGGGAAGCATCTGGGTGGTAGTGTAACCCAGATGCACTGATTGCTAGGGAATCCGAGACCCTTTTGTGGTTCTTGGAGGACTCTGGTGGTGTGAGGTTCCCTGTGGCCTACAGGTGGCATTGTCGCCCTGGCCAGAGTTGAACTCACACCGCAAGACTGTGCCTTTTTGTCCTTTACTGGCGCTGGTACAGCGGGGCGGGGAACCTGCTGGAACGCAAAAGGAGAGGAGATAAAAGGGGCGGACACCCTGGCCTTGGTTCAGAGTCGGAGGACACGGCCGCACCCAGGCACCCTCAGCTTGGGTGCTGGCGTCCCGGAGTTCCGGGCCCAGGTGCCCTTGACCTGGCCGGAGCGAGAGATGGAGTCCATCCCAGGCACCTTTAGCCTGGGGTGAGGTACTATGGCGGATGCCTGGGGCTCAGTACCTTCGACTGAGTTCCGCGAGGGTGGAGGAATCCGAGGGGGCCCTAACTCTTTGGGTGCCTGTGTCTGAGTTCGTGAGGACTGGTGAGCGGAACTTCTCTGGAGAGTCCGGCGCAGCAT
Organism: Rana muscosa; assembly: GCA_029206835.1. Lineage (NCBI taxonomy): Eukaryota > Metazoa > Chordata > Amphibia > Anura > Ranidae > Rana > Rana muscosa. Next base: position 169,965,632 of record CM055123.1, read on the forward strand.
TGTTGGTGACAGAGAGGCCTCCGGTGACTCCCTTGGACGGATATCCTTCCCCTGACCGGGGCTGTGCTAGCGAAGGTAATTCATGTTCTACCTCATATAGTCAGTGGCAGTGACTATTAGCCACTGGTGACACTACAGTGGTTAGTGATACCGTGAAGGATTGTGCCTCGACCTACTCCCATTAATACTGAACTGTTGCAAAGGTCCCAACTTGACTGTGCTGTATGTTTATTCGCTGAGAAGAATAAAACTGTGTTGGACCTATTCAGTGTGTGGAACCCAGTACTAACCCCCTAGACAAGACCAACAAGCCGAGAATGAGAAGGGGTGAGAGGGGTGAGGTCGCTACATATGCATACATATTGTAACATTTCAAATTCTGGTAGAAATAAATACTGCTTATTTTCATAAGCCCGGGTTCATGAGGCCTTAATCTTACAAGAAATATTTTAAGATGATACCTGCCTGTGCTTACTCGTATCACTTACATTGTTCTCAGCTATCTCTGAGGACTACATAAACACAACCTATATGTTATGGTCAAAAGCAAAGTAGTGTGGTAGCCTTACCCTGTCTATGTTGTCCTAATAAATAGGGTGAGTGAGCGGTGTCATACTAGGACTAGAAATGCTTTACTGCCAGAATCATCAGGTAAAATGCTTGAAAAGAAAAAACTCATGCAGCCACCACATCTGAGGACGGCTGCCATGTTATAACTTTCACTCGGCATCTTCTAGAAAATAAAAAACCAAGCCCCAATCTTTGCCCACACCTTTTCTGCATCTGATTCTGATTCTTGTTGCTTTAGTCACCTAACTTGTCTCTTCTATTTCCACTCTTAACCCCAAGCATCCTGGCCCTACTTAAAGCGGACTTTCAATCCAAAACTCAAATTATCATTAATGCAACCTTACCCCTTCCGTGACCAGAATCTGACTCACCCCACCCCACCCACTAGACTTTCCTAGGGAAGAATGACAGATTCCCCAGTCCCTTTCTCAGCAGCCTCAGCATTGAAAATGAATAGACAGGAGACAGCGGATCCTGTTTATTCGTAAACCGAAGCAGAGTAAACACAGGTTACTCTGCTCAGTTATCACAGGACACAGGATGTCAAATTTAGAAAAGGAAGGGGCTGGTAAATGACATATTTAGTGGCCCCCTCCTCCGCTCTCCATCTTGGCACATCCCCCAGCTTCTGGCGGGAGAGGAGAGGAGGGAAGCCGGCTGTGAGGAGACGAGGGGGGACAGAGAAGGAGCACACAGCAGCCTAAGGAGGAGGACAGGGGGCCGGAGGAGGAGCACACGGGCGTGGAGGACAACCCGGGGCAGAGGAGGACATGGAGGGTAAAGGAAGAGGAGGACACAAGGACAGTCAGGGATGATGGGTGCGGAGGGGGGACAGTTGCAAGCACAGATCTCCCTGTATAGCTTTTCAGCTGACAGCCGCATGAGGGAGAGGAGGGGAAGCAGCTGTCAACTGAAAAGCTATACAGGGAGATCGGTGCTTGCAACTGTCCCCCGCCACACCACTCATCCCTGACTGTCAAGGGACAAGGGACGTGATGGAAAGATCCAACATAAACAAATGCTTTATTTTCGTTTTCGTTGCAACAACAGTTCGATATAGAGAGGAGATTCGACATGATGCTGACAATAACAATCTGTGTCCATCGAACCTGTGGTCGAATGTGCCTAACCTTAACTCTATTAGTCCAAGATTATTCTACATAGAGAGAAAAGATTTGACATAGAGAGAAAAGATTCAACATTATAGAGAGAAAAGATTCAACATTATAGAGAGAAAAGATCACTGCTGGAATTGGGTGGGGGAAGTAAAATAAAAATAATGATAATGATGAATGTTATTGGCTGATTGTAACCAAAGAGGAGGAGCAGTAAAATAGCTAGAAATAACTTGACAATTCAACATGAACGACGAAAATTAGACGAGGCATCGAAAAACATACAAACGTCGAATCTGTCATTGAAGGCTTATGGAGTCTGTCGAAAGTTCTAATGCCGCATACACACGACCATTTTTCTCGTCAGGAAAAATTTAATTTTTTCTCTTTGACAAGAAATGTGTGGGCTTTCCATCATTTTTCCCGACGAGAAAAATGGCAAGAATCACAATTTTTTCTCGCCGTGATTCACGGCATTTTTTTCCGCGGCAGTTTTCCCATAGGGAAACACTGCCAGGGAGCCCACACACGGTCGTTTTTCCCGACCAAGAAAAAAAATGTCAGGAAAATCGGCCGTGTGTAGGGGACCAAGCCGTTCCTCATTTTCTCGACGGTGTTTTCACCATTGAGAAAATCGATCGTGTGTACACGGCATAAGAAGATTTGACAGAGCAGCTAAACTGTACGACGCTGCAATCATACATTTCCGGTCAAATGCTCGGCCCATAGGCTATAGAAAAATTCTAATGTTGGTTGACTAGTAATAATAATTAATAAATATAATTATTACTAGTGTCATACAACATAAGAATTTTACTATAGCTTGTACTGTAGGCAGAACATTCGACCGGAAATGTACGATTGCAGCGTCGTACAGTTTCGCTGCTCCGTCGAATCTTCTTTGAACATTCGACAGACACCATAAGCCTTCAATGACAGATTCGACCTTAATTAATTCAGATTTTCGGACGAATGCAATTTCTAACGAAAAACAAAATAAATAAAAACGAATTTCGGGAGCAACTAAATAAATTTATTTTTCGGACGAAAACGAAATTCCGAAACAAAATATTTCAGTGTGCACATGTCTACTTTTTACCACTACTGTTCCTTTACATTGGATTTTGGAATTTACAAATGTAGCAATTTAGAAATGGGATGAAAGGTTTAGCACTGGGAAACACTTTTTGATAGATAAAAAGTGCATTTTGTATACATCTATGTAGCGCCCCCCCCCCAAAATATTTGGGGGCGCTATGTGTAAATTTAAGGGTAGTCTGAGCCAATAGATGGGCTCAGACATATTGATTGTTCTAAATTTGCTTCTGCTCTGGGTGTGATGCTGCCTGGCAGTAATGCTCCCAGTCCGCCTGTAGGTGGCACTGTCACCACCGGCATAGGTTGAACTACAGGGGGGTATCACAACACCTTGAGTGTCCTTTCTCGGCAGCCGTACAGTGAGTGTGGTCTACCCGCTGTACATGCTGGGAGAGGGTACATAAGGGGCAGACGCCATTAGTTGGGGTCCGTTCTGGGGTTCCGTCCTGGGAGCCCACCCGTTGGTGTGCGCACCTCGTGGCCCGCATGGCACGGGGTGCGTGTGTGTTCTGGCCCCGGGCACCTTCAGCCCAAGGCTGCATTGCTACCTGGTAGGCCCGGCTCTGCTGGCTGAGGCCTACACTTTAGGAAAGGATCCTGAGCTACCCATCTGCGGGAAGCCCACACTTGGGGAAGGAGACCAGGGGAGGATCTGCCCCAGAGGAGACTAGCGACGATACTGCTGTCTTGGGAGGAGGCCTGGAGCTCACCTAAGGAGGGATCCATGATCATTACAAGCCCTGCAATACGCCAATCTGGCATAAAGGTTCTTTTACTATTGATAAGATTATAGAACTAGCACAGAAAATAATTTTTTATACAAGGCAGCACCTGCATCCCTGTAAAGAGATTTGTATGAAACCCCCCCCCCCAAAAAAAGGGGGGGTGCATGGGACTATAACGGTGCTTATACAAATTGTACAGATAGGTAGAATGAAAGAGAAACATTTTTTATATATAAAAAAAAATAACAAATTTATTCATAGATTAAAAAGCATTTAAAAAAATGTAAGGAGGAGTACAATGCAGTGCACTCTGTCCTTTTAAGTCACCAACGTAGCAGTCTTACATGTTTCGCCTGGTCTAGGCTTCTTCGGGGACGTTTGGAGACTGTATTTTAATCTAAGAAATTATGTAAACAGTTCATGAATATATGTTTAACATATAAACTTCAAAGAAAAAAAAAAGGTTGCATAAATGAAGTACAACATACATTGCTAGAATAATATAGAGCAATACCTCTGGGATCCTGGTCGCCCTTACAACCATAAATGTGTCCCGGTAGTGGGTCATATATACTGGGAACACTATATAGAATAATAGGCATCTGCGCTGAACAGTGTCCGGGTTCAACTCAGCCCACGTGAAATATCCAGGGAATCCAGATGGGGATATTGGACTAGCACCTGAGCTGGTCCAACCTTGATAAAAAATGTATAAAGAAAAAGAAGAAGAAAAAAGACCATGAAAAACTTTGTCAAAAAATAAAAAATGTCTGCAAACAGACCTATTTTTGATAATTAAATATAACAAGGAAAATAATTTTGTTGGCTTACATGTTAGTAAAGCATTAGGTGCATGTTCTGGGAGGCATAGAGTCACAGCACAGCAAACAACAGGCACAAGAAAAAGCTCTGCATTAGATATACTCTATATCTGTTAATGACATAGAAGAAAAAAAGTTATTTTACTATTGCTTGGCTGGGAGGTTCGGGACTTTTAATAATCCTGTGGCAGAGGACTCCTGATCGTATCCCTAGTTCTAAAAGAAAGATTGATTCGTGCTTCATCCCGGCTGCTAGGACCACTAAACGGAACTATCCGGGTGAGCAATACCCACTCAGGCTTGAGTGGCGACGATTGCGACTTTAGTACTGTGCACCTGAACCTTCCCCTGTTCTTCTCTCATATCCTACTTTCCTCTCAAGTTTCCCTCAGCAAAACTAAATAAAGCCTGACTGTTTGGGTTTTACATTTGTGCGGACAATGGCCTTTCTGGAGACTTTCTTTCTATACCCTGACAACGGAAGCCTTGGAGGTAGTTTGCAGACCTAACAAAACCAGCCGGTCCCTTAAATGGGGGTAAGTGCTACATCTATATAGATCAGACCACAATGAGGGACACATGAGGAGTAATGAGGGACAGAGAGACAGTCCCTCCAAATCAGGGACAGTTGGGAGCTATGGTGGATGTGCATGGATTATTTTTGAAAAATAAGGATATTGTTTAGTATCACTTGATACAGGACATTCTAGGATCTGACCTATCAAATCAGTGTGGTTTATGCTGAGCTGTCCCAAGTGTTAATAAGTAAATGGTCAGTTCTGTTTGTGATAATATAAAAGCTAAAACAAATCAAATGCACTGGCTGTCTAAATGTTGTAGCATGATAAAAATCCCCACCTATCCTATGAGACTATGCTGTTCTTTCTGCTCTAACTACAATAGTACTCTTTAGTAATCTTTAGCAGAAGTAGCCAATATCATGTATAGCCAAAAACAATTAAACTCGCATATCTCTTATAACCACATCAGTTTTTTGTTCTTATAATCATTATTAGCATCTACAGCTTGGCAAAAACATTATTTTAGCTATACTGAAAACAGAAACAAAACATTTTTTTTTTTTCTTTTAGAACAGAATATGTACATGGAGGATTTTTTTCTTTTTGTTTTTGTGCATTTTAAGTAATTATTCATTTGGTGTTTTTTATGTACATGATTGGTGTGACTTGTTTTTCATAGTAATATTCCATAGCCAGATTTGCAGGTGTCTCCTTGCCTGATGGCATATTGCATGTGTAGTCTTTTGACCACCTTCCACCCGACATCCTCAAATTGCACAGGAGCCAGGCAGAAAAATCTTAGCTGAACAGCGGCTGACAATAGATGCAGCCACTGTTCGCATATTCTAACAAGCAGCAGCTGTGGTGGTTATCAGGAGGAGATTCCTCCATCTGCTCTGTAAAGATTTAAACAAAAAATAATCTATGTTTAGTGTTTATAATGGGTAGATTATACTCAAGTGATAGGTGCTTTTCCAATGAGTTGCACCAGTCTGTTTAGATATGTATGGGGGATGTCCTGGTGGTAACAGTTTATGCCAAACTCAATGTTCTGGAGTGCGAAGAACTCCACTGTCTTGCCCGCATTCTCCACCAATTGTGGAATTGGGGAGATTATACTTCAAGTGGTAGATGCTTTTCCAATGAGTTGTGTCAGTCAAAACTGTATTTAAGGACATGGCAGCCAACTTTTATTAAATAAAACAAAAAGTTCACATAGACATCAGTTGCCCACACAGGGTATTGTTCCACATCAATATGAACAAATGAAAATACAGAGCCACCTGGCTCCATTATTGGCAGCACCGCTGCTCTTCTTAACAGTCCCTCTAATTGTGTTGTCCAGCTCTGCTGGTTTCCTTGGCTCACTAATGCCGCGTACACAAGGTCGGACTTTCCAACGGGAAAACCTTTGTCGGAATTTCCGACGAAAAAATAGAGAACCTGCTCTCTATCTAAGTCCGTCAGAAATTCCAACAGAAACAGTCGGATGGAGCATACACACGGTCGGAATATCCGACCAAAAGCTCCCAGCGGACTTTTTCTGTCAGAAATTCCGACCGTGTGTACGCGACATTAGACTTTAGTTGCAGCATCCTGCTGCATAGTCCAGTCTCGGCCTTTATAGGGGTTCTCCTGAAACCCCAAAAGGAGCCAAGCTTAATACTGGAATGAGACCTCCTGTCTCCTGGCTGCTGGCTGGGGAACCTCTGACACCTTATTGAGACCTCCTGTATCTTAGGCTCCATTCATCCCATGGCTTTCTGAATCGCCGCAAAATGCGGGACGAGTTTGCGATCCCCGTTATGTTCAATGGCACCCAAATCGCGGCTCGATTTTGCCACGTTCGTCTCCTGACGAATTACAGTAAAATCGCAAACAGAATCGCGGGACGCCTGTCGCTCAAAAGAAGTTCCGGAACTTCTTTTGGACAACGAGCATCCCGCGATTCTGTTTGCACGATTTTACCGCAATTCCTTGGGCCACAGTTGGGTGCCATTGAAAGTAACAGGGATTGCAAGGGTGCCCCATGTTTTGCGTCAATTCTGCATCGTGGGCAGAATCGCAGCTTTGGCCAATTACGGCTCTCTGTTCAGACGGCTCTGTGATTGGCCAAGCATGCGGGTCATAGTGCATGCTTGGCCAATCATCAGCCAGCAATGCACTGCGATGCCACAGTGAATTATGGGCCGTGACGCGCCACTCGAATTTGGCACGAACGGCCCATAATGTTCGATCTTCGTTGAACGATCGAACAGCCGATGTTCGAGTCGAACATGGGTTCGACTCGAACGCAAAGCTCATCCCTAATGCTGACCCAATGCATTGCACTTTTTACTTTAGTTTGCACAGAACATATATGGAGCTCACCACAACAACAGTGATTTGTGTCACAACCAACTGTGATGAAAAAAAAAATGTGCATGCAGTACTTTTTTTTCAGCCAACACCACAGCAACACTGAGGTTTGAACGGACACCATTAGAAACAAGGCATTTTGCCTTGTCTATGCGTTGGGGTTGCACTGTAAATAATAGCCAGCTCAGCCTTTACCACATCTGGTGTGAACAAGCCCTTAGGTGCCATTCACAACTTCTTTTGAGCTACAAGCTTCAAGGTTCAAATGGTTTTGGCCTGAAAAATGCACAAAATCTCACACAAAGGCTTGAAACCCTGGCTAAAAATAATTTTAAAAACCACTCAGGCAAAAATGCTCAGAAATGTCTGTATAAGTGCTAAAAAAAAAGCCTGTAAAACAACTAAAGACACTAAAGGGCGTAAAGCAGTAAAAACACAAAAACAACAATGTAATATATTGCAGCTTACTTGATGTGGTGCCTGCATTAGGCATAGTTGCCAACAGTCTCGGATTTCCCGGGACATTCGTGGATTTGGGACCCTTGTCCCGGATTGTTTTTGTCCCATTTGTTTGCCGCCACTGTGTTGTCCTCTTGTGTTCATTGCAGAGGAGAGGGGTAGCCAATAGGCTTCTCTCTTTTGGCGGCCCCTCCCCCCTATACTGAACATGTGGATCTGGGAGGCGGTGGGGGGCTCTGATGGAGGACAAAGTGTGGAAGGGCTCCGATGGAGGACACAGCCGCTGGGGACACTGATGTAAGGACCGGGCTCTGATGGGGACCCTGATGTAAGGACCGGGCTCTGATGGGGACACTGATGTAAGGACCGGGCTCTGCTGGGGGCACTAATGTGAGGACCGGGCTCTGCTGGGGGCACTAATGTGAGGACCGGGCTCTGCTGGGGGCACTAATGTGAGGACCGGGCTCTGCTGGGGGCACTAATGTGAGGACCGGGCTCTGATGGGGACCCTGATGTAAGGACCGGGCTCTGATGGGGACACTGATGAAAGGACCGGGCTCTGCTGGGGGCACTAATGTGAGGACCGGGCTCTGATGGGGACACTGATGTAAGGACCGGGCTCTGCTGGGGACACTGATGTAAGGACCGAGCTCTGCTGGGGACACTGATGAAAGGACCGGGCTCTGCTGGGGGCACTAATGTGAGGACCGGGCTCTGATGGGGACACTGATGTAAGGACCGGGCTCTGATGGGGCACTGATGTAAGGACCGGGCCCTGCTGGGGGCACTAATGTAAGGAGCGGGCTCTGCGGGGGGCATTGATGTAAGGACCGGGCTCTGATGGGGGCACTGATGTAAGGACCGGGCTCTGATGGGGGCACTGATGTAAGGACCGGGCTCTGCTGGGGGCACTGATGTAAGGACCTGGCTCTGCTGGGGACACTGATGTAAGGACCGGACTCTGATGGGGGCACTGATGTAAGGACCGGGCCCTGCTGGGGGCACTAATGTAAGGACCGGGCTCTGCTGGGGGCATTGATGTAAGGACCGGGCTCTGATGGGGGCACTGATGTAAGGACCGGGCTCTGATGGGGGCACTGATGTAAGGACCGGGCTCTGCTGGGGGCACTGATGTAAGGACCTGGCTCTGCTGGGGGCACTGATGTAAGGACCGGGCTCTGCTGGGGGCACTGATGTAAGGACCGGGCTCTGCTGGGGGCACTGATGTAAGGACCGGGCTCTGATATAAGGACCGGGCTCTGCTGGGGGCACTGATGTAAGGACCGGGCTCTGCTGGGGGCACTGATGTAAGGATCGGGCTCTGCTGGGGGCACTGATGTAAGGACCGGGCTCTGCTGGGGGCACTGAGGTAAGGACCGGGCTCTGCTGGGGGCATTGATGTAAGGACCGGGCTCTGCTGGGGGCACTGATGTAAGGACCGGGCTCTGCTGGGGGCACTGATGTAAGGACCGGGCTCTGCTGGGGACACTGATGTAAGGACCGGGCTCTGCTGGGGGCACTGGCGTAAGGACCGGGCTCTGATGGGGACACTGATGTAAGGACCGGGCTCTGATGGGGACACTGATGTAAGGACCGGGCTCTGCTGGGGGCACTAATCTAAGGACCAGGCTCTGCTGGGGCACTAATGTAAGGACCGGGCTCTGCTGGGGCACCTATTGTAAGGAGGGACTCCGCTGGGGGCATCTATTGTAAGGACAGACTCCGCTGGGGGCACCTATTGTAAGGACGGACTCCGCTGGGGGCACCTATTGTAAGGACGGACTCCGCTGGGGGCACCTATTGTAAGGATGGACTCCGCTGAGAGCACCCGATGGCATCTGGTGGCAGGCGACGTGGCAGGTGACACGCTCAGGGGTCCCACTGATTCTGCATTATGGTGAGTTGAATGATTTCATTTTATATTACAATGTAATAATAGAAATATTGCGCTTCAATCATCCTGACACCATAACAACCATGGTGTGGGATGATTGAAGTGCCAACAATAGGTGTTTTGAAGTATCAGTATCTGCCGATTTTGTTAAACTTTCTGGAATAAACATATTTCTATTGTGGTGTAGGATCTTCCTTCCTTCCTCTCGGACTCTAACCACACCCCTTCTGAACCACGTTAATTTAAGCCACGTCCACTATCGCGCGTAAACCACGGCCATTTTTCGTTGCTGTGTGAACCGGCCCTAAGTTTTCTTTTCTTAGCTTTATTTCTGGTTACCTGGTGATCTGGCCAGTAACACACTTCCTGTCTTAGGATGTCTGCATTCTGGATGACGTAGTAAAGCAGACACATTTGGACAGCAGTACTGTCAATCTGGAGAGAGGGTAATGTTAGACAAGCAGATTTATATGGTTTCAAGCTGAATTCCAGCAAACGCTTTATATTATATACAGTTACAGCAAACTGTTTATTTTCTTTTGGAATAAAGGTTTTACATAACTAAAAGCTGACTATTTTAAGCACCCCTGTCAGTGGTAAATGTTTTGTCTCAACCCTCTAACTGCTACTTTGTCTGGACAGCTTGTAAGTTGAAAAATAATATTTATGAAAAAAAAAAAAGAACAATAATTGACTTATGCCGCGTGCACACAATCGGACCTTTTTCCGACCAAACTCCCATCGGAATTCCAACAGAATTTCATCGAAAAAAATAGAACAGGTTCTATTTTAAAATTCTGATGGAATTCATCGGAATTTCTCCGATGGGGCCCACACACGGTCGGAATTTCCGATGAAAAAACTCAGACGGACTCAGTCTGACTTTTTTCATCGGAAATTCCTATCGTGTGTACAAGGCATTACTGGCTGGATCACCAGGTGAAAATAAAGGGAACAATATTATAGATCTGTCTTGCTAGTTGACCAGTGCCCTCTAGTGGACATTTGGTGAATTACCCCTGATTCTAACCAAGGGGTTTATAGGTTTTGTTTTATATTTCTTATCCACTTAAGGGCCAGGCCTATTTTTTCAAACTTGTTGTTTACAAGTTAACCGGTTAACGACCGGCTCCTGTACGTTTACGTCGGCAGAATGGCATGGCTGGGCAAAGTAACGTATATTTACGTCACTTTGAAATTCCCGCCGTGCGCCCGTGCCGCGAGCTCTGTGACTGTGCCCGCGGTACCCGCGGACATGATGCCTGCCGGTGTCCCGCGATCGGGTCACAGAGCTGCAGAAAGGGGAGAGGCCAGTGTAAACAAGCATCTCCCCGTTCTGCCTAGTGACACTGTCACTGATCATCTGCTCCCTCTCATCGGGAGCAGCGATCAGTGACGTGTCACTCGTAGCCACGCCCCCTAACAGCTAGAATCACTCCCTAGGACACACATAACCCCTTCAGCGCCACCTAGTGGTTAACCCCTTCACTGCCAGTGACATTGCCCGTTCCCGCATCACCAGCACCTGCCACTACAGCTGGACGTGTACCTCTCCGGGCACCTTTGCCGGAGCTTGAGGCAGTGAAAGTGCCTAGATACCCGGACGCAATTGTCTTGCCTGGTAGAGGAGACCGCGCAACCCTTCCACCTATTGCTAGGTTGCAGCGGCTCCTTGACAAGAAAGTTGCCACTGAATATGGCTGGGAATACCCCTATGTTCCCAGGGAACTTTTGTTTGAGATTGAGGCCTACCGTGAGAGGTGGTATGATGATTTTGTCTGGGAACACTTGAAAGTGCCTGCAGCCCGCAGATACTTTATATGTTCAGCTGCTAAGGTGGATAATTTCAAAGAATGCCGGCAAGAATGGAACTATGGTCGGCACATACATGCAGACCGAGTGGTAGTTTGCAACAAGGAGCGAGAAGACGCTGTGTACTCTATTGAAACTTTCAACATCAAGTGGAAACTTCTTGTCTTGCCGGATCCTCACTACTATCGCTAGAGTGGGAGCTTGTGTTTTTTTTTGGGCCTACTCTGGGGGTTGTTCCGGAACTTGATAACTTTACCCTTCACTACTTGGGGTGATCTACTCTGCTGAGGAAAAGAAAAGATGTTGCTGTTTGTTTCTCTCCATCTGCAGCACCACTAAGAACTGAACTTTGGGGTAGATAAGTTAGGGCAAAGGCTGGAAACCCGTTGTGTTCAAGATAGGAAATGCTTGATTTCTGGCCGCATTTCTATGGAACAAGTGTTGGTTGCAGTGACTTTGCGCTGCCACCAGATGGCAGTGTTCTGCAGAACTTTTTAATAGCCTGCAATTAGGAGAAATCTTATAGCATGTACTAGGCTTAGTATGTGTAGTTCTTATTGAAGGAAGTTATCTCCCTCTTTTGGAGCTCACTTCTTGTAGATAGTGTAAAGATAGGATGTTTTATTGTGTGAATTGTTTTCTCTCCCTCTACAGGTGAAACTGCAAGCAACTCTACTGAGAATGGGGTGGAGTAGTTAGTCAGGAGGGGGTGGATTGTATAATGTGTATTTCATAAGTATGGCATTAAGAATGGGATGTCAAAAATATTTTTTTTTTACTCTTTGTTTTTCTATCCTTTCTTTTCTGTCCCTTCCCTTTATATTGGTTCAGGCACCAATGTTCAAATTTGTATATAGGTTCGAAAATAAATCCTTGCCTACTCAGGCTTGAGATGGCTCGAGCTTATTTCAGACACTGGGGACAGTGTCTACTTTAGGAGGGGGTGCGTGTAGAGCCCCTCTACTTTGAGGGGTGCTGTGTGCCTAAATTTAGGGGTTGGTCTGAGCTAGTAGCCAGGCTCAGACCACTTTTATTGATAGGTACGGTTGTTTTGTTCCTCAGGTGTTGTACTGGTGTGCAGTTCCCTGTGGCCTGTAGGTGGCACTGCCATGACAGGTCAGGGTTTAACTACTGGTAACAGTGCTGTGCCTTAGGGCAGTGTTTCTCAACTCCAGTCCTCAAGGCGCCCCAACAGGTCATGTTTTCAGGCTTTCCATTATTTTGCACAGGTGATTTTATCAGTTTCCCTGCCTTAGTAATTACCACAGCTATTTCATCTGAGGGATATCCTGAAAACATGACCTGTTGGGGCGCCTTGAGGACTGGAGTTGAGAAACACTGCCTTAGGGTGTCCTCTCTCGGCAGTAGTACAGTGGGCGTGGTCAACCTGCTGTGCATGCCGGGAGGGGATACATAAGGGGCAGACGCCGCCTGGAGGGGTGGTTCCAGAGTTCCGGGTCTCCGGAGTTCGGGTCGTGTGACCTGGCCCTCCAGGCCAGGGGTGCGCATATGCATCGGTCCCAGGCACCTTTAGCCTGGGGCTGCAACTTTGCCATTGGGCCCAGCACCTTTAGCTGGGGCTCAGCTCTAAGAGGAGGAATCCCAGAGTGCCCCTGAGAGGGGACCCGCTCTAAGAAGAGGAGACCGGGGGAGGACCTTTCTGAGGGACTGGTGAGAGTTTCACGGTGAAAGAGAGGCCCGGTAAACTTCTGGAGGGATTCCACTATTCATCTAAGGCCTTGTAATGTGCAGCAACTGTTCTTTAATTACAAGCGCTGAGAGGTTCGGGGCTCAGAGATTCTGTGGCAGAGAATCTCCTGATCGTATCTCCAAGGGAAAATTAAGAGAAGTGAAGTTCGTGCATCACTCCGGCTGCTAGTACCGTGAGAGGGGACTATCCGGGTGAGCAGAGTCCACTCGGGATAGATTGGTGACGCCAAGTGCCTGAACCTGCCTCCCTGTTTCTTTATTCTTCAACTCCAACTTTCCTATCCAGTTGTTAGCATAAAGAAAATAAACCTTCCTTCATTAAGGTTTAACCTTGTCTGGACATTGGCCTCATTGGTGCACCTACAACAGACTTTTCCCTACACTCTAGGGGTGAGATCCAACCGAGGGAAGGTAACTCGCTGCGGGACCCAACAATTTCTGAACACCGCTCACCCTCTTATTCAAGAAGGAACCTGGGCATTGTGGTATGGTGTGTCCTGCATTGAGGGGGTAAGGCCAGGGATCTGTGTGCTACACGAGTAAAAAAAAAAATAATACTAAAAATGCCATAAAATTACCCCTATTTTGTAGATGCTATAACTTTTGCGCAAACCAATCAATATACGCTTATTGCGTTTTTTTTTTTAACCAAAAATATGTAGAAGAATACGTATCGGCTTAAACTGTGGAAAAATTTAGTTTTTTTATAGATTTTTTGGGGATATTTATTATAGCAAAAAGGAAAAAATATTGCATTTTTTTCAAAATTGATTGCTTTATTTTTGTTTATAACGCAAAAATTAAAAGCCGCAGAGGTGATCGAATACCACCAAAAGAAAGCTATATTTGTGGGAAAATTAAGGCGTCAATTTTGTTTGGGAGCAACATCCCTTGTAATAGAAGGGGGGCTTCTCTTGCCACCAATAAAAATGGTCTTGTGGCAAATCCGCCACTGAGACCACTTTTATCTTAAAGCGGACCGCCCACTGAAGAAGTGGATTTGGGGGGTTATGGCAGCTAGCTGCTGCCATAACAATGGTATTCCACTTCAAAGAGCCGATGTATAACAACGAGGTCCGTAAGTAGTTAAGGCAGAACTTCGGTCATTTTTTTTTATCTTTCCATCTATTAGATACTCTGCCTTTGTTGTTTTAACTTTGGATAGTAAATTTTCTGCCAGTAAATTCCTTATACTTATGACATCATGCACAGCTCTCTCTCTCATTCTCGTGAGTGTTTGCCAGGAAGCGGGGGGGGGGGAGTCATAAGAGGACCAATTTGAGCTTCAGAGCTTCAGAGCTGGAGGTATGCCTCTGTGTGCCTGTGTAAATCCGCGAAGTGAACAGGCAGCAGTTTCAGCTGCCCAGAGTTAAAATTATTACAGCCAGACTCAGTGGAGGGAGATTTCTGCAGCATATTTGGCAAGTACAGAATCACAGTATATATAAAATAATATTTTCATATGTACTGTCATAGTATTGACTCATTTGCCAGATATTGAGTATATTTTCTATTGGTACAAGTGAGCTTCCTATACTTTTTTGAGTATTTTTTTAACTGTGCAATCTGTATTGTCATCTGATTAATAATGCATTTTATTTTAGCCCTAATGAAGTAGGAACCTCGGCCTCCGAAATGTGTTGGATATCTTTTTTTCTCCTTGCTGTCATATTGTTATCTAGAAGAAAATATTATGGACTCAAGAGACAATTTCATTCAGATTTCTCAATTTGGGAGGCCATCTCGCCTTGGAAGGGCCCCACCTTGTGGTAAAGCTGCTGGGGTCTAGTCATCAAGCCTAACCAACATCATCTGTTTTGATGGACAATAAGTCCAGCGCCTCATCTCTTTATCTTCATTTTGGGACATGATGAAGAGTTGGCAGAGCAGCAGCAGAACTGTGGATCCGGCGTGTGGAGGTGAGTGTGACAGAATTTACAGAGCATTATTTTTTGTATTTTAAAGAGAGAACACAGCAGTCGCAATTCATGCTTGGTAAATATAACTGAAACTTCTTAGGGTCCTGTCTGAATAGAAAAGACAGAGAGGAGAAGAGAGAGGGGTGAGTCTCTTCTCTTACCCATTTTGTTGTGTATATACATTTCAGCTTAACCACTTAAGCCCCGGACCATTTTGGCTGGTTAAAGACCAGGCCCCTTTTTGTGATTCGGCACTGCGTCGCTTTAACTGACAATTGCGTGGTCGTGCGACATGGCTCCCAAACAAAGTTCTTTTTTTTCCACAAATAGAGCTTTCTTTTGGTGGTATTTGATCACCTCTGCGGTTTTTATTTTTTGCGCTATAAACAAAAATAGAGCGAGAATTTTTAAAAAAATTCAATATTTTTAACTTTTTGCTATAATAAATATCCCCCAAAAAATATGTAAAAACATTTTTTTCCTCAGTTTAGGCCGATACATATTTTTCTACATATTTTTAGTAAAAAAAAAATCGCAATCGGCATTTATTGATTGGTTTGCGCAAATGTTATAGCGTTTACAAAATATGGGGTAGTTTTATGGCATTTTTATTAATAATTATTTTTTTACTAGTAATGGCGGCGATCAGTGATTTTTTTCGTGACTGCGACATTATGGCGGACACATCGGACACTTTTGACACATTTTTGGGACAATTGTCATTTTCACAGCGATCGGTACTATAAAAATGCACTGGTTACTGTGAAAATTACCCTGGCAGTGAAGGGGTTAACTACTAGCTGGCTCTGTAGGGGATAAATGTTCCCTGCATTGTGTTTCTAACTGAGGGGGGGTTTGTCTCTGTGTCACATGACACTGATCTCCGCTCTGAGTACACAGAGCCGAGATCGGTGTCATTGTCACTAGGCAGAGCAGGGAGATGCTTGTTTACACACGGCTGGCATTTAAAGGGCCACGTACAGGTACGTGATTATGCCTGTCCGTGCCATTCTGCAGACGTATATATACAGTGGGCGGTCGTTAACCAGTTAAGCTACTGTGTTTTATAAAAAAAAAGATAGTTTTAGCATATAATGACATGAAAATATAAAATATTAATATGCAATATGCAATATTTATTTACTAAATATTAACTTATTTACACGTTTAAAAAAAAAAAAAATTATACGAACCAAGCGAGTCATTTGGCCCCACATAGACTGACATATGACACCTTGGGAGAAAACTCAGAAGAAGTCATCTACGTGACTCAAAGGACTAATCATAAGCTGACCCTCCTTATCACAACTTTGGTAGGGGCTACCTGTACTTGTAACAAAGAGATGCCGCCTGCGCCACCTATAACTGGCCTTCACAGCAAGGAACACATGGAAGGGCAAAGGCATGAAACACAAAACCAGAGGAAATTCCCAGCTCAACTCACCAAACAGTCTGCTTACCAACTGAATTAACCTGCCCAACAGTCTGCGTTAAAAACAGAGGTTTGGTTAGCACACATTTGCAAACGCATGCAAGGCCTCTTCACGGCATCATGTGTATTGCTTGCAGTCCTAACACTACTCAATTTATGAGCGTTTCCACAGTGGGAGCACATGCATTCTAATGGATAGATAAGGGGCAGGTGGGCCTGGAGGTAGCCAAGTCCTCCTTAAAGGCAAATTTGCACCAGTAACAAAGAGATGGCCCCTGCCCCCACCTATAACTGGCCTTCACAGCAAGGAGCACATGGAAGGGGAAATGCATGAAAGACAAAACCAGAGGAAATTCCCAGCTCAACTCACCAACCAGTCTGCTTACCAACCGAATTAACCTGACCAACAGTCTGCGTTAAAAACCCCTGTTTCCTCTGGTTTTGTCTTTCCTGACACACCCAGGTGGGCCATTCCTACATTGATGGCCAAGAAGCAAGATAACCTCGGCCCCCTGACAATTGGTGGGAGGTTCCCTTGTTAATTTCAGGTGTCAATAGGAATTATTTAAGACTATTGTTCTGTATTCTTTCATAGATCGGCAACTCCTATCCTCATATTGATTAGGGGTTCCAAATTAATAATAAACTACTGCAGTAGGGAACAAACACAAAAGATACACTCATGATCTTTCCAAATAACTGTTCTGCTTTATTATGACGCAATTGAAGGTTTTTATACGCCTCCGGGCTGCTCTGATGGCTGCACCGCTTCTGCCAGAAGCGATCAGCCAGGAAAATGACAGCCCAGCTTGCCCCTGCTCCACACTCACCCTCCACTAATTTCCACTCGCCAAATTCGAGCAGGTGAGTGGAAATTTTGAGGGCTGCGCTAGTACACGTTTTGCATATTGTTATATTTGTCATATTGTGTATTTGGTAGTTTAGTAATAGATGTCCCATAGGCCATGGCAAATATTTTTGTAATATTGTTCAATATAAGATGTTATATCACATGCTTTCTGATATGAAAGCATCACATTCAGTTTCCCAGACAAATTAGATTTTCCGCTGAACTATTTATTTCAGGGTAAAATGAGAGCATGCATCTGATTGGCTGCTGTGGACAACACCACCTCATTTCCTCTCTCACCTAGATTTTTGACACATTTCCTACAGCTATCTTCAAAGCATGAAAAGCGCACACTGTGGAAAATCTTTGATCTGTTTTCTCAGTTATTTCATTGCAAATACAGGCAGGTTTGATTGTGTAAAGAACTCATCTTTAAACTTAACTCTGCCTTTAAAACACTATCGGGGAGATTTACTAAAACTGGTGCACACAGAATCTGGTGCAGCTTTGCATAGTAACCAATGAGCTTCTAACTTCAGCTTGTTCAATTAAGCTTTAGCAATAAAACCTAGACGCTGACTGGTTACCATGCACAGCTGCACCAGATTCTGCATGCGCTAGTTTTAGTAAATATCCCCCATGTCGTGGTAATATATACCTGTCTTATTTTAGAAAGGTATTGTGCTGTTTTAGAGCCTTGTCACTGGTGTCGTTTTGTGATGATGCTTTCTATGGCTCAGCCTAATTATCTGGTCAAAGGGCTATACAGCTAAGAGATAGAGCAAGTTAACGTTTAACCCGCGAGGATTGTAAACCAAACCTGGGGCCAATGAACCTTTGGAGTTTGATATGATTAAGGAATAACCAGAGGTACACGTCTCAAATTCGCCATAATCAAGCAGAACCTGCTGGTGGTGATCTCTGAAATTGCTCAGGTAAGCTTGGAGCTTTTTGTAAACTTGTAAAATATATCTTTAAACAACAAAGCTAACAAAAAATGTCTGTAAAGTAAAATGTGTACACAACTGTAATATTGCATGCTACACCTTCTGGATAATCAGAAATGTATGAACAGGTTCTCCCTGTGTAAACAATATGTTGCGTTAAAAAAGTGACTTAACTAAACATTTTATATGTCATAGTATTTTACATTGTAGAACAAACAGCAATCACAATTGAATGCTCAGATGTAAAATTTTATGGGTAATAGAGATGCATTATTTTTATATTAAGAAGCTATTCGTTTTTAGTTAAAACTGGTATGTAAAAAAGTAAAAAATTAAATTAGAAAATTAATTCAAAAGACTTATGATGCCTGCACCTAAATGAATAATGATATAACAAAACTATTATTTTCTCATCTTTTCTTATACCTCAGCTATACCATATATGCATATAGGATTTAACATATTTTTTTTTTTTTTTTATAATTTTCCATTTATTTTTGAATTTAATTTTGATCAAGTACACACTGTGTTCAAACGGAAATACATTGCGTATGTTAAATACATTAAGTATGGCTTTGTTTATAATTTCCCTTGAATTTCTTATGCTTTGTAAATGGTTAAGCACATTTTATTTTAATGTACAGAGGTAATGATGCAAGCCTAAGAAGGCAAACGCTGTTTGTTTATATATTCAACCAGCTCGATCTGTACTAGAGAAAGGCGTAAATAATCAGAATTGCTTATTGACTTTACTGTTATAGTCTCTGTACTACCTTATGTTTCAGGCCTGCAATGTATCTTTGTAATAAAATATGGATAATTATATTTAAGCAGATATGTTGTTTGAAAAGAACTAAAACAATCAAAAGGTTGTCTGATCTAATTAGAAATATGTCACATAATCATTTATATTAATAATACATTTATTGGGCTAAAACATGATCGAAGACACTTGCTAGCTATGTATGAAAACATATGTATTTCTCATTCTGAAAAGGTACTTTAAAAAAATAAAATAAAATTATACATAGAAATTAATATTGAAATAGGGTGTTTAAACAGCAAGTTTAATTCAGATGTATATTTACTTGCTCTGTTACATATCAGCCAACTTTTTGGGGGATAAAGGTTAAAAATTATAAAATGTGTTGTGTAAAAAAAGATTTAGGCTCCGTGCATATATAAATGCAGAATGCTACAGTCTTTAGAGTTAGTGACTACTTATATCCATGTATTGAACCTTAAATTATACACTAAACTTTATATTATATAGAAAACAGGATTTTTTTTTTTTAATAAAATACCAGTTACAGTAGAAGTACCAATAAATGGTGTAGTTTTGCAAGTCTATAAACAGGAAAATAAAGTAGGCAATCTTAGTATAACATTGTCTAAAAATGTTAAAGATGTACCCACAGTTTATTTGCCACATCAATCTAGTTTGATAGCTCTACAATATCTAACCAGTTCATGGCATGCAATTGTCCATGAAAATACTGGGAGGTGACGGGAGGTGGGCCCTAATAAATAAAAAAGTCAGTCATGCGGCTATTGTATGCTAATCTGTACAATAAACGCACATACAATTGTAAATATCTGTTTTATGCTAAATTTTATTTTTTTCTACACATACAATTGTATTAGACAAATGAAAGCAGTAGGCAGTTATCTATTTGCAGTTTATGACATATTAACTGGTAACCATGAATAGAAGTAAGACAAGCCTGGTATTTAAAAAAGAGAAAGTAAAATAGATTTTATGGCTTAGAATGGTGGGGTCATGACAGTAAACTTGAAAAATATTATGGACTTTCTGATGTGAAAGTCCAGATCTGCCTGCATGTATAGAGGCATCCTGTGTAATGCTAAGTCAGGTGGTCCCATCTCTGCTATAGGAGATGTAGGGTATATTTCCCCCTTGTGCGACTTACCGTACTCAAAAGATTGTTTAATTTTATGTCCATACCAGTCAGGTCTATTTTAGAACATATCTGGTATTTGGGTCTCCAGAATATTAGTGATCAACTTATTAGAAATTAGTTACCAAATTAGAAACATTAGAAAATTTATGCCCATGCCATAATTGGTACTTTTAAAAAGCTGAGATATTTATCAGAGTATGTAACCAACACAAAGAAAACTGGATCAACAATGAACATGTTAGACATACAATTAAAATTATTATACACAATTTATATAGCGCCAACAGTTTGCACAGCACTTTACAATGTAGAGGGGGGCAGCACAATTACAATACAGTTCAAAACAATAGTTATTTATCCAAATTCACATTGCATTTTAAAGATGAAACCTTGTTGGGAGGAGCAACATATACTCTTTTTGTCCGGTTTTTCTCAACAGTTGACTGTCTTTCTTTTTAAAGGTTGCTCAGTGGATATCAATCTGCACTGCGTATCATTTAGCATTGGGAATCAGTTTTGCCTCAGACAATATGAATATTAGTCAGTTATGAGACTAGTGTCTGCCTATCACAGCCTCTTGTGCTTAGTCACCCTAACACAGTGGGCCTAGGGGTAGCTCTGACTTTAAATCAAAAATGTTTCAATTTCTGCACATATAAAAGCATTATGATTATTCTTAGCTAAAAGAGTTGTACAAAGCTATTCCCCTACTTTAAGGAAACCCTATGCTTTGAGAAATACAAAGGATGCCATTGCTGGGTCCAACAATGTTAGTTGCCTAGCTGCTTTGCTACTACTAAGTCACTGACCAGGAACAAATATGAAGATCTGGAGCTGTGACCTGATTTGCTGCACACTTGTTCTAGTTAAGTGATTAACGAAGTATCATAGATCGTAAGAATGACAGACAACTAGCATTTTTGAAGATCATTTGTCAGTGGCTTGGTACAGGTGGATTTTGGTGCAGGTAGTTGTCACAGCACAGACAGTAATGCCCTATACTAGGGCCTTCTCACTCCAAACTTCCCTGCAACCCAAACTGTAATTATCCTTGTAAACCTAACAATAACCATCACACTAACCCTACAAAAAACACACAGACCATCCCACATACAGTACCACAGGCGTGACAGCTTTCAACCCAGACACATAAAAGAATCTGTAATTTATAACCAAACCATGAGGTACAATCAAATCTTCTCAGATACCATAGAGAGAAATGCCCAAATTAGCACCTCAAGAGGGATTTCATAAAACAGGAATATAATCCAATGACAATAAACACACAGATCAGGAAAGCAGCTAACATCTTCACAACACTATAAGCAAATAGAGAATCATGTTCCTCTAATGCTCACCTGCAACCCAGAAGCTCTAAGAAAGCTCACAAAAGAGCTCCAGGCTCTTTTTCACAAGAATGAAAAACTAAGAAAATTCCCAGAATCACATCTATTAGCATATCAACAACCACCAAACCTAAGACAGCTAATTGTGTGACGTTCCCTAAACAGCCCAATACCAAATGGAACATCTTCCTGCATGCAGAAGAGATGTAAGACTTGTACACACATCTACAGCACATATAGGATACCGATATCCAGGATCACAACATACACATAGTACAGAATACAGGGTAACTTTTGTTACAGTTGCTCACATGTGGTATAGCTTATATTGTGTGCCAAATGCCCATGGGACTCTGTTTGCGAGGACTGGAATGTCCTTCAAAAGTTCGAAATTAACAAC
Source organism: Rana muscosa (assembly GCA_029206835.1). NCBI lineage: Eukaryota > Metazoa > Chordata > Amphibia > Anura > Ranidae > Rana > Rana muscosa. The sequence continues at coordinate 169,987,531 of CM055123.1, forward strand.
AACAATAACAAAACCCATGTCCCTGTGGTGGTGCATTTCTGTAGTATACTGTAGATCAGGGCATAAATAATCTTAAAATGATTGTACTGATAGGGAATTCAAATCAATAAAATAGAGGTAAGAATGGAAATGGTAATTCATACACAAACTCTGGACAGGGTTCTATATCTGGATAGTGCTACTAGTATTTTAGCTCATTTTAAGACGTCTAATAAAAAAAGCCTGTTTTTCTCAGGCCTTTGATGAAAACAATGGATAGTTCAAATAGACTTAATGAGGTGACAAGCTTGAGGTGACAATAGCTGTAATTGTTCTTTGGACATTTCAAAAAGACTGTCATTGAGGTGAGAATTCTGCCTGAAATCCTTATCTGTGAGTTAATTGCCCCAAAACCACATCTGATCTCTTATCGCTTACAAAAGCCTGTGTCAAGAAAATCAAGAAAATGTATATGTCATTGCTCCTCCTTGTAACTTTTTGTATAAATATATGGGTTTCTGAACCATTTTTAAATATGTAGAAAGCCTGACAAAGGAATAAAAGTTATCCCAAAAGCTTGCATCTTTAAACACTTGAATTAACCCTCTCTGTAACTCCATTAACTATCATACTAACCTTTTCTATAACCCTAACACTAACTAGTACACTAACATTCTCTCTGACCCTAACAATAATCATTACACTAGGCCGAACCAAACTCTTACACTAATCATCTGGGTAACTGTAACCCTATCACTGACCATTCCACTAACCATTACAATAACACTATATGAATACAAAAAAGTGTACAGCACTCAAATAATATAAAGACTACCTAAAAAGATTTATACTCAGTGAATCACAAATTCTATATCGTCGGCAGGCAACGTCTAAACTTTAATGAAGTCCCACCTTTGGGACGTAACTCGTAAGGTTCAACCACGCCTCATGACGTCATCACACAACATGGAACTGATAGGGAAGTGCCACTGTGTGAGTCTGCTTAGTGAGATTTCTGAGTTGATGAGGCCAGTTGCAGTGTATTTGTAACCCTTTTGATGCTGCCTGTCCTTTTATCTTATGTGAGTAATTTGGTGGTGCACATTTTTAATAAATAACTTAAGCAGTAAGCACTAGAACTGTTTTTTATTTTTTTTGTGTCTTACTGAGGAGCAGTGGAGTTGGTGGAAGAAAAAGGAGCTCCCTTGAGCCATCTGGGTACAAACAGTCTGGACCTGCTGTGAGGAGGAGGTGTGGAGGTCTATGTCTGTCATTTAGAGATTTGTCCATCATTCTTATGTAGACCTCCCATAACTTGGAGGTCTTCAAAGGGGTGAGCACATTATACACTAGCATATGTTGGTTTGTTCATTCACACTGGTTACAAGAAGTTTTTTCGTCTTGTGTTTATTTGAAGAGTATCACTGAAAATCACTGTATTGAACCTTATGCACATTTTAGTGGATTGATGGTATATTTTTTTTATTATTATTACACATATATTCTTTACAAAACAATTTGAAGTTTTTTTTTATGACGTATTGTTACTGCTTTGGGGGTCAATATACAGTATATAAGTATTTTTATGCTATATGTGATTCACTTATTCTTTTTAGATAGTCTTCATATTATTTGAGCTCTGCATATTTTTTGTATTCAAATAAGTTTTCGTAAGTGAATCCCATTGGGTTTTGCTGCTTGATGTAGGGGAGGTTGTTTTCAATTATTGCACAGTAACCTAAAGAGTTAGTAAACCCATGACCCTGTATTCGCTATATCTGGTCTCACACAGTACATGCAATTATTTTAGTGCATATAAACGGCTAAATACCTTTTCTCATCAGCAGTTAGAGCAGTCTTGTGTCTTCAATGAGTGTCTAGTTAAAGCTTGTAGGAGGGGTTTTCATTCTGCACTGACTGTCCTATCAGTATGCCGGTCCCCTGACCCTCTATCTGGACAGTACTGATTGGCCCTATGCCGATCACATGCACCTCTTAAGAAAAAAAAAAAAACCTCTCTAGCAATACACACCAAACTAAGGATGTGCAGCCTGTCTTCTGGCTGTTCATTTTCAGGAAATATATTGGAGACAGTGGAAGAAGGAGAGGATCAGAGGACACAGGATCAAACAGCCATTTTACACAATGCAGAGGATTAACCCCTTAGGTTCCACATTGAGTATAACAAGCATGCTTTACTGCATATACAGACTGATTTTACTGTTGTGGGTTTAGTAACACTTTAAGCAGGCCATACATGAATCTTTTTTTTTCATTCAACCAGCAGATTGAATGAAAATTATGATAAGATTCCCCCATCCACACATTCGAGGCGGATGGGAGACACACTCTTGATGTGCTAATGTATTCTGATGGAGGGGAACCTTTCCTCGCCGTCAGATGGCAATGAACAATGCTGCTAGCTATAGCCAGCAGCACTGATTGTTTGAGGAAAAACCCAACAGGCTGGTTGTACACAAGTCAATCGATCGATTGACCTGTGTACAACCCTAATGCCGCGTACACACGATCGGACCTTTGTCCGACCAAACTCACATCGGAATTCTGACGGAATTCCATCGGAGAAAAATAGAAGATGTTCTATATTTAAACTCTGACGGAATTCCTCGGAACTAAGTCCGATGGGGCACACACACGGTAGGAATTTCCGATGGAAAAAGTCCGTCTGACTTTTTCCATCGGAAATTCCTATCGTGTGTACAAGGCATAAGACTAACAATCACAACATCCTCCCTGTAACTCGATTACTAAAGCTGGGTATATATGTACACTTTTCCCTGCATCAACACAAGCGATTTTGATGCAGGGATACAGAATACACAGATCAGCACTTGCAGACATTGGCTGCAAGCTCTGACTAAATGCTTGTTTTCGAACAAGACCATTTAACAGAAGTTGGTAATTAAGCCCCGTACACACGGTCAGACTTTTGCCCAACAAACTTCGTTTTAAGCAAGTTGGACCAACAATCCGACCGTGTGTACGCTCCATGGGACAAACTTTTTTCGTTTGGTTTTGTTTTCATCGGACAAAAGTTGGGTCTGCAAACGGACAAACTTTTGCCCAACAAAAGTCCGATGAAGCAAAGTCCTACCGTGTGTACAGAAAACCATAGGACTTTTGTCCGATGGACAAAACAACTAATGTTAAAATCAACCAACAATAGCAGAAGTTGACCAAAGGGTGGCGGTAAAGAGCAGAAAAGAGCAGAAAAACCATGTGATGTTGCAAAAAGTTTTGGGAAAGTTTGCAGAAAAGTCCTGTGGTGTGTATGCTATGGGTGTGCCCGGCCAACTACGTTCGGACAAAAATCCACAGAAAAGTCCGATGGAAGTCCGACCGTGTGTACGAGGCTTTAGACTGACTTCCGATGGACAGACAGCAGTACACACATACTAAAATTCGGCCAGTTCCCGCTGAACCTTCTGACTTTCAGCATGTGTGTCCCAGGCTTAGCAATCACAACATCCTCCCTGTAACCCTAACATTAACCATCACATGCATGTGTGTGTAGGTTTATACTAAGATGTTTGTTTTAGGGCTGGTTCCTTTGTGTTCCACTGCAGTGTGATTTTCAGCCCATTCATGTGAATTGGTCTGAATCACATAAAAAGTACTGCATGCAAATCACATGGTACAGCGGAACCATACAATCTGGTGCCCACAAACACACTGCGCTTGCAATCTTTGTTTGGTGTGCCACTAACAATGTACTGGCACCCACAGCAGATCACAAAGGTAGTGCGTTTTGAACATGCTGCTGGAAATGTGCACGGCTTTCTGGTGTAAACCAACTCTTAGCGAATTACAGAACTGACACAGACATACAAAGATTTTTACACAAAGTTAGAGCTAGGCACACTAAAGGCTGTCTTATTACACGTTCACATGGTGCTAGATATCTAAATAGCAGTGCTGTTGACAGTATCCAACAGGACATGATGAGGTAATCACATAGGACAGCTTGGAGACAGCACCACATGGAATGAACAATGTTATAACAACATATCTTTCTGATCAAAGATAAGATACCTCTGGATTCTGGAGTAGGTGGTATATGTAGACGAGTAAATATAACAATAAGGGTTTAATACTTGATAGCAGTAAATGAATAAGGATAAGAAATCTACTCGTTATCTTGATCACTGGTCTATTCCTTTTGTCCTATTAGTGAAACATGAAAGAATAGATTACCTAAGCAGAGAGAGTGTCTTTCTCTTTTTTCTGATAATCACAAAGGTTTGCCAACATCTTGGAAAATTTCTGTAAGGCTGGCCAGACACAGTTTGAATCTAAGCCGGTTCAGCAGGAACCGGCCGAGATTCAAACCAATAATGGGCAGGCTGAATGGACCAAGTTGATCAATCAATCAACTTGGAGACAACTAGTCTGCTGGATTCTCTTGCGATTATCGGTAGCGCCTGCTATAGCCACTAGCGATAATCACTGTCATCTCCCTGCCCCCTCTCTCTCCCCATTGGTTCACTGACCTTGATTGACAGCAGTCTCAGCCAATGAGGAGGTGAGTCCCGGACAGCCGAGTCTCTCGTGCAACATCGCAGAATTGAGAGAGGGGCTCAAGTAAGTATTAGGGGAGCTGAGGGGGGCTGCTGCACACAGAAGGTTTTTTATCTTAATGCATAATATGTATTAAGATAAAAAACACTTAAGACTTTAGAAACACTTTAATGGCCCTGAAATCTTTTTTTCATGAATTTGTTTCTACTGTGTTCCCCTGCTGTCATATTTCAATAGCCCAGTGGGAAGGATTCCCCCAGCCACATTGAAAGACTTGGAAAGTATGCAGTAAATATCAACTCAATAGCAAAATATTCAGGTATGTGTCCTAACATGCTATATAGGGCAAAATCTTTAGTTTACACGCTTGTTTAAAAACCATACATTCATGTTTAACTACTTACAGCTGGCTCCTGCTGGCCCTTTAAGGGGATCTTGAAGTAGAACTAAACTGTATCTGAGCACCATAACTGTAAACACTATTTAGATCATTTTTCATTTTCAAAGCAAACTCATCCATTCATCTGTCTCTATGCTTTACTTTGATGATTAATCACATTGACCCCCCTCCAGCATTTCTAGCAATGGCCATCTTAAGTAAGGGCAGATGAGCATTTTCTTCCTTGAATCCATCTTCCCTTAGGTCAGGCATGCAGACAGGAGGATGTGTTTAAACTCCTGGGATGTATCACATCATTTTGATCTAGGACAGAAACCAAAAAAAAAACAACTGAGGAAATAAAATAAAAAAAACCATAGATGAGCAAGTTTGGGGTAAAGGAACTTGACTGGCCTGCACAGTCCTGATCTCAACCCGATAGAACACCTTTGGGATGAATTAGAGCAGAGACTGCGAGCCAGGTCTTCTCGTTCAACATCAGTGCCTGACCTCACAAATGCGCTTTTGGAAGACTGATTAAACATTCCCATAGACACACTCCTAAACTTTGTGGTCAGACTTCCCAGAAGAGCTGAAGCTGTTATAACTGCAAAGGTTGGGCCAACTCAATATTAAACCCTACGGACTAAGACTGGGGTGCCATTAAAGTTCATGTGCGTGTAAAGGCGGGTGTCCCAATACTTTTGGCAATATGGTGTAGATGGGTATGGCCAATGGAAACAGGTTAATGGTCAACATGCTGAATGAAGACCAGCCTTGTCTCACCTGCAGTAGTCAAGAAGTTGAACAAGTAGATAACATTCCAACTATTTTGCATAATTTTTTACCTGGTTATGAATTGCACCAGCTACATTATGTCACATGATATTTATACTATGACAAGAGTTGCACAAAGTGGTTTACTGAGAAAACAACATTCTCCTCTATGAATAGTTTCAATTATTCAGGAAGGATTGGGGGAATTCCACTGCAAAAATTGATGAATAACTGTTGAGATACCAACATTTTAAACACTACAACATTTTTTGCAGTTCTTTTCATTAAACTCTCCCTTTGTCATAAAACCTATTATATGAAGTTTAGAGTTCAACTCCATTCAATTTTTTTTTTTCCCGTTTTTGATGGGGAAGGGTTAGAACGTCTGTCAGCTGATCTCTTATTGTTTTTTTTTTAACTGTTTAGGTTCACTTTGGGAAATGATCACTCCTGAGTAGTCACTAAGGCAGGAAGTGTGGGAATTCATGGCAGCAAGGACACAGAAATCAAAAAAGCACTTTACTCAATAGTGAGTTGGAGGTAAAGTCGGGTCTCCTTTACAGCGCTGGACTTCCTGCGATAGATGAGCTAACTGCTTCAGGTCTAACATTGAAGTATATTGAAAAAGTCCTGATATGTGCCCAACCCTTTCTGTTCTCTTCTCCATTCACAATACTCCTGGCATTGTTTTCACTGAATGTGACAATTCTATAAGTGTCAGAGGGGATACTGTCATTCAGCTATCTTTCCCACATTCACAGACTGTGTTGCATTCTTTAAAGACAATGCAAATACTTTTGTCCATGGAGGAGGAGGGAGAAAGATGTCCATCGCAATGCTTTTAAAGTGGAGGTTCGCCAATTTTTATTTATTTTTTAACCACTTCAATACAGGGCTTTTTGTACCACTTCAATACCGGGCCTAGTCTAGCACTTCTCTCCTACATGTACAAATCATCATTCTTTTGCTAGAAAATTACTCAGATGCCCCCAAACATCATATATGTTTTTTTAGCAGACACCCTAGGGAATAAAATAACGGTCATTGCAACTTTTTTCTTGCATGATATTTGCGCAATAATTTTTCAAACGCCTTTTTTTTTTTTTTAAATGGTTTCATGAATTAAAAAATAACAAAACAGTAAAGTTAGCCCAATTTTTGGGGAAAATATGAAAGATGATGTTACGCCGAGGAAATAGATACCAAACATGTCACGCTTTAAAATTGCGCACACTCATGGAATGGCGCCAAACTTCAGTACTTAAAAATCTCCATAGGCGACGCTTTAATTTTTTTTACAGGTTACCAGGTTAGAATTACAGAGGAGGTCCAGTGCTAGAATTGTTGCACGCGTCTAACACATGCGGCGATACCTCACATATGTGGTTTGAACGGCGTTTACATATGTGGGCGACTTACGTGTGCATTCACTTCTGATCGCGAGCTACCGTGGACAGGGGCGTTTTAACTTTTTTTTTATTATTATTTTTTTTTTTTTTTTACTTATTTATTTTATTTTTTACAATTTTTTTACTTTTTTTTTTTTTTTGATCACTTTTATTCCTATTACAAGGAATGTAAACATCCCTTGTAATAGGAATGTGTGTGACAGGTCCTCTTTATTGAGAGATGCGGGGTCAATAAGACCCCACATCTCTCCTCCAGGCTGGAAAGCATGAGATCAGTGAAAATGTTTTCACTGATCTCATACTTACAGCTGCAATGGCGGCTTTGTTTACATTTGAGGACCCGGGCGTGACGTCATCACATCGCGCCCGGGCCTCCGACGATCATAGAGATGACTGGTGACCATCTGGTCACCAGTCATCTCTATGCTCATCACGTGACCCACCAACAGCGCCGGAAGATTTGCTCCGGGTCCCCGATCGCACGGGGAGCCCGGAGAAGCACCGGATGGCGGCGGGAGGGGGGATGTCCCCTCCCGCCGCCTATAAGAACGATCAAGCGGCGGAACCGCCGCTATGATCGTTCTTATGGTGCACAGAATCGCCGGCACTTTAAAAGGATATCTGAATGATGCCTCTAGCTGCAGGCATCATTCAGATATGCCCCTACAAAGCCAGGATGTCATATGACGTCCACCCAGGATGGGAGATCCCATCTGTGGACGTCATTTGACTATGGCTGGGTAGGGAAGTGGTTAAAAGTCAGCAGCTACAAATACTGCAGCTGCTGACTTTTAAAATAAGGACACTTACCTGTCCAGGGCGCCCGCGATTTCGGCACCCGAAGCCGATCTATCGCTCGGCTCTCGAGTGCTGCCGCCACCATCTTCGGTAAGGGAATCAGCAAGTCAAGCCTTGCGGCTTGACTTCCTGGTTCCCTACTGTGCATGCACGACTCGCGCTGCGCTATCCCACTGGTCCCTGCTGTCTTCTGGGACCCGTGTGTCTCCCAGAAGACAGTGGGGGGACGGAGAAGGTGCCGGAAGTGGCGTAGATACCCGTGGGTGGCTCAGGTATCTATGCCCAGAACTGGAGGCAAAATACCTGTATTACACAGGTATCTGCTCCCCACTCCCCCCTGAAAGGTGCCAAATGTGACACCGGAGGGGGGGAGGGTTCCGAAAAGCGGAAGTTCTATTTTTGGGTGGATCTCCGCTTTAAAGCACTACAGTGATAGATGTGAAGAAGTTACCACGTGTCGTGTAGCACAGAAAGTTTTGCTGGATTCACTGAAGAGAAGATTTGTAAAGTAAAACTGGCCATAGATCGATCGAAATTCAGGCAGTTCAGCCGGGACTTTCAATCCTCTCGAATGGGACTGTTGGTATATTTTTGTTCAGTCAGCCTCTGCAGCTAATCAGCTCCAGCTCTGCTCAGTGTATTCTGACTGCAGAGGAATCCCGCTGTCAGAATACAATAGAGCAGTGGGGAGGAATCCTTCTTCCACCTCGAATGTGTGTATGGGGGAACCATTCTTTTTTTTCTTATCGATCAGCTGGCTGGCCAATCAAAAAAAAAAGATCCATCTATGACCAACTTAAGGAGCAGTCTGCAAGACATGAAATCTACTTCATTACAGCTAAGTTATGTGACTAAAATTATACAATAAAAATAATTCTAACTAAGCTTCAGTTTTAAAAATTCACTACACAGACTTATAGAAGCATAAATTTCAAAACGTGTGCAACCAGATACTGTATCTGAGGATCTGTGCAATTGAGTTGGCCCTAAATTCTTCTGGTCAGGCTATGCTAGCATTATAAAAATAATATATTTTAAAGTTTATTTATGTTCCAATGTTTTCAATACCCATGCCCATGAATTGCCTTTGGTCTCTAATCTTTAAATTCATTTTAAAATCTTTAAATTCATAGAATTCATTGTCACATAAAACATCTAGAAAATAATTTCAGATATTAACCAGAAGGAACTTACTAGAAGCATGGGCTTTCTGGATATCTGGAAATATTATAACCTAAGCCTCAATACCTAACAGGACCCTGGACTGAGCTATAGGAAATCTCAGAAAAAAGGGGTGGAGGTTGAAAAAGCTCTTCCGGGTCAGGACCTTAGCACATTGCTTTGGGTACATAAATCACATTGGAGCTTAGCTTCCACAGCTCCCACTATGATCTTCTTTCTATTTTGGCCATCTCAAAGTTGATTTTACTTAATTTTGCTGAACTTAGAAAATGCTGGGGGTCATACACCTCTAGGTTAATGGAGAAAACTCCAACTATGAAATTTTGTTAAAAAGCTTGCAAAACCATTATTTTCCTCAAAAGGGAAATTGCCCCTTTGTGGGAAAAAATAGCAAATAAAAAATAATAATATAGCATATACAATTGCTACACAAGCCATATTGTAATGAAATATGTATTACCTTTATTACCTTTCCTTTTTAATGCTGTAGCTCTGTAATTTTCTATAAAATTCATTGCAATATGGCAACCTGGGGTCTTTCTGTATACAGTTAGTGTATCTTACACCTCCAGAAATTTAATTTCCTGCTTGTGTTATTGTTATTTTCCCAGAAGTCTGCACTAAGGTAGAAGTCAGATTTTAGGCATCCTCTGCAACAAAATTCTCATTTTTGGTGAGATACTCCCAAAAGGTTAATTCTTTCTAAAGGGTTTTAGACACTGTAATTTTCCTCATTTAGATTCACTTTGCACATTGACATACCCAAACAAACAGCTATTTCTTCAGAACAAAAGGTTGGAATCTGCAGCAAAGTTTCTTAAAATCCTTGCAATGTACATAGATCACCCAGAGGGGAGGTACTCTTTAAGATCACTTTACTGTTGAGAGACGTTGTTTCAATCTATGGGAGGACCTTCTCACAATATCTCATTACTATATAAAATGGTGCTTTTCTTGGCTCACACAGTTCCAACTATCTACTTGGTGCTCTGGGAGCAAGAACTACCCTAAAAACTTTTTACAGACCAAAAAGCTAAAATCATTCTTCTAACTCATACATCATCCATGTGTAGCACACAAATCCTTTTCCCCCTTACCTTCCTTTTAGGGGTTCAGACACACAATGCCACATGCCCGCGTCCTCTGGATTAGAGGTCGGACGGTGTTATGTATTTGAGTCCCGCAGCGAGTTGCTTCCCTTCACTGGTTCTTCCCTCTAGATTATAGAGGCAAGTCTTTACCTTTCCCAAAGAAGGTCAATGTCCACACAAAACTTCAACTCCAACATGAGTTTATATTCTGTTATTTGCTTCAGAGTAACACGAAAGTTGAAGAGAGGAAAGGGGTTAGCAGAATAGAATAGATTCAGGCACACTCTTGGCTTCGTCGCTACTCGGTCCCGAGTGGGTACAGCTCACCCGGACAGTCACTCAATAGCACTAGCAGCCGGCATGAAGCTCGAACAGTGACTTAGTCCCCTCCAAGGCCAAAGTCAAGGAGATCCCTCCTTTAATAACGACACTCCGCAAAGGCAGTCTGCGAAGAAAGGAATCCTTCCCTTCTGACAGGACACCAAGCCTCTCCCGAGACAGCAATCTTGTATTACTCGCCTCCTTAATGGGACCGATCCTCCCCTGGTTTCCTCTATGTCAGAGAGGTCGCCCTCACCTGGGCTCCCTGGGTTTCCTTTCTGGTTGTAGACCCAGTTGAAGGTACTGGGCCTACCTGGAACTCCGCAGCCTCGGGCCGAAGGTGCCTGAGACTCCTCAGTCAAAGTTGGGTGCACCCCCCCCCTTAGAGGGGCACACTCCTCCGGGTACAGGTCCCCGGGTACTACTCCCTGAACAATGGCGTCTGCCCCTTATATATCCTCTCCCGGCATGCACAGCAGGCCGGAACCGCCCACTGCATGGCAGCCGAGAAAGGACATCCAATAGCCACTCCATCACCTGTGGTTCAACCCCGGGTATAAGTGACAACACCACCTATACGCCTAAAGGGAACTGCACGCCAGGTGGCACAGCAGCAAGACAGAGTCCAAATAATTAGAAGACCCGAGCCAACTACCGCTCAGGTCACCCCTAAATTGAAGCGTAACGACCCCCTAGGTAGGGACCCCGCTACATATGAATGCTAAGATCTCCCATTGCCAGATAGTACAGAGACCAATAAGCCTAAGTAAATTGAACCCCCAGACCTCACTGCTTTGCTGGAGATGTGAAATAGCCCCCAGAACCCTATGTCATATCTTGTGAGCTTGTTTACTAATACTCCCCTTCTGGAAGTAGATTGTCAACCTTGTAATGCATATCACTACTGTGACTCTCCCACATGACCCTTCAGAAGCTTGTATTTCTTAATACATCTATGTCCACGTAAAAATACAGGCAATCAATGTTGCCCCATTTGTTAAACATGACCAAAGCCAAATATTGAAAAGCCACAAAACCACACCCATTAGCAGAATGTGTACTATGAAAAGATAAAATCTGCTTTGGAAGACATCACTATTCTCAAAAAGTCTGATTTTGAATTTGGGTAGGTTGATTACCATTTAGAAACAGTTTGGAAATTATTGGAGCTGAACTTTTGAAATCATACTGACATATTGACCCAAATTCCAATGGTTCAATCTTGTTTTACTGTAGGTTATGTAACTCTTTCTGGCTTGTTTAGCAGGACAGAGACACCATTCCCACCTTCGTCCACTTGTCCCAGTTATATTATCTATGTAATGTATCTAAAGTGACACAAAGCTTCTATTTTGACCCTAATCACTGTTGTCATACTACTGAAATTGAGTATGGCCTGTTATATGTGCCGTAACCATTACCAACAATGTTCAAACTTTTTTTTTTTTTTATGTTTGTAAAGAAAATCTATTCTTACTGTGACTTTGTCTACTATATGGATTTATACAGTGGCTTAGTGTTTCACCTAGCAGCACTAAGGTCATTGGTTCGAATCCCAATCATGGTACTACCTGCCTAGAGTTTGCATGTTCTCCCTATGCCTGCGTTGGTTTCCTTCCACACTCCAAAGACACGCTGGTAGGTTACTTGACTCCTTATTAGGGAGTTAGGGGTCTTAGATTGTTTGCTCTTTGAGGCCAGGAACTGATGTGAATGTACTGTATATATAAATGGATGTAGTATGCTTATATATATATATATATATATATATACAGAAAAAAAACCTGACTGGGGTTTGAATGCCTTACCACTCTACCCAAAACTAAAAAAAAGATTTTGCTTTAGAAATACTTTAAGTGATATTATGTTCTGATTTTCACTAACAATTTGACCAATCAGATTTACCTTGCTGTAGTCAGTGTGTCAATCAGTAAAACAATAATTGTGATTGGTCTATTTGAAGTACTGCATAATATACTACAGTGAAACCTCGGATAGAGAGTAACATGGTTAATGAGTGTTTCGCAATACGAGCACTGTATTTTTAAAAATCCTGACTCGGTTTGCGAGTGTTGTCTCGCAAAATGAGCAGGATTCAAGCCACAGCGGTGTGCAGTACCGCGTTTGGCCTGAGGTGGGGGTCGTTGGAGCCGATCGGAGCCGTTCTGAGCCATTCGAAAATGCTCGGAAAATCTCGGAAATACTGTGTTCCCGAGCCTTTCTGAGGTTTTCCGAGTTCAGCCGAGCTGTCCTCAGGCTTTTCCGAGTGTTACCGAGGATCTCTCACGCCCCCACCCCACCTCTGGCCACACGCGGTATTGCATGCCATTGAAGTCAATGCGGAACAAATTATTTTTGTTTCCATTGACTTCTATGGGGAAACTCGCTTTGATATGCGAGTGCTTTGGATTACGAGCATTCTCCTGGAACGGATTATGCTCGTAATCCAAGGTTCCACTGTATATGTTTTACTTTACCTTGTTCAACAACCCAGCCTATCAATCTTCTAAGCTTGCAGTTGGCAGTATGCCAAGTCCATTTTCAGATGAGCTTTTTGGTGTGCTTTTTTGCACGTATTGTTACTCTCCATTAATGGATAACAGATGAATCCGGGCTATAGTCCATTTCTTATGCAAAGTATTTATCATAGGGTTCACTTTAGATCTGTATGTGTCTTGATTATTCTTGAGGTAGACTGGGAACTAAGAGCACATCTAAATGGATGCAGCATGCCTTTTTATATGACACTTTATGCAGAGAGTTTTGTGTCTCCAGACGGTACTATCAGCCATTAGTAAGGAAATCTGAATGGACACATGAACAAAGAGTAAACTGATAGGTTGCATTTAGAAACATGCTTGACTTTGTTGGTTAAATTAGAGTTACGTTATAGGCTCCATGCACACTGGCTTAAAAAATAGTTTTGTGTTTTGCCTGTAGAAGCAGCTCAATAGTATCCTATGCACATGAACATTAGGATCATTACAGGGATATTTTGAGCTCAACGTGTAGGCAGGAAAAAAAAACTTCTGGTTTGCGTCTCTGATTGGAGCTTACTGGCAGAAAAAAACGCAAAACTCTCCTAAAGTCATCTAAACTTTGTAGAAAAAAACGCTCTATATGAGCTTTTGTTTTCTGCCAATGGAACTGCAATTTTTTTTAAGCCCAGCGTGCATGAATCCTTAAAGGGGTTGTAAATGTACATGTTTTTTCACCTTAATGCATTCTATGCATTAAGGTGAAAAAACATCCAACGATTAGCGGCCCCCCAGCCCCCCCCCGTTTACTTACCCGCGTCCTCGAAAGTCCCGCGTTATGAACGCGCTGGCTTCTCGACCGGGCTTCTCGGCTCTTCTCGGCTCATTCATTGGATGATTGATAGCAGCGCAGCCATTGGCTCCCGCTGCTGTCAATTAAATCAATGATGGCTATAGCCGCCAACTGTATCACTGTATCATGGGAGCGCGCCCGCAAGCTAACCCCCTTGGGAGAGCGCTTCCCAGAACGGGGGTTAGCTGATGCAGGGAGGAGCCGAGACCCCAGAGGGACCCGAGGGACCCCAGAAGACGAGGATCGGGGCCACTCCGTGCAAAACAGTGATATGTTTGTTAAAAAAAAGGAACCTTTACAACCCCTTAAGGCCCCTTTCACACTGGGCTGGCTATTTTTTAGCGCCGCTATACCGTTGTTTTTACCGCAATATTCGGCCGCTAGCGGTGCGGTTTTAACCCCCGCTAGCGGCCGAAAAAGGGTTAATACCGCCCGCAAATCGCTGCTACAGCAGCAGTTTGCGGGCGGTATAGCCGCGGTGTCCCAATAGTTAAATGATTTAGGCAACTTTTTCTCAACTGGCATTTGATAGGATGAAAAAAAGATCTGTCATCCACCCACCTGGAAAAATGGCGATCCCTTGGGATAATTTTTTTTTTATTGATACACCATTGTTCTTTTGATCAAGCAGATAAGCTTTGGTTTATGGCCTGCAGAAGCTCCGACATGAAGTCCTGGCATGGGCAAATCTCACCCAGAACAAGGAGCCAGATTTAAAAACCTTGGAGTCAGCACTACACAACCTGTGTATTACTATATAGGTAGCTGAACGATGAAAACCTAAGGCTATTATTAACTAAGCTTAAAGCATTCTATGCATTAAGGTGAAAAACCTTCTGTGCCACAGCTCCCTCCCAGACCTTCCTTTTTCTTACCTGAGCCCAATCCGATCCAGCGATGTGCACGAGCACATCGGCTCTAGCTTTTGATTTACCAATAGCTCCTGCTGCCATCAATCTCTGCAATGAGGAGAGTCAGTGGGACTGGGGAGTGAGCCTGCACGGGTGCCCCCATGGAAACCAACTTTCCGTGGGGGCACCCGATGAAGAGGCGGTTCCTGGAGCACTGGCAGGGGACCCCAAAAGAAGAGGATCAGGGCAGCTCTGTGCAAAACCATTGCATAGAGCAGGTAAGTATAACATGTTTGGTATTTTTATTTAAAAAAATGTAAAGGTTTAGTATCACTTTAAAACTGATTCCTAATCCATGTCTAAATCCTATAATAACTACCCTGTAGAAGGAAGATATTACCTATTCGTAGAGAACTCCACTCTGGTCATGTGATCGGCAAACAGAGGGCGGCTTCAAGGGAGAGAAGGAACAGCATTATGGGTGATGTCGCCACCCAGACATTGCAGCTGTTGTCGCTGCTTTCTTCTCTCCCCTGAAGCCGTCCACTGGGATGATTATGTGATTGGACCAGAGCACTCTGTGAATAGGAAAGCGCTTATGCATTAAGCTCTGTGATTAGTTAAGTATAAGCATCTTTCTTCCACAGAGTAGTTAGAATAGGGGGGGGGGGGGGCAGATTTAAGCTTAGTTAATAATAGCCTGTGCTTCTACTTTAAGCAACAGTTTAAAGAAATGTTTGTTCTCTTAATTTTGATAAGACTTTATTTTAACTTCACAATAAACAAAACTGACTATAATAAGGCCCCTTTCACACTGACACTTTTTTCAGGTGGTTTAGCGCTAAAACTACCTGAAAAAATCGTGCCCTGCAGTCTTCAGTGTAAAAGCCCGAAGGCTTTCACACTGAAGCGGTGCGCTAGCAGGACCGCTCCAAATGTCCTGCTAGCCGCATCTTTGCAGAGGTGAAGGAGCGGTATGTTTACTGCTCCTTTACCGCTGCTGCCCATTGAAAGCAATAGGTAACTGCGGTAATACCGCCGGCGGTATTAACCCTTTTTCAGCCACTAGCGGGGGTTAAAATCACCCCGCTAGCGGCCGAATATCGCGGTAAAAATAGCGCCGCTATACCACCAGTGCACCTCCCCGCCCCAGTGTGAAAAGGGCCTTAGGACTTATTCACATGGGCTGATGAAGGAAGTGATTGGATCTTCCGAAACGCGTTCTGTTTCCACACGGTGTACCCCCACCTCTGATGTTTGCTCTGAGCAATCAGGATCACCCCCTCACGGCAGTTTACTCTGACAACCATCTGGGCTTAACATGTTGCAGCGATCTCAGCGGCCGGAGCGATTGCTTTGGTTCCTTCTGCTCCCCCACAGGCAGTGGTCCCCATATGGCTACAAGCTGCTGGACATTTCCACCTGTCAGCGGCACATAAACACTTTGACTGCACTCTCTGCTGCTTGTTATATCCACCTGACAGGGATCCCTGCCCTCCATCCATCCATCTGGGATAAGGGACCACTATTGACCCTGATAAGCTGGTTTTCTGCAACATCATGTGAGTGCAACTGTTTTATGTGATTTTACCATTTATAATAAACTGACATACTACACTATCTGGGCTCTTGGCGCTTCTCCCCCCCTTTTTTGTAATGAGACCCTTACACTGTGGACAGGCCAGTTGTATATGCGTCCCTAGGTGCCAGGTGCTGCATGCAGGCAGCCCATTCAAGTCTATGAAGATGAAGCTGCACTGACACAACCACTTTCCCTAATGTGAAAGGCCTGTGGCTGCATGCCCCTGAACCCAGGCAGAGTGTGTGCCTGGATACCTTAGGGCATTATATTGTACACAACGCTGGTTTTACCTGTACTAATGTAAGTGCAATACTTTATATTAAAGTGGATGTAAACCCGATTCATGAAATGTGAGCTGGGCACATATATCGGCAGTGTTTTGTTATCTCTCTTCAAAGAGCTAAGTCCCGTAGCTCTCTCCTGAACCATTCCTCAGCCTTATAACTCCTGACAAATTCTCGGACACAACAGATAAAAGCAGCCTGACTTTTCTGTCAGGGGAGGTTGCTATAAATAGATTAGCAGGGAGCTGGTCCTGTTACAAAACACCTCTGAGAGTCTCTGCCTATGTGGAGAGGGGGTGTGTGCCTTTCCTCCAATCAGCAATGTTAGCTACCTTGGCTGTATGCCCAGACATCATACTCTGTGTTAAACAGGAAGAGAAAATCTCCTAACATGATCTGAACTTTCTAAACAGTATATAAATGTGAAGACAGCAGATATACATGTAAAACCTAAATAGGGAGATTTGGTTCATCCCTGTGTATCACCCAAGGCTGTTCACTTCACTGGGTGTATGGAGGGTTTACATCCACTTTAAACAAACCTTTTGGGATTTTACACTATCTGGCATCTCTTTCATTTTATGATCAATCTGATTGTGGGGTGAATGGAGTTTGGTTTGAATATCCTGCTTATGCCCTGTTTGATCTGAGGATGCATCTCCAGCTGATGACCCCTGCAAAGATTGTTACATCAAGCCTGTTTGACCCTTCATAATAAAGGGTCCAGGTTCTCTGGTAAGAGTCTATATTGGCTGCGGTGACGGTGCACACATGAGGCGGAGGTTTTCTTTTTTGGATTCAAATACCGGTACTTATCACGTATTTGTGTTTTCTACAGTTGGATTTAATAACCCAATATGAGATTTTTGTTTAGCGCATCGTTTCTTTCTTCATTTTTTTCTACATGTTGTTTATTGTGATTATATCTCACTTTTGTGGTCCCACTGGACAATTTACACTGTAATAGTGGTGATTGACATTATTTATCTTTATGTTTTTACACATGCGCAGTATTCTTCCCTTATTTAAGAGTGTGTTCAGGGCAGCTCACCTGCTCTGGTATTTTCTGATCCTAATGTCAGAATTGTTGGTTTGTTGAATTCTGGCACCAGGAACTGTAACAACAGTACTCAGCATTTGAAACACTCTGAAAAGGAAATTCATCTAGCGCTAAGCGCTCAAGAAAATCATGGGGTTTATTTCAGAATGCCAGTTAGCTGGAGGGGCAGACTTCCCTAAGGGTGCCCCAGCAAGGAAGAGACAGAGACTGCAAGCAGGTTTTGGCAGAAGGAGGATGCAAGGGGCAGAAGTGAGCAGGGCCAGGCTTCCAGGGTGTAGTATCCGATTCTTAAATGGTGGGATGAGTGCAAGAGCGCTAATCCCCATCTCTTGGCCCTTAGTGACACAGTTGGCAAAGAGTTTTTTTTAGTATCCATGCTAACCTAGCACCCGGGAATGGTCCAGCTCTGTAATATTATGTTTGCCTGTTGCATGGAAAAGGTCTGATCTTTCTCAAGCAAATAATTATAAGTTTGGGTTGTATGGATGTCAATTCCCAATAAATAATCTGTTGTTAACTTGACATGCATATCCACTAATCAGTGCATGTCAGGTTATCTGAAAAGGACTGCCTTTGAGGTAGTACCACATGGCACTAGGTTATCGCTACTTATCTGTGCTTTATCAGCATGGAAGATGAATAGAAAGATAAAAAGCACAGTACATGAAAATGATCCTTGCCTTCCATTGCTAATGCTCCTGCAAGTTCTGCCACCTGCACCTGACAATCATTGCATGCAAGAAAATGTATTATAATTTTTTAAAGCTATTTACAAAATCTATGAATGGATAAAGATAATAATTACAAAACTGTCCAATCTAAATATTTATATTGGGGTGGATATGTATGCATTCACTTTTTTTTTTTTACAGAGAAACAAGTATGTGCCCCAAATATGATCTAGACTATTGCTCTAATTACCATATGGAGTTTTGCTTCAGTCAATAAGATCAAACATCACAGTATTGATGTACACAGAATAAACATAATTTGCTTATCTCTGAAACTGTAGCTAGGTTCCCTGAAAGTATATTATGGCACATACAAAAAGACAAAACTCTAGCACCTACAGTCAGGTCCATAAATATTGGGACATCGACACAATTCTAATCTTTTTGGCTCTATACATCACCACAATGGATTTGAAATGAAACGAACAAGATGTGCTTTAACTGCAGACTTTCAGCTTTAATTTGAGGAGATTTACATCCAAATCAGGTGAACGGTGTAGGAATTACAACAGTTTGTATATGTGCCTCCTACTTTTTAAGGGACCAAAAGTAATGGGACAATTGGCTGCTCAGCTGTTCCATGGCCAGGTGTGTGTTATTCCCTCATTATCCCATGTACAAGGAGCAGATAAAAGGTCCAGAGTTCATTTCAAGTGTGCTATTTGCATTTGTAATCTGTAGCTGTCAACTCTCAATATGAGATCCAAAGAGCTGTCACTATCATTGAAGCAAGCCATCATTAGGTTGAAAAAACAAAACAAACCCATCAGAGAGATAGCAAAAACATTAGGTGTGGCCAAATCAACTGTTTGGAACATCCTTAAAAAGAAAGAACGCACCGGTGAGCTCAGCAACACCAAAAGACCCGGAAGACCATGCAAAACAACTGTGGTGGATGACCGAAGAATTCTTTCCCTGGTGAAGAAAACACCCTTCACAACAGTTGGCCAGATCAAGAACACTCTCCAGGAGGTAGGTGTATGTGTGTTTGTGTGTCAAAGTCAACAATCAAGGGAAGACTTCACCAGAGTGAATACAGAGGGTTAACCACAAGATGTAAACCATTGGTGAGCCTCAAAAACAAAAAAGCCTTCACAGTTCTGGAACAACATCCTATGGACAGATGAGACCAACATCAACTTGTACCAGAGTGATGGGAAGAGAAGAGTATGGAGAAGGAAAGGAACTGCTTATGATCCAAAGCATACCACCTCATCAGTGAAGCATGGTGGTGGTAGTGTCATGGCGTGGGCATGTATGGCTGCCAATGGAACTGGTTCTCTTGTATTTATTGATGATGTGACTGCTGACAAAAGCAGCAGGATGAATTCTGAAGTGTTTTTCAGGCAATATTATCTGCTCATATTCAGCCAAATGCTTCAGAACTCATTGGACGGCGCTTCACAGTGCAGATGGTCAATGACCCGAAGCATACTGCAAAAGCAACCAAAGAGTTTTTTAAGGGAAATAAGTGGAATGTTATGCAATGGCCAAGTCAATCACCTGACCTGAATCCGATTGAGCATGCAGTTCACTTGCTGAAGACAAAACTGAAGGGAAAATGCCCCAAGAACAAGCAGGAACTGAAGACAGTTGCAGTAGAGGCCTGGCAGAGCATCACCAGGGATGAAACCCAGCGTCTGGTGATGTCTGTGTTCCACACTTCAGGCTGTAATTGGCTGCAAAGGATTTGCAACCAAGTATTAAAAAGTGAAAGTTTGATTTATGATTGTTAATCTGTCCCATTACTTTTGGTCCCTTAAAAAGTGGGAGGCACATATACAAACTGTTGTAATTCCTACACCGTTCACCTGATTTGGATGTAAATACCCTCAAATTAAAGCTGAAAGTCTGCAGTTAAAGCACATCTTGTTAGTTTCATTTCAAATCCATTGTGGTGGTGTATAGAGCCAAAAAGATTAGAATTGTGTCGATGTCCCAATATTTATGGACCTGACTGTATGTAATGTGTTCTGAAGTATTACAAATGGAATAGTGAAAATGTAGAATCAACACAAAAATGCAAAAAACATCACAACAAAGTATTGTCAGTATATGAGCGTGAGGAAGATAAAAAAAAACATTTAAATGTAGAGTAATTAAACAGAGATGCTGCAGCAGGAGGAAAGAGTGAGAGCCGGGGCGTATGCTGACGCCCCCACGGGGGCCTCGTATACAGCCTTGATGGAAGCGAGACGTACATTATCGGTACATTTTACAGGGCAGGCCCGTGCAGACCTAGTCAGGAACGCACAATCGACCTTTGCTGAAGGGGACAAAAATGGCAAACTATTGGCCATGCTGGTGGCTGATTACCACTCACCCACCTGCATTCCAGTAATAAAGGACACAGCGGGGAACTTGATAGACGAACCGGGGCGCATTATGCACACCTTTGTTCAATATTACTCCACCCTGTACTCTCCTATCCCTCCTTATGACATGTCGACCTTGGAATCTCTCTTAAATGACTTACCCATACCCAAATTAACTGACACGGACATGCGCACTTTAGATGCTAGACTTACGAAACAAGAAATTGAACGGGCCATCTTTACTTTCCCCCCTAACAAAGCCCCGGGTCCTGACGGTCTCCCGACTGACTTTTACAAGGCTAATATAGAAGTGGTGGCTTCACGGCTAAATGCACTTCTGGAGTATTGCCACGAACATGATACCTTGCCTGATTCCATGATGGAAGCCTATATGGTTCTACTTTTAAAACCAGGCAAGGATCCGAGGGAATGTGCTTCATACAGGCCGATAGCTTTACTTAACACGGACCTTAAAATCTTGACCAAGATACTAGCCCTCAGGCTTGCGACAGTACTCCCATCCATCGTTAACATTGACCAGACGGGCTTTATGCCAGGTAAGTCAACGGACACGAACCTAAGGAGACTCTTCACACATCTGCAGATTCCACCAAAACCTGACAGTAAAAGAATTATAGTATCTATAGACTTCGAGAAAGCCTTCGACTCCGTTGATTGGTTGTATATGTTCAAGGTTTTGGAGGTGATGGGGTTTGGACCGCAATATAGGAGGTGGGTGTCTCTGCTCTACAGACGACCGAGAGCAGCTATTCGGCTAGGAACCTCCACCTCGGATTTCTTTGAGGTGGGTAGGGGGACCAGGCAGGGTTGCCCACTGTCCCCGTTCCTGTTCTCCCTTGCTCTTGAACCGTTGGCAGTGGCACTTAGGTCGGATCGAGACATTAATTCCATAAGGGTGGGTACGATTGACGAAACCTTGGCATTATATGCAGACGACATGTTGCTGTTCCTGGATGACCCGGGGGAGTCCCTGAAAAAAGCGCTGGTGACAATCGATTGCTTTGCCACCTTCTCTGGTCTGAAAGTGAACTGGGGTAAATCCTCTATCCTGCCGATAGATCCAGGAGCCAGGGACAAGGCTGACCCCAAGTTACCATTACAGTGGGTCTCCTCTCTAAAATATCTAGGAGTTCAGGTGACGGCAAATGTGCAGGACTATATCCCTCTTAATATACTTCCCCTAATTACGAGACTAAAGCAGAAGACTCTGACCTGGTCCAAACTCCCACTATCCCTTGTAGGCAGAATAAGTCTCTTAAAGATGAAATTTCTCCCTGTGGTACTGTATTTCCTGCGCCAATCACCAGTCTGGATACCGAAAGCTATCTTTCGGAAGTTTGACAGTGTGGTCTCAACCTTCTTGTGGACCCCCCGGCCCACCAGAATTGGACTAAAAGTATTGCAGGAACCAGGAGTGCAAGGGGGTCTAGCGGTGCCGGACTGGCAAAAATACTATCTGGCGGGTCAAATGGTTTTTGCCCGCAGGTGGTTGGTGGCAGATGATGGGGATGCGGCTACAGTTTTAGAGGCGGCCCTCTTGGGATCATATGAAAGCCTGAAGTATGCACTATTTAGAGGCACCAGATCTGATCTCCCACTGACACAGACGATGAAGGCAAATATTAAAGCCTGGGAAATGGCGGTAAAAACAGCGTGCCCCAACTATCGGGGGGTGTCGCCCTCTACCCCTATTTGGATGAACCCAAATTTACCACAATTCTATAACCTACCGGATCCTATGATCTGGGCGGTTAGAGGAATTAAGACGTTAAAAGACATAACGACTTTTGGAGAAATACAAACCTTCTCACAACTTAAATCTAGACACGGCCTCCCCAATCATTACCTGTTTAGATTTTTACAGATCCGACATGCTTTTCAAGCTCAATTTCAGGACATAAGGGTCGAATCTGTACCTTCATCCCTGGAAATGATGCTGACAGGAGAGGAACTGGCAAAGCCTCTCTCAGACACATACAAGGAATTCTTTAAGGTGACCCCTAAAGCTATCACTAGGTGCCGGGAAAAATGGGCTAGAGAGGTCCCAGAGGTACAAGGCGATGATTGGGAGGACCTATGGTCTCAACCTTTTAAGAATCTCGTGTCGGCCAGGGACAGATTGATACAATTTAAATTTTTACACAGGAGTTACTACACACCGGCTAGACTGGGGAGAATTTTTCCCACGACCTCGGCGGAGTGTTGGAGATGTTCCCATTCACCTGCTGACGCTGACCACATTTTCTGGCATTGCCCAATCATACAGAATTTCTGGAAAGATATCACTGCATGTATTACAGATCTCTTGTCGGTCCCGATCCCAATGAATGTAAAAACCTGTCTCCTGGGTCTGGTTGATGATGTGGTGCCCTCAAGAGCAATGCGTACAATGTTGAGTATACTGTTCTTCTATGGCAGGAAGGCTATCCTGCTTGCCTGGAAAAAAACGATGGCTCCGAGCGTTTCCGCTTGGAAGGGCCTAGTAAATTCAATGTTACCTTATTACAAAGCCCCTTATGAGAGTAGGGGATGTATACAGAAATTTAATAAAGTATGGCACTCATGGCTTAACTCTGATAGTACTGTAGGGTAGGAAGGTTTGTGGGGCGCAGGCAAAGGAATCTTGAATGGCTCATTCCAATGTGATGTGTCTAGACGGCTAAACAAGGCAAAACCGAGTTGGTAGATTAGGACACCAGGAATCAGCATGGATAGAATTATAAGTGACTGATGTCAAAATCCGTCTAATAGTCGAGATGTGACTGGGGGTGGGAAAGGGGGGGAGGGGGGGGAAGGTTGGTTAGATTGGTCTATGTTAGACGGTTGGTATAGGCCGGTATATGGATGCTGTCTAGTCGACACATCCACCAATGTATGTTATGCATATAAAAATTCAATAAAAAACAAATGTTAATAAAAAATAAAAAAAAAAGGATGGGAGGGGGGTGGGGGGGTTATAGATACAGTTTTAGGAAGATTAGGAAGACTATGTTAGTCTGAGTAAGTAAAGCCAAGCATGGCAAATGCCGGGTGGGCACGTTGCCTACCCAGATATTTTTCTATGTAAGATGTGTGTTTTTGTGTGTTGTTGTATTGTACTGTATTGTATTCAAAACCAATAAAAAGAATAAAAAAAAAAAAAAAATGTAGAGTAATTATAGAAGTAAAACGAATGCCTTATGCTGGCCATAGACAGAGTCAAAATGTGATTAATTTTGAACATGGGCAGTCAGTTTGAAATCAGTTTCTGATTTTCAGTTTTTCTTTCTGACAATTCAAAGTAAATGCTTTGCCAACACATAGTAAAGAATTTCAAATAGTTTCTTGTGAAAAAAAAAAGAAAAATTCAAATAGATCCACTAGAATGTAATGCAGGAAATTGTTCCATGTGCGTTTCCCCCACAGCATTCAAATTGCATTGCAGGTGCGATCTACAGCGAGTGTCAATGTTAAGTTCCTCTGAGATTTCCCATGTGAATGGCCCCTAACAGCCAGGTAACTAGACTGAAGGCCTTATGCCCCGTACACACGATCGTTTTTACTGTCATTTTTTAAACCAACGTTTTTCTCCTCGTTTTTTTTCATGTTTCCTCTCAAGCCTGCCTTGCGCACACACCATCATTAAAAAAAACGATCAAGCAAAGCGCAGTGACGTTCAACACGTACGACGGCACTATAAAGGGGAAGTTCCGTTCGAATGACGCCACCCTTCATGTTAGTAAAGTTTGTTGAGCGACGATTCGCGCTTTTCAGTCCGTTACTGTGTAATGAATGTGCTATCTCCATTACGAACGCTAGTTTTACCAGAACGAGCGCTCCCGTCTCATACTTGATTCTGAGCATGCGCGTTTTTTTTCACGTCGTGAAAGCATACACACTATCGTTTTTCACGTCGTTAAAAAAAACGACATGAAAAACGACGTGAAAAAAGAGAGCATGTCCGGAATTTTTAATGGCCGTTTTTCACGTTGTTAAAAATGCTCTGGAGCCTACACACGATCATTTTTAATGGCCATTTTTTAAAATGGCATTTTTAACGGCATGAAAAATGATCGTGTGTACGGGGCATTAGAAGGGCACATCCCTTCCCAGAGAAAAGCACGCTTTGACGACCCTTTCAATCCCTGGGCAATGAATCAAAAGCACTCATTATTACCCCCTAGCAGGGGTCAAGTCCTGGGGAAAAAAGCGTGGGAACTCCCACCCAAAATCCACTCCCTCACCAAAAAAAAAAACCTACACTGACAGTAGTGACCTATATACACTGACCTACCTGACCTACACTGACCTACCTACACTGATGGTAGTGACCTATATACACTGACACACCTACACTGACGGTAGTGACCTATATACACTGACCTACACTGACCTACCTACACTGACCTACCTACACTGACCTATATACACTGACATTTACATACACATTACACTGTCTGACCTACCTCAGCTCAGCGGTGTCACAGCAGGCACTACTGCAGTCAGTCATTCCGTCAAAAGAGGAGCCTGGAGGGGAGGAGAGCCGAGGAGTCTGGAGGAGAGCCTGAGGAGAGCCGGAGAGGAGAGAAGAGCCGCCCGCCCGAGCGCCGAGCAGGGATTTGGCGCGGCGGTTGATTTGTAATTCCCGCCTTCTGGAGTCTGCAGTGCCTATGATGGGTGCCACACGTCCCGCGGTCGCGGCATTGGACCAGTGGGACGTCCATCATAGGCGTTGCGCAGGCTCCAGAAGGCGAGACCTGCTGTTATGGCACTCGGCGAGTCGGCAGGACTCGGCCACACTTGGCCGCACTCGGCCACATTCAGCCACATTCGGCGGCGCTCGGGATCAGATCAGTCCCGGCGCTCGCCACTCAGGGGGCTGCAAAGGGAACGGCATTCCTGCTGTGAAAAAAGTGCAGGGACGCCGTTCCCACGCATTCCTGCAGGACTCGAGCCCTGCCCCCTAGGGTAGTGTCAAATATAAATGGGACAATACTCTCCCAAGCATTGCATTACACCATGAGACTGAAGGTAGGATTAGGCTGATCTATTTACACCAATCAGCATAGCGTTATGACCACCCACCTAATGATGAGTAGTTCCCCCTTTACGCCCCAAAACAGACCCTTTTTCCACCAAAACAGTCCTCACCTGTCAAGGCAAGGATTCCACTAGACCTCTGAAGGTATGGTATGGCTTTGGTATCTGCCACTAAGCCATTAGTAGCAGATTGTGTAGGTCCTGTAAGTTGTGACTCCATGGATCAGGCCAGTTTTTCCAGCACATCCCACAGATGCTCAATTGGATTTAGAGCTGAGGAAGTTGGAGGCCAAGACAACACCTCAAACTCCTTGTTATGTTCCTCAAACCATTCTTAAACCATTTTTACAGTTTGGCAAGTTGCTTTATCCTGCTGAAAGAGGCCACTTCCATCAGGGATAACCATTTCCATGAAGGGGTGTACTTGATCAGCAACAATGTTTAGGTAGGTGGTACGTCTCAAATAACACCCACATGAATGGCGAGGCCCAATGGTTCGCAGCATAACATTGTCCATAGCATCATACTTCCTCCACTGGCTTGCCTTTTTCTCTTGGTGCATCCTTGTGCCATCTCTTCTCCAAGGAAGAGACACACATGCACCCAGCCATCTACATGGTGTAAAAGAAAACATGATTTATCGGACCAGGTCACCTTCTTCCATTGCTCTGTGGTCCAATTCTGATGGTTGCGTGCCTATTGTAGGTTCTTTTGGCTGTGGATAGAGGTCAGCATGACCACCCTGACCGGTCTGTGACTACAAAGCTCCATACACAACAAAAACTGCGATGTCCATTTTTTTCTTTTCAACACATCACCTTTAGGGACAACATGTGTACTTGCTGCATAATGTATCCCACCAACTTTCAAATGACATTATAATGAGATAATCAATTTTATCAGCAAATTTACACTGTAATACAAGCTGTACACTCACTAATTTTCATTGTAGCAAAGTGTCATTTCTTCAGTGTTGTCACATGAAAAGATATAATAAAACATTTACAAAAATGTGAGGGGTGTACTCACTTTTGTGAGATACTGTATA
Organism: Rana muscosa; assembly: GCA_029206835.1. Lineage (NCBI taxonomy): Eukaryota > Metazoa > Chordata > Amphibia > Anura > Ranidae > Rana > Rana muscosa. The sequence continues at coordinate 170,014,247 of CM055123.1, forward strand.
TGTTACAAAAGTGTCACAAAGCCACAGAATTGGTTTATATAATTTAAACATTTCTGCATATATGGGCCATTTTATGATGAAATTTGGTGGAATTGAGCGTGTACAATTTTTTTTTCTTAATTCTAATAATAATTAATAGCAACATGAACTAAGAGAATGTATCTTCAAGTAGTCAAACAGGTCGGTTGTTACCTTGTCAACTCTGCATTTTTAATTGTGGTAATATTGGTAATATCACAGATTCCTTGCTCCATTTGCATGTCATATAGTTCAAATATCAGTAGCAAATGAGCAGTTCTGAATCATGTATAGTGAGCAGACGTGTAACTACTGATAAATCATATGATTCTAAGTTACAAATAATTCTATATTTTGTACAAGAAAATTAAACAAGTCTTCAAATTATTTGCAAACTTTATCTTCTAGTTTTATTAATTCATTTAATTTATCTTAAATTTAATTGCAGTGAGCACACCTAATTAACCTGATTTTTTGCTGATAATCATTCTCAATGGAATCAAATCAAAAATCCGGGGAAGGATTGGCTGCCACTCAGAAGGAAGCCGCACTGCGTGCATTGATTCAGCGCACGGGATATAATTTGACACAGGTATGAGAGCCCTGAATGACGCAGCTGCAAAAGGTTTGATTGTTAATTATTTTCTGAGTGATGTGTGAATCCCGGTTTGTATTGGGACAACAATCTTATCTCACTTCTACTTACCGTATATACTCGAGTATAAGCCGACCTGAATATAAGCCGAGGCACCTAATTTTACCACAAAAAACTGGGAGAACGTATTGACTCGAGTATAAGCCTAGGGTGTCCATCTGCATGCCTCGCTGTGCCTCACTTTGCCTCACTGTGTCCATGTGCATGCCTCACTGTGTCCATGCCTCACTGTGCCCATGCCTCACTGTGTCCATGCCTCACTGTGTCCATGACTAGACTGACGTTTAACATGGGAGACTATGGAAGGGGTGCCCGGGTTTGAAAAACCAGTGCTCCCCGGCCGTAGGTCCCCCAGACAAATAACTTTGCACACTTATAGGGGAGAAATGGGGATATATGTGTACCAGATTTCGGGTCCAGGGGACCTACGACCGGCCTGTACCGGGTCCCCAAAGTCACCGGAGAAATGACCGTTTAACATGGGAGTCTATAGAAGGGGTGCCCGGGTTTGAAAAGTTGGTGCTCCCCGGCTGTAAGTCCCCCAGGAAAAAAACTGTCCACACTTGTAGAGAAAGGGTAGGGCTACATGTGTGCCAGGTTTGGGGTCCAAAGGACCTACGGCCGGCCGGTAGCGAGTCCCCAAAGTCTGGGATATCAGGCACAAAAAGATGACTCGAGTATAAGCCAAGGGGGGCATTTTCAGCACAAAAAAATGTGCTGAAAATCTTGGCTTATACTCGAGTATATACGGTATACAAAATGTAGTACTGAAAAGTGTATGCCAGCAAACACAAGCCCTTTCCGAACAAAACAAATGTGTATCTATACCCCAAAATATTTGTAGTCTTATAATGGGGAAGCGTTTGAACCTCTGTTAAGTATTGCTGCTTTTGAGGCTCCATTGGAGAGATTTCCAATCACTTCCTGCTCTGGGAAAACACTTTTGCAAATCAGGAAGTGAGGGAAAATCTGCACCAGAGAAACTGGCAACAATAAAAGCTGACAGAAATTCCAGCATTCCCCTACTTAACCTATAATTAGCATTAGGTTGGGGACAACTTGCGCATTAGTATATGAGGTGAGTGTGCACTTTATTTGTGATGGAGCACTGTATGGTGTGAAGAGTGACCAATTATTATCGACACAATTGGAGATTTGATTGTTAGAGGCACTATTGGACTTTTAAAGTGTTTGGGACTTTTGTGCAATTTATATGTGTGGTGTGAACTTATTGTGGATTTTTTCACATTTTTTACTTTGGGAATATTTATATTGATTCTTCATATTTTTCACTTTGGTGATATTTATATTTGTGCATTTTTCAAATCTATTTTAACACTTGGTGTATGAATATTTCACTTTTTTTATATTGACGTGTTTTTATGCATTTGATATTCTATTTATTTAGGTTTAGCCTATTTTTATTTTATTTGTCAACTTTTTATGCATAATAGATATGGTGTTTTTATCACTTTATTGACATTTATGTTAGTGAGGAGCAAGGCAGCACTGATTTATAGCTTGTTATTGCGACATTTACCTTGTCCTGCAAATGGCAGGATAAAAAGGAATGAGGTCCCCCAAACCTGTATGTGTATTAGCAGGGCTTTCACCATTTGCAACAGAAGCATCTCTGGTATGTACTATTCATTGGATATAGAACTGCATGGGAGGATTTTTGGAAAATATTCCTGAAGTTGAACTCACTACTTTCTAGTGAGGGATGCATATTTATCTTTGACACGTTGTCAATGAACCAGTTTAAATGAAAGCTTTGTTAAATTTGATCATGTATAAGTGATTTTAGAAAAGCATAATTGAAAAAACTCAGAGAAGTATTTAGCCTTGTAGACTGGACATGCATACTTTTAAGAAAAGACAGAGAAACTAAATGGAGAAACTTTAAGGACCTGATCACACCTATGTGTTGCAGTAGTATGCTTCACCTCATTCACTAAGCTAACAGAGATTTCCCTTGCAGAGTCAAAATTCCCTTGCAAACTGAACAGCCTATTTGATGACATTGGCTGTGGCTGACTCTCAGGGTTTCTGTTAAGCCGCGTACACACGATCGGTTTTACCGATGAAAACAGTCCGATGGATTTTTTTCATCGGACAAACCGATCGTGTATGGGCCCCATCGGTCTTTTTTCCATCGGTGTCAAAAAATAGAACATGTTTTAAATTTTTCCGATGGATAAAAAACCGATAGCAAATTCCGATCGTCTATGGGCAAGTCCATCGGCTAAAAAACCCACGCATGCTCAGAATCAAGTCGACGCATGCTCAGAAGCATTGAACTTCATTTTTCTCGGCTCATCGGAGTGTTTTACGTCCCAGCGTTTGGGACGATCGGTTTTTTGACTGATGGTGTGTAGGCAAGACTGATGGAAGTCAGCTTCGTCACATTTCCGATGGAAAAATCCATCGGTTTAAAATCCATAGGAAATCCGATCGTGTGTACAGGGCTTAAGTATCTTCAGTAATAGTTCAATGGCCTTGCTGTCAATTCAGGAGTCCAGGAGGAGCGTGCTCTCCCCTTCTGTCTCTTTCAAGCTCATTCTAGGTTTGAGGGCCCAATCATACTTATATTTTATAACATTTAAAAATGTGTTGCATGCAAAATTAATTTTTTTAAATTGTGCTTATTCAGATATGCCATGCATCAACGTGCTTTGTTAAAAACTTGTTTCATGCATAGACGCACATCATGGGCTGGATGAAGTCAAAGAAAACACATAGGTGTGAACAGGCCCATATGTTTTCCAGTCTTAGCTTTGCTTGCCTATTGTCTCTTGAGTGTTCATACCTGTCCTTAAAGCTGCCAACCCTTGGACCCACTACCTTCACAAAGCCATTTCAGGGCCCTAAATGGGTCACATCCAGTACGTCCATTCCTTAGCAAAATGTCTTTTGGAGATCACAGATGTGGACCCTTCTAGTTCAATCTGTGGCATATTATAGCTGGATAGATCAGAACCAGAAAACAAAAACACTATGCTCTCATTAGCCTGTAGAGGTTTTCCTTCTATGTGTCATTAGATGCAATTACAGGGCAGGGTATCCATACGGCTTTTACTAATTTCCATAAGCAAAGCAAATATGAACAACAAGTTACTTAAAGTGCTTAGTTTGAAAATAAAAAAATGAACTAAAGTCGAGTCGACAATGTAATGTCAGAATCAGGAAGGGATTAGATATTAATATACTCTTTTTTTCCACAGTACAGTAAAAATACAAGTTACATTAATCCCTCCACGGATTTTCTGAATGTAGTTCATACAACTGTAAAATATATTGTACCAAGTAATTCTGGAGTCAAGGTTGCCACATCTCTAGTTGATTGCAGTCCAAACAGAAAACACTGCTTTTTAATCCCACTAGCACTGAACAGGGGTAAAAGGTCTATCCTTCAGTCCACGATTCTCCTGCAAGATATCTCATGGTAATCAGAAGGGCACAACAAATCGTTACAGTTGCTAAAGTTCTATTCTATGCTCACATGCAACAATTAAGCTGTGTTTTTGCTTTCTAAAAATACACACGTATATATTTGCTAAATGTTCTTGACTTCAATGATAAGCTTTGAAAATTTTCCTGTAAATTATGTTGCATTTCAAAATTGACCAAATGTACAATACTTTCTTATTTTTGCATTTTCGATTCATGTCTCCTTAGCTATTGAAGTCAATATTCAATTTTTTTTTTTTTCTGTCTCCTACGTTTACCATCTTATTTTTTGTCACATAGGAATTATTTTTTTAAAACAAATTAAACTGCTAAAGCTATCTTTAGCAAGTTGTCAGGTTCCAGTTGTCATATAGTTTTTATATTTTAAAGAGCGAAAACAAGAGGCTGACTGGTACTTTTCTTGTTGTATACCATGACTGAGGAATTTCAAATTATGCCATTCTGATTTACTTTTCTACACTAAATAGCAGCCCATAGCTAAAAGGGTTTGTAAAGGCTGAAGAAGCGAGTTTGGGGTGGAAGAACTTGACTGGCCTGAAGGGAACCCTTAAGGCGTCAGCATACCAAGACATTTTGGACAATTTCATGCTCCCAACTTTGTGAGAACAGTTTGGGGATGGCCCCTTCCTGTTCCAACATGACTGGGTACCAGTGCACAAAGCAAGGTCCATAAAGACATGGATGAGCGAGTTTGGGGTGGCGGACCTTGCCTGGCCTGCACGCACTTGAACTTTAATGGCATCCCAGTCTTAGTCCGTAGGGTTCAATATTAAGTTGGCCCACCCTTCGCAGCTATAACAGCTTCAACTCTTCTGGGAAGGCTGTCCACAAGGTTTAGGAAGCAAGGTCCATAAAGACATGGATGATCGAGTTTGGGGTGGAGGAACTTAACTGGCCTGCACAGAGTCCTGACGTCAACGCGATAGAAAACATTTGGGAATGAATTCGAGTGGAGACTTGAGCCATAGCCTTCTCGTCCAACATCAGTACCTGACCTCACAAATGCGCTTCTGGAAGAATGGTCAAACATTCCTATAGACACACTCCTAAACCTTGTGGACAGCCTTCTCAGAAGAGTTGAAGCTGTTATAGCTGCAAAGGGTGGGCCAACTCATATTGAACCTTATGGACTAAGACCGGGATGCCATTAAAGTTCATGTGTGTGTAAAGGCAGGCATTCCAATACTTTTGGCTATATAGTATAGATATGTTTTGCAATATCTGCAGGAAAGGGTGGAAAGGGATCTGATCCTGATTTGCTGACACACGGTCCATCGTTGCGGATGTGTGTTATAGGAGCTCCTGCCATCCAGGAGCAACTGCTGGTTCCCTCCCCAGCAGGCCGGGCTATGACCGCCCGTCGACCCGGGCCTCCCCTAGATCAGCTCCCCCAGCTCCCCCAGCCCACCTGCACGCCGCTCGCAGCCGCCGTCTGTTACCTGCCACCTCCCGGGCGCCCCCTCTAGGCCATTAGACCCACAGGAAAGAGCGCGGCTGCGGTCTAGCTTCGGCCACCCGAGATTTTTTTCCACTCCAAATCTCTCCCCAGCGGGCCCGCCAGCTGTCGCTCACCTGGAGATTCCCACCAGCCATCATCGGGCCCCCGAAGCCGCAGCTGGAACTGCCTGGGCCCTCAGGAAAGACTACAGCTCTGGCCTAGCTCCAGGCTGTGGTGGCCATCTTGGTACACCCAGCCACGTCAGCCTGTACCGGCTCCCGGCCCCCCTCAGTCTTTCCTGCCAGACACACACCAGTGAACTCGCCTGGTACTGGCCAACTGCCCGTACCCCCTCAGGGCCACCCACAAGGAACAGCTTGAAGGACGAACCAGGGTTCCGGCCTGGTAAGTAGCGGCCATCTTGCTACACCCAGGCACTTTCACCTCCAGCCCTGGCATCCTCCTTCCACCCCTTCCCCTAACCCTCATCATCCACACCATCATCATCTGAGCATTCGCATCGGCTTCCCATTTTGGATTGCTGTCTTTTTCGGTAACCGGACTACCAGGTAAGCACATCGGGTAACCCACCATAGGAAGTTGATACAGGGTTCGCCGATCGCCTCTCGGGGGTCAGGAAGGACTTTTTTTCCCGGCTGGACCTAATTGGCACAGGCTCGGCAGGGTTTTTCACCTTCCTCTGCATCAACTGAGGGAGGTAGAATGGGGTTCCACCATTCTTATCATCATCATCATCACCAGCGTACCATCATCATCATCATCTTATCATCCGGCATCATCATCGCATCATCCCATCACCATCAGCATTTTTTCCACCATGTTCAATATTAAATACTCAGCGGACTCCCTGCGTAGCCTAATGAATACCGCCGCAAGACTACCAACCTCCATCCAAAAAATAGTAAATAAAGAACACCTGCTAAGAATCAAATCGACAATTGATTGCCATAAACAGGATAGCGTCACTTCAACTACAACACCTATCATGCGCCCTGATCAACACCAGATCTGCAGTCAAGCACAGACAGGAAATCCACGACTTCATCACCCAAAACAACACAGATTGCCTCTTTATCACGGAAAGCTAGCTAACACCAGACTGTAATACCATCCAAACAGAATTGGTGCCTTAGAACTACGGCATCCTAACTGAGCATAGAATAGGACAACGAGGAGGAGGCCTAGCAGTGATCTTCAAATCCCAAAAAACAAGGGCGCCTCTGAGTGTAGATGTTTAAACAATTTAATAACAGGTAGGAGTACAGGCAACTCACTAAATTGTTTAAACATCTACACTTAGAGGCGCCTCTCCCCTTGTTTTCTCTCCTACAGCATTTGGAACACAGTTTCTGTTTCTCCTCTGATGGCAGCCCTGAGACTGTACATGTGACTTTTGTCTTACCATTTTTCCCCCCCTTGGCCCCCATTATTTTGCTTACATACCCCCAGAGCTTGGACTCTATTTTAACTGTTTGTACATTGCATTGTACATTTATCATCTGATTTTATACTTATGGGATACCAGTGATTTGGACTTATGCGCATTTTACTTGTGTACTATCTTCAAATCCCACCTCTCTCTCATCAAACCAACTCTACAGAACTCTTTGCCTTCCATGGAGACACTTACTCTGCAACTTCAAACTACACCCAAGGAAACCGTCCACATACTGCTATGCTACAGACCACCAGGTCCAAAGACAAATCTCCTCACACCCTTCACCAAATTCATCTCAACATACACCTTAAAAACCAAAAACTTTTTGTTACTTGGGGATTTCAACCTCTGGGCTAACTCCGCCCAGGACCCCATCGCCACCTCCTGCATCAACCAACTGGAACAACTAGGTCTGCAGCAACTGATAAATGCCCGCACGCATGGTTCCGGTCACATTCTTGACCTCATCTTCAAACAAAACATGAATATCAACACACTGGACAACATGCCTTTACCATGGATGGATCACCACACTATCAAATTTAAAATCACCACCAACACCATCTCCCAAAAACCGAAACACTCAATGACTACACACTGGACAAGATCTCAGAAGAAACTACACTCTGAACTCTTCAAAACCACACTATCAAAAACATAGGAATGCTAAATCAAAAGCAATCAACGGAACAAACACTCAACTCCTTAAACAAAGCATTACTACAAACAGCAGACACAGTCGCTCCGAGACGCAGAGCACTCATCCGCAGAAACAATTCGGGCTGGTTTAATGACACTCTTACTTTACTGAAGCAAGAACGCAGAAGAGCGGAAGGAGCCTGGAGAAGAAACCCAACAAAGGAAAACCACACTAATTACAAAGCACTCACTAATAAATACCACAAAGCAATCTTCAAAGCAAAAAAAGATAATTTCTCAAACACCATCTCAAAAGCCCTAAACCGACCTCGAGAACTTTTTAAACTAGTCGCTCAAACTATGAACCCCACCTATCTAGAGCCTCCGGCAAACGAAACTCAATAATTCTTTAATGAGCTATCGGATTTTTTTATCGACAAAATCGAAAACATTCGGGAAATAATTCAACAGAAAAAAACAACCAACCTCACTCAACCTAAGCAAGAAGAGGAAATCAATACAAACATTATACAATCAATGACATTTTCGCAGGTCCCGATCACCATCGACACCACCAAAAACATCATCAGAAGCCTCCGAGACAGCACATCACCAAATGACATCATTTCTACAAAACTCCTGAAAGAATGTACTGACATCTTGGCACCCACGATAACACATCTCTTAAATCAATCGTTCAAAGAAGGTATTGTTCCGATCTCCCTCAAGCAAGGCATAATCAATCCCCTCCTAAAGAAACCCAACCTCCACCCCAAAGACCCAAACTATCGCAGCCCGGTAACAAGCCTTAACACCATCTCAAAGATCATTGAGAAAACAGTAGTACAACAGCTACAACTCCATTTGGACTCCCACAAACTCTTGGATCCACTACAATCAGGCCTCCGCCCAGGCCATGGCACAGAAACAGCCCTTCTTAAAATATGGGATGACGCCCTCGAAGCAGCAGATGCTGGATCTCAGTGCAGCGTTCGACACAGTAGACCATAAAACTCTACTCATTCGCCTTAAAGAAGTAGCAGGAATCGCAGACTCTGACCTACCCTGGTTCGCATCCTTCCTAGAAAATCGTTCCCAGACAGTGAAACTAGGAGCCTTCACCTCTGAAACTCGCACAATTTCTTGCGGAGTCCCTCAAGGATCACCCCTGTCACCCGTGCTCTTTAACATCTACCTCCGCCCACTCCTCAAAATCATCAGTAAACAGGACCTGTGCTACCACTCATATGCTGACGACACTCAACTCTACTTTCGCATTACTGGAAAAGAAGACCAATATCACGAACTGGAAAATTGCCTCACATTGATCGATGATTGGATGACTGAGAACTCCCTCAAACTCAATGGATCCAAAACTGAACTTCTTCTCCTCCACGCAAACCGAAAGGCAAAAGCTAAGACTTCTTGGACACCACCCACCATCCTTGGACAGACCATTACGCCGAGCACCAAAGTCAAAAGTCTCGGAGTCATCTTTGACTCAGAGATGTCGATGGATGCACAAATAGGATCAGTAGTCAGTGGATCGCACCATCTCCTCCGCCTGCTGTGTAGACTCATCCCCATGATCCCAGAAGAGGACAAGCAGTAGTAGTTGGAACAATCATCAATTCCCAACTCGACTACGCAAACTCCCTCTACATAGGACTACCTAAATACCAGATTTTGTGCCTACAAGTCGTCCAGAACACGGCAGCCAGACTGGTAACGGGGAAAAAGCCCTGGGAATCCATCACCCCTTCACTGAGGACCCTGCATTGGCTAATCATAAAGGATCGGTCACATTCAAGACCCTCTGTCTCACCCACAAGTGCACACAAGGAAACGCTCCTCAATACTTATGCGAGAAGATAAAACACTACACCCCCAATCGCATTCTCCGATCAACCAACCAAAACCTCCTCCACATCCCCAAGTCCCACTACAAATCGGAGGGAGAACGGAGATTTGCAGTCCAAGGACCACGGCTATGGAACGCTCTACCCACGGACATCCGCATGGAAGAAAACCATTGGGCCTTCAGGAAAAAACTTAAGACCCACCTCTTCTGAAGGATTAGGACGTCACTGGATGCAAGCGCCTTGAGGCGATTAAGTTCGAATTTGTAGCGCTATATAAGTTATTCACTCACTCACTCACTCTGATGTGTCAATAATGTTTGTATAACTTGGGGAGCCTTCCATCAAAAATTAAAGATTTTGTCTACATTGCTAGAATCTTTTTATATGGATTATAAACGAATCTGAGTTTCCATTATTTCTTATGGGGAAATTCGCTTTGATATACAAGTGCTTTGGATTACAAGCATGTTTCTGGAACGAATTATGCTCTCAATCCAAGATTTTACTGTAGTCTGATAAATTAGCACGTCTGATAAAAGCACTTTTAACCACCTCAACACAGGGCACTTAAACCCCCTTCCTGCCCAAGCCATTTTTCAGCTTTCAGCGCTGTCACACTTTGAATGACAATTGCGCAGTCATGCAACACTGTACCCAAATAAAATAGAGCTTTCTTTTGGTGGTATTTGATCACCTCTGCAGTTTTTATTTCTTGCGCTATAAACAAAAGAAGAGCGACAAGTTTGAAAAAAAACACAATATTTTTTTACTTTTTGCTATAATAAATATCACAATTATTTTTTTTTAAAACAAATTTTTTTCTCAGTTTAGGCCGATATGTATTCTTCTACATATTTTTGGTAAAAAAAAATCACAATAAGCGTATATTGATTGGTTTGCGAAAAAGTTATAGCATCTACAAAATAGGGGATAGATTTATAGCATTATTATTTTTTTTATTTTTTTACTAGTAATGGCCGCGATCTGCGATTTTTATCGTGACTGTGATATTGCGGCGGACATATCGAACACTTTTGACACTATTTTGGGACCATTCACATTTATACAGCGATCCGTGCTATAAAAATGCATTGATTACTGTATAAATGTGACTGGCAGGGAAGGGGTTAACACTAGGGGGCGATCAAGGGGTTAAATATGTTCCCTGTGAGTGATTCTAACTGTAGGGTGAGGGGACTCACAAGGGGAGGAGACCGATCGGTGTTCCTCTGTACAAGGAACATACCATCGGTCTTCAACCCTTTGACAGGACGTGGATCTGTGTGTTTACACACACAGATCCACTGTCCTGCTGTGTTCACGGGCAATCGCGGGTGCACACGCACATCGGGTCCCCAGTGACGCGGTGGGAGCGTGTGCACGCCCCCTAGTGGGCCGGGAAGGCAATGACGTCATATGACGCCCGCCCAGAACGAGAGCTGCACTGTCCAGCCGTCATATGACGGCCGGCGGTAGGCAAATGGTAATCATCTTCATGAGGGTACTGCCAATGGCCTAAAATGTTGCATCAGGCCATCACAATGGGGACGGCCTGGGCTGTTTATGTCCACTGTTATATTTAGTTGTGTGTGGACAAGGCAAATGTGAAAGATCTAGCTTATCAGTGATTAATAAAGCCAAAAAAATTGTTTCTGCCATAGAGATACATACCGGGGTTAATTTACTAAAACTGGAGAGCGCAAAATCTGCTGCAGCTGTGCATGGTAGCCAATCCACTTCTAACTTCAGCTTGTTCAATTAAGCTTTGACAAAAAAAAAAATTGGAAGCTGATTGGTTTCTTTGCAGAGCGGCACCAGATTTTGCACTCCCAATCAAGTATCATCATACTACAGCCTCTAGCATCCCTATTGTCTAGATCAGGGGTCTCCAAACTGCGGCCCTGGGGCCAGATGCGGCCCTTTACTTGCCTTAATGCTGCCCTTGGGGCACTATTCCATCCAACTCCAACGGGGCATAATTCTTGTTGCTGACACCAATGGGGCACTATTCCTCCAACTGACACCATCAATTCTTTCCATTGACACCAATGATGGGGCACTAGTCCTCCCAGTGACACCAAAGACATGGTATTATTTACTCCCACTGGACACCTGGACATTTTCTACTCCCAATGGCCCTAGTCTGGCCCCCCTAAAGTCTGAAGGACCGTAAACTGGCCCTTTGTTTAAAAAGTTTGGAGACCCCTGGTCTAGATAATAACTTTCAATTCTGTGTATTTTCAGTCCATGAAGTGGGTGAGGATTAAGGAGGTGCCATGTGCTCATTCAGCAATCCTAAAAGTCTATCACCAATGAGGCTATTTAAACCTGAAGCACATAATGAAGCAGCAAACACATTCAGCCTTATTAAATAAATCTTATTCTTAAGTGCAGCAATTCATGGAAACCAATAGGTATTCACTAGGATGAAGTCAGACTAGTAGAAGATGGAATCTTATTGGTTGCTAATGCTATGAGTTACCAAGTATAACAATAATAAGAACTTCTGCAATATAATAGTTAACAAATGTTTTGTAATGTGGCATTCATCTCAGATGGAGGCGTATTTCCAAGCATTTTGAAATCTAGTTTAAAAAAATGACTGACCTAAACTTTGAGTCAGGGTTGAACTTCCATATCAAGGTTTTCCAGATTTAGGTCATAGAAAAACATTCACTTGTGTTTTTGCTTAAAAAAAGTAATTTCTTTTCAACAGGAAAATGGGCAGAGAAGATATGGAGGCCCCCCTCCCGGATGGGATGGTCTGCCTCCAGAAAGAGGCTGTGAGATCTTTGTCGGCAAACTTCCCCGTGATCTTTTTGAGGATGAACTCATACCATTATGTGAAAAGGTAAAATTGGACATACAATGGAGAATAATAAAGTTAAGCAATTAAAGAGATCCTGACACCAGCATAAAAGATAAAAACACAGAATCTAGTATTTTAAATGCTTACTTGTAGTATGTTTTTTCATTCCATTAACATTTTCATTGACTTGAAATGTGCCTTTGAGCTTGCTAGCAAATTGGACTACTTCAGGAAGAGTCTAGTTTCTAGCACAGCCCCCTCTCTCCTTGCACAATATAGCTCTCTCTCTCCTCTTTTGGAAGACTCTTTTTTTTAGGGGGGGTCCTCTTTTTGTGGGCCTCTGTGCTGACCCAACTCCTCTGCATTCTCCTTCATCTCCCAACATAAACTCTTGTGTAGTTGCCAGGGAATGGGCAAAGGGAAATACTATTTAATGTCACTTGAGTGACATTGCTGAGTCTGCTGACATCACATCCAAGATGGTGGTGCCCAGTAACAGCCACAGGGATTTTGCATGTCCACCAAAGAGAGGCTTTTACAGGTATAAAAAAAACTTGCATAAGATGCCTTAAGGTGAAATTAAATTATATATAAAAAAACATATTATACTTACCTGCTCTGTGCAGCAGTTTTGCAAATAGCAGCCATGATCCTCCTCTTCTCGGGTCTCTCACTGGCGCTCCTGTTGAGTGCCCCCAGAACAAGCATCTTGCCAATGAGGAGAGCCAAGACACTTGTGCACATCGCTGGACCGAAATGGGGCTCAGGTAAGTATTATGGATGGCTGGTGGTGCTGCTGCACACAGAATGTTTTTTACCTTCATGCATAGAATGCATGAAGATAAAATACCTTGATCCTTTAAAATCACTTTAAATTTACATAAAAAATTATGGAAAGATTGTTGTTGAAATAAATGGTCTGGTGACAACGTCTCCTTATCCTCCTGTCGACCGCTAACAGTAAATATACTGTGTGTGGGCGGAAGGCACATGTACATTGCCGGCTTGCTGCCAGGTATCCTGGCATCCTACTGGCCCGTGCTATAATTGGACACGGCAAGAGTTTGGCAACAGATTTCAGCCAATGATTTTGGCTGAAACCTGCTGATCAGCTGTGTCCAATCACACAGCTGTTCTGTGTGTTTACAAACACACAGAACTCTGTGTACACTTAACCACTTCCTTACTGGGCACTTAAACCCCCTTCGTACCCAGACCAATTTTCAGCTTTCAGCGCTGACGCACTTTGAATGACAATTGCGCGGTCATACAACGCTGTACCCAAATTATATTTTTATAATTTTTTCCCCACAAATAGAGATTTCTTTTGGTGGTATTTGATCACCTCTGCGGTTTTTATTTTTTGCGCTATAAACAAAAAAGACAGAAAATTTTGAAAAAAAACACAGTATTTTTTTACTTTTTGTTATAATAATATCCCAATTTTTTTAAAAAAAAATATTTTTTTTCTCAGTTTAGGCCGATACGTATTCTTCTATTTATTTTTGGTAAAAAAAAAATGCAATAAGGGTATAGTGATTGGTTTGCGCAAAAGTTATAGCGCCTACAAAATAGGGGATAGAATTATGACATTTTTATTATATATTTTTTTTTACTTGTAATGGCGGCGATCTGCGATTTTTGTCAGGCCTGCGATATTGCGGCGGACATATCGGACACTTTTGACACTATTTTGGGACCATTCACATTTATACAGCGAACAGTGCTATAAAAATGCACTGATTACTGTATAAATGTGACTGGCAGGGAAGGGGTTAACACTAGGGGCGAGGAAGGGGTTAAATGTGTGCCCTATTTGTGATTCTTACTGTGTGGGGGAGGGGACTGACTGGGGGAGGAGACCGATCTGTGTCCCTATGTACAAGGGACACAGCATCGGTCTCCTCTCTCCCTGACAGGACATGGATCTCTGTGTTTACACACAGAGATCCACGTCCTGCCTCTGTAACTGCCGATCGAATGTACCTGGCGGACATCGCGGCCGTCAGGCACGCTCCTCGGCATCACGTGATGCGCGCCGCACAGCTGTTCCCCGCCGCGTGCCCTCGGCGGCGCGCGGCGGGATGTAAACAGAGAAGGACGTCCTGGGGACGTCCTCTCGGCACTTGAGAGCCGCGCTGCAGCCGTCTTTCGGCTATAGCGCGGGTCTCAAGTGGTTAACAACGATCTGGCTGTTTCTTCTCCCTGAAAAGCAGGTAGAAAAAACAGCAAGATCAGTAAGTAAAAGCAGCACACATTACATCCATTACACTTGTTAGGCACACAGTTAACCCCCTGATTGTCCCTTGCTGTTAACCCCTTCCCAGCCAATATCAATAGTACAGTGTCAGTGTACAGTATTATCACTGATCACTGTATTAGTGTCCATAGGGACGTCAGTGTGTGGGTTAACATTTTTGTTATTTTTTAATTTACATAATAAAAAACCCAGTGGTGATTATTTACCACCAATAGAAAGCTTTATTTGTGTGAAAAAAATTATATCAATTTAATTTGTGTACAGTTTTTCATGACCGAGTAATTGCCAGTTAAGGTAGCACAGTGCTGAATAGCAAAAAATGCCCCGGTCTTGAAGGGGGTAAAACCTTCCTGGAGGTCGAATGGCTAAAGATTATAGCAATAGAAACTGGATTAAGTGCATATGGAAAGGAAGTCGGTGAAAGAGGCTGTAGGTAGGAGATCAGCAGTCCTGAGATGCAAAGGAAACATTTAGTGAAAACAAATGAAAAAAGCTTGACTGCTGTTTAAGACAAACTGTAGCAAGCAAAGTTTAGATCTACTTAAAGGGGTTGTAAAGGTTCGTTTTTTATTTTCTAAACAGGTTCCTTTAAGCTCGTGCATTGTTGGTTCACTTACCTTTTCCTTTGATTTACCTTCTAAATGTTTGTTTTCTTTGTCTGAATTTCTCACTTCCTGTTTCTCCTCACTGAACTTCACACCATCATCCGAGTGGTGTTGAGTCACCCAGAACAGCTTACTGAAAAGCTTACTGAGGAGGAACAGGAAGTGAGAAATTCAGACAAAGAAAACAAAGAAAGAAAATATTTAGAAGGGAAATCGAAGGAAAAGGTAAGTGAACCAACAATGCACTAGCTTAAAGGAACCTATTTAGAAAATAAAAAACTAACCTTTACAACCCCTTTAAACTTCCTGGCTGACCTGTATGAAATACGTGCTTGTTCGATAAAATAAGTGATGTATTGTGAGTATTGCACACATTTATGCATTATATAAATAGTTATAAATGTCTAGTTATTTAATGTGTGTTTGTGGACAAATTACTCCTGCCTAGTGATGAGCCGAACACCCCCGGGTTCGGTTCGCACCAGAACCCGCGAACGGACCGAAAGTTCGCACGAACATTAGAACCCTATTAAATACAATGGATGCGAACGTTCGGATTCTAAAGTGCTAATTATAATGACTATTATCCATGTTATTGTCCGAAACAGAGTTTGGGAACCCGGGTTCTGCACCAGGGGACATGTATCAATGCAAAAAGAAGTTTTAAAAACGGACGTTTTCCGGGAGCAGTCATTTTAATGATGCATAAAGTGAAAAAAAAAAAGTCAAATATTCCTTTAAATATTGTACCTGGGGGGTGTCTAAAGTATGCCTGTGAAGTGCCACGTGTTTCCCGTGTTTAGAACTGTCCCTGCACAAAATAACATTTCTAAAGGAAAAAAAAGCCATTTAAAACTGCTTGCGGCTTTAATGCAATGTCTGGTCCCGGTAATATGGATGAAAATCTTTAGGAAAAATGGCATAGCTACCCCATCAACCCCCCCCCCTACCCCAGCCCATTACCAGCCCCTTTGGGTCTTGTATGGATATTTAGGGGAACCCCGCACACAAAATAAAAAAGGACCTATATACTCTGAACAGCCGTATACAGGCAGTGCATACAAGACAGGGACTGTAGGTTTGTTCTTATGTAGAATCTGTTTGTAATTTTGAACAGCTGCATTGTTTAAGTGGAGCTCCATGCCAAATTCCTTTTTTTTAGCTTTTTGTAAAACATAGGGAACGGTTATCACCCCTGTCACATTTTTTTTGCTGTCTGTGCCCCTGTTCAGAACATTTCACCTCACTTTGCGTCCCAATGACAACTGTTTTTGAAATGTGGTGTTTTTATTGAAACAAGGATTGGTGATAAAGCATCAGTAGAGAGGAGACACCTTTCTCCCATATTAATTCTTACAGGAGAGAATTTTCCTTCCAAGGGGTAGATTTCCTCTCACTTCCTGTTGTCTTCTTCCGTTTGCAAGTAGTAGTAGTTTGTAAGTTGGATGTTTGAAAGTAGGGACCTGCTGTATATACTCTCCAGAAATTGGCCCCTTAGGTGTTGGTGTTGGCACAACACTGAAAGCACTCACAGTTATTCTTGGTGGGTGCTGGAACGCCCTGCTGTCAACTATTATATCAGTAATTGTAATAACATATAATTGTTGATCAGTGGTAGTAAAAATTGGGCCTTTGATGGTGGTGCTGGTGCCACAACACTGTAAGGCCTGACAGTTACTCTTGGTGGGCGCAGCAATGGGCCCTGCTGTGAATTATTAGATCAATAATTATAATTGCATGCCCCTGTTGAATAGGGGCTGAAAAATTGGGCCTTTGGTGGTGGTGGTGGTGATGGTGGTGCTGGTGCCACAACACTGTAAGGCCTGACAGTTACTCTTGGTGGGCGCAGCAATGGGCCCTGCTGTGAATTATTAGATCAATAATTATAATTGCATGCCCCTGTTGAACAGGGGCTGAAAAATTGGGCCTTTGGTGGTGGTGGTGGTGGTGCTGGTGGTGCTGGTGCCACAACACTGTGAGGCCTGACAGTTACTCTTGGTGGGCGCAGCAATGGGCCCTGCTGTGAATTATTAGATCAATAATTATAATTGCATGCCCCTGTTGAACAGGGGCTGAAAAATTGGGCCTTAGGCACACTGCAACCCCTCACAGATACTGTGCTTGGAGCACAGCAATGAGGCCTGTTGCAAAGTATTGCATAAAAAAATTTAATTACACGCCCCTGTTAAACAGGGGCTGAAAAATTGGGCCTTAGCCACTGGTGGCGTCACCCATAAACCAAAATGATCTTCCAAGCTATCATCATTAATCGTATCATTGAGGAGGAGGAGGAGGATAGCCAGTCAACATAACAGCACAGGCACTCAGCATCAGCATCAGTCTTGAAGGGATGTGACATTTTAAAATCAATTAGTCTGTTATATCAGCATCTGGTGTGTGGTAGCTGGTGGTGATCCAAGACTGGTTCATCTTGATGAAAGTCAGTCGATCAACCGAGTCGGTGGACAGGCGCACCCTGTGATCCGTGACAAATCCTCCAGCAGCACTGAATGTGCGTTCTGAAAGAACGCTGGATGCAGGACAGGCCAGTAGCTCAATTGCATACTGTGCAAGCTCTGGCCAGTGATCCATCCTCAAGACCCAGTAAGCCAGAGGATTTTCGGTGGGGAAGGTGTCCAAGTCTGACCTTGCCCCTAGGTATTCCTGCACCATGTATATCAGACGCTGGCGATGGTTGCTGGAACCGATCATACTTTGGGGCTGCGGACTAAAGAATTGTCTGAACACATCGGTCAGACGGCCACCTTCCCCACCGCTCCTTCTTTGACTGCCCGAAGCCTCAGCAACTCGTTGTCCAGGACCAGGAGTTTGTAACCTCCCAGTCTCTGGGAACGCGTTGCACAGACCTTTCTGCAAGGCCTCCCGGAGTTGTCTCATCCTCTGCTCCCTCTGTAACATAAGGTCCGCAACCTTACCCTTGTACCGTGGATCAAGGAGAGTGGCCAGCCAGTAATGGTCCCTCTCCTTGATCCGAAGAATACGAGGATCCTTCCGCAGACTTTGCAGGATCAGGGAGGCCATGCAGCGTAGGTTAGCTGAGGCATTCAGTCCGGAGTCCTCTGGGTCACTAAGGACGACATGATCCGCAGCCACCTCCTCCCAGCCACGTACAAGTCCACTGGTTTCTTGGGACTGTAAATCATCCCTAAAAGACTGCTGCTGATGATGCTGAGTGCCAGCCTCCACCTCCATGCTGACACAATCCTCCTCCTCCTCCTCCTCTTCCTGTGCGATGGGTGGGACAGAAGGAACACTGTCTGGGTAAAGGGGGCCTTGAGAGGCAAGGAAGTCCTCCTCTTCCTGCCTCTGTTCTGCCTCAAGTGCCCTGTCCATTATTCCACGCAGCGTGTGCTCCAACAGGTGGACAAGAGGTACAGTGTCACTGATGCATGCACTGTCACTGCTCACCATCCTCGTGGCCTCCTCAAATGGTGCCAGGACAGTGCATGCATCCCTGATCATGCCCCACTGGCGTGGTGAAAAAAACCCGAGCTCCCCTGACCCTGTCCTGGTGCCGTAGTCGCACAGGTACTCATTGATGGCCCTCTGCTGCGTGTGCAGCCGCTGCAGCATGGCCAACGTTGAGTTCCACCTGGTGGGCATGTCACATATAAGGCGGTTCTTGGGCAGGTTCAACTCCTTTTGCAGCTCAGCCAGGCGAGCACTGGCATTATAAGATCTGCGGAAATGCACACAGACTTTCCTGGCCTGCCTCAGGACATCCTGTTAGCCCGGGTACCTGCCCAAGAACCGCTGCACCACCAGGTTAAGGACGTGAGCCATACAGGGTACATGGGTCAGTTGTCCCTGTCGGAGGGCGGAGAGGAGGTTGGTGCCATTGTCGCAAACCACCATTCCTGGCTTAAGCTGGCGTGGCGTCAACCACCTCTCGGCCTGCCCCTGCAGAGCAGACAGGACCTCTGCCCCAGTGTGGCTCCTGTCCCCCAAACACACCAGCGCAAGCACGGCATGGCATCTTTTTGCCTGCGTACTTGCGTAGCCCCTTGAACGCCTACGGAGCACCGCTGGTTCCGAGGACAAACCACAGGAAGAGGCCATGGAGGAAGAAGAAGAGGAGGGGGTGGAGGAGAGAGGTGTGTCACAACCAGTAGTAGCATTTTGGAGGCGTGGAGGTGGAACAACCTCCAACACTACTGCACCTTGTCTTGCATCCTTCCCAGCTGCCAAAAGAGTGACCCAATGGGCCGTGAAAGAAAGGTAACGTCCCTGTCCATGCCTGCTGGACCATGAGTCAGCGGTAATATGCACCTGTCCAGCGAGGCCAAGACATTGCCTTCCACATGCCTGTAGAGAGCCGGAATCGCCTTCCGTGCGAAAAAGTGGCGTTTGGGAACCTGCCACTGAGGAACCGCACATTGCACAAACTCACGGAAGGGGGCCGAGTCTACCAACTGAAAAGGCAGCAGTTGAAGCGCTAGCAATTTAGCCAAGCTAGCATTCAACCGCTGGGCATGTGGATGGCTGGGAGTGAACTTCTTTCGACGGTCCAGCAGCTGGGGCAGGGAAATTTGCCTGCTAGAATCGGACGTTGGTGTACTGCTAGCAGAGTGCCCGCAAGTACTTGCCTGTGACACACCTAATTCTACACCTTCATTCCTCTCAGAGCAGGTTTCAGAGAGGAGTGAAGGTATAGTGGGGTTGGAGATCCCAGCTGATGCGGTGCAAGAAGAGGTCAGCTTTGTTCTTTGGTGTGGGTCTTTAAGGTAGGCTTGCCAACGAGCTGCATGGCAGGTCAACATATGTCTGATCAAGCATGTGGTGCCCAAGCGGCTGATGTTTTGGCCACGCGATATACGCTTGAGACATATGTTGCAAACAGCAGCTGTGCGATCTGATGCACTCGCCTCAAAAAAGGCTCACACCAAAGAACTTTTTGAATGACGGGCAGAGGCAGCGCCCTGCACAGGCGGAGCTCTGCGGTGTGATTCCGTCGGTGTGCTGCCCATACGCTGGCCACTCAAGGGCATCCTGCCTCGTTGGAGATGTGCCTCCCCCTCATCCTCCTCCTCCTCCTCCTCTCTCCTATTAGGCACCCACGTGGAGTCAGTGACCTCATCATCCCCTCCCTCCTCATCACTGGAGCCAATCTGGCAGTATGCTGCAGCTGCTGGAGCATGACTGCCAGATTGGTGTCCTTCTTGAGCATCCCCTCTCTCTGCTCTCACGCTGCTGCCTTCCTCTAGCTGGGTATCATCATCAGATCCTTCCAAACGCTGGGCATCCTCCTGGAGCATGTACCCAACACTGTGCTCAAACAGTTCGGGGGACTCCTCAGGAGGAGGACATGGTGGGTCTAGGGAAGGATTGACTAATGAAGATAATGATACCAGAGAAGAGGACGCTTTGGCAGCTGCTTTGCCAGTACCCTGAGCCTGGGTGAGAGAGGATGAGGAGGATGAGGTGGGCTTGGTCATCCACTCTACCAAGTCTTCGGCATGATGTGGCTCAACATGTCCAGCTGCCGAAAAGAAGGACAAGCGTGTCCCATGGCCATGTGCTGATGACAATGCACCGCGTCCACGACCAGCACTGTTGCCCCCAGACACAGAGCCTGCTTGCCCTCTTTTTTTGCCTCCTGACTGTCTGCCTCTCCTTGGTTGCCTTCCAGACATTTTAATGGATGGCCTGCAGGGAGATGGGAAAAAGAGCAATAAGGGCTACCTTCAGGTGTATACTGTGCAGGAGGCTTAGCAACAATGACACTGACACTGTCCCCTGCCTATCCTTCTCTGTCCCTAAACACAAGGATTTGCAATATGCTTCAGCAAGATTGGTTTAGCACAGAACAGCACACTGACAGTTTCCCTCACTGTCCTTCTCTGTCCCTACAAACAAGATTTAGCACAGAATAGCACACTGATAGTTTCCACGAGTGTCCTTCTCTGTCCCTAAACTCAAGGATTGAAAATATGGAACAGCAAAATTGGTTTAGAACAGAATAGCACACTGAAACTTTCCCTCACTGTCCTACTCTGTCCCTCCCTACAAACAAGATTTAGCACAGAATAGCACACTGATAATTTCCACGAGTGTCCTTCTCTGTCCCTAAACTCAAGGATTTGAAATATGGAACAGCAAAATTGGTTTAGAACAGAATAGCACACTGACACTTTCCCTCACTGTCCTACTCTGTCCCTCCCTACAAACAAGATTTAGCACAGAATAGCACACTGATAATTTCCACGAGTGTCCTTCTCTGTCCCTAAACTCAAGGATTTGAAATATGGAACAGCAAAATTGGTTTAGAACAGAATAGCACACTGACACTTTCCCTCACTGTCCTACTCTGTCCCTCCCTACAAACAAGATTTAGCACAGAATAGCACACTGATAATTTCCACGAGTGTCCTTCTCTGTCCCTAAACTCAAGGATTGAAAATATGGAACAGCAAAATTGGTTTAGAACAGAATAGCACACTGACACTTTCCCTCACTGTCCTACTCTGTCCCTCCCTACAAACAAGATTTAGCACAGAATAACACACTGATAATTTCCACGAGTGTCCTTCTCTGTCCCTAAACTCAAGGATTTGAAATATGGAACAGCAAAATTGGTTTAGAACAGAATAGCACACTGACACTTTCCCTCACTGTCCTACTCTGTCCCTCCCTACAAACAAGATTTAGCACAGAGTAGCACACTGATAATTTCCACGAGTGTCCTTCTCTGTCCCTAAACTCAAGGATTTGAAATATGGAACAGCAAAATTGGTTTAGAACAGAATAGCACACTGACACTTTCCCTCACTGTACCTCTCTGTCCCTACAAACAAGGATTAGCACAGAATAGCACACTGACACTTTCCCTCACTGTACCTCTCTGTCCCTACAAACAAGGTTTAGCACAGAATGACACACTGACACTCTCCCTACCTATCCTTATTTGTCCCTAAACACAAGGAATCCAGGATTAGTAAAGGAAAAAAAATGACACTGTCCCTGCCTATGCTTCTCTTTCCCTGCTCCGGAACACACTACACAAGGCCGCCGCGCTGGCGGCCTTTTATAGTGTGGGGCGTGTACTAAACCCCCTCAGCAATAATTGGCCACAGGCATCCTGCCTGTGGCCAATCATTGCTCTCCTCGCTGCCGGCGCTGTGATTGGCCAAGCATGCGGGGTCACAGTGCATGCTTGGCCAATCACAGCGCCTGGATGACACTGCAATGGCGTAGTGCATTGTGGGCCGTTCGCGTCACTCGAATTTGGCGCGAACGGCCCAAATCGTTCGATCTTCGTCGAACGATCGAACAGCCGATGTTCGAGTCGAACGTATGTTCGACTCGAACACGAAGCTCATCCCTACTCCTGCCTAATGATGCATTCTAATAAAGTTTGTTTTTGAAGAGCACAAAGTTAGAGAAATCTAACATATGGAACTTGCATGGTTTTAAAATAATATTTGAAGGACAGCTGGGACAAACACGTCTTCTTGTTGTAACATTTTATAGAAAGTCACATAAAGCAAAATATAAATTTTGTCCATTTAGGGTTTTAGCCAGTAGCTTTGCAGTTAAATAGGAACTCCAGCCAAAGCGTTTTTCTAGTTTTGAGTAATGTGGAAAAAGCTTATCAGGTTATCATTACGGATGAGGTCAAGGTTGAGTCCGAGCATTAGTTCCGAACAAACTGTGATTCGCATGCTGGATATTTTGCTTGTTTACTGGGAGCCGAACACCATATAGAGTATCCATTTAGCAGGTAGAAGGTTCTTGAGAAAGGGGGACCCTTCATCCCCAAAATGTTGGGTTTTTCCTCCTCCGACCTCCCCTCTCTTTTCCCAAGGGTCTTGCTCAGGTATCCTTCTCTTTACTCTATTCTGGGTACTATATTCCTGTATGTATTTCTAAACATCAGCTGCTATATGATTTAAAAGAGAAGTATGGTTTTTATTAATTTTTTTATTCATACTTACCTAGGTGGATGCAGCATCAGACCAATACTGCGGCGCCTCTGCACTGAGAAGCGAGCCACCGAACACTGCTGATGGCTCGGTTCTCTCACCTCCCCGAGCTGAGAGCTGCTGCCTGTCAGTCAGCATCTCTCCTGCACTGCTCCTCCACACTCATTGGAGCGCTGAGCTGTGGAGGGGCGGGGAGCGGCCACCTCAGCGGCTCGCTGAGACAGCCATCAGTCCAAGCAGCAGGCGGATCCAGAGTTCCTAAGTAAGGATGACACGCTACCTTGACTGATTCCAGTGACGTCAGCGGAGAGTGTACTTCATACCGCTCTCCGCTGAAAACGGGTCACAGGAGTGCAAAACGAATTGCACTCCTGTGACCTATAGGAGAAGCCCAGCCTAAAAAGCTCAAGCTGGACTTCTCCTTTAAGTGGCGAACACTGTGGTGATATATACATGCATGTATATTTCTTGGTTGGAATTATGCTTAATGTGATATGCAGGGCTGGTGCTAGACTATTTTGCACCCTAGGCAAGAACAGCTACTTGCGCCCCCCCCCCCCCAAAGAAAAATCTAAATTAATTAAATAATTTTAGCACCAGAACTGGTCCAGGTGGACAAGAGAGGGGGTGCAGCCAGGTGGACGGGAGAGGGGAGGTGCAGCCAGGTGAAGAGGAGAGGGAAAGTGCAGCCAGGTGAACGGGAGAGGGGAAGTGCAGCCAGGTGGAAGGGAGAGGGGAAGTGCAGCCAGATGGACAGGAGAGAGGAGGTGCAGCCAGGTGGACAGGAGAGGGGAGGTGCAGCCAGGTGAATGGGAGAAGGGAGGTGCAGCCAGGTGAATGGGAGAGGAGAGGTGCAGCCAGGTGGACGGGAGAGGGGAAGAGCAGCCAGGTGGATAGGAGAGGGGGTGCAGCCAAGTGGAGGGAGTCACACACCAGTGTCAAGGTCTGACTGGAAGCCCTCATCCCCAGCGCTTCCCCCCACCACCTGACAAGTTCTTACCTTGGGGCACTTCTTTCCAGCTCCCTCTAAATGTCAGGCAGTTGGTGTCACCAGTCACAGGATCACGAACGAGAGACCTCCTCCAGCTCCTTCCCCATTCAGCCTATCATTCGGTTCCACCCCCGGGCTCCGATGGCCGGCCACGGAGAGGCTGGGTAAGCTGCAGGAGCAGCTTTGCTTTGGGCTCCTCGCTCCTCCAGGACAAGTGGCCCAGCAGCCTCAGCCCAGCGTGTGTCCTATGGCCAGTCCGGGCCTGGGTGGATCCATCCTGGCTGTCTCTATGCACAATGCCACCTGCCCTGCTCCTCCAATGGCTGCACATTACCCAGAGAGGGAGGCATGGCGGGCAGAGAGCTGACACCCACGGCTGCTGCTGGACATCAGCATGGTCGCCCCTGGCTTAGTCCGGGTAAGGGGAAGATTTGCCTGCTCCTTCTCCCCGCCCAGCCACTCTGCAGCCAGCCATATGGAGCCGCCTCCCGCTACACGCCGCACCAGCCACCACCCGTTAGTGGGGGAACCGATCCTCTGGAGGGGACCCAGCGTCTGTGGCTGCGCCCCTAGGCGGCAGTGCGCCCTAGGCGGCTGCCTAGTTCGCCTAGTGGGAGCGCCGACCCTGGTGATATGACACACTTGGAATAACTTTATGCATATGCCTAATACAGCGTTATTGCTTAACCATTTTTGTTATGTCAAGTACATGAAACATCCTCATGTGTCCTGTGACAGATGAATTTGCATGTACAAATAGCACACATAAGATTCCACTGTACTGGTACTTGTAATATTGCTATTCCCATGTTAACTATTTGATTCTCTATCTTTATTACATATGTTCACAGATAGGGAGAATCTTTGAAATGAGAATGATGATGGACTTTAATGGAAATAATAGGGGGTATGCATTTGTAACCTTCACCAACAGACAGGATGCCAGGAATGCAATCAAACAACTAAATAATTACGAAATTCGGTGAGTATTCATTAAAAGTGATATCTATGCAAATGTTGTTACCAGTAATGACTATTCATCCCCAACAGACAGTGTTGCAGCCAGGCAGTTTATGGTTTAGCAATCTTCCTAATTTACAATACTGACATCTTCGCAAAACCCTTTTGCTAACAGATTAATACAATAAAATTTCTCAATTAAGTCAGGTTTTAAAAGTAGGAAAAATCTTGTTCTTTTCTGTTGAAAAGCTGATTGGACTTTAAACGTTTTTTTAATTAGCTGAGTAATTTGTAATCATGCAGATGTAAGCTATTTAATGGGAACAATAATTGGGCTTCACATTAAATTAGTATCTGACAGGAAAGTCTCTCTCTGTTACCTACAGCCAGTAGTGTATTTAGGTTTTGTGCTGCCCTAGGCCTGACTAAACTCGTGCACCCCCTAATTTAAATATGACCCACTCCGTCCTGTCAAGGCCACTTTCCTTTCTGTTTAAGACCCGCCCTGAAATTTTCGAGTGGGGACACTAGTTCTGAGGGCCTGGGGGGAGGGGCAATGGATTCCCTTAATTTGCATAGATTTCCTCTCACTTCCGGTTTGGCTATGGGGCAGGAAATGAAGGGAAATCTCTGCAATGGGACAGGGATGGTAAAAAATAAACTGACAGGGGCTATAATCCTCCCTTACTCTATCCAAAATAGAAAAAAAAGTGTTGCCTATAGTTCTACTTTAAGCACAAAATTCTGATAATTTTATGGAGAGGACTAAGAAGATATAACCATGCCAATGGTGCAGCAGAAAACGTATAGCTCAGTGAGGAAGTTTTGTGGTCCAGGATGATAGGACAGTCAAAATTAACAGTTTCGGAATGCCAGCCGCCTGCATACCAGAAGCACTGTGGCCGCTTTATGGGGGCGCTAGACTAATTTGCCACTCAGCCCAGTCCGCCCCATAAGACTGGCAGTACACTAACAGTGTAGCACAAGCCGGCGGGGACTGTTTCTGTGCTGCTCCCCTGCAAAGTGCTGCCCTAGGCCTGGGCCTTGTTGGCCTAGGCCAGGATACAGCGTTGCCTACAACAATCAATGAGATTTCAGCTGTCATTTATTTCTAGTCCAAACTAGACTAAAAAGTGTCCGCTATGGTACTTCATTTTTATTCAGGATTTTTTTCATACAGAAGCATATATAGCAATGTTTTTATGTTGGTAGCCAAAAGACCTGTGTGCCTTGTGAATAGTAAATGCTGAGTATTGGATTCATGAACTGTTGATGGAATAAAATGAGGATATTATAAGATCAAATCGTTCAGATATTTCTCATGTGTATTTTGTCAGAATTTTCACAGTAAGAGCAGCCTGCCCAGTATGTGTTGATTTACCTTGCTTTAAAGATATTTTGTTAATATTATTAAAGGACCCATGCTAGCTTACATTTATAAAGCTACTCCATTGCGATGGTGTCCATAGACTTAAGAGGGCCTAAAGTGTATTTCCACTCTTGCAGTTCCATTAGGATAACACCTTCTTTAAATTTGTTACATGATCCTACTCACATAGCATAACTTAAAAAAATAAAAAATCACAAAAAATTGCAGCTTACCTATTTTAGGCATTATTTCTGCAAAATCCAGCACTGAAAAATCCTACTAGTTATCTTTATTTATGAGGGGGCTGGGAGCTGTGTTTGTCATAATTGCCCCTGTTTGTACAGTGCTAGCATGTCTCTTTTTAACCATTTGTAAACTAGGTTTAAACAATGTAAAGGCCTAATATTTGCAAGCTGGACACCTCCATTGTTTGTTAATGAGAGGGAGCTCAACCTGTCCCTTAAGCCGGTCATACATGTATTGAAATGTCGCAGGTTTAGCAGGGACCAGCTGAATTTTGATTTATGTATGGGCAGGGACGGTTCTGTACATCTGCCCTGTTGAAGTTTCTTCTGTTCGATCATCGCTGCTGACTATAGTGGGCAGTGCTGATTACTGTATTCTGGCAGTGGGGAATCTCCCCATTGTCAAAATACAATAGCTCAGCAGAGAGGATTCCCCCACCTGGCTTGAACGTGTGGCTGGGGAATCAGTTCATTGTTTTCTGTTTGTTTAACCAACGGGTTGAACGAAAAAAAAAAAAAAAGATTGATCTATGGGCTGTCTAAGTCTATCTAATGGGACACATCACATTGAACTTGTTGATAAGTACTTTCAGTCAGCCATGAAATCTTCTCCTAAGAAACATCTTAAAGGTAAGAATTATTAAAAATGTAATTTAATTTATTATTCAAAAATGCACATATGTTGTGGGATTTTTTTTTTTATTTGACTGCAAAAGTGAAAATACACTTTCAGGTTTTCAAATCTGTCTGATTAACAGTTCCCTAGAACAGTTTGCCATATACTGGACCAGGGGTATTAGATTGTTCTTTCATTTAGCCAAACAAGACTAAATCAAGGATATGTTATCTCATTCCTATGACTGTGTTAAAGCGGAGCTCCACCCTAAAGTTGAACTTCCGCTCATCGGAACCCTCCTCCCCTCCGGTGTCACATTTGGCACCTTTCAGGGGGAGGGGGGTGCAGATACCTGTCTAAGACAGGTATTTGCACCCACTTCCGGGAGTCCTCTCTGCGGGTATTCTGCGGGTAGTACGTCACTTCCCGCAGAATACCCTTTGTGTTCTGGGAAACACTCGGCTCCCAGAACACAACGGGGTCCAGTAAGAATGGCGCAACACAACTCGCGCATGCGCCGTAGGGAATCGGGCAGTGAAGCCGCGAGGCTTCACTTCCTGGTTCCCTCACCGAGGATGGCGGTGGGGGCAGCAGAGTGACGAGCGTTTGCTCGTCTTCTGCTGCAGACGTCGCTGGACTCCAGGACAGGTAAGTGTCCTAATATTAAAAGTCAGCAGCTGCAGTATTTGTAGCTGCTGGATTTTAATATTTTTTTTTCAGGGGAGCTCCACTTTAAGCAGCTGGAGTCATTTCTAAAAGTTTTTAAAACTGAAAGAAAAGAAGGACTAGTACTTTACCCATTACAACGAATGATTTTGTGGGTTTCAATGGGAAGGTTTGGCCAAGCCACCCATTTTTCAGAACAATTCACATTTGGTAAAAAGCGCATTAGTAATTTTTTTTATTGCCACTCCACAACACCCCCACCAATCAACCCCCTTCCCCCCTCCCCCCTCACTGTGTAGTCAGATCAGACTATTTATGTCCAAGCCCAAGAAACCCAGTGGACCAAAAAAGTGTCAGGGTGTCAAATGCTGGTTCTGTTAACATAAACTTAATTTTGCTCAGCAACATTTCAATGTGCTATCAATATTACAGAAATGGGAGACTTCTTGGGGTCTGTGCCAGTGTAGACAACTGCAGGTTGTTTGTTGGTGGCATCCCAAAGACCAAGAAGAGAGAAGAAATTTTGGTGGAAATGAGGAAAGTAACAGACGGCGTTACTGATGTGATTGTCTACCCCAGTGCTGCAGATAAATCTAAAAATCGTGGATTTGCCTTTGTAGAGTATGACAGTCATCGTGCAGCAGCTATGGCCAGACGAAAATTATTACCAGGTAAGACAAACAATCAATCATTGGATGTATAGGTCTGATAGGCCTTTGTATTGTAATCTCTTTTGGTTTACCATTTTTATAAAATAAAACTTTCAAACTAATAATTTTTATGGGAGTTAGGTAAGAAAAAAAAAAACTCAATCTTTGTTTACAAAGTAGCCGCTGTACTTATCAGCAGCAGCTGTAGATGAAAATGGGATACCACAAGAACAAAAAAGACTGAATTCGAAACTTTATTTATTTATAATTTTTTTTTTATGTAGTTCTTAGGCTTTGTTGATTTCAATGTCGGAAGAAATATAAGAATGACTGCAGCTGGAAAGCATCCAGACCTGAAGTTGCGTCAACCAAGGATCACTCCACCACAGTATACAGAGTTGAAACATTTTAAAATGTGTCCTAGGGGTCAGCGTCTCAGTCATATTGTACTTTTAACAGATTTACATTGTCATAACTTTGAAAAAAGAAATGTAGAGTTTTGACTTTTTTCATTATTCTAGCATTAGGATAGACTGCTAATTAAAAGTCACACTTTACATGATTCAGTAAACATACCTGCATTTCTATCTTTTCACGAGTAAAGTAAAACAGTAGAGCCATCTTAGAACAGAAGGTTCCCATGTCTCAAATCATCAACTATCCCAAAAATAAGTGGATTATTTCTCATTTTAGGATAGTGGTGGAGCTATGAAAATTACTCATTACATCCCAATGGCCAAATGCACATCCAGAACCGCTGGTGACTAGTCCAAATATAGCCTAATGTTCTAGATGCATTTATTGTGAACAATATACTGGTATTTTAGGCTTTGTGACCACCATGAGTGCAATGTTCAGTGGTTTTGGATGTGCATTGGGCCACTGGGGCTAAAAGAATGATTTGCATGGGTCCACCTACTATCCTAAAATGAGGAATATTGTTCTTATTTTTGGGGTATGTTTTGAAAGAGGCGTGTGAATACCTTTGGTTCTAGGAAAGCTCTATGCACTGATTCTGTTGGAGTTTTTTTTTAATCCATTCTCACCATCACCTTAATGGTTATACTTGGTTGTCATGAGTAAAAAAATTTTTCCAAGTAGCAGCGGTAGACTAGGAAGTTTTCCACTTCTCTGTGAAAATAGATTCAAGGGGGTCCTTAGTGGGATGCAGCCCACTATCACAGAGGGAGGCTAAGTGTACAAATCTTTCAACTGCTCTCCGAGTCAGGTTTCTAAACAGCTTTTAAACAACAGTGCTTTATATTTTGTCTAGAGTTTTCTTGAGTAGCTATAGTCTTTTTGATTTCCTTAAAGTAAATGATCTTATGAATATGCGACAATGTTCATAAAATGTTTTCTCTGTATTTATTTTATAACTACGTATGCACAGGAACCCAGCCACATAGTATTGCTGGTATGTAAAAATAAATTAGTGCAGCGCTAAAAATATAATAATATGTTCAATATATTGGCCTAAAAATAGTCCACAGAAATATAGAAAACACAGTCCCAACTCCAACATAAATATCAGATGATGAAAGGAAATTGCTAGATGCAGATGATAGTCCTTAAAGGTGATCAGGGTGCTTGAAACTGTATAATCAATAGTGCTTCTTAAAACGTGCTTCCGTCACCAAGTTTACAGGCCACTCACCTCAATGATTGGGTCTCTGAACCGACAGAAGACCAAACACACATTCCCCACAGGGGTCATAATGAGAATGAGTCCTATCTTCAGATTATCATTAATGGTGGCGATACTTCTCCAAACAGTTGGCATTCAGCAACATTCATGTAAAACACAATTAAACAGCCATAGTGCTCTCTGTTTCATTAAAAAGGATCACATTTATTAAAAATTTGCACTTACATAAAAAGCACTGAGCCCAGTGCTAGGAACAAGAGCCTTCTGTTTTATAGACACAGCGTCTTTGTTGCTAATTTCTGGGTATCGGTTAAAATTACATCACATGATGGTCCCCTCCGCACGCGTATCGTTCCTTGGGGCGGAACTTCCTCAGCGTATTGTGGGACCCCCTGTATGCGTCATCATTATAAACCCTTTTCCTTCCATCATCTAATAGACACACCCCCAACATTATTCACGTGATCCCCACAGGATTGATCCATACCATATGACTCTCTGTTATCCAATCTCCAGCCAGCACAATGTGGAAGCCCCCTCGTCACAAACAACAAGGAGCCACGCCCCCTTCCTCGTCATCTCACCAGACCCTCGGACTTGTGTGACGAATCGTAACACAACATCCGGTAACTTCAATTTGGAGGATGGCAAACGTGACACACTCCCCTAAAGTCCATATTTGAGGAAATTCCCGCCCCTTTCGGCCGCGAAATGGAGGATAGTGGGCAGAGAGGACAGCTCCCCTCAAGCTGACACGTAAGGGGATCTACGCCCCTTTCAGCCGCGTCCTTCAGTAACAGATGTACATGACATTCTGCGTCATCACGTGACGCACGTCAGCTACTATGTGTGTAAACAATACGGTCCCCGCGTTGTTGTAACAACGTGGACGCCCGAGGTCACATGATCTAGTGTTGATGTGGGATAGACTGGTGGATATACCGCCCTGAGTGTGACTAACCCAAATCTCTGCATGGTGCCATCCATCCATAGCCTGACGAATGGGACAACACAGAGGTTTCAAATTTAAATTTAGCAACTGCATGATGTATCATGGAAATATAGATTCTCAATCATACACAGACCACTTAGATATTTGGGACATAGTGGCCCAATGAAAGACATAAGAAACCCCATCAGACACAAGATGCCTGTATGCCAAATGTGTAAAAGGATGTAAAGCACCATATTGATAGAAATTACATCTACTCATGTTACTTTATGACCCCTCCCCATTATATAACCCCTTTTGGAGGTAAATATATTTAAAGGACGTCAAATTACCCAATAACCAAAAACGCGCAACACATAAATAAACAATAAAAATATTTAAATAATAATCTCTTAAAATCCCTAAAAGTTACCCAATCCACTTCAACGGTCAGAGATAAAGCAGTTCAAATTGAACGCTACATTGAGTCCTAGAGGAACCCCTACCTTCGTCTCATACAACCAGAATTTCCTCAAATATGGACTTTAGGGGAGTGTGTCTCGTTTGCCATCCTCCAAATTGAAGTTACCAGGCGTTGCGTGACGATTCGTCACGCACGTCCGAGAGTCTGGGTGAGATGACGAAGAAGGGAGCGTGGCTCCTTGTTGTTTGTGACGAGGGGGCTTTCACATTGTGCTGGCTGGAGATTGGATAACAGTGAGTCACATGGTATGGATCAATCCTGTGGGGATCATGTGAGTAATGGGAGGGTGTGACTATTAGATGATGGAAGGAAAAGGGTATATAATGATGATGCATACAGGGGGTCCCACAATACGCTGAGGAAGTTCCACCCCAAGGAACGATACACGTGCGGAGGGGACCATCATGTGACATCATTTTAACCGATACCCAGAAAATAGCAACAAAGACGCTGTGTCTATAAAACAGGAGGCTCTTGTTCCTAGCACTGGGCTCAGTGCTTTTTATGTAAGTGCAAATTTTTTATAAATGTGATCCTTTTTAATGAAACAGAGAGCACTATGGCTGTTATATTTATATATAACATATGTTGGAGTTGGGACTGTGTTTTCTATATTTCTGTGGACTATTTTTAGGCCAATATATTGAACATATTAGTATATTTTTAGTGCTGCACTAATTTATTTTTGTATGCTATTTACAAGGAGTGTGATATATTGACCTTCAGTGTTCAGCTGCTTTACTTAGGGATTTATTGTTGTTTTTACTTGTACGCTGACTGGACCCACATTTTTTCTTATTGCTGATATGTGCCTGGCAGATTTATGTACAATAAAGTTTGAATCTTAGTTATGGTTGCACTCTTAAGTGCATTCAGTATTTTAATATTCCTTTTTGTGACATGTATCATAGTTCTGTCAGATATATTTATTTTGCTGTCCCATTGGCAGGACGCATTCAGTTATGGGGTCATCCTATTGCAGTGGACTGGGCAGAGCCAGAGGTTGAAGTTGATGAAGATACAATGTCATCAGTTAAGATTCTATATGTCAGAAATCTCATGCTAACAACAGCGGAGGAGACAATAGAGAAAGAATTCAACAACGTCAAACCTGGTACATTCTCTTATTAGTGAACTACTTTATTATAACTAAGTCATGTACACATTGTTGTTGTGGGGATGTGCCTTCCACATTGTGTTAGCCATACTTTAACCAAGCCAAATCATTTCGATTTGTATAGATTTAATAGGATGGAATGTGTTAATTGTTGGAACCTCTTTAAAGTGTGGCTAAAGACAAACCTTGTTGATTAAATTTGAAAAGATTTATCTAGAAGTTCTGTGGGTTTTTTTTTTTTTTATGTCTATGTCATGGTCACCAGAACTGAGACTGAGTGAAAATCCAAGCTTTTCAATGAGGACACTTGTTCTGGTGTCAACTGTCTTTGATGGTATGTCCCTTATTTTGGAGAGCTTTCCTCTTATTTCCTATGTCTATAGGACTCAAACTGATAAGAAGATAATTTGTCCCAATAAGACTGTTGGGTTTTAACCATCCCCTACTCGAAAAAAATGTTTTAACTTAAAATATAATTTAAACAGTAAGACTGAAGGAAGTATATTTGATTAACTGAATAAATGTAACCAAGCATAAATTCTTATATTTAATTTCAGTTCTTGAATAAATTTCTAAGATGATAAAATAATATTTTTAGGTTTTAACGATTGAGATAAACTTTATGCAATTTTATTGTATCCACAAATATTCAACTACAGCTTTCTTTTAAAATATGTCAGAACTTTGAACTGCGAACTTTGTGAGTTGATAATTTTTTGTGCAATAAATCTAGTTATTTATGTGTTTTTCAAATCAATCTGGAGATAGGAGAAATCAATCATGCCAGAATATGTATCATGTCTTTCTGACTTCAAAGTCCTGTCCTTGTAATCAACCATGAAGGTATTTTTACAACTCTGGAAAGTTACATGCATGATTCTAAAGAATCTGTTCACCTCTGTCAAAATAAATAAAAGATATTCAAACACAGTCAGCATGTGATGTGCAGTATTTTAATCTATTTTACCATTTTTAAAATTAAAGTTGTATTTGGAGGAAAGCACAAAGTAACACGGCCCTTTGGATTAAAGATATATCCACCAACACTGAAAATGTAGAATTTATTGGAGTAGAATGTGTCTAATTATTGCTTAGCTCCTTAGCTCCTTCAAGATAGCTCCTTCAAGATAGCATGTCCAACCGTGCCCCTCTACCATTCTAAACAGTTTCTGATCCTTATGGGACATAGAAGTCCAAAAATGTTATTTGATATTTTCATTGGAGGTAAAACAAACCTGCCTATGAAAGAAATACATAGGCTGCAATTCGTGCCTACCTTCTGACTGGTTGCCATGCTAATCCCCTCATTTTATGACTTCTAGTCACTCACTCAGTAACAGTATGCAGATCGGGAATTCTGATTTCACTGGCTGCATACATGTTATGGAAATTAAAAAGGCAGCAATGACAGCCTACAGATTCAGATTTCATTTACTGTAGACATCAAGGGAGCTATGCCTTGTGTTCTAAAAACAGACATCAGGACATGAATGAGTTGGTAACAGGACAACATGGGTTTCACTGCAGTATGTAGTGTGAATTACAAGCAAAACCAGAGAAGCACATGTGATCAGTTGTTATATGTCAATACAAAACATTTACCTTAACAACACATTGGGGAAAATTTAAAAAAATTAAAATAAAAAAAATATAGAGGGAATGGATAAGGAGAGGTGGGACTTTATATGGAGCACACAGTCTACGGAAAAAAAATATAAAATATTTGAAAATAAAAAAGTTTTAATCGGTACAAATAGACAATCATTACATGAAAAAATATAATTATTATGATAATATTGAAGACCATAAATACATTAAAAAGACAATAAATGATGTGTTAGTACAATTCCCATAGGATTACAAAAATATGTACACATGCATGAATATTGTAAACATCATATAGGCTATCTCTATCCTTGTAGTCGTTTCTATATGATGTTTACAATATTTATGTATGTGTACATATTTTTGTAATCCTATGGGAATTGTACTAACACATCAATTATTGTCTTTTTAATGTATTTATGGTCTTCAATATTATCATAATTATTATATTTATTCATGTAATGATTGTCTATTTGTACTGATTAAAACAATTTTATTTTCAATTATTTGATAGTTGTTTTCCCTAGACTGTGTGCTCCATATAAAGTCCCACCTCTCCTTATCCATTCCCCGTTCCCTCTATATTTTATATTTTTATCACTAGACAGGGATGGGGGTACATAACCTTACTGGTCATGACCTTATATAAAGTGCCACCTTGTTACCCTATTTTTCCAACACATTGAGGAAAGCATGCCAGTATTTAATATTTGCAATTTCCTTTTACAGGTGCAGTTGAACGTGTAAAAAAAATTCGAGATTATGCCTTTGTGCACTTTAACAATCGCAATGATGCTGTTGATGCTATGAATGCTTTAAATGGCAAGGTGAGATATCTACTGAAATTGTACATCTGTGATATTGTTTACATCTGAACAAATATGCGCGCAGTGATCACTGATGATGCTTGTCTGAGATGGTAAGACCGATCACAAATATTCAAGGTCTACAACAAATGTATCAGTTTGCTTTTCATTTTATTGTTTGCTACAATGCATAGGGAATTGATTTACTAAATATGTAAGGTGCTCACAGATTTAAGGCATCAGTCAACCATTTACATGTATCCTATGCACATATATGATTATATGCACTGCTGGCTCTCACTGTTCCGTTACAAAAAATATTACGTTTAGTCACCTATCTGCATGGCACCTGGTTTCCATGCAAATCAAGGTGGATGTTCAACTGCATTTATACATACAGTACATTAAAGCGAGTAAACCACACCAAAAATAAATTTGGCCCCTGGGTAGTTTAAGTCATAATGTGCTAGTATGCACTGCATACTAGCACATTATGAAAAACTTACCTGAAAACTAAGCCCTTCAGCGGAGCTCTGTCATCGCTTTAGGTGCTGCCATCTTTACCTGGTCTTCAGCCATATAAATGGTCGAGCCCGATGACGTCACTCCCACATGCAGAGGTGTATCTAGTGAAAATGACGCCTATGGCAAGCACTGAAACTGCGCCCCTGTCAGGACCCATAAATGCGGCCTTAACAGAACCCATAAATGCAGAAATTTAAGCACCCATAAATGCAGTAATATCAGCACCCATAAATGCGGCCTTACCAGCACCCATAAATGCGGCCTTACCAGCACCCATAAATGCGGCCTTACCAGCACCTATAAATACAGCCTTACCAGCACCCATAATTGCGGCCATACCAGCACCCATAAAAATGCAGCCTTACCAGCACCCATAAAAATGCAGCCTTACCAGCACCCATAATTGCGGCCATACCAGCACCCATAAAAATGCAGCCTTACCAGCACCCATAAAAATGCAGCCTTACCAGCACCCATAAAAATGCGGCCTTACCAGCACCCATAAAAATGCAGCCTTACCAGCACCCATAAAAATGCAGCCTTACCAGCACCCATAATTGCGGCCATACCAGCACCCATAAAAATGCAGCCTTACCCGCACCCATAAAAATGCAGCCTTACCAGCACCCATAATTGCGGCCATACCAGCACCCATAAAAATGCAGCCTTACCAGCACCCATAAAAATGCAGCCTTACCAACACCCATAAAAATGCGGCCTTACCAGCACCCATAAAAATGCAGCCTTACCAGCTATCACTGATTAGTAGGTTTATTGCTGCAGGGCTCTGCATGTATGCTATGTGTTATGTTTAACCTATACCTTTATACCTAAGTAAATCAGATATAGTTTACCACTCCTGAATCAGTGTTTATTATTGCATATTAACGGCCTATCCTGCTGTGAGATTGTGTATAACCAGGTATAGAATTATATGACGGAAACATTCCCTAGACGAATTGTGCCATAGAGGGTTGAGTAGATTGCCGGGGGTTGGCGGTGCTGTATACAGGGCCCGAACTAACTGAAAACCAGTGGCTCTCTTAACTGGGGGTAGCGCTACACGTGAATGAACAAAAGTTGACCATTGTAAAGCACCCCCGTTAGTGTTAAATGTTTTGCCTCCACTCTCTAACTCTCTCAACTCCCTAATGCAACTTTTGCTGGAAATCTTGGTCTGTTAAAGGAAGTTGAAAAGAAATAGGTTTACTGGCTGGATCACCAGGTGAAAATAAAGGAAACAAAAAAAAACAATTGCAGGCTCCACATCAAAAAATTAGTAAGCAGCAATATAATACATGTTTGTTTTTGGGCCTAATACCGCTACAATAACCAATATGATAGTTTGATGTAGGGTCTAAATAAATATAGATAAAGGTCTGAAAAATGCAATGTGGATCAATCCACCCCTTTGCATAGTATTCAGGTCCTACCAAAATAGACTATTACACAGTATTATGGAAGTCCTACCTCCTGCATACTCTTCAGATCACTCATGAGATGGTATGGTATGCCCTGTTGACCATTGCAAGCACACAATCATTCAGTTGCATTATAAGTTTACAAGTATATTGTGCCTTATAATATGAGCAAGCATCAATGTACAAGTCTGTAGCATAAAAAAGTTCACAGTGACTCTATATAGTATATTTAGGTTGCTGAAAAGGGGGGGGGTGTTAACCCAGCTCCTACCAAATCTGGAGTAATGGGTACATTCACAGACACAACACAATGGGGGTTATTTACGAAAGGCAAATCCACTTTGCACTACAAGTGCGAAGTGCACTTGAAATTGCACTGAAAGTGCACTTGGAAGTGCAGTCACTGTAAATCTGAGGGGTAGATCTGAAATGAGGGGAAGCTCTGCTGATTTTATCATCCAATCATGTGCAAGCTAAAATTATGTTTTTTATTGTCCTTTCGTGTCCCCCTCGGATCTACAGCGACTGTACTTCCAAGTGCCCTTTCAGTGCAATTTCACATGCACTTTGCACTTGTAGTGCAAAGTGGATTTGCCTTTAGTAAATAACCCCTATTGTGTACATAGCTAATGGGAAAATTGATTGTGTGTAGCTGCAAAAAGTGTCAGAGTTTATGCAACATTTTGCCATGTGCTGCTCCATTCTGTTTCCTCATTATTATGTGTAAACACAGATCTGACATCATAAAATGTTTCTTCCACACACACACCCAGCCTTGCTAGTGGGAATGAAAATGAAAGACAGTGAAATAAACAATATTAATCAGATAAGAATGGAATCTGTCACAGTTGAACTGAAGGCTGTTAGAGATGCAGGAGGAGAACAAGAAGGGAAGTGACCTGTATGACTTTATGTACATGTTATGCCAGGATTTGGTGAATATTCAATCATAGGGCTGCTCTTGCACACTGATGATGTGCTGTTCACATGAAACATCTGATAGTACCATCAATGTAAGGATTTGCAGCAGACTAATATTGTAAGAAACTGTATTGTAGCAATAGTGGGATGAAGTTGAATTTGGTTTATTTTAGGTATGATGGTCCTTTAAACTGCCAACATTAAAATATTGGACTGATGTGGCTTCATTTATTACAATTCCTTTAAGATTACATAAAAAATAGGACAATGGGAGAACAGTAAACCTGACCCTGACCCTGCTGAAAGCCTTATTAAGATAGCAACAATGCTGAAGCAGATATAAATTGTGGTGCCTTCCAGTTTTTAGTCTTTAAATCAATCTCTTTGTCCCTGTGGATTTCCTTAGATTAATAATTCTCAATCACCAGGCTGATGCCCACTGCTGGGCCATGGCCTCCCTTATCCTAGGCAACCAGCCAGCAGCAGATCTCTTAATCTCCCACAGAGTCCTCCAGCTTACATAGGACACCCAAACCTATCATAGAGGCCCCCTGAGTGCCGCCCTGCTTTCTTCAGTGCCCCCAGCTTTCTGCAGAGCCTCCAGCTCTCAATAGTGCCCCCAAACTCCAGCAGTGTTTCACAGTGTTCCCCAGCAGGGTTGCCAACTTTCAGTAAATTTACGAAGAGTTTGTAAAATCCATAATTGTTGCATCTGTCCATGAATGTCAGTTACAGACATGTAGCCTACATGTCCGTAATGGACAATCAAGGACAGATGCAAAAAGTACAGATTTTACAAACTGTTTGTAAATTTACTGAAAGTTGGCAACCCTGCTCCCCAGCCCCTCCAGATACCTCAGATTCTGTTGTCATTTTAGTCCAGGCCATGTTTACAATAAAGGCCTGTTTAGCTCTTGATACATGCTGTGTTAAAGTGATACTAAACACACACTGGTAAATTTACATTATACATCCTCCTTTTGTATGTGGATGATGGCACTGTATTTATTTAAATGTATGTAGCACCCCTTTACTTTTCAGGGGTGCTATGTTCTTAAATTTAGGGGTTGGTCTGAGCTAGTAGCCAGGCTCAGACCACTTTGATTTGTTAGTACTCGTTTCTGCCTATGTGATGTAACCTGACGTGCAGTTCCCTGTGGCCTGTAGGTGGCACTGCCATATCAGGTCAGGGTTTAACCGTGGGTGACATTGCTATGCCTTAGGGTGTCCT
The DNA here is from genome assembly GCA_029206835.1 of Rana muscosa. NCBI lineage: Eukaryota > Metazoa > Chordata > Amphibia > Anura > Ranidae > Rana > Rana muscosa. The sequence continues at coordinate 170,053,589 of CM055123.1, forward strand.
CTCTCAGCAGTGGTGCAGTGGGCGTGGTTGGCCTGCTGTGCATTCTGGGAGAGGATACATAAGGGGCAGACGCCATTTTTTCGGGGGTCGAGTCGGGAGACGGGAGTCGGGAGTCTGGAGTGTGAGCAGTTCGCGCCACCCGGCCCACCAGGCCAGGGGTGCGCGCGTGTATCAGTCTCAGGCACCTTTAGCCTGGGGCTGCAATTCCACTAGTAGGCCCAGCACCTTTAGCTGGGGCCTAGTCTCTTTAAGAAGAATCCCAGGGTGCCTGGGAAAGGGTGGAACCGCTCTAAGAAGAGGAGACTGGGGGAGGACCTTTCTGATGGACTGGTGAGAGTTCACGGTGAAAGAGAGGCCTAGTTACCTTCTGGAGGTGTTCAAAGATCCATCACATGCATTGCAACGTGCTATCACTGGCACCTGTCCTTGTGTTGCAATTGCTGAGAAGTTTGGGACCTAAAGATTCTGTGGCAGAGGATCTCCCTATCGTATCTCTAGGAAACCTAAAGTGAACGTTCGAGCATCACTCCGGCTGCTAGGATCCGCTCTTACAGGGGACTATCCTGATGAGCTAAACCTACTCAGGATCGAGTGGTGACTATTGTACCAGTTTGTGCCTAGATCTATCTCCCAAACTTTACTGTCCTTTTTTCTCGTCCATCTTTCCTGTCTGCTGAACTTGAACTTATAAAATAAACTCAGCGTTGGAGTTAAAGTGGTGTGGACATTGGCCTTCCTGGGGAGAAATAGAGACTTGTCCCTACAATCTAGGAGATGAGAACCAGTCTAATGGGATAACTTGCTGCAGGACCCAAAATTGTTAACACCGCTCAACCTCTTCAAACAGGAGGGTACGGGCATATGGCGTGGTGTGCCTTGACCTGCAAGGGAGCCAAAGGTAGGGAAAAGGTCTGTGTGCTACACGTAAAAAAAAAAAATCTAAGTATCTTTTTTCCTAATTGATATACAGCTGTCATATGACCCAGCTCTTTCCCTCAATGTCTGCAGGTAAACATAAGCAGGAGGAGCTTCTAGTCCTCTGCTGCTGGTTACATGTTAAAAAAAAAAAACAGCTTTTGAAATTCAAAGTAAAAATAAATGAATAATATCAATAAACTGTTTTATATTGTCATGCAAATATATATTTAAAATTAAATAATTTTATTTTGTGGAAATAACAGGTGGTGTGGGCAGGTTTCTACCAGTCACGTATTGTGTAACCCTCCTCCAGCCTGTGTCTTAGAATAAGAGGCAGGTGAAACCTCCATTAATCTACATGCAATATCCCACCCCCATTGTGTTTAGCTAGTTAGTGAACATGGAAGGCTGTCATATACCACTGTGAATATGAACCCATGTGTGACTCTATAGTCACATGGGCTGCTCAGATGTGATAGGGAGGAAATGCTCAGAGTAGAAAATACACTGAAAGCTGGGCCTGTGCACTAGCTGCCAACACTGCTCTGAAAAATCCCAAACTGCAGTGGGGACAAGGACTAAAGGGAAAGATAGAGAACAGCAGGATCAACCAGGTTTTTTGCAGAAGGCAGAAAACGAATCCCATTGTGACTGAGTATGAACAACGTGTAATATAGCATTTATTGATAGTTTTTAATTAAGTGGGCTTAATGACACTTTAAGGCAATCAATTAATTTGATTAGACTTTCTAATACACCAAAATGTAAAAAATGATGTGCATGCACCATCATGGGCGTCCACTGAAATAGGCATCATTTAAAGGTCACCAATGCATCTTTGGGGCAGTGTAGCAGCGCTGTATACACCACTCCTCCACCACCCCTGCCCATTGAAATAAATGGGCACCACTGCCGAAGCACCTGCAAAGTGCTTTGGCAGCGGCGATACACAGTTGCATTTAACCCTGTCTTCGACCGCTAGCTGGGGTTAAAAGCGCCCCACTAGCAGCCGAATAGCGCCACTAAAACGATGGTAAAGTGCCGCTAAAACTAGCGGCGCTTTACCGATAACGCGGCCAGCTGGCAGTGTGAAATAGCTCTTGAGGATAATTCAGCTTCACTCCACCATGTCCATATAAATATAGCCTAGAGAATGTACATCTTTCTATATTGCAATACATCTGTTGTGGCCATATTTTGATCTTTATGAAAACAGCCTATACTGTATGGGTTGTTTTCATCAAGATCAAAATATGGCCGCCCGCAACAGATGTATTGCAATACATTGCAATACAAAAAGATGTACACAGTGGTGTCGTGACACAGGCACTGCTGTTACCTGTAGTTCTTCAGCGATAGGCCCAGGGCAGGCACTGGCAGCGTATTCTCTCGTCTCAGCCACTGCACACCACGCACCTGTGGGAGGAGCCGGCGCATACATTTACACAGGCAGAGGCAGGCTGAGGTAGCAGCCAATCACGAAACAGCCGGGTCACAGACAGTGATGTTAAGCAGAGGCCCGAGCGGCAGAGCCAATCCAATGCTCGGACCGGGGGTGAGGAGGGAGGGATGGATGTGTAGTCGGAAAAGACAGAGCAGCCCCAGCCCCCAGGCCAGCAGCAGACTTATAAAAAAAAGTCCACGGCTGCCGCGGAGGTGGCCATTACAACACAGGGGGCAAGGGTCTTCACTCTGACTTCCGATTCCAGGGGGGGCAAATGACCCCCCTTGCCCTATGGAGCGGACGCCCACGTGCACTATGCAATTGAAAAGGAAGTGCACCAACATGCACAACATACATTGCAGTGCGTTACCACAGTGCAACAGTGTAAATATAGGACCTAATGTCGCCAATTAAATGTTATTATGTGCACATGGTACATTTTATATATATATATATATATATATATATGTATTTTTTTATGTTTGTGTAGATTATAGATGGATCTCCCATAGAAGTTACCTTGGCTAAGCCAGTAGACAAGGACAGTTATGTGCGGTATACCAGGGGAACAGGAGGAAGAGGAGCTGCTGTACAAGGAGAATATACTTATACTATTGGCCATGTCTATGATCCAACCACAGCCTATCTTGGAGCCCCTGTCTTCTATGCTCCACCTCCATATGCTGCAACAATACCAAGTATTCCTTTCCCTCCGGCCAAGGGCTTTGTCAGCAACCGTAACCTCATCCGACCGCCTTCAGTCAGAGGTAACAGCATAGCACTAAATAAAATAAAGCTCAATTATGTGTAAGAAATGTTGCCACAATTATTAATTGAGAAGGCAGACCATAATGTGACAGTTTAGAAATTTAATTAGATGCTTAGATCCTCAGCATGTGGTTAGTTCTGTGTAATTTATTTAATTAGACTCCTAATCAGTCACCCTTGTAAAATACAGGGAGCAGTTAACTACCTAAAGTTCCGTATCCAAAAATACGTACCGTACTTTGCAAATAGATTAGAGACAGGATGAAAAATGGATGTTACATTAATCATCGCTGCAGGAATATGTTAGGATAAAAAGCTTGCTAGCTTCAAGAAGAAGTACAATTTGTGATAACTGACTTCATCTTGAAAAAGGATTCAAGGACAACAAGCTAAAAATGGAATAGCTGCGTTAGGAGGCAAAATGCTCCATTAATGAGAGCAAAGAGCCATACAGAGCAAAGTAAAAGTGTAACCTATTTCCGCCACCTATAGCAGTATACACTATATTACCAAAAATATTGGGACACCTGCCCTTACACTCACATGAACTTTAATGGCCTCCCCATCTTAGTCTGTAGGGTTCAATATTGAGTTGCCCCACCCTTTGCAGCTATAACAGCTTCAACACTTCTGGGAAGGCTGTCCACAAGGTTTAGGAGCGTGTCTATGGGAATGTTTTACCATTCTTCCAGATGGGCATTTGTGAGGTCAGGCACTGATGTTGGAAGAGAAGGCTTGGCTCGCAGTCTCCACTCTAATAAAACCCAAAGTTGTTCTATATGGTTGAGGTTAGGACCAGTCAAGTTCCTTAACCCCAAATTTGCTCATCCATGTCTTTATGGACCTTGCTTTGTGCACTGGTCTAAATTATTTGGTGGAGGAAGGATTATGGTGTGGTGTTGTTTTTCAGGGGTTAGGCTTGGCCCCTTAGTTCCAGTGAAGGGAACTCTTAAGGTGTCAGCATACGAAGACATTTTGGACAATTTCATGCTCCCAACTTCGTGGCAACAGTTTGGGGCTGGCCCCTTCCTGTTCCAACATGACTGTGCATCGTTGCACAAAGCAAGGTCCATAAAGACATGGATGAGTGAGTTTGGGGTGGAGGAACTTTACTGGCCTGCATAAAATTGTGACCTCAACCCGATAGAATACCTTTGGGAGGAATTAGAGCTAGGACTGCGAGCCAGGCCTTCTCGTTCCCATCAGTGCACACGCTTCTGGAAGAATGATAAAACATTCCCATAGACACATTCGTAAACCTTGTGGACAGCCTTCCCAGAAGAGTTGAAGCTGTTATAGCTGGAAAGGGTGGGCCAACTCAATATTGAACCCTCCGAACTAAGACTGGGATGCCATTAAAGTTCATGTGCGTGTAAAGGCAGGTGACTTTTGGTAATATAGTGTATACTTAGATTTTTTTCACTCCCCCACTGCCTTATTTAGCCTCCAAGAATGAAGTGGAAAACATGGCATATCCTGTCCACTCCTCCCTCTATCAAGTGACAGCATTGCTATCTGATGATTGGCCCAGCACTGTCAGATATTGGTGGGGACTGGGGATAAAGTCTGTGGCTCTAAGTTAGCACCAACAAGCTGGTTTAGAACTCATACAGGGCTCTCTTTTTCTGGTCATCACTGCTGATTGGAGCTGCTAGTAGGGAGGGGGGTTTAAGTGTCCTGCATGAGCAAAGGAAAAGGAAAGGAATGTTGGCCCACTCAAGAGCCTTCTTTATAGAATGGAATTCTATTTTTATACACTTGGTTGGTATAGAAGATATTTGTAAAAACTTGCATAAACTAGTTAGATCCAAACTGCCATTTAATGATGGTTAAATTCTTGTTTAATTGGAGATGACAGCACCGACACAGCATAGTCTCTATAAAACTATGGCAATCTTTTCTCTTGTGCATCAAGGATTGGGATACTGTATTATCTGCAGTTATTGATTAATATTTTACTTTTGTTTAAACACTGTGAGGGGGTTAGCTCGGCAGCGGGTGTGGGTGACCCCCGGGATGGGCTCCCCACACAAAAACAGGCCCAGCAAACGGAGGTTGTGGTTTTCAAAATCAAAAAGGTGCGGTTTATTTTCTATTTACAGTGACAAAACACAGCAAAGCAAAAGAAACATAAACAAAATAAATCCTGGTCAACTTGACCTCTAACTAAACATACAGGTTTCCTAACTAACAACTGGGATCAGCCTAGTGCTGTCCTAGTCCCTAAGTCCCTGGTTTAGTAAAAGTCCAAACAAATAGCCACACAGGCTTTGCCTCACCGCACAGGGGTTCACTCTCCCTAGACAGTCCACACAGGTCTGGTTCCAGGCATGAGCTAACATCTAATGAAGCTGGGAGTTCTTATAGAGGCCTAAATGAGCTGACAAGGTTCAGCTGGTCTCCTCATCTCTGTCTGCACGACGCCCCACACTCTCCCTAGAGGTATGAGTCATCCATGAGCCCACTAGCCTTATACAACTCTCCACCTAGTTGTATAAGTCGGCGTAAAGCCTGAATCTGGGCGAAATATATCTACCCCCCTGGATGCAACCAGGTGACTTTACCTTCCTGCTGTCACATACCCCCCCCTCTTGTTTTAACCTCGGGGTTGGAACACCAGCAATCAGGCATTCATGTACTCGAGACAAAGCATCCACATTCCCCATTTGAACGCCAGGGCGATGCTTTACTGTGAAGTTGAATTCCTGGAGGGCCAGGAACCACCTATTCACTCTTCTATTTGTTTCCTTGTTTTGAGCCATCCACTTTAACGGAGCGTGATCCGTAACCATGTCAAAGTGCCTACCTAGCAGGTAGTACCGAAGGGAATCTAGAGCCCACTTCACCGCTAAACACTCCTTTTCAACGGTGGCGTAATTTACCTCATGGGACTTCAACTTCCTGCTGAGGTAAATGACTGGGTGCTCTTCCCCGTTCCAGACCTGGGACAATACTGCTCCTAACCCCACATCTGACGCATCACTTTGTACGACAAAGTCTTTAGAGAAGTCGGGTGAGTACAACACTGGCTGGCTACATAAGGCTTGTTTCAAGAATTGGAATGCTGCCTCAGCCTCGGGGGTCCATTTAATCATGACCGACCCTTTCCCCTTCGTCAGGTTGGTTAGGGGCACAGCCTTAGAAGCAAAGTGGGGAATGAATCGCCGATAATACCCAGCGATTCCCAGAAAGGCTCGTACCTGCTTCTTGCTGTTGGGACGTGGCCAACTCTGGATGGCCTCGACTTTGTTGAGTTGGGGTTTTATTACTCCCCTCCCAATGGTGTACCCAAGATATTTGGCCTCTTCCTGCCCAATGGTACACTTCTTGGGGTTAGCCGTAAACCCCGCTTCCCGAACAGAGTCCAGGACTGCTTGCAATTTTGGCAGATGTGAGGCCCAATCTGTGCTATGGACAATTACGTCATCCAGGTAAGCCGCAGCATACTTCCGATGGGGCCTCAGCATCTGGTCCATTTTCCGCTGGAATGTGGCCGGCGCATTCTGTAACCCGAACGGCATTCTTTTATATTGGAACGCCCCGTCTGGGGTTACAAATGCGGTTTTCTCTTTGGCCGACTTGGCCAGGGGGATTTGCCAATACCCTTTTGTGAGGTCAAGAGTCGTCATGTATCGGGCTGTTCCCAGCCGGTCGATCAACTCATCTATACGTGGCATGGGGTAGGTGTCAAATTTTGTAACTTTGTTCAACTGACGAAAATCGTTACAAAATCGCCAGCTCCCATCCGGTTTAGGCACCAACACAATGGGACTAGACCAATCACTTTGGGACTCCTCTATCACCCCTAAGTTCAGCATTTTCTGTACTTCCTCCCGTATTGCCTCCCGTCGGGCCTCTGGGATCCGATAGGGTTTTAACTTCACCCTTTCACCGGGTGGGGTAATGATGTCATGCTCTACCCCAGATGTTTGTCCCGGCAGCTCAGAGAATACCTCCTTGTTGCGAAGCACAAACTCCTTAACCTCCTGTTGTTGGGGTTGTGACAAGGTGGCTGCTATTCCAACCTCAGGAATCACGCAACCAGTTTGAGCTGGTGACCAAGTGTCTGCGACTAGGGACTCTCTATCCCTCCAGGCTTTCAACAGATTAACGTGATAGATCTGTTCGGGCTTTCGCCTTCCTGGTTGTCTGACCTTGTAATTCACTTCGCTCACTTTTTCCATTATCTCGTAGGGGCCTTGCCATTTGGCAAGGAATTTACTTTCAACCGTAGGGACAAGTACCAGTATCCTATCCCCCGGGGAAAAGGTACGGGTCTTGGCTCCACGGTTGTACACTCTCTGCTGTGCTAACTGCGCTTGGGCCAAATGTTCCTTCACGATGGGCATTACCTGTGCAATTCGGTCTTGCATCAGGGCGACATGCTCAATCACACTCCTGTGGGGAGAACTCTCACTTTCCCAAGTTTCCTTGGCAATATCCAACAGCCCTCTTGGGTGTCTCCCATACAGTAACTCAAAGGGGGAGAATCCCGTAGAGGATTGGGGCACCTCCCTAATAGCAAACATCAGATAAGGAAGTAGACAGTCCCAATCCTTTCCATCTCTATCCACCACTTTCTTCAACATTTGTTTTAGGGTTTTGTTGAATCTTTCAACCAGCCCATCGGTTTGGGGGTGATACACAGATGTACGTAATTGCGTCACTTTGAACAATTTACACAGCTCCTTCATAACCCGGGACATAAAGGGTGTACCTTGGTCCGTAAGCAGTTCTTTACAAATACCCACCCGGCTAAACACAAGAGATAGCTCTTTGGCTATGGTTTTGGCCGAGGTATTTCGGAGAGGGATCGCTTCTGGATAACGGGTGGCATAGTCCATTATAACTAATATGTACTGGTGCCCCCTAGCGGACTTGATTATAGGACCTACCAAATCCATGGCGATCCTCTCAAACGGGACCTCAATGATGGGTAGAGGGACCAGCGGGCTACGGAAATGTGGCATCGGGGCCGACCTCTGACACACAGGGCAGGAGGAACAATAATTTTCTATGTCCTTCATCACCCCCGGCCAATAGAATCTCTGCAATACCCTCTCTCGGGTTTTCTCTGTCCCCAGATGACCTCCAAGAATGTGCCCATGAGCCAACTCCAACACCAACTTCCTGTAAGGTTTGGGCACCACAAGCTGCTCAACGGTTTCTTCTGCCCTTTTTGCCACCCGATACAGTAGGTCCTTCTCTACGCTGAAGTATGGGTAAGTGCAGGTATTATCTGGGTTCACTAACTCGCCATCTATTTTCACTACGTTTTCCCGTGCCTTTATTAGGGCGGGGTCTTTCAACTGTTCTGTGGCAAAGTTTTCCCTGTGAACCTCAAGATCAGAAAACTCCACAGACGGTAGGTTTTCGTCTGAGGAGGTGGGCTCCTCTCCAGTTTCTTGAGTCTCCCCTGCCAATACTGATAAGGGAAATTCCGGAGAGTCCTCACCACTCTCAGGGGAGTTCTGGCTATCACATTCCTGGTACATAGGGGCACCAGTGGGGGGCTCAGGATCATCCCACAGTTCCCAGAACTTTGGAAAATCCCTTCCCACAATGGCGTCATGCGGTAACTGAGATACTAAGCCCACTGGATGAAAGAGGGTACCTTTGGGGGTCTCAAAACACACTGTAGTCACTGGATACTCTCGGGTGTCCCCATGCACACAAATAACAGCTACCTTGCTATTCCCAGAGACCTCTGTTTTAACTAACTCAGCCTTTATCAGGGTCACAAGGCTACCTGAATCCAGCAATACCACAACATTTCTACCATTAACACACATTTTGCATAAATGTTTCTCAGTTCCTCGAATGGCAGTGCATGCGACTGTCGCACACAGCGACTGACGTCTGCCCGTCAGAAAGTCACACTGCATGGGTTCCTCCACAACCGGGCAATTGGCTGCAATATGTCCCGCTTGCCGGCAGCGGTAGCAAACGATCCTTCTTGCCGCCTCTTGAGCCGCTGATTTCCCAGGCTGTTCTCGCCAAACTTGGGGTAGAGCTCCCACCCTCTCACTCTCTCCACCCTCACCCCTTGGAATCCTCTTATCCGCCCCTGGGGATGGTCTGGTCTTAGGGTGGAAAGTCCGAGTGTCTCTGGAAGAGGCCGTCAGGTTCTCTGTAGCCAAGTATTTCTCCACACGATCCACAAGACCATCGGCCGTCTCTGGGTCTCCATGGCTTACCCACTTTTGGATGGCAGTAGGAAGAGCTCTCAAAAACCGATCCATTACAACACGTTCCACAATCTTTGGTGCGGACAAAGTCTCTGGCTGTAGCCACTTTCTGCTCAGGTGAATGAGATCATACATTTGAGACCTGGGGGGTTTTCCAAGCTGGAAAGTCCAGTTATGCACACGCTGAGCCCGGACAGCCAGGGTGACACCCAGTCTTGCCAATATTTCAGCTTTTAGCATCACATAGTCTTTTGCTTGGTTAGGCTCTAGGTCATAGTAAGCTTTCTGCGATTCACCAGTTAACAGAGGAGCCACCAGTCCAGCCCACTGCTCCTCAGGCCACTTTTCTCTTTCAGCGGTCCTTTCAAATGTGGTCAAAAATACCTCTGGATCATCCTCTCCAGTCATTTTTGTCAATAAACGACTGACCCCAAAGGACGCGGTATTAGTGGGACGGCTTTCCTCACTGGTCTGCGGACGTTGCTGCATTACTGCTTCCATCTGTTGTTGTAGTCTCTGCTCTTGCTTCTGCAACAGGTCTATGAAGCGGGCCTCAGATTGCTGCTGGGCTTGTTGCTGAGCCTCCAGACTCTGTTGCAAAGTTGCGTTTGTCTGCTGCTGGGCTGCAAGGCTCTGTTGATGAGCTGCAAGGCTCTTTTGCAAACCTGCATTTGTCTGCTGTTGATTGGCATTTGCTAGAGCCAGCTGTTTCAGTATCTCCTCCATGCTGGCTTAAAAAAAAACTGCCACTGGTTCTCCACCAACTGTGAGGGGGTTAGCTCGGCAGCGGGTGTGGGTGACCCCCGGGATGGGCTCCCCACACAAAAACAGGCCCAGCAAACGGAGGTTGTGGTTTTCAAAATCAAAAAGGTGCGGTTTATTTTCTATTTACAGTGACAAAACACAGCAAAGCAAAAGAAACATAAACAAAATAAATCCTGGTCAACTTGACCTCTAACTAAACATACAGGTTTCCTAACTAACAACTGGGATCAGCCTAGTGCTGTCCTAGTCCCTAAGTCCCTGGTTTAGTAAAAGTCCAAACAAATAGCCACACAGGCTTTGCCTCACCGCACAGGGGTTCACTCTCCCTAGACAGTCCACACAGGTCTGGTTCCAGGCATGAGCTAACATCTAATGAAGCTGGGAGTTCTTATAGAGGCCTAAATGAGCTGACAAGGTTCAGCTGGTCTCCTCATCTCTGTCTGCACGACGCCCCACACTCTCCCTAGAGGTATGAGTCATCCATGAGCCCACTAGCCTTATACAACTCTCCACCTAGTTGTATAAGTCGGCGTAAAGCCTGAATCTGGGCAAAATATATCTACCCCCCTGGATGCAACCAGGTGACTTTACCTTCCTGCTGTCACAACACTTTGAAGCAACTTGCAATAAAAAAGATAATATCTGACTAAGGGTTACTTAGCAAATGGCTACACTTCAGTTTTCATTGCACATTAACCTCCTACCTTCTTCCATTGGGTAAATGTGAGAAAATAATATTAATGGACTTCTGTGATAAATTTACTTTTACACATTTGATAAACAGACAGCTCCTATTATTGATATAACATGGGCCCCATTATTATCTCTGTAATATTTTGTGAAGACCATGTAATTATTGGTATTAAAGGAAAACCTGGGCAATACATTTTAGTAAAGAAAAAAAAATTAAGAAAAAATGTGCAGCACTACGAGTGAGGCTACCTAACACTTTAATAAATCTTATGCTTTTCAAACTTTTAAATAACATATATACTGCAGTATAACAAACAATGTGAATGAGCGTTAAAGCATGCATCACAGTGAATATTGTAAAACAAGTCTAATATGTGAAAAAATCAAACAGTCCCCGGTCTTCCATTGACTTTCAATCAAATAAATCTTTATATTAGCATAAATGGTGCTTGTAAATTCAGAATCCTTCTTCCACCAGCATGACCACGTGCACAGCAGAAAAATATATGCGCTCCCCAAATATACGCGCTCCCCTCTCTGTAGACCTCCAAACTATAAGAGATTTATATGAGCCTGATGTTAATGAGCTTCCAGCCACTTCCAAGGACTTTCACGCCCAGGGGCTTACAAGGTGTTCCCCTTCCTTGCATTTACAGCACTATGTCTACTCCTCCTTAGAGACAAAAAAGAGACTTCTAGTGCTCTCAGTTTAAAATGATTTGCTAAAACATATAAAAAAATCAAGGTACTCACAAAATGAACTCAATGTATAGCTTATAACATACTACCGCATTCCCGCATTCCCGGTCTGACAGACATACAACAGTAAATGCTGGTCCACCTTGGAGTGGAGTTCTGTTGTATGATGTCATCATGTAATGCGGAAGAAGACCGGCATTTACTAATGTATGTCTGTGGATTCACATTCACATTTTACTTTATTACTTTACCTACTGAAAATGCTAGGTGCCTGGGTGGCATACTGATCCAGTGTATTCAACAATACAAACTACTTTCAATGTAATGTCATTTAATAACTAACTTGAGCAGTTATGAAAAAACTTTGTCTGTCACTTTAAGACTGACAGTAGAAGCTCTGATGAATAAGACATTTCAATGCACAAAACTTCTAAGTTAAAGGAAAGGGACATTGCTATAAAACCTCATGTAGGATGTTGAAGATAAAGGAAAATTGAAATAACTGTAAAAAGAAAATGGAGTCTGGGTTTACATTTGTGCGATCGTAGATATCGCATGTGATTTTCACCGCATTGCTGTGCGAGGTCTGTGCGATGCAAATCGCATTGCATTTGCACCAAAATAGCGCAGGACCGTTTTTTTGGTTCGCACTGGAATTGGATCGCATGGGTGTTCACACAACCCCTGGCGATTCAGTTGCGATGGGGGAACTCGCACAGGATTCGCAGGATTTCCCACATCGCACCAGTGTGAACCCAGCTGGAAGTAAGGCCTGTACACACGATATGATTCCGGTTTTTAGTCTGACAAAAGCTGGATGTGCAGACTAAAACCTTTTTTACCCTTGAAGGAAACCTGTATTGAGAGAAATCCAATTGTTCCATTTCTTGTCTATCGCTGGCTCCAATACATTGAGTTGCTGTTCAACAAGTAAGCAGATTAGAAAGCCAGAACTCCTCATATGAATTCCTTTTCTGGGTCAGAACTCAGATAATACAAAAGCTTTTAGATCAGCATTGCAGTCAGATCACTAGCATTTTCCAAAGGTTGGAAATGAGAACCTTCACAATCCTCTCAGTCAATGATTCCTTTCAAGTCCTCAGATCTGGCAAGCCTCCGCCTGATTCTATAGACATGAGCCGGTTGCCCAGCAGATGTCCTGCAGGTTTACTGTGTGTATTGACATAAGCTTACCTGAACCAGGCACAAAGGGCCAACATCATCTCTGCAGACTAATAATCACTAACATTCCAATCACTTCTGATCCAGACAGACAAACTAACATGTTAGTCTGGCAACCTGTTTTTTTAATTGTTTCTATTTGTAAATGACCCTTAATATGTTTTTCTAAAGTAATACTAAATAATTACGCAGTCATTGAATGCCATGACCATCACATGACATGACCATATAATTCATTTTATAATAATGTTATAATCTATAGCATATTATTTACTGGTGCCTTTTTTCTGTATAACGGTAAACCACTTTATGAGTTGCAAAATGGTGTTTCAGAAAATGAAAGGCTAAAGGTTTTAATTTGTTCATTAATTTATTATAAACTGCAGTCCAGTGTACACTGAACAGGATTAAACAATGGAGGCCCTTTTTTTCCCCCTACTGTTAACACATACTTCTTTATCTACTATAATATAAAAGGTAATTAGATACTGAATTGAGATGTATGCAGCATTCCGATATTCAAGTAAAGTGTTTGAATGGAATTTGGTCCGCAGTATCTTTTGGCAATAGACAAGCAACTGAAAATGGGTATGCTATAGATTTGTATTTGGTTGCTGCAATGAGGTTATTGCACAGCATTACCCCTTAAGTTATAAAATCTCAATAGTGATGCGAATGAGTGATAAATTAACTTTTAGAATTTTGCACTTCCAGCAATCCAGTAAATATTCTGCTGTGATCCATTTATCTGGCTCAGTAGCTGATCCATATTTTTATGTGATGTAACTTATAAGGGGGGTGGGAGAAATTACCAATTTATTACAAACTTTCAATATTTTTTTACCCAATCTTTTTGTGCTTTCTACATATTACAAATAATTTTATTTTAATAAATTATATGGGCACAGCTAGCATTAAAAAATAATTTCTGTTGTGACTAAGCATAGCCCCTACATATGAGAGATAGTATTTTTCTAATTATTTGAATATTTGATTCCACTGCTTTTCCAATAATGCTGGCATTTAACCTTCCTTCTGTCGTCAAATAATTACCAAGAGATTACAGACTCATTTTCTTCTGGACACTATGATTTGAGCTTTTTAAATTCAATTTTCATTTTAATTCAAGATTTCTTCAGAGAACACTATAGTTTACAGTAAGAAAAAAAAATCATAAAATGTGCATAAGGGTTGCTCATTCCATTGTTTCAGCAGGTTCTCTGTACACAGGGCTAACTCTTTCATATCATGGATCTGGGTGATTTCTGCTGATTTGATACAGTTTAATGCCTTTTTGCATTCCTAGAAATTTACATGAGTGTACCTGTAGGGGCTGCGGGAGTTAGAGGACTGGGAGGTCGGGGATACCTGGCATACACAGGCCTGGGCCGCGGCTGTTTTGGATACCAAATGAAAGGAGACAAGCGGGGAGATGAGAAACTTTATGACATTTTGCCAGGAATGGAGCTAACACCAATGGGTGCTGTCGCTATAAAGCCACAAGCTGTTAAACCTGCACCACAGGTAAGGCCTAAAATGTATAATCTTGTAATTTTCTAAGGAGGATGAAATAAAGCAAGATAACTATGGTTACTAATGCATTTTAGCTGTAGAAATTAAAGATTTAAGGACAGCATTACCATTAAATATAATAACATTACTATGTTAAAAATGACATATTTTAAAGTGTTATCTATCTAAATAAGTCTACAAAGTGCTATAAAAATGAGGTGAGTATAGTGCTTAATAAAAGTTTTGTTTGTTCCCCTTTTCCTGCACTCCACCAACCTGAGATTTTTTTTTTATAACTGACAATATATATTGAATTTTTATATTTACCAATACAAAAATAGAAAAAGATAACTTTCACTGGATTAGCATGCAAGCTTCCCTTAACAAACTTAGGGAGGATACAAATGGTCAGAGCAATAAATGAGGATCTTAGGTGTAACCCAAGAGACCCAACCTGAGATCTTTTGTCACTCATCCACTTGTACATCTCATATCCAATAAGAATCAGACCAATTTGAGCTTAATGGTGAATATAGCTCTAGTCAGTGGTTATAGACCTAGATCTGGCACCTCTGACAGTAAAGTGCTTCATAAACACAAATGCTCAGCTCATTCCTACTGGCAGACTGTGTAGATGATGCTTACCTCTAGAATGGTCAAGACAGGTTATCAAGCTTTTATTGAAGTCTCCCCTTGCTAGTAGTCATCAGTCTCACTCCATTGCATTAGATCACTGACAATTAGAATCCAGTCTGACTTAACACAGCTTTCATTCAGAAAGGGTAGGGTAAGAAAAAACTCCAAGATTTAGGAAGCAATGAATATACTCCAGTAGCTCTGGAAGCTGTGCCCAAAAAGGTATGCAGAGGACAAAGTCAGGATGAGTAGAACACACCTGGGTTTGGTTAGTAAAGGTTTGGCCGAACATATAAAAAGTTTGGATGTCCAATCCAAACCCTATTGATCTGAAATACAGTAAAGAAGGCATTTTTTTTATAAATCACACAAAAAAGAGCACTTGTCATTAGGACACAGAGAGGATTATTAAGGACAATAAAAGTTATTTTAGCAGCAGGAGGGGAGGGTGGAGGGTACTGACACAGGAGCAGGAGGGGAGGGGGGAGAGAGCACATAGGAGTGCAGGTGATCTGCGGATGACAGAGGCATGTAAAGTGACCACAGCTCAGCAGCCATGATAAACCATGATCAGTTTACAGAGGGGAGGTTAGAAATTGGCAGGATTGGCCAGGTATTTCAGGTGATACAGGGGGCACAATTACACAGCACAAGCACTGTGCTGTATAACATGCTTTAAAGGAGCAAGATCTTTTTTTTTTAATATTAATTATCAAGGAAAATTGGCTAAAAATAGTACAAAAAAATATTTTGTTTTAAATTTAGCTGTACATTTTTTGGTACTACCATAACCCACCACCAAAGAGCAATCCAAATTAAATTATCCTGCTCCTGGTGGTCTCAGTGATACCACATATGTGTATGTTAGTTGTTGTATGTACCTGTAGTACAGACTAAAAACACTAGTCTAAAACACACTGACTCTGATACTAACTTAAAAAATAAATAAAATAAAAATTCTGTTTTTTTACACACCGTTCACAGAGAAAGAAAACACGGGGCAGGCTTTACAGTACTGATTATGTGAAAGCCAATCAGAGGCTATCTCATGTGGGTCCCGATCTTTTGTATAGGGCCCCCGGACTCAGGGTAAGACCCCAATCTCTGTGCTGGGAGTGTGCCGTGCGGTGCGTTCCCAGCACAAAGGGAGATACGCTAATATGCGCCCCCATGGAAAAAAGCCCAGTCCAGTGAGGCCGCATATTTGTGTTATGTTAACGTGAAGGGGTTAAAAAAACTGCTTGGGGGTCCCCTAAACCTTCCTGTGAAGGGGCATGCAAAAAAAAAAAAACAGACATGGCACCACCTCAGAAATCAATATCAGAACTTATATTAGACCCTTTGGATCTGGTATTTTTTTAAGAGGGAAATTACATATGTGTGCATGTTAGCCAATCAGCTTCTAACTTCAGCTTGCTCAATTAAGCTTTGACAAAAAAAAAGTCTGATTGGTTTCTATGCATAGCTGCACCAGATTTTGCACTCTCCATCTTTACTAAATTAACCCCGAAGGTCACTTCCCAAATCTATACCAGACCCTTTATCTGAGCACACAGCCGGGCTGGCCTCAACTATACCAGGCCATATGCCTTCAGCATGATGCGGGGCCCTATGTTGATGAGAACAAGGGCTCCTTCTCCACAAGTCTGGCATGGTGGTTGTGGTAATGCAGAGAATACTTTTTGGAATATGGAAGCCCCTTTAGGATAAGGGGTCCCCCAGATATCCACGCCTCTCCAAGTGAATGAGCGAGAGGTATATAGTACTCATTCACATAAAAATCTGCTGTCAATAAACACACATGCGTGCATCATTTCAAAAAAATAATAAAGCATTGTAATTCCAGCCTCATTCACAACGAACATCTCCTGCTGATTGCCAAAAGAAAAAAAACATTGAAATACTGACCCATCTGCTCACACTGCACATGACTCACCAGACTTGTCATCAGGTTTATATACAAGGGGTCAGGAATGTGGTGATATCAGTGACCAAATATGGACATAGGAATTCTGGTTCATAAAAATCCAGTGTTACAAAATGAATGAACATAATCCTTTAGAAACATATTATAATGTCTTTCTAAATCGGGAGGATATATGGGTAGTATAGGTAAGGCTCTTGGTATAATAATCATTAGTAGCCTAATGTGAGTAATAAAAGTAATAGTGATAGATGTAATATGCCAAAAAAGCATTTTGCTTCTTGAAGTATTTTTAGCAGAGTGTAGTCTTGACAGCATATTATCAAATACGATGTTTCCATTATGGCATTTATCTGACCACATACGCATCTGCTGAAAAGCTATTTGCCTTAATTTCTAGATAAGAAAATACGCCATTAGTTAGAGAACAGAACCTTGAGTTCTGTATCCTGGAATTAGACAATAAATTACAGGAACACATCGACTGCACTGACTAACTGACAGAAAGTTAATGTATATTAAATCTTGAAGGTCACTTAGCATACTCCTAAATTTTAATGGCATGCCTAAATATTATAAAAAAATGATAGATGGCTTTGTTAATGTATGTATGTGCAGCATCTTTCAGAGATCATGTTTTATTATAGAAGTCCATGTACTTTATGACAGTGTTTCTCAACTCCAGTCCTCGAGGCGCCCCAACAGGTCATGTTTTCAGGATTTCTCTCGGATGAAACAGCTGTGGTAATTACTAAGGCAGTGAAACTGATCAAATCACCTGTGCAAAATAATGGAAATCCTAAAAACATGACCTGTTGGGGCGCCTTGAGGACTGGAGTTGAGAAACACTGCTTTATGATATTTATTTAGTGTTGTCTATTAGAGTTACACAGCAATATTTAGTAACTTACAGTAGCAATGCTACTAAAATGCTAGCAATTAATTGTCAGTTCCCAATGATGTAAGCTACACCAGTGTTTCTCAACTCCAGTCCTCAAGGCGCCCCAACAGGTCATGTTTTCAGGATTTCCCTCAGATGGAACGGCTGTGGTAATTACTAAGGCAGTGAAACTGATCAAATCACCTGTGCAAAATAATGGAAATCCTGAAAACATGACCTGTTGGGGCGCCTTGAGGACTGGAGTTGAGAAACACTGAGCTACACAAATGGCAATCTGTCACACATAACTGGAGCATTGCAGATCATGTGATATTAATTGCTACTACATAGTACTTGTGTAGTTTACACCTATTTGTATTATCCTTTAGCATATTGATCATTTCTTATAGCGACTAGTCTTTAGGGATTAAGTGGCTCTTAAGTTATTACAGATCTCCTGTCATACTCTAGCCTTAAAATAGGCAGATCGAATTTCAGCCAAATGAATGCTGAATTAAAGTAGTTGTAAAGCCTTACATATACCCAGTGAAGTGACTGGCCTCAGGTGATATACAGAGGTGAAACAAATCCTCCTACATGAGTTGTACCTGTTTATCTGCAGTCTTCTCTTCTCTACATCTGTTCAAAGTGCATCATTTATAAGGCTTGTCTGAGAGTTCAGAAAAAAAGTGTCAGAGAGTTGAAGTTACACTCTGCAGAGCTCCGTGAGGGGAGCTCTGAGAGCTGATTGGAGGGAAGGGACACCCCCCCCCCTACACAGAGCACACAGGAACAGAGCTGAGGCTGTCAATTAGCTGGAGGTCCCTCCCCTGTCACCTTTTTTCTCTTGGTATCAGGAAAACCTGTCAGAAGTGATTCATGCTGATAGCAGAGGAACAAAGCAGCAGACAGAAATGACACTCGGTGCTCTTACATAGTAGGTGAGGTTGAAAAAATACACAAGTCCATCAAGTCCAACCTATGTAACCTCTTAATTGAGAAGTACACATTATAGAAGGATATACTTTGTTTGTATTCCATGTCTGAGGTTTAAAACCACTTTAACTGAAAATTGAGCAGAGGATGGCCTTGCTAGCACCATCTGGCGCAACAAAATTTAAAATGAACTGATCCAGGTGGAAAATTACCAGCTAAATACTGACTGCATCTTATCAGATGAGGCATCTTCTCTCCGTCTATTGCAAGCTAAGCAGCTGAAATTCGAACCAACTATGCACAAACCTAAGGCGGAGCTCCACCCAAAAGGGGAATTTCCGCTTTAAGGCCTCCTGTTTTTGAAATGGAGCTTTTGGGGAGCGAGGGGAGCGGGTACCCGATTTTGACAGGTACCTGCTCCCACTTCCGCTCCGACCACCTAGGAAATTGGAATTAGAAGTTCTCCCCCCCCCCCCTTATGATGTCTTCTTGAACACATGACAGGTCCCAAAGGACTGTGGGATCATTCGGCTGGCTTCTGTCGAATGTGCATGTTGGAAAACCAGCAGCCGACCGTCTGCAGATCAGCGCTCTTAGCCAATGGCAGAGAGTGCTGTCCCCCTGTCAGAACACAACAGCTTAGCAGGGGAGATCGCTGGATTAACCTTGCATGGTTAGCACAGCAGCTCCGACCGTTTTTTTTTGTGCAACCCTCAGAGTTGCATGAAAAAAACTGTAGTGTGTACCCGGCTTAAACCGTGGGAATGTGCAAAGTGCTATAACCCACAGCATCCTTTAAGAAATACTCTTTGAGATTTCAGTTTACAGTTGTCACTGTACTACTTTGTTTCCTACGGTGGTTTAGTGGTCAACAATTCTGCCGTACAACTCTGGGGTTCTTGTTTTGACTCCCAGCCAAACCAATCACTACAAGACAGTTTACATGTTCTCCCTCTGCTTGTGTGGGTCTCCTCCCATACTCTAAAGACATACCATTTAATTGGCTCCTGTCTAAATTGGCCCTAGTATGCGTGTGTATGTATAAGTTTGAGTTAGAGACCTGGGATTGTAAACTTCTTGAGGGCAGGGGCTGATGTGAATGTACAGTATATACAGTGCTGCATAAATTGTCATAAATTGTCAGTGATATATAAATGCCTATAATAAATAATAAATGCCTATATTAAATAATAATGAATGCTACACTACAATGCTACAATTTAATATTTTTAAATTATTCTTGCCCAATGCATATTTAAAGAAAATGTATAGTTAAAGTTTAGTACTGTTTTAAACAACTGTCAAAAAAAAATGTTCAAATGATCTCCTCTCGTGCAAATCTATGCATGCCATAAAAGACACATATTGTTCTAAAATTAACTTTATGTTAGAAAGATCAGCATATGTATTTATTGCATTGTAGAAGAAAAAAAAAACAGTGATTACACACTATACAACTTTTTGTTAAATACGGATCTGAATTGGCCCTGGATGTTTTCTGCTGTATGTTTTGGTCTTCAGTGTAGAAGTTTATATTTTATACAAGTGTTCTGTATATGAAAATGTAAACTGACTTTACAGACCTGTTCCTATTTTTAAAGGTGCTGGAGGAAATCTGTCAAAAAAATAACTGGGGTCAGCCAGTATACCAACTGCACTCTGCAATCGGTCAAGACCAGAGACAACTGTTTCTATATAAAATCACGATTCCCCTCCTTGCTAGTCAGAACCCTGCTATGTAAGTGTTTATATTATTTTGGACATTCTTTTGTGCTCAGGTGTTTACAGATGTCGTATTTAGACAGGCTGCAACAGTTGTATTCTGTTATGTAATGTTTTTGTATTACCTTTTTGCTAAATATGTGTTTTGATAATTATTTTACATTAGAAGTGATAAATTATGCATAGATCTAAGGGACAAATAACATTTCTAGTAATAATTAGCAGCAAATCAGATCACTATTAAACTGAGAAAAAGATTGAATCATATTAACAGTTCTATTAGAAATCCAATCACTAAAAGTGCAGCACTTAATTATGATACAAATGTGATATCCCAATTAAGTGTTACATTTAAAATAAAATAAAGGTGCAAAAAATATATACAATAAATGTCTAATAAAATGAAAATCCGAATAATAATAATGTGAATACAAAAATAAAAGTAAAAATAAATATAGAAGTGTCCGCCAAGTATGAGAAGCATCTTCCAGTGTTTGGACTCAATGACCAAATTTCACCAGGTGTTATGAGAAGATCCAATACAAGTGAGCCTCCATCACAGTATGCACTCACCAGAAGTAAAACATATGAAGGTTTCAGTATAAATTCCTTAGCAGGCACTCATTGCTTCATTTAGTTTGTAGCATGGAACCATTAACACAGGAAGCCGCAAACTGCATCTAAAAAGCTCACCACCAGGGGCCCAAAAAGTGCCTATATGGTGTTGTAGTTTATTCTAAAAGGATTTTTACATAAAAACTGCTGCAGCAGAATAAAACAGTAAAAATAAACTGGCCAGACTTACAGTAATGGCCGCCGCTCTGAGCACGTGGACGCGGTGGCGTGATGTGAGCACATAGGACCCTCTTAACGTGTTTCGTGCACACGCATGTTCTGAAGGGATACATATAATTAAGCACTGCACTTTTATTGATTGGATTTGTTTACAAGGTTTGTATAACCACCTTGCATGCTAGGAGTTACACTGTTTAAGGAGCTCACTATTTTATTCATTTTTGGTAGTTCTATTAGAAATGTTGACCTGTGAGGCCTAGCATGTACTTTGAGTTATTTGTATTTCTGCTTAGAAACTCTCCATGGAAAAATGGAAATTAAAAAAAATATATATATAATTAGTTTTATTCAAGTAAAATGTACACACTGTTGCAAACTATAGTTTACTAGTAGAAGCGGGGATTGTCATTGTTTATATTATTCTACAACTACCATTTGAACAGACCTTCAGATATTGCTGGTCACAGGCATGATAAATGGATGCAAACTATGACACATGGACAAGACTGACAGACATCTAAAATGACGAAAATATTTGAGTGAATTGTATGGAAAATTGGGTGCTATCTACAGTTTAATAGGCCCAAGCCAGGACAACCCTAACCCAACTGACTTTAGGGCAAAAGGCCATCCAGAGGTGGACAGTGCCTATGTAGAAGAGGTGAGACTTGAGTTGACCTGGGAGTTGTAAGGGTGACACCATAGGCACTTTGTTTAAATGGGAATCTAAAGTCTTTTAAAGATGTAAAATATGCACACAGAAGAAGTAAACACTGTTATCTATGTAAATTTATATTTTAAAAAAATGTTGGTTCTAATAATAAATGTACTTGAGGCAACCATATCTACTCATATCTTAAAATATAACTAAAGGCAAAACATTTTTGCTAGTTTTGGATAGAGTGGAGTTTTTATTACAGTCTGTGCCCCCCATTAAGGAGATTCACCCTCTCTATTTGTCCTGTTTACCAATATCACTAAAAGTTAAAGAAAAAGTCACAAATTTTGAGTTGTCCCAGAAAAGTAATAGAGGGGAAATCTTCTGATGGGGACATTAGTTGACCTAGGGAGCCGCAAATGGATTCTTCTAATTTGCAGGGATTTCCTCTCACTTCCTGTTTGGCTTTGGGATAGGAAGCGAAGAAAAATCACACAATAGGAAACAGATGGCGAAAAAGTTATAACCATCCCTTGCTCTATCCAAAATGAAAAAAGTTTTGCCTATAGTTTTACTTTAAGCTAGCCGTACACGTTAAGAATTCTTCCATAAACAGTGTGGATGGAGGAATTTCCCCCTGTTAAGCCAGGTGGTACCAACAGGGTCACCCATGGCTAAAATTTTGTCCGGCTCAGCAAGAATCAGAATCAGCCAACATTCAAGCCAGCATTGCACAGGAAGAAGCGGTAATTGGGTGCTGGAAAGTGTCACAATTCACAAACACTGCAATAATAACCCAGAACATTAGCTAGTTATTTCTAACCTTTTTATAGTCTTTTGATAGACATAGTATATAGTACCATTTAGGCCAACTGTAATATTTAAATATTGTTATATTGCTGTTATAGCCACCCATTTACTCCTCCAAAGCTTTGTATATCTGTGGATGAAGCAAAAAACTATGCAGCTGAGTATACACTTCAGACCTTAGGAATCCCAACAGAGAGTGCTGAGCCACCAGCAGCCTTTGCAGGTAATTCTAATATGTATACCAATCTTTCACCATGTTCATCTTTTCGCTATAGTACAGATAGTACATGCCCAGCTGGCATCCCTCCTTGTTCACCCTTTATAGGCTATAATTATTGTTGTCCACAGAGAAAAATGGGGTCTGTAATTGCTGGCTAGTATTTTCAACAAAAAGTCAGCAATGACAGCTTCTATGTTTCTCCCATCAAAGTTTTATTTTAATGAAACTCTTGTCTTTATAAACATGTTAGGCTTAAAGGGAGCTTAACACGCTGGTTGTAAGGGAGTTGTTCTGATGGATTCAAGGGGTACGCCTGTGTTTTAGAGTAAGTTTATCGTAACAGGTAAAGAGTTAGTGAATGACCAACCAGAATCCAAGCTGGTTCTGATCTATATGCCTTATGGCACAGACACCTGAAATAGAGCAGATATAGAAAATGAGGAAGATGGCATTGCACCAGATGTGTTGGCCAGCAAGTATAAAATGAATTAGTAAAAACTTAGGGGAACAGGTATAGTGAGCATCTTTATGTGTCCTATAATAATAAGTGAACATAAACAAATATTTATTTGATTTTACCCACAAAAAAAAAGATTACAAAAATGGATTGAACAGAAAACTTTAATACACAGAAGATAGTTCCCAAGTCATAGGGGCACCTCTTCCGGGAACGCTTGGCAAATTCAGGTTTACATAAATGGGAAGTAATACAGTTGTGAAACCCTGACCCAACACGATTACTTTTTCTGGTAAAACTGTGTGGAAAGTCATCATTTATGCTTAGATGCTGCTACATGAGACCCTTGGGATCCCCCCTCTTCTTCTATTGGAGGTGTCCCTTTTTACTGGAGGTGAACGGCAGGCAGTAACACCCCAAATATTACTTTGGGATTGGTCTGTTGGATTCATGGTCTTACATGGGTTGCCTCTCCTTTTTATCCATGGGCCCTTGTGGCAGGATTGATGTGTGTTGAGATATCGTCACCAGCTGGATCTATGTTAAGCGCACAGCAGCATATCTACCTCATCTGTTTTTAACCACACAATTAAAATTTTGAAACACGTTGAGTTTTTCCTGTCTTATACCCTTTAGACAGTTGAAAAATGGTTATTCCTACTTTTATATCCACACTGTTATGCATACGCTGAGTTTTTATGATGTTTATATGTTTTCTGTTTTTTGTTCTATACCAATCCATGTTAATAAAATAAAAGAAAGAAAATTGCACTAGAAATCAACTACTAGGATATATAACAAACTGGTAGACAAATATATGTATATGCAACATATATGATAACATATGATGGTCCCATATGGTGCTCGTGCTCAATAAAGACTCCTATGGACTGGTGCTCAAACTGGGTGCCCCACATAGATGTGCACTCACCGCAATGTGTGGACCAACTATCGCTAGTATGGTCTATTAGGCATGTGGGGATACTCCGAACTAAGATCTTTAGGATGACGTCTTGTTGATAGAGATGTTGCTCATAGGGATGAATGGGGATCAAGAGAGAAAGAGCCTCATTGCGCAATACCGTTTAAAACATTTATTGATTCCACAAAATAAAAAAGGGTTACACTTACATTGCTGAGTGCCTGATAGTCCTGGCACCCGGCATGTATAGCAGGCAATTGATTAAAAGGGTAATCGGCCCTGAACGGGATAGTCCTAGTAGCAGTGTCCTGGTGCACGATTCCCTGGTGGTTTCAATTGGGACGGAAGTAGTAGGGACTACTTCCTGATGATGGCCCTGTGATTGGCTGAAACATCAAGGTACTACTTCCACCCCAATTGTCTTTATTGAGCACGAGCACCATATGGGACCATCATATGTTATCATATATGTTGCATATACGTATATTTGTCTACCAGTTTGTTTTATATCCTAGTAGTTGATTTCTAGCGCAATTTTCTTTCTTTCTTTTTTTTTATTCCAAATATTTTATTAATTTGCATAAAAGTACAGTGTACAATTAACATTGTACGTCGTGCAACGACGATGTGATAGATAATTAACAGATGAACATATATTCACTGACAAGTTGCAGACATTCCAAGCAGGAGGTGTTTAACTATATGAGTATACATGAGGACACTCGGATCTCCCCTCTCCGGTGGCACCCCATATGGGATCTTTAGTGCCACCGAAGTGGAGAAGGTCCATTCAGTACAGTGCGAGCACTGCAGGGTAACACCCACTGCTTGTTGGCAGTGTTTCATAAATTTGCTTGAACATGTTAACAAAGCCGGAAGTAAAAGAAAAGACGGTTAGTAGATATCAGAAATGTACTTCAAGGATATTGCTCTGTCAGGCTATATGAAATATTGTAACAATAAGCTTAGGTGGCTGTCACAGCATCAGTCCAATCGGTCCAAGTCTGCCAGAGTGTTCGGGTTTTAACAGCCCGACCATTACTGGCGTTTGTTATCATCTCATAGCTAAAGTGTAGGGTTACTAAGTTGATAACTTGTTCTATGGTTGGAGTATTGTCGGATTTCCATTGTCTCGTTAAGTTGAGCCTGGCTGCCAGGAGTATGTGAGTCGTGACGTGTCTAAGGGGTTTAGGTATGTCGTCTATGGTTAGGTTGAGAATGGCAAGCGCGGGTGATGGAGGGATATTGAGTTTAATCACGTTTGATATAAGATTAAAAATATCGTCCCAGTATTTTTGTATCTTGGAACATGTCCAGAAAATGTGGAGCATGTCTCCTGTGGTCGCTTTGCATCTCCAGCACTTGTTAGGGATTTGAGGACTGAAATTCGCTAATTTGGCTGGCGTGAGGTACCAGCGTAGTGATATTTTCTGAGTGAGTTCCCAAAGTGTTGAGCATTTGGTGGCCGCATATATGGAGTGAAGTGCCCGTTGCCATTGTGCGACTGTGAAGGTATGTGTAAGATCAGTGTCCCATCTATGGTGCGGTTTCGTTTTGGAAACAATTTACTTTTGGTGAAGGTTGTTATAGAAATGTGAGATGCCCTTTGTTTTGGAGGCAGGGTTAGTAAGGTATTCCCAGGTCTTAGGGTGGATTCTATATAGGGGTAGGGGTATATTAATCAAGCAGTGGTGGATGCGCAAGAACGTGAAGTGCTCTGAGGTAGGTAGACCATATTCGGCCTGTAGTTGGGAGAAGGATTTAAAGTGGTTACCCTGTATTAAGTTTTGTAAGCAGTGGATCCCATTGAGGATCCATCTGGAGATCAGTAGATCTGGGGTCAAGTGATGAAGGGATTCTAAAGGGATTTTAAATTGTGGTGTGGTGGAGTTATAGCCCAGGGAAGTGACCATTTTTTTCCAGGCACTTACTGTAGCCTTCATAGTAGGGGAGAGACATGTGGGTATTTGGGTACCTAGAGGTGTGCTTAGGAGCCAGGTCTTTAAATTGGGGCGTGCAAGTGAAAGGTTCTCTATTTGTCCCCACATTGAGGTCATGGGGGATTGGAACCAACTGGGCAGTTGGGCTAGAATGGCTGCCATGTGATAGTCCTCAAATTCTACTGATCCAATGCCTCCCGCCAGTTTGTGTTTAATTAACTTTAGATGAGCACATCTGGGTCGTTTGCCTTTCCAAAGATATTTGTTGAATATCGTCTGGAGGGATCTGAAAAAGGCTTTGGGTAGTGGAATGGGAAGGGTCCTAAAGAAGTACAATATTTGAGGGAGGCATATCATTTTGAAGGCCGCAAGCCTCCCTGACCAGGAAAGTTCATGTTTCGCTAATTGGTCCGAGGACAGACGGATGTTATGTAGAAGTGGTATGAAATTACAGGCGTATAAGTTGTTCAGTGATCTCGGGAGTCGGATGCCTAGATACGAAATGTCTGTATCTGCCCATGCAAATGGATATTGTGTTTGTAACAAGTTTCTCGTCGTGGCGTCTAAATTAATATCTAATATGAAGGATTTGGTTGTGTTAACTTTGTAATAGGAAACCGAGCTGAACCAGTTTAACAGTTTTTGTACTTCTGCCAAGGAGGAAGTCGGATTGGTGAGGATAAGAATGACATCATCAGCAAATAGGCTGATTTTATGAGATGTGGGTCCAATTTGAAGTCCTGAAATATTGAGGTGTGAGCGGATCTGCTCCGCCAGCGGCTCCATGAGCATGTTAAAAATGAGTGGGGATAATGGACAGCCTTGCCACATACCATTAGTGATATTGAATGGGCAGGAGAGCATTCCCTCTGCATATACTTGGGCCGTGGGGTTTGAGTAAAGTGCCATGATGGCTTGTAGTATATGGCCTTTAAATGCAAATTTTTGAAGGACTGTCTTTAGGTACGACCAGTGGACCCTATCGAACGCCTTCTCTGCATCCAAAGATAGGAGTAGAGAAGGCGTTCCGGTGGATTCCACGTGGTGGATGAGATTGATCATCCTTCTAGTGGCATCTGATGCCTGTCTACCCTTTGTGAAGCCTGACTGGTCCTTATGTATGAGGGCTGGCATTATCTCGAGTAACCTTGTTGCTATAGTTTTAGCATAGATCTTGAGATCAAGGTTAAGAAGGGATATTGGGCGAAAATTTTGGGGGACATTCGGCTCCTTCCCTGGTTTCGGTAACGTTATAATCAGTAATTTTAGATATTCAGTCGGAAAGGTGGAAGAGGAGGCAGCGTGGTTGAAAACTTCAGTAAGGTGGGGGGTTATGTGAAAGGAGAATTGTTTATAATATTCGCCTGTCAGTCCGTCTGGGCCTGGCGCTTTACCATTTGGCAGGGAGTCAATTGCATTTTTTATTTCTAGTTCTGTGAACGGACTATTGAGGTTTGTCAATTGCTCTTCAGTCAATGTAGGTAAATTGAGCTTACAGAGAAAGTGGTCAATTCCTTCTTGTGTGGGTTGAGGTGTACACGGGTCCTGTTTCAGGTTGTATAGGTCACTGTAATAGGCGCTAAAGGCGTCGGCTACGTCTTGTGGGTTACTCAGGAGAAGTTTAGTATGAGGGTGTCGGAGTTGGGCAATTTTGGTTTTGGTGCGCCTACCTTTAAGGCGTTGCGCTAGTCTTTTCCCCGCCTTGTTAGAAGTGGAGTAAGTGGTGGCTTTAAGCTTCCTGTGAAGAAATTCATAGGAGTGGAGGAGTAGAGTTCTAAGTTCCTGTCTAAGGGACAACAATTTGTTCGCTCGTGTGTCTCTAGGGTCAGCCTTGAGCTTTAATTCTAGGGACGCTATCTGAGTCGTCAGGTCGTCTATACGTTGCGTCCTCTTTTTTTATGGTAAGAGCTTCATTTGATTAGGGTTCCTCTAATGAAAGCTTTATGTGCGCTCCACACCACAGCAGGGTCGGGCACCGAGCCCTTGTTTAATGAGAAAAAGTCGGTAATTTGAGCCGAAATTTCTGGGGCATAATTATCATGCTGGATAATGTAGTTGTTTGCTCGCCAGAGAAATGTGTTGCGTTGCAGGGTTAAGTCATCTATAGTAATTGATATTGGGGCATGGTCCGACCATGTCGCGGTGTGGATCGCAGACACACATATTTTTTGTAAAATCCATTTATCTGTCAGAAACAAATCAATTCTCAAATACGAGTTGTGTCTGGAGGAGAAAAATGTAAAGTCTCTTTCAGATCCATGTTGACATCGCCACACATCATAGAGGTCGTGGGTGGCGATGTGTTTTTTCAGATGCGAGTCTCGCCTTTTCGCAACTGATGTGGAGTCTATAACCACATCGGGGACTAGGTTGAAATCTCCACAGAGAATCAGATGACCTTTCTGAATAGGTTTGGCTATCCGAAGTACTTTGCGTAGGAATTGCAACTGGTGTGAGTTTGGAGTATATACATTAACAAGAGTGTATTGAACTTGATTCATAGTGCAGGCAAGTATTATATATCGACCTTCAGGGTCTGTTACAACATCTAGTAGTTGGAAGTCCACACTATCTTTGATCGCTATCATGACCCCTTTAGTTTTAGTAGAATGTGAAGCGTGGAATATATGCGGGAACTGACGATTGGAGCATAGGGACTCATTGGATGGTAGTAGGTGGGTTTCCTGTAAACATAAAATGTCACTGTGGAGAGCCGCGGCGGTTTTCCAGAGTGAGTGACGTTTGGCTGGATGATTTAGTCCATTAGTGTTCAATGATAGGATTGTGAGCGGCATCTTGTAGCCAAGGAGGTAGCGGGTGCGATGTAGTTGCACTTACGGTTTGGTGATTCAGTCCAGGTCAAGGTTACTTGCCTACGAGACGGTGTAGCAGTGATGCGGCAGCCCAGGGTCCTGGAAGTAAGGTGGTTAGGATGCTGTGGATAGAGCAATATGTTAAGCACTCAAGCGGTAGTATCAAGCAAAAACAAAAAGATAAAGAGTTCAAGAGCAAGTTAACAGCGAGAGGTTTCGCTTAGATTGTTCAGAAAGTAGAACTAGAAAGGTTCTCAGAGGGGGTGCCTCACACCTCGGAAGCCTCCGTTTGGGGGTACAAACAGTTTTTATGTCTAGGAGCTGCAAAAACAGGGGTTCTCTGTAACATAACCCAGGGGAACTGCAAGAATAATTTTTGGCCAATTGTGGCGTATTTAACAGATGCCATTTAATGTTGTCCAGATTAATGTTGTCCAGTTTTCTGTTTGTAGGTGATCTTCCGTCAGGGTGTGGGGGTGGATTTTGGGGGTTCCAGGAGGATTCCCCAGTTGTGGAGAAGTCGCATTCCTTTGTCAAGATCACTGACGGTATGTGACTGCCCATTCTTCGTGATGAGGAGTGTGGCTGGGTAGCGCCATTTGTACTGAATCTTATGGTTCTGTAGACCCTTGGTGACTGGACTCAACTGACGTCTCAGTTGAAGTGTATACTTTGAGAGATCAGGAAAGAATTGGATTCCTGTGAAGGGAGCTGGTATGGGCGTTTTAGCTTTAACCCCCATCAGGAGCTTTTCCTTGATATGATAGAAGTGAATTCTCATCAGGACGTCTCTGGGTACTGAGGCTGCTAGGTGGGATGGTTTGACGATTCTGTGGATCCTGTCTATGATAACATCTCGGGGGGATGC
Source organism: Rana muscosa (assembly GCA_029206835.1). NCBI lineage: Eukaryota > Metazoa > Chordata > Amphibia > Anura > Ranidae > Rana > Rana muscosa. The sequence goes on from CM055123.1 coordinate 170,083,339, forward strand.
TTCAGGAATAATGATATGCATCAACTCCTTGGCATACCGTGGCAGGTCCGCAGGAAGAACACTTTCCGGTACTCCTCTTAGCTTAACATTATTCCTGCGAGACCTGTCCTCTAAATCCGCCATCTTGGCGCGCATCCATGACTGCTCCTCTCTAATACCTTCACAAACATCTATTACCTCATTCACAGTGGAGGTACAATCAGTTAGGCCTCTCTCAACGTTTGTCACCCTGTCATCAAGGGAGTGGATGTCTGTAGTAATTTTAGTAAACAGAGAGGAGAGGTCAGTCATTAGGGAGGTCTGCAGTGAGAGAAGCATGTCCTTCTTCAGGGTAGTGTCCATAACTGGTTGGCCTGAGGTTGGGAAGGATGCCATGGAGGTATGCAGGGCCTGGTTAGACAGGAGTGGGTTAAAAGACTGGGCCTCAATTTGTGAGTGCAGCGGCCGCTGCAGCGGCGTGTCGAGCCGCATTCTAGCTTTTGCAGGGCTACGGGTGAGGGGATCACTCTCCGGGGGCTGAGAGGATACCCCGAAGGTACCTGTATGTGGTGAGTCCTCCGGTATCTCGTCCGGGAGGTCCGTGTATGAGTCCCGCGGCGCGGCCTGGCCGGCGCCATCTTGGATGTCAGCATCGCGGTCCGCCGGCTTGTAGGCGAATTCCGTTAGTTTTTGCGGCTTGTAGTCCGTAAATCTTTTTCTGGACATGATCCTCAGCTGCTCCGGTGTGCCTAGAGCAAGGATGGCTGGATATTGTAGCTTTGGTACGGCCGATGTCGCTGGATTCTATCCCCTGGTTCAGGAGCTGAGAGCTCACACGTCCACTCTCATCTCCGGTCGGCCACGCCCCCCAATTTTCTTTCTTTCAATCTATATTGCTCTGTTGGCACATAGCAAGTTTATTTTGCAGCTGATATGAGGTACTTTGGGTACTTATTCATATCCAAAGGCGCTTTTTAGTTTATATATTCATGTTAATAAAATACCATTATCATTTTTAAATCATTTTTCTGTGTCTTTGCCCTAAAAGAAAATCCCACTTGAGGATCTTTCTTGTCTATATTCTGTAGGGATTAGGGATGTGGGCATGATAGTTTTCCCACTTAATAGAAATTTATTGCCATTATTTATTCTCAGATGTTGTTCTAGTTCCAAGACAGACAGGTCTTTTTGCATAATGCTACAGTAGGTTGTTCCTCCCTGTAACTTGCATCATATTTGGGTATCATGGCATCTACCTTGCACCTGTGCCAAGATTATACCTATACATTGCCTATACTGCATGCAGGTTAACTAGAACTGTCGTTAAGTGCACCAACATTCTTAACAGGACCCAACGATAGCCATCAGAAGAACATCTCAAAAGACTGCCCCTTCCATAATAATTATCCTGCAACCCCCCTTTGTTCACCTGCCCTCTCAGCTACAATCCTCCTTTTCTTTTGGACAGTGCATACCCAGTTGGTCTAGGACTAGCATTGCCACCATAAATGTGCTCTGGCAGTATAGTTCCAACACTCAGTAGATTAAACTTTACTACTGTTCATTATTGCACTTGAGTTGGCCTTACTAATGTTTATGCTGATCTGGAAACCAAATGTCAATCTTCTGCCTTGCCCCCACTGTTAATCACTTTGCCTGCTAAACTGTGTTATTACCACTGTTAATCCATTTTATGCTTGCCTAGTTAGCAACCATGCTGGGTGACAATATATTAGCTTTGCCTTTACTTCCTTATTTGGTGTCTGTTTTCAGTGATGTAAGACTACTATTGGATACTAACATTACTTTCAGTGAATTCCTGTGATATTGTATGTTTGTACACTTAACCTGATGTGTCAGAGGGGCTAAGGTTCTTGATAAGGTTGAGGCAAAAACAGAGGACTAATCCTATCCAGTGGCGCCTACGGGGCTGGTGCTCCAGGACATTAGGATTTGATTATATCTTTGTGGATGAAATTAAAGTGAACCATTAAGGCCAAAATGACAGTTTCCCTTAATTGTCTGCCCCCAGGGATCTTCTGTTTGCTCCCCTGCTTCTCTTTTACAGCCAGAATGTTATGAAATACATTGGACTATGGCGTAGCTTGCGACTCTCTCTCTCTTACTTCCCACAATGCAGCATTGCATGCCAGAGCACCAACTGCCAGACCTGAGCACTGTCACGTGGGGGGTTATTTACTAGCTGGAGCATTCAAGATCTGGTGCACTGCTGCATAAAAACCAATGGGCTTCCAGGTTTTATTGCTAAAGCTTAAAGTGTTTGTAAAGTCACTATGTGACTTTACATGTATCCCATGCAGTTACGCTGTCATTAACAAAAGTGTAAGTGTTTGTTTAAAATTAAAAGGCGAAATACCTTTTCTGACACCGCAGCTGTGCGGTCACATGATCCCCCTGCGCTGACCAGCCCCGATCCATGGAGAGAAGTGGGAGGGGCCAAGATTCCCCTGTGACGTCAGGTGGCCAGCAGAGGAAAATCTCAGCCCCTCCTGCTTCTTTCCATAGATCGGGGCTGGCCAGAACAGGGAGATCACGTGACCACACAGCTGCGATTTCAGAAAGGGTATTTTGCCTTTTCATTTTAAACGAACACTTACACTTTTGTTAATGACAGCATACCTGCATGGGATAAATTGATGTGCTGCATTATTCAGCTCAATAGCGGCGGGAGGGGCAGGGAGGAAAGCACTCTCATGCTGACAGGGGAGGGGTAAGTGACTGTCAGAGGAGAGAGACGAGAGCAACGGATGATGGAGGCACGTAAACAGACCACGGTAATCAGGGCTCAGCAGCCATGATTATTGTGGTCAGCAGAGGCAGGGGGACACAGGAACTGGCACGATCAACCAGGTTTCATACAAGTTAGGAAAAAAAGAATTTCACAGCACAATCACAAGTAATTGGAATTACCTAATATTTCCCACTAAGACATATCCAAATCTTCTTGAGCTCAAAAACCACATGTTTGTATTATATTGTGTTTAAAAATGTATTTTTATACAATTGGTATTTCTGTATTTTTGATTGCCAGTAGTTTATGGCAATAAAGGTGATTTTATGAGTATTTATGTAATCTGTTTCTGGATTATACCAATCAGATGCCTCTGTGGCATATTCCCTTAAATGTGTGATGGTGTCTATACCAAGATTTGTTTTGCTACTCTGGCCAACCACTCAGATTGTTCTAGCATTTTCTAAGTGAATTTGGTTACTATGGCTAACACATATAGTCCTTGATCTAATATACCAATCCATTCAAATTTTTAATGTTTTGCTTAATTTCAATTTTAGGATATGCCATAGCTAGCTCGCCAGCTGCAATAGCTGCTGCCACCCAACTAAAACAAGCAGTCGCCTTGGGACAAGACCTTGCCGCTTATGCCACCTACGAAGCCTATCCAGCTTTTGCAGTAGCAGCTCGAGGAGATGCATATGGAACATTCTAAGGATTATATCAACTTCAGTTAAGACATCCTATATGTGGTGAATGTGAATGGAATCTGGGGTTTCCTTTATATGTGATGTCCAATGGGACTTCAATTCACTGTGACAGAATGGAAAATACTTAGTTGGATGTTTAGTGTAGTTTTATAGGCATAAGGTTTTATATTCTTTAGTAATACTGCAGTTTATATTTAATGGTCCTCAGCTTCAAGTTTGTTGATAGTGTTTACACTTTTTATGCACTAGTTAGTAGTGAAGCAACAAAAAAATGTAGGCCTTTTTCAATTCTTTTAGAGGACTTTAAACACTGGATCAAATGTATTGTTGAGGGAATGCGTTTTTTTACCACAGGTAAATAAGTATTCTTGCATTTTTTCCATTTTTTTTTTTTTTTTCTGTATGGAACGATCTGGATAAATCATGAGCATTTCCAGAAGTCAGTACAGAGGCCTCAGAGGCCAAATTATGATATATTTGTGTTTTATCTTTACAAATTAAGCTTTAAGCTTAAATGACATGGCAGTGCAGATTTTAGGACTCAATGGGTTTTGTATGGAGGAGTCTGCAGTGAGTCAGATGTATAAACTGCTCATTGCTCATTTCTGCTCTGCCGTTTTTGCTGCTGGTCCACGTTTTTTTGTGCTGAGAGCACTGAGAGTGCTAGCTCTCTGGATATCATGCTAGTCCAGTGGCTTCAGTAATTTTGGTCACTGACCTAAAACAACCATGCATTTCAGAGGCTCTGACTTATTTGGCTGTATACTTGTTCTGGATAAATAGGAATGTATAGTAGCCAGTCACAGTCTGACAACTAGTATTTTAAGGAGTTTAGTGTTTCTTCCGGTGCAGGTTTCCTTTAAGTCCTATACTGTTCACTTACAGGTCCGAATGTCCTCCTTTCTCCTTGAATTTGTATTCAAGACTTAACAACAGTGTATAATTCTTATTATTCAGACAGGATGTGTTAAGTTTTATTGTATGCTGCTGTTTACTGTTGACATTTTTGTGTTTGCATGTTAGATTGTATGAATTCTACATAACTTATAGGGAAATTCAAATGAAAATTGTGATTTTTTTTTGCCAGACCAGCAAGCATGGTTTGGATCAAACAAGTAGTGCTGGCCATACTTTAACTGATATTATTCTTAGAAAAATGAGCATCTTTATCAATAGATGGGTGACACAGAGGTTACTGACTGACATTGAGCAATCACCTACAGTGGTAGAGAGTCCAATGCAGACATCTGCCAGTCTGGACCCAGCATACCTTTGTTAACTTTGTCTATCTGTCACCCCACCCCCTGCAAACAAATTACTCTCTGCTACTTCATTTAAAGGACAGAGTCATTAATATAGAACTAATTTAGACATAATTAACTAGTAGAGGGGTAGGCGAAGACTTATTGATTTGAGCATATGGATTTAAAAAGTCTATAAACATGTAATTGGTTGGTCTCTCTTCTTCCAATCGCAAAGCTTGCATGACCTTTGTAAGGTGGTCTACACATGTTAAGCTAATGGCAAAAAAAAAGAGTAAAGTCAGCAGTATTAAAAAAGAATGTGCACATGGAGCACTTATGTTTGTACAGATGATACTTCTGTTTCTAAAGAACTGTCACTGTGAATTAAAAAAGAAAAAGTATTTCATGTAACATGGTAATGATGAAATCTATATATAGCTGCCATCATAATACTATAGAATATTTCCAAATAAAACTCCTTTTATATAATAATTTGACATAATAGGAACAGAAAACGTTTACATGGTGTGACGCACTGGTTCTTTGGCTGCAAACGGGGCACCAAAATCTACTACTGAAATATCTTTAAAGAGTACTAGTCACATCTATGATATTTAGGGTGAGTCTTGGATCTAAGAGTTAGAGGTAAGAAGTTTTTACTGCCCTGTCAGTCATCTAAATTCAAGCCAATAGCACACACAGTCTCCTATCTCCTAAGTACCCATAGCAGTATCAAACACAGACCCCTGTAGTTATTTATATTCTTTTCAACTACAGGGATCTTTTATGCTGTGCTGCCGTGTATACTCAGGGGTGTGTTATCAACATGAGGTAAGTCACATGAGCAGAAAATCAAAAGTCAGACTGCGGGTGACCTCTCACCTTTAGAATTGGCCAAGCCCTGAGCAAATTTCAACTGGTTCCTGATAAACCAGCTAAAATGTGATACATGGGTGGTCCTGCTGGCCCCGCTCTGTTCTACTGTTCCTGCTGAAAAATTTTCAGAAGATATAGTGGCTGCATCTAATCACATGTTTAGCATGGGTACAGTTTGTTCGTTTTTTTTTGTGCAGCCTGCAAGCTGGTTTTCTTGGAGGTAAACCAGGTTCTTCCAACAACCTGAAGCTTTTGTTATCCAAAGTTCTATTCAGGGCAGCAAATGGCATTCTTCCTATCTACTTGCCAATGGCAAACCTCAGGTTTCTGTATATCTGACATGTGGATGAACTGCAAATTATGGTGCCATGGTATCTTGATGGTAGCTAACATTTACCTTTTTTACAAGTTGAAGTCGTGTTTTGGTATCCTGTTTTGACACTTCTTGTAGAAAGGCATTTTTAAAATGTTTATTATTGTAAAAAAGAAAACTGTTCTGCAAATGATGATAAAATTGGAACTGAATGTAATAAGTAAAATACATATGTAAATACTGGTTGAGAATACTGAAATTACTGAAAATACTGAGATGCTAATTACAACCAATAAACTTGTGCATACCATCTTTATGTGTTTGTATTGACTATGAATACTTCACAACATTTACTAACACCAATTGAGGTTCCCTTTATTGCAAACACACAAAGAACCAGTAATTTATTTTCCCATATCAGACAACTGGATCCTGCCATATAGTTGTTTATCCTATTTTCTACCTTGGTAGGTGGATCCTAGTTGGTTGGTCTTGGCAATAGCACTCCACTCCCTCCCAGGGACCAGAACACTGATCTCAAAGGCTGTTAATTTGGGACTCACAATTTCTCCTAGTATGGTTGATTTTTAAAGCACTTCTTTTATTTGCACATGCATTGCAATGTACCGTGAAGTGTCTAGTTTTGCCCTATCTCCAGACATGTGTCATTATCAACCCCTGCCCTGCCCCCTCCTTTTTTTTGTTTTGGAATCTCACATCTAGCTGCTAAAGTTGGACTTTGGTTTATTTGATAAATCGATTCTCAAAGCTTTGTCTTGCACAGGGAGGAACATGTCACAACCTGACAGCACACTGAACTGTAACATAAGGGAACAGTTCTACACTAAATGCAGCACAAAATGCAACCTTTGGGACAGTTTCAAAGGGTAACATATTAAGTATTAGGTAGTATGTTATACATACACTGTGACATTTAAATAAACAAAAATGTGTATGCTTATTTTCTTTTTATTTGAAAGGCACCATTTTATTGTAGGATATGCTGCTGTAACTGATGGAAATCTGATTTATAAGGGTCAGTATCAAAGCCCACCTCGCCAGAATTATGTTTGAAATTCAGCTTTATCAGAAAGATCACCCTACCAAGGACCCCCATCAGATAGTTGTGTAGTTTCTTTTACCGATCTTAATGGGAGTACCAATTGTTGCATTTAATTGAGCCTTAAACAGACTTCTAAAGGCTTTCAGAAGCTTCAAGCAGTGCTGAAACCCCCTGAAGACAGTTTGTTTGTTGTAGCAGAGAGCACTCTTCATTAAGATGTGCTCCCAGACTGGGGCTTCAAAAAGGCTTGAAGTACATATTGTTCTTCTCTGGCAATATTAGGTCAGTGATGTCACAAGTATGCCTACTCCTTGGTATACATGGGCTGCGAGGCGGGTAAACTCCTGGCCACAACTCGCTGCCTCAGCAATCACAGCTTATTTCTAGGTTTGGACTGAACTCAAGCTTATCCCTAACTTCTATTAACATTCATTTTTAGCATTCTCATACTGGGGCTGGTTTGCTTTACATGTTTAAACAAAGCTGCTTGAAGCTTGCTCTACACATACTAAAGCCCATATGCACAAGGCCCAAGAGTATAAGTAAATATTGGAGCTGCCATTGCTCACTGTCTTCTGAAAATGGCATTTGCCTGGCCATTATGCTGGCTTGCATACTTATCCCAATCAATGTCCTGAAACAAGGAAGCATAGCAGAGAAGTCAGAGTTAAGTCTGAAGTCCTTTTATACATTTTTGTTCTTCGTTAGTGACCTATAGGGGTGGATTTACTAAAGGCAAATAGGCTCTTCACTTTGCAAGGGAAATTAAATATATATATACAGTAGGTGGCGCCGAATTTGTGTTTCCAGCGTGATTGAATCGCGCTGGAAACCGGCAATGCGAGGCTGTGCTTCTCGCGCTCGCCGCCCCCGTGAGATGCTGCGCATCCATAGGAATCCATTGGGGGCAGCGAGCGGGAGGAGCGACATAGCTCAGCGCTGGCTCCCATGACGGGGCTCGCGGGTGTCAATCTCGCCGCTAGCAGAGGCAAGATTGACACAATATCGGCGGCAGGTACTGTATTTTTACTTGCACGTGATTGAATGATGGAAGTCAGCAGAGCTTCACCTTATTCACTAAGCTAAGGAAAAAATTTGCTTTCAAAGTGAGCAGTCTGTAAGCAGGTTGCAATTGAGCTAATTAGGTGCTGGCCTGTACAGGAGCGTGAGGGTTAATGTTTTTCCAGGTTCTTTTGTCTGGTGGGTTTCTTTGGGTCTGACCCATTGATCCTGTGATAGAAAAGAGGGACAGTGGTCCGGTGCTAGAGAGACTTGAAGAGTTGCAAGCCTGGAGCCCTAGGATTGAGGAGTGAATGCTTGTTGCTAACTTCTGTAAGTGCTGTGATGTAGGAGGTAATCAGTACCTGGGGTTCATCCCCGAAGACACCAGACACTGGGGATTGCCACTGATGGACCCTTTTAATACATGGACTCTACTTGTGCAGGTATGCCGGGGCAGCACAGGGATGTAGGGAAAAGGACCGTTCTCGGATGTTGGATGTTAATGTTTTGCACTTGTACATATACAGCTTTTGAAACCATGTTCCCGCCGGGTCTGAAGTTACTTAAGGGGTGTAATGCAAGTAACCGACACATTTCTACAGCTCAGGTCACTTAAACACATTGGAATATGAAGACATCAAAGTAAAGAGTTAATACAGTGTGAAGATACAAGTGGTTACCAATGCTAACAAAAGGTTTCTCTAGCAGCCTGTCATCAAGCGTGTACATGTGAAAGGTGGGATAGCCTCTTGCAGTGAGGGAAATGTTGTCGGCATTCCTTCTGTAGCGATCCCTCTCCCAGAGCAACAGGAGCAGATCTGCACTGCCAAGGTGCCCAGCCTGTACACAGGTACAGAAGACAAGGAGTGAACAAGGACCTGTCATCTGCCTGCTCAGCAGGGATCAGGTTTTCGCTGGTGGAGTGCGCCCATTTGAAAGGGGTCTAACAAAAGATCGGAGGGATGTTTTACAGTACAGTATATTGGTGTAGAGCTATTTTTATTCCATATAGGAGGGAATATAAGAATCAAGCTGTGATCTTATGGCAAAGCTAACTCATGAAATGCATCATTGCTCTTGTTAAAACTGCCGGATTGTGTGATGATGTTGATAACTGTCCCTATGTTTTTATGGGCTTGTAAAGTGGGCTTGTAAATATTTTATATGTGATAAGAGTGTTATGACTGAATAAATACCCAATGTTATGTTATGTTATGTATCCAAACTAGCATCCCGTTTGATAAATAGCTCCATATGAAAAAACATTTCCTGTCATACTATTTTGCTGTTTAATGCATGATACATGTCCAACCATTTAAAAATAAAACCAAATGTGTTGACAGGTAAAGTATATCCAAAGCCAAAACTTTTATTTTAGATTTGGATACAGCAGTCGAGCCCCCATCAGATTTGTATGGCTGTCTGTGTCTCCCCATGACTTTGTTGTACCCTAGTAACCAATTTCACTATGACTGAAAGTCTTGAGTTGCTGCCAAAACAGGAATAGAGGGGAAATCTTCCATTTCACAATTTCCTACTCCATCCAAAATGGAAAGAAAAGTTTTGGTTTTATTTATACTTTAAAACAGGACTATATTCCCCTTCTCTCCAGCACTGCAGTGTCCCGGAGCTCCTTGCCAGCCACTGACATCTTCGGCTGGTTGGCTTCCAGATAGCTGGTACTGTATGTCCTATACACTGATTACTGTATGTCCTATATACACTGATCGGCTGGTTGGCTTCCAGGTAGCTGGTACTGTATGTCCTATATACACTGAGCAGCATAGTGCAAAGATAAATGAACTTCTGCGCATGAGATGACAAGGCTGAGATGACTTCCTGTGTTGTCATCTTGGTCCAGCCAGTAAAAGTGGGCTTCCGCCCACTCAGCCTTGTCATCTCATGCGCAGGAGTTCATTTATCTTTGCACTATGCTGTTCAGTATATATAGGACATACAGTACTAGCAAGTAAGGAATATTAATGCAGAAGAGACAAAGGGGTAGATTTACTAAAACTGGAGCACTCAGAATCTGGTGAAGCTGTGCATGGTAGCCAGGGTCGAACTGGCACAAAAAATAGGTCTGGGCATTTTAGACTGAGCAGCCTATGGCTAATTTATCGGGAGGCAAGGAGAGCATGGGGGGGGTGGAGAATGTGGGGGGGTGGAGAACACAGGGGAGTGTGGAGAGCACTAGGGGGGCCTGAGAGCACTAGGGGGCCAGAGAGCACTAGGGGGGCCAGAGAGCACGGGGGTGGAGAGCACTAGGGGGAGCCGGAGAGCACATGGGAGCTGGAGAGCACAAGCAAGGGCAGAGAACACGGGAGGCGAAGAGCACAGTGGGGGTGGAAAGCACAGAGGGGCTGGAGAGCACTGGGGGGGTTGGAGAACACTGAGGGTGTGGGGACCACAGGGGGCTGGAGAGCACAAGTAGGGACAGAGAACATGGAAGGCGAACAGCACAGGGGGGTGAGGAGCACAGCGGGGTGGAAAGCACTGGGGGCTGGAGAGCACAGGGGCGACCGGAGAGCACAGGGGGGCCTGAGAGCACTGGGAGGAGCTGGAGAGCACTGGGAGGGGCTGGAGAGCACTGGGGGTCCGGAGAGTAAAGGGGGGCTGATGAGCACAGGGGGGCCTGAGAGCACTGGTGGGACCGATGAGCACAGGGGAGCCTCAGAGCACTGGGAGGGGCTGGAGAGCAATAGGGGAGCCAGAGAGTACAGGGGTTGATGAGCACAGGGGGGCCTGAGAGCACTGGGAGAGGCTGGAGAGCACGGAGGGCTGGACAGCACTGGGGGGGCTGATGAGCACTGGGGGCCTGAGAGCACGGGGGGCTGGAGAGCACTGGGGGCCGGAGAGTACAGGGGGGCTGATGAGCACTGGGAGGGGCTGGAGAGCTCTGGGGGGGCCAGAGTGTACAGGGGCTAGAGAGCACTGGGGGGGGCTGGAGTGCAGTGGGGGAGCCTGAGAGTAGGGAGGGGCACCTGAGAGCATGTTGCGAGCACTAGAGGGCAGTAGAAAGAAGCTGGATAGGAGGAGCAGCTGCATACACACAGTAGAAGAATCCATCTTATTATTTTTCTCCTACAGCCTCTGAATGCCCACGGGAGGGAGAGAGTGAGAAGCAGGCATTCAGAGGCTGTAGGAGAAAAATAAAGTGATGACTTCTTCTACTGTGTGTATGCAGCTGCTCCTCCTATCCAGGCGCACGCATGGAGAGACACACTCACTTTCCCTCCTGTCCGGAACACCGGCGGCCACATCTCGTGTAGACCCCTTCCCTCTTCACGGTCACAGGTAACGTGATCTGTAGTCACCGCCCCCAGCCCGACGGCCGAACTGTAATGACTGCCAGCCGCGGAGAGGCCGGGTGAGCGGCGGGTGCTCAAGGAGCAGCTCAGCTGCTTTGGCCCCACAAGAGCATGCGGCCCGGTGTGCCCTATGGCCAGTCCGGGCCTGGTGGTAGCCAATCAGCTTCTAACTTCTAACAGCTTGTTCAATTAAGCTTTGACAATAAAGCTGATTGGTTTCTATTTAGAGATGCACCTGATTTTGCACTCTCCAGTTTTAGTAAATCAACTCCATAGTATGTTTTTTCTGCATCGAAAATTCTGTCTAATTGTCATTTTTTTTCCTAAAGTTCCACTTTAATCTCAATAGAAAATAATACATAATAATGCATTTGTGGAACAGCTCTTTTCCTCCACACAGTGCATATTCAAACGCATACAAACAATCACACGCATTTACACTTCAAAATTAAACCTACAGACATCCAGAAACCCTTAAAAATTGATTTAAATATTGGTGCAGCATTACGGCAGCTGTAACAGACCACCTTTCATTTAATATATACAATCTTATCTGTGTATTTTAACCACCAAAGCTCCGGAAGGTTTTACCCCCTTCATGACCAGGCTATTTTTTGCTATCTAGCACTGCGCCACATTAACTTTTAATTGTCGGTCATGCAACACTGTACCCAAACAAAATTTATATCATTTTTTTTCCCACACAAATAGAACTTTCTTTTGGTGGTATTTGATCACTTCTGTTTTTATTTTATTTTTATATAAATGGAAAAGAAATGAAAATTTAGAAGAAAAAAAAATACCTTTTATACTTTCTGCTATAACACATATCCAATTAAAACGATAAAACGTCTTCATAAATTTTGGCCAAAATGTATTCTGCTTCGTGTACTTGGTAAAAAAAAAAAAAAATCCCAATGAGTGTATACTGATTGGTTTGCGCGAAAGTTATAGCATCTACAAACTATGAGATATATACTGGAATTGTTTTTTTACTATTAATGACTGTGATTAGTGACTTATATTGGGACTGCGGCAGGCAATCTGAGTGGGAACTGACCTACTGCCACTTACCTCACCAGTGATGCTGAGGCCTCATGCACACTGGACTTTTAACAGCTGCTCCTAAGGGCCTCTGGTGGTTTTTTTTCCCTGCCTCTAAACCCCCCTGCATGTTAGCCTGTGTGTCCATGCACACATAGACATTTAGCAGCATTTAGTGGCAGGAGAGTTTAGAGGCAGGAAAAAAAAAAAAAAGAAAAAAAACGATTGACCCGTCAAGACGCGCATAAATGCTATATTCATTTCAATCGCCAGAATAAATTAAATATTGCCCAATTAAATAAATAAATGCCCAAACAACAAACGCTGCTAAACGCTGCTAAATTCTGCTAAACTGGTTTGAAAAAATGCAGCTTACTTGAGTTTTTAATTCAGATTTTCTCCTTGCAGGAGAAACAGCGGTTTACAATATACCAGTGTGCATGAGGCCTAATACAGTGATCAGCGATAATACTATACAACACATGTGTCAAACACAAGTCCCGAGGGCCAATTCCGGTCCGGTCCTGCAGCTGCGGCACCCCCCTTATCTATTCTCCTATCTTGCTTCAGCAGTCGGCAGCAGAGATCAGGACAGAACTCCTCCACTGGATCATGCACTTCTCCATGCAGCCGCAGAGGGGCTCGTCTCTGCCTCCCCGTGTCTCAGCATTCAGCAGACTCTGGCAGCCCTCCTCAGGTCCTCCTCCAGACCCTGCACTTTCTGTTTCTTAACTCCGTCCCCAGCTTCTTCCTGGCAGTAGCTCAAGTTAAGGGGGGTGCACTGTGACGTAAGGAAGGGTGGGGGACTTTTGACATCTGATGTAAGGGAGGGTGCTCTGGACATCCAGTCTTACAGATACAACTGGCCCATGGAGGACAACCACAATGCTGATGTGGCCCACGAAACAATTGAGTTTGACACCTCTGCTATACACTGTTACTGTACTAAAGACACTAGCTGGGAAGGGGTTAACATCTCAGATAATGAAGGGGTTAAATATGTGCCTAACAAGTGTTCATTTGTGTAATGTGTGCTTCTTTTCACTTTAGATCTCTTTGTTTCTCCTCCCTGCTTTGCAGGGAGAAGAAACAGAGAATTTGTTCCCTCTGATTGTCAAAACAGGGCTCTGGGCTGTGATTGGACACAGCTGACACCAGCAGGTCCCCACCATGAATAACTGGCCAGGACCTGCTAGCATGTGTGACCAGAAGAGAGACGCAACGTACAAGTACATGATTGTGCCTGTATGAGCCGACCTGCCGCTGTAAATATACTGTGTCAGGTTTGGAAAGCAGTTAGAGAACACTCCCTAACATATTATGATTTTTTTTTTACTTTTCCTTATCTAAAATGGCCCTAAAGCTGGCCATACACCCATCATTTTTGTTCATTCAACCAGCGGGTTGAACCAAAGAAAATGACTCAAATCCCCACCCACACACTCGATGTAGATGTGTAATCCATCTCACAGCGTTATTTATTGTGACAGCAGGGAGATGTCCCCACCATTAGATTACACAGCGTCATCGGCTTTAGCCAGAGAGAAAATGGCCTGGTTGTAGATGGTCACGTATACATGTGTACAACGGGCGTGCTCCTACTCGAAATTCTGCTGGTCCCTGCTGAACTGGCTGAATTTCAATCCATGTATGGCCAGCTTTAGACAGCTTTGATGCTGTTATGTTATGAACTCATTTGTACTTTACTGAAGTTATGGAAGAGACCTCTGGAATGTTTGTGAACTAATACTGCCATCTAGTGGTGTATTTAGTGACTGGAAAGATGCCTATTCTTTCTATATATATATAACTTACAGCATTCAATGTTTAAAAGTTATTGGCTAATTTTAAATTGATGTCAGCTGACTGCTAAATATAGCTCTCCGTGTGAACATCTATTCTTTGTAATAACAACTGTAGACGGCGGTGGCTGAGCGCTCCAATTTTGGTTTATAAAGAATTTTCTGTTGTTTGAAAAAGGGGCATGAAAGCTTTCCCACAGATTGAATTTCATATTCTACTTTTCAAATGATGTTTCCTTTTATAACATAAAAAAAGGTTCTGTTCTGTTGTACACTGCCCACTTTATTTTCAGTTGGATTTAAAGATATATTTAAAGGAAACCTGAACTGAGAAAATGTTACATGTCATGACATGTTGATCTATTAGGGATGGTTCACACAATTTGTGATGTGGGAACATGTGTAGAAGTGTGCATTTTCCCACACCACGTGGGAACGGGCTGCCATCTGCAGACGCACCGGTGCCATTCATTCTTAATGGCAGCCCCATGCATCTCATCAATGCAGATGCGTTTGTGGGCATCAAAACGCATGATACTGCAGTCCCAGGCAGTTTGGCACAGCGCAATTTTCAAAGTTTTGCCTGTCATACTTTTTGTGCGTTGAGCACGATTGGCAGCAAAATGCACCACGCTGGAATATGCAAAAATTCATGCACACAAACGCATCCTTTATGGTGTGACCCGGGCCTATGTCTTGGTACATTCTGTGTCTCAGTCCTAAAACATGTATGTACATGTAGCGGCCTCACCCCCTTTGATTTGTCCAAGGGTATTTCATATGTGAGGGTGAGATGCGCTACGGCCCATGTCCTCCCCATGGCAGTGGGTGAGGTGAAGGCCAGAACCAGATATTTTCCTCGGGCCTGTGCGTTTCAGTTAAGGACCAAGTCTTGCTGTGCTGACACCTCCCTCTGCTCCCATTAACCAGAGTCCCACACACCGATTAGGGTCCAACTCTTGTTTTATTGTCACGCTCACAATCAAACAGTTCTTTACCAGCCAACTGGTTGAGACCCAATAACAGTTCAATACGGTGGAGTGAGCAGGTCGAGGCACTATCCTGGTTGTACGCTAAACCACTGTGGTTTCACCAGCGGTTACTATAGCCATTGGCTAGAGAGAGAACTTAGAACTTGTGAGTCTCTACCAGCGACTCAAGAGAATGTAGATAGGAGTACCTTCGCTGCGTTGTGGCCCCTGTCAGGGGGAGATGTCCCTCCAAGGGAGTTACCGGAGGCCCATCCGTCACTGGGTTGATGCTGCTCCAGACTCTCCGGACGGGTGACCTCTCCAGCCTCCTCACCTCAGACATGAGCCCCATCCACCTCAGGGACCCTCGGACTCCTCCACCCTCGCGGGACCCAGTCGAAGTCACCGGGCCCCAGGCCTCCGGTTTAGTACCTCACCCCAGGCTGAAGGTGCCTGGGATGGACGCCAACTCCGCTCCGGCCAGGCCTAGGGCGCCTGGGCCGAAACTCCGAACCGCCCGCACCCAGGCCTAAGGTGCCTGGGCGCGTGATGAAGAAGATCCCGAAGACCTCGTGGTTAGGGCGTCTCCCCCCTTTATCTCCTCCATTGACGTCACGGCAGGTTCCCCGCCCTCGCCGTACCATCTCCGGAAAGGGACAAAAAGGACAGCACTGCGGCAGCAAATCTACCTTGAGCCTGCGGGTACCTCGCCACCCACAGGCCAAGGAGAATAATGCACCACCCAATCCTCCACGAACACAAATGGTCCAAATCCTCTCATGATTTACACACCTGGGTCATACTATTACCCAGGTGTATCCCACCTAAATTTAGAGACCCCGCTACATACAGTATCTCAAAAAAGTGAGTATTTTGCAAATATTTTATCATATCTTTTCATGTGACAACACTGAAGAAATTACACTTTGCTAAAATGTAAAGTAGTGAGTGTACAGCTTGTATAACGGTGTAAATTTGTTATCCCCTCAAAATAATACTTTACTGTCTAAACCGCTGGCAACAAAAGTGAGTACACACCTAAGTGAAAATGTCCAAATTGGGCCCAATTAGCCATTTTCCCTCTGCGGTGTCATGTGACTCCTTAGTGTTACAAGGTCTCAGGTGTGAATGGGGGAGCAGGTGTGGAAAATTTGGTGTTATCGCTCTCACTCTCTCATACTGGTCACTGGAAGTTCAACATGGCACCGTATGGCAAAGAACTCTCTGAGGACCTGAAAAAAAGAATTGTTGCTCTACATAAAGATGGCATAGGCTATAAGAAGATTGCCAAAACCCTGAAACTGAGCTGCAGCACGGTGGCCAAGACCATACAGCAGTTTAACAGGACAGGTTCCACTCAGAACAAGCCACACCATGGTCTAAGAAAGAAGTTGTGTGCATGTGCTCAGCGTCATATCCAGTGCTCAGCATCATATGTCTTTAGGAAATAGATGTATGGGTGCTGCCAGCATTGCTGCAAAGGTTGAAGGGGTGAGGGGTCAGCCTGTCAGTGCTCAGACCATACTCTGCACACTGCATCAAATTGGTCTGTATGGCTGTCGTCCCAGAAGGAAGCATCTTCTAAAGATGATGCACAAGAAAGCCCACAAACAGTTTGCTGAAGACCAGCAGACTAAGGACATGGATTACTGGAACCATGTCCTGTGGTTTGATGAGACCAGGATAAACTTATTTGGTTCAGATGGTATCAAACGTGTGTGGCGGCAACCAGGTGAGGCATACAAAGACAAGTGTGTCTTGGCTACAGTCAAGCATGGTGGAGGGAGTGTCTTGGTCTGGGGCTGCATGATTGCTGTCGTCACTGGGGAGCTACAGTTCATTGAGGGAACCATGTATGCCACACAAAATAATGGAAAATAATGGTGGTCACACAAAATATTGACACTTTGGACCCAATTTGGACATTTTCACTTAGGGGTGTACTCACTTTTGTTGCCAGCAGTTTAGACATTAATGGCTGTGTGTTGAGTTATTTTGAGAGGACAGCAAATTTACACTGTTATACAAGCTGTACACTCACTACTTTACATTGTAGCAAAGTGTAATTTCTTCAGTGTTGTCACATGAAAAGATAGAATAAAATATTTACAAAAATGTAAGGGGTGTACTCACTTTTGTGAGATACTGTAGATCAAGCATTCGTACCTCCTTTACTACTTTCATGTTTGTTGCAGGTCTGTGAGTCAAGGTATTAAAACGCAGACAGGTAGGCAGCTAGCATGTTCCGATCAGCCGTGGCAGCCATGACTCTCTCTTTCAGTACAGGTTATCTTTTGACAGTAGTAAGGTGCAGGAGTTTTGAAAGCTGAATTCCAAAAAATATTTGTATTGCATACAGTAAAACCTTGGTTTGAGAGTAACTTGGTTTGAGAGCGTTTTGCAAGACAAGCAACATTTTTTAATAACTTTTGACTTGAAATACAAGCGATGTCTTGATATAAGAGTAGAGTGTAGGAGTCAGCACTACTACATTGATAGCTGTGATCTTCCAGTTCCTGCTCAGGTTTTAGTGGTTACCCCACTGCACACTGACCACAGAGGGTTGCTAACTGCCATTCATAGAATTGTATTTTATTTTTCAATGAATACAAGGGGTTCTGTAATTGGAAGAGATGGAGAGAAGGGGCAGTGATATCACTGAAAAAATACAATGAGGGTTATTTACTAAAACTATAGAGTGCAAAATCTGGTGCGGCTCTACATAGAAGCCAATCAGCTTCCAGGTTTTATTGCCAAAGCTTAATTGAACAAGCTCAAGTTAGAGGCTGAGTGGCTATCATGCACAGCTGCACCAGATTCTGTATGCACCAGTATTCGTAAATCTATCCCAATGTGTTCTACGAATGGTGGCAGTGCCAAGAAGGCAAACCCTTGTGGTCAGTTTGCAGAGGGGAAGCAGCTTATAGAGAACCCGAGCAGAGAATTGCGACTATCGCTGTCGTTTTGACAACTACAGTGATCTCCTGCCTCCCAGCCATCCAGCAGGTACTGTATGAGATGCCAAGCTGGATCAGTGGAAATATGCAATACAAATAGTTCGGATTTCACAGCTGCTGGACAAGAATCTGAAAGAGGGCAGAGCAGAGTGGTGGTCACATCTACCCTTTTGATCAGAGTGGGGGTGGGTTTTGTCTCATGATTTCAAATTACCTGCAAACAGGTTGGCAGCACAAGCAACTTTTTATACATAGCACCTTTAGACTAACTTGTTTATATATGACCATTGTCAGACTGAACACGATATTCAGAATACCATTATTTATGTTGGTGTAAAATCTGACAGTTTTCAGTAATTTGATTTTGTAACAGCTTCCCACTAGGCCAGGCATGTCCAAAGTCCGGCCCGCGGGCCAATCGCAGCCCGCGGTCTGGATTTGAACGGCCCGCCTGGTTATCTAAACATATATATCTTTTGTGGCCCCAGACGATCTCCCAGCGCCGAGGCCACAAAAGATATATAGGCTGGCTGCCTTGGAGGGGACAGGGAGGAGGCGGGATGAGTGCCATTTACACAGCAGCCTCTTTATCAGGAAGTCCCGTCTCCGGTGCTGCCATTGGACGACTGTTCTGTCCGTCAAAGGAGGCGGGACTTTCTATTAAAGAGGCCGCCGTGTAAACAGGAGATTCTCCTGTAGGTAATCTTTGGCGCTCGTCCTGCCCCCTCCCTGTCCCCTCCAAGGCTGCACTGATGGCAATGGTGAGTGCATTCCTGGCAATGGTGGGTGCATTACTGGCAATGGTGGGTGCTGCATTCCTGGCAATGGTGGGTGCATTCCTGGCAATGTTGAGTGCATTCCTGGCAATGGTGGGTGCTGCATTCCTGGCAATGGTGAGTGTATTTCTTGCAGTGGTGGGTGCTGCATTCCTGGCAATGGTGGGTGCTGCATTCCTGGCAATGGTGGGTGCATTCCTGGCAATGATGAGTGCATTCCTGGCAATTGGGGGTGCTGCATTCATGGCAATTGGGGGTCTGCAGAATGGCACTGACCCTTATTTTGCTTCACAGTTCTTTATTTAAAACTTACGTTTTTTTTTCATGAAAATTCCCTCTTAAAGTAAAGGTGCATGTTATACCCCAATAAATACGATATATCCAAATAATACGCCTAAGCTCATCTCTTTACTCACACACAGCCACAAAGGAAAGAGAATTCTTGTTGGGCGGTGTATGAGTGCTACAAACGAACACACTTAGACCAAATTTTAATGGTTCAAAGAATGTCAGGCAAAATGGTCGGCCCGCATGTTCACTTCATCAAATCTGACCCTCTTTGAAAACTGTTTGGACACCCCTGCACTAGGCCATACAAGTGGACTCCTCAAGTCTTTACATTCATGGACAATTATCTAACATGATCCACAGCACAAGATATAACGTACTAATGCAATGTGGGGTTAGTAAGATCACTAAATATATAATGTGCTAGGAACCAATTGCATTATTGAAACTGATTTGGTTTAAGGTGTTTAATCCTGTCTTCAGGTCAAGAGCCACTAAATCCTACCAAAATGACAGCTTGCTCTTTCATAAATAGGAACCCAGCCTACAAAATTGCAGCCTCCTCATTTTAATGTGTAACCCACCATCTGGCATAGCTGATATTATGAGACGGAATAGAAAAATGGTGAACTTTGCAAGCAGTAGCTTCTAATAATGATATACATCAAAAATGTGTCAGATAATAACATTTAATATAACATGTAATTATGTTCTAAATATATAGTTTCCGATATTCTCAGGGGAAACATAGGCTGAATACATCCAAGCTCAGGAAAATGAGGCAGCAGTAATCGAAACTGTAATGTGTCCTTGCACAAATCACAAGCCGCCTGTTCAGTGTTTTGTCTGATGGTGTGCTTGCTGAAGAGTATGAGAACCAAACAGCTGATTAAGCATATTGTGAGGCAACCTTTGGACTGTGCAACTTGTAGTGTCTCGTTCTCCTCACTATACAAGCATATAGCAAAGCAGGGCACCATAGAAAGCCTAACACTAACATTGTATTTAAAAGAAACGTGCAGAGCCATTCATCATGTGAAGGCAAAAACAAATGTTACTAGGCTATTTTCTCTACAGGTCAAGTGTTTTTCATTTGTATAGAATGAATCCTGCAAAATGATCACTGGATGCAGTTGACACTAATAGTAAATAAGTATTTATTTCCTTTGATCTTCAACTCCATCTATTGGCCATAATGTAGCATTTTCCTGATTCATTCTATCCCGAATGAATGAAAAATAGGATTTTTATAACAGCTTACCTGTAAAATCCTTTTCTTGGAGTACATCACGGGACACAGAGCGACATAGTCATTACTAATGGGTTATATAGTTACCGTCAGGTGCTGGCACTGGCAACTTCCAAAACCGGAAGTACCCTCCCCTATATAAGCCCCTCCCATCCGGGAGCACCTCAGTTTTGTAGCAAAGCAATAAGTGTCCCCAAAAGAGGGGTGGGAGCTCTGTGTCCCGTGATGTACTCCAAGAAAAGGATTTTACAGGTAAGCTGTTATAAAAATCCTATTTTCTTTTTCGTACATCACGGGACACAGAGCGACATAGTCATTACTAATGGGATGTCCTAAAGCAATGCCAAATGAGGGGGGGGATACACCATATATAAGCTGAGCGCTATCAGACATGAGGATCTTTTGCGGCCTGCAACACACTGCGCCCAAAGGCGACATCCTCCTGACTTCTAACGTCCACCTGGTAGAACCTAGTAAACGTGTGAACTGAAGACCACGTTGCGGCCTTACAGATTTGAGCCAGGGAGGCCTGGTGATGCACTGCCCATGAAGTTCCAACTGCTCTCGTGGAGTGCGCTCTAACTTTGAACGGAGGCGGTCTCCTTCTCAAGCCATAAGCTTGCCTAATGACCTGTCGAATCCACTTGGCTAAAGTAGATTTTAACGCTGCCTGACCCTTTCTGGGGCCTTCCGGCAGAATAAACAAAGTATCCGTTCTGCGAATCTGAGCAGTGGCTTTTAGATAAGCTTTAACTGCTCTTACTACATCCAAAGAATGCAATAACTTTTCCTCCACCGAAGTAGGTTTGGGGAAAAAAGAAGGAAGAACCACATCTTGGTTCAAATGAAACCTCGATACCACCTTAGGAAGAAAGGCTGGATGAGGACGTAACACTACTCTGTCCTTATGGATAACCAGATATGGCTCCCTACAGGACATAGCTGCTAATTCCGATACTCTTTTAGCCGAACAAATGGCTACTAGAAAATTCAATTTCCTGGTGAGAAGCACCAAGGAAATATGCTGTAATGGTTCAAGTGGTTGTTTCTGTAGAACCGACAGAACCAAGTTTAGATCCCATGGACATATGGGAATATTAACCGGAGGACTAATACGCATCACTCCTTGTATAAAGGCTTTGACTAGTGAATGCGAAGCCAAGGGCCTTTGAAAAAATATTGACAAGGCCGAAATCTGACCCTTGATAGTACTCAAGGCAAACTTCCTATCTACAGCCCACTGTAGGAAGTCCAGAATCCTACCTATTACGTACTTATGTGGATGCCATTTCTTGGCCTCACACCACGCGATGTACGCCTTCCAGATTCTATAGTAGATCTGCCTGGATACCGGCTTCCTGGCATTGATCATGGTAGATACCACAGCATTAGAGAGCCCTCTCTTTTTTAGAATGTGGGCTTCAATAGCCAGGCCGTCAAACCTAGGGCTGGTAAGGAAGGGTGGCACATCGGTCCTTGCGAAAGCCGGACGACGTGGGAGAGTCCAAGGACTCCCCACTGAAATTTTACAATCTCCGCGTACCACGCTCTTCGGGGCCACGCTGGAGCCACCGGAATCACTGGTTTCTTTTCTACCCTGATTCTGCGGAGTAATCGAGGTAACCATTGGCGGTGTGAATGCATATATCAGCTTGAACTGATCCCAAGGGAACACTAGGGCATCCGAGCCGCAAGCTAGGGGATCCCTTGTCCGAGAGACAACCCTGTCCCCCTTTGCGTTGAATCTGGATGCTAGAAGATCTACATCCGATGTTCCCCACCGCTGACATATTGTCCAGAAAACCTCGGGGTGAAGGGACCCTTCCTCTGGGCCTAATTGCTGGCGACTTAGAAAGTCCGCCTTCCAATTCTCCACTCCTGGAATGAATACCGCAGATATGGCTGGGACATATTCTTCTGCCCATTTCAGGATGTAATTTACTTCCCTCTGGGCTGCACGACTCCTGGTGCCCCCCTGATGATTGATATATGCCACTGCTGTGGCATTGTCTGATTGAAATCTGACAGGGGACCCTTGGAGTTTGGATGTCCATGCTACTAGGGCATACCGGGCTGCTCGTATCTCTAAGAGATTGATGGGCAGGGCCTTTTCTGCATCCGACCATCTGCCCTGGAGAGACTATTGCTCCAGTACTGCTCCCCAGCCTATAAGGCTGGCATCTGTAGTGACCACCTTCCAAGAAACCGGACTGAAGGATTTCCTTTTTTCCAAATTCTGGGGAACCAACCACCAACGGAGGCTCTTGCGAACGGAAGGGGACAAGGACATTGTAAGTCTAGGGCCTGAACTTTTTTTGCTCCAGGCTGACAGTATGGCCCCTTGCAAATTCCTTGAATGGAATTGACCGTAGGGTACTGCTTCGAATGATGCCACCATTTTTCCCAGCAGCCTCATATACAGGCGTATGGACGGCTGTCTTTTTTGTACCCACTAAGTGGATCAAATCTTTCAAAGACAACACCTTTCCTCGAGGCAAGAATATTTTTCTCTGGCCTGAATCCAACCTTAGCCCCAAGTATTCCAGACTTTTGACTGGTTTTTAGGGCTGACTTGTCTCGGTTGATAATCCAACCGTGAGATTCCAGATACTTGATCGTCTTGTGAACGACCACGTCTAGTTTTTTCACTGAGTGGTCTATCAGCAACAAGTCATCCAGATATGCCATTATCATTACACCTTGTGTTCTTAGATTGGCCAATAAAGGGCCAGAATTTTTGTGAACACTCTTGGTGCTGTGGCCAAACCGAAGGGTAAGGCTCTGAACTGAAAATGGCGCCCTTCTACTGCAAAGCGTAGAAATTTTTGGTGGACTGGAAAGATGGGAATGTGCAAATAAGCATTTTTGATGTCGATCGTGGCTAACCAATCCTCCCCTTGTAGGGCAGTGGCCACCGATCGGATCGACTCCATCGGAAAGTCCTGATATACAGGAATTTGTATAGCCCTTTTTAGAATTAATATGGGCCTCCCGTCCGCGTTTGCTTCGGGACTGTAAAGAGGTTTGAGTAAAACCCGAACCCTCATTCTTCCAGGGGAACCTCCATAATTACTCCTTGGAGCAATAGTTGTTCTAGTGCCAACAGGAGGGACTCTCTCTTCCGGGGATCCCTTGGCACGTTTCCTGCGAACAACTGGAGTCCTCCCCCCCACCCGACTGAGTGGGGGCTTCAATGAATTTAACTTTGGGGGAGGTTTTGTACCTCCCCTGACCCAGGGTTTCTCATTACCCTGCTACTGTCCCTGTTTTTTACCCCCGGGATTTAACCGAGGAGGCCGTCGGAACTGTTACACAGCCGATGCCCCAGGGACTGGAGAAGCAGGCCTCTTAAAGAGGGACCTCTAACTCTGCTTTTAACCGGCAAGAGCGTATTTTTACCGCTGGAAATTTTCTGGATATATTTGTCCAGGTTTTCCCTGAATAAGCGTTCACCATGAAATGGGACGCTAACCAGCCATTCTTTACAGGGAGCTTCAGCAGACCAGTTTTTGAGCCATAGGAGCCTACGCATATGTACTATAGACAGCATAAGGCGGGAGGCCTGATGGACTGAATCCTCTATGGCGTCAACCGCAAAGCCTAAGGCTCTAGGTAGATCAGCTAGGGCAAAGCCTGCTGATCTGTCAAGTCCCTCAAGACCTGTTTCAACTGATCCTTCACTGCTTAGCAGACCCCAATAGCTGCTACTGCTGGTTGTATCACCAAGCAGATTTTCATAAGGACTCCAATCTTTTATCTATTGGGTTCTTGAACATTTGGACATTATCCACTGGACATGTCAGTGATTTATACATACAAGAGATGGCTGCGTCCACTGTAGGGACCTTCCATTTTTTTTTTTTTTTTGATGAACTTATCCTCCATGGGATAGACCACCGGAAATCTCTTGGGGGAATAAATATTTTCTCAGGACGTTCCCAATCCTGGTAAATGAGCCCTTTCAGTAAAGGGTGAAGTGGAAAAGAACAAACAGTCTGGGGGCTTCTAGCGACCCCAACGAGGATACAGTAGTGGTTGATGGTTCCGCAAGGTGCATTTTTAAATGCTGATCGGACCATGTTAGTCAGAGACTGAACCCATAATCTTTCAGCTTGAGATGCTGAGAAAAGGTTCCCCCACTGTTGATTCCTCTATAACAGAATCAACCTTATCCTGATCCCCTTCAGGCAGGTCGATCCCTGTATGGGACTGTTGCTCTGCTAACAGGCACTCTGCAGGCGGAGACGGAGATCGGGCGTGCTTTCCCTGACAGGGAGGCAGCGATAAATTTTGACAATCTCTCTCTAATCCTCCCAGAGCTGAGGAAAAAACCTCCTCTGTTACATACACAGGAGCAGGTGACTGAGGACAGCCACAGTACCAAGTACCCCTGCGGGGTCTCTACGGTCACTTACCTCTGAACTTCAGGGGAGACTGGTGCAGCAGGAGTATGCCCAAGATCCTCAGAGCCCGATGAGACCCCCTTCGCTTCCTGGAAGATTCAGTTCCGGAGCTACTGGACGGCATATTCCTAAGCCTAAAGCTGAGGTATTCCAGCCGTAATACACCACTTTTACTGAGAATAGTCTAGCACAATTGCTGCTATATAACAGTTGGTGTCTACTAATGTGCCTTTCTAGGGGATGCCTGTATCAACCGCTTGCTGTATGCCTTTAAATGTTGCCAGCTCTGTCTCTGTACTTCATAGCCAGCTTACTGCAATAATGTGGCTTTTTAAAAACCTGCTGGGACGCCCGCACATGCGCAGAAGCGCTGCGGCGCGCACAGAGCGTCATCCCCCAGGCCCCGCCCCTTTTTCCGGCCACCTCTATATATAGAGGCGCGTGCACGCGCACGCGCGCGGCCACGTGCGCCTCGGCGCTAATTTTCAAACATGGAAACCAGGGACAGGAGCCAGGGCCCCCTTTGCCGCAGGCCGGGGGATAGACGAACACTGCAACATGGCAGAGGAAACAGTTTCCTGTAGGAGAACTCACCAGCTGCCTGGACTTTGTTCTCTGAGAAGAAACTAGTCCATATGACAAGAAAAACATTCCACAGCGGCCTCTAGTGGACAAACACAGGTACCGCAGTTTAATATACTAAACATATATAAAAAAACATTCCCCTTTTTTTTTTTTTTTTTTCTTGACCACCATTAAAAATTATTACATTTTTTTAGTAGTTACAGGCATGCACAGATATTAGCGGGAATACCGTTAGGTAACAGACAGAAAGACAAATTAGGCTTGGGGGTCCCCCAATAGAACCAAGTTCCTGGGGGCCCCCACTTACCTGTTCCCCGCCGCAGGACTTTGTTTGGTCCACAAAAGCCCAAACTTCACCTATCACGGCAGGCATTGTAATCAAACCTTCAGGGACCGGGTTCCCAAGGATTCCACTCCCCTGGACCTGTATAGCACCCTGCACAGAAAACATCTTGGTCGTGGGTATGACCAGAGCTCTGGATCCCAGGGTCCAGCTCTCCTAAGAGAAGCATTACAGGCAGAACCTTGCTCTTCTCTGCAAGGCCCGGGTACCGACCGTTTAGCTATGAAGCTTTTTTGGTCGGATCCGGAATAGCTTACTGAGGCCCAAAAGAACCTGTACGCAAGCTCAGTGAAAAACACATGTTTCTTCTTGGCCAACACCTTAGACACTGGCAAAAAAACTGAGGTGCTCCCGGATGGGAGGGGCTTATATAGGGGAGGGTACTTCCGGTTTTGGAAGTTGCCAGTGCCAGCACCTGACGGTAACTATATAACCCATTAGTAATGACTATGTCGCTCTGTGTCCCGTGATGTACGAAAAAGAAAGCATTCAACCTGGAGAGAAAATTTCCTAATAACCTTTGTTTTAGCCCCATTGGTGTTCCTTCTACTGTTGACTATCCAAGTGACTTTATAGTGGGTTTTACTCAAGATGCATAAGGCAAATTTGCTATGAGAGAAATATCTGTGCTGATATTCCTGATAATACTAATCATATGATTGGCCTGCTGCTTTTCTAGCTTCTCTACTTAGTGAGTTATTAAAGTAAACCCTGTTACACCATTTATACCTACAGGTAAGTCTATAATAAGGCTTACCTGTAGGTACCGTGAATATCTCCTAAACTGTGCAAGTTTAGGAGATATTCACTGTATCCGCATATGCCGATGTGATCGGCACATGTGCACTGAAGAAACGGGCCGCTCGTGTAATTTCTTCAGGAGCCGCGCCGTGACAGGTGGCCCCCATGTGCATGCGCGGGAGTGACGTCATTGTGGTTTTGGCCAATCACAGCACTGGAGCCCCTCGAACCCGGAAATAACTCCGGGAGACATGACGCCGGTAACAGTGGTGTTCAGGGACAGCTGAAACAGCTTCGATCTAAGGTAAGTATTTCATATGTGATACATACTAGCTTATTATGCCTTTGTTTTACAGGGTTTTTTGTTTTGTTTTTGTTTTTTTTATGAGTTTATAACCACTTTATTAATCTGCATACTAAAGCCTGGTACACACTATGAGTTTTTTCTGTTCAACCCCAGCCCCCCCACCGCCAGAACACTCTGATCAGCGCTCTCAGCCATTTGCTGAGAGCAGTGATCGGAGCTGGTCGGCTGCTGGTTTTTCAGCAGTGCCAGGACAAGGTCATCCGGTGCCCAGGGCAAAGATGGCAAACTGCGACCCCCCCCCCCCCCAGTTGTAAAGAAGGAGAGACTTAAAGTGGGACCCAGTGACACTAAGGCTCAGTTCACACCTAGGCGTTCCTGGTCGCAAGCACAATCGCTGTGACTCTGTCCGCAATTCCCAAATCGACACACTGACACGCTTGCGATCTCGTTACTTTCAATGGCACCCAAATCGCGGTGCGATTTTGTGGCAATTGTCCCCCGACAAATCACAACAAAATTGCGGGACGCGTGTTACCCAAAAGAAGTTCCGGAATGCCTAGATCCTGAATGTAGCCTTATACACTGATCATTGCTAATAATATGCACCGACACTGTACTAATGACAATGGCTGAGAAGGGGTTATTATCTAGGGGCATCCAAGGGGTTAATTGTGTGCCTAACAATGTGTAATGTGTGTACTGAATACTGATTTTTACCATAGACTGATTTGTTTATTTTCCCTGCTTTGCAAGCGAACATTCCCTCTGTACAGAGCCCTGTGTTGATTGTCAACACAGGGCTCTGGGCTGTGGAGTCAGTAGGTCCCGGCCATGAATCATTGGCTGGGATCTGCTAACAGACTCCCACTGTGTCAAATCACAAGGGAGTAGGCGGGCAGGGGCATGCACCCGAAACCCTAAGCCTAGGTTCACACTGTAGCGATGCAAGAACAGGTGCGATTCCAGCGCCGGTTCCCGCACTTATCTATATCTTTACCGCAGTCAGTTCACACTGCCCTCTGCAAACTTCTGCGGGTGTCAATACAATGTTAATGACACCCCCAGATCAGTTCACAGATCACAGTGCAAACACCCATGCGATCCGATTCCAGTGCCGAAAAAAAAAGTCCCTGCACCTTTTTTGTGCAAATCCAATGCGGATTCAGCCATACAACTGTATGGCTGAACTCGCATTGCACAGACATCGCATTTGATCTGCACCGCAGTGTGGGTGTGAATCACATGTGATGTCTGTGTTTGCTACAGTGCGAACCTAGGCTGAAACAGGCAGTGATGTATGGGTACGTTGCTGTGCTTGTAGCTGCCACCCAAGGCAAGTGGTTAATTACCCATGGTATTTGTAATATGCAGCATGAAGGGGTTAATGTGTATTGTCACTGCTGCATTAGTGACAAGAGGCTGTTAATTAACCCCTTTGGGCTGCATTAGTGGCGTCAGTGTTAATTAACCCCTTCATGCAGTGACAATACACATTAACCCCTTCATGCATATTGCAAAAATATCATGGGTAATTTAATAACCACCCCTCAGCCCCCCCCCCCACAAAAAAGGAGTTAACAAATTCATCTGCAGATGGCTGATGGCTTACTATTGCTTGGTTACTCCTCCTCCTCTAGATCACATTTTCAGCTCCGCTCCTCTCCACTCCCGCTTCCCGGTCAGCCTCTCAGTAACGTCACACAGAGACAGGACTGTCAGGTCACCTGTGGCCAGATGACAGATGCACACCGTAGGGGGTCAGGAGTGCACCACAAGGTAGTGAACCCTATGGCTGACTGCTGCGGATAGGATACTGGGTGGTTGTGGAAAGCGGGACCAGAGGAGCACAACCGGGATCCACAGGAAGCTAGAGCCAAGATTCCCCTGGGCGCGGAGTCTAAGACCCAGCAGGTCTTCACCAGAGCCTCTAGTGGTGAGGATGTTACACTGCAGCTAGGTCCAGGTCGCGACCCCTAGAGTCTCCTAGCTCACGCCTCGTAGGGTAAGGAGGAAAGAGGGGAAGCAGCACAGGATACAAGTATAGTGAGGGGAAAGGCCAAGGTCAGGGCAACAAGCAGACAAGGATAAACGAAGGACAAGCCGAAGGTCAAGGTCACAAGCAGACAAGGATAAACGAAGGACAAGCCGAAGGTCAAGGTCACAAGCAGACAGGGATAGTCGGGAACAAGCCAATATCGGTAACACAGAGACAGACGTAGCACATGGCAGGCAGGAACCCAAACACACAATGCTTAACAAACACGTTGATCAGCAAAGCAGGCTTGCAGTGCACAGGTTAATATAGTGTTCTGTGATAGGCCCTGGGGTGGAATCAGGCTGGGAGGAGATTATAAAGGAAGCCAGGTGAAAGGGTCTGGCCTCTAAGATGAACACATGAGAAGGAAAGGTAAGATGGCAGACAGACATTAGTGCATATCTATGACAGTACCCTCCCTCTTATGGGCCCACCCCCGCCTGGGCCCAGGCTTAAAGGGAAATCTCAGATGAAACCTCCTCAACAGATGAGGTGCAACGACCTCAGATGCAGCGATCCAAGACGCCTGCTCAGGACCAAAACCTCTCCAATGCACAAGGTACTGAAGAGTACCTCTGCAGAGCCGAGAAGCGGATAGGTCCCCCTGGGAGAACAGTACCATCAATCGCCAGGACCACCAGTGGCGTCACTGAGTAATCGTGCTGCAACGTGAGAATCTTTTATTTCTTCACTTGTGCCTCTCAGGCGTTTACTTATTTCCAAGGTGTGCCTTATGTAGCCCTGCATATCCTGGCCTTTCACCTGCTTAGTTTGGTATAGATTTCTAATCAAACACAATTTGTTTTAGCTCTTTCATGCACATTTTCTAATCCTTCTCACATTAGCAGTTTCACACTTACATATATGAATGATTTGATCATTTTCTATGCTAAGAGAGATTGTGCTCTCAGCTTTTTGGTCTTTATCCACTCATCTGAAGGGTGTTCTGGCCTGACTTAATTTATACATTCATATGTACCTTCTCTTATTAGCAACATTTTCATCTTGAATTTCCAAGACTGGTAGTTCTGATTTGTCAGATTTGCAAATGAAAGCTTGGTTGCAGCTGTATTACTGGCCATTTTCTTTTATTCTGTTGCAGTATTCTTTCTGTTGCTGTATCTTGCAGTTATCTGATGTAGCTGACCATGACTGGGCTATGACTGGGCTTTCAGATTTTCCCTGGGTGTCTGGGCTATGCTTGGGCCCATAACCTGTTAGAAATTCTGTATATAGCCCTACCTACAGAACAGATAGTGCACAGTCCACGTGGGCTTTGCTGCTAAACTGAAACAGTTTAGACTAGTGTCTATAGTGTATTCCGTTTAATTTCAGTTTAAATAAAGAAAGACTACCTTGATCTCAGAAGCTGGCAGGGTCCACTGTGGGAATCTGAAGCCCTCTGGTATCTATCCGGGATTAGGTACAGATGGCTACCCAGCGTGCACCTCCCAATCTCGCGCCTGTGCAGTAATGTCACCGCGCTGCGCTACTTCATTCTGACACGTTGTCATAGCAACAGTCTGGAAATAACACAAGATTTTGTCACTGGGGGATTCACAAGGACTCCTGGGATATATGACGCCGCTATTCCAGGAGCCCTTGCAAATCGCCTAGGCAGACGATCCAGGAAGTGCTGCAGACAAGTTAAGAAAAAAATATATATTTTTTTTAAAT
The DNA here is from genome assembly GCA_029206835.1 of Rana muscosa. Classification (NCBI taxonomy): domain Eukaryota; kingdom Metazoa; phylum Chordata; class Amphibia; order Anura; family Ranidae; genus Rana; species Rana muscosa. The sequence continues at coordinate 170,113,767 of CM055123.1, forward strand.
AATAATTTTAAATAGCCATTGGTAAAAGCACTTGAAATGCTTAAAACAGATATTAAAAGAAGAAAAGTGGGTGGAACGCCGCTTTAATCTACGTAATCGTTCATATAAAGTAAGCATATTAGTACTTAATAAAAACAGCATAACAAGTTCCTTTTTCTCAGGATATGTACTTGGTTTGGTTTCCATTTACATTTATCCAATTATCATTTATACTAAGTGACGTGAATGTAGACAAATTTCCAAGACACAGAAAGGAATTATTCTTATCTTTATTTTCTGCTCATTTTCAGCACAGGGTTCACAAGATTATGACTTATTATTACTTTTAGCCAAAACTTGAAGAAGCTTCATTACCAAATCCAGGTTCTTTAAAAAAGTTTTTCTGTTTTGTTTGGCAGGCATTATCTGTCTCCCAATGATAGCATATGTTTCATATTAGGGAGGAACTATTTTATGTGGACAATGCAGTATGAAAACTGCTTTTATGTGATAATGATTTATTTATACTTGTACTGAGGACTCACATCCTCTATAGCCCACTGATCTCTGCTCTCCCCACTTCTCGGTCATTGGACAACAGAGAAAAAACCCCACTCTGCCCCCACTAGCTGGCGTTAGAATGGCTCTCGCAAACCATCCTCATAGGCAGCGAGTCAGCTCTGTCTGCCTAGCCTTCTCAGTTTTGATTGGTCTACAGCCTCAGGGCCGCCATCAGGAATTTTACACAGCTTCAGGCATGGGCCCCATGATGGAGCAGAGAGGAACCGGGGGGGGGTGCTGCCGCCGCAAATTGAGAAGAGAAGAAAAAAAAAGTGGGGTTGCCATCCGGGCCCTGGGGACCCCTGGGCCCCATACAAAAAAAAATCTAAAAAAAAAAAAAAATTTATAAAAAAAAGGGGGGTTGCCATCCGGGGCCCTGGGGACCTCTGGGCCCCTTACAAAAAAAAAAAGAAAAGAAAGAATAAAAAAAAAAAATGAAAAAAAGAATTATCAAAAAAAAAAGGGGGGTTGTCATCTGGGGACCTCCGGGCCTCTGGGGACCTCTGGGCCCCTTACACACAAAAAAAAAATTGTATAAATAAAATAAATTTTATAAAAATAAAAAAAAAGGGGGGTTGCCATCTGGGGGCCCTGGGGACCTCTGGGCCCCTTACACAAAAAAAAATATTTTTTTTTTTTACACCTTACAGGTGTACTGCCTGTACCCCCTGATGTAGGCCCTGTACAGCCTACAAATCCCTGCCGCTGGCTTCTTCTCTTGGTTGGTTGCAAGCTATGGTGCTTCATTTAAGCATCACGTTGCTACCAAGCAACTGACTTTTGCCTAGTAAGTTCCTCTCTGCCTTACCATGCTGTGTCCAGTATGTCTTAAAGTGTCTTAAAACCTAAAATCAAAAAATAAACATAGTGTACAGCTGCATTCAATTTATTTTATTTATTTTTTGGCTTTTTACCCTCTATTTTACCTGGTGATTCTTCAAATAACAAATTTTCTGTCCCTGTGGGGTTGATTTACTAAAACTGTCCTGTTGCCAGGGCCGTCTTTAATATTGATTGGACCCTGGGGAAACATTCCCCCCCCCCCCCCCCAATTCTGAGACACACATAAAATAGCAGCTAGACTCAAAATCAGTTTACTGCAGCAGATCAGGCAGGGATTGTGATTGGTTGCCAGAGGTTGCAGCATATCATTGCCGCTCACTGACTGGTTGCTAGGAGTTAAAGCACATTATTTCTGCTTGTTGATTGGTTGCTAGAGGTTACTGCAGATCCTTACCGCTGACTTATTGGTTGCTAAAGGTTACTGCACATCATTACTGTTCACTTATTGGTTTCTAGATGTTACTGCATATCATTACCTCTGCATCAAATTGTGAGTGTGGCTAAACTGCACTAACAATGAGGCATTGCTATAAACCAGGATTTCAGGAGTGCACTATATATAGACTGCAGGATTCTGGAGTGCACTACATAGAGTTCAGGGTTGAAGAGTGCGCTATGTACATGGTTGAGGAGTAGTGATGAGCCGAACACCCCCGGGTTCGGTTCGCACCAGAACCCGCGAACGGACCGAAAGTTCGTACGAACATTAGAACCCTATTAAATACAATGGATGCGAACGTTCGAATTCTAAAGTGCTAATTATAACAACTATTATGCATGTTATTGTCCTAAAAAGGGTTTGGGAACCCGGGTTCTGCACCAGGGGACATGTATCAATGCAAAAAGAAGTTTTAAAAACGGTCGTTTTTCGGGAGCAGTCATTTTAATGATGCATAAAGTGAAAAAAAAAAAGTCAAATATTCCTTTAAATATCGTACCTGGGGGGTGTCTAAAGTATGCCTGTGAAGTGCCACGTGTTTCCCGTGTTTAGAACTGTCCCTGCACAAAATGACACTTCTAAAGGAAAAAAAAGCCATTTAAAACTGCTTGCGGCTTTAATGTAATGTCTGGTCCCGGTAATATGGATGAAAATCTTTAAGAAAAATGGCATAGCTACCCCATGACCCCCCCCCCCTACCCCAGCCCATTACCAGCCCCTTTGGGTCTTGTATGGATATTAAGGGGAACCCCGCACATAAAATAAAAAAGGCCCTATATACTCTGAACAGCCGTATACAGGCGGTGCATACAAGACAGGGACTGTATGTTTGTTCTTATGTAGAATGTGTTTGTAATTTTGAACAGGTACATTGTTTAAGTGTAGCTCCAGCCCAAAAATCTATTTTTAAACTTTTTGGAAAACATAGGTAAGGGTTATCACCCCTGTAACATTTGTTTTGCTGTCTGTGCCCCTGTTCAGAACATTTCACCTCACTTTCCGTCCCAATGACTGTTTTTGAAATGTGGTGTTTTTCTTGAAACAAGGATTGCTGATAAAGCATCAGTACAGAGGAGACACCTTTCTCCCATATTAATTCTTACAGGAGAGAATTTTCCTTCCTAGGGGTAGATTTCCTCTCACTTCCTGTTGTCTTCTTGCGTTTGCAAGTAGGAGTCGTTTGTAAGTTGGATGTTTGAAAGTAGGGACCTGCCGTATATAATCTGCAGAAATAGGCCCCTTAGTTGGTGTTGGCACAACACTGTAAGCACTCACAGTTACTCTTGGTTGGTGCTGGAACGCCCTGCTGTCAACTATTATATCAGGAATTGTAATTACATATAATTGTTGAACAGTGGTAGTAAAAATTGGGCCTTTGATGGTGGTGCTGGTGCCACAACACTGTAAGCCCTGACAGTTACTCTTGGTGGGTGCAGCAATGGGCCCTGCTGTGAATTATTAGATCAAGAATTGTAATTGCATGCCCCTGTTGAACAGGGGCTGAAAAATTGGGCCTTTCGTGGTGGTGGTGGTGGTGGTGGTGGTGTTGCCACAACACTGTAAGCCCTCAGAGTTACTCTTGCTTGGTGGGTGCAGGAATGGGCCCTGCTGTGAATTATTAGATCAATAATTGTAATTACATGCCCCTGTTGAACAGGGGCTGAAAAATTGGGCCTTAGGCACTGGTGGCACAACACTGCAACCCCTCACAGATACTGTACTTGGAGCACAGCAATGAGCCCTGTTGCAAAGTATTGCTTCAAAAATTGTAATGACACGCCCCTGTTAAACAGGGGCTGAAAAATTGGGCCTTAGGCACTGGTGGCACAACACTCCAACCCCTCACACATACTGTACTTGGAGCACAGCAATGAGCCCTGTTGCAAAGTATTGCTTCAAAAACTGTAATTACACGCCCCTGTTAAACAGGGGCTGAAAAATTGGGCCTTAGCCACTGGTGGCGGCACCCATAAACAAAAATGATCTTCCAAGCTATCATCATCAATCGTATCATTGAGGACTCGGAGGAGGAGGATAGCCAGTCAACATAACAGCACAGGCACTCAGCATCAGCATCAGTCTTGAAGGGATGTGACATGTTAAAATCAATTAGTCTGTTATATCAGCATCAGGTGTGTGGTAGCTGGTGGTGATCCAAGACTGGTTCATCTTGATGAAAGTCAGTCGATCAACCGAGTCGGTGGACAGGCGCACCCTGTGATCCGTGACAAATCCTCCAGCAGCACTGAATGTGCGTTCCGAAAGAACGCTGGATGCAGGACAGGCCAGTAGCTCAATTGCATACCGTGCAAGCTCTGGCCAGTGATCCATCCTCAAGACCCAGTAAGCCAGAGGATTTTCGGTGGGGAAGGTGTCCAAGTCTGACCTTGCCCCTAGATATTCCTGCACCATGTTTATCAGACGCTGGCGATGGTTGCTGGAACCGATCATACTTTGGGGCTGCGGACTAAAGAATTGTCTGAACGCATCGGTCAGACGGCCACCTTCCCCACCGCTCCTTCTTTGACTGGCCGAAGCCTCAGCAACTCGTTGTCCAGGACCAGGAGTTTGTAACCTCCCAGTCTCTGGGAACGCGTTGCACAGACCTTTCTGCAAGGCCTCCCGGAGTTGTCTCATCCTCTGCTCCCTCTGCGACGGTAACATAAGGTCCGCAACCTTACCCTTGTACCGTGGATCAAGGAGAGTGGCCAGCCAGTAATGGTCCCTCTCCTTGATCCGAAGAATACGAGGATCCTTCCGCAGACTTTGCAGGATCAGGGAGGCCATGCAGCGTAGGTTTGCTGAGGCATTCGCTCCGGAGTCCTCTGGGTCACTAAGGACGACATGATCCGCAGTCACCTCCTCCCAGCCACGTACAAGTCCACTGGTTTCTTGGGACTGTAAATCATCCCTAAAAGACTGCTGCTGATGATGCTGAGTGCCAGCCTCCACCTCCATGCTGACACAATCCTCCTCCTCCTCCTCCTCCTCCTCCTCCTCCTCTTCCTGTGCGATGGGTGGGACAGAAGGAACACTGTCTGGGTAAAGGGGGCCTTGAGAGGCAAGGAAGTCCTCCTCTTCCTGCCTCTGTTCTGCCTCAAGTGCCCTGTCCATTATTCCACGCAGCGTGTGCTCCAACAGGTGGACAAGAGGTACAGTGTCACTGATGCATGCACTGTCACTGCTCACCATCCTCGTGGCCTCCTCAAATGGTGCCAGGACAGTGCATGCATCCCTGATCATGCCCCACTGGCGTGGAGAAAAAAAACCAAGCTCCCCTGACCCTGTCCTGGTGCCGTAGTCGCACAGGTACTCATTGATGGCCCTCTGCTGCGTGTGCAGCCGCTGCAGCATGGCCAACGTTGAGTTCCACCTGGTGGGCATGTCACATATAAGGCGGTTCTTGGGCAGGTTCAACTCCTTTTGCAGCTCAGCCAGGCGAGCACTGGCATTATAAGATCTGCGGAAATGCACACAGACTTTCCTGGCCTGCCTCAGGACATCCTGTAAGCCCGGGTACCTGCCCAAGAAACGCTGCACCACTAGGTTAAGGACGTGAGCCACACAGGGCACATGGGTCAGTTGTCCCTGTCGAAGGGCGGAGAGGAGGTTGGTGCCATTGTCGCTAACCACCATTCCTGGCTTAAGCTGGCGTGGCGTCAACCACCTCTCGGCCTGGCCCTGCAGAGCAGACAGGACCTCTGCCCCAGTGTGGCTTCTGTCCCCCAAACACACCAGCGCAAGCACGGCATGGCATCTTTTTGCCTGTGTACTGATGTAGCCCCGTGAACGGCTACGGAGCACCGCTGGTTCATAGGACAAACCACAGGAAGAGGCCATGGAGGAAGAAGAAGAGGAGGGGGTGGAGGAGAGAGGTGTGTCACAACCAGTAGTAGCATTTTGGAGGCGTGGCGGTGGGACAACCTCCAACACTACTGCACCTTGTCCTGCATCCTTCCCAGCTGCCAAAAGAGTGACCCAATGGGCCGTGAAAGAAAGGTAACGTCCCTGTCCATGCCTGCTGGACCATGAGTCAGCGGTAATATGCACCTTACCGCTGACCGCCCTGTCCAGCGAGGCCAAGACATTGCCTTCCACATGCCGGTAGAGAGCCGGAATAGCCTTCCGTGAGAAAAAGTGGCGTTTGGGAACCTGCCACTGAGGAACCGCACATTGCACAAACTCACGGAAGGGGGCCGAGTCTACCAACTGAAAAGGCAGCAGTTGAAGCGCTAGCAATTTAGCCAAGCTAGCATTCAACCGCTGGGCATGTGGATGGCTGGGAGTGAACTTCTTTCGACGGTCCAGCAGCTGGGGCAGGGAAATTTGCCTGCTAGAATCGGACGTCGGTGTACTGCTAGCAGAGTGGCCGCAAGTACTTGGCTGTGACACACCTAATTCTACACCTTCATTCCTCTCAGTGCATGTTTCAGAGAGGACTGAAGTTATAGTGGGGTTGGAGATCCCAGCTGATGCGGTGCAAGGAGAGGTCCGCTTTGTTCTTTGGTGTGGGTCTTTGAGGTAGGCTTGCCAACGAGCTGCATGGCAGGTCAACATATGTCTGGTCAGGCATGTGGTACCCAAGCGGCTGATGTTTTGGCCACGCGATATACGCTTGAGACATATGTTGCAAACAGCAGCTGTGCGATCTGATGCACTAGCCTCAAAAAAGGCCCACACCAAGGAACTTTTTGAATGACGGGCAGAGGCAGCGCCCTGCACAGGCGGAGCTCTGCGGTGTGATTCCGTCGGTGTACTGCCCTTACGCTGGCCACCAAAGGGCATCCTGCCTCGTTGGAGATGTGCCTCCTCCTCATCCTCCTCCTCCTCCTCTCTCCTATTAGGCACCCATGTGGAGTCAGTGACCTCATCATCCCCTCCCTCCTCATCACTGGAGCCAATCTGGCAGTATGCTGCAGCTGCTGGAACATGACTGCCAGATTGGTGTCCTTCTTGAGCATCCCCTCTGTCTGCTCTCACCCTACTGCCTTCCTGTAGCTGGGTTTCATCATCAGACCCTTCGAAACGCTGGGCATCCTCCTGGAGCATGTACCCAACACTGTGCTCAAACAGTTCGGGGGACTCCTCAGGAGGAGGACATGGTGGGTCTAGGGAAGGAGTGACTGATGATGAGTCTGACATTGATACCAGGGAAGAGGACGCTTTGGCAGCTGCTTTGCCAGTACCCTGAGCCTGGGTGAGAGAGGATGAGGAGGAGGGCTTGGTCATCCACTCTACCAAGTCTTCGGCATGATGTGGCTCAACATGTCCAGCTGCCGAAAAGAAGGACAAGCGTGTCCCATGGCCATGTGCTGATGACAATGCACCGCGTCCACGACCAGCACTGTTGCCCCCAGACACAGAGCCTGCTTGCCCTCTTTTATTGCCTCCTGACTGTCTGCCTCTCCTTGTTTGCCTTCCAGACAATCTAATAGATGGCCTGCAGGGAGATGGGAAAAAAGCAATAAGGGCTACCTTCAGGTGTCCTTCTCTGTCCCTTTACTTAAGGATTTCTAAATATGGTTCAGGATGATTGCTTTTGCACAGAATAGCACAACGACAATTTCCCTGACTGTCCAAAAAACAAGGATTTCAAAGATGGTTGATGAGGAATGCTTTAGCACACTATAGCACAAGGAGAATTCACTCACTGTCCTTCCCAGTCCCTAGAAACAAGGACTTGCACAGTGAAAGAAACTGACACTCTCCCTACCTACAGTTTTCTGTCCCTAGAAAAAATGTTTTTTTTAAGCACACTATAGCACAAGGAGAATTCACTCACTGTCCTTCCCAGTCCCTAGAAACAAGGACTTGCACAGTGAAAGAAACTGACACTCTCCCTACCTACAGTTTTCTGTCCCTAGAAAAAATGTTTTTTTTAAGCACACTATAGCACAAGGAGAATTCACTCACTGTCCTTCCCAGTCCCTAGAAACAAGGACTTGCACAGTGAAAGAAACTGACACTCTCCCTACCTACAGTTTTCTGTCCCTAGAAAAAATGTTTTTTTTAAGCACACTATAGCACAAGGAGAATTCACTCACTGTCCTTCCCAGTCCCTAGAAACAAGGACTTGCACAGTGAAAGAAACTGACACTCTCCCTACCTACAGTTTTCTGTCCCTAGAAAAAATGTTTTTTTTAAGCACACTATAGCACAAGGAGAATTCACTCACTGTCCTTCCCAGTCCCTAGAAACAAGGACTTGCACAGTGAAAGAAACTGACACTCTCCCTACCTACAGTTTTCTGTCCCTAGAAAAAATGTTTTTTTTAAGCACACTATAGCACAAGGAGAATTCACTCACTGTCCTTCCCAGTCCCTAGAAACAAGGACTTGCACAGTGAAAGAAACTGACACTCTCCCTACCTACAGTTTTCTGTCCCTAGAAAAAATGTTTTTTTTAAGCACACTATAGCACAAGCACAAAACACACTGACACTCTCCCTACCTATCCTTCTCTTTCCCTAAACTAAAGGAATCCAGGTTAAGCAAGAAAGAAATAAAAGTCACTGTCCCTGCCTATGCTGCTCTTTCCCTGCTCCGGAACACACTACACTAGGCCGCCGTGCTGGCGGCCTTTTATAGTGTGGGGCGTGTACTAAACACCCTCAGCAATAATTGGCCACAGGCATCCTGCCTGTGGCCAATCATTGCTCTCCTCGCTGCCGGCGCTGTGATTGGCCAAGCATGCGGGGTCACAGTGCATGCTTGGCCAATCACAGCGCCTGGATGACACTGCGATGGCGTAGTGCATTGTGGGCCGTTCGCGTCACTCGAATTTGGCGCGAACGGCCCAAATCGTTCGATCTTCGTCGAACGATCGAACAGCCGATGTTCGAGTCGAACGTATGTTCGACTCGAACACGAAGCTCATCCCTATTGAGGAGTGAGCTGCGTACAGAGTGCCAGGTTGAGGGGTGAGCTACATGCAGAGTGCACAGTTGAGGGGTGAGCTACGTACAGAGTGCAGGGTTGAGGGGTGAGCTACGTACAGAGTGCACGGTTGAGGGGTGCGCTACATAAAGAGTTGAGGGGTGACCTTTGTAGGGAGTGCAGGAATGAGGGCTGTGTACATCCAAGTTCTCCATTCCCCTAAATACAAAGCTCTCCCCCCAGATTCCAGTTCAGAGCTCACACTGTCCCCTTCCCCCTCCCCCCCCCCCCTTCCATTGTAGAGCTTTTTTGCCTCAACAAAATCTCTCCCAGTATCTAGAAAACCCCACAGAGTACAGCTACAGAAGAGCAGCTAAACTTACAGGACGTCCATGCAGGCTGCTGGCTTCACGAGGAGCTTGTGCCTGTGTACATTCCCCACCTCCCTCCTCCTCCCTCCTTGGCTCTCACTTCTCTGCTCTCATATAGAGATGTGTAGAGCAAAGAGGGATCTGCACGGCTGCCAAAAGAGGAGCTCTGCCACTTGTAAATACAGAAGCAGCACTTCTGTATTTACAAGTGACAGTAGTTAGCAGCCAACAAGTGGCAAAACTCCGGCGGGCAGCAGCGTGGGCACAATTGGCAGCTGCTTTGGGCCCCCCACAATGATTGGGCCCTGGGCAGCTGCCCTATTTTCCCTGCATTAAATACAGCCCTGCCTGTCGCATCATAACAGCATACATTGGGTTGTGACTCTGCCCCCACAACCTGATAAGACTGGTTAGCTATAAATTTTAGAGACTGCATTCTCCTTTTCTTCCTCACATGTTCAGTACTGGATGGATCGCTCGGCACCTCTTACCACATTTGCCCCAGCCAGGTTCAGCCTCTCCTGGGTGGAAGTCCTTGCATGTAAAGTCTCTAAATGAGCTAGATGGAAGGAACCCCATTCTGATGGTCTCAAGGGTATGTTGCCTGGCACTGTACAAGCCTTAAATTGGCTTATTATATTGCAGCTGTCTCCTATTCTTTCCCTTCGATTGCACTCTTTTGTTTTTCTTTATCTGCTGGGCTTTCTAGTTCGATAAGTCCTCCCTGCTATTCCCAAGATTGCGGCTGCGCGTCCTGTGTGACCAGAAGTGATGCCGACAGGAACCCGTTCTGCCAGTTTTGTGGCGGTGTGCTGGTGCGCATGCAAGGGCGATGATGTCACTTCTGTCACGGCGGCAGTGGATTTAAAAAGCTGGATTCTTGTATTTTGGCCAGCTGCTCTATAGGAACACTGTATGCTCCACCGTTTTTGGTCTTTTATGCCTGTTGATCTACCCTGTATTCCTCTGCCTTGCTGCCACCAGTAAGTAAGCTTGGGGGACTTCCTTCAGTCCTTCTGATGCTGTTCCTGGATGGAGGTTTCCCTTTCCTCTGCTAATGTCACATACATTTTCTGTTTTCTGTCCCTATGGGGTTGATGTACTAAAATTGGAGAGTGCAAAATCCAGTGCAGCTCTGCATAGAAACCAATCAGCTTCCAGGTTTTATTGTCAAAGCTTAATTAAACAAGCTAAAGTTAGAAGCTGATTGGCTACCATGCACATCTGCACCAGATTCTGAGTGCTCCAGTTTTAGTAAATCTTCCCCTTTGTGTCTATAATGAATTAGTTATATCTATAGAGGAAGCCATGTTTTTCACATAGGCTGGACTTTAAACATGTCTGTCTTTGTTGTTTGAGCCATAACATGCTGGATTGATGGGACTTCTTTTCAGCTCACAAGAAGTGACAAGGACATTTCTCATAAGATCATTTAAAAAAAAATTGTACTTTTTGAAAATGTTCTTAGCTTCAAAAACTATTACAGACACTAAATTCAAGGACTGGTAAGCTGCAATATATTTAAAGCGGAGCTCCACCCTAAAGAGGAACTTCCGCTGATCGGAATCCCCCCCTCCCCTCCGGTGTCATATTTGGCACCTTTCAGGGGGGAGGGGGGTGCAGATACCTGTCTAAGACAGGTATTTGCACCCACTTCCGGGAGTCCTCTCTGCGGGTACCCGTTGTGTTCTGGGAGACACTCGGCTCCCAGAACACAACAGGGACCAGTGAGAACGGCGCAGCGCAACTCGCGCATGCGCCGTAGGGAACCGGGCAGTGAAGCCGCAAGGCTTCACTTCCTGGTTCCCTCACCGAGGATGGCGGTGGGGGCAGCAGAGTGATGAGCGATTGCTCGTCTTCTGCTGCGGACGTCGCTGGACTCCAGGACAGGTAAGTGTCCTAATATTAAAAGTCAGCAGCTGCAGTATTTGTAGCTGCTGGCTTTTAATATTTTTTTTTTCAGGGGAGCTCTGCTTTAAAGACTGTACTGTGTAGACGCGTGCTGATGCGGGGTGTTGCCGCTGGCTGCGTAAAGCTTTGTCCACCTCCCTGCCAGTGAAAACAATGCAGAGCGGGCTCATGCAACTCTTTTCTCAATAATATAACCATTCAGGAAGTAACAGGTTGGGAAATACAGTTTCTTTTTAGTGTTCCAGGTATAAGGAACTCTGAAATTACAGGTCCCATTCCAAAGAGAACAGCCTAATTTGTGTAGCCAGTACTATATAAATCATCCTTTCTCAACTAGGGTTCTGAGGAACCCTGGGATTCCTTCAGGGATTTGCTCAGGGTTCCTTGAAGAGAGAGCAGTGGCATATTGATAATTCACCTATACCACCAATGTAAGGGGTCACTTCTGTACTAATCATCAATGTATTGTAAAGGGTCATTTTTTTACCAGTATAAAGGGTCACATCTACACTGGTTATAATTTCACTCTCCATGTTTCATTTATGGCCATTATTATTCTTGTGCTTCATTTCATGAATATTTCATGATTGGGATATGTACATCCAATTCTTTCTTTTTTTTAATTAAAAATTGGTCACACTAATGTACCATGAGCTGTGGGTATGATCATTTTCAGTGAGACCTGAAAAATATTTCACAGGTTCCTCCAGGGTAAAAAGGTTTAGAAAGGTTGACTTAAAGGGTTAATTACCTAAAGATAAATTGGGGGTTATTTACGAAAGGCAAATCCACTTTTCGCTACAAGTGCAAAGTGCACTTGAAATTGCACTGAAAGTGCACTTGGAAGTGCAGTCGCTGTAAATCTGAGGGGTAGATCTAAAATGAGGGGAAGCTCTGCTGATTTTATCATCCAATCGTATGCAAGCTAAAATGCTCTTTTTTATTTTCCTTGCATGTCCCCTTCGGATCTACAGCGAATGCACTTCCAAGTGCACTTTCAAGTGCAGTTTGCACTTGTAGTTTGCACTTGTAGTGCAAAGTGGATTTGCCTTTCGTAAATAACCCCATTTGTGTCACTTATGTCCAGTCTTACAGGAACAAGGTACACATATTGTTAATTTCATCTGGTCACCACATTTAGCAATAAGACAGATAGCTAGAAATCTGGGACACTGAGAAAGCAAATCTGTGAAATATCACTGTACTGCTAAAACTACATTCATGTTACACCAAAGCACGCTGAGATTATTAAGGGACAGATCATACCTTATTTATTACGATATATAAAAATAGCCTCTCTCTAAATGTAGAACCCTTTTACATTCACTCCCCTCTAAAACCCATATATCTTGAAGCTGCCACAAGAAATGAGACTCTGACTTAGTCCATATTTATATTTTTATAGTCATCAAAATTTAAGGGCTGCCAAATGTTAAATATGAGTAACTGTATGTAATTATAACACATATGTTTTAACAGTCAACCATTCTAGTACACAAACGATTTAACATAAGACTTGCTTTTCGAGCGCAACCAATCCTCTATAATCAATGTATAGGTCATGGGCTATTTCTGCTCTTTAACAGAATCTTATTATGTCATCAAGATTCAATACATCAAACTATTTCTAATCTTATGACAGGTATACCATGTTTGTTTTAAAGTTTAAGAAAAGTCAGATGTAAGCTCATATCACTTTTATCTAATGAGGAAAATCTGTTTATCGCAGCACTGCTCCATCTTCCTGAACCATTGAAATACAAAAGGTGCCTTTTTCCACCTATCACTGGTGGATCTATCTATTGTAATTGAAATACATAACTTTATTGTAAATCAAACAGTCTAACATGGACATTAGTAAGATTTCGGATCTCAAACTGAGATGAAATGCCTTCATATGGCTTTATGGTAGCAGGTATAAGTCTCTCTTTATAATGACCAAAGTAACAAATCCTATAGATTCCTGGTTCAGCTGAGACAGGTATGTGCCATTCAATTGTAGCATTGCTTTGACCACCAGTTCCTTTATGCCAGTAATATCTGTAAAAATATGAATTATATGCTAATTAGTAATATACCATGTATATATGTAGAGACAGTTATCATATATATTTTTTAATGTGACTTCTATGGTTTTGTATACCCACTTCTACTAAAACAGTGTACAATGTACAACAACCCAAACAACATCAGAATTACGCTTTCTGTGATATGATCTTTGGACCATGTTGGCCTGTTGTATTTTAATTGCTCACTCAATAACTCAAGGCTTTTATAAATTACATGCAATAATTGAGCGAGAAAGGGTAAAAAGATGAAAAATAATGCCATTGTACATAGACATTTTGCAGTATGTGCAAATTTGCAGGAATTTTTGTATCAACCAGACAGCAAAACTGTGCTCATAACAGGAAAATGTATGAACTTGGGGATCCGAAGATAGTAACAAAAACTGACACCTGTTAAGTTTGACAAAAAGATCAACCTTTGTATGAGCAATCTAAGTCATGTCCAGGAGCACCCAGCCATTTTTATGATGACCAATTCATGATGGGGCTGGAAGGGAGGTGAATGTCTCTGTTGGCTTTACAAATAAGGACTGTCACCAAGCTAGGGTTACCGAAATGTGCCTTGTTTCTTGACCAAATTTTGGCTCGCGCTGCTGTCAATCACATCCAATGACGCAGCGCAACGGGGGGTGGGGCCGAGTGATACAGTGAGCCGCAATAGCCGCTGGCTGTATCACAGGAGCGCGCCCGCAATCACTCACCACCATGCTCGCTCGCTCGCATATAGGTGGTGAGTGATTGCGGGGAGGAGCCGAGACAGCTTTTTTTTTTTTTTCTTTACTCATCCTTTAAGGATGTTTTGGTATTTTTTTCACTGTGTTTTGATACCACTATCTTAAATTTAGAATGGTGCTGCTCCATAGGATTTCCCTTACTTTGAAGAGACTTCCTCTCGCTTCCTTTTAATGCATGTAGCACCCTGATGTTTAGACAGGGTCGCAAATAAAATTTACCTGCCAAGTATAATTGTCTTGGCTAATTCATAGGAGAGTAATTGATTCCACTCTAATTCTGTAATTGCTACACCTCTCTCTTCTGTCACTAGATGGCCAGGTATCTGGTGACATTAGATAAGACAAGGGCATTGCAAGGACAGATTAGGAATAGATAGGGTATTTCAGCCAATGGGCAGGGATCTTCTTGGGTCCCTTGGCCTGCTGGGAAAGCCTATTTATTTGGGTGAGGTCGGGTGATCGGGATTCTGTGCCACCTGGACGGCTGTCTGGGTGGACGTGTGCTGTGCTGCTAGGCCAGAGTCTGAGGCCTATCTCGGGGACATCTGGCTGTTAGGCTGTCTGAGGACCTATCCAGAAGCAAGAGAGCAGCATAAGGTTGGGACTGCGGCTTGCAGTTCACCCATAAGTAACGGTTCTGCCGGCCGGAGAACCTGTCGTGGTCGGAGGTGGAGACCAAGCTGTCAACACTAAAGGACCAACCCCCTTATTACCAGGGCCCACAGTGAGTAGCTGAAGCAAGTCCTGGAGCAGCGTTCTCACCAACTGGGGACGGTGAAGAATTGGGAAACTTCAGAAGATGTCAAGCCAGGGACCCAACCAGCGGAGGTGACGGTTGCAGAGCAGCCTTGTGTGTCAAGCCAGTGACCAAGCAGGCCAGTGGGGTGACACTTAAGGAAGATACTCAAGGAGAAGGTTGGAAGAGCTTGGGAGATCCAGTGGCAGTGGATCAGCAAGTCTAGTGAGAGAGACTAATTGTAGAGGAAGTACAAAAGTTCGTTACAACTTGTGTTAGAAACTGTTATAAGACTGTGCCATAGAAAACAGCGATCCTACACATGCAGATTTGGTGTCTTGCTGGGTGCCTTTTCCTGCATAGCTATCTACCTATAGAAGTCTCGGAGTCTGCTAATTACCATTGCAACTACTTAAGGGTGTTCTGGCCCTAAACCCTCTCTCCTACAGTTTTGTTCAAGAGAAAATAATGCCTTGTAACCCACTCTACACAGAAGGATGTCAGCTGTCCCTAACTCTGTAGGTCACCATTAGGCCTCTGGGGACCAGGGACCTTGCTACATATACAGTATATGAAGCCAACAGGTTGATGGAGTACAGCACTGTAGAAGCTCAAGGTACAGTTGTGGCATAAAAGGAGCAAATTTTAATGCAAAGAATAAAACATCACTGTGGAAGACAGTACATACTAAGACGCAGCTTACCTGGTCTCCCATGAGGCATCATTATGAACTGTATGCCATGTTCCTGTTACATTTTGATATTTTTCTACTTTAAGGTAAGTATCATTAGCCTGTAAGATAATAAGAAAAAAAAAGAAACTTTAAAAATTCTCAGAGCAGTTTCAATCAAATAAACTAACACACATTAAACGGCATTTCACAATGCTGGGCGACAAGACTTATGTTTACACGCTTCAAGTTTGTGATAAACCTTAAAAAGCTTATATTACAGGGTAATAACATGCAAGGTTCAAAGCTTAAAGCATGTAAATGATGAAACAAAATCCAATCAAAACTCAAATAAATAATGAACTTGTGGGAAATTAGAAAAACTAACGTCTCAAATTTAAAGACAGCTACACAAATGTGCATATGCAGCACATGGGTAAACCTAGATCACATTTGGTTCTATGTATACTGTGAATGTCTTACCTATAGAATATATTAAGAGATCTCTGACACAAATCACAAGCATTTAGCAAAATGATTCCATAGGACCACTGATTGTGGGGGAGGGGAGGAGTGTAAGGCAAGTGGTGCAGAAAGGCCATAGACGAGCCAAAAAAACAAATGAAAATTTTGTCGATCGTCAGGTTTGTTTGTTTTTTGCATCATTAGTGTGCCAGCTGCGACACGTGATTGTCATGCCACGACCAAAACTGCCTGATCCCACGTGCTGGATTTTTTTAGAAAAACTGAACAAATGATGGCATAATTGTATGCGCCGTTTCGTTTTTTTAATCAACAGGATATTCGATTTTAAATTAATCTATAGAGAGCCTTAATGATTAACCTCTCCTAGCAGCACTAGGGTTGTTGGTTCAAATCCAAACCACAACACTACCTTTTGAACATGCACTTTCTTTTTTTGTTGTATGAATATTTTATTGATATAAGTTTATATTTTTCATGTAATATTATGTAAGGGGATTAGAACAAGCGCACCATTTATACAATTACCATATCCTATCTATAGTGCCTGAGTTCACTATTTAATGGTTGCAGCTGTCGGTTAATTATCAATATTATTATTTACCACAACTATTATGAAAAAAAAAAATTGCACATAGCAGCGCATAAGTTTCCCAACACACGTGATCAGGGATACTGACTGGTGACAGTATGTAAAAAATAAAAAAAAAAGTTTTTTTTATTTTTTAAATACTCTCATCAGAGTAGTTCAGTGTCACCATAGTGACACTACTAGTCTGGGGAGGGGGGTGATCAGGCGTTTTTACACTATTATTGCTTATAACAGTGATGATCCCTGTTATAAGCAATAGTTTTAGCTGTCATGAATGACTTTCATTCCTAACAGCTTGCTTACTATTGTGATCTCTGATTGTCTACAGCTAATCGCATGGTACAGGGGGCTGTGATTGGCCCAGGTACCATGTGAAATCTGTGGGCCAAACGCAGAATCACAATACTGGAAGCCATTCATGACTGTTTTGTTTACATTGTAATCATGCAATGGCTATGACCAATCATAACGATCACAATACCCCAGTCATTCTCAATGGCTGGGTACCGGGCGCCATGATTCATTGGGTCTGGTCACGAGATCATGCCGCTGCACTCCCCAGGGGGTGCGCCATTGTACATGTGCACCGCAAAATACCAGTACATCATAGTGCCTGAAGCTGCCACCTGCTCACAGTAAAAGTACTGTGGGTGGGCTGCAAGTGGTTGAATAAAGCCCAATTAAACCGTATAAGGTGTGTCAGTGTTCTCAGGTCCAGGTAAGGGCAGATCATTACAGGTGCAGGGGAGAAGGGGCTTGATACAATTCAGTGGCTTTTTTGGGGTGGCCACTACAATTGTGTTCTTTATACA
This sequence comes from Rana muscosa, assembly GCA_029206835.1. NCBI lineage: Eukaryota > Metazoa > Chordata > Amphibia > Anura > Ranidae > Rana > Rana muscosa. Next base: position 170,130,842 of record CM055123.1, read on the forward strand.
TTGGCTCTAGTATGTCCATCAAAGAATGTGAGTTAGAGGCCTGTGATTGTAAGCATCTTGAGGTCAGAGAATGATGTGAATGAGCTATAAAGTGATGTCTAAATTGTCAGCGCTATGCAAATACTTATAGTGGAGACATTATATCACAGATCCAAAACGAATTGCTAAGAAGTCAGTGATCGGTTGTAGAATGTATGCATTTCCTGAGAAGTACACCCATATCAAACAGCAACAATTAGGACCGAATTCTCCAACTTGTCATTGTAGTGCTGCTAATTCTCACTTACCATGTATGGTGCGGAATTCCTGGGGTTCCCGGCAACAAATGTAACTGAAGCTACTTCACCCTATGCATGGCATAATTAGTAGACAGATAAAGTCATTTTATAAAAATACACATAGCGAAGTTATATATAGATAAAAAGAGTATTTGCTCTATGTACTAAGAAGAAGAATGTTGGGATGAAATTTCAGGCTATTCATAGTAATCTAAATAACACAAAATATCACAATAAAAGCAATACATAATTTATGCTTTAACAAATAAACATTTTGTATATAGATTGTATGCATAGCCTGTCTACAAGATTTCCTAACAGTATTTATATAACATGCACCCCTATTGTTGCTAGGTTGGGTTTTCCAAACTCACATTTTTCCCCAATTTATTAAAATAATTCAGTGGTAATTTAGCAATGGGCTACTTTTGAGCTCCAACGAGATATATGCACTTCTTACTCTATAAATATGATCTGGTCATTGGGTTATCTTTTTGTGTATGGGACTTGAAGGGCAATATTGTAAAGTATCTAAGTTTGCTATTGTACTGGCCAAGACTTGCTGACTTCATGTCTCCCTATCTCCCTCATTCTCTCTCATTTCTTTGTCATTTGTCTTGAGAAAACACTAAACATATAGAATATATAATAAAGGTATTCCACTTTTTACCTGTTTAAATAGGCACTGTAAAAAGGTTCCATCTCTCTCAAACTTCATGTCTTTGGGAGGGAAGCACAACATTGCTAGGAAGGAGTATTTGGCCAGGCAGGTCAGGCAACCTTCTCCAACACCTGCATCCAAGCTTGCAAGTTTATGACCTTCCCTTTAGCCTGATGATGGTCAGATCATGACAGTATAACCATACACCCACTGAAGTCAATGTACATTCTTACTTTATATAGTAGAAATATCTCCTCTGAGCAGACAAACATATATGCTTTAGGGCGGTAGTAAACCACAGCAAAGAAAAAAATTGAGCCCCACTCAATTTAAGTAAATATGCACCACATACTAGCACATTATGACAGACTTACCTGAACACTAAGCCTCTATCAGTGCGCTGTCACCGCTGTAGGCACTTCCATCTTCACTTGGTCTTCCTTCTGGGTTCAGCAGAAGTCACAGCCATGGCACAGAGTTCTGAATGAACAGCACGGGTTCATTCAGAGCCCAGCGCGCATATGCCGGTAACGTCACCAACCGCTTCTAAAATAAATATCTCCTAAATGGTGCACGTTTAAGAGATATTTACTGTACCTATCAGTAAGCCTTGTTATAGGCTTACCTATATGTAAAAATTAACAAATGGAGTTTATTCCGACTTTAACAGACAAGTATATATTCTTTAATCAAAAGCTATGTCAACCTAACAGAGAGCAAATTAAAGAATAATTTTTTATTTTTTTTATATATATTATCACTTACCGGCAGATAGTGAGGATTCACCTCCTCTAAAACATCTCCAAAGGTGGTATTTCCTGGGGCTCTATCTACAAGAACAGCACCCAATAAGCTAAAAAGTTGTGACTCATTGAAAAATGGTGGCTGTGGTCCTTTAGGCAATTCACCAACAGTGTTCTGCAACAAAATGTATTGGGATTAAACAGATCATCTTCAGCGTGTATGTTTTTAATTGCGTCCGCCTAGCAGCACTAGGGTCCCCGGTTCGAATCTCAGCCACGATCCTACCCGGTATTTTTTTCCCTTATTTTTCTTTAATACGCCCAATGGGGCACACACATTCTTTGCAAAAACAAATAATTTATAACATTGTAAACATTATAGCTGAAGACCTTGAAAACGATAGTCAGTTTTGCAAGTAAATTTATGCATAGAAGGTGGCAGTTTGAGCAAGCCCTCTTTTCTCTTGTCTCATAAATTCCTATGCTGTGAGATCTATGCAATTTTACTGTTAGGCTTTTTATTGACATTTTATGTGTAGCGGCCTCACCTCTCTCTCTTGCTCTATCGGTTATATGGCTGTTGTCTAGGGGTACCTGGGAGAGAGATGATACACACCACGGCCCATGTCCTCCATAACTAAGAGGTGAAGGCCAGAAGATTGGGCTTTTGTGTAGGTGTCCTAGAGTCAAGTCCAGTCCTTCGTCCCTGACTCCTTTGCTTTAGTAACCCAAGTTCCACACAGTGAATAGGTACAACTCAGTATTATTCTTCTTGCCAAGCAATAAAACAATCTTTCTCCTTTGGAAAATGGGGACAGATCGAGGCACAATCCTTTCCCTTCTTGCTGCTGCCCACTGTGCTATCACCAGTGGTAAATAGTCACTGCCACTGACTAGGTAATATAGAACGTGAATTACCTTCGCTCACTTTGCCCCTGTCAGAGGAAGAAATCCGTCCAAGGGAGAAGTGGAGGCCTCTCCGTCACCAGCGATGCTGCGCCGGGCTCTTCGGAGAAGTTACTGCGCACCAGTCCTCACGAACTCAGACACGGGCACCCAAGGAGTTAGGGCCCCCTCGGATTCCTCCACCCTCGCGGAACTCAGTCGAAGGTACTGAGCCCCAGGCATCCGCCATAGTACCTCACCCCAGGCTAAAGGTGCCTGAGATGGACTCCATCCCTGCTCCAGCTAGGTCAAGGGCACCTAGGCCTGGAACACCGGAACGCCAGCACCCACGCCGAAGGTGCCTGGGTGCGGCTGCATCTTCTGCCTCCGGACTCTAACCCCATGATCAGGGCGTCCGCCCCTTTTTATGACCTCTCCCTTCGCGCCACAGCGGGTTCCCCGCCCCGCTGTGCCAGCTCCAGGGGAGGACAAAAAGGCACAGTTCGCAGTGCGAGTTCAGCTCCGGCCCAAGGCAACAACGCCACCTATAGGCCGGCGGGAACTTCACACCACCAGAGTGCTCCAAGACTCACAAAGGGAACCTTGAATTTCCTAACAATCAAGGCATCTGGGTTACACTACCACCCAGATGCTTCCCCTAAATTCAAGTACCCGCTACATATGTTTCCAAGAAAAGAGGAGAAAAAATACACCTTCTACTGCAAAAGACAAAAGTGAGACTCCATGGTAGAGGGTCAGAGCCAGGAACTCCAGCAGGAGACCACTGAAGTCTCCAAGGGTTTATGTTTCAATACGCTTTTATTAAAATTTCAGTAGAGTAAGTAATATTATTTCCAGGATTTCACAATAGCTTGTTTCGTCGCCTTAAAAATATGGGTAAGAAGAGTGCTTTTCCGACACCTAATATTTTCAATTGGTTTATGCAAAAGGACTTCCCAGGAATCTTTACGCAGGTTAACATGAAGGGAAGTATTGACCAATGTAAAAACCTGTATTCCTTTCTTTTGGACATGTCAACCAAATATGTTTCATGTCACCCAAATCCTGGCAGCCTCAAAAACAAATAGATGGATATGCGGGTATGTATTTAGCCAGTTTGGCTAGTGTATACAGTAGTACCAATGAGACATAACCTTGAAGGAATTTTCAGGTGCAATTAAATTACGGGATGATTTAAATAGTGCCTCCCATATCTTGCACCATTCTTCAGGGGGTAGTGTATTGCCATGGTCTAGTTCCCATTTGGAACAGTAAGATGGCATATGTGTATGATTAAGGCCCCTAGTCGAAGAACATGTGTGGAATACAGGTTCGAAAGCTGTCGACAGTAATGGATGAGTATGATTTTTGGTTAGAGAGTTTATAAAATTGTAAAGTTGTAGATAGCGGAAGAGAGTTTAACCAGTCGGCGCAGTTATACTGCGGCAGGTTGGCTCCCCTGGGCGAATCGCCATAGCTGTCTGCTGGCTGCTTTAAGAGCTCTAGTGGTGCGACGACAGAGCCTATGCACATGCTCGGCAGGCCGCGATGTTCGCCGGGCACCTGCGATCACTCCTGAGAGAGACTGAATGGAAATTTGTCAATGTAAACAGGCAGATCTACGTTCTGTCAGGAGAGAGGAGACAGATCTGCTGTACATACTGATTATGAACAGTGATAGGTCTCCTCCTCCAGGCAGTCCCATTCCCCCACAGTTAGAAACACTCCCTAGGACACACATTATTCCCCTTGTTTGCCCCTAGTGTTAACCCCTTCCCTATAAAGAGGATTGCACACTGACATTGTGAATTACCAACGATAAAATGTATTAAAAACTGTAACAGCAGTAGTCATACTCACAAACAAACGTGTTAAAAAGGCTTGTCAGTACACCAGCAAATGGAACCGTGTCTCTAGATACCTGAAACCTGGACCGGGGGTTGAAGGGGACCAGATGGCATTGCAAACGGCTAACAAGCCTTTTTAACACATTTGTTTGTGAGTATGACTACTGCTGTTACAGTTTTTAATAAATTTTATCTTTGGTAATGCACAAGGTCGGTGCGCCCTCCTTTTCTCTTTATATGTGTAGCACTACCCCCGTAGGAGCTGCTGGTTATATTTTTGGGTCATGCCATTACCTGTCTGTTCCACCGTATCTGTCATAGGGGTTACATTGAAGAGTTTTCACAGATGTCAGCACCAACACATAGTCTCTTTTTCGAATGGTTTTATTAAAGAAATGTAATTTAGGGGGATGGAGGGTTAGGGTAGATTCAGGTACCTTGCTTTGCGGATCACGGGTACTTTCTAATCCACAGGACAAACAGTTTCCACACTGGATATAGCAACCACTGGATAGGCCTCTCTCACCAACCTAGCAGCCGGAGCGGTGCTCGTTCAAAAGTCTCTGCCACAGACTTGAAGAATACACCTAGTCTCTGCCCAATCCTCTGCCACAGGATTGTATAATCCAGAACCTTTTGCAAAGTCTAAGTACAGTCCCACAGTACCAGTTTCTTTCAGCCAACCCGGCGACACTGTGAGGTAGATATGTCGGATGCGTCCTCCAATTGAGTCTCCAGGCTATTCCCGAGACACCAGCCTTTTTGCTCGGTCCTCTCCTGGGAAAAGTCCTCCCCTGGTTCCTTCAATTGCTCGGCTTCTCCCCACAGACAAGACAGCACAGGACCACCCCTGAATAGTAGGCCCCAAAACTCCTGGGCCTACTTCCAGTAACGAGGCCTCGGGCCAGCCAGCCCTGAGGCAGGAAAACTGCTACGGCACACCTTAGGCCAGGAGGGCCATCAGGTCAGAGAGACCTGGAACACAGTGCCTGTCCCTTAAGTACCCTCTCCCAGAATGCACAGCGGGGAGACCAATCCCACTGAGCTGTTTCTAGGGAAGAGGTACCCAATACATCCAGCCTGCTGCATTTCCAACCTTGACCTGTGGTGACAGAGACACCCACAGTCAAGTGGAAAGTGCGCAACACAGCTGGACTGGAACAGAAACCAGAAATGTACACAATTATTCTGAGCTAAACTACAGCTCAGACAACTAAATTACAACTAGCGCCTACCCAATAGGAGCAGGGCACTACACACTTCCCCCACCGCAACAGATGATGTCTTCATCATCTTTAGAAAAAAATTGACTCTCACTCCTGAGAGTCGATACCTGAATCCCATGATAACTTGGATGGGGAAGGGAGGGGTAAGAAAAAGGAAATGACAGAGATTTTTAAAAAAAAAACATACACAATAAATTCACATTAACATGTATTACCACCCTTGACAATCTGTCTAAACCACCCACTCTCTAGCAGTTTGGCAGAAATCCAGGGTACCTGAAAGACAAAAACACACAGGCAACAATATAAAGCATTACTGTACAACAGGAAGCAAAGCCTCACTTCCTGAGAAATTAGCATTTCTTTCCCCCATATATAGCAAACTTCCACCACCTAGTGGCAGAAAAATAACATAACCAAAGTCCTTGAACGCAAGTACTGGAACAGGTACAGGAATCTTGACTCCGAAATTCCTGGTAACCTAACACTACCTACCTATGTACCCCACAGTCCTTCAGAACAGAGAAAAATCTTTTCTCTCAGCAAGTTGAAAACCCGGACAGTCACTGTAAACGATCACCAGTAAAACCGGGGGTCAGGCAGAGTCAGTGGCTTTCCTTGTTTATCCAGGGTAGTGATGAAATAAACAACATTGTCCTTCCCTGGGCGGCAGATGACCACCTTGTCAGCATAGATGTGCCGGCCGTAACTCCAGTGTAGCAGGCACCCATTAAAACGATCATCCATAGTAGCCGAATAGCCTGTTTTCATAAAAGGTTTAGGTACAGACAAATAGTCCCAAACAGCCTCACCATACCATTTCTTTCTGCTAGACTCAATTTCCTGCATGATCTTCCAGGGGACGTAGGGAAATTCCAGGCCGTACTCCGTGGCTACCCTTTTGTTGAGTACTCTTTGTAGCCGGGCAAGTCTCGGCAAAGATCTGGTGCTTCCAAGTCCAGGAGGTATGCACGAAGCTGGGGACTTTTGCACCAGAGTATTAACAGACAGCTTTCCTGACCCAAACTAATTGGTACCTCTGGCCAGGATTTCACTAGTAGTAACTGGGGTTTCCACACTGGGTGATGTCTTCCCCGAGTCCATAGCTGCCCATTCGGAAAAGGTGAAAGCTGAAGCAGTATCATCTCCATTGGCCCATAACATCTCCTGAGACATGGTCTCGAAAAAATCATCGTCTCCAGAGATGTCTGATAAAGAATCGAATTCAGAGTCCCGTAACACCTCCGCGGGCATATATTTACAAACAGTCCCCATATGTGCACTTTCCCCAGATCTCTCACCCGTTCCTGTCGTGGACTTCTCAGGAATCAGACTTTCCTTTGTATCCGGTTCGGGTAGTCTTTGGGGTAGGCCTCGACCACGGATGCGGGAGGTTTTCACATATCCCACCTTCTTTTGGACAGGTGCAGCGGGACCAAATGCAGTGGAGGAAACAGTAGTGGAGGTAACAGCAGTAGCGACGTCCGCTGTTGACTCCTCAATGGCAGTAACAGCGCTATCTCCCTCTGGAATAGTCATTGTAGCAGATGTGGCAAGCGCAGGTCTAGCCGCAGAAGCAAAGGCCACAGTCTCCTCGGTAGCGATGCCCGTGGCCCAGTCCATCTGGTACGGAGTGGCATGGTGGGTTGCTCCATGGCAAATAGGTACTCCCCGCAGTGTAGGCACCGAACAAATGGATGGGGGTTTACAGCCAGTCCTTCGCACCTGTTGCACAGCATACCCAATGCTTCCACATCTCCAATCACGTAAAGTACAAACTGCCCATGCGGTTTCAACCGAATGCCAGTGTCCGTCAACGTGGTTCCCGGCAGCATGGCACTTGTAGCGGTACCCACAGGAGACATCCTGGGCCCCATAGCAGACTTCAATACTGGAACTAGAGACATGGCGGTATTGCGACTCTCTGTTGAGTGTTGGACACACACGTGGCATCTCACGCAGCAAAGCAGGCGGGAAATCCTCCCACATGTCTCTTTAGTCACGTGGTTTGCGGGTTTTTTCCTTTCTTGGCTCCGCCCACAGCCCATGCGGCTGAGAAGTGATCGGCAATTTAACCCCTTTTTTAAAGAAATAACACAGTCCAGAGCCCTCTTTGTAGCACCGGCTCCCGTTGAACAGTCCACTTGAGTTGCGACCAGTAACGGCAAATCCCGGACTCGAGCCCCCACGTGTAGCACTACCCCCGTAGGAGCTGCTGGTTATATTTTTGGGTCATGCCGTTACCTGTCTGTTCCACCGTATCCGTCATAGGGGTTCTGTTGAATAGTTTTCACAGATGTCAGTACCAACACATAGTCTCTTTTTCCAATGGTTTTATTAAATAAATGTAATTTAGAGGGATGGAGGGTTAGGGGAGATTCAGGTACCTTGCTTTGCGGATCACGGGTACTTTCTAATCCAGAGGACAAACAGTTTCCACACTGGATATAGCAACCACCGGATAGGCCTCTCTCACCGACCTAGCAGCCGGTGCGTTGCTCGGACAAAAGTCTCTGCCACAGACTTGAAGAATACACTTAGCCTCTGCCCAATCCTCTGCCACAGAATTGTATAATCCAGAACCTTTTGCAAAGTCTAAGTAAAGTCCCACAGTACCAGTTTCTTTCAGCCAACCCGGCGACACTGTGAGGTAGATATGTCGGGAATGCCTCCTCCAATTGAGTCTCCAGGCTCTTCCGAGGCACCAGTCTTTTTGCTCGGTCCTCTTCTGGGAAAAGTCCTCCCCTGGTTCCTTCAATTGCTCGGCTTCTCCCCGCAGGCAAGACAGCGCAGGACCACCCCTGAATAGTAGGCCCCAGAACTCCTGGGCCTACTTCCAGTAATGAGGCCTCAGGCCAGCCGGCCCCAAGGCAGGAAAACTGCTACGGCACACCTTAGGCCAGGAGGGCCATCAGGTTGGAGAGACCCGGAACACGGTGTCTGTCCTTTAAGTACCCTCTCCCAGAATGCACAGCGGGGAGACCAATCCGAATGAGCCGTTTCTGGGCAAAAGGTACCCAATACATCCAGCCTGCTGCATTTCCAACCTTGACTTGTGGTGACAGCGACACCCACAGTCAAGTGGAAAATGCGCAACACAGCTGTACTGGAACAGAAGCCAGAAATGTACACAATTATTCTGAGCTAAACTACAGCTCAGACAACTAAATTTGCAAATAGCACCTACCCAATAGGAGCAGGGCGCTACATATGTATCAGTTATAAGGAAACCCATTGTACTGAGGAGGGCAGCAAGACCACAGGCATTCCACCTCTTATCCAGAGGGTTGGCTGCACCACCTATCTATAGACTAAGCCCCCAAGCGCAGGAGATTGTGTTGTGTTGTTTTAACCCCTTCCGTGCCAATGACATTTATACAGTTATCAGTGGCTATTTTTAGCTCTGATCGCTGTATAAGTGTCAATGGTCGAAAAAAAGTGTCAAAAGTGTCCGATCTGTCTGCCGCAATGATGCAGTCCCGCTAAAAATTGCTGATTACCGCCATTACTAGTAAAAAATAAAAATGCATAAATGTATCCCCTATTTTGTAGATGCTATAACTTTTGCGCAAACCAATCAATATACGCTTATTGCGATTTTTTTACAAAAAATATGTAGAAGAATACATATCGGCCTAAACTGAGAAAGAAATTAGTTTTTTTAAATTTTTGGGGGGGATATTTATTATAGCAGAAAGTAAAAAATATTGTTTTTTTTCAAAAATTTTTTGTTTATAGCACAAAAAACAAAAACCGCAGAAGTGATCAAATACCACCAACAGAAAGCTCCATTTGTGGGAAAAAAAGGACATACGTTTTTATGGTTAAAGTGTCGCACAACCGCGCAATTGTCAGTTAAAGCGACGCAGTGGCGTATCGCAAAAAATGGCCTGGTCCTTAAGTGGTTAAAGAGCAGAATATGTTAGTGAGGTTAGTGGAATTACCCTCTTAGATAGCTATTGGAAGATTTCCCCTCACCTCCTGTTATGGTGTTATGGTGACTGTACAATTTTGGTTTACCTATGACCTTCTGTCCCAGTTACAGTGGTCACCAGGAGAGAGATAAAGGGAGAGCCCCCCCCCCAAAAAAAAGGAGGTTTTAACTACCCCACATTCTATCCAAAAATAAAATAGAATTAGAACTTATGTATTAACACCTTATATCATACAGTACCCACCCATATCAGTTTTCATGGAATTCCCCCTTAACAGTAATTATATTTACCTCTGCAATTGCTTTGGCCAGCCCTCTGTACAGCTGCAGGTATGCAGACAGTGTGTGAGGCCCATAAATAGTCGATGCAGCCTCATACCTCTGAGCCTGGATTGAGAAAATAAAATGTATTTAGTTCTTTCATTTATTATTAGAAGCAGATATAACCCGGTCATTAGGATTCTGCAGATCACCAATCAGTGATTTATTATTCACACATCAAAGAAAATCATCTCCATGTTCACATTTCCAGGCCAAACTTCAGTAAACAAAAATCAATTTCCTGTTATATTTTCCAGGCACATAAAATCGAGAAATCAATCTATGTTATCATGTCCTGGAGTGAAATAAACGTTTTATTAAATACAGTTTTATTAATACATGCATATAAGAGGTGATGAAAGTGTGCAGTGTTTACTCTGTTTAGTCCTGTATAGGGATGAGCCGAACCCCCCCCCCAGTTTGGTTCGCACCAGAACTTGCGAACAGGCAATAAATTTGTTCGAACATCCGAAAACAGTTAAAGTCTATGGGACTCGAACATGAAAAATCTAAAGTGCTAATTTTAAAGGCTTATATGCAAGTTATTGTCACAAAAAGTGTTTGGGGACCCGGATCCTGCTCCAGGGGACATGTATCAATGCAAAAAAAGTTTTAAAAACTGCAGTTTTTTCGGGAGCAGTGATTTTAATAATGCTTAAAGTGAAACAATAAAAGTGAAATATTCCTTTAAAATTCGTACCTAGGGGGTGTGTAGAGTATGCCTGCAAAGCAGCGCTTGTTTCCCGTGCTTAGAACTGTCCCTGCACAAAATGTAATTTCTGAAGGAAAAAAAGTCATTTAAAGGCACTCGCGGCTATAATGAATTGTCGGCTCCCAGCAATACAGAGAAAAGTCATTGATAAAAAAAAATATATTAATGCGTGGGGGTCCCCCCAAATTCAATTACCAGGCCCTTCAGGTCTGGTATGGATTTTAAGGGGAACTCCACGCCAAATTTTTTAAAAAATGGCGTGGAGTTCCCCCCAAAAATCCATACCAGACCCTGGCAGGCCGCAGGAAAAGAGGGGGGGACGAGAGAGCGCCCCCCCTCCTGAACCGTACCAGGCCACATGCCCTCAACATGGGGAGGATGCTTTGGGGGTGACCCCTCAAAGCACCATGTCCCCATGTTGATGGGGACAAGGGTCTCATCCCCACAACCCTTGCCCGGTGGTTGTGGGGGTCTGCGGGCAGGAGGACTTATCGGAATCTGGAAGCCCCCTTTAACAAAGGGGACCCCCAGATCCCGCCCCCCCCCATGTGAATTGGTAAGGGGTAGATTGTACCCCTACCATTTCACACAGAAAGTGCAAATTAAAAAAAAAAAAAAAACACAGACACCGTTGGGAAAAAATAAATAAAAAAATTAAAAAATTAAAAAAAGATTCCAGCGGTGGTAATCCACTCTCAGTATTCTGCGATGCGTGATCTCCTCTCTGGGGTCCAGCGATGGATGATCTCTCCTCTCCAGATCCAGGCTCCAATGATGATGTCCAGCGCAGTGAGGAACAGCAAGCATCCTGTCTCCACCAGAGACACCCCGGGAATGACGCGGCTTCAGCCAGTGACAGCTCTTAAGTAGCTGAAGGCGGGGCCACACGTCACGTGACCCTGTCCCCCTCTGACGCAAGGTGAAACCCGGGCTTCCCCAGTGACTTGCGGGTGACCCCGTCCTCCTCTGATGCCACGGAAACCTGCGTTACATCAGAGGGGGGCGGGGTCACCCGCACGTCCCTGGGGAAGCCCAGGTTTCCCCTTGCGTCAGAGGGGGACGGGGTCACGTGACGGGTGGCCCTGCCCTCAGCTACTTAAGAGCTGTCACTGGCTGAAGCTGCGTCATTCCCTGAGTGTCTCCACTCCGGTGAAGAGAGGACCGTGTGCTGTTTCTCACTGCGCTGGACATCATCGTTGGAGCCTGGACCTGGAGAGGAGAAATCATCCATCGCTGGACCCCGGAGAGGAGAGATCATCCAAACCAACAAACCAGGGAATCTGTTATTGAAAATCTTGATAAGTCCCCCCAAAGACTCAACATCCCGTTTAGGGGACAAGGACAGAGTGGAAGGGAGGCTTGGCCACATCCTCATACAAGGTACCCTCCCAAAGTTGAGTGTATGCATCCTGGGGGGGGGTGCATGCTCACTGCCACCCTTTCCTGGCCACCTAGGCTGCACGTCTGGATAAGGGTCTGGAGTGAATTGGAAGGGGAATCCCACGCAATATTTTTCATTTAATTTGTTTTTTCTTTTTTAGGGTTCTGGTAAATGTTCATACAAGAGCATTATCCAGTCATCCACACTCATTACCAAGAAAACGGGACTAGCTAGCATGCGTCTACCTCCCTGAACCATACCAGGTCATGTGCCCTGATTGGGAAGGTACCTTGCAAAGCCTCCCCACCTTTCAAGGCACCTTATCCACAAGTTGATGTGGGCAATGGCATCATACTCACATATGGGGTTGCATGGGAGGGAAGCCCCTTTAGAATAAGAGGACCCCCAGATATATGGGTCCCCCACTATGTGAATGAATACCCCTTCATTAATGAAATATAAAATTAAAAAACTCACACAATTAGAAAAATATGTTAATTTTTTTTTTTTTAAAAAGATGTAAATCCAAGGTCAACTACATGCATCCAGCGAAGTAGATCCACATCAACCATGATCAGGGACACCTGAAGTTATAGAACCAGCACCACAATTATGCTGACCCACTGCTACTCCTGTCCCAAGTGACAGATTCCTGGTGCCTCTGAAAGGTAAAATGCAGTGTCGGATATCCTGGGTGATGTCATTGACCTAATATGTTTTGGTGTGTCTTTTAGGGGCTCCCTTTTCCAAATGTAAAATTGCTCTTTAAGATAAGTCCCCTTTGACGTTAAATATCGTGAAAGTCTTCAGGCGTAATAGTATTTGGAATATACTAACTATGATGATTTAAAGGGGTTGTAAACCTATGTGTTAAGGTGAAAAAACACCTTGTAGTGTCCAGCCCCCCCTGTTTTACTTACCTGAGCCCCAAATTTCCATGGGCGCGTCCCCGCTATCCTTCTCTCCTTGGAGTCCCGGCTTTGATTGGATAGATTGATGACAGCAAAGCCATTGGCTCCCGCTGCTGTCAATCAAATCCAATGACGCGGGTGTCGGGGGGCGTCTATGGACGCCGAGTGCATGACACAGAAGCGCGCCCGCAAGGTAACCCCCTCGGGAGAGAGCTTCCCAGAGAGGGTTATCTAATGCAGGGAGGAGACGCTAGAGCCGCCGTGGGACCCCAGAACAGGTGGATCGGGGCTACTCTGTGCAAAACGAACTGCACAGTGGAGGTAAGTATGACAGGTTTGTTATTAAAAAAACAGGAACCTTTAGTGTCACTTTAATGCTTCAATGTGCCATACCATAGTATATTAGATTCCCCCACTTCATACCATTGCTGCTTATACAGTATTATTCATAAAAGGTCAGATATACTACAGCATTTATGTTTAATTTCAAAGTTAAATGCCATTGCCTCTCCAGATGTCCTCCTCTGTTTACCTGATACTCCTCAAAAGTTGCAACGTAATGTGTATATACATTACTAAGTCCCGAAATAACCACATCAGTGTTCGTAGAATTTGATGGATCCAGTTCCTAAGAAAACAAGACAGGCTACAAGTGAGCCAATTTAATTATAACAAGTAACCACAAGAGGTATTGCACACTGATAAAGAAATATGGGACAGTTATGTTAGACTGTATAACTCCCTGTACTGAGATGCTAACCTGCATAAATTAGTGCAAACATCTACCAACATTCCTTACAACATGTATGTATTAGGTAACTATACCTGCTAGGATTGCTTTTTCATAACAAAATTTTAAGCACAAATATTGCAGAAAGTTTGTAGGTTAATACCCTTTATTGGCTAACTTAAAGTGTATTTCCATTTTAGCAGCCAACTTGGGATAACATCTACCGGTACTTTATATTTTTTACATGTTCTCATTCACATAGCACAACTTAAAAAAAAATTGTGATTGCAAAGTCTAGATTTTCTTTTATTAATAAAATAACATACATGTCATACTTACCTGCTCTGTGCAATGGTTTTGCACAGAGCAGCCCCAAACCTCCTCTTCTGTGGTCCCCCCACTGCGCTGACACTTCAGGCTCATCCTCTTCTCTAGAGTGTGAGTGTGAATCCGCGCAATGGACCTAATATGCCAGTAGGAACACACACCAGGGGTGTATAAATACGTCCTGTGATGAATAAGTAAGGAGCTGCCTCTACATAATTAATCCACCTGGGTGGAGTAAATGAGTAGACTGAAGGGAGGTGTAGAATTGGCGCTAATTACAATTCATGGACTTCCTTGCTCTAGAGTGCAAGTGAATATTTTATATATAAATAGATACATAAATACCCCTATATTATACTAGTGTCACTGGTGCCATAGTGTAACTACTAAATGCTTCACTAATATATATGAATATGTGATAAATATAGATTGATGCGGATATAAATAATGATGAGCATAAAATAATATATATAAAAAATAAAATAATGAAATGAATAAAATATTGTGATCTGGAGTGTCTAGATGAAGTCAGACCAGACGAAACCGGTAGAGTGCACAAGCTGAATGTAACAAACACTTCCAGGATCTGTCAGCATTTGTCTCTTACATGCCTGTTTGATACAGCTTAAATGTGAGTATAATATTGCTATAAGTTCAATAAAAGTGTTTTTTAGGAATTACACTATTTGGGATTCCTCCCTTTCCCTCTTACTCTGAGATAATACTGGGATTACCATAAAAGGACCAGGGAGACGAGACACCGCCAGAGTGCTGCACAGTGGCATATACTGTGAACGTTTTTCACCCCAAGAGGGGGTGAACATCTGGTGAGTGTGGTCTTTATTGGAGCACGTTCTGCTGTGGGTACCAGTCTTGAAGATTAAAAAAGGTCACATCACCAGGCACTGGTCACCTAGCATCTGAAAAAACTACAAAATCATTGGACAATCATATTGCTCAATCGAATCGCATGAGGTTGCATTTGCACCTTATTGCATAGTCGCTCAACCAAATCGCATGAGGTTGCATTTGCACTTTTCTGCATAGTCGCAAGACTTTTTGCCTAGCAAAGTTGCTGGGCATCTAGCATCAAATCATTGGACAATCACATAAATTTGCACAATTCTGCATTTCTTTGCATTTTTTGCACTTTATCGCTAGTTGCAGGACATTTTTGCATGCATCATTAATTTATTACGATCACGGTTTTATACATTGGTTTAATTTTTTCACTGTTATCACCTTTAATTGTTCACAATATTTTATTCATTTCATTATTTTATTTTTTATATATATTATTTCATGCTCATCATTATTTATATCCGCATCAATCTATATTTATCACGTATTCATATATATTAGTGAAGCATTTAGGAGTTACACTATGGCACCAATGACACTAGTATAATATAGGGGTATTTATGTATCTATTTATATATAAAATATTCACTTGCACTCTAGAGTATCACTTTTACCTTAAAGAGAAACGCACGCCGTTCCCAATACCAGGGTTACGGCAGCTAGCTGCTGCCATAACCCTGGTATTTAGCGTCAGAGTACCGACGTACAGGAACAGCGATTTGCGTGAAGTGGTTATTGCATAGAATGCATTAAGGTGAAAAACCTTGAGACTTTACAACTCCTTTAAGGGCTGAGAAGGTTTTTTTTTCATTGTATATTAAAGAGTAAACTCCACTTTTGTTGAGAAAAAAATTCCTGTACAGTAAGAATTTTAAAAACATTGTTTATTCCTCCCTGTTTCAGATATTCCTACCAGTCCCTGCTCTGAAGAAATAGACTTTGCTGATTGGTTCTAAATTAAGGTTTCTCACCTCAAATGAAATGTTTTATGCAGAAGATGCCTAAAATTTGACTTGTGTCCTGGTACAGACTTTTGTGAAAATCAATTAACCAATCACACAAGCAGGAAATAACATTTTTGAATGTGTTCTGTACATCAATGGCATGTTGCTTAGAATTTTTAAGAATATTATAGCGCTGCAGATTGAAATGAAACGGTAATTAAATTACAATATGGCTTGTGTATCAATTGTAAATGCTATATTTTTTTTTATTTGCTATATTTTTTTTCCAAGAAATTGGAGGTACCCTTTAATGAGAGGAGACTAAGTCTGTCGTTAGGACAAACTTACTCTGACATGGTTTAAAAATCATTGCAGTCAGCCATAAGGCCTCCTACTGAAAAATATCTAAACGGTTCGAAATATTTTTTTGTTTTTTTGGTAAGCAGTGGGAATGGGAGCACATAAACAAATTGTAGGGCTTTCTTTCTAAAGATTAATAGCGAAGTAGAAATACACTTTAAAGTGGAACTTCACCCAAAAGATGAATATATGTTTGTCTGCCTCCTCCCTGCCTCCTCTACCATATTTGGCACTTCTTATTTGTTGGGGAAGCAGGTACCTGGTTTTGACAAGTACCTGTTTCCAATTCCGGTTGGATCGCCATAGCAACCCAAGCGATAGTTTGCCCCCCACCTTCCTTCCCCCCCCCCCCTAGCCTTGAGACACATCACAGGTCCCAGAAAGCTTCGGGACCATTCACAAAGCACAGTACGGATCATGCATGCCCAGTGGGAAGCCTTCTCAAAGTAATGCCGGTGCCTGGTTCCAAAAGTCCAGCTGCTGACTTTAATTTTTTTTATTTTTAGGGTCAAGAATGGCTTTAAGTTATAAAAGCTACAAGCTTTCAACATTAATTAGATCCCTTTGTTAGTTTTTTTTACATTTCTGAACATGATTCTAAAACTCACATATTTATACACAGAGTTACAATGAGAAGCAATAAAATATACATATTTTTAAAAAATGCAACTGATTTTTCTTGACACCGGTGTTAAGAAAAAATTGTGATATAAACACCAATCCGATGATAGTGGCTCATGCATGCTCACAATTTCTTTTTTAATGGTAATATTAGATTATGTTTAAAAAACTGTATTGAGCATAGATAGATTTTTCGTGCTGTTTGGGCAAATCACTGAATAAAAAAGGGCTGTTGAGTGGAATAGCTCATCTCCAGTGTATATATGCCCCGTTTGTTAACTACAAACAATTTATCTGTATAAATTTAGGATGTAACTTACATACCTGTTTTACAGCTTCTCTTAGTCTTCTTCCAGACATAGTTCTAGAAAGAAAAAAGTAGTGCAAAATGACTCAACAGATAAATAAAAATCATTTACTAGTATTTAGTATCAGACTTTATTTAGACATACGTAAATTCTCCGGGAACGGCAACTATAGCCAGAGATCCAACAGTGATTATCTGAACATCAATTATTGTTGGGTGCCACGGTAGAGGGCTGGTAGCCTAGAAGAAGCAGATTTATTTTAAAGTTACTAACCAAACTGTTAAGACTTGAGAAGTATACACTGTAAATCTTATACGTAACAGTAAATGCCATAGAGGCATTGTATATAAATAAAAATAAAATACCCCAATGAATATGAATAGCCAAAGAGCAACATGCAAAGTGCAATAAACCATAGCAACCTTTCAGAATCCAAAGAGCACCCTCCTCACTCCCCCCCCCCCCAGTTCCGCTGTGCGGCGATATCCTGGTATAGCCGCCTCACGGCTCTGGGGCTTAGAAATCTCCGGAGCTTAATCTCCTAAACATACCCAGTCAGTAGGGACATTTAGGAGCATTCTAATTGGGAGGCGCTGACCAATCAGAACCCACGTAGCCCGTTCTCTCAGCGGAAAAGAAGAAGAGTGAAAGCTGCAGGGATTTCTAAGCTCCGGACCCCTGAGGCGGCTATACTGGGGCTCAGAACAGGAAATCGCCACGCTGCAGGTCAGCGGGACCGGGGGGATGAGGAGGGAATCCTGCGTAAGTTCACCTTACAGATTTTTCTGTAAAGATGAACTTACACTTTAAAGTAATTGTAAAGTAAAAAATTGTATTTAAAAAAAAATAGCAAACATGTCATACTTACCTGCTCTGTGTAATGGTTTTGCAGAGCAGCTCCGATCCTCCTTTCTCGAGTCCCCTGCCAGCGCTCTGGGCTCCTCCCTCTTGCCAAGTGCCTCCATAGCAATGCACCAGTCTCCCTGTTGCAGCAGTGCAGATGCTGTGATCTGGGTGGTGCTGCATCGCCCTCCAGATGTGCTTGGTATGGTCTCCCACTGGCAGGCAAATATGCAGACAGAGGTGCTCTCTCTCTAACTCTCTTGGTGACAAGAGAAAGAGCTTTCCCGAGCAGCTTAAAAAAAGTAATCTTCCCACTCCTCCTGCTTTGACAAAGGGGGCCATACCCTGAAATCATGCATAGCCACGACCATCATTATCATACATGACATCATCGTGGCTATTTTGTGGGCCTGCCACACTTTCCTGCTGCCCACAGTGGTTCTTATTTATGTGATATACACACTCAGTCTGTTGCTCCTGATGGTTCATCCTGGTGTTCCCCTGGTCAACTCCCTGGTTCCAAGCACCTTACATCACTTCCCCGCGGAGGGGCTTGCTCACCATTGACCACCTAGAAGGTTGCCACCAGCTGGAAACCTTTTGATGCTTTATAATGTCTTTTAAAAGAGTGCATAATGTTGGAAGGACAAGAGCATGTAATGTAAAGTTAATAAACTGATAATACTGTATGCATTATACCTATCTATGCAGCAGGAGGCACTGCAGTATTATAGTGTATAGTTCATGTTTCTATGATATAACAGAATGTATTGTCTATCTCAGTGCATGTAGTTGTATGCTCCTGCTTCTTGTTTCTGTCTACATGACGTAAAGCCATTATAAAGATATCCTCAATGAAAGTAAAGATGTTCTGCTGTATACAAGAAGCTTCCAGTGCATGTTTC
Organism: Rana muscosa; assembly: GCA_029206835.1. Taxonomy (NCBI): domain Eukaryota; kingdom Metazoa; phylum Chordata; class Amphibia; order Anura; family Ranidae; genus Rana; species Rana muscosa. The sequence continues at coordinate 170,149,640 of CM055123.1, forward strand.
AATACTCTGACAATAGGGTATGGGCCAATCGCCAGTAGTGTATTTAGGTTTTGTGCTGCCCTAGGCCTGACTAAACTCATGCACCCCCTAATTTAAATATGACCCACCCCTTCCTGCCAAAGCCACACCCATTGCTGTTTAAGACCCACCCTGAAAATTTTGAGTGGGGACACTAGTTCTGAGGGCCTGGGGGGGGCAATGGATTCCCTTAATTTGCATAGATTTCCTCTCACTTCCTGTTTGGCTATGGGGCAGGAAGTGAAGGGAAATCTCTGCAATGGGACAGGGATGGTAAAAAATAAACTGACCGGGGCTATAACCTCCCCCTACTCTATCCAAAATGAAAAGTGTTGCCTATAGTTCTACTTTAAGCACAAATTTCTGATAATTTTATGGAGAGGACTAAGAAGATATAACCATGTCAATGGTGCAGCAGAAAACATATAGCACAGTGAGGAAGGTTTGTGGTCCAGGATGATAGGACAGTCAAAATTAGAAACATCACTAATTTGCTTACTGCCCAGTCCACCCCATAAGACTGGTGCTACACTAACAGTTTAGCGCAAGCCGACGGGGACTCTTTCCATGCTGCCCCCCTGCAAAGTGCTGCCCTAGGCCTGGGCCTTGTTGGCCTAGGCCAGGATACAGTGTTGCCCAGCGCACTCAGCAGCACCCAGGCACTGGAGAGGATACTGCAAGTCAGTGAGTACTGTATGCAAGCTACTAAAACATGGCAAGCGGTTCAGATGTGAAGTTTTAAATTGCAAAGCTGAACAATGCCAATTACCAGCTGTGGAAGTTTAAACTGGAAGTGTTTCTCAGCAAGGAACAATTTTTCCAAGTGCTGAATACAGACAGACCCACAAATGGAGACACGGAGGACTGGGACAGGTAAGACAGACAGGCAAAAGCAATTATAAGCTTACTAGTGGAAGATAACCAGCTTATCCACATAAGAACAAAGAAAACGGGCAAAGGTATGTGGACTTCATTACAAAAACTGCAAGAGCGTTCAAGTCTAAACAGCAAGATTTTTTTTACTAAGAAAGCTACCGTATATAAGATTAGACTAGAAGAAGGCCAGCACATGTGTGACCACATGAAAGCTATGCTAAAGATCATAGAGCAGCTGCGCGCCATCGGAGAGGACATCAAAGATAATCATATTGTTGCCCTGCTCCTCTGCAGCCTTCCAGAGACATACAGTATACTGCTCTTATTAACGCTTTAGAAACCTGATCTGAGCAGGAATTGACACTGGACTATGTCAAAGGCAAATTAATTGATGAATATGACAGACAGAAAGAAAATATGCACCATGATGAAAAAGTTCTTAAGATATACAAAGGCATAAAGCACAACAAAGAAAGCAGAGCCTGTTTTCGTGGTAAAAGGACCAGTCACTTAAAAAAGGACTGTTCTATCTGGAAAGCCGAGCAGTGAAAGATAAAGCTATCCACTAAAGAAAGAGTCAAAGCAATCACAAAGGAAACTGAAGATACATCATGGAGTGGCACCTTTAAAGTGACACAGAGTGGCAAGCCACGCGGCTGGTGCATAGACTCAGGTGGGACAAGCCACATGACAAGCGATGAGACCTTCTTCACAAACATTGATTACAGTGCAAAAGACAACGTTTTCCTAGCAAACTGGAAAAGCATCACTTCAGAAGGTAAAGGCCAGAGCTTCTTGAACTGCATTAAACCACAAAGCTGTAAAGAAAGTTCTGTATGTTCCAGAACTAGACGGCAGTCTTCTATCAGTGAAAAGTCTTGCAAACAAGTCTCACAGTTAAGTTTTAGGGTGATGAATGCACAATTCACAATAATACGTAAGCAATTCCTCGCAAAAGGAAAATTGGATGATCATCTATACAGGCTCATCACCACAGACCAGCAAGCCAATATAATCTCTAATGACATACACAACAGATGTATTCACTTATGGCACAGGCGGCTAGGGCACAGAAGTCCAGAAGCTATACAGGACATTATAAAAAGAGGTTTATCAGAAGATTTCACAATAGCGCCTTGCAAAGTGCTCATGAAATGCAAGTGCTATATTAAAGCAAAAGCCACACGTGCTCCTCTTCCACAAGTGTCTCAAAGAAAAACTAGCCACCCTCTGAAGCTCATACACAGTGAGGTATGTGGTCCAATGAAAACTCCCATGTCAGGCAGGAACAAATATCTGCTTACTTTCATTGATGACTATTCCAGGCACACAAGTACCTATCTGATTAAACACAAGAATGAAACATCAAGAGTTCGTTGCCATGTCTAGCAACAAATTCCAACACAAACCAGGAATAATACGCACCGACAATGGAGGAGAATACATAAGCAAAGAAGTGGCCTCATATCTGAAGAGACAAGGAATAGAACACCAGACAACCACACCATACACTCCTGAACAGAACGGTGTAGCAGAAAGGAAGAAAATCGCACTCTTATAGAAATTACCAGGTGCATGTTGTCGAAACCTACCTCACAAGTACTGGGGAGAAGCAGTCATGACTGCAACCTACCTACAGAACAGACTAACCTCAAGAGCCATTAAAAGTACTTAATTCGAAATGTGGCATGGATCAAAACCTAGCATAAGGCACATCAGAGTGTTTGGATGTAAAGCATATGCCTATATTCCAAGTAAAAAGTGATCCAAGCAGGAGAACAGAGCCATTGTAGGCTACAGTGAGCAAACTAAGGGTTACAGAATCCTACACCCAAAGACTGACAAAGTTACATTAAGTCATAGTGTTTATTTTGATGAGAGTCCATCATCTGAAAACTGTGAAGTGAATATGCCAGGCAAACCTGAAGAAAAGCTTGACCAAAGCGAACCTGTGCAGGAGTCAGAACAAGAGGTGGAACAATGCCTAAATCAAGTTCTCCACCAGATCCTGTTGAACTGCCTAAAGTCAGAAGATCCACTTGGATTACAAAAGGGATACCACCCTGCAAGCTGTCATACACTGTCAAAACACACAGCATACTTGAACCATCATCCTGGGAAGATATAGAAAAACTGCCAAAATGTGAATCCAATAAATGGAGAAAAGCAGCAGAAGAAGAATTAAAGTCACTTCAAGAAAGTAAAACCTGGACACTCACAGAGCTCCCTCTTAACAGAAAAACTATAGGAAGTAAGTGGACTTTCAAAGTAAAGTCAGATGCAGAAGGGAGCATCCCCAAATACAAAGCCAGACTAGTTCCCAAAGGTTACTCCCAGAAATTTGGTGAAGATTACGATGAAACATTCGCTCCTGTCGTAAAACACCCCACCATCAGAGCGCTTCTTAGTGTTGCAGCCGGGAAGGGAATGCTAATGAAACACCTAGACGTTAAAACTGCTTTCCTATATGGAGACATTAAGGAAGACCTCTACATGGAGCAGCCACCAGGGAGCAAGGAGACAACCTTGTGTGTAAACTTCAGAAGAGTATCTACGGTCTTAAACAATCTGCAAGGGTGTGAAATGAGAAAGTGAATGAAGGGAGCACTAGACTTTGTGCGGGTATATCTGAATGATGCCTGCAGCTACAGGCATCATTCAGATATCTTCTTTTTCAGCCTGTGATTCCCTACACCATAAGAATGATCATAGCGGCTGTTATGCCGCTTGATCATTCTTACGGGTGGCTAGAGGGGACGTCCCCCCCTCTCGCCACCCTCCGGTGCTTCTACTGACTCACCGATATGATCAGTGAGTCCGAGACAGGATCCGCCGGCCCCGGATGTTTACCATAGAGATTTCCGGAGGACCAGATGGTCACTGGAGTCTCTATGGTCGTTCGGAGGCCGGGCGCAATGTTATTACGTCAAGCCCGGCCTCTGCATTCAAACAATCGGCGGCGCCTCGGCTGGGAAGCCGAGATCATTTTTTTTTTGGGGCTGATATTAAAAAATGCATGTTTTTGGAGTAGGATGATATATTATTTTATCATACTATTACAGAGCTTGTGGCCAAATGTATTTCTTAAGTGAGGAAATAACTGTGTTCATAAAATGATTTTCTGTACCCCAGGTTCCAAGCTATTAAATGGGCAGATTGGGTATATACCTCTCCAGTGTTCAGAAGAATGGGTTTCGGGTGATGACACTCTTGTGTTTCATTTGATGGTGCTCCAAGAATTAACTCTGCTAATGCATCCCACACTGGATCTCCCTCAGTCATTCCTATAAATTAAAGATAAACAGGGAATGCTGAAAACTGTTACTTACAGGTTGATTTGCTAAAGGGAAACAGGGCTGTTCACTTTGCAAAGAAAGTTGCACTTGGCAAGGAAATTGGCCCCCGAGCTTAGTGAATGTGGTGAATCCACTTTGTAAAAAATACCCATTCACCTGCAAGGAAAATAAAAAAAAATGTATTTTTGCTTACACACAGTTGGATCATTTAAGTCAACAGAGTTTCACCTCATTCACTAAGCTTTGGGGCAAATACACTTGCAAGGCAAACAGTAAAATTGTTTTAGTAAAAACAACCCCTGGCATACCAAAATATTGGTAACATTTAGTTAGCAGGAAACATTTTGTTAGTAAAGAAGGAAAACCACCTCCAAACCTCCTAAACTAAAGAGAAAAGTTAGGGAGGAGTAACAATGGGACTTTTATTGTATCACAGGGAAATAACAAATCCACAGCTGTTTGAAATGGCTCAACATACAACTTTATTATATCTGTTATATAAACTAAAACCTTAAAAGCAATTAGACTAACACCATCAATAAACAATAATATTGTTGAATATAGCTTGCATGACTTTACATAAGTAAGATGGTCAGAATCTCATAGAATACATGAAGTCAATTAAGAGGCTAAAAATCAATGTGTTTTGCATCTGTGGGCTCCTTAAAGATCCACACAACAAAATCTCCATGAATGGTATACTAAAAGAAAATATAAAAAATTCAAAATAACATACAAAAAAAAAAAAGAACTTATATCTGAGGCAAAACTACAGGGGTCACAATTTCCCCAGCCCCATGCTTCAGGGGGTGTGTGTGGCTCCTCTGTGCTCCTGGATAGGAGGAGTGGCGGGGGCGCCATATAGAGGAACGGATCTTCTCCATTTTCAGCTTTACACAATTATGTGCAACTTTGCGTTGGTCTATCAAAAAAAAAAATCCCAATAAAATACATTTAAATTATTGGTTGTAACATGACAAAATGTGGAAATTTTTCAAGGGGCATGAATACTTTTTTAAGGCACTGTATATATATATATATATATATATATATATATACCGGTATATATATATGTTGTATCCGTAATGTATGCACAGCGCTTTACTTTTTCCACATTTTGTTATGTTACAGCCTTATTCAAAAATTGATTAAATTCATTATTTTCCTCAAAATTCTACAAACAATACCCCATAATGACAACGTGAAATAAGTTTGTTTGAAACCTTTGCAAATTTATTAAAAATAAAAAATGAAGAAAAATCACATGTACATAAGTATTAACAGCTTTTGCTCAATACTTTTTTGAAGCACCTTTGGCACCAGTTAGAGCCTCAAGTCTTTTCGAGTATAATGACAGAGTTGGATAGAATGAGGACTCAGGTAAGTATAAGGGGAGGGGGGAGGAAGTTGGAGGGGCAACATTCAAAGCCTAAACATTTTTTGCCTTAAGGTAAAAAATGTTTAGGCTTTAGAACCACTTGAGACTTTTCTTTATGGATAGCAGTGGCAGCTGGTGGTATATTTTGGGTATATTCATTCGCTATTGTCACACAACTAGGTTGGCTTAGGGCACAGTGCTCTACGCTCCAAGCCCACCCTTTTTTAAAGCCTATTAAAACTCTGGCTCTAATCATGTGCTTAAAAAAAAGAAAAAACCCCATTGGAATCAATGCGTCCGGCGCCCCGCATGAAGATTAGGGGGCCGGATGCATGGACAAGGGGGTGGGCGCCCCTGCACCCCTAATGGACGGGTCGCCACTGATGGATAGATTGATAGAGGTGCCGGAACTGACCTGTCAAACTGATTTTCTTTTTGGTTTTTGAAGTATTATTTTAAGCAGGTACATCTTTTTCTATATATTTTACATACCTATACCTACACACCTTTCCCATGTGCATAGTTATTCAGTAAATAATAAGTCAATTTAAAAGGAGGGCAAAGTACAATACCCCATAGCAACACATCAGAGTTACTATTCTCAGTTTACATCATGATTTCTCTTTACACTGCCCTACCGAGCAACATTGTTGAACCAAATGCATTGGATAGCACTTTGTATTTAAAACTCATGTATTAACATATAGTATGAGGTTTATGCAAAGGGGGTCTTACCATGAGTGAAATTGATCAGTCCAGGACCATCAATTGTTCCAGCAGCAAAGCTGTAGCCAAGGGCAGGTTTACAGGTTGTTGCCTTCAGAAGGTACAACACATACATTTCAGAATATATGGCAAATTTTCTATATTAATACAGTACTTCACATTCTATGGGAAACCAAGGTCATTTTAAATAGATTGGAATGTGTTTGTTTTTAAGTTTCAGAATTTTCAGATTTGACAAAAATGTTTTATTGAAATACATAAAATGCAGATTAAGTGGAAATGTGCACAGCATTTAAACAATACAATATGGTCATTCTTAGTGTTAGTCATGATATTCATCGATTCACATAAATACTCACATTATGGGTGTCATTAAGTTTCACAGTGACATTACTCATGTTGACCCACTGGTGGGCAGAACTCACATTGCCATCTATCTGCTTGGATGCTCCATCATACAAAACCTGTATATCAATATCAATAAGAATGCATGTAACTTGTACAGATGCAGCCGAGAACAGTTTCTGAAATGTTTATTATGCAAAGGTAGTTCAGCATCTGATAAAGAGATTCCATTTGCCACTCAATATTATTTGAGAGCATAACTGGGGCAGCCGATCAGTGTCTATAGCAGGGGTTTCCAAACCTTTAAAACAAAAGGGCAGTTTACTGCCCTTTAAAATGTAGGGGGGGGGGCAGACTGTAAAAAGGGGGGGGGTAGAAAATGCCCTATAATCAGTGGGAGTAAACAATGCCATAGGCTTGGTGTTCAGTGGGAGTGAAAAAATTACATAATTGGTTTTAGTGTGAGAATTAGGTCCCCATCTCTAATATCAGTGGGAGGAATAGTACCCCATTGTTTGTTAGTAGGAGGAATAGTGCCCCATGATTGGTGTCAGTGTAAGAATTAGTTCCCCTTCTCTGATGTCAGTGGGAGGAATAGTACCCCATTGTTTGTCAGTAGGAGGAATAGTGCCCCATGATTGGTGTCAGTGTAAGAATTAGTTCCCCTTCTCTGATGTCAGTGGGAGGAATAGTGCCCCATCTGAGGTGTCAGTGTAAGGAATAGTGCCTCATATCAGTGGATGTAATATTTATTTTATTTTAATTATAACAGGTACTTATATAGTGCTGTTATTTTACACAGCGCTTTACATATTTATTATACATTCATATCAGACCCTGTCCTCAAGGAGCTTACAATCTAAGGTCTGTAACATACTGTACATTCATACACATACTAGGGCCAATTTAGACAGGAGCCAAATAACCTACCATCATATCTTTGGATTGTGTGTGGAAACCAGAGTACCCTGAGGAAACCCATGCAGGCACGGGGAGAACATGCAGACTCCTGGCAGGTAGTAGTGCCCAAGGGCCGGATAAAGGCGAGCAAAGGGCCACATCCAGCCCATGGGCTGCAGTTTGGAGACCCCTGGTCTAGAGTAATGTCTTACCAGCAGCTACAAAATAGGAGAAAACTGCTGAAGACATTTTTGCCTACAGAACCCATTGCAGCCTTCTTCAAAATAGAGCTAGCTAATTGATGTAGCAGATACCCTATAAAAGCTCTGATACAGAGAGATAAAGAGATACAGAGAATGCAATAGATATAGAGAAGACTGTAGATATAGAGTACACTGTAGATACAGAGAGCACTATAGAAACAGATAACACAGCAGATACTGAGAACACTATAAATACCTATAATATACATACAGATAACACTATAGGTACAGAGAATACTAGCTCTGTTTTTGGACCTTTTGCTCTTTTATGGAATGAACACTTACCTACCCAAAGTTTGTGCTCTAGCTTTTGGGAAGTTTACTTCAGCGGTTGCTGTAAAAAACACCAAGGGGTGCTTCTATTTAAAGTGGAACTTCAGTCATTTTTTTCAATTTTCCATCTACTTCTGCCCTTGTAGTTTTAACTTTGGATAGTAAAACATTTTTTTTCTGACAGTAAATACCCTATACAGCCCACTTCCTGATGCTTGTCTGATCATTAGCCTAGGCGTATGACATCATGCACAGCTCTCTCTTTCACTCTTGTGAGAGTTTGCCAGGAAGGGAGGGGAGATGAGTCATAAGGGGGCCAATGAGAGCTGCAGAGCTGGACGTGTGTGTCTGTGTAATCCAGGAAGTGAACAGGCAGCAGCTTCAGCTGCCCACAGTTAAAATGGATGCAGCCAGACTTAGTGGATGGAGATTTCTACAGTATACTTGGCAAGTACAGAATCACAGTATATATAAAATAATATGCACAGTTGTTGGAGGGAAGCTTCAGGATGGAAAATATGTTTTTATTACAAATTATGTGAGCAAACTGCATTTCCTCTTTAACCACTTAAGCCCCAGACCAATACGGGCCATTATGACCAGGCCCCTTTTTGCGATTCGGCACTGCGTCGCTTTAACTGACAATTGCGCAGTCATGCAACGTGGCTCCCAAACAAAATTGGCGTCCTTTTTTTCCCACAAATAGAGCTTTCTTTTGGTGGTATTTGATCACCTCTGCGGTTTTTATTTTTTGTGCTATAAACAAAAATGGAGCGACAATTTTGAAGAAAATTACATATTTTTTACTTTTTTCTATAATAAATATCCCCAAAAAAATATATAAAAAAAAATTTTTTCCTCAGTTTAGGCCGATACGTATTCTTCTACATATTTTTGGTAAAAAAAATTGCAATTGGCGTTTATTGATTGGTTTGCGCAAAAATGATAGCGTTTACAAAATAGGGTGTAGTTTTAAGGCATTTTTATAATTTTATTTTTTTTACTAGTAATGGCGGCGATCAGCGATTTTTTTCATGACTCCGACATTATGGCGGACACATCGGACACTTTTTACACATTTTTGGGACCATTGTCATTTTCACAGCGATCAGTGCAATAAAAATGCACTGGTTACTGTGAAAATGACACTGGCAGTGAAGGGGTTAACCACTAGGGGCGCTGAAGGGGTTAAGTGTGCCTAGGGGCGTGTTACTAACTGAGGGGGGGCGTGGCTACGACTGACACGTCACCGATCTCCGCTCTGATTACACAGTGTCAGTAGAGGAGCGGGGAGATGCTGTGTTTACACACACATCTCCCCGCTCTGATCCTCCGTGAGACGATCGCGGGGATCCCCGCGGCAATCGAGTCCGCGGGACCCGCGGTCCCACTCACGGGGAAGGCAGGGGGGTCGCGAGCGTGCCGCCGGCGGCGCGCGCGCGACCCCGAGGACGGCAGTTAAAGGGCCACGTACAGGTACGTGATTGTGCCTGTACGAGCCATTCTGCCGACGTATATATACCGTGAGCGGTCGGCAAGCGGTTAAAGCATGCAGTTGCTGATTGATCCTTAGCTTCTGAGGAAGCCCCGCTGGGATGCAACGCACCAAGCAGGTCTGTTCTGTGATGTCAGCACGCTACTGGGATTTGTTTTTTGCAAATCCGTCAGGTAAACTAAAGGGTTGAAGTGAGACTAGGCAGAGGAGTGAATTCTCAAGTGTCATTACATGTGCAATTGCTATATGTGATGAATGAAGGCTGCATTATCAAGCAAAGAGATGTCTCTCTAAAAGGAGAATTCTGCTCATTGGCTGGCATTCTACAAGGACAGTGTGATGGAGGGCCTGGCAGTAACACATATATGATGGCCTTCTATATATAGGGGTCAAATCCTGATGAGCGCATTTTTTTGCACATGTGTGGTGATCACAGGGTGGCTCTGAATGAAGAGCTCTTAGGATGAATATTTATGAACGCTTTTATTTCTGTGGACAGAATGAAATTTCAAGAACTTCTAATCACATATTATTAGAGCACATAAGTCTGAGACACTTTTGGGTGGAGTACCATTTAAAGTTTTTTTTTTTTTACACTAATTTTGGATCACGAATGTTAAAGAGATTTATTTGATGTAAATTATTAGTATTTTTTTGCATCTAAATTCACATTTTGATTTCATCAAGTGGAGCACTACACTTTTCTATTACATAAAATAACCTACCTTTGCTCTCAAAAATATATTTTCTCCTATTATTCTTGTACTCTCAAACGCATTCTCTCCAGGCCCAGTAGCAACGCAGGTTGTGACCTAGAATTTTGATCATAAAATAAAACAATGCATTTTATTACACACTGTAAACTTTCAGCTTAAATTCAAACTATGAATTTATTTTTTATAAAGCCTATCTATACTTTTTTTTAAGGCAGTTATCATATGGCTGTTATATTTTATGCAATGATTATATTGTTGATTAGTCACAATTGGAAATAATGCACCATGGTAAGCTATTTTATGGCCATTTACACTTCTAAATTTTCCTGCAGGTAAAAAAATCCTGATGCTTTCTGGTATCTAGAAAATTAACAAGTGCTTTAAAGTAGGTAGGTGTCATGCATTCTTATTTACTTACCATTTTATGTACATACATGTTTTTAAGTACTGGTTTGTATAGGTTCACATATTTTAACATGCATTCACTACAGCCATAAAAGTGACAGCGACTGTAACTATAGAGCTAGTAAATGCAGATAATCAGTGGTAAACGATAAAAAAACAGGTCCTGTAGCTATTCAGGAAACACTTCTTCCCAACCTGGTGCCTTGCTTGTAGACCGAGAACCTTGTCTTCTGAGACTCATTATAGAATTTGCTTTTCACACTACAGCTAGAATAGATGGTTCTTCCCCATGCAGATAGCTGGCTATTTAAAAAGTGGCCCACACTAGTGCGATTTCAGATGTGACATGAGTCACACAGAATCACGTGACGATGGAAATTACATTGTTTTCAATAATGCGACAGACAGAGCGATTTTGGAAAAAGTTCCTGTATTACTTTGGTATGATTCCAGCGCATTTTTGATCCCATTGACTTCTATGGAAATGCACAGAAATCGTATACAAATGCGATCCCAATACAATTTGGCAAGCAAATTCATGTTTTTGGTTAACCCTCAATGCTCTTCCCAGGCAGATTATTGGTTTCTCAAAAGAAACAGTAGCAGTCACAGGCAAAAAATTGCGTCAAAAAACACGCAGGCATGAAATTGCATCAAAATTGCAAACAAGTGGCACTACATAATCGCAACTGAAATCAAATTACAATCACATCGCGCTAGTGTGAAACAGGCCTCAATTAACTGCGTGGTTGATTCATTATTGCTAGGAGAAAGGTAAAGACCCAAACTTGACAATAAGGCCCCTTTCACACTGACACATTTTTCAGGCGGTTTAGCGCTAAAAATAGCGCTGCTATACCGCCTGAAAAAATCGTGCCCTGCAGTCTTCAGTGTGAAAGCCCGAAGGCTTTCACACTGAAGCGGTGCGCTAGCAGGACCGCTCCAAAAGTCCTGCTAGCCGCATCTTTGCAGCGGTGAAGGAGCGGTGTGTTTACTGCTCCTATACCGCTGCTGCCCATTGAAAGCAATGGGAAATCGCGGTATTAACCCTTTTTCGGCCACTAGCGGGGGTTAAAATCCCCCCGCTAGCGGCCGAATATCGCGGTAAAAACTACGGTATAGCGGCGCTAAAAATAGCGCCGCTATACCGCCAGCGCACCTCCCCGCCCCAGTGTGAAAGGGGCCTAAAGAAGCAGAAAGATTCAGTGCATGTGCTCCTTGAAAAGTTGCATTTTTTTTTAAATAAACAAATCTACTGCTGAAGTAAATTTGCTTACTCCCCTATATCTGCAATATTATTTCCCAAGCTTCATTGCTGTCATTGTTGTTGGGAATACATGTTGAAATGTGGGAAAATCCAAATAGAGCAAAGCAAACAATTCTTTAGGGCTAATTCATTGAATATCCTATTGGCCTTGTATTGTCTTTAGGTATATAAACCACTTCACACTATCTACTCAAAATAGTTCGCTAGTACGGCAGCTACCAACTAAAGTGCCCCATCAGCTCTTTATCATATATATATATAAACAAGATTGACAATGCAGTACCATGGTACCATAGCAGAATTTATTTCGGAATCCCCAGACAAAGTCTACTATGACAAAATGCATTAGTAGGTGTGGCCACTTGTGAGAGTTTCTTGGAGGAGTTTCCTTGAACAAGCTGAGGGCAGGGTACAATGGGAGCTGGACCAGATGAGCAAGAGACACAGACAGCAGCACAGGAGGATATCTGATGAGGCTTCATATATGAGTGCAATTAGCCTACAGGTTTTTTTTTTTTTTTGTCAAAGCTTAATTGAACAAGCTTGAAGTTAAAAGCTGATTGGCTACCATGCAGAGCTGCACCAGATTTTTCACTCTCCAGTTTTAGTAAATCAACCCCATGCTGTATTGAAGGTTGTCGCAAGCACTATTTGAAGTTTTTTTCACATGCACAGAAGGGTGAAGAGGACAAGAAATATTTGATGGACATTCTGAACATTATTCGACTTAATTGCTTTTATTTCTTGACCTCTTTTATCTTTTTCCATAGAACGTAATTTAAGTTATTTGTGGTTATATGCACATAATACGTAAGCCCTGTACACACCCTTGGTATTCCCGGCGGTAAAAAGTCCGCCGGGAAAACCGAGGGGAAAGCCGAGAACCCGGCAGGAAAACTGCCATTAGAGCAGAGGCGGCTCTAGGCTTTGTGAGGCCTTAGGCAAAAACTTAAGACATGAGGCCCCACTCACGCCCATAATGGGAAAAATAATTCAAGTTATGGATGCTGGGAAAAGGGGCTGGTAAATGTCATTTACCAGCCCCTAACTTTTCTAAAATAACACAGTAAGTGATCGGTACTGATCACTCACTGTGTTCATTTATAACTGAAGCATAGTAAAGAATTAACAGGAGAGGGGTGCGGAGTGTATGGAGGTGGGTAGTATGTACATGAGAGGGGTGTGGAGTGTATGGGGGTTGGTGGTATGTACATGAGAGGGGTGCGAAGTGTATGGGGGTGGGTGGTATGTACATGAGAGGGGTGCGGAGTGTATGGAGGTGGGTGGTATGTACATGAGAGGGGTGCGGAGAGTATGGGGGTGGGTGGTATGTACATGAGAGGGGTGCAGAGTCTATGGAGGTGGGTGGTATGTACATGAGAGGGGTGCGGAGTGTATGGTGGTGGGTAGTATCAAATACACCACTGGCCACTGATGCATTGGTGACCAGTGGCAGTTAATGAACCCCTTTGTGCTGCATTAGTGGCACCAGTGTCAGTGTTTATGAACCCCTTCATGCTGGGTAATAGGGGTAATAAACACTGACACTGGTGTCACTAATGCAGCACAAAAGGGTTAATTAACTGCCACTGGTCACCAATGCATCCGTGGCAGTACATTAACCCCTCCATGCTTCAGAAATACCATTGTAAATTAAACCCCCCCCCCTCCCCCAAGAAGTAAAAACTTTAAGCAGTTAACACAGCTAAGTCACTGTGATACAACACTGCCTTAGGAAAGGTTTTTAGCCTCTGCGAACTTACTTGCATTGTTGCACGGGCTCCTCTGGCTCCTCGCAGGTCTTGGCAGCAGCAATCTCCTCTGCTCTTTCATCCCGCCTCCCGGCCTGTGAATGACATCACGCCGGGCGGGCAGGACTAGGAGGAAGCTCGATCCGCCTGACAGGGAATTGACTGCATACCCGCACCGCTCTGCTGCAGATATAACAGTGTAGCAGCGGTGGCCAGCGGGTGTCAGTCACGCCTGTCTGCAGCGGAGCAAGCGGCAATGCGGCATTTTTACGAGGCACCAGAGACCGGCTCCCTGCCCCCCCCTGCCCAGTCCGCCCTTACCTCCTGGTGGGTTCAGCAGCGGCCAGAAGCTCCACCGCCGCCCTCCACCTCTACAATTCGTCTGCAGTAGCAGGCAGTGCTGGCTGTAAAGACGGCGATGATTTTACCAGTCCGGTCTGCGGCGCTCACCCTGCCAGCTTGGGGACACTGACCGGGGACATCCTCTCCCATTCTCCCACACACATCAGGCAAATTAGGTGGCCGCGAGGCCCCTGGGAGGCGGCAGCCTTTTTTGTCTAATTAGAGAGCCGCCTCTGCATGAGAGCTTTGGCCGGGAATCCCGGCCGTGTGTATGCTCCATCGGCACTGCCTCGCAGTGTTTCCCATAGGAAAGTATTAGTAAATCTGGCGGAAAAAAAAACTCCGGGAAATCCTGACGGTAAAATAGAGAGCAGGTTCTCTATTTTCCTGCTGGGATTCCCAGCTGTTTTACTGTCGGGAAAACTGCGAGGAAGCATACACACGTCCGGTTTTCCCGGCCAAAAGCTCTCTTGGCAGTTTTCCTGGCAGGAAAACCGGTCGTGTGTACAAGGCTTAAGTGGTACTGTGCTTTCAATGTTATTTATATGAACCTTGCCTTTGAACCAGCCATTTCACCTCCTCAGGGTATAATAGGCTGATATCATGGACATGTTCTTCCAATTGCAGCTTCGTCACTCAACTGCATTCAGACATCAAATAAAAATATCCTCTGACATCAATAGCTGTTCTTGATAGATGAGCTGTTTTATGTCTTGTATAGTATCTTCTAGTCTGCTCTTTCATGCTTACCCGGAGGCAGGGATACATGTTTACTATTGTTTATAAACCAAGTGTATTTCATATTCTATTGGACCTGGGGAATAGGGTAATGTGCCCTAGAAATATTGTCACCTGTTGGTATTTAATTTCATTGCGTTCATCAGGAACTCATCTCTAATGTCTCTGCTCTATTTTTGTTCAACTGTTTTAGTTGTATTCTAAGTGAATACTCTAAACATATCCTCCTGTGATGCCACTAAAAGCAACAAACAGTCCAACTGAATATCTGTTTTAGAAAGTAATTCTAAAAATATTAAGTCAGATCAAATTGTAAGTATGTAGGAGTACAGGGCATGAGAAAACTTTTTATCATAGTGATCCTTAAACTTGTACTGTGCAAAATCCATTAAATGTGCAACAAAGACTGAGGAATATTCCAAGTGTATTCTTAGTAGTGTAAGGCATCAAGGTCCATTAAACCCTGCCCCCAAACTCTGCAAACTCAGTCTCCAAACTAAAGAATTTTGATAGATTACTTGCAGTTTTTCCAAAATCAACTTATTTCAAGGCTCTGAAAATCAAGACAATGGAGTAAATTAGAGATCTGCAGGATCCTAAAAGAGAGCAGAGAAAAAGTAAAGTCTAACTCACCCCGCCTTCTGGACAAGTACTAGTAGGGTTTTCACATGAAACACCTGTATTTGTACAGTGAGGACCATTGGTATTTGGTGTCACGTCCCCAAGATTTGTTGATGCAAAAGCTGCAACAAAAGATCCCTAGAAAATACACAAAAATTCTCTAAGGATGACCTAATTTCACAGATAAAATATTTATAATCATTTTTGTTGAAATCTAAACATATATCTTAAGTTACCCCAAAACGCTAGGAATATACCGTATAAAAATTACATAAAAACGTGCCTTAACATTGTTTGATATTGGACTACATAAATTTTTTTTTTTATATAAAATGACAGTGTAGGACCGGTAAACCAACATTATATTTTTTTATGGAATTTGAATGGAAATTTCTATTTTAAAGCAAACTCTAAACATAGGTAAGTCAGTGATAAAAATTAGCTGTTAAAATATGGTCTCCTGTGCAATCCAAAAACCCCTGAAGTTTGTTATTCAACATGCGCAATGTCAACATGGGATCCACGCCAATGTCAACATGGGATCCACGCCAATGTCAACATGGGATCCACGCCAATGTCAACATGGGATCCACGCCAATGTCAACATGGGATCCACGCCAATGTCAACATGGGAAGCACGTGCTGCCCCTGACATATAGGCTTGTGACATATAGGAGTAGGGAGCATATCAAAGCTCCGAAGTGGGGTTCTTGTTTCGTATCTATGTTTGGGGTCTTCCAAGGAAAACACCAGCTGAAGGTACCTTGTGGTGTTTACTTTTACTGAGTAATTCATTTTAGAGTAACAGGTTCCTAATGAGGTCTTAAAATTCATAAATCCCTTAGTGCTGAAAGCTGTCAGAGGACTGGAAAGTTCAACAGTTGGCATCCAGCTCAGGTTTTTGCTGTAAAACCCACTCCTGTCCACTGAGTGCTTGCAATAATAGGGGAAACTATGCAAAGTTGTGTAATGTGCATGTAAAGCAGTTGTCTCATTAAAGATAAATCTCACTATCTCTTTATTGCTCACAGCAATTGCTTACAACAACAAACCAGCCAACAAGTTAACGGCAAGGTAATTTCATCTTCAGCTGCACAAATCCAGTGCATGTTGTACCTGAGAAAATGTTTCTAGTAAAGGCAGCATCAATATAGCACTCCCACCAAAAATATTTTTTATTGACACGCTGGAGCACACATGTTTGATCACAATTTTCACTTCTTCTGCTCAAATAGCACTCCATTAACAATATGGTTGAATAACGAGGCAGACCCAGCATTCCATTGCCATATTTTTAATGGCCTTTTCCCACTGATATAATAGCCCAAAACAAGTCAAAATCAAAGCTTGTGCATTCAGTCTTTGTCTTTTTGAAGGCATGATTATTTGCCTTATGCTCTGTTATATTACTTACATATATCTGCCTATAACAGAAACAATTCTCTGCTACATGCCAGTCTCTAATGTAACAGCTTCTCACATCAAATGTTCTTTTAATAATGCCATCTTTCACATTACACAGACAGACAAGACTCCCAAGGAGCAATCTCTCTCTCTAACAGGGCAGAATCACACACACATAACAGTCTCTCCAGAATGGTCTACTAACAGGGCTGCCTACTACAGTAGTAGCAGCATTTGACATAAAATAATTTCTATAGCATGACAATCTCTTATGAGAACCTCCCCACGCCCCCTTCCCCCATAAACATTGATATAGGTCTACTTTTGCTGCAAAACCCTCCCCACTTCCAGGATTGATCTATACCCAAGGAGCTCACCCTAGTCCATATATATAGTAGGTGTGGGGAGCTTGATAACCATTACTTTTCCTCAATAATGAGCTCAAACCTCATCAACAGACTGATGAGCAGCTGGAACTTCTCCCACTACTAAAGGCTAAAAAACTATCATTTAAAAAAATGTACTCAATACACAAAACAGCCCTTTTTTTTAGGCCTCTTGCACACTGGACATTTTTACAGCTGCTACACATTCACTTTATTATTTTTAACTAGTTTGCTATCGCCCTATAAACTGGGTCACTTTTGCAGGTATACAACTAAGAGAATCTTAAGACCAACTCTGGAAGTTAGAAAAAAATCTACCCTTGCAAACTTGCCCTCCAAACTGCAAGGGTTAAATATTTGTTATGTCTAGGGAGGGAGTAGAGGAACAGGCAAGATTACTTACCCTAACCCTGCTCTGGCCAGCTCTTTTGCCGCCTTCTTCTCCTCCAAGCTCCAGTTTGTGGGTGACCCCTCGTACAAAGCAGGGCTATTAATCCTGCATTGTACGTGGTAGAAGTGAGTGTGACAGTGGTCCTGAGTGGCTTAGAGAGAAGGCCTTGTGAGTCCTGGAGGGACCCTGCTGGAATGTGCAATAAGTATTTGTCCTTATTCTGGCACCTTTAGACTTTAAAACCGACCGTAGATGGATTGCATTTTGGCCCAGTTCAGCAGGGATTCGATCCATCTATGGGCAGGGTGATTGTACTCAAGTCGATCCATCCACTTGAGTACAAGCAACATGTCGGATTTTTAGCATGCGATTATTTCTATCGGCTGTAGCCGCTAGCAGTAATCACTGTGTTCTCCCGGCAGGGACTGCTCCCCACACCCCCCACTGGGAGAACACAATAGCTCCGCAGAAGGGATTCCCCCCATTAATGGAATTGAGCCATTTTATTTTCTGCAACCTATAGTTGCAGGAAAGAATATTGCATAATCTATGATCTATGGACATACCTGATTTTGCATTTTCTGTTACTGTGAAGTTAATGTTTATCATTTTAGACTAAAGTAGGCTTAGCACTACCTCTCAATCAGTAGGCATACTAGAGATAAAGTTCGTTCTGTGTAAAGCCAGGTACACACGGGCCAAAAATCAGCCAAAAACAGTCAGTTCGGCAGGAACTGGATGACTTTCCACCCATTTGTACAGCTCCCTATCCAACAGAAGCTGGTCTCACAAACGTTTTCTGTTAAATGGGCATGCTGGAAAACCAGCATCTGATCAGCATCCAATCAGCCAATGGCTGCCAGGGCCAATTGTTGTGTTCTGGCGTGGGGGCAGCCCCCCTGTCAGAAAACAATAGCACAGTAGAAGAGATTGCTCTATTAACATTGCTGGTGTTAGTACAGCCATCTGTCAGGTCAGCCCGCTGGGTTGAACAAACAAAAATTTATAATGTGTACCAGGCTTAAAGCGGAAGTAAACCCATCCATAAAACCGTTTCATTTCCGAGACGTGCCAGAAATGTAACGATCTCATTGGTTGTTCTCTCAACCAAACTGTCAAGCCATCCAATGGCTGGTGTCATAACTGATTACATGTGCAGCATCATGGCAGTTGTAGATTAAACAGAGGCAAAGATGGCAGCTTCCTTGGCTGAAAACAATAGAGGGGTTTACTTACACTTTAAAGGGGTTGTAAACCTTCATGTTTTTTCACCTTGATGCATTCTATACATTAGGGTGAAAAAACACCTTGCACTGTCCGGCCCCCAAGCCCCCGTTTTATTTACCTGAGCCCCGAATTTCCGAGGGCGCGATCCCGTGTCGTTCTCCCCACGCCTAATAAGCTCTTCATTGGATAGATTGATAGCAGCGCAGCCATTGGCTCCCGCTGCTGTCAATAAAATCAAATGACGCGGCCGCCGGGGGGCGGGGCCATTCATACAATTGGACGCCGATTGTATGGCACGGGAGCGCGCCCGCAAGGTAACCCCCTCAGGAGAGAGCTTCCCAAAGGGGGTTAGCTCTTGCGGAAAGGACCTGCAAGAGTCGCCGTGGGACCCAAGAAGAGGACGATCGGGGGCACTCTGTGCAAAACGAACTACACTGTGGAGGTAAATATGACATGTTTGTTATTTAAAAAAAAAAAAAAGTGAACCTTTAGTGTCACTTTAAGATAATGAGTACTTAAAATCTATTTTCCCTCACTTATCTTCAGCTTTGATATACTCAAAGTTTGGTAGATTGTCAGTGTCCTGCTAATTTTCTAAAAGGCATGGCATCAATTTCTTATATATCTGGAATTATACGAGCCAAATAATGCTCCTATATCATATACACTATATTACGAAAAGTATTGGGACGCCTGCTTTTACACGCACATGAACGTTAATTACATTCCAGTCTTAGTCTGTAGGGTTCCATATTGAGTTGGCCCAACCTTTGCAGCTATAACAGCTTCAACTCATCTGGGAAGGCTGTCCACAAAGTTTAGGAGTGTGTCTATGGGAATGTTTGACCCTTCTTCCAGAAGCACATTTGTGAGGTCAGGCACTGATGTTGGACAAGAAGGCCTTGCTCACAGTCTCCGCTCTAATTCATTCCAAAGGTGTTCTATCAGGGTGCAGGCCAGTCAAGTTCCTCCACCCCAAACTTGCTCATCCATGTCTTTATGAACCTTGCTTTGTGCACTGGTCCAAATCATTTGGTGGAGGGGGGATTATGGTGTGGGTTTGTTTTTCAGGAGTTGAGCTTCGTCCCTTAGGTCCAGTGAAGGGAACACTTAAGGCATTAACATACCAAGACATTTTGGACAATTTCATGCTCCCAACTTTGTGAGAACAGTTTGGGGATGGTCCTTTCCTGTTCCAACATGACTGCGCACCAGTGAACAAAGCAAGGTCCATAAAGACATGGATGAGCGAGTTTGGGCTGGAGGAACTTTATTGGCCTGCACAGAGTCCCAATCTCAACCTGATAGAACACTGTTGGAATGAATTAGAGTGGAGACTGCGAGCCAGGCCTTCTCCTCCACATCAGTGCCTGACCTTACAAATGCGCTTCTGAAAGAATGGTCATACATTCCCATAGACACACTCCTAAACCTTGTGGACAGCCTTCCCAGAAGAGTTGAAGCTGTTATAGCTGCAAAGGGTGGGCCAACTCAATATTGAACCCTATGGACTAAGACTTGGATGCCATTAAAGTTCATGTGCGTGTAAAGGCTGGCACCCTAGTACTTTTGTTAATATGGTGTATCAACGTTACCAGCCTGATTATAAAAATTGAATTCAAAGTGCAAAAGAAGTCGAACTATTCTTGAAAATGTTCCCTCCGCCTCCTCCTACCCATCTTGCCTAACCTGTATAAAATAGATGTGTGTACATAACTATTTTTAATCAGCTCAATTTACGTGATCCAGGTTGGTTACATGACCCCACAGTTCTGGCTCCCCTGTGTCAATGAGCGCCTGCTGCGGGGGAGAAGAGAGAGCGATGACGCCAGCTGGGCCATGGATGATAACACGGCTTCCAGAATTCACAGCTGTTGTCCAGCACTCCCTGAGCCATAACTGCAGGTTCACATGACAGGACTGGAACTGATTAATAGTGAGGGGATATTTTTAAGAATAGTTAGACTTAGGTGTTTCTTCTACTTTATTTATACAGGTTTTTTTTTTTTCTTTTATTAAGAAGTACCATAATGCACACATTCAAAAAAATGACTGTATTGTTTCTCTACAATGTCATTGTTCTGTCAATCAGTGCTACAATTATCTATTTGCCATTCAGTGCAACACCAACCTCTCCAGGCAGAAACCCTTTATTCTTTTCCAGCTCAAACAAGTAAGAAGCGTAGCCCAAGTTGTCACTGCTGATCAAGTGGTTAGTGTTCGGCATACTAACGGCATGCACAGCAAACCAGCTGGAAGCAACAGGGGAAATTTATATGTTAGTGAGATCAATATGCAATGTTTTCTGATTCAATAGAGGTGGGCTTTAGTGATTTAAAGGTTTCAAAAAAAGTCTTCATCAAAAAGACTTGATAAGCTTAGTAGTACTGACTTTAATAACTGTGCTATGGGTTACATAAATACAATATGACCGAGGGCAACTATCCAAATCAACTTTTTGTCAATATAATATCCAAATACTGCTAAATGCTTGTAGCATAGAAAAATTGAGGAGTATATAACTGTGCATTTTCAAGGAAGATATACAGGTATATATACTGTACATAGTGAATATATCAATGTTCTTTGAACATGCATATTGCTAGTTAGTTTTGCCCAATGCTGCTTTAAATATATATATACAGTATCTCACAAAAGTGAGTACACCCCTCACATTTTTGTAAATATTTTATTATATCCTTTAGGCCCCATGCCCACGGACGTTTTTACAGCCGCGTTTTTTACAGCTTAAAAACGCCTGTCCATGTTTTTGTATAAATTTTTTGACCGTATTTTTTTCGGAAAAAAAAACGTTCGGAGCTCAAAAACGCAATCGCGGCGTTTTTTTCGCGTTTTTGAGCGTTTTTTAACGCTTCGCGTTTTTTATGCCTAACGCCGACGCCGAGGAATGCACTGGTCCTGGGTTTTTTTTACAGCTTAAAAACGCCTATGCTATTAGCAGCTCAAAAACGCCTAGGTGGGCATGAAGCTATAGTCTAACATGGACAGGCGTTTTTAAGCTGTAAAAAACGCTCAAAAACGCGGCTGTAAAAACGTCCGTGGGCATGAGGCCTTAATATGACAACACTGAAGAAATTACACTTTGCTACAATGTAATGTAGTGAGTGTACAGCTTGTATAACAGTGTAAATTTATTGTCCCCTCAAAATAACTCACACAGCCATTAACACGGCCCGCAAACAGTTTGCTGAAGACAAGCAGGCTAAGGTCATGGATTACTGGAACCATGTCCCGTGGTCTGATGAGACCAAGATAAACGTATTTGGTTCAGATGGTGTCAAGCGTGTGTGGCGGCAACCAGACGAGGAGTACAAAGACAAGTGTGTCTTGCCTACAGTCAAGCATGGTGGTGGGAGTGTCATGGTCTGGGGCTGCATGAGTGCTGCCGGCACTGGGGAGCTACAGTTTATTGCGGGAACCATGAATGCCAACATGTACTGTGACATACTGAAGCAGAGCATGATCCCCTCTCTTCGGAGACTGGGCCACAGGGCTGTATTCCAACATGATAATGACCCCAAACACACCTCCAAGACAACCACTACCTTGGTAAAGAAGCTGAGGGTAAAGGTGATGGACTGGCCAAGCATGCCTCCAGATCGAAACCGTATTGAGCATCTGTGGGGCATCCTCAAATGGAAGGTGGAGGAGAACAAGGTCTCTAACATCCACCAGCTTAGTGATGTCATCATGGAGGAGTAGAAGAGGACTCCACTGGCAACCTGTGAAGCTCTGGTGAACTCCATGCCTAAGAGGTTTAAGGCAGTGCTGGAAAATAATGGTGGCCACACAAAATATTGACACTTTGGTCCCAATTTGGATATTTTCACCTAGGGGTGTATTTACTTTTGTTGTCAGCGGTTTAGACATTAATGGCTGTGTGTTGATTTATTTTGAGGGGACAGCAAATTTACACTGTTATACAAGCTGTACACTCATTACTTTACTTTGTAGCAAAGTGTAATTTCTTTAGTGTTGTCACATGAAAAGATATAATAAAATATTTACAAAAATGTGAGGGCTGTACTCACTTTTGTGTGATACATGTACACATATACACACATACAGTATAACATAAAAGTAATATCCACTAAGTAATTACCGGTAATATATAAATATAAATGTCCTAGATATAGCACAAAAATTATAAGTTAACAAAATAAGCTGCGCTAGGTATAAGATCAACAACACTATGAACAATGACTACAGAAAAGATGCTAGCACAATATTGCAATATTGCTGGACAACAACATACGGTACATTTACAAAGGTAATCAAGGTGCAGCGCTAAACTTAATAAGTGCTCACATCCAATTATAAACCAATCATTAAATTAAGAGTCTATTTCAACAGGAATCCACAGGAGGTGTTTAGAGGAAGCAATAACACTGTGGTAGAACTCATGCCTTGTACACACGATCGGATTTCCGATGGAATAAAATCCGATGGACTTTTTTCATCGGAAATTTCCGATCGTGTGTGGGCCCCATCGGACTTTTTTCCATCAGAGTAAAAAAATAGAACATGTTTTAAATTTTTCCAATGGAGAAAAATCAGATGGTAAATTCTGATCGTCTGTGTGGAATTCCATCGGAGAAAAATCCACGCATGCTCGGAATCAAGTCGACGCATGCTCGGAAGCATTGAACTTAATTTTTCTCGGCTCGTCTGAGTGTTTTACGTCACAGCGTTTTGGACGGTCGGAATTTAGTCTGACAGTGTGTATGCAAGACTGATGGAAGTCAGCTTCATCGGAATTCGGACGGAAAATTCCATCGGATTTTATTCCATCGGAAATCCGATCGTGTGTACAAGGCATAAGTGTTCCAAAAGGAATGAACAAACCACCGCCAGTATCCGATCACACTGCTTCTTACCACCTCATGAGCAGATCTGCTGTGTGAATAATCTACCTCTAGGACTCCCGAACGTCTGTTATGTTATGTCTTATATATAGGGTACAGAATATAATCCAGGTTCATAGGGAATCATATTTCAAATGTTTAGTGCTTTATATGAGGTAATAAAGTAAACTATTTTTGTGCTATATCTGGGTCATGTATATTCACGTATTATCTACATAATAGGTATTATGTCTGATTCATTTTTGGGTTGAGACATGCAATTTACATTTGGAGTGTAGGGAAAGTGAATATATATTTGGTCTATGCAAATGGGGCAAAAAAAATACTGTTATTAGGCTGTAGCATGTGCAAGTTAAATTTGAAAACACTGTATTTGGCCACCAGATGGTGCTAAACTACATATGAAACTCCTATGATACTTAGCACCATGTAGTGGCCAAATTGGTATTTTCTATTTTAAATCAATGAAAAATATTCAACCATCACAGGAATTAACCTAATATCATTCTTGTTTGCCCCATTTGCACAGAACAAATGTACATTTACTTTTACTAGTTGAATTTTTAGTACACCCCATGGCATTTTTTCCAAATCCTGATAATTGTGTTTAATAAAACTCCCTTTAATTCCAATACCACAGACTGTTTCTACCTCTAGAGAGAGAGAGAAAAAGAGAGAGAGAGAGAGAATTTGATGCATACAAAGTTAAGGAACCATGCAATTTCTTCAGTTTATATTAGCTGAAACAATAACAAATGTCGGTTGGTCATTTAGAGTTGGTTGTTACAGTTTGCACATTGGCCTGGATACGGTTATTGAAACACAGCTTTTCTCCAGACAATTCTCAAATTAAATCTGTGAGGAGAGAATTATAGGATCTGCCAATGCTTGGGCTGTCAGCCGAAGCCCCAAAACCTAATATACACAAGCTTGGTCAAGGTCAGTGACACCCAAAGAAGTGAAGAAAGAAACACACAGCCCCAGATTTGGCACCTTTCGAAATTAGTCACAAATTATTTACATAGGTTCTGTGGCTGATTAAGATGGCAATTGAACTCTCTTAGTGCCTTATCTGCACTAAATTAGCCTCAGAACCTGTGTAATTAATATGTGTTCGGTTTTCAAGGGATGAGGTGGCAACCCTAGTCAGGATCGGTGACTCCCATATTTCAATCCTGACAGGTTTATTTGAAAATGTATATGCCTGTTGCTCACATCATACATGGGTTTTTGCATAGTTGCATACATTTACTCTGCGTTAACTAAAATAAGTTGAAGCCATTTACCTAACAAGCCCAACATCCTTTCCGTTCATGTCCACCATCTTTAATATAACCATGTCTTTGTCTGTGTTTGTTGGGTACCTGCATACAGAGGTATATTTAGTAATTTTGTCCACTGTAAGATAATCTGCACATTGACTCAGAAGTTCACAAAAGTCAACACTAGAAATATTGTATGTCCCTTTGCACTAAATAGTATGACATGAATCTGCAGAACAGTGCTAAGTAATGTTTGCTAAGCCGACCATATATATGCAATGACAGTCCCACCATTTCCCCCCATCTAACAAGTGACCACACTCCCGTTTAGTAAGATTATGATGGAAAAAGTGTTAATGAGCCTGATCCAGGTGCATTGTACATAAGTTCACCACATTTGAAGTACCAAATCTGTTAAATAATAACTGATTCTGTACATATTTAGCAATGAGAACTGCAAAAAGACCACAACAGAATAAGACAGAAAACCATTGCACAGAGCAGGAAAGTATGGCATGTTTGTTATTTTTTTTTTAAATATGACATAAACAGTCACTTTCACTTTCTCCACTTATCCAACAATATAGGAGGAGGGTAAATAAAGGTGAACAAAAAAAATTAAGATTTTACAATGGGACAGAATTAATACAAAATTTCAAACTTTGTGTCCCATTAGAACAGGAAATTCATTAAGGGGTAGACGTGAAATCATCCCATGTAGAGATTTCTAATTTGGAAAAAGAGAATGGCTGGTGTAACAAATTATAATTGTATGTGCTGAAAGTATAGCTAGGCAAGCGACTGATTTTGATATAGTTTCCAGCATTGTTGATGAGCAATACTGCTGCATCCTCATCCTTTATGTATATACACTCAGAACATTTAGACCCCTTTCACACTGAAGCGCCGCTAAAACAGCGCTAAAGCGCCAGTCATTTTTGCAGTGCTTAAGCAGCGTTTTAGCTGTGCTTTTTGGGCGCTAGGGCGGTGTTTTTTTAATGTCATGCGACAACGTGACTGTGACAGAACCCACTGTCACTGTGTGTTTTGGAAGGGACTGTGGGCTGGCCTCTTACCCACAGATTATGGCCCAGAAGAGACTGAGAGACTTGGGGACAAGCTGGCATTGAGATAATGTAATGTAATGCTACATCCCTTCTCCCCCACCCCCCCCCCCCTCTTGTTGCTGTGTTTAACTGTGTTGGTTCATGGCACACAGACAATGATCTGGACTCCAGACATCTCTCCGCAGGGGATGTGTATTGAGGGGCTACCTGCTTACCCTTTATGTTTAACTGTAGTCTCTGTTTCAATGTACAAGTGTTCAGTTCCCATTGGTTCTTTCTTGTCCCCTACCCCCCCTCTATGACAAGGCTGAGGGGAGTGTCCCTAACTGTGTGTAAAAGTGTATGTTTTTGTATTTAATAAACTGTTGATGCTCTGCATGTTTAACCCTCAACACCTGTGTGGATTGTGCAAAAAATCTGAGGAAAACGCTTGGACAGCCGCACTCCAAAAAAGGTTATTTTATTTAAAACAAAAGCACAAACAACATGCCACAGCAAAAAAACAGCAAGTATGAGCTGACGTTTCGCACTGCGATTCAGTGCTTAATCATAGCTTAACCTGTGTGGATTGTCTCGTGATTGAGGGGTTAAGGGCTGGTTATGGCGAATCTGCACGCTGCGGGTGCGTTTGGAGGACAGGAGACACAGGTCTGGCGGATTTGCCCACCTGGGGTATCCAAGATTCGTCACAGTGGTGGCAGCAGTGGGATGTCTCCTGCAGTTCGGGACATCCAAACCACCACCAGGATTCAAGATCCGGACAGCCGCCGAGGTGTGATACGGGGACCGGCCAGCATAAGAGCGGAGCTCTGGAGGAGAGTGCAAGGCATGCAGAAGCAACATCGGGGACCAGCGACGGAGCACACCATGCTCGGCTGGGGGGATGTGATCCGCCGGCAACTCTGGCAAGAGACGCTAAGCCACGAGCGGCACCATCAGGGGAAGATCCTTTCCTCCTCCACAGAGATGTACTGGACGCCGTACCGTGCACGAGAGGTGTTCCTGAGGGAACGACCGCGAGATGAGTGGAAGACGGAGCTCGGAAGATTGGTCCAGGATGAGATGAGGCTGGAAGCCAGCTACAGAGCCTTCCGGTGGTTCGCGGCTCAACTGTGGCCAGGTACAGCAGATGGCAGCCCGACAGAAGGCGTTGGCTACGGCGGCGTGGGGCTGCTCCATCAAAAAATGTACGGAGACCCAGACTTTGGGAGCGACGAGGAGTGGCGACTGGAAAACATCCTGGACTACCGAGATGAGGTGCTGGACCTCCCCGAAGAGGGGTGTGACCTGGAGGAATTGGAGTTCCTGGTTGAGCAGGAATGGGAGCTCAAGATTGCCTACAAGCGGCTGTTTGACGGTGATCAGCAGCCTGGCATGGCATCTCGTTGCCTGGGACTGTACGGAAGAAATGGCGGACAGTCACGAAGATGCGGAGCAAATGGGGCCTGGGGTGCCGTACGTTTTCTCGTCCTAACCGCAATGGAAGAAGCGGCGATGATACAGAGGGCGCTGCGAGTGCTAAAATGCCTGAACGCACCGGAGGTTCCCCAGGCAGCGAGACAAGCTAATAGCAAAAAGGTCTCAGAAGGGGAGTTGAGATGGGCGCTGGAAGGCTGGTAAATGGTGATCAGCACCAAGGCCAGAGTATCGCATCCGGTGCCCCAGCAGAAGCGCTGGCTACAGGGCAGAGTGCCGCTGGCCTCTGCCCAGCATCAGAAAAAGAGTTGGATCCGGGAAGTCTGAGAGATGATCTTCGTGAGCTGTTTCCCCAACATCAGATACCCCCACCGGGAGTGGAGGAAGCAATTCTCACTCCCCAGCAATTGGACACCACCCCAATGTTCATCCCCCCAGCAAAAGCGCTGGCTACGGGGCAGAGTGCGGCTGGCCTCTGCCCACCCTCAGAGTTAGATCCAGGGAGTCAGAGGGATGACCTCAGTGAGCTGTTTTCCCAGCACTTGGACACTACCCCAGTGTTTATCCCCCCAGCAGAAGTGCTGGCTACGGGGCAGAGTGCCACTGGCCTCTGCCCACCCTCAGAGTTAGATCCAGGAGGTCGAAGGGGTGAACTCAGTGAGCTGGTTGCCCAGCCCTTGGACACTACCCCAGTGTTTATCCCCCAGCAGAAGCGCTGGCTGCATGGCAGAGTGCCGCTGGCCCCGGCCCAGCCCTCAGTATGTTTTTGGAGGGTTTGGGAGACAGCCCCTGTCAGAAGTCGCCTCAGCAGCTGGTCACAGAACCAGGAGGACAGAAAACCCTTCCCCCCTCTCCAGCGGCTGCACTCTACCGTTGTATATGCCCCCTAGCAGAAGCGCTGTCTATGGGGTAGAGCGCTGTTGGCCTCTGCCCAGCATCAGAAAAAGAGATGGAGAGTCCGAAGATAGTCCCTGCAAGATACCTCCTCAGCGGCTGGTAACTACACCAGGAGAAAAGCAAGTACCTTTTCCTCCCCAAATGCATAGCACTACCAGCCTACGTTCCCTACCAGCTGAAGCGCTGGCATCGGGGCAGAGGATTATTCAGCACCCCCCAATATCTGCTCCCCAGCGCCAAAGTCGTACTTTTCCTTTTCCTGTTTGCCTGGGGTGGAAGTTTGTGACTAATGCAGGTCCAGACCAGTTGAGGGTCAGGGACCTAGTTAGTCTGTTTTTAAAAGGGGAGAAATGTGACAGAACCCACTGTCACTGTGTGTTTTGGAAGGGACTGTGGACTGGCCTCTTACCCACAGATTATGGCCCAGAAGAGACTGAGAGACTTGGGGACAAGCTGGCATTGAGATAATGTAATGTAATGCTACATCCCTTCTCCCCCATCCCCCCCTCTTGTTGCTGTGTTTAACTGTGTTGGTTCATGGCACGTAGACAATGGTCTGGACTGCAGACATCTCTCCGCAGGGGATGTGTATTGAGGGGCTGCCTGCTTACCATAATCCCTTTATGTTTAACTGTAGTCTCTGTTTCAATGTACAAGTGTTCAGTTCCCATTGGTTCTTCCTTGTCCCCTACCCTCCCTCTATGACAAGGCTGAGGGGAGTGTCCCTAGCTGTGTGTAAAAGTGTATGTTTTTGTATTTAATAAACTGTTGATGCCCTGCATGTTTAAAGTGGTTGTAAACCCACTTTTGCAACTTGCACCTATAGGTAAGCATAGACTAAGGCTTACCTGTAGGTGCAAGAAATATCTCCTAAACCTACACTGTTTAGGAGATATTTACAAAAATCACAGGCGCCGCTGTCTACGGGGCATGCGCGCCATAGACAACGGCGCATTCATGGGGTTAATCCCATTCACAAATTCGGCTAAGTCCCAGCAATGCTTGGGCTTAGCCGAATTTGACGGCTCCCGCGCGCATGCGCGGAGTCACGTCTTCGCCGCTCCGGCCAATCACAGCGCCGGAGTGGCGCTGTGATTGGCTGGAGCGGCGATACCCGGAAGTAACATTCCGGCTATCGCCGCAGTGATGGCTGCGGCTGCAGAGAGGGACACGGACGGCTTCGGGGGCCCCGATCTAAGGTAAGTGGTACATAATGAGCTAGTATGCTAGTCATACTAGCTCATTATAGCTTTGTCTTGCAGGTCGGCTAGAAGAAAATAAAAAAGTTATATGGGTTTACAACCACTTTAACCCTCAACACCTGTGTGGATTGTCTCGTGATTGCTGCGGGTGTGCGTTTGGAGGACAGGAGACACAGGTCTGGCGGATGTGCCCACCTGGGGTATCCGAGATCCGTCACAGTGACCTTAAAAAAAAAAAAAAAAAACATGCTTTGCAGTGCTTTCAAATCACTTTTAAGGCGCTTCAGAAGCTATGAATGGGCAGGGGCATTTTTGGAGCGCTTTTTACAGTGCTCCAAACTCTCCCCAGAACTCTTTCTAACATCCGGCAAGTACAATGCCCAAGTGTGAAACCACTCATGCAAATGAATAGGAGGCAGTTTTCAGGCGCTTTTCAGAGTCTATTTCTAGTGCTAAAATGCCTGAAAACTGCCTCAGTGTGAAAGGGGTCTTAAACTTGTTGAAAGTTTGCTTACCCCTAAAGACAGAATTTAATGGCAGCTGCAACCAAGGGTAATCATTTAGTTTTATATAGCGAGCCAGGGGACTTCTGGTTTATTATATGTAGCGGCCTCACCCCGACCTCTTTAACTAGGGGTATGTCGAGCGACAGAGTGAGGTGCGCTACGGCCCATGTCCTCCCCGTGCATGTGGGTGAGGTGAAGGCCAGTATCAATCTTTTCCTCGGGCCAAATGTGTGCTGGTTATGAGGGTCAGTCCTTCCGTGCCGGAATCTCCCTTTGTTCCCATCAACAAAGTCCATACACCCATCAAAGTCCAAACTCAGGTTTATTGCGTATCTCCACATACAGTCAAATGCAACGGCATGATACGATGGGGAAGCAGGTCGAGGCACTGTACAGGTTCCTAGTCCCTACACTGTTGCAGGAATCTTGATGAAAGCTCCTCCGCTGCGCTGTAGCCCATATCAGGGGAAGATGTCCTCCAAGGGAGTTACCGAAGGCCCATCCGTCACCGGGTTGACACTGCACCGGGTCTTCGGACGGGTGACCTCCCCAGCCTCCTCACCTCAGATGCGGGTCCCCTCACAAGGGGCGCCCTGGAGCAACTTCACCCTCACGGGACCCAGTCGGAGTCACCGGGTCCCAGGCCTCCTCAATAGTACCTCACCCCAGGCTGAAGGTGCCTGGGATGGACTCCATCTTCATTCCGGCCAGGCCTAGGGCGCCTAGGCCGGAACCTTGAACCGCCCGCACCCAGGCCTAGGGTGCCTGGGTGCGTGAAGAGATCATCTCCCCCCAACCGACAGACCTCGTGGCGAGGGCGTCTCCCCCTTTTATCTCCTCCCATCGACACCACGGCGGGTTCCCCGCCCCGGCCGTACCATCTCCAGGAAGGGACAAAGAAGGGTAGCACTCTGGTAGTGATTCTACCCTGAGCCAGTAGGTACACTGACACCCACTGGTCAAGGAGAATATTACACCACCCAATCCTCCACGAATAACAAAAAGGGGTCTGAACCCTAACACAATTACACACTTGGGTCACACTACCCCCAAGTGTATCCCACTAAATTGAGGACCCCGCTACATATACAACTGGGAGTTTTTTTGTATGTGAAGTGTATGAAAAGTATATAGTACACATAAGCATATTCCAAGAGTTAAATTAGTTGTAAAGGCTGAAGGCTTTTTACTTTCATGCATTCTATGCGTAAAGGTAAAAAACCTTCAGTGTGCAGCTCTCCCCTCAGCTCCCCCTAATACTTACCTAAGCCTGATCTCGATCTAGCAATGTGCACGACACCTAAGGCTCTCCCGGGTCTCTCCCTTCTGATTGGCTGAGATGCAGCAGCTGTCAATCACAGCCAGTGAGGTGGAGCAGAGCCGCACTCTCTGTGTCTTATTAGAGCAGAGAGCAGGCTCAGGAGCGAGCAATCACTTTAAGAAGATCAAAAACAAAAAGGTACAAAGAACACAACTCTTCTCACAAAAGCAAAAATACTCTTTGCTCAAATGTATAAACTTATGCACGATACTGTTTAAAATTTGGTATTACAGATGTTTTTATTGTGCTGACAATTTATACAGTGCTTTACATATTGTACATTTCCATCAATCTCCGCCCTCAAGGAGCTTACAATCTATGGTTCCTACCTTGCATACACGTGTATACTAGGGGGGGGCTAATTTAGGCAGACCAGCATGTCTTTGGAGTTCTGGAGTAAACCAGAGTACTTGGAGGAAACCCACGCACAGGGAGAAAATTCAAACCCTATACAGGTAATGTCCTGACCAGGATTTAAACCGATGATCCCAGTGCTACATGGCAGAAGTGCTAACCACTAAGACACTGTGACTACAATCATCATACAGCATATTCAAAGTTATTCTTTTTTTTTTTTTTAAAGCAAACCTGTGTTTTCTTCATACATACATACAGGTTTGCCATCTCCCACTTCTTCAGCAGGCCATGCTCACCTACCCTTTGCTCTTCTGCAGCTCTATGGGACAGTATTTCTCCCACCTTCAAGCACCAGCCCTGCCACAGAGAAGGGGCCCTGTGTAGGCTATAATGCTAGTAATTCACAGCTTACACAGTCTGACATCCCCTGCTCCTGGCAGCTGAACAGAGCAATAAGGCTGCATTCACACCTGAACATAGCATTTTCAGGCAGAAAGTCGCGCAATTTTAGGCTGCATTCACACCTGAGCGTTTTTTAGCCTGAAGCCTGAAGCTACAAAACGCTAGAGGGGGAAAAAAACATTATTCTCTATGGAGATGGTTCACATCTCCACTCCAAAATGCCTGAAGCCGAACGCCTGAAGCTCAAACAAGTTCTGGACCCTTTTTTGTCGCGCGAGTCGGGCAGATTTGGGCGCTTTAGGAGTCATAGAATGTAATGGAAACGCTCGATTCAAGCGTTTAGCGCGACAACGAGCGTTTCGACGGATGCAAATTCGCGCGACAAAACGCCGGTAAAAACGACGGTAAAAATGCTCGAAGCGCTACGCTCAGGTGTGAATGCAGTCTTACCGCGATTTTGCAGCGTTTTTTACCGCGTTTTTGCCGCGATTTTGTACAGGTCCAAGGGTCCCCAATGTAAAAAACGGAAAAAACGCCCAAATCTGCCCGATTCGTGCGACAAAAAAGGGTCCTGAACTTATTTGAGCTTCAGGCGTTCGGCTTCAGGCGTTTTGGAGTGGAGATGTGAACCATCTCCATAGAGAATAATGGATTTTTTCCCCTCTAGCGTTTTGTAGCTTCAGGCTTCAGGCTACAAAACGCTCAGGTGTGAATGCAGCCTAAGGAAACAATGGAAGGTGAGTATGTGTTGCTTGGAAGAGAAAATTGAACTGGTTACTTGTTACTAAATGGGAAAAAATTGCTGTTTTTAGGTTAATGGTACACAGCTTTATTTGTAATTGAAGTTGCCCCTTTTGGGCAATAATTCTATCTACAATTGGCAGAGGTATGAACAGAGGTAAAAATAGAACTTGTTACTTTCAGGTGTATTGGATTCTTTGCTTTCTGGCTGCTTCTCCCCCTGACCACTAAATCACTGACACAAACTCCCACCTTCTCATTTTCCCATAACTCTGCAGTTTTTGAAAAAAATACAGAGGCGGCAATAGAAATGACAAATAAAACTCTATCATATTAAAGTTGAGCCCTGGGAAAAGTAAAAATGTTACCTTATGTAGCGGGGTCTCTAAATTTAGGTGGGACACCCAGGTGTGTAAGTATGGGAATAGTGGACCACTTGTGTTCGTGGAGGATTGGATGGTGTAATAATCTCTTTGGCCTCTGGGTGGCGGGGTACCTGGAGGCTCAAGGTAGATTTGCCATTACAGTGCTACCCTTTTTGTCCCTTTCCGGAGATGGTACGGCGAGGGCGGGGAACCCGCCGTGGTGTCGATGGGAGGAGATAAAAGGGGGAGACGCCCTAACCACGAGGTCTTCCGGAGGATCTTCTTCACGCGCCCAGGCACCTTTGGCCTGGGTGCGGGCGGTTCTGGATTCTGGCTCAGGTGCCCTAGGCCTGACCGGAATGGAGTCGGAGTCCATCCCAGGCACCTTCAGCCTGGGGTGAGGTACTAAACTAGGAGGCCTGGGGTCCAGTGACTTCGACTGGATCCCGCGAGGGTGGAGACGTCCGAGGGTCCCTGAGGTGGATGGGGCCCATGTCTGAGGTGAGGAGGCCGGGGAGGTTACCCGTCCGGAGAGTCTGGAGCAGCATCAACCCGGTGACGGATGGGCCTCTGGTAACTCCCTTGGAGGGACATCTTCCCCTGACAGGGGCCGCAGCGCAGCGAAGGTACTCCTATCTACGTTCTCTTGAGTCGCTGGTAGAGACTCCCAGATTCTAAGTCCTTTCTAGCTGAATGCTATAGTAACCGCTGGCGAGATCGCAGTGGTTTAGTTAATAACCAGGATAGTGCCTCGACCTGCTCACCCCCGTATCAAAATGTTATCAAGTCGCAACCAGTTGGCTACTGAAGCACTGTTTATTGTGAGATGTACAATAAAGCAAGAGTTGGACTGTGATCGGTGTGTGGAACTCTGGTTAATGGGAGCAGAGGGAAGTGTTGACGCAGCAGGACTGTATTCTATAACAGAACACATAGGCCCGAGGAAATATCTGGTGCTGGCCTTCACCTCACCCACAGTTATGGGGAGGACATGGGCCGTAGCGCATCTCACCCTGTCGTGTGACATACCCCTAGACAAAGGAGATGGGGTGAGGCCGCTACACTTACAATGGGGTTGCACCCGTACTGCAAGGGGCTCCTTTATATCTAGGAGAATTGGAAAAGCATTTCTACTTACCTGATTCTCTGCTTCGGCAGGCTACTCCATGCTACTAGACCAGTCCCAGCAGCCTCTTCTCCTCTGCATTCTGTCATTTGGATGCAAATTGACGTAATCAAACTAATGCAGAGGAGCCCAAAGACATGAGGAGGCTGAAGAACAGTCTACCACTAGGGCATGGGGAAGCGCCATCTGCCGGGGCGGTGAAAGTGCTTTTCCCAGCCCCCAGACCTGCCCACAAAGAAAAAGGAAATTTGGGCTTTAATAAAAGTATAGTATATTGGCGCGCACACACGATCAGAAATTCCAACAAGAAAAGTCCGATGTGAACTTTTGGTCGGAAATTCCGACCGTGTGTATGCTCCATTGAACTTTTTCTGTCAGAATTTCGGCCAACAAAAGATTGAGAGCAGGTTTTCTATTTTTCTGACGGAAAAAGTTCTTGTCGGAAATTCCAATCATCTGTATGCAATTCCGACACGCAAAAAAAACACACATGCTCAGAATCAAGCAGAAGAGCCGAATTGCCTATCGAACTTCATCGATCTGGGCTTGTCGTATGTCTTGTACGTCACCGCGTTCTTGACGTTCGGAATTTCAGACAAGATTTGTGTGACCGTGTGTATGCAACACAAGTTTGAGCCAACATTCGGTTAGAAAAAAATCCACGGTTTTGTTGTCGTAATTTCCTATCGTGTGTACGGGGCATTAGTTCCAGTGACAAGGTCTTTTTAACCTGGCTTTTTAAATTGTCTTGACTATTGCTTCTAAAGCTAATAGGGTGATTTCAATTAGAATGTTTCTGTCCAGTTACCTTTACAAGCCCCAAAACAAAACACTAGTTATCTTTCCAGCTGTTGTTGCAGACCACAGAATTTCCTTTTGACTAGAAAAACTGAAAATGCATATTATGCCCCTTTATCATACAGTTCACCAACCATAATTCTTACTTATGTAATTATGTTTGAGTGCTATTTCTATTTGCTCATGAAAGTAATTTACCAGTTGGTTGAGCCTCTTGCATTTAAAAACTGTCAGCACTCCTATTTGCCACATTGAATGCACCAAAAAATAATAATTTCTCGAGCTTGAGCATTTAGGAATGGTGTGAGAAAGGTATGGACAATCAATATCAATCAATTGACCAAAAGGATGGACAGTTCAAAGGGACTCAATGAGGTGACAATAGTATTTCATTGCTTCTATGTACATCTCAAATGGACTGTCGCTTGACATGCCTTATTTCTTAATATACCACTAAAGTGTGTCAACAAAAATCGTTTTTTTTTATATATATATATAAATGTATTTTCCTTTCCTTGTAGCTCTGTGTACAAATTTCAGAAACACTTTTCAGAAATGTGCAAAGCCTGAAATAGAGATGTGAGTTGTCCCTAAACCTTGCATCTTTGATAACCTAAGTTAGCCATAATAATGGTATCACTTAAATTTCAAACTTTCATCTGGTTAGCTCACAGGTAGTGAAAAGGGCACCAAATTTCAACCATTATTTTCTGTACTTGCTGAAAATGTTTTTTATCCAGAGAAAAAAAAAGAATATAAATGCAGCCACTACATCTATGGACTGGTAAGCTGCAAGAAATGTAATTTTTGATCTTGGGTTTAGTTATCCTTTAAGCCCTGGTCCACATCTATGTGATTGCCTGTGGACACGTTTGCTCAGGCATTTGAATGGACTGGTGTACCCACTGAAAATGCAGGGAAAAGGTCTCTGCACCTTTTCAGAAAACGTGGCCTGCAGGGAAACCGCATAGTGCAGTATGGTTCCTGTGTGTGGGGTGCCCTTAGGATAAATGGTACCCCTAAGCATCTTCTAAACTGCAGCGCATTTTTTCTGTGGGTGTGGGAAGGTGTGCAATTACATATTGCAGCACTATTATGAATCTAACCTAATACAGAAGGGCGCTAAATATGTTTTTTCCATCACACTTCACCCAACCAAAGGAAATCGAAGTAAAATAAAACACTTGTAAAGTCCAGAGAATAGATGGTTTTATTGGCTCTGTTAGGGTCTGAGATAATGCTACATTACAATACTATTTGGAATGTTTAGGCTGGCCATAGATGGTTCTAAATGCAGCCAGTTCAGCAGGGACTGGCTGAATTTTGATTGATGTGCGGCCACTGCCACTCAACAGAAGTTGGTCTATCGATCGACTTCTGTTGAAGAAAAGACACTCGATTAGTGGTCGCAGCCAATGGCTGCAGTGCTAACCTGTGTATTCTGAGGAGTCCGCCCACTATCAGAATACAATAGCACAGCAGGAAAGATTTCACCATCCACTCCGAATGTGTGGTTGGGGGAATCGGTTCATTTTTTTTTTCCTTCAGCCTGCTGTCTGAACAAAAACAACTGAGCCATGTATGGCCAGCTTTACACTTATCTGCAGTTCCCTGCCCCGTTTTGTACTGCAGTACAGCGGTGCCCCCCACCTATTTGTACAGCATTTAGTTACAAAACCAAATATACAGATACTAAAACTACGGTACTTTAGTTTTGCATTCAGAATAGAAATTTAGGAAACCTGTAGGAAAAGGGAATATATACCAGTTTCTCAACTCCAGTCCTCAAGGCGCCCCAACAGGTCATGTTTTCAGAATTTCCCTCAGATGAAACGGCTGACGTAATTACTAAGGCAGTGAAACTGATCAAATCACCTGTGCAAAATAATGGAAAGCCTGAAAACATGACCTGTTGGGGCGCCTTAAGGACTGGCGTTGAGAAACACTGATATATACTGTAGGCTGTCAATGCTAACCTATTATTCTGAAAACACTGATTGTGCCTAAAAGAGCAAAACTATCTATGTCACTGAGTTTACATGACTTTACATGAGTTTACATTAAAAGGATCCAAGGGGCGGAGCAAAACGTGTTGGGGCGTGGCCCAGCTGGAGTGCGGGCTGAGGCTGTCATTCATCTCACTTCATGGATCTGCTTCATAATGGGCGGCTTATGGACCTTTTCCTTTTTCTTGCTCTTACATGTGTGTTTACCTGGGTCAACAACTCAGAAAGCATTGAAGCCAATGACAGAAAGCAAAAAACATTTTCAGAAGCAGGCCAGCAATGGCAGCCACCATGTTTCATTCTGTACAGTTCCTTTAAAAAGCAAATGTTATACTATACAGTTTGAATATGGATGGAGATTGCCAATGTCATTGCAGAGGCAGGCTACCCATAAAAAGTATGTCGAGCCATCATTTCTGTTATATTTTCATAAATGTTTGATAACTTAAACACAATTATCTAACATATCAGACTTATCTGATCATCATCCCCAGGACAAGGACAGAAATATAAATGATGGTTCACAAAACACACATTTGAGTGGAAAAAAAACAATTATGTTCTATCATAGAGTTCAGGGATATCAAAAGAAAAATTAGACTGTTAGTCATTAGGTACATATACCACATACGATTCATTATCAGCAGACCATGAAATGCATAGCACAGCTACCGCCTCACCTGGCTCTCTCGGATTCAGGGTTACGCAGATAGGAGGAGGGGCTTCTGTTGATTTGGCTATCCTGTAGAGTGCCCCTGTTCACATACACCTTTCCTCGTCTTAGATTTGCATGTGCTATGTCAATGCTCTAGGCACAGAATGAGGGATTGAAACAAAGCATTCAAGTTAGGATAGACCTTTTTTTTTTTACACTACTATATTTTATGTTCTTCAAAAATAAAAAATCATTTCAGGAGTTACCCTAGCAGTTTTTTAATATGCCTAAAATACAGAATATAACTGCTGTATACAAATATTTCAGATGGGAAATCACTTGAAGGCTAATTGCACTCAAAAGAATACAGTAAAAGCTTGGTTTGAGAGTAACTTGGTTTGAGAACGTTTTGCAAGATAAGCAAAATTTTTAAATAAATTTTGACTTGATATACAAGCGATGTCTTGATATACAAGTAGCGTCGTGTCACATCTGAGTATAGAAGAGAAGAGAGGCACCCCTAAGTGTAGCAATACGGTTACATTTAATGAAGGTACAACATTTAGCAACATATTGCTACACTTCTATTTTATACTCTGTAGCTCCTGCTGGATGTTGCTTCTAATCCCCTTGTGAAGGCTTCCATTTGTGGATGGACATTTTATGGTTACACAACCTGGTCACATTGCTATAATCTTTTTATATGGACTATAAACTGAAGGACTTATGAATAAATGGTTGTGGAACGAATCATCTGAGTTTCCATTATTTCTTATGGGGAAACTCGCTTAGATATACAAGTGTTTTGGATTACAAGCATGTTTCTGGAACGAATTATGCTCGCAATCCAAGGTTTTATTGTATTTCTGTATTACATTTGTTTTCTTTTAGTGGCTTTAAAGAAACTCTTTGTCTATGGCAGGGGTCTTTAAACGTTCTAAGAAAAGGGCCAGTTTACTGTCCTTAAGACTTTAGGGGGCCGGACTAAAAATCCTGGTGCTAAAAATCCTGGTGCAAGGCTGTGCACATTTTAATGTGAGTGAGCACTAGTAAACTTTTAATTGCTAGCTCCTAATAAAGTGAGGATTTTACACTATTTAAGTTTTTTTTTCCTTCTTAGCTTTTACCCTAATTGGAAGAGCGAATTACCGGTAATTTGGAGGAGAGAGAGTGGCTGGCCTAGGGATCCCTTCCCTTAAAGGGGAAAAGCACTGCATGACCCACTTTTCATTAGGGGTCATGGAGGTCTGGTGACTTTTTTGTGTTAAAGGTGGTGGTACAAGGGTGACTTTTACCTTCACTGAAGAACTGTTTTATTTACTAATACAACACTGAAAAGCACAGAGCACTGCATGGACTGTTTTTTGATGGAATTTCATGATAGATTTATTATGATTACTTTATTGATTATATGGTTTGTGATTGTATTGGAAACATATTTAGTTGTTATACCCAGCGCAGCTATATTGGGATACATACTGTAGTACTTACACACAATTTGTGTGCAGATAGCAACAGCTTGTTTGGTAAAATTGCATACAAATAAAAAAAAATCTAAATTTTAGATAATATTTGCACTTTTTAGTCTAGGATGTGGATTATTTGATTGCTTAATTAAAAAAAAATCCAGTACCTCTTTTCAAAATGTCTGTAAAAAAGTACAGCCAGAAAAAAAGGTAGATTTAAAGTGACATAATCTACTGTCTAACAATAAAAAAATAAAATGAAGCTAAGGCTAACAGTCTTTGGAAGATGGACAAATAAAGAGAAACAAAGAATCCAAAGTAGTTACCTTTCTAGGAGAAAACGCTGTACCGGGGCACATAGTCATGTGACATCTTTTAAAGGCAAGGATTAGAATTCAGTATGGCTGATTTTAGCCTTTGGCATACATCATAGGACTGAGTACCTAGGCCCTCAGACATGTGGCCAACATTTAAATGAGCAAGGAGCAGCCTTTTATCATAGAAAAGTAAGTACCGTATTTATCGGTGTATAACACGCGCCGGCGTATAACACGCACCCCAAGTTAAGGAGGGAATTTGAAGGAAAAAAACTTTTAGGAGGGAAATTCAAGGAAAAAAACGTACATTTAAATGCAGCCGTGTCCATCATTGCAGCCTTGCCCAGTGTCCATCTGCAGCCTTGCCCAGTGCCTTTGCAGCCTTGCCCAGTGCATTTGCAGCCTTGCCAGTCTCGGCGATTTTTAAAATTGGCGCCGATTTCTGTGTGGAGAGGAGCGAGCGGGCCGAGTGTACTTCGGCTAGACTCGGCTCCTCTCGCAGTCCCGCCCACCTCCACTGACTGCGCCGCTGACATACAGAAATCCGAGTGTACTTCGGCTAGACTCGGCTCTGCTCACAGTCAGGGGCGGGACTGCGAGAAGAGCCGAGACTAGCCGAAGTACACTCGGCTTTCTGTATGTCAGCGGCGCAGTCAGAGATGGGCGGGACTGCGAGAGGAGCCGAGTGTACTTCGGCTTCGTGTATCTCGGCTCCTCTCGCTCGTTTCAGCGAGGGGATTGGCGGAGGATCGGCGCATAACACGCACCCACGATTTTCCCCTAATTTTAAGGGGAAAAAAGTGCGTGTTATACGCTGATAAATACGGTATATCATCCTTTTTATAACTATATCCATCCCAGCAACACTGTTCACATATTTTGATGTAATAAGGGGTAATTTCTTTTAGCTCTGCAGGGATAGGGGGCTTCTGGAGCCTTCTGGAGACAGTCTGTGTCCTGTTGATAGTTGGCAAGTGCAATATACTTCTCGTTTGCAGACAGGGAGCGATAAATAGGAGGACTGCTAGCAGGTGTCTGGTGTTCAGAGAGTGGTATGTTGTAGCGCAGTGGTTCTAAACCTCAATCCTCTAGTACCCCCAACAGGCCATGTTTTCAGATTTTCCTTTATCTTGCACAGGGGCTTTAAATCAGAGTCAATGGCTTGGTATTTTGGACAGCTATTTTATCTAAGAGAAATTCCCAAAACATGGCCTGTTGGGGGTACTTGAGGACCGAGGTTGAGAACCACTGTTGCATCATTTCCAAGGAGCAGTTATCTCTTTTTCCTGTGGCAAAGCCTATATACTGTGTAGCATCGTGTAGGTCCCCCTTCTAGTAAAAGGCCCCCCAGGCTTCAGTGGAGCCTGCACAATCCTATACTTACTGTAAATAGAGAATGCAGGAAGTAAGTTATCAAAAGACATTTTGTGTACTACATCTGAATAGAGTCAAGTTCTTCAAGGGTTGAATAAAACTCAGTCACCGATACTGGCGGAAAGATAATTCAAATGAAATGCTATTAATAATGTTGCCAGAAGTTAATCACAAAGACCCTTAAAACTAGTCTTGAAGTTACAGGAGAATATGCATCTGTGCAACATTACATCCATTTTGGGCAAATGTACCATTTATCAAGTACTAATTCCAAGCTGCCAGATTACTTTATTCTGAAACATACAGTAACAAGAGAACCTACATGTACATGCGTACACCTACCTAAAAGATATGCCATAGCACAGACATGTAACCAATGTTGCCAACCTACCAGATTGAAATTTACTGACACGGCACCCAAAATTTACTGGCACCGACACGTTTTTACTACCATTTTCAAAAGTTACAAAATTACAGTTGTAAGTTACAATTTCAGTATTTAGGTTACAAAAAGTACAATATGCAATTAGCAAAATAGACATTAAGGCAAAAAGCATATTTCTTATTTTATTTTCAATATAAGTAAATTGCTCAGGCACAGGACACAGGGGCAGGAAATTAGAAGGGGTGACACACGCACATGAAATGGACTCTCACAGTGACACTGACAGCAGTGTGCAGCAGCACAGATCACTGACACGTCCCATCCTGAGTCACAGTGACAGTCTCTAACCATGCCAGGTGGTCCTCTCAGTCTCCTCCAGTCCAAACAGCACTGACAGGCGCCTTGCTCCCATCCCACAGACCCGCACACGAGGCTCTGGCCGCTCCGCTCGGCTCCCTTGCACCATGACATAACACGACATGCTCCAGCACCGTCTCTGCCAAACCCGTCCCCCGCCTGTACCACCCGAACACACTGTAGCAGGCACTTGGATGATCCTGTCTGGCTCCGAGCCCAATTCTAAGCCAAGCATCAGTTTTTTACTGCCAACCTTTTCCTCTTACTGGCATTTACTGGTAGGAGAAAAGTGGCTGCCAGTAAAAATACTGATGGTTGGCAACACTGCATGTAACCCTGGTATTTGGAGGCTTTTTGATTAACCGCAGGCATCCTTACAT
This sequence comes from Rana muscosa, assembly GCA_029206835.1. Lineage (NCBI taxonomy): Eukaryota > Metazoa > Chordata > Amphibia > Anura > Ranidae > Rana > Rana muscosa. Next base: position 170,191,744 of record CM055123.1, read on the forward strand.
ATGACATTACATTTGAACTATCTTTGCCAAGGAATTATTGACTGATTTTAAAGTCAAGTTAAATATAGCACATGGTGACTTAAGACTCTTTAGGGGTTTATAAACGGGAATATTTGTGCACATTATCTATAAAGGTAAGCACTTGTTTTTTAATTACTGCTCTGAATATTTTATATCCGATAACAATCAAAATGTTTGCTGATAGGCAAATGGTTTGAACTTTTATACATATCAAAAAAGCTCACTAAATTTTATTACTTATATTAAGGTGTGGTAATTACTTATGGACTTCAGCTTATAATTATCTTTCAGCTATTCCTCTTATCACAGACTACAAAGGGCGTTATCTATTCTGGGGTAAAAAGGTATTCTGCCATGGGAATGGGAATTTCTGTCATGTGAGGTGACTGGGAACATGCTCCTTTAAGAGTGAATGTGAAGGTCCCGAGAAGTAGAGACAAAGGCGAAAAAATCCTATTACAATAGTAGATGTCAGAATACAGAGATGTTAAAAGCCCTGGTGTACTGTAGTGTTGCAAGAGTTTATTTAACACAAGTCCACATAAATCTAAAGTAAATAAGTAAATATGGTCATCACTTTTTGTTGACTATAAAAAACAAAGTATATATGAATTGGTGTTTACTTTGACATTGACATTACTTTGAAATCTTAAAGAAAATCACATGCAACAGATCATACCTTAACAATACCATTGACAATGGCATCAGTGATCCCTCTGTGAAATCCTCTACTTGTCAACATGAAGGTTGTGTATTGGAAAAAGCCCGATGGTCCTGAATGGGTGTGGGTGCCACTTAACACTACATTGTCTTGCCTGTAAAGATCCCCATATTTGGGTTTCAACTTGTCAATCACCTTCAAAGAAAAATATGATAGTAGAAATGTGTAAAAACTGCATGGTGATTTTAGGCTTTGGCAGTGGAAATTGAATACACAGGTGCTGCCCAAAGCAATCAATTGCATTAGATTTCATTTCTAACCGGTATTGAATGTTTGATTGCCTCTCAATAGAAGCAGACATATGGTCCAACAAACACCAAACTATACCCCTGCATTCAAGAAGTCAAACACATGAAAGCTTGTGCAGCAATGATGAGTAACACTCTCAATGCTTCTGAATGTGTGTAGGATCCCCGGGTCCGTTTTGATACCTCTTGGTAGAATATATACTGGGGATATATCCCAGAATTTATCCTGGTGAGCTGTCATGCTCTGTCCCAACTCTCTATACTATTCCCTCCCATATTGGTCTTCCTCTCTACTTTCTTATCCCCTTTTCCAGAAGCTACTACCTATTCCTTTCTTTTAGGCCTCATTCACACCAGCATACCTATACACACTCCCGTGCAAAGAACCATTTTTGCCTGCACAGGTGCTCCATGGATCCGCATGCTTGGCAGACCCATTAGTGTCTAATGGGATACAGCGTCTGCACAGACACAGACACTGGTCCTAACTTGACAGTCGTGTGGGTGCATGTCCCTGAATGCAGACAGTGTACATTTGGGGACATGCAACCGCACAGCTGTCATGGTGGGACCAGTGGTTGTGTCCATGCAGCCGATGCACCTCAAAAGGCATGAATGGGTCTGCCTGCACAGAAATGCATGGAACACTTGTGCATCTTGTGCAAGCAAAGATGACCCTTAATACAGGTGCATGGATAGGCAGCCCTGTGTGAATGAGGCCTTACTATCCATCCCCATTGACCTCATTTGATTGCACTTCCCCACCTGGTATGTTGCCAGCAACTTATTGTGAAACCTCTATTGACATGATATGCACTTCATGACTGTATGACTTCTCTAGAGAAAAAGTTGCAACTCCTAAACCATGGGTGCTCAACGTGTGGCCCTCCAGCTGTTGCAGAACTACAATTCCCATCATGTCTTAGCTTTTTGGAGTCATGCTTGTAACTGTTAGCCTTGCAATGCCTCATGGGACTTTTAGTTCCACAACAGCCAGAGGGCCACAGGTTGAGCACCCATGTCCTAAACCATATTTTTGTGTGACAATACTAACTGTCACTTTTGTGCACTCTGAGGAGACGATTTATGTTATGCTGAACCTGTGCCATGCCTTGGTATAACTTGTGAAAATTTGCCAGTAAAATACATTTAAACAGAGAAAAATTACAATCTCAAATCCTTTCAAACACATGATTTGTGAACCTACCTCCAGCCGGACTCTCTGAGACATCATTCCTATGTCTGCACTGACAAACACTACCCTCTTAGAATCATCTGGCTGGGCTACAATGAAGGCTCGGCTGTACTGGCGAGTGTGAAGTCCTCCTGCTATTTGATCACCACTAGCATAACCCATCTAGGGATAAAAAAAAAATGTGGTTACTTACTTGAAGAATTTATACAAGTGGTATATAACGTTTATGGTTGCTTTAATATATGTGTAATAAGTGTTTTGCCATGCAGGCGAACCATGACATAAATATTCATAATTCAGCTTTATTAAATATTCTTGCACTATTGCCAGGGACACACTCCAGCAACAAACAGACACAAACAATAACACAGGGCTTAGGGGAGACCAAGTGAATACCAAACTATGAATTTAGCTTAGGCTAATGACAACCTAACAGCACTAAATTTAACATTTCTTTTTTTCATTTTGGATAGAATAAGGAAGGGCTATAAGCCCTGCAGGTTTTTATTTATTTTTGAGGAGGGGGTTGTTTTTTTTTGTGCCTTCTGTGTCCCATTGGGAAAATTTCCTTTACTTCCTGTCCTACAGCCAAAACAGGAAGTGAGAAGAAATCCCTCCAAAGCAAGGAATCCAGGATTGTCACTGGGTCACCAGAACTAGTGTCCCCATTTCCCCTCTATTCCTGTTCTAGTGTCTAGAATTTGGGATTTTCTTTTACTTTCACTTTCAATGAACGCAAGAGAGGGTAAAACTCCCTAACAGGAGCATAAACTGATAAAACCTGTTCTAATCCCTTTCCGCTCTATCAAAAACTAACGGAAAAAAAAATTGCCTTTAGTTATACTTTGCAAATAGAAGGAGCAGAAATGGAAACACTGACAGATTTTATCTTCCTAGGTTCCAAGATTACGGCAGACGGTGACTGTAGCCATGCAATTAAGAGACGTTTGTTTCTTGGGAGGCAAGCAATGGCAAACCTGGACAACATTATAAAAAGCAAAGACATCACCCTACCGACATAGTCAAAGCTATGGTATTCCTAGTAGTAACCTATGGCTGTGAAAGTTGGATCATAAGGAAGGTTGAACACCGAAGAATTGATGCTTTTGAACTATGGTGTTGGAGAAAACTCTTGAAAGTCCCTTGGACGGCAAGAAGATCAAACCAGTCAATCCTGAAGGAAATAAACCCTGAATATTCACTGGAAGGACAGATCCTGAAGCTGAAACTCAAATACTCTGGCCACCTAATGCGAAGAGAGGACTCATTGGAAAAGACCCTGATGCTGGGAAACACGGAAGAAAAAAGGAGAAGAGGATGAAAGAAAACAAGATGGATAAATAGCGTAATCGAAACAATGAACATCCGGAAGGCAGTGGAGGACAGAAAAGCCTGGGGCGCTATGGTCCATGAGGTCACGAAAAGTCAGACTCGACTAAATGACTGAACTACAACAAACTCTCACATACGTGACTAGCCTCAGGTGATACACAGAACTGAAAGAAATCCTCCTACAAAAGTTGTGCATGTTTACCTGCAGCGCTCTCTTCTCTACAGCCTTCTAAAACACACAGATTGAAGGCTATTTCTCAGATTTAGCAGGCAGGGGGTGGGGATCTGATGTCACTCATTGCACATCATAGAGAGCAGAGCTGCATGTAATATGAGACTTTAGTGAAGGGAAACGACACTCCCCCTCTACACAGTCTCAGGCAACATGCAACACTGAGGCTGTCAATCATCTTCTGTGTCCTTTAGGGGGGAGCAGGACTGTCTCACAAGATACTGTAGTGCCGGGATAACCAGTCAGAAGTGACTAATACAGATAGCAGAAGAAAGAAAGGAGACAGAAATCACACTTGGTGCTTTAGCTTGATGTTAGTACTTACTATAGATGGATATAATCTGTTCATTTTTCATTTCAGAGGTTTACAACCACTTTAACTGTTATGAATATTATTTAATTTACTTTTTACATATGCAATGTAGGTAAAAATAAATATACCAGGGGAACATCTGCTAGGAAGCCAGTGCAGTCAGCTCTACCAGCCCCAACGAGGACATTTTCAGAATCAGTTAGGATTGTAGTAGTGGCAGTGGTGGTGGTGGTTGTGGCAGTGGTGGTGGTGATGGTTGTGGCAGTGGTGGTGGTGGTGGTCGTGGCAGCGGTGGTTATGGTGGTAGCTGTTGTTGGGCCTGGAAAAAATAACATAGGCTAGATTTCTGAACCTTAAAAATCTTAGTTCATTGGATAACCATACATAAAGAAAAAACCCAAGTTTACTTCAACAATTGTAGTTGAAATTGCCATATTTGACAATATAAGCATATTAAAATCATACAGTCATTAACTGTAAAATCATGTGAGCAAGTTTAATAGGGCAAATAAGAATGTGCACTATATTAAACAATTAATTACCAGTTGCTTGTTAAGCCCTGTACACACGATCAGATATCCTATGGATTTTCGTCTGATGGATTTGTCCATCAGAAATCCGATGAAACTGTTTTCCATCAGTCTTGCCTACACACCATCAGTCAAAAAACCGACCGTTGCAAACAAGGTGACGTAAAACACTCCGATGAGCTGAGAAAAATGAAATTCAATGCTACTGAGCATGTGTCGACTTGATTCTGAGCATGCTTGGGTTTTTTATCTGATGGATTTCCCCACAGACGATCGGAAATTGCCATCGGTTTTTTATCCATCAGATAATTTTAAAACATGTTCTATTTTTTAAAACCGATGGAAAAAAGACTGATGGGTCCCATACACGATCGGTTTGTCTGATGAAAACAATCCATCGGACGGTTTTCATCAGTCAAACTGATCGTGTGTACAGGGCTTCAGTGTTAGCACTAGAAATGAGTGGAGTGGTTTTGTCAAAAATTTATTTTGCCAGGGACATAACAGTTTTTGCCATAGGCAAAATTTCACAAAAGCACAAACTTTCAATTTCGCTCATTGAGCTACAACCCCAAATCCAAAAAAGTTACAACACTGTGTAAAATCTACATAAAAACAGAATGCAACCTCATAAACCCATATTTTATTCACAAAAGAAAATAGAAAACATAAAATGTTTAAATTAAGAAAACATACAATTTTAAGAGAAAAATAAGGTACATTTTAAAAATGATGGCAACAACACATCTCAAAAAAGTTGTGACAGAGCCATGTTTACCACAACGTAACATCCACTCTTCTTTTAACAATACTCTGTAAACATCTGAAAACTGAGGAGACCAGTTGCTGGAATTTTGGGAGAGGAATGTTGTCCCTTTCTTGCCTGATATAGGATTCTAACTGCTCCACAGTTCTGGGTCTTCGTTGTCATATTTTTTGTTTAAAGATGCACTTAATATTTTCAATTGGTGAAAGGTCTGGACTACAGGCAGGCCAGTTACGCACCCAGACTTGTACTACAAAGCCATGCTGTTGTCATAGATGCAGTATGCGGTTTGGCATTGTCCTACTAAAATATGCAAGGCCTTTCTATGAATAAGGCTTTGTCTAGATGGGATCATATGCTGCTCTAAAACCTGGATATATCTTTCAGCATTGATGGTGCTTTCCAAATGTGCAAGCTGCCCATTCCATACGCACTAATGCTCACCATCTGACCACAGAAGTTTTCCAATTGGCATCATGCCATTTTAAATGAGATTTGGCCCAAAGAAGACAGCAGTGACTCTGGATCGTGTTCAGATATGGCTTCTTCTTTGCATGCCAGAGCTTTACCTTGCATTTATGGCATGGCGAACTGTGTTCACAGACAGTGATTTTTAGAAGTATTCTTGAGCCCATCTGACTCTCTAGGATGCTCTTTTTATACCCAAGCATTTCACTAACCTAACTAGTTGCAAATATTTTTCCCAGCTTTTTATTTTTACGCCTCTTACACACCGCAGCTTGAAAGAGCTCAGTACAGATTTTTTTTTTCTACTGAGCTAAAATACAGCCCATTAATTGTAGTGTGCCTATACACACAAGCATGTAAAAAAGCGCTGTGCATTCTTCAGTAAAACAAAAAAAACAAAAAAATCTGCATTTTTGGTCAGTAATTTACGCCTTTTGCACAACTTTTTGAGACGTTGCTGCCATTAATTTCAAAATAACCTTATTTTTTTCTTAAAATGATACTCCTCAGTATAAACATTGGATATGTTTTCTATTTTCTAAAGTGAAAAAAAAATGGGGTTATGAAATTTGTAAATCACTGCAATCGGTTTTTATGTAGATTTTACACAGTGGGGAAGATTTACTAAAACTGGTGCACACAGAATATTGTGCAGCTGTGCATAGTAACCAATCAGCTTCTATGTTTTAGCCCTGGTTCACACTGGTGCGATTTACAAATCTCATGTTTTGAGTGCGATTTGGCTCTCCGATTTCTTTCCCAGTCACTTCTGATTTTGTTCCGATTTCTTTTGCATTTGTTTGCGATTTCTGGAGCCTACTTGCGATTTGCAGATAGTATGATTTGTACTTATTCCAATGAAAAGCAAGCTGATTTGTGAATTAATAAATATAGCAGCGCTGGCTGTGAAAAAAAAAACGTCTTGCTCCAAACTCCTCACTGTAACACCTTCTAGGGGAGGGGACAGGTCAGCTGTTTTCATACACATAGCAGCGCTGTCAGGGTTAAAAAAAAAAGTCCTGCTCCAAACTCCTCACGAAAACACCTGCTAGGGGAGGGGACAGATCAGCTGAAGCTGCAATGACATCACCAAAAAAAAAAAAAAGACTGCTCCAAATCGCACTGATATAAACAGTACTGCGATTTCAGGTCGATTTACATAGCACTCTATGGATGTTAAATCGACCTGAAATCGCAAAAAAGTAATACAAAAACCTTTTGGAAATCGCTAGTGTCTTGTGTCGCACCAATTAGCACATTTCCATTGAAATCCATGGGGTGCGACTTCAGGTACGATTTTGAAATCGCATGTCACACCTGAAATCGCACCAGTGTGAACCAGGGCTAAGCCCCGGTTCACACTGCCACAACTTCTGCATGACTTTAAATCCGACATTCCGACGGGACTTCATTGTGGCTTTTATACAACTTTTTTAACAGAAGTCAATGCAAGTCATATTAAAGTGGAGTTCCACCCAAAAATGGAACTTCCACTTTAAAGAAAGGTGACCCCCTGACATGCCACATTTGGCATTTACTTTTTTTTGGGGGGGGCGGAAACCCTCTTTTTTAGAGGGTTCCAGCTCCCACTTTCTCCCGGGCCGCGGCGGCGGCGGAAATAAGCTCACCTCTCCCCCTCCCTCTCCGCAATCATCTGGGACACGCAATGCGTGCCCAGCTGTGAAGCCGCAGTGACAATGCTGGCGCCGCGGAGAGGAGGGGGAGACGAGCGGGGCTTCGTTCCCCCGCATCGCTGGACCCTGGGACAGGTGAGTGTAGCTGCTGACTTTTAATATTATTTTTTTTAGGCGGAACTCTGGTTTAAAGTCGGACCAAAAGTTGCGCAGGAACTTTTTTCGAAGTCAGAGCGACTCAAGTCACTCTTATTAGAACGGTTCCATTGACGCTAATGGGGTGTGACTTGTCATACAACTTTAAACTCTCAAGTCGCATGACAAGTCGTGGCAGTGTGAACCAGGGCATATTGTCAAAGTTTAATTGAACAAGCTGAAGTTATAAGCTGATTGGTTACAATGCACAGTTGCAGTAGGTCTTCACCAATGTCCCTACTTTATTCGAATCGGGGATGTAGTGTGTGGGATATATTTTTTGTTTAGTTTATTTCATTTAGTGTTTTTTCTTTGCTGTATTTTTTATGTGTTTAACCATTATTTGTGTTCTGTCACTTTTTTTTTTTTTTACCTTTATGAATCACTGTCTGTTCTTTTCTTTAATAAAATAAATAAATAAATAATGACATTAAATGAGGGGCAGTTTTTTTGGGCATTTCAGTAGGTCCAAGAAAGTTGAAAGGTACTTTCCTAACACTCTGGAACCACTCATTGCATCACTAAAAATCATGTTAATTTACCTTTCCCGGTAGATTTTAATGTGTTTTGCACAAATGGCGAAACTCTTGATGCAATTTTGCAGAAATATGAACACTCATTACTAGTTAGAACTGTAGTAAACTAAAATTTGATGTAGATTAGTACAGTTTGCACATTAGTCTCAAATGATAGATAGGAGCTTTAGCTGGGATAAATAATTAGCCAACTAGTAGCAAACTTTGCTAATACTTAAAATGTTACTAAACCCAGGACCCTGCATTCACTATATCTGGTCTCCCACAGTACAGAGAACATGGAAATACAATAATTTTAGTAAATATAAACTGCTAAATACCTTTTCTCATTTACAGTTAGAGCAGTCTTGTGACTTCTATCAGTGTCTGGTTAAAGCTTGTAGAAGGAGTTTTCATTCTCCCCTGATTGTCCTATGAGGCTGCAGAACCCCTGACCCTCTGTTTGGACAGTGCTGATTGGCCCTGTGCTGATCGCAGTCTCCCAAGAAAAAGAAAAACTCTCTAGCAATACACACCAAACTGATCATGTACAGAGTGCCCCCAAGGCTCTGTTCTATCAGAAGATGGTTTGGGGACTGTGAAAGAAAGGGAGGATCAGAGAAGACAGTATCAAACAGCCTTTTTACACAATGCAGAGGATTAACCCCTTAGGTTCCACAGTGAGTATAACAAGCATGCTTAACTGCATATACAAACTGATTTTACTGTTAAATATATAGCTACATAGTAGATGAGGTTGAAAAAAAAGACACAAGTCCATCAAGTCCAACCTATGTGTGTGATTATATTTCAGTATTACATTGTATATCCCTGTATGTTGCGGTCGTTCAGGTGCTTATTTAATAGTTTTTTTAGACTATCGATGCCCCCCCCCCACTGAAACCACCGCCTGTGGAAGGGAATTCCACATCCTTGCCACTCTTACAGTAAAGAACCCTCTACGCAGTTTAAGGTTAAACCTCTCTTCTTCTAATTTTAGTGAGTGTCCACGTGTCTTATTAAACTCCCTTCTGTGAAAAAGTTTTAACCCTATTGTGGGGTCACCAGTATGGTATTTGTAAATTGAAATCATATCCCCTCTCAAGCGTCTCTTCTCCAGAGAGAATAAGTTCAGTGCCCGCAACCTTTTTTCGTAACAAATATCCTCCAGACCCTTTATTAGCTTTGTTGCCCTTCTTTGTACTCGCTCCATTTCTAGTACATCCTTCCTGAGGACTGGTGCCCAGAACTGGACAGCATATTCCAGGTGGGGCCGGACCAAAGTCTTGTAGAGTGGGAGAATTATCACTTTATCCCTGGAGTAAATGGTATAAAGCACAATGAAATGGCAGGGTGTTTCTGTAACCTCACATGGACACTGTTATAACTGGCTACATATGGTGAGAGGATATTGAGAGGATATTGTGAGAGGATGTACTCTCTTAAAGGGGCACTCAAGAGTGACTGGGGCTCGGATTTACGTATGCCAAGTTATATGTATGAACTGAATTGAAATGAACTGATCTATTGTTGAACAACAACCTGATGGTACACTGCAGGTACACTGCTACAAAATATACGGCCAGGGGAGAGAGCCATATAAAAGGGATTGGACGGCCTAGCGGTATATATATAAATCTGAGATAAACTTGCACCAGCAGTGGTGTCTCCCCGGAAGGTCAAGGAAAATAAATTGCTGTTCTCCTTCATTTTTGTTTCTTTTTTTTTACATCCTGACGTGCCCCTAGCCCAAATACAGGATGAGGGAGAGGTCGGTGAAGGGTGCCGGAGCTAACCCCCCCAAAGTGAGCGCTAGTCCGGGCACAATTAAGAAATACCTGACACAGGAAAATGGCAAAGATAGCCCAAGTAAACGGACTGTAACAAAAAGTAAAGTACCAGAAGTTACAGTACACCAAAAACTGGGCAGAGACGCTCCCTAGCAGATACCAATATCTCAACACAGGCCATCGACGAGACTGCTGAAGATAGCGAACTTGAACTAAGACAGGAACAGCACTTACCAACAAAAAATGAGATGGCTGAGATGTTCGCACGACTAGAGTCCATACAGGGAAAATTGGTGACTATGCACGAAGATATGAACCAGGTACTTAAAAGAGTGGAAGAAGAAGAAAAATTGGACTCCCTGGCGGTCGCCATAACAGAGCTTAAGGAACAGATGGAGGGGATGCAGAGAGAACATAAGTACATACGTTACAAAATAGAAGATCAGGAAAATCGCAGTAGGAGAAAAAAATCTAAGGATCAGAGAGTTATCGGAATTGCCACGTAAGGACTTACAAGAAAAAATGGAAAAAGTATTTGGCCCGCTGTTAGGGCACGCAGAGACAGAAAAGATCAAATTTGAAAGAATACACAGGATCAGAAAACCAGCAGAGATGCCAGGTGAAATTTCAAGAGATGTGATTGCTAGATTTCACAATTATAAAGACAAAGCGCAGATTTGGACAAAACTTAAAACGACATCAGCCAGGTACGAAGAGTCTTTATTACAGATATTCTTTGATCTGGCACCCAAAACCCTCATAAGGAGAAGGTTGTTGAAGCCCCTGCTGGAACTACTGAGGAGCAATAATATCCAATACTTCTGGGGCTTCCCAGTCTGCATAATTGGAAGGAAAGAGGGCCGGTCGGCAACATTAAGATTTCCAGAAGATATGGAAAATTCTGTAACAAATTGGACATTCCGCTTGTTGAGATTCCAGGCTGGTGGGAAGCACAGGAGAAAACTCTTAATTCGGTGCATCAACAGCAGTGGCATCCACCCAAGAAGAAACCTGAGAGAGGACGATAAAAGAGAGTGGGGATTGGACGTGGGGGTTGCGGGAAGGGGGGAGATTTGGAAACGGGAAGAGGGAGAGCGTTGCAGGACTGGGGGGTGGGAATGGGCACCCAAATTAGGGGGACAGCGGCCTGTTTGGGTACCATAGATGGAGCTCAACCCCTGGGGGGTGATCCGGTGGGCAGGAAGGAGTGGGCAGGCCCCGGATCCCAGGGTCACAGGAAGTCCCCCATAGGGGAGAGGGGGGGAGGTGGGTGGGAGTCAGGTGGGTGAGATATGGGTTTCTTTCCAACCTATTTAAAATGTATAGTATAAGTGATAGAATTCCTTGGTCTAGTAAAAACACATGTAGGCGGGAGCGGGGAGGAAGAGAGTATCGTGTGATAGGATGTCTATATTAAAAATAGTTTTGTATAATGTACGCGGGCTTAACACCACTACCAAAAGGTTTAACATCCTTAGAATTAAAGCACCTTAAAGCTGACATAGTTCTTTTTCAGGAGACGCACATTTCTCAGGACTCAAATCTCAAAATTCTCTCCTATGACTATCCAACATGGTATTATGGGGACTCGCCAACGAAACGAGCAAAGGGAGCCGCTATAGGATTTGCTAGAGGAGTAAGGTTCTCCCTAGAAGAGAGGATGGCGGACCCGGAAGGGCGCTATTTGTTACTAAGGGGTAGAATAAACGAAAGGGAGTACTCCATAGCAAATATCTATGGACCCAATAAGAATCCTATAAAATTTCTTAAAGGTGTTATGGAGAAGTTCATGGAGTTTAAGTCAGGGGGAGCCATCATGGCTGGGGATTTCAATATGTGTCTTGATCCAGAAGTGGATAGTACGTCCCGTGTGCAGCGGCTTGGGAACGTACAGTTGAAGTCGCTTAAAAAGAAATTATACCAAGAAATTATACCAACACCAACTGATGGATGTTTGGAGAATGCAACATACTAAAATACACGACATACTCGAGGATTGATTTATTCTTGGTAGAGCATAGGATGTTGGACGCGGTGATTATCTTGGATATAGGACTTGTCACCTTCTCAGATCACACCCCAGTGACAATAAAATTAAAAACGGAGGGTGTACAAAATAGGACCAATATTTGGAGACTTAATGAAGAACTGATACAGGATGTATAGGCCGTAGATAGGATTAAAAAAGACCTAGAGCCGTATTTTAACATAAATAATACAGTAGATACATCAGAAGCCACAGTATGGGAGACCCATAAGGCCTATATTAAGGGCACATTGATCGCTATGGGGGCAGAAAAAAGTAGTAGGAGGAAAAGAGAAGTGCTACATAAAGAAATACACGATCTGGAACAGCAACATAAAAGAACAGGAGAACATGAAGTAGAACTGTCAGCTATTTTAAAAAGAGAGGAACTAAGAGAACTTATCAAACAGGAGACGAGAACGGCTTTCTGCAGAATTAAGAGAGGTATCAATGGGGAGATAAGTCTGGAAAATATCTGGCCAAAATGTTAAAAAATAAATTAAGGGCAAATTTTATTGAGAACATACAAAAAGGGAAAAGGTATATACAACAGCAGAAATTGCAAGGGCATTCCAGGACTACTATGGAAAATTATACTCGATCACCCAAAAGGATCCCCCAGCTAAGGTAAAAGAGAGGTCAGACAATACTAAAATATTTTTACAAGAATTATGCCGCATACACACGATCGGTTTTTCTGATGAAATGGACTTTTTTCATCGGACAAACCGATCATGTGTGGGCCCCATCGGTCTTTTTTCCATCGGTATAAAAAAATAGAACATGTTTTAAATTTTACCGATGGAAAAAAAACGATAGCAAATTCCAATCGTCTGTGTGGAACTCCATCAGAGAAAAAACCCACGCATGCTCAGAATCAAGTCGACGCATGCTCAGAAGCATTGAACTTAATTTTTCTCGGCTCTTCGGAGTGTTTTACGTCACGGCGTTTGGGACGGTCGGATTTTTGACTGATGGTGTGTAGGCAAGACTGATGAAAGTCAACTTCATCGGAATTCCGATGGAAAAATCCATCGGATTTTATTCCATTGGAAATCTGATCGTGTGTACAGGGCATTAGGCCTAAAGAAGATCTCGGTAAATAAACTTAGTATCCTTGAGGACCCCATAACTGAAGGAGAGATCATTAAAACCCTAAAAGAATCACCAGCAGGGAAAAGCCGAGGCCCAGATGGGCTGACAACACTCTATTACAAGAAGTTCAGTGATATCCTAGTCCCCAAAATGTGTTCTTACATTAACAGGATTGGAAGTAAATGGGAGATAAGGCGTGAAGCATTGGAGGGCGCGATTACTATTATCCCGAAGGATGAAAAGGACCCCTCACTGTGCTCAAGCTATAGACCCATTTCACTTCTAAATGCCGACGTAAAGCTATTCGCGAAGATACTGGCGGGTAGACTGAAGTTGGTAATGAATGACCTGGTGCACGCTGACCAAGTAGGGTTTATCCCCGGCAGGGAAAGTAGGGATAACGGTATTAGAACGCTCCTGTTGGTGCAGAAAATCAAAGAGAGTAAATCCCCAGGGCTGCTTCTGTCAATAGAAGCTGAAAAAGCATTTGACAGAGTAGACTGGAAATTTATGCAGAACACATTGGAGGCATATGAAGTTGGTCCTATGATGATCCAATGGATTACAGCGTTATATAAACATCCTACAGCAAGGGTTAAAATAAATGGGACAGTTTCAGGGACCTTTGAGATGTATAATGGGACTAGACAGGGGTGTCCCCTGTCCCCATTGTTGTTTATCGTATCATTAGAACCACTGCTGGCCGGGATTAGACAGAACCCTGATATCAGGGGGATAAAGATTGAAGATGAGGAACACAAACTAGCGGCGTATGCCGATGACATCTTGTTCTATATCACCAGTCCTAGGATAACCCTCCCCAATTTATTGAAATCACTAAAAACATACAGAGAATTAGCAAATTTCAAAATGAACCCATCAAAATCAGAAATACTAAACATAAGTGTTGAGACCCAGGAGGAACAGACATACCAACAGGACTTCCCTTTTATATGGAGGGACACTGAATTAAAGTACTTAAAATAAAAGTAAAAATAACATCTTCCTGTGAGAACATCTATCATCAGAATTTCATTCCATTACTAAATTAAATCAAACCCGAATTAAATAAAATAGCATCCCTGTCTATTGTTAAAAAAATAAAAAATAAATAGCATCCAGACAAGTGTTATGGATTGGTAGGATAAACAGCTTCAAAATGATAATCCTCCCTAAGATAATGTATAAAATGCAAATGCTACCAATCTCGCTACCACAAGTTTATTTTAAAACACTAAATATGTTACTCCGAAGGTTTATATGGCAGAAAAAAAAACCCTGTATAAGCCAGTTGGTACTAACTAGAGATAAGGGACAAGGGGGCCTAGGGGTATCAATAATTATTATAATGCTATTTAAATGTCACAGGTGGTTGAATGGGTGAATAATAATAAAGAAAAAATGTGGGTTAAATTAGAAAGTACGATTAGTAAGGTCACACTGGGGAAAATAATTTGGATTCCAGCACACTTAAGATAATTAAACGAGCACACGCATGCTATTACACGAATAGCTATGGCCAGCTGGGACTGGGTTCACAAAAAGGAGAAATGGGGAATCAATTTCCCTCTGATACCATTAAGAGAGACAAATTACTTCCCACCAGGTTGTTTGGGAAATGGATTAAGAAAAAAGATGCACAACTAAAGGACATTATGGTTAAAGGTTAAAGGGAAAATTTGCACTTTTCAGGATTTAATTAACAAAAAAGATATATTGGTGGTAGATAGTTGGAGGTATTCACAGTTAAAACATTTTGTGGAGTCCCTGCCCCAACCGATTAGGTCTGATGACAACTTGCTCAGCAGTAGGCGAGAGGAAGGGGATCTCCAAGATATATAAAATTTTGATAGGACTAAGAACATCAGGGCCCCCCCCCCCCATTTATGGAAAAATGGGTAGAAGAGTTGGGAACAAGAGATAAGGAGGTTCGGCGGAGACTTTAAAGTTATCCCTGATCCTCTCTTAGACACATCTAGCTCTCGACCTTCCTACTCTTATGCCTTTCTCAAACACTTTCGCAAGACACTCCGGTCCCACCTACTGCTAGACAGCTGGAGGGTACTTCATCCCACAGATAAAGACTTTATTTACTATTCTACTGTGCATGATGTGTACACTCGCATAGACCACATATATGTTGACCGCCCCACACTGGAGCTTCTGCAGTCTGCGTCCATCGGCAACATAACGATCTCTGATCATGCACTGATCGGGATGACTCTCACATTACCGTTGAGCCCTCATAGGGCCTGGACGTGGAGATTGAATGACAATCTGTTGGATGATGCGGCGGTGGCGACCAGGGTGAGGGATGTTATCACTAACTATTTTAAGGAAAACACGACAGAAGATGTCAGTAAGGGAATAGTGTGGGAGAGTCACAAAGCGGTAGTGCGGGGAGAACTGATATCTCTGGGCTTCAAACTTAAAAAAGAATGCCAGGTAGACTTTAAAAGAGTGCTAGATGCCCTTCAGGAAGCAGAAATACAACATAAGCATAATGGGGACCCTGGGGCACTGAAGAGGCTGACTGAATTGAGGACACTGTTCCTGAGATTGTTGGACAGACAGGTACGAAAGCAGGCCAGATATTTATCTCATAAATACTATGAGCATGGCAACAAGTGTGGCCGCATGTTGGCGAGGGCCCTTCGTAAGAAACATGCTCGGACATATGTCCAGAAGCTCCGTTCCCCATCGGGTGCGGTTGCGATTCAGTCCTCTAAAATTGCCTCAGGGTTCCAGGACTATTACTCCCAACTGTATAATTTGACCCCCGATTGGCCTTTAAATGCTCAAACGCCCAGGTCGGTAGCCATTCAGGACTACCTGGCCTCGGCTGGCATTACACCTCTGACTGAACACCAACGCACAGATTTGGAGCTACCAGTTACCCCGGTGAGATTGAGTTAATAGTGAAGTCCCTGCCCAATGGGAAAAGCCCGGGACCAGACGGCTACATCAAGGCTTACTATACAGCTTTCCTACCCCTATTGGTATCACCTATGTGTAGCTACTTTAATTCCATAGCTGAGGGATCCCCTATTCCCCCTGAGGCGCTACTGGCCCATATCACTGTGCAAACTAAGGAGGGAAAGGACCCAATGGTACCCCAGAGCTACAGACCCATATCCCTCCTAAACGTTGATGTTAAAATTCTGGCGAAGGTCCTTGCGAACAGGCTAAAACACATCCTGCCCCAACTGATACATCCTGACCAAACTGGGTTTATTACTGGAAGGGAGGCTAGAGATAATTCCATTAGAGCCATACAACTTATTGACTGGGCCCGCTCTCATTCTGATCAACAGTCCTATGTAATTTTGTCGACTGATGCCGAAAAGGCCTTCGACAGGGTCGACTGGTCGTACCTGCAAGCAGTGCTAGAGGCCCAGGGGATGGGAACACGTATGTTGACGTCAATTATGGCCCTATACTCCACTCCGTGTGCGCAGCTCAGGGTGAATGGGGTGCTTTCCTCTAGGTTCCCAATCGGGAATGGTACGAGACAGGGGTGCCCTCTTTCCCCCCTCCTTTTCGCCCTGGTGCTGGAGCCACTACTCCGTACTGTTAGGGCGAACCCGGATGTGAAGGGACTGAAGGTTGGAGATGTTGAGCACAAGCTCTCAGCCTATGCTGATGATGTGCTCTTCCACCTCTCGGAACCCCTGACTTCATTGCCAAACCGGATGGGAGAGCTTCAGGAGGTTCGGGTTACTTTCCAACTTCAAAATACATTTTTCAAAGTCAGTGATCCTCCCCGTTAAACTATCTTCCTCCCTGGCAGAGAGCCTGCAGGCAGCCTTTCCCTTCACCTGGGCCAAATCCTCCTTTAGATATTTGGGCATTCAATTGATGGACCGCTTCGACACCCTGTACTCAGCCAACTACCCTCCCCTTCTTGAAGCGGTTAAAAGAGACTTGGCCCAGTGGACTAAGACTGCCTTCACTTGGTTAGGCCGTATAAACATTATAAAAATGAATATTTTTCCACGAATACTCTTCTATCTTCAGATGCTAACGATCCCCTGCCCAGAGTTTTCTTTACCCGAATTTCTAGTATGCTATCTGGGTTTGTGTGGAATGCACGGAAGCCCCGCATAGCTTTGCGGATACTGAAGCGCTCAAAACATGATGGTGGTTTAGGAGTCCCAGACATAGCAAGGTATTATAGAGCGGTCGCATTGCAGAGTATCCTCAACTGGCGTTTTCACACTCAGTCCAAGCTATGGGTTTCCCTGGAAAAATGCTTAGCTGGGAGAAATTTATCGTACGCACCGTGGCTGTCCAGGGCACATAGGGGGCTGTACCACCTCCCCGTTGACAGTGCATACCCTTTCGGTATGGGACCGAACCAACGTGACCCTACACTTGTCCCCCCCTGTGTCCCCGATGGCCCCGCTGGGTGGATTCCTTTGGTTCCCTCCAGGTGAACAAATGGCCTTTTTTGGCCCTTGGGTGGATGATGGCAACGCCAGCTGTGGGAAACTCATGAGCAATGGCAAACTTTTGAGTTTTGAGACCTTACAAGCCAGACATGCTGGCTCGCAGATGAATTTTTGGCGATATAGGCAACTTCACAATTTTTTTGAAATCCAGGGCCGTTCTATAAGAGACGTCGCCTCCCTCGCCCCCTTCGAACGCCTTTTTGCAGAGAATGAGCCGCTCCCCCATCTGGTCTCTGAACTGTACCGTCTATTGGGCTCTGCCGCTCTAGACCCTAGGCCTGCTCATGTGCGGGCCTGGGAGAGAGACTTAAATCTTAAATTTTCAGACACTCAGCTGGCTCACCTATACCGGCTCACTCACTCCAGTTCTGTGGAATCTAAAACTCAAGAAACCAATTATAAAATTCTGTCGCGCTGGTATAGGGTGCCAGCTGACTTGGCACGTATCTATACCTCGGTGTCTGACCGGTGCTGGCGGGAATGCGGGCATAAAGGCACGCTCTTGCACATATGGTGGGACTGCCCCCGGATCAAACCATTTTGGGAAGACATTCAACTCCAGATAAGGGAGATCTTGGACTTAGACATTCCCCTCGCCCCGGCCCATTATCTCTTCCACTTTCCTCAAATCCCAATAAGTAGATACAAAAAAAGCGTGTTACCCCACCTTCTTAATGCAGCTAGGCGTTTGCTTCCCATCTACTGGAAACAATCTAGAATTCCGACAAGGGAGGAATGGGTAGCCAAGGTTAATGACATTAGAGAGGCCGAACACTGGATTGCGACTTGTAAGGATACACTAGACCGCTTTGACGCCGTATGGGCTCCCTGGGTGGCTCATGTAACTGACCCTGGGGGGGTATCCTCTAGCCTAGACCTAGCGCTCTTAGAGCTGGCTGAACCGGCCCTCAGATCCAGGGTGGCGGGAGATACTCGGACGACTTGAGGACAGAGGAGGCTCAGCCATGGACGTGGCCCGCTCGGTGCAGACTTGGAAAATTCTACCTATATCACAGGTATGCTCCGACCCCTCCCTACCTCCCCCCCTTCCCCTTTCTTACCTCAATTTTTCCACCAATCTTTCCCTCTCCTATCTTTCTCTTCTGGTTTTTCCTATCTATGGTCAGCCTAGTGGCTATATGGTTTAAGTAATTGTTTACATGGTGGCTTTCCTTGGGCCTTTTGTTGCAATATGTTGCCGTTGTGAGGGGAGCCCACATAGTGTAGTGGGCATCTTTTTCCCCCCCTGGTAACGAGCATTAGTCCTGAGGGGCCACCTACTAGACGGGGCGACAGGAGAGGTCTGACGGAGGCTGATTTGGCCCCCCTCTGCTGGCGCCGCTGCCAGTGGGCTGCCTCGTGCCCTTTAGAGGGATTGGATTATCGTGTGTTATGTCATACTAGGTCTGGGAATATGTTGAAGTGCTTACCATGTACTACTGTTAATTTGCTTCTTGTACTATCATTTTCTATGTACTGTCTTTGTTTTTTGTTTTTAAATAAAATACAGATTATACAAAAGAAAAAGAGATAAGGAGGTTGATGTTGGGAAAATACTGCGACTGACGCATATCACGTCAATCAATTGCAACACGATTGAAATGAATTACAAATGTATAGCAAGATGGTACATAACCCCAGATAAAGCACACCATATCCAAAGGGAAGTGTCAAAATTATGTTGGAGGGGCTGCTTAGAAATAGGAACAATGTCCCATATATGGTGGACATGCCCAAAAATAAAACCATATTTGAGAGAAATAATACAAATAATAGAGGAAATCACAGGCATTCGAATTCCAGAGGAGCCGTGGGTATGTCTGTTCCACGGGGTCAGAATGTCACTTAACCTCCCTGGCGGTATGATTCTGTCCGATTTTAGGTGCTGAAAGCGGTACAATTATTTTGCATGGAAATTTGGCGTTTAATACTGTAGGCCTGCAATTCTTAGGAATAACTCACTTAAATCTGTCCAAACAGGAGTCTAGTAGGCATCCCAGGTATGACAAAGTATGAAACACAAAATCATAAATTATAATATAATAAATAACTATAAATAATTATAACAAATAATAATATAATAAAAATAAAAATTATTCAATAATGTAATCAAATCAAAAACACTGAAATTTGCTCAGTTTTGTAGCTGTCATTAGATTTAGTGTTTGATGATGAATTTCCCCACAAATCGCTATCGCTCAATTCTGCAAGCGATTCTAATTTATTATCGCTGTTTTCTAGCTGGTCTAAAACCACTTTTGACATAAAGGGACACTTTTTGGTTGCTATGGACAATCTCCAAATTCCAGGCAGAAAAAAACTGTATTTATAATATAAATGTGCATGCAGGGCACTGGACAGACCACTAGGGACAAGGGGATGTGTAATTTTTTTATACAGTACTGTAATCTGTAAGATTACAGTGTACTGTATGTGTATTGCATTTTGACTTTTTCGAATTTGGCGCCGATCTCCGCCCCTGTGCACCGCAACGTCGCAGGGAACGGAGATAGGCGGCACTCGGGCACTGTGTGAATCGAGCAAGGAGACAGCTCGCACACACAGCGGGGAGACATCGCAGAATCCAGGGGACAAGGTAAGTAACTTTCCCTGTATCCTGTGATGCAGCCCCGAGTCTGGCTCTGGGTTACCGCTAATGGTACGGAAATCTCACCCCGAGCCAGACTCGGGAATACCGCAAGGGAGGTTAAAGAATATACGCGAACACTGATTCCCCAACTATTAAACACAGCAAAAAGTTTAATCCCCAGACAGTGGCAGAATCCCGTAAGGAGTTGGCTCTGTAAAATAAATAAAATTCATGATCTGGAGCTTTTAAGGTTCAGTGGGGAGAAGGGAGAAGTAGCGTTCGAAGAGAAAGGGAGAGACTGGCTAAAGTTTAAACAAACATTGAGATTTGCAGAAAAGATGGAATATAGTGTGAGAAAAGGAAGGGGGAGGGGGGAGGAGCCGGGACAGGAGGTAGTAGGTTGGAGAGGAGATGGGGGGAGATGGGGGGGTCGGGTGGTAATTTAATTTAAAGTAATTTAAAGTTAATAAATATGAAATTAAATTATAGTAATATGTGTAAGAAGGCCGATGTTGACATTATGGTTCTGATTTACTTTTGTATGTTTATTAAAACCCAATAAAGAAATTGAAAAAAAAAAAAAAAAGAACCTTATATCCTTTCACTGGGATTACCACCCTTCTGCCAATTTACAAGCCTTTCTGCCATAAATATCAGCCACAAATATCTTTGCCTTGCACTATGACACTTTAGTGCAAAGATTATATCAAAGACTGTGTACAGGACAGGTAGAGTAACGCCTGCAGAGGAAAGTCAATGACTGATACTATAGATCAGGGGTAGGCAACCTGGGGCCCTCCAGCTGTTGCAGAACAGGAAATGTAGTTCTACAACAGCTGGAGGGCCCCAGGTTGCCTACTCCTGCTATAGATCATTGATTATTGTTAAGATCTGTATCAGTGTAAGTATGCGGATACCCATGGTTAGAGCAATGACTAAAACTGGCACTGGACGCACACAAGACTGTATGAATCATAACAAAATCTGTTACAGGTAGTGCTGACAGATGTCCTTGTGAGAACCAATAGTGTCACACTACTTCTGAGCACACTACATGCAGCACAGCGATGCAAACAACAATTCTAACTTAGTTCTTAATCTTCGGGAGTCAGTTTAAGGAGAATGAATGCTTATTGGTTAGCAGACTTGGGACACTCAACTATGGTTTCCTGAGAAAGCCTCTCAGAGTTTGCTTTTTCCATCAAAAAGTTAATTGAGAAAATATTGCAAAATGCTCTTTAAAAGACAGAAAATTCATATTAAGAAGAAATAAAAATTATCTGTAAATATGTAGCCATTTTACTATTTTTTAAATAATAGACTTTTAAATAATGTGAATAATTAATAATGTGTTATATTAACTGTATTTCTTAATTCAGGCTTCCTTTATAACACAAAGCTTATAATGTTGTATCTCTGTTGAGTCTATTTTATGAAACAATTCCCAGACAACAGAACAAACATTGACAGCATATCATTGCTTATTATTGAAAAAATAGCTCTCTGCGTAGATTTGACTGCACTTTGTACCGAGATTGTCATTTGGTTTTACATAAACCAGCAAGAATAAGAAATACGTTGTAATAAATAATGAAGGTTGACATTGCCCACATCCTACATAAATTTCCATTTTTCTTCAGCAGTTTGAGGGAGAATTACTAAAACTGGAGAGTGCAAAATTTGGTGCAGCTCTACAACGAAAACAATCATCTTCCAGGTTTTATTGTCAAAGCTTAATTGAACAAATTGAAGTTAGGAGTTGATTGGCTACCATGCACAGCTCACCAGATTCTGCCTTCTCCAGTCTTAGTAAATCCCTCCCTCTGGGTCACTTACCTAGAACAAGTGCACAGCAGTGAATTGACAGTGAAGGCAAAGATCTTGCTCTGCATACTTACGCTGGGTCAATGACAGCAGTTGTACCAATATGACAAGCCACTAGGCAACTTTTAAGAAGCAGAGGTTAGCAAAGGGAATTTTTTTTTTTTCAGCATAGTTTCCTTTAAATGTTACTTTTTAAAACTCATTGAAGATATTGAGTCACTAAGCTAAAGGCATATATTAGGTTGACACTAAGCATATCAGAGAGATTAATTTGCATTATTTATTAACGCTGATATAATGGCAGTGTGTGGTATTCACTTCAATTTGGACAAAGGACCATCACAGCTTAAAACAATAATAGACACCTCCACACAAGACAACTCTAAAACCCAAAAGAGGTTCCAATACTTCAACACTCTACCTAAAACTTCTACCCAAACTCATACTTTTGTGAAGATCACCATCTTTCTACACCTTTGAAGGCACGTGGACCATACATGACCATGTATTCTATTATGGTATGTGTTTGTTTTTATGTGGATTTTTTTTGGGGGGGGGGGGGTATTGGATGCTTTTTAGTGTGATAGGGAAATATCTGTTTTTCATTTTATGTTTTTTATTATAAAATGTTAATAATATTTTCAGATTCTGATTCCATGAACAGTTATTTTGACATTAAAATTAATACCATAAGGACTATTCAGCAAATGTACTGTATAAAGTTTGGTAGGGTAGTAAGGTCTTTGTGTTCATCATGGTTGCAGAGGAAGCCTTGAGCTATAGATTTTAGTATCAGAATCTGTCAGGGTAACAAAAAAAAGATTAGAGGACATATTTATAAAACAGGGTTTTATGTAACAGGGTTCAATATTGAGTTGGTCCACCCTTTGCAGCTATAACTGCTTTAACTCTTTTGGAAAGGCTGTCCACAAGGTTTAGGAGTGTGTCTATTGGAATGTTTGACCATTCTTCCAGAAGCGGTGAGGTCGGCACTGATGTTGAATGAGAAAGCCTGGCTCGCAGTCTGCACTCAAATTCATCCAAAAGGATATCAGGTTAAGGTCAGGACTCTGTGCAGACCAGTCAAGTTCCTCCACCCCAAACTAACTCATCCATGTATTTATGGACCTCGCTTTGTTCACTGGTCCAAATCATTTGGTGGAGGGGGGATTATGGTGTGGGGTTGTTTTTTAGGGTTTGGGATTGGCCAACACTCTTAAACCTTGATGACAGCCAGAAGAGTTGAAGCTGTTATAGCTGCAAAGGGTGGGCCAACTCAATATTGAACCCTGCAGACTAAAACTGGGAGGCCATTAAAGTTCATGGGCTTGTTCAATATTTAAAATTTAAAACAATGTGGGATCCCTGGCTGAGGAAAACGGGGTGTCCACCATAATAGATGTGGGAGTGAGAAGAGAAAAAGAATGGACTCAAAAGTGGAAATTGGACTGTGGAGCTAGGAGGGGTGGATAGAGGACAGATAGATAGAGAAGATATGGGCTCAAGATAGAGAAGCTAAACATGATGGAAGATCAAGAAGAGAGAAGGGTAAGGGATATGGAGATAGAGGGAAAGAAAGGATCAAATAAGGTAAGGATAAAATAGTTTTTGAAAGTAGAGAATGGTAGAGGGTACTTTTTGGTTTTTCTTCTTGTTATTGGAGTGTGCAAAGGGACTAGGGAGGGAAAGGGAAGTAGGGGGGAAGGGGTTAATCGTAGAAAATAATATTAAAACATGCTACGTGAAATAAGGACAAAATAAATGTATGTAATTTTATAAAATGTCATGTAATATGGAAAAATAATAAAAAGTATGAGAATTAAAAAATTATTTTTTAGATTTAAAGTTCATGGGCTTGTAAAGGCAGGTGTCTCAATACTTTTGGTAATAGAGTGTATATATAAAACTATATAATATAAACTAGAACCTAAGAACTTAATTTCTTCAAAAGTTTGTTTATTTGCAAGAATTTGTGAAGGTCAATAAAACCAGAGTGCTAGCAGCTTGCTTCCGGCTACCACAATGCTATGCCAGAAGCGGTGGTGTTTTGACCTTGTGCCTGCTGTTCCCTGACATATACACTCTTCTATGATAAAATGAACATCTTCACAAGACTCAGTACTAAGGAAGTGCAGGGTAAAGCTGAGCTAAGGACCTTGGATTAGCAAAAGTACTGAGCATCTCTGCTGATATAAGTCACATTTATTTCTTAGTAAAAGGGTCACTACAAGAGACAAGTCAGAGGTATGGATTAGTTTTCCAGTAAATGACAGTGTAAAATATACTTTCCACTGTGCTTCTTTCAAAGAGATACATGAAATCAGGAAACTGAAATTACTTACTGGGATCTCGCGGCATGTCTTCCAGGACAAATATTAATGCTATTAAGCCAGCCGAAACGGCAAAAAGCAACACAAGAAGTGTAATCAAGATTATTTCCAAATTGCTTAAAACTCCTTTCTTTGTTCCCATTTTCCTTTAAGGTCAAGATCTACAAGCTGGGAGAAAAAAAAATTATGTTATCAAAATTGAACAAAGAGAAGCTTTAAAACTCTGGAAAATTATTTATGTGTGTTATTTTTTACAAAGTTAGTCCACCCAAAATGTTTTCTATTGTGGAGAATTTTGGAAGAAGACATCTGTTGTAACGTGGAGGCAGGGCTGTCTTAATGCATGGGCACTGCCCAGGGGTCCCAAGTGCATGGGGGACCCATGATAATCTTGCAACACATGATACTTGCCAACTGTCCCGGGACAGTCACGCTTTCTACTAAGCTGTCCTGGGATGGCCATGTCCCGAGCAGCATCCCATAAACTGTACAGTGACCTCCTGATCCCAGTACTGTGCCCTCCTAATTCCCCCTGTACTGTGCCCTTCTGCCTCGCTCCACCTTCCCGTCCCCGTACTGTGCCCTTTGTCTTGATTAGTCTTTAATTTATGGCATGTTTTATTATTGTTTAAAATCGATTTTATTGAAAGTACTAATAAATATACGTTTAATTCTATCAACTATTTATACTTGAATTCTTGCGAGTAGGTGCATTGGGGCAGGCTGGTAGTGGCCCCAGAGTATTACTTTGCCCAAGGGCGCATGATGCTTTTAAGATGGCCCTGCGTGGGGGTAAAGGCAGAGTTCAGAAATCCTGGTGGGATTTAAGAGAGCTGCAGCCACTGCCCCATTGTGGCCAGTGGCAACAAGAGATGTGCACAACAGAAAAATAAGTTTTCTTTTGTTCGAATTTGTTCGCTAAGTTAATGATTTCATGTCATCATATTCATTATCTTAGAAGGATTTGTTTTCAGAACTTGTTTCGTATATTCAAATAGATTTTGTATATTCATTATTTTTTAATCGATTTGAAATTCCAATTTTTTCGGAAGACAGCTATATTCTTTCTATTTTATTCTATTCTATTTTTTTTCTATTTGTTTTATTTTATTATCTTATTTTCTATTCTATTCTATTTTATTATATCCTCGCAGATGCTCACAGATGTACTGTAAACGCGCTGTGTTGTAAAATAAAGGTGCAGATATATTTTTTTGTGCTAAGGCTTGCAATGTGCACATAGGTGTGACGAGAGCCTCATGTTGTAGTCTTACAAACATACAAAGTGCAGGGTTCAGACAGCATCCACACAAATAAAAAATAATATCCATTTTGAGGCATTAAACTTTTAAGATTAATTATGCTAAAAAGGGCAATTGTTTGTTTTTAGAATGTTTGAATAGAAATAGAAAAAGCATACAGCTTATTTGCAGCCACTTACTCTCAAAGATTTTATAAATATGGATCTTTGCATCTTTGTCATGTTGGATGCATCTTAGGCCCTTCCCGTCAAGTGTACGGTTATTTATATACAGCCTCCTGTAAGTGGATCTTATTCCATGAAGCCACGTATATGCAATGCTGTGTTTTACCAAGAGCTCTGTACTGATGATCATAAACTGGGAGGCCTGGTGCCAGTCCAGATCATCTGATCATTTGATCTGATTGACCCAAATTAAGCTTGCAGTGCCACTCTAAGCTGAGACAGAGGTCTCCCCGCTGGTTGCAGTGAAAGGAAATGGCGTCAGTGCATCATTCAGAGGTGTAAGAGCATTATCAATGAGAAGAAAAGGTGCCACTCACCAACCCAGTGCATTAGAATGTAGATGAATGTGGTCTCAGCCAGCCACCGCTCCAGCCATGCCCCCCCCTCCATCCAGCCAAGCCACGCCTGCATATATATATATACTGTGCCTTGAAAAAGTATTCACACCCCTTGAAATTTTCCACAATTTGTCATGTTACAACCAAAAACATAAATAAATTTTATTGGGATTTTATGTAATAAACCAACACAAAGTGGCACATAATTGTGAAGCGGAAAGAAAATGATAAATGGTTTTCAAATTTTTTAAATAAATAAATATGTGAAAAGTGTGGTATGCATTTGTATTCAGCCCCCTTTACTCTGACACCCCTAACTAAAATCTAGTGGAAGCAGCTGCCTTCATCAGTCACCTAATTAGTAACTAGAGTCCACCTGTGTGTAATTTAATCTCAGTATAAATACAGCTGTTCTGTGAAGCCCACAGAGGTTTGTTAGAGAAACCTTAGCGAACAAACAGCATCATGAAGGCCAAGGAACACACCAGACAGGTCAGGGATAAAGTTGTGGGGAAATTTAAAGCAGGGTTAGGTTATAAAAAAATATCCCAAGCTTTGAACATCTCACAGAGCACTGTTCAATCCATCATCCGAAAATGGAAAGTGTATGGCACAACTGCAAACCTACCAAGACATGGCTGCCCATCTAAACTGACAGGCCAGATAAGGAGAGCATTAATCAGAGAAGCAGCCAAGAGGTCCATGGTAACTCTGGAGGAGCTACAGAGATCCACAGCTCATGTGGGAGAATCCGTCCAAAGGACAACTATTAGTAGCGCACTCCACAAATTTTATGGAAGAGGGGCAAGAAGAAAGCCATTGTTGAAAGAAAGCCATAAGAAGTTCCGTATGCAGTTTGCGAGAAGCCATGTGGGGGACACAGCAAACATGTGGAAGAAGGTGCTTTGGTCAGATGAGACCAAAATGAAACTTTTTGGCCTAAAAGCAAAACGCTATGTGTGGCAGAAAACAAACACTGCGCATCACCCTGAAATATGGTGGTGGCAGCATCATGTCGTGGGGCTGCTTTTCTTCAGCAGGGACAGGGAAGCTGGTCAAAGTTGATGGGAAGATGGATGGGGCCAAATACAGGGAAATCTTAGAAGCAGACTTGTTAGAGTCTGCAAAAGATTTGAGACTGGGGCGGAGGTTTGCCTTCCAGCAGGACAACGACCCAAAACATACAGCCAGAGTTACAATGGAATGGTTTATATCAAAGTATATTCATGTGTTAAAATGGCCCACTCAAAGTCCAGACCTAAATCCCAATGAGAATCTGTGGCAAGACTTGAAAATTGCTGTTCACAGATGTTCTCCATCCAATCTGACAGAGCTTGAGCTATTTTGCAAAGAAGAATGGGCAAAAATGTCACTCTCTAGATGTGCAACGCTGGTAGAGACATACCCAAAAAAAAAAAAAAGCAGCTGTAATTGCAGCGACAGGTGGTTCTTCAAAGTATTGACTCAGGGGGGCTGAATACAAATACACTTTGTGTTGGTCTATCACATAAAAGTATTTCAATGTATTTCTTAATAGACGCGAGTGGTAGGAATAAAATATGTGCATATCTTTCAGTAGTAATGCTTTGAAATAAGCAGCCACAAATGAAGCAGGGGCTATAAAGCTGATGGCAGGCGCTTTAGCAGCATAATTTCTTTTGTTAAAATGGCACAAATGGTATGATTGCAATCACAGAACAAATTAAAAGAAAATAGTTGTTTTTATTTCTGTTTAAAAACATTGCGTTCATTAGCTTTATTGGACAGGAACATAATGAAAAAATGCAGTACGATAATGTACGATAGTGAAAAAATGTTTTCCATTTTAGGGGACAAAATCATTTGTCCGAAATAATTACCGGTATATTTTCTAGAAAAATATGGAAATTGGCTAACCCTTATAAATATCCTCCAAATATATTACACTGTGCAATTCACCAGCTTGATCCATGGATATCTACACTTTGAATGAGAACACAGTTTGTCCAATGCTAACCATTTAAGGGAAGGCTACATAATTTGTATTATTTAGTAATATCCAAGAATTCCAATTTTGAAAGTTAGTTAACCTTCCTGGATGTGACTGCAAGAGGAAAATTAACAGATTCAACAGAGTTATAATCCAAATGATAGAAAAATAACCAAGCCCTAGTTTCTTCAAAGAAGTTCAGATGACAAACCCTAACCCCATTGAAATCAATGGGAGCCAAATAAGTCCAATGAAAAATGTCAGTTTTTATAGGCTAAAAGGCAAAGGGTTGTCAAAAATAGAATTTTGGAAAGACCTGGGGAACATGTACCAATACAATTATTTTTTTTGGACATTTACAATGAAAAAAATGTTTTTAAATTGCAGGCAAATTACCCTTCTGGCTTCTATTAAAAAACGGTGCAAAGAACCCTCCAAAGGTCCCCCAAAATGTGAGTGACCATTTGGGCAGTGGTGATGTGGTTATTTCCTCAGCTTGATGGCTTAATATACAGTATCTGTATCCATATTTGTAGGGTGTTGCCTAGCAATTACAAGAAACTGCATTACTTATAATTTTTCATTTACCAAATATTGTTTTAACCTATTGTTATAGAGCAGGGGTCTCCAAACTTTTCAGTATGAGGGCCAGATTGTATCCTTTCATATCAGAAGCCCCCTTCACATAAGAGCCCCCCTGAGCCCTCAGTACCTTGTCCTATCTTACAATCTTCACCATAGCAGCAGCATGGCACTGGACAGTAGGTGGAGCAGGTCTGGACAAAGGGCAGGAGGCAGAGTAGGTCCTCTTCTGAGTACTGAGGCCCAGGATGCAGCAGCCCTGGATCAGAATTATGTGCTTCCACTGTGCTTTCAGGTGGCTGCCAGTATCTTAAAATGAATGACCCTGTGGGGGAGATTTACTAAGCCTGTAATCATTAGTGCTTAAAGGGACATTATCCTGAGTGCATAAAAGTTGGACCCCAGTTGAGTATATTATAGAGTGCTGAAATATTAGAGTGGCGTAATTCTCCTTAGTTAGGATTGTCCCAGTAGATGTCCCTGTATAGGGTTTAGAAAAAGTTGCTCTCTATGCCCATTTCTTGTTTTTACGGCATATTTCTTTCTACTGTTCACCTTTTTGCGATATGTTCCTTGCTATTGTTTAAATGTTTGCTGTGTCATTACTGTTATTCATATCTTTTTTGCTACCAGGGTACTGCATATAGAGCTACAAATATTCCCCATCCAGCCAGGTGTGTAAGAGTGTGTAGTGCTTTTTGCAGAGTCGTGGCCACAGGAACAGGGGACCTAATACATCCAGTAGCTCCTTTGGGGGTAAGTGCTACATATGTAGCGAGAAAAACGTTGCTAGACCCTTCCTTATTTAAATCAACCTTAATTGCAGCCCAAAGCCATGCGTTTTTACTGACCCCTTATTTCCCAGAGGTCACCAATGTAAGATAAAAAATAAACCTAAAGGAAAATATATTTTTGATGATGATGATGACGGAACAAAAATTATGGTTTAAACCACTGTGTTATGGGTGGTGGAAAAAAGCACTATAACACATAGGTTGTAACAGTATAACAGAAAGAATTACTACCACTGTGTCATCTGTGTTGTTGCTAAAAGAATAGGACAACCATTTGTTCATCTAGCTGTTAGATCTACAGTATATGTACTGTTTTAGGAGAATGCATACTGGCACGTTCCATCTCTCCACCAGCAGCCTACACCTGGCCTTAGTCAGTATTTTATTTAGGTATTACTCAGGTTATAATTAAATAACTGGGGGAAAATGCCCACATGGACCCCATATACTTTGCATAGGTATGTAACATTATAGTGTCATTAAATCCAACAAATAAAAAAAATATTTAAAGATTCTGGCATAGGGAATAAACTTTTCAGTCTCAAGGGGCTACTCAATGCAATTGGAGAAGCTGTTTTTTTTTTTTTGTAAATTACTTTTTATTAAGTTTCATGACATACAAACAACTATAGCCCGCACAGCGTGGAAACAACCACTGGTCACAGAGTAAAAACAGATAACATACCAGTGTAAACAATAAAGGAAAAAAAAAGAAAAAGCAGTGAGAAAAAACAAAACTAAAAATAAACCAAAACCAAAACCCCAAAACAAAACCCAGAAAGGGTAATAACCCAGCCCTAGTATAGTTTTGCCTAGACAGATGTGCATACTACATTGCCCTCCAGCCGGAGGTGTGTTTCATAGCGATTCCGCGCAGTGACCCCCTGCTCAAAGTTACAGGAGAATGTCTTCCCTCCCCGACCCTACCAGGAGAAACAGCATCTCCAGGCAAACAAAGGAGATCCTTACATCAGCCCCAAGCCAGCCTGTACCCCGCTAACACTCCAGAAACCTTAAACTGCATAGGGGGGTTTTCACTGTCAGGGCGGTAAGGATGTGGAATTCACTTCCACAATTGGTGGTGTCAACAGGAAGTATTGATAGTTTTAAAAAACTCTTGGATGCGTATCTTAGCGAACACAGTATACAGGGATACGGAAAATTATTATGAACACGCACACCTACACAGGTGAACTGGATGGACTGGTGTCTTTATTCAACTTTACCTACTATGTAACTGTATTTTTACAAACAATATTACATATTAAAGTGGAACAAAAGTTCTGCATGTGCTGGAGTGACATCATCCCGCACCGGCCAATGAAGCTGACTGAAAAGCAGTGAGGCTGGCACCGGTGAGGTCAGGACCACTGGAGGAGTGGTGAGTATAAACTGCCTTTAGTTCCAATTTACTAAAATAATTGCATTTCCATGTTCTGTGTACTGTGGGAGACCATATATATTAAATGCAGGCTCTTAGGTTTAGTAACACTTTAATCATTTTAAGTTTCCTCTGTGTTTCCGCTGCAGTATCAGATCCTATGCTGTGGCAGTTGCCACCTGTACTACAAATGCTTGTTTTTCTGTGAACGTGTAAAGTACTGTCAAGACAGAGGGTTGGGGGTCCTGCAGCCTCATAGGGCAATCAGGGGAGAATAAAAACCCCTCCTACAAGCTTTAACCAGATACTGCTAGAAGTCATAAGACTGCTCTAACTGCTGATGAGAAAAAGGTATTTAGCAGTTTATATTTGCTAAAATAATTGCATTTCCATGTTCTGTGTACTGTGGGAGACCAGATATAGTAAATGCAGGGTCCTGGGTTTAGTAATACTTTAACTTCCTGTCTCAGTGAATGGGAACAGGGGGTTTCTGTACATTATTACTGTATTTATTGGCGTATAACACTCACTTTTTTACCCTGAAAATAGAGGGTAAACTGTGCCTGCGTGTTATACGCAGGGGGCTGTGGAAAGTTTTTTCCTGAAACTCCCCTCTTAAAGTTAGGGTGCGTGTTATACACCAATAAATACGGTATTTTTTTTTTTTTTTACATCTTTATTCATGTTATTCTTGAATATCAGTCACAGCGTCTTAACAGCCTATTAACTGACGCTAAGTTTACTTTTTTGCTACTACAGAAATATCCAATTTTGCATCACAGACAGCTTAATCAGTATTATCGCATTTTAAATCTACACACCCATGGTCTCCTAGCAGGGTTATATATTATAGGAAAAGGATGCCTGAATAGTATATGGGAGACTGAAAAGGCTACCTTGCCAGCTCAATTTATTTCAACTTATTAAGTAGAATAGAAACACTAACATGCCTACTTCATTGCAAAAACTACAGCTGTAGGATCCCATGGTGGCTGGCTACATGCTTGAAAGCCTGGGCATTCAGTCATATGACTTCTGCTGTAAGAGGAGGAGTTCAGGTCCCTTTCAGCAGAGATCGTGTGACCATGTTGCCAAACTATGCGTGCTTTTGTCCCTTATATTTTTAGAATTTCAGGTAATGATAGGTAAATCGTTTTATGAGGAGGGTAAATAATAATAATAATAATTTCATGAAAAGAAACACAGACTGTGAAAATTGTAGTGTCCCCTTAAACAAGCAGTCAGTGGAGAAGTTCCTACGTTACACAAGTCAGTGGAGATTGGCCTTCTTACACTGGTGGTCAATAATAAAGTGCCCCCTTACACTGGTAGTCAGCAGAGAATTGCCCCCCTTACATTGGCAGTTAGTGAAGAAGTGCCCTCATTGCAGCAATGGTCAGTGAGAAGGTGTGCCCTTACATTGGTGGCCAATGGAGAAGGACCCACTTATACTGTGTTCAGTTAAGAAATCTAGCCTTACTTTGGCGGTCTATGGAGAAGAACTCACTCAATCTGGTGGTCAGTGTTGAAGTAGCCTCCTACAATGGATTTTAGTTAAAAATTGTCCCTGGTTGGGAAAGCCTGCATTAGCCAATACTAAAATAGCTGAACCTTGTGTTATTTACACAGATTTTACCGTTATTAAAGTTCTTTGAATTGATAATGATTGTGTAAGTATACAAAGTTATATTTCCCTGTAACAGCACAAACAGATCAATTGGAACAAATGTTCCTCTTTAGAAATATATTTTATTGATTTTACAGAAGAAATCTTCTAAGCTTAATGCAATCAGATGTTATTGACTTTGTTATGCTGGAAGGCTTTAAAAATACACTATATTGTAAAAAGTATTGGGACGCCTGCCTTTACACGAACATGAACTTTAATGACACCCCAGTCTTAGTCCATAGGGTTCAATATTGAGTTGGCCCACCCTTTGCAGCTATAACAGCTTCAACTCTTCTGGGAAGGCTGTCCACAAGGTTTAGGAATGTATATATGTCCTGGCTTGCATTCGCCACTCTAATTCATCCCAAAGGTGTTCTATCGGGTTGAGGTCAGGACTCTGTGCAAGCCAGTCAAGTTCCTCCGTCCTAAACTCGCTCATCCATGTCTTTACGAACCTTGCTTTGTGCACTGGTGCACAGTCATGTTGGAACAGGAAGGGGCCATCCCCAAACTGAGTTGGGAGCATGAAGTTGTCCAAAATGTCTTGGTATGCTGACCAGAGGCGGCTCTAGGCTTTGTGAGGCTTTAGGCAAATCTTAGACATGAGGCCCCACTCACACCCAAAATGGGAAAAATAATTAAAGCGATAGAAATTAACTGTATAAATTGCATTATTTAAGAGCCTTAAATCCTATGAACTATGAATTCATAGTTTCTATAGTTTACTCTAGCCAATTACTCTTCAATCAAATATTATTAAACATATAAATATTAGAAACATTTCCTAGAGTACCCAGATCCCATTATTTGGACTAAATATGGCATTAAAACCCTGAAAGATATACCGTATATACTCGAGTATAAGCCGAGTTTTTCAGCACATTTTTTTGTGCTGAAAATGCCCCCCTCGGCTTATACTCGAGTCACCTTTTTGCGCCTGATCTCCCGGATTTTGGGGAACTGGTACTGGCCGGCCGTAGGTCCCCTGGACCCCAAACTTGGCACACATGTAGCCCCACTCTTCCTCTACAAGAGTACATAAGTTTGTTGTCCGTGGGACCTACAGCCGGGGAGCACCGATTTTTCAAACCCGGGCACCCCTTCCATAGACTCCCATGTTAATTGGCAATTTCTCCAGTGAATTTTGGGACTCGGTATAGGCCGGTCGTAGGTCCTCTGGACCCAAAACTTGGCATTATAGTAGCCCCATTTCTCCTTTATAAGTGTGCAAAGTGTTTTGTCTGGGGGACTTACAGCCGGGGAGCACCGATTTTTCAAAGCCGGGCACCCCTTCCATAGACTCCCATGTTAAACGTCAGTCTAGTCATGGACACAGTGAGGCATGGGCACAGTGAGGCATGGACACAGTGAGGCATGGACACAGTGAGGCATGGACACAGTGAGGCACAGTGAGGCATGCACATGGACACAGTGAGGCAAAGAGAGGCACAGTGAGGCATGCAGATGGACACCCTAGGCTTATACTCAAGTCAATAAGTTTTCCCATTTTTTTGTGGTAAAATTAGGTGCCTCGGCTTTTATTCGGGCGGCTTATACTCGAGTATATATGGTAGTGGGCAATGGGAAACTCATCCAGTTTGACACCTTGAAGACTAAGTTTCATTTTCCTAACACACACCTATTTCGATATCTCCAACTTAGACATGCATACACTGATCAGTTCAGGGACACTGCTAATAACATGCAAGTCAGTGATTTAGAATCTCTACTCAGGGAAGACAATCTAGATAAGGCTCTGTCTACCATATACAAGCAATTGTTTTCAGCGGCAGGCGAGCTCCTATCTCGGTGTAGAGGTAATGTGTTTTATGTATGTAGCGGGTGATCATATCTAGGGGAAGCATCTGAGTGGTAACAGGCTCAGATGAAATAATTGTTAGATTTCATGGACCAATTTATGCCAGTGGGGAATATCAATAGTGTCCAGTTCCTTGGGGTCTATAGGTGGCGCTGTCACCATAGGCCAGGGTTGAACCACCATTGGAGGACTGTGCCCTTTGTGTCCTCTCGCGGCAGTAGTACAGCGGGGCGGGGAACCTGCTGTGCCTGTTGTGGGAGGGTATAAAGGGGGCAGACATCTTCCGCTCGGGGTCCACGCCCAGGCAACTTCAGCCTGGGGGGTGAGTGATGGCGGTCTCTGGGTGCCCTAGGCCCGGAGACGGAGCTGCGGTCTCACCCCAGACACCTTCGGTCTGGAGTGAGGTACTTTCTGGAGGCCTGGGGCCCAGTACCTTCGACTGGGTTCCGCGAGGGATCGAGGGCTCCTAGGGTGTCCCCCGGTGTGGACGCCCGAATCTGGGACGAGGAGGCCAGGGAGTTAACCCTTTCCGAAAACCCGGTGCAGCATTCGTTGGTGACGGTGGGGCCTCTGGTAACTGTCCGGATGGATGTCCTTTCCCTGACAAGGGTCATCGCTTCTAGAAGGTAGTTCAAGTTCTCACGGTCGGTGGCAGCGACTGTGTGTCAAGCCTGTTGGTGATATACAGAACAGGAGAAACCCAAGTTTAAGTTTGTGCCGGGACCTTCCTCCCCCACCTCGTCTGAACTGTATGTGTTACAACCTGTCTGCTCTCACAGAGACTGTTTATTGCTACAAATAAATAAGTGTTGGACTTTTAGTGGTGTGGACAGTAACTTACTGGGAGCTAAGGGCCCCACCTCCACCTGCGTGGACGGTGGGAATCATTCTCAAGAGAAGGTTTGGCTCTGGATGGAAACACAGACCCGAAGGTATAGTTTGATTAGCTCCATCTTTGCATACAGTATGGTGTGAGCTGGTGGTGCGCCACACTCTCCTCCCTGGTCCCCTAGACGAGAGCCAAGTGCCAGAAGAGAGTAAAGGGTGAGGTCGCTACATGTATATACACAAATGTTTTTCCTTTCATTCCTGTTTTAAACTGAATGGGTTGTTTTACAATGTATTAGTTCACATATACCTTAAGAGATATACATAATACCAGAACTATGTAACTATATAGTAACAATAGTAGTCACCAAAGACCTCCATATTTTAGTCTTGTAAAGACTTCTGTTCACTGGAGTTATGCCATCCAAAAACAGACTGTGGGTAGCAAAAACTCAAAAGTCTTGAACATAAGATTTAGTCTAAAGAGTGGTACATACTTGCTTAGAAGTACTGGGGGCAACCTCACTGGATATGTTGTGCTTAATCCCCAGTTGAAGTCCATTGGTGACGAAACGCGTAGGGGGCCGGTGACGTCATTACGCTTCCATACACAAACGAGGAAGACTCACGGAACACAGGAACCTGGGAAGATTTGAATAGACGCCGTTTGTTTTACCGCTGCATTGCCGCTTATGTCTATAAGCTGTCTACCGCTGATTGATCTATTGGATTTTGTAAGTGCAATCCTTACTTTTGATTAAATCTCATTTGATATACTACACCATGGAGGTTCTTTCTCTTTTCTCATTCTGAGTTTACATCGGCTGATGAGGCACTAATCAGGATACTGCTAGGCTGTGGGGAGGCCCTATTCCCTGAGCTGGGTGAGACTGTGGTTACAGTCACTGCCATCTGGTAAGCAGGATCACCAGTCACTTGGGTGTCACTTTTTGCAATTAGGCACAGTTCTCATCTGGAAGAAGCTTTTCTCCTTTATCACCACCTTTGGCTCTGGACTTTCATTCATCAGTATATTCACATATACATATTTTTTATTAATTTGTCCTTTGTTGGTGCACTTCTGTACTATATATGCTGTTCAATTTCTAATTAGTGTCATTTTACATTCACCAATTTTATTCATTAGTATATTTTGGTGTGGTTGTGTTTTTTTCTTTATTGAATTTTTTATATTTATTTACACTTTGGACTTAGACTGTGGTGGCTAGAGCATCCTGTCTAAGCCACATTTGGACTGGAGTCAATTCCTTAGTCCCATGTTCACTTTCTAGCGCTGCATTTTTTACTTATATTTTTTATGTTGTGCTTAACCTTTCTGTTTCTGTCTGGAATGCTGGGCTTTGGGATTCCTTTTTTTAAGAGATTGTAAAGATTCATTTTTTTATTAAAAAAACAAACATGTCATATTTACTTGCTCTGTGCAATGGTTTTGCACAAAGCAGCCTGGATCCTCCTCTTCTTGGGTCCCCCGCTGGCGCTCCTGGCTCCTCCCCCCTGCTGAGTGCCCCCATAGCAAGTCGCTTGCTTTTGGGGCACTCGTGTGTGCTTGCTCCAGAGACCTGCTCTGTGTCCATAGAGCATGTCTCAGCCCTGCATCCAGCTTCCTCGTCACTGGCTGTTATTGACAGCAGCGGGAGCTAATGTATCTGAGCCAATGAGAAGCGAAAGTCCCAACAGAGCCTTGGCTCTCGTGCACATCACTGGATTGAGAATGGGCTCAGGTATGCATTCATGGGGGCTGCGAGGGCAGCTGCATGCAGGTTTTTTACCTTGCTGCATAGAGTAAGAGTAAGGTAAAAAAAACTTCTGCCCTAAGGCTGGATTCACACCTATGACTTTTTAGGGCTTTTTTAATTTTCCAAATTTGCACAACAGAATGCGTTCCATAGGAAATTATATTAAATGGACTGTAGTGCAAATCTTCAAAACGCACTAAAAATACATAGGTGTGAATCAAGCCTTACAACCATTTTAAGCTAAGGGTCTCTCACAGTATATCACTTATTTAACCTAAGATCTCACCCTCAGCTTGAAGCCTTTCACTTGAAAGGGCTCTGTACCCTTATGCCTTGTACACACGATCGGATTTCCAATGGAATAAAATCCCATGGATTTTTCCGTCGGAATTCCGACGAAGCTGAATTTCATCAGTCTTGCCTACATACCAACAGACAAAATTCCGACTGTCCAAAACGCTGTGACGTAAAACACTCAGACGAGCCGAGAAAAATTAAGTTCAATGCTTCTGAGCACGCGTCGACTTGATTCTCTGAGGATGCGTGCGATTTTTCTCCGATGGAGTTCCCCACAGACGATCGGAATTTGCTATCGTTTTTTTTTCCATCAGTAAAATTTAAAACATGTTCTATTTTTTTACACCGATGGAAAAAAAACTGATGGGGCACACACACGATCGTTTTTTCCGATGAAAAAAGTCAATTTTTTCATCGGAAAAACCGATCGTGTGTATGCGGCATTAGGCCTGGTTCACACCTATGCATTTTTTAGTGTGTTTTCAGTTTTGCAGAAACACACTACAGTTCATTAAACATGTTTTTCTATGGGTTATGTTCACATCTGTGCATTTTATGGAAAGGGCCAGGGTCTTTTTTTCTTGTTTTTGGTTACATAGACTTCAATGGATCAAAAATGTGTATTGAAAAACGCTAAATGCACCTGAATATGCAAACTGCAACCTGCATAGGTGTGAACCAGGCCATATATTAGATTCATTTTGCTCATACTTAACAATTTGATTGCCTTTAGTACCCCTGTCTTGGGAAGCACAAGGGCTATCCCCAACTTTCAGTGACACTGGAAAAAGCATCACCCCCTCCACAGGTGTTCAGGGCTGTAAGCTGGGTAAACTAATACCCCAGTGAGTTATCTGTTTCTTTACTACCCAGGTGCCTAGGGCCAGGTGCCCAGCAAGTTTTTCCTCTTGCAAGAAGACACATGACTGACCCCATGGGATTGATTTGCCTTAGACGAAAAGGCTTTTGCAAGGTAAGTTGCACTCTGCATAGGGAATTTTCTCAGAGCCTAGAGAATGTAGTGATATTTCACTTTGCAAAGAATACCCCATTATGTATACCCCATTGCACATTATTGAATGATTGAAGTCATCTAAGCTTCACCTCAACTAGGAAAAAAAACAAAACAGAAAAGCGCCTCTAAGTAAAATGTTTAATACTAGAACAATAAAAGTATCCAACACTTACATTTGAGTACCGTATATACTCGAGTATAAGCCGAGTTTTTCAGCACTTTTTTTGTGCTGAAAATGCCCCCCTCGGCTTATACTCGAGTCACCTTTTTGTGCCTGATCTCCCGGACATTGGGGACCTGGTACTGGCCGGCCGTATGTCCTCTGGACCCCAAACTTGGCACACATGTAGCCCCACTCTTCCCC
Organism: Rana muscosa; assembly: GCA_029206835.1. Classification (NCBI taxonomy): domain Eukaryota; kingdom Metazoa; phylum Chordata; class Amphibia; order Anura; family Ranidae; genus Rana; species Rana muscosa. The sequence continues at coordinate 170,230,319 of CM055123.1, forward strand.
TACATGTGTGAAATGTTTGTTGTCTGGGGGACCTACGGCCGGGGAGCAAAGATTTTTCAAAACCGGGCACCCCTTCCATAGACTCCCATGTTAAACGGTCATTTCTCCAGTGATTTGGGGACCCAGGACCGACCAGTCGTAGATCCCCTGGACCCGAAACTTGGCACACATGTAGGCCCATTTCTTCTCTATAAGTGGGAAAAGTTTTTTGTCTAGGGGACCTACGGCCGGGGAGCACCGATTTTTCAAAGCCGGGCACCCCTTCCATAGACTCCCATGTTAAACATCAGTCTAGTCATGGACACAGTGAGGCATGGGCACAGTGAGGCATGCACATGGACACAGTGAGGCATGGGCACAGTGAGGCATGGGCACAGTGAGGCATTGACACAGTGAGGCATGGACACAGTGAGGCATGCACATGGACACAGTGAGGCACAGTGAGGCATGGACACAGTGAGGCATGCACATGGACACAGTGAGGCACAGTGAGGCATGCACGTGGACACAGTGAGGCACAGTGAGGCACAGTGAGGCATACAGATAGACACCCTAGGCTTATACTCGAGTCAATACGTTTTCCCATTTTTTTGTGGTAAAATTAGGTGCCTCGGCTTATATTCGGGTCGGCTTATACTCGAGTATATACGGCAAGTAAAGATGAGCTCCTGGGAAGTCATCAGACAGTGGTATTAGTGTCCTGTGTCTTTCCAGCGAGTCCAGAGCAGTCTCGTAAGTCCAGGCCTATAAAGCCGCAAGGTGCCAGGGGAGAAACCGGCTGTTTCCTTCAAAGATGTGTGCTCGTGGCCAGCGTGTTACATCAGTAGGGTCGAAGGGGCCACACACAACGCATTTCAGAGCATGCGTGGGTCCTGAACTGGGCATGTGTGCTCCTTTTTCAAGTCAACTTGACTCCGTTGGAAAAAGTCTGATGGAGCATACACACGGTCGGGATTCCCGACCAAAAGCTCTCATCAGACTTTTTCCAACAGGAAAACCGATCATGTGTATGGGGCATAAGAGGCGCTTTACTGTTTCTTTTTTTTTAAAAATCTTAGTTGATGAGGTGAAGCTTAGATGACTTCAATCATTCAATAATGTGCAATGGAGTATACATAATGGGGTATTCTTTGTAAAGTGAAATATCACTACATTCTCTAGTATTAAACATTTTACTTCGAGGCGCTTTTCTGTTTCTTTTTTTTTCCATGTCGATACTGTGAGTTGGCTTCACTCCTGAGAATAGCTGCCCTTTGTTTCTATATTTATATGGAAAGACTTCTGCCATTTCCTCCAATTACAAATACTTGATTGGACTTTCTTCATTTATGGACTTGTGCTGCAATTACAGTTCTGTTGTGTAGCCCCTTTTAATTACTTAGCATTATCATTTTATCATCATTATTTTTAATCGTAACTATTTGCTAATTATTGAGTGTTTCATGATGTTAGTACTGTGAGCGCTAGCATCCACTGTTTTTATTTCACCTCATCAACTAAGCTCTGGGGATAATTCCCTTGCAAAGTTAACCCCCTTAGCGGTAATCCCGAGTCAGGCTTGTGGTGAGTTTTTTACGCTAAGAGCAGTAACCCCGAGCCAGACTCGGGCTGCATTGCAGGATACAGGGAAGTAACTTGCCTTGTTCCCTGGATCCTGCGATATCCTCCCACAGTGTGTGCGAGCTGTCTCCTCGCTCGATCCACACTGCCGAGTGCCGAGCGCCGAGCTCCGTTCCCTGCGACGCTGCGGCGCACGGGGACGGAGGTCGGCGCCAAATTCAAAAAGTGAAACACATAGTATACATACAGTATACTGTAATCTTACAGATTACAGTACTGTATGAAATAATTACACACCCCCTTTGTCCCTAGTGGTCTGTCCAGTGTCCTGCATGCAGTTTTAGATTATAAAAACTGTTCTTTCTGCCTGCAAACTGGAGATTGTCCATAGCAACCAAAAAGTGTCCCTTTATGTCAAAAGTGGTTTTAGACCAGCTAAAAACAGCGATAATAAATTAGAATCACTTGCAGAATTGAGCGATAGCGATTTGTGGGGAAATTCGTCATCAAACACTAAATCTAATGACAGCGACAATTCTGCAACTGAGCAAATTTCAGTGTTTTTTATTTGATTACATTATTGAATATTTTTTATTATAATTACATTACTATTTGTTATAATTATTTATAGTTATTTATTATATTATAATTTATGATTTTGTGTTTCAAGCTTTATCATACACGGGATGTCTACTAGACTCTTGTTTGGTCAGGTTTAAGTGAGTTATTCCTAAGAATTACAGGCCTACAATATAAAATGCCAAATTTCCATACAAAATAATTGTACCGCTTTTGGTACGTAATTCCAGACAGAATCATACCGCCAGGGAGGTTAACAACGTATTTACTTCCATGATAAAGGACTATACCCAAAACTAAACAGCAACTCATTTCAACCATCTGACACTAGAATACACAAAAATTCTGTATGTGTTCCTTAATAGAAAATATCAAATGGCACATGACATTTGTAAATATATGTCCGAAAAACTGTATAAAAGCTACAAAAATTCAACAAGACGTGGCAAAATGCAGTAGAGTCTCCAATAGGAATAGGTTACCGTAGTCACCCTGGTAAAGATGGTTTGTTGCTATGGGTTACTTACAGCATTTTGTACCACATTTTTGCTTTTTTATTTTATTTAATAAGCCTCTCAGACATACAGTATATACATAGATGAGCACACACAAACCTCTCAACTGTTAATTTAAAACCTCAAGAACAGACAGAGGAAATATTACTGGCTCTGAAAAGAAGAGGAATGCTAAGAGCACCGTCTAAATGAAATGCCTTTAGGGCTGAATGTCTTACCTCTGAGCACAATTCCCACTGACTGTGGAATACAAAAGTACAGATGTTTCCTACCAAGAGGAGAATGTTCCCGAGTCTCACTCCATTAAGATCTCCTGTTATGAGCATACACTGAACTTAATCTTATACTGTTCACTCTGAATCATTGCTCACTGCTATTCCAGCCTTATCTTTATTACTTCAAGGATGCTCTTAACCCTTCTCACTGATAACAACCCCTGGTACGGGATGTTAATGGGGTCCAGGAAAGAAGTCAGCTGCTTCATGAGATGACACTGACACAGACAATCAAAATCTTTTTATATGATTCTACTTATTGTACTTTACACCCTATGGTACTTCTCATATATTCTCCTACCACATTTATTGGTACAGAGAAGAAAACATATCTATAGCAGTGCTTTCACCCAGAACCAAGCATAAAGAAAACAACAGGATAGCAATGAGTGTAATGAAAACAAGCTGAAAAAAACAGAAGAACATCAGAACCCAGAGGCGAGACAGAAATATTCATGACATACACAATTGCAGCATTATTCTCTAGTCTGGACCAGCTGCATTATGCAAGATATTAAAGAACTCTTTTTTTTTTGCATTATACTGTATACATAGACTGATATGAATATGGTGTTGCAGTCTTTTATTTATATAATGCTATCTTAACCCTATCTTGCTGCCTCCTAGAAGCCCTTTAACTGCACTTTAATGCCTGGAGGTGGTTGTGTTTTCTCTATATTATGTGACCACTGTGATTGGCTCTCACAGTGTTAAGGCATATATTGCCAGCATACCATGGATCTTTGAAATAACATTCAGAAATATATTTGTAGCGGGGTCTCCTTTAAGGCCCCGGGACTACGTTACCCAGAACCCTGTTCGGCACCCAGAGTGCAATTGGCCACCGCAGAGACTCATGGGAGGGGCTATTTAAGAAGGAGGTGAGGCAGGGCTCGGCCTCTTTGGACACCGCGCTGCAAGCAACAGTTTCTTCCTGTGCGGATCTGCTGCAGTGCAAGGCCTGAAGCCTGTGGCCTTGCGCAAATTCCGAAGAGCCTTCCACCCCACTGCGGAGCCTGGGTGGCACCAGACTTGTCGAGTGAGGACATCAGTTGGATCGGGGACCCGATCGTTGCAGACGCTGTGTGCGGAGACACAGCAGGTGGAAATCCCGGACTGGGATCGCGTCCGGAGTGGTGAGCGAGCATTTGCTCAAGCCAATAGACTGTACCGTGTTTAGGCCTATAGACGGCCTTGGCCCACCTATCATTTGTTTGTTGTTCCATTAGGAGACCAGTAGCAGGACAGAGTTAAAGGGTCTCCAGTATAGTGTTCCTTGGGACTGCCTACTTGTGTATTACAAATACTGTTTCATCAAGTGCATCACCGAAAGTTTGCATGCGAAGAAATACTACGTGAAAAGACTGAGATTTCTTCTATGTCAGGCCTGACCAGGGAGGGGAGATAGTAATATTGTTTAGTGCACCACAGGGCGCGTACACCATAATAGCTGCGCGCGGTGGGTTACCGCGCTGGGCCATTGTTGTGTGCTACACCTATTGCTGCAGGGCTCTGTAAGCAAGTTGCATGTGTTCTGTTCTGCCTATGCCCTTTTGATATAAAGGTAAACCTGTTATATTTGATCTCTCACCTCAGTGTGTTGTCTTATTGCAAAGAGATTACTCCTTGCAATACTATATTGAATGTGATATAAGTTTAACCCTAGACTAACTGTGCCAGAGTGGGTCGAGTAAGATTGCCGGGGGTTGGCGGTGCTGTATACAGGGCCCGAAATCAAACCAGCGGCTCTCTTAACTGGGGGTAGCGCTACATATTGAAGTGATCACATCACAGAATAAAATTGCAACGTTTCAGAGCCACACACGGCCCCTTCTTCAGGCATGAGATAAGTGCAGAGTGCAGCTGAGTAACATTTGACTAATCTAACTCTGATGCCTTTTCGGTTGCACAGTCTTAGGCCCCATACACGCTATAAAGGTCCGTACACACAATCAGATATTCCGACAACAAATGTTGGCTCTGCATGCTCTCAAACAAATGTGTTCCGTCGGATTATCCGATCGTGTGTACACAAATCCGTCGGACTAAAATCCAAAGTACAAACACGCATGCTCCGAACCAATGCTAAACATCAGACAACAATAGCAGAAGTTGCCCACAGGGTGGCGGCAAAGAGCTGAAAAAACACGTAGTTTGGTGTATGTTGGCTGAAAATGTTCTGCAGTGTGTATGCATACCAAGTTCAAGGGCAACGCCCTTTAGACAAAAATCCATGGATTTGTCCGATGGAAGTCCGATCGTGTGTTATGCCGCGTACACACGATCCTGATTCACGGCGGTTAAAAAAACGCCGTGAATCATGACATGAAAAACGAGGGAACGGCTTGTTCCCCCACACACGGTCGTTTTTCCCGTCATTTTTTCTCTTGTCGAGAAAAACGACCGTGTGTAGGCTCCGTGGCAGTGTTTCCCTATGGGAAAACTGCCGCGGAAACAATGTCAAAAAAAAACCACGAGAAAAATTAGGGCATGTTCTAATTTTTCTCGTCGTTTTTAATGCCGTTTTTCACGTCGTGAAAAATGACAAAAAGACCACACACGGTCGTTTTTCTTGTTGGAAAAAAAAAAATGTAATTTTTCACGACGTGAAAAATGATCGTGTGTACGCGGCATAAGAGGCTTTAGATTTTCTGCAGATTTTTGTCTTCAGATTTACCAAAACCATGTAGTGCAAGGGCCGGCCTGATTGCATTCAAATTGAAACTCTTAAAGTGGCTGTAAACCCTTTTAAACTTTTTTTTTTTTCCTAACAACCTGTAAGAGAAAGGCATAATGAGCTAATATGACTAGCATAATAGCTCATTATGCATCACTTACCTTAGATCGGGGCCCCCGAAGCCATCCTCGTCTCCCTCTTCAGCCGCAGCCATCTCTGCGGCGATAGCCGGAAGGTTACTTCCGGGTATCGCCGCTCCAGCCAATCACAGCACCGCTCCGGCGCTGTGATTGGCCGGAGCGGCGGAGACGTCACTCTGCGCATGCGCGCGGGAGTCTTCACATTCGGCTACGCCCAGCGATTGCTGGGAAGTAGCCACATTTCTGAATGGGATTAACCCCATGAATGCGCCGTTGTCTACGGCGCGCATGCGCCGTAGACAGCGGCGCCTGTCATTTAACTAAATATCTCCAAACCGTGTAGGTTTAGGAGATATTTCTTGCACCTACAGGTAAGCCTTAATCTAGGCTTACCTGTAAGTGCAAGTTGAAAAAGTGGGTTTACAACCACTTTAAGGTTTGACCTCATATTACGTTTTTTTGTAAATCTGAAGACAAAAATCTGCAGAAAATGTAATAGTGTGTATGGGGTCTTATATAGGGTACCTTTGACTATAACTGGGCCTTAAAGCGGAGTTCCACCCAAATTTGGAACTTCCGCTTTATCCACTCCTCGATCCCTTACATGCCACATTTGGCATGTAATTTTTTTGGGGGGGGAGTGGGGGCTTCAGTAGAAGTGGGGCTTCCTGTCCCACTTCCTCCTTCCACCCTGGGCTCGCCTGGGCGATACGTCATATCGCCTCGTGGCGGCCCCTCCCTGTAGGCGATTCACCTGGGACGTGACAGGTCCCAGGCGATTGCCTGTCCATTCAGAGAGCCCTGCGCCGTTCGCGCATGCGCAGTGAGTGCCCGGCCGTGAAGCCGAAAGCTGTCATGGCCGGGTGCCCACACAATGAATGGAGGCGCCGGCGGAGAAGGGGGGGAGAGGAGTGGAGCTCCAGGCGGCGCGGTGCTGGACAGTGGAACAGGTAAGTGTATGTTTATTAAAAGCCAGCAGCTACACTTTTTGTAGCTGCTGACTTTTAATAAACATAAAAAAAGGGTGGAACTCCCCTTTAAAGCAGTATTAGACCCAAAAACAAACATTTATTATATTGCAGCCAGTGGCGGCTGGTGCTCAAAATTTTTAGGGGGGCGCAAACAAACTGAAAAAAAAAAAAATCAATTGCCGCCACTGTGCCCATTAAACGCAGCCACTGTGCCCAAACGCCACCAGTTTGCCCCCTCAAATACAGCCAGTTTGTTTCCATATACAGCCAGTTTGTCCCCATATACAGCCAGTGTGCCCCCATATATATATATATATATAACCAGTGTGCCCCCATATATACAGCCAGTGTGCCCCCCATATACAGCCAGTGTGCCCCCATATACAGCCAGTGTGCTCCCATATACAGCCAGTTTGTCCCCATATATAGCCAGTTTGTCCCCATATATAGCCAGTGTGCCCCCATATATATATAGCCAGTGTGCCCCCATATACAGCCAGTTTGTCCCCATATATATAGCCAGTGTGCCCCCATATACAGCCAGTTTGTCCCCATATTTATAGCCAGTGTGCCCCCATATATATAGCCAGTGTGCCCCCATATTCAGCCAGTTTGTCCCCCATATACAGCCAGTTCCCCCAAATGCAGCCAGTTTGTCCCCCATATACAGCCAGTTCCCCCCAAATGCAGCCAGTTTGTCCCCCATATACAGCCAGTTCCCCCCATATTCAGCCAGTTTGTCCCCCATAAACAGCCAGTTCCCCCCATATTCAGCCAGTTTGCCCCCCATATACAGCCAGTTCCCCCCATATTCAGCCAGTGTGTCCCCCATATACAGCCAGTTCCCCCCAAATGCAGCCTGTTCCCCCCCCCAGCCCTGCACTTACCTTCCTCGGTCCGCGCCGTCCTCGATGTCTTCTCCCGCCCTCGATGTCGCTTCAGCCAATCTGGATACCGGTAACCAGATCCGGTGAACCTGATTGGCTGAAACCTCCACAGTCTTCTCCAAGGAACGCACCCCCGTGCGTACCTGGGAGGAGTTTTTGGAAGCCGAATACAGCGTGAGAGCCGCTGGCTCTGATAGACACTTCCACTTCCAGAACACACCCACCGCCGGCCGCCGCTCTAAGTCATATGGCCGGCGCTCACCAGGAGGCCGGCCATATGAATAGTGGGCAGCGCGGCAGCGGTGACAATACACAGATTCATGCAATGCATGAATCTGTGTATTGTCTTTCAGTGGCGGTGCGGGAGCGAGAGGGGGCGGCGCTCCGGCGCCCTCTATGGACGCACCGCCACTGATTGCAGCTTACCGATTCTTAGAAGTGATGTCTACATTTGTTTTCTTTTTAGGCTTTCTTTCTTCTGGTGATCAAGCCAGTAAGTCTGTTGTCTTTGGAAAGGAGAAGCTATCTTTCAGATGTATCAGTTTACAGGGATGGGACAAACCATTTGACAGTTGCAAGGGTACTTATAATGATCAGCTTTTATTTGTTTGTGTAAAATCTTGATCCTAAAAGGGAAGCTGCTTAGAGGAGTTTGGCTTCAATTTGTTTTTGTTGTTCAGTCATTTATTCGTGTCCGACTCTTCATGACCTCATGTGCCAGGTTTTTCTGTCCTCCACTGCCTCTCCGAGCTTGCTTAACTTTGTGTTCATTGTTTTGATGATGCTATCAATTTGTTATTAGTATACTATTACTTCAATTTGCAAGTGTATTTAAATCTGCTAGTGCATATAACACTCCCCTCTCCCCAGACTGACAATGCTGCTGTCCAATGGTGTCCGCTGTGCTCATTCATCCAGCGTGAGGACGCTCTAGTAAAGAAGGTGTGTTACTAGCCAGATCACCATTTGAAAACAGAGGGGGAAAAAAAGCCAAAATAAATAAATAAAATTAATGCAGTTATCACATGTAATGCTTAGTAAGCTGCATAATATAAAATTTTTGGTTTGGGGGTTAATACCACTTTAAGAATGACATAAAAATAGAACTGCCATACTCAAAATTTTGAATGATAAAAATATATACACAGGGTCATGCAGTTATAGCTATTACATCTAAATCCTGCTAATCCAATACTGATTGACATCCATCAGTACAACTGACCATACCGAGAGACAGAGGCGTAGCTTGAAGCAAACGTTAATCTGACCCCCTCCACTGTGTCACTGGCGAAAAGTGTTTGCTGCGTCACTCTGTGTAGGTACTTCAGTAAACTCAAAAGGCACCGGCCAGCTGGGTCAGGGCCTGCTCAGGCTTATCCTGGGCCCTCTGAGTTTCTGGCTTCCCCTCCACAAGGTGACAAGGCAAGCCCTGTCCCCCAGCAGTGCACTTCCTGCTCAGCCCCCACCAAGTCCAGTACAGCTCCTCCCTCCCTGCTCTGCTCAGCCCTGCTCAACCATGCACGTGCAAACAAGGTGGGAGCAGGCAGGCAACACTCTGAGCTGCCAGGTGAAAATGGTGGGCTTTCATGTAAAATAAGAAGCTGAGGGCCTGGCCTGGGCCCCACCCGAGGTGGGCAAGCCCTCCGACTTCCATATTCACATACAAGCATACCGCTTTCACAAGGCAGCTTAGAGTGTGGCCTGCCTGCCCCTACCCTGTGTGCACATGCAATGTTGAGCATAGATGAGCATGGTTGAGCAGGGTTAAGCACAGTTGAGCAGGGTTGAGCACAGCTGAACAGGTCGGGGAGGAAGACACTGTACTTGCCCCATCACCCTGTGTATATGAAACCGGAAACTCAGATGGACCAGGACGGGCCTGGGCGTTCCCTGCCTGGCGGGCCCGAGCCTTCTGAGTTTACTGAATTACGTACGCAGGGTGACACAGCAAGTGCTTTTCCCCAATGACAAAGTGTAAAACCTAATGTGACAGGGGGGCCGTCTGGGTGAGGTCTCTCCGCCCATGCCCAGAGAGGGTTTTCAGTCATCTGGGTGTAATAAAACTAATTTAGCTGCCAGAATCATACTGATGGTCTTTTTTATTAAGGGAGTATAATATGCAAAGAATACAGGTGGTCCCCGATTTACAAACATCCGACTTACATACAACTCATACTTACAAACGAAGGAAGACAACAGGAAGTGAGAGGAAATCTACCCCTAGGAAGGGAAATTCACTCCTGTAAGAGTTATCATTGGGAAAAAGGTGTCTCCATAGAAGCATTATCACCATTTCTTGTTTCCACGACAACCCATAATTTTCTAAATCCAATTGTCACCAGGACAGAAAGTGAGATGAAATCTTCTGAACAGGGGCACAGACAGCAAAACAAACATTACAGGGGTGATAACTCTTCCCTATGCTATCCAAAAAAACTTAAAAATTATTATTTTTAGTAGGATTTAAACTTAAAACATTTACCTGTTCCAACTTGTTTGTAATCCGGGGACTACCTGTATATTTCTCATGCAATTGTACAGAAACCAATCATCTCTTTGTGTAGTCAGATGATTAAAAGATGAAAATCACTAGGTAGCTCTAGATTACTGCATATTGCACAGCCTAATCAAATAAGGCCAAAGATGTTCACATCACTAAGATAATCAGTATTATCCAACCCTTAGTATTCAGATATCAATATTTATTACTTTTCTCATTAGCATTTTTGAAATCTGAGCTCTGATTGGTGTTGCTAAACACAACTGTACTTTTGGTTAAATGTAATTAATAAGCCAATAGTGTTCTTTTTGGGTGACTGCTGACCTCCACCATGTAAATCATGCAGTCATTATTTGGTGGTGATTACTAATAAATGGAATGAGAACTGGTAGGAGAGGTGTTGTTAGGAGGCATGGATCTTGGGACATATGGAAGTGGCTTAAGCCTCGTACACACGATCGGATTTCCTTTGGACAAATCCGTCGATTTTTGTCCGAAGGGCGTTGGCCGTGAACTTGTTCTGCATACAGACGGCAGAACTTGTTCAGCCAACATTTACGAAACTACGTGGTTTTTATGCTCTTTAGCGCCACCCTTTGGGCAACTTCTGCTAATGTTGTCTTATGGATAGCATTGGTTCGGAGCATGCGTGTTTGTACTTTGGATTTTAGTCCGACGGACTTGTGTACATACGATCGGATAATCTGACGAAACACATTTGTTGTCGGACAATTTGAGAGCATGACCATCCAACATTTGTTGTCGGAAATTCCGACAACAGTTGTCCGATGGAGCATACAGACGGTCGGATTATCCGACAAATCCAGAATATCCGATCGTGTGTTAAGTTAAGGTGCCTTAAGTTGTTATATAATGTACAGAAACCCCAGAATACAATACACATCACCAGGTTTATCTTGTTTTCTTTAAGTGATAAATACTTTACGGCATTTTATCTCAGTGGACTTTCATTAGGGTTGATCGTCACATAAGCAGTTTTTATTACTATTAATCAGCGATTGAGTGATAGCAGGGATAAACACTTTTGATAAAATATACCCATCTGAAATGACGATGAAAGTTCACAAGATATCCTCTGTGTTCATTGCTTTGTTGAAATCATCATTTACTGAGCAGGTTTGAAAAAGGGCACAGTCCTAAAGTATCATTGTAATTAAACAATATGTTATCTAAAATCGCAAAATCCGATAAAATCCAGATTGTGCAGATATGAATATAAAGAATTATGCTGTTGTAAAAAATAAAAACATTAGGAGGTGACAGACATGCTGTGACATTTAACAGAAGGGAGATCAAATATTATTATAATCTAATAGAGAAATGGTGTGAGTTACCACTGATAGTGTACTAAACGTTTCATGCACTCTTAGGCTGCATTCACACCTGAGCGTTTTGTAGCCCTAAGCCTGAAGCTACAAAACGCTAGAGGGGAAAAAATCCATTATTCTCTATGGAGATGGTTCACATCCTGAAGCCTGAAGCCTGAAGCCGAACGCCTGAAGCTCAAACAAGTTCCGGACCCTTTTTTGTCGCGCAAATCGGGCAGATTTGGGCGTTTTAGGAGTCATAGAATGTAATGGAAACGCCTGATTCAAGCGTCTAGCGCGACAACGAGCGTTTCGATGGGCGCAAATTCACGCGACAAAACGACGGTAAAAACTACGGTAAAAACGCTCGAAGCGCTACGCTCAGGTGTGAATGCGGTCTTACATGTGCTCTTAAAGACCATCACGGCATTTGAAGAAAAAGATTTGCCATGTTATAAGGAACATTTAAGAATGTTAATTATGCCTAATCACTACCCTGAAAACCCTGTAAAATCTGAGGCACTGTTGTCTCTGACTATTATATATTTAGAGTGATATTTGGTGAGTCCTCACTGTTCTCTTTGGTGGAAGCTCTGGCACAAGGAAGCAAAACCCTGCAAAACAGTACAGAACAATGCATGGTAGAGCCTCGTACACATGACAAGAATATCAGACGAATGATTGTCTATTTCTTTTTTTTTTTTTGCATGCTAGTCTCATATCAAAAATGAAGAGGTTACTAAAGTTCCGAAAATTCTCATATGACAGAATACGACTTCTGATGTGATATAATGTGTTGTATTGTACTGTAATGTATTCTTTAGTTTCCGAGCATGCGTGGTCTTAGTCTTCCAATTTTTTTTCAGAATACTGTGCTGATTAAACAAAAATTGCACGTTCTAGTATTGCGCAAGAACATTTTTGTGATTGTCCCTTCGGATAATTTTGCATGAACTGTCGTGATCAGTTCTCAAAAGCTGTGTACTAATGATCAGATTATCTTACGATTGCTTCGAAAGCAGTATTTTTTCATCCGATTTGCTCATCATGTGTACAATCATAAGTCAGTAATAGAAAAAGCTGCTGTGAGACCACAGGCAATGCTGATAACCAGTCCTTTGTACTCTGCCTGTCTTTTCTTGGGCTCAACTTTCAGAGTTAAGGGGTAATTTATTTTTTTAAGTCGAATTTCAGAAAACCCCATTACATGTTTGTTATGTGTCCCCATCCATACAGCATACCTAAATAAAGTTCTTACCTTTTAGACATTTCTAGAGAGAAGGTATCATGGCTGATTCTGGACAGTCCCAAGTGTCTTTGTCCCCACACTATCCCTTATTAACATAAAATGCAGGACAGACAGTGTTCAAATTCAAATTTACACCCCATAATGAAGATCTGCAAACACAGTACCGGGTTGATTATGTTAACTGGATGTAAACCCTTTACATATACCCAGTGAAGTGAAAAGCCTCAGATTATACACAGAGATGAAACAAATCCTCCTACATAAGTTTTACTTGTTTACCTGCTGTCTTCTCTTCCCTAAACCCCTTCAAAAGGGCAGAAAAGTGTTACAATCTTTCTTCATCTGTCAGAAGGATAGAGGAGGGGATGGAGAGGCTGCAGTAACAGCGTTTGAGAGCTGATTGAAGGAAAGGAACACACACCCCTTCACACAGCACAAAACTGTGTTCTGAAAAGACAAGCTGCCTGCTGAGCTCCCCCCCTCCCGACCGCCACAAAATGTATCTTATGTGTCGGGAAATCTTCTCAGAAGTGACTCATGCTGATAACAGACAAACGAAGCACCAGAGAGAAATGACACTGAGGCCTCGTACACACGACCGATTTTCTCGGCAAGAACCAGCAAGAAACTTGCTGGCAGAGAGGTCTTGCCGAGTAAATCGGTCGTGTGTTCGCTGCTATCGGGTTTCTCGTCGAGAAAACCGACAAGAAACCTCGACGAGAAAATAGAGAACCTGCTCTCTATTTTCTCGTCGAGATTCTCCTCGGCATGTTTCTCGACGAGAAAAGTGAGTGTGTGTACACTTACCTGTCCTCCCGGAAGCCCGCGCATGTTCGAAATGAACTTGACGCATGCGCGGTAGCTTCCTAGGCATACGTAGGGTATACCAAGATGGCGGCGACGGCATCGAATGTGACGAGCGCATGCTCGACGTAGTCGATGACGTCACCGCGTACGCTCCTTTCAAAGAACCGCGGGTTCTTTGAAACGAGCGTGTGTACACTCGGCCGGGACAAGTTTCTTGTCCAAGAATCTCGTCGAAAAAAACGACATGTTTTTTTCAACGAGAATCTCGGCCGTGTGTACGAGGCCTTAGAGCTTTGGAGAGAAAAAGGTAAACACTACAGATATGCAATATGTGCATTGCTCGGATTACATGACTGAGGTTTACAACCACTTTAAGCATTACTCCACAGAACCCTCCAAAACATTACAAAGCAGGAAGTGCAGGCAAGGATTTTTTTAGCAACTAAAAGCCCCTTAAAATGGTAACCAGCAATTGTTAAATATTTGTTTTATGTTATGCTATGTTATTGGGAGCATGTAACAAATATAATGTAGGTGTAATCCCAATTTGGCTGCAAATGTAGAAATAAGTTCCTGTTTAAGTAAATTTTCACCTTTTCAGCTTGCAAGCTGCCCTCAGATGGACTTCGAACTATTGCTCTGAGATTGGTGGTATCATTTTTAAAATACATGGCAATCACTTTTCCAGGTGGCTGTAAAACATAACCCTTTGGACAGTTTTCAGATTAAAAAACAATTAAAGAAGAATAGAAGAATGCTATAGCTGAGAGCCAGGAGTAAAGTATATTTCAGGGAAAAATACATCTCTGCAAAACATTCACAATTCCATTTTTTACCTCTTTAAAAATGATGAAAGTCAGCTACTTTACCTGTTGCATAACTTCCCAGTATGGCTTCCATAGCGTACATTTAGATCCATAGACACCCTATTTAGAGATTTAATCTGGAAACATGGACACCCCAGAATCGAACTTAGCACGCTTCAACTCCCTAAGGATGGTGGAGGTCCCAAATGTTAAATTGTAATATTTGGCTTCTCCATTAGAACATTTTTATGGCTGGAATAAAGTTGATGGAGATGACCCCAACCAACGTATAGTCCTATCGCAGTTCTCGGATGTAACACCAGTGGAATTACTGAGATTGGGTCAATTTCACGTGAAATGTAATTTCCCTTTATTGTTAATGTTTCATCGCCTGTAGGAATCAGTTAGGGAAATATCCGCTCATATAGGATATACCCAGTATATGCCTGTTTGGAATATCCCCTTTCTATCTGAGTTGGATAAGCTTAGGGGTTTTATTGCCTGGAAGCGGGCGGGTATTACTCATTTACATCAGCTATATCAGGGATATGCAATTAGCGGACCTCCAGCTGTTGCCAAACTACAAGTCCCATCATGCCTCTGCCTCTGGGTGTCATGCTTGATGCTGTCAGAGTCTCGCTATGCCTCATGGGACTTGTAGTTTGGCAACAGCTGGAGGTCCGCTAATTGCATATCCCTGAGCTATATGATGGGGATGTATTAAAACCTTTTACTATCCTAGCGGAGACATACCATTTATCATCCAAAATGTTTTTACAATATCTTCCACTCTGACACGCTTTACAATGTCAGGCTGCCACTTTCCCCTTACAACATGACCCATCCTCTGTTCTTATCATGGCAGTATATACCCTCTTTTCCAAGAAGGGATTAATAGGGGATCTGTATTCTACACTGCAGATAGCTGTTATTGGCCGGGTGCAGATGAGCTGTAGACAAAGGTGGAAGGAGGATAACTCCGCTAGAGGATAACCAGTGGCAACAGACCCTAGAGCTTATTCCTATTGTCTCCCTTTTGCCCTTCCAATGCCTGACACAATTGTTTATTTTACATAGAGTCCACTATACGCCCAGGGCCGTTTGAAGGAATTTGGGGGCCCCAAGCAAAATGGACATGGAGCCCCCACCCCCTGCACTCACACAAAGCCTACAGGAACCACAGCATAGCGATACAGTTTATCCTGGCAGGAGAGGGAGCAGAGCAGGGAGGGTTCATGCTGGGACTTAAAATCATGTGACCCCCCCCCGGGCCCCCCCAAAAGTGAAGAACTACAGGTCCCAGCATGAACCCCTCAGAGCTGACTACTGCTCCAGTCCTGCCCAGTGCCCACATAAGTCAGCTCTGAGGGGTTCATGCTGGGACCTGTAGTTCTTCACTTTTGGCGGGGCCGGGAGGGGGGTCACATGATTTTAAGTCCCAGCATGAACCCTCCCTGCTCTGCTAGGATGTGTTTGTGTGTCCTGAGGGGTTCATGCTGGGACCTGTAGTTCTTTACTTTTGGGGGGGTCACATGATTTCAAGTCCCAGCATGAACCCTCCCTGCTCTGCTAGGATGTGTTTGTGTGTCCTGAGGGGTTCAGCTGGGACCTGTAGTTCTTCACTTTTGGGGGGGTCACATGATTTCAAGTCCCAGCACGTACCCTCCCTGCCCTGCTAGGATGTGTTTGTGTGTCCTATCCTGGCAGGAGAGGACACACAAACACATCCTAGCAGGGCAGGGAGGGTTCATGCTGGGACTGGAAATCATGTGACCCCCCCAAAAGTGAGGAACTACAGGTCCCAGCATGAACCCCTCAGAGCTGACTACTGCTCCAGTCCTGCCCAGTGCAGTGCCCACCCCTTATGATGTGTTGGTCAGTGGTGTGCTGACAATGGTGAGTGAGCAATGCTTACTTGCCTGCTTTCTACAGCTGGCTGAAATCTGTCTCACTCTGTCACGTCTTTCTGTGTTCTTCAGACTTCAGCACAGCAGCATGCCGCTGCCTAAGTGCCCGGCTGAGTGGCTGGACAGTGTGCCTCGAGGACAGAGCGGGAGGAGGAGGAGGGTGGACTCAGAGGCGGAGCTAGCTAGAAGATCTTTCCTCCGCTGCCTGTGATAGGCACAACTCTGCCTCTCTCCTGCTCTGCTAGTGACATCACTGGTTGCTACAAGCCAAGTGGGCATCACGTAGCAACCAGCAGAGACAGTGCCAGCTAGCTAGGCTGATCGATCGTGCATTTGATTTAGATTGACCCAGGGCGGAATTTGGAAATCCAGGACAGTGACAGGCAGCAGGCAGGCATCTTAGGCTGGGGCCCCAGGCCAGCTCGGGGCCCCAGGCAATTGCTTGTTTTGCCTGTTCTGTTCCGACGGCCCTGTATACGCCTCATCGATTAACCTCTTGGGCCAGGTGGGCCTCACCAAATTGCCCACGTTGTGTAGTAAACACAGATACCATATTCATATGGTTTGGTGTTGCCCTAAGCTCCACCGATACGGGACTGCGATATTTTAGATACTCAATAGTATATGTTCTGTTCGAGTCCCTCTTGATCCTAAATTGGCTGTTTTGGGCAATATTAAGGAAGAAGTTTTACCGGCTGAATGCAACTTGCTTTGGACTAGGGCTCTGTATATCGCCCGTCAAATAATTTAACAAAAATGGCTTTCACCCTCCCCTACTACAACTTCACAATGGTGTGAAGTGGTCAATACAAACTAACATACAAACACAGGGGGTGTCCCAAAAAAATTTGCAGGGTCTGGGACCTCTGGTTGTCCTCGGCGGAATCCAATTGTGTTTCTATGGTTCGTTAGCATGTTTGAGAGGCGGTGTTGTTACACTGCTGGGATTAATGTTTATATTTCTTGCCAACTGTGGGAGATGGGCTGAGTGTTTCTGTTTTTTTACCTGTATTAAATTGCACAATGTATCTTTTGTTTTTTCTCTTTTCTTTATGTTGTTATGAAGCAATGTTATTGATAAGGCTGTATTGATGCTTTGCTTTTCCTCTGTTGGAAATGTTTTTAACGTATTTTCAAAAGAAAATTCCTTAATATAAATTACCTGATTTAAAAAAAAATTATGAAAGTACAGAAAACTACCGAATGATTCTCTCAGAAATCTATCAAATTCTTAACTTCCTGTGCATTACACCAATGCTGTACTGAAATCCCAAACAGTGGTATAAGTCCTGTCCAGTTCTGTTTCGTGGACTACAGAACACGTCCCTCATATGTTAAAGAGATTAGTAGAGAGGAAGTTGTTCTGTAGCCTAGAGAGGAAATGTTGCTCCTCGATAGAGTGTAGTGAGTGTTGTCACCCTAGTACAGAAAGCATGTTACTGTACAAAAAAAAAACAGGTAAACAGGCTCATGTCTGAGGCATCTTACTCATTGAAATCAAAGTGCTCTGTATATAGATGGTATTTTAGCTTAACAGTTTTTAAACAGATTGGCATTAATTGTAATGAGCCATGAAGAGCTAATTTTAGTGGCCCAAACTTTAAATTCCTCTATTTAATATTTTAAATTAAAGTTCACCTTTGGTACATGTTACATGTTCCACCCATTTTTAGGGTGGAACATGTAACATGTTTCAGAATCTGCACCCCACACGGCTCAGTCCCCCTCCCTCCCCTGTGACAGGGGGTGAGGGATCTTCCCCCCGCACCCGCTGTCACAATTTGAAAAGGGCTCCACCCACATGGCCGCGTCATTCTGTCAGTACTGTCAGCCATTGCATTTTATGGCTTGTACTTCTCTAAGAGCTGCACGGGCTCTGATGAGCGCTCTCTTAGTCCATTGAGTTTCCTGCTCTCAGGTAACTGCTTGCCTGTATGAGGTACGAGCAGACAGCTATGCTGAAAGTTTGCAGAGCCTGAGCTTGCACCCGCGATCTGCTGATCGCAGGTGCAATGCTCTGCAGGCTCCTTAGAAAAGAAACGATTAAATGCACATGTTTTACCTGCAAAAAATTTTTTTTCTTAAGGTGAACTTATCCTTTACAATTATTGCCGAAAATCTTGTTAAATCATAGCCATGCCAAAATTACTTTGAGCAAACATTACAACTAGGTGTATCTAAACCCCAGGAGAAAAAAGAAGCTCAGAGCATGCGTCGCACAGATGAGATACCAACATTTTCTCTTATGATAAATTAGTACTATTTGACCTTATAATTTTTAAGACCGTACATATGCAAAAAAAATGTTGCAATTTGTTTTAAATCCTTTTAGTGATAATAGGCAGGGCAGTGTAAGAAGATAAGTGCTAGGCTGGTATCACATCCATTATCTTATACTAACAATAAAGACAAAATATATTCTGACTTTACAGGTACCACCTAGGGAAGAATGTATAAGTAAAAGTACTTGTTTTTTACCAAAATATATAAAAAAAAAATTAACAAAATATTAAAATGTTATAGGTTGATGCATAATTTTTGCTTTTGCACCGTTCCACATGACATGCTAAACACCATTGCCTTAATAGATACCAATTTAAAACTTTTATCATTAATACAGTGTCATCTTGGGTGTAGCATAATCCTGACCAATACTGGAATGCCATCCTATCTCCATGCGTTGCACAGACTTGGTCTGCTTTCTCAGGATGGAATGGTGAAGTCACTGTGAAGGTCAAGCAACAGAGTTTTTTTTAAGATCAACAAAATCATTTTCACACATACAGGTCCTTCTCAAAAAATTAGCATATTGTGATAAAGTTCATTATTTTCTGTAATGTACTGATAAACATTAGACTTTCATATATTTTAGATTCATGACACACAACTGAAGTAGTTCAAGCCTTTTCTTGTTTTAATATTGATGATTTTGGCATACAGCTCATGAAAACCCCAAAATCCTATCTCAAAAAATTAGCATATTTCATCCGACCAATAAAAGAAAAGTGTTTTTAATACAAAAAAAGTCAACCTTCAAATAATTATGTTCAGTTATGCACTCAATACTTGGTCGGGAATCCTTTTGCAGAAATGACTGCTTCAATGCGGCGTGGCATGGAGGCAACCAGCCTGTGGCACTGCTGAGGTGTTATGGAGGCCCAGGATGCTTCGATAGCGGCCTTAAGCTCATCCAGAGTGTTGGGTCTTGCGTCTCTCAACTTTCTCTTCCCAATATTCCACAGATTCTCTATGGGGTTCAGGTCAGGAGAGTTGGCAGGCCAATTGAGCACAGTAATACCATGGTCAGTAAACCATTTACCAGTGGTTTTGGCACTGTGAGCAGGTGCCAGGTCGTGCTGAAAAATGAAATCTTCATCTCCATAAAGCTTTTCAGCAGATGGAAGCATGAAGTGCTCCAAAATCTCCTGATAGCTAGCTGCATTGACCCTGCCCTTGATAAAACACAGTGGACCAACACCAGCAGCTGACATGGCAACCCAGACCATCACTGACTGTGGGTACTTGACACTGGACTTCAGGCATTTTGGCATTTCCCTCTCCCCAGTCTTCCTCCAGACTCTGGCACCTTGATTTCCGAATGTACTTTGGACCACTGAGCAACAGTCCAGTGCTGCTTCTCTGTAGCCCAGGTCAGGCGCTTCTGCCGCTGTTTCTGGTTCAAAAGTGGCTTGACCTGGGGAATGCGGCACCTGTAGCCCATTTCCTGCACACGCCTGTTCACGGTGGCTCTGGATGTTTCTACTCCAGACTCAGTCCACTGCTTCCGCAGGTCCTCCAAGGTCTGGAATCGGTCCTTCTCCACAATCTTCTTCAGGGTCCGGTCACCTCTTCTCGTTGTGCAGCGTTTTCTGCCACACTTTTTCCTTCCCACAGACTTCCCACTGAGGTGCCTTGATACAGCACTCTGGGAACAGCCTATTCGTTCAGAAATTTCTTTCTGTGTCTTACCCTCTTGCTTGAGGGTGTCAATGATGGCCTTCTAGACAGCAGTCAGGTCGGCAGTCTTACCCATGATTGCGGTTTTGAGTAATGAACCAGGCTGGGAGTTTTTAAAAGCCTCAGGAATCTTTTGCAGGTGTTTAGAGTTAATTAGTTGATTCAGATGATTAGGTTAATAGCTCGTTTAGAGAACCTTTTCATGATATGCTAATTTTTTGAGATAGGATTTTTGGGTTTTCATGAGCTGTATGCCAAAATCATCAATATTAAAACAAGAAAAGGCTTGAACTACTTCAGTTGTGTGTAATGAATCTAAAATATATGAAAGTCTAATGTTTATCAGTACATTACAGAAAATAATGAACTTTATCACAATATGCTAATTTTTTGAGAAGGACCTGTATCAATATACCAACATACAATATAGAATATGGTACTTCTCTCTTTTACACACCACCTCCATGTACAGATAAGCTACAATGGGAGATACATGTGATTTCATAGCACAGCCATGTTTTTGTCTGTAGAAATTATCCTTGTACTTAACCACTTAAGCCCCGGACCAATACGCAGCATAAAGACCAGAGCTGATTGTACAATTTGGCACTGCGCTGTTTTAACTGGAAATTGTGCGGACATGCAATGTTGTACCCAAACGAAGTTTGCGTCCTTTTTTTCCCACAAATAGAGCTTTCTTCTAATGGTATTTGATTGCCTCTGCGATAATTTTTTTTTGCGATATAAACGGAAAAAGACCAAAAATTTGTAAAAAAATATATATTTTCTACTTTTTGTTATAAGAAAAATCGAATAAACTAAATTTTAGCCATACATTTAGGCCAAAATGTATTCAGCCAGATGTCTTTAGTAAAAAAAATGTCAATAAGCGTATATTTATTGGTTTGCGCAAAAGTTATAGCGTCTACAAACTAGGGTACATTTTCAGGGATTTACACAGCTTTTAATTTATGACTGCCTATCTCATTTCTTGAGGTGCTAAAATGGCAGGGCAGTACAAACCCCCCCCCCCCCAAATGACCCCATTTTGGAAAGTAGGCACCCCAAGGAAAATGCTGAGAGGCATGTTGAGCCCATTGAATATTTTTTTTTCGTCCAAAGTAATTTAATAATGACAAAAAAAAAAAAAAATTACACAAAGTTGTCACTAAATGATATATTGCTCACAGATGCCATGGTTATATGTGGAATTGCACCCCAAAATAAATTTTGCTGCTTCTCCTGAGTATGGGAATACCACATGTGTGGGACTTTTTAGGAGCCTAGCCGCGTACGGGACCCCGAAAACCAAGAACCGCCTTCAGGATTTCTAAGGGCGCAAATTTTTGATTTCACTCCTCACTACCTATCACAGTTTCGAAGGGTATTTGGGGTGTAATTCCACATATGCCCATGGCATGTTTGAGCAATATATCATTTAGTGACAACTTTGTGCAAAAAAAATAAAAATAAAAATAATTTTTTCCGCAACTTGTGTCAACATATTAAATATTCCATGGACTCGACATGCCTCTCAGCAAATAGCTTGGGGTGTCTACTTTCCAAAATGGGGTCATTTGGGGGGGTTTTGAACTGTTCTGGCATTTTATACACAACATTAGGAAGCTTACATCCACTCTTCTAACCACTTGAAGACAAAGCCCTTTCTGACACTTTTTGTTTACATGAAAACATTTTTTTTTTGCAAGAAAATTACGTTGAACCCCCAAACATTATATATTTTTTTAAAGCAAAGGCTCTACAGATTAAAATGGTGGGTGTTGCATTTTTTTTTCCACACAGTATTTGCGCAGCGATTTTTCAAACGCATTTTTTGGGGAAAAAATACACTTTTTTAAATTTTAATGCACTAAAACACACTATATTGCCCAAATGTTTGATGAAATAAAAAATATGATCTTAGGCAGAGTACATGGATACCAAACACGACATGCTTTAAAATTTCGCACAAACGCGCAGTGGCGACAAACTACATACATTTTTAAAAGCCTTTAAAAGCCTTTACAGGTTACCACATTGGATTTGCAGAGGAGGTCTACTGCTAAAATGACTGCCCTCGATCTGACCTTAGCAGTGATACCTCACATGCATGATGCAATTGCTGTTTACATATGACGCCAGACCGACGCTTGCGTTCGCCTTTGCGCAAGAGCAGGGCGGGACAGGGGTGTTTTTTTTTTTATTATTAATTTTGCTTTTTTATTTTATTTTTAAACTGTTCCTTCCATATTTTTATATTTTTTTATCATTTTTATTGTTATCTCAGGGAATGTAAATATCCCCTATGATAGCAATAGGTAGTGACAGGTACTCTTTTTTTGAAAAAAACTGGGGTCTATTAGACCCTAGATCTTTCCTCTGCCCTCAAAGCATCTGACCACACCAGTGACAATTATATGGTGATCACTGGTGAAAGGGTTAACTCTAGGGGCAATCAGGGGGTTAAAACCTTTATTAGATAATATATGGGAATACCTAACGCTATAAAAACCTGGCGGCAAACCTAAAAAAATAGCTGACTACCTAGCGGCACCAGCATAACTAATACAGCGATCAGAAAAACTATTGCTTAGTGACACTGGCAAAAGGGGGTGAAAGGGTTACCTTGGGGGGCGATCAAGGGGTTAAACCTTTATTAGGTAATATATGGGGGTAACTGACGCTATAAAAACCTGGCGGCGAACCTAAAAAAATAACTGACTACCTAGCGGCACCAGCATAACGAATACAGCGATCAGAAAAACGATCGCTTAGTGACACTGGCAAAAGGGGGTGAAAGGGTTACCTGGGGGGCAATCAAGGGGTTAAACCTTTATTAGGTAATATATGGGGGTAACTGACGCTATAAAAACCTGGCGGCGAACCTAAAAAAATAACTGACTACCTAGCGGCACCACCGACACTAATACAGCGATCAGAAAAACGATCGCTTAGTGACAGTGGTGCTAGGGGGTGAAAGGGTTACCTGGGGGGCAATCAAGGGGTTAAACCTTTATTAGGGGGAGGGTAAGGGGGCTACCCTGGACTTAAAACTAACTGCCCTGACACTTTTACAGTTACAAATGTCACTGTTTGCAGTTATCAGTAAATAAATGATCACTGCAATCAGTGACACTGTGACTGGGGGCTGGGGGTGATCTGGGGGGTGATCTGGGGGAGACTGTGGGGGCGATCGTGTGCCTATGTGTCAGTGGGCTGTTGGTGCACTTACTTGATGTCTTCTCTCCACGGCGCTCCGGTCTATGTGAGCGCCGCAGGAGAGATGACATCACTTCCTCCTGCCTGTGTATACATTACACAGGCAGAGGAAGCATTTGCTTCACGGATCGCTCCCGGAGTGATACCGACCGCTCACTGTACCGGAGGAGGGTCCAATCGGACCCCCCACCCATACGAAGGCAGTCACGTACAGGTACGTGATTGTGCCTGTACGTGCCATTTTGCCGACGTATATATACAGTGAGCGGTCGTTAAGTGGTAAAAAAGGTGGTGTTGAGACAAAGGTCCAGCAAGGAACATACGTGCACTAGCCTGTGTTCTATTCAACTGTCAAAAGTATTATCTAACTTCAGATGTTTCCTTTCAGTCTCAATACCCTCTTCAGTTGGTATACAAGTGAAAAGGGGTGTGACATCATAGCACACTATTGTCTATTCTGGCTCTAATTTCTATCCCCATTCCTTTTTTATGATTTTTTTTGGAGTAATTAATAAGGTGTACCATGTTGTCAACTAAGGTGATAGGATAGTAGTCAGTTACTTAGCAATGCTATATGTGACAAAGTTGATGCTGTTGACATTTGTTCCTAAAGGGTTACCTTCCTTGTGTATCTTAGGAAGCCCATGCAGGCAAGGTGTATCTTACCTGGGATAGAGATGGTGGTGCAAGGTCCGATCAATGGCTTTTAACTTTTATAGTAGTTGTAAACAATCACCTTTTTCTTGCAATAGATAGTAGGGTCCCTCTTTGCAGACTCAAAAATGTTGGCCACACTGATAAGAGTGGTCACCTTTAGAATGTTAATAAAGATAAGTAGTGCAGCGCTAAAGGTATCAGAAATAATGGGAAGTGTCTTAAAATGGTGAATGATAATGAATCAAACAATGACATGTGAAAAAGAAAACAATAGGCAAAACAGAAGGGACTCCAAGTAGGCAAACTTAAAGTCCAATGTGAAAACACAATGTGCATAAGAAAGCTCAAATCAGAGTCCATATACTGTGAACACACAGTGTAGTGATCCTTCCCACGGAATGACCCGGATGACAAGGGTAACAAGTTGACTGTTGATGGAATCAAATGCCGGAAACAGCAAATAGATGGGGTACTCTTACCGCAATTGGTGGACTCATCTATCATACGACAGTGTGAGTCAAGCGAGCATGGGGTCTCTACGACCAGTGACGATGAAATTGGATCTCTGTAGATGCTTGTGGAGGTCTGGATCCGTCCTGGAGAGGGTGGTCCAATGGGCTAAGACGTTGTATCAGCACTTCTCCCTCATACAGGCTCCAGATGAACTCCTCCGAACAAAATAAGGCAAAGAGAGGGAAAAGAAAGCTCCCAATGGTGCAGGTCAGTCAAAACCAGTCAAGGTTTATTTAAATAAAATGTCATACAAAAAAGGACAGTGGACATGAATAAAAGTGATCACAAAATAAGTTTAAAAGCAATGTGGGGTGCAGTAATGCAAGGCCGACGCCTTTCTGAAGAGCCTAGAACCGCCCCAGAAGGGGCGGGACTTAGACAGGAAGTAGTGTTAATCTGCCTACCTCTCTAATATCCCCGCTCTAAAGAATAGTAATATGGACAGAAGAAGACTAACTTGCCAATGTCCATCCATGGATGGACAGGATGTAGATCATTACAATAAACATCATGTAATAATGTGTGGACCTTGAATAACCCAATGTTTGCACACCAAGCCTGGGGTTTAGATAAACATTGGGTTATTCAAGGTCCACACATTATTACATGATGTTTATTGTAATGATCTACATGCTGTCCATCCATGGATGGACATAGGCAAGTTAGTCTTCTTCTGTCCACATTACAATTCTTTAGAGCAGGGATATTAGAGAGATAGGCAGATTAACACTACTTCCTGTCTAAGTCCCGCCCCTTCTGGGGCGGTTCTAGGCTCTTCAGTATCTTATAAATGTCTTGCAATGTGGGGGTACAGGTTTATTCCCCTGTTGATGACTGTTTTAGTCGAAACGCGTCGGGATTGCATTACTGCACCTCACATTGCTTTTAAACTTATTTTGTGATCACTTTTATTCATGTCCACTGTCATTTTTTGTATGACATTTTATTTAAATAAACCTTGACTGGTTTTGACTGACCTGCACCATTGGGAGCTTTTTTTTCCTCTCTTTGCCTTATTTTGTTCGGATGAGTTCATCTGGAGCCTGTATGCGGGAGAAGTGCTGATACAACGTCTTAGCCCATTGGACCACCCTCTCCAGGACGGATCCAGACCTCCATAAGCATTGTGGTAGTGTGGTACCCCACCAGTGTATGGATGCAGGATTCTCAACCAGGCAGGTTGAGGGGCTCCAGGGTATTTGCTTGTTTGGGAGGAAACTGGCTTTTCAGTTTCCTCATGATTTACTAAAGTCCACTTTGGGACCCGGAGCTTGGGGATTTCTTAGAGATCCAGGTGGGATGAAATCCCCAGTCCTGGATCCGGGTTTTGAGACTCAACTGCACACTGATTGTTCGGGTGTGTGTGGGCCATATAGTAGAGTCAGGACCAGCATTCTGGGCCCCACCCTCCCGACGAGTGCAGGTGTGCACTGGGGAAGCCATAGAGTGCAAGTGTGCACTGGAGAAGTCAGAGAGTGCTTGTGTGCACAGTGGAAGCCAGAGACCCAGGTCTGAGGGTCAGAGCAGCAAGGGGCTGCTATCCAAATGGATGGTGTTGCAGATGGAATAGTCTATAGGAGACAGACAAGAGCCTGAAGTGGAAGGCCTGAGCAGCACTGCTGTATGTATAAGCCAGGAGGCTGAATGTCATTTTGTTGTTGAAAAGGAGTACTGAAACCCCTGCGAGGGAAAACCTTTTGATTTTGTTTTGAACTTCTTTTAATAAAAATGGGCAAACAACCCTTAAAAAGAAGAACCAGCGAGTTGCGGTGTCCTTCAAGCTCTACACTTGATGCTAGTCCTTCACAAGTGGTGGAGAATTTTGGCACAATCTGAGATCCCTACAATCAAGTAAGTTCATCTGTTATATGAACTGTGTTTTTGGTGCATGAGACTGCATAATCTGTGTGTGTGCCGGTGAGGATAACCTGCAAGCGAAAGGTAAACTAGCCTTAAAGAGACAGTGCTCCAATTTGTTGCAGGTGGTGTACCTGTGAACAAAAAATAGGATTTTTATAACAGCTTACCTGTAAAATCCTTTTCTTGGAGTACATCACGGGACACAGAGCGACATAGTCATTACTAATGGGTTATATAGATACCGTCAGGTGCTGGCACTGGCAACTTCCAAAACCGGAAGTACCCTCCCCTATATAAGCCCCTCCCATCCGGGAGCACCTCAGTTTTGTAGCAAAGCAATAAGTGTCCCCAAAGAGGGGCGGGAGCTCTGTGTCCCGTGATGTACTCCAAGAAAAGGATTTTACAGGTAAGCTGTTATAAAAATCCTATTTTCTTTCTCGTACATCACGGGACACAGAGCGACATAGTCATTACTAATGGGATGTCCTAAAGCAATGCCCAATGAGGGGGGGATACACCATACATAAGCTGAGCGCCATCAGACATGAGGATCTTTTGCGGCCTGCAACACACTGCGCCCAAAGGCGACATCCTCCTGACTTCTAACGTCCACCTGGTAGAACCTAGTAAACGTGTGTACTGAAGACCATGTTGCGGCCTTACAGATTTGAGCCAGGGAGGCCTGGTGATGCACTGCCCATGAAGTTCCAACTGCTCTCGTGGAGTGCGCTCTAACTTTGAACGGAGGCGGTCTCCTTCTCAAGCCATAGGCTTGTATTATGACCTGTCGAATCCACTTGGCTAAAGTAGATTTTGACGCTGCCTGACCCTTTCTGGGGCCTTCCGGCAGAATAAACAAAGTATCCGTTCTGCGAATCTGAGCAGTGGCTTTTAGATAAGCTTTAACTGCTCTTACTACATCCAAAGAATGCAATAACTTTTCCTCTACCGAAGTAGGTTTGGGGAAAAAAGAAGGAAGAACCACATCTTGGTTCAAATGAAACCTCGATACCACCTTAGGAAGAAAGGCTGGATGAGGACGTAACACTACTCTATCCTTATGGATAACCAGATATGGCTCCCTACAGGACATAGCTGCTAATTCCGACACTCTTTTAGCCGAACAAATGGCTACTAGAAAAATCAATTTCCTGGTGAGAAGCACCAAAGAAATATGCTGTAATGGTTCAAATGGTTGTTTCTGTAGAACCGACAGAACCAAGTTTAGATCCCATGGACATATGGGAATATTAACCGGAGGACTAATACGCATCACCCCTTGTATAAAGGCTTTGACTAGTGAATGCGAAGCCAAGGGCCTTTGAAAAAATATTGACAAGGCCGAAATCTGACCCTTGATAGTACTCAAGGCAAGCTTCCTATCTACAGCCCATTGTAGGAAGTCCAGAATCCTACCTATTACGTATTTACGTGGATGCCATTTCTTGGCCTCACACCAGGCGATGTACGCCTTCCAGATTCTATAGTAGATCTGCCTGGATACCGGCTTCCTGGCATTGATCATGGTAGATACCACAGCATTAGAGAGCCCTCTCTTTTTTAGAATGTGGGCTTCAATAGCCAGGCCGTCAAACCTAGGGCTGGTAAGGAAGGGTGGTATATCGGTCCTTGCGAAAGCAAGTCCGGACGATGTGGGAGGGTCCAAGGACTCCCCACAGACATTTTTACAATCTCCGCGTACCATGCTCTTCGGGCCCACGCTGGAGCCACCAGAATCACTGGTTTCTTTTCTACCCTGATTCTGCGGAGTAATCGAGGTAACAATTGTGGCGGTGGGAATGCATATATCAGCTTGAACTGATCCCAAGGGAACACTAGGGCATCCGAACCGCAAGCTAGGGGATCCCTTGCCCAAGAGACAAACCTGTCCACTTTTGTGTTGAATCTGGATGCTAGCAGATCTACATCCGGTGTTCCCCACCGCTGACATATTGTCCGGAAAACCTCGGGATGAAGGGACCATTCCCCTGGGCATAATTGTTGGCGACTTAGAAAGTCCGCCTTCCAATTCTCCACTCCTGGAATGAATACCGCAGATATGGCTGGGACATATCTTTCTGCCCATCTCAGGATGTAATTTACTTCCCTTTGGGCTGCACGACTCCTGGTGCCCCCCTGACGATTGATATATGCCACTGCTGTGGCATTGTCTGATTGAATTCTGACAGGGGACCCCTGGAGTTTGGATGTCCATGCTACTAGGGCATACCGGGCTGCTCGTATCTCTAAGAGATTGATGGGCAGGGCCTTTTCCGCATCCGACCATCTGCCCTGGAGAGACCATTGCTCCAGTACTGCTCCCCAGCCTATAAGGCTGGCATCTGTAGTGACCACCTTCCAGGAAATCGGACTGAAGGATTTCCCTCTTTCCAGATTCTGGGGAACCAACCACCAGCGGAGGCTCTTGCGAACGGAAGGGGACAAGGACATTGGTAAGTCCAGAGCCTGAACTTTTTTGTTCCAGGCTGACAGTATGGCCCTTTGCAAATTCCTTGAATGGAATTGACCGTAGGGTACTGCTTCGAATGATGCCACCATTTTTCCCAGCAGCCTCATGCACAGGCGTATGGATGGCTGTCTTTTTGAACCCACTAAGTGGATCAAATCTCTCAAAGACGACCCCTTTTCTTGAGGCAAGAAAATTTTTCTCTGGTCTGAATCCAGCCTTAGCCCCAAGTATTCCAGACTTTTGACTGGTTTTAGGGCTGACTTGTCTCGGTTGATAATCCAACCGTGATATTCCAGATACTTGATTGTCTCGTGAACAACCACTTCTAGTTTTTCCACTGAGTGGTCTATCAGCAACAAGTCGTCTAGATATGCCATTATCGTTACACCTCGTGTTCTTAGATTGGCCAATAATGGGGCCAGAATTTTTGTGAACACTCGTGGTGCTGTGGCCAGACCGAAGGGTAAGGCTCTGAACTGAAAATGGCGCCCTTCTACCGCAAAGCGTAGAAATTTTTGGTGGGCTGGAAAGATGGGAACGTGCAAATAAGCATCTTTGATGTCGATCGAGGCTAACCATTCCTCCCCTTGTAGGGCAGTGGCCACCGACCGGATCGACTCCATCCGGAAAGTCCTGATATGTAGGAATTTGTTTAGCCCTTTTAGATTTAATATGGGCCTCACGTCCCCGTTTGGCTTCGGGACTGTAAAGAGGTTTGAGTAAAACCCGAACCCCCATTCTTCCAGGGGAACCTCTATAATTACTGCTTGGAGCAATAATTGTTCTAGTGCCAACAGGAGGGATCCTCTCTTTTGGGGACCCCTTGGCACGTTTGACCTTATAAAGCGGGAAGGAGGGGAGTTTTTTAACTCCAATTTGTATCCCAGATTTACTGCGGAGAGCACCCATCTGTCTCTGATCGTGTCCCGCCAGGTCTCTGCGAGCAACTGAAGTCTTCCCCCCACCCGATTGAGTGGGGGCAACCCTTCATGCATTTGACTTTGGGGGAGGTTTTGTACCTCTCCTGCTCCAGGGCTTCTTGTTACCCTGCAATTGTCCTTGATTTTTACCTCCGGGATTTGACCGAGGAGGCCGTCGGAACTGTTTCACAGCCGATGTCCTAGGGACTGGAGAAGCAGGCCTCTTAAAAGAGGGACCTCTAACTCTATTTTTAACCGGCAAAAGTGTATTTTTACCGCTGGAAATTCTCTGGATATATTTGTCCAGGTCTTCCCCAAATAAGCGTTCACCATGAAATGGGAAGCTGACCAGCAATTTTTTACAGGGAGCTTCAGCAGACCAGTTTTTGAGCCATAGAAGCCTGCGCATATGTACTACAGACAGCGTAAGGCGGGAGGCCTGATGGATTGAATCCTTTATAGCGTCCACCGCAAAGCATAAGGCTCTAGGTAGATCGGCTAGGGCAAGAGCCTGCTGATCTGGCAAGTCCCTTAAGACCTGCTTCAACTGATCCTTCACTGCTTGGCAGACCCCAATAGCTGCCACTGCTGGTTGTGTCACCAATCCTGCTGTAGAAAAAGCAGATTTTAATAAGGACTCCAATTTTTTATCTATTGGGTCCTTGAACATTTGGACATTATCCACTGGACATGTCAGTGATTTATTCACACAAGAGATGGCTGCGTCCACTGTAGGGACCCTCCATTTTCTGATGAACTTATCCTCCATGGGATAGACCACCGGAAATCTCTTGGGGGGAGTAAATATTTTATCAGGATGCTCCCAATCCTGGTAAATGAGCCCTTCCAGTAAAGGATGGATCGGAAAGGAACAAACAGTCTGGGGAGCTTTTAGCGACCCCAACGAGGAGACAGAAGTGGATGATGGCTCCGCAAGGGGCATTTTAAATGCTGATCGGACCATATTAGTCAGGGACTGAACCCATAACCTTTCAGCATGTGATGCTGAGAATGGCTCTTCCACTGTTGATTCCTCTACAACAGAATCGACCTCATCCTGATCCCCCTCAGGTAGGTCGATCCCTGTATGGGACTGTTGCTCTGTTAACAGGCACTCTGAGGGAGGAGACGGAGATCGGGCGCTTTTTTCCTGTGACAGGGAAGCAGCGATCAATGCTGACAATCTCTCTTCCAGCCCTCCCAGAGCTGAGGAAAAAACCTCCTCTGTTACATACACAGGAGCAGGTGAACTGAGGACAGCCACAGTACCAGGTACTCCTGAGGGTGCTCTATGGTCACTAACCTCTGATTCTTCAGGGGAGACTGGTGCAGCCGAAGCATGCCCAAGATCCTCAGAGCCCGATGGAGACCCCCTATGCTTCCTGGAATTTCTAGTCCCGGAGTTTTTAGACGGCATTATTCCTAAGCCCAAAGCTGAGGTATTCCAGCCGAAATACACCACTTACTGACAATAGTCTAGCATAAATGCTGCTATAAGAAACAGTTGGTGTCTACTAATGTGCCTTTCTAGGGGATGCCTGCATCAACCGCTTGCTGTATGCCTTTTTTAAATGTTGCCAGCTCTGTCTCTGCACTCTATAGCCAGCTCACAACACAACTTTGTGGTTTTTAACATGCTGGGACGCCCGCACATGCGCAGAAGCGCTGCGGCGCGCACAGAGCGTCATCCCCCAGGCTCCGCCCCCTTTCCCGGCTCACCTCTATATATAGAGGCGCGTGCACGCGCACGCGCGCGGCCACGTGCGCCTTCGGCGCTAATTTCGAAAAATGAAAACCAGGGACAAGAGCCAGGGCCCCTCTTTGCCGCAGGCCGGGGGATGGACGAGCATTGCAACATGGCAGAGGAAGCAGTTTCCCATAAGAGAACTCACCATCTGCCTGGACTTGCTCTGATGAAAAGAAACTAGTCCACATGACAAGAAACGTTCCACAGCGGCCTCTAGTGGACAAACACAGGTACCGCAGTCTAATATATTAAATATATATATAAAAAATTTTATTTATTTTTTTCTTGACCACTATTAAAATTATTACATTTTTTTAGTAGTTACAGGCATGCACAGATATCAGCGGGAATACCGTTAGGTAACAGACAGAAAGACAAATTAGGCTTGGGGGTCCCCCAATAGAACCAAGTTCCTGGGGGCCCCCACTTACCTGTTCCCCGCCGCAGGACTTTGTTTGGTCCACAAAAGCCCAAACTTCACCTATCACGGCAGGCATTGTAATCAAACCTTCAGGGACCGGGTTCCCAAGGATTCCACTCCCCTGGACCTGTATAGCACCCTGCACAGAAAACATCTTGGTCGTGGGTATGACCAGAGCTCTGGATCCCAGGGTCCAGCTCTCCTAAGAGAAGCATTACAGGCAAAACCTTGCTCTTCTCTGCAAGGCCCGGGTACCGACCGTTTAGCTATGAAGCTTTTTTGGTCGGATCCGGAATAGCTTACTGAGGCCCAAAAGAACCTGTACGCAAGCTCAGTGAAAAACACATGTTTCTTCTTGGCCAACACCTTAGACACTGGCAAAAAACTGAGGTGCTCCCGGATGGGAGGGGCTTATATAGGGGAGGGTACTTCCGGTTTTGGAAGTTGCCAGTGCCAGCACCTGACGGTATCTATATAACCCATTAGTAATGACTATGTCGCTCTGTGTCCCGTGATGTACGAGAAAGAAAGTCAATTTTTTTTCTCTGCAGTGAACTGCTGCTAGCTGTGTGTGGCAGCCAGGCAAACTGCATTGCGCAGAAGTTTATTTGATGGACTGTTGCATGCAGGTTGTGTACCTGTGAAAGGAGAAACAAACAGATTTTTTTTTTCTTTTCTCCGCCAAGAACTGTTACAAGTTGCTGTGTGCAAGACCGCAAGGATGGGGCGATCAAAACGCCTAAAAGAAGCAAGGATGGCTGAGATGATAGATAGAGCTCTGTGGCTGGAGGGGTTGTTACCACCTGATCGAACCCCATACATGCCTAAACAGAGTTTTCCAAGGGAAAAGAGGGCTGCTGTTGTCCCTAGCAACCCTGGTGCAATGAATGCACAGATGACGGCTAGTGTGGAGAGTCCACCAGCGTTTGAATCTGCAGTGGATTGGTGCAAGTGACACCTGGCAGTATTGGACCAAGCTAAAGTGGAAGGCAAGCCAACCTTCCATACAAAAAGAGAGCTGCCGGATGTCCATGCCTGGGAGAGGGGTGCTGTTGCCCCTGGCAATGCTGCTGCAGTTAAACCAGCAGCTGTTGTGAAAAGTGTGAAAGTGACACAGCTTGAGACAGGGTCCAGCAGATGCAGGGTGGGAAACCCTGACAAGACATGGAACCAAGTGCGCTGTTTGCGGTGCAGTGAGTGGGGGCATGCAGTCTCCAAGTGCCTTTTGTCCCTGGCTCCAGTGCAAAGCTACCTAGCAAAACAAAGGTCTGAGAAGACTGTGTTATATGCCAGAAGAGAGGCTGATCAAAGGCCAGGACAGAGAGTGGCTGCCCATAGCAACACAGAGGAGGCCAGTCGGGCTGTCTGTGGACCAAGGGGTGTGCCTCCCATGGGTCGTGACAAGTGGCTTCCGGAGGAGCCAATACAGCATGTTGGAGAGAGCCAGCAAAGCTCTGCTGGGAGACTGCGATCTCCCATGGCAACGAGAGTGGAAGTTATGCCTGGAAGGAATCATCAGGAGAGAAACGCACTAGGGAAAAGTCATCCAGTACCATGCCTGGAATGTGGCCAGCCGGGGCACGAAATATTGTCTTGCCCTATATTCTGGGGTGCACCTAGAGGTAATGTTGCTAAACAGAACTCTTTACCTGTGGGCCAAGATCCCTTTGCAAATATGTTTGCAGTCACCCCTGGCAACAAGGAGGAGTTTTCTGTGGTGTCTGCACCGGGTGCTAAACAGTGGGAGATGCCTGCTGTGATTTCATCCCATGGCCACCAGGGGGAGTTGGCCAGTAAATGTGTGGCTGAGGACTGGTTCTTAAGACAACGTACTCAAATGAAGATGGAGACCCCAACTACTGAGGTGGGTAAGACTATCTTTAATGAAATGATGCCTGGAACTGCTGATTTCAGGTATAAAAGAACTGGCTACGAGACTGTCCATGATGATGTGAGAGTGACCCCAGTTAGTGGGGCCACAGAATGTGCGCTTGAGAATTACTTTTTCATACCCAGTGGGAATGCAGGGGTTAAAGTCCAAACAGAACCTGTGTTGATGACTAAAAATGCTATAAGTATTACTGTTAATGAAAAGTTTGCTGCTGTTGGGAAAACCCCAGGTTCTTCCAGAGCAAAAGCTGTTGTCACAAATGGGTCATTGCCTGTAGCAATTGGTGGTAAGACAGCACAGTTGTCCCCAGAAATCTCCAGGGAACTTCATGTATTGGAGTCGGAGGTTGCCATGGACAACTGCGATGTCACTCTGGTGGGACAGAGTGGAACTGTACCGTGTAATGGTAATGTGTTAGTGCAAGCTGCTAGTACTAAAAATGTGCTGCTAAATGGTGGGTTAACACAACCTGTGAAAAATGCAAAGGTGTGTGAGGCTTATGAAGCGCCGCCCGAGCAAGGTGGTGGTTGTGGTGTACTGCAACCTGCGGTGCTAAAACATGTGTTACCGAAGTCTGCCATGATTCGTAATTTGGGTGATGAATCTGAAACTAAACCCATCTGTTCTAATGTGTCTCCTTGGGTGGATGGATCAGGGCTGAGGAACGCCAGTGAATGGAGCCCAGCTACAACAGATTGGGATAGTTGGGGTAAAAATCTAATGTCCCTGATAGATGAGGCTTTCATGCACAAAAATAAGGTGGATAAAGTTTCTGCTGTGCCAGCAGGAGGGACGGCAGAACAGCTTATACCTGAGGGCGCGGTGGCTGCTGCAGGGGTTAACCCTCGTGAGAAATATGGACCATATAAGGGCGAGCACACAGCAGACACTTTGTCAGTAACCTACAAAAATTATGCTGACATGGCGTGTCAAAGTGACGTTGTCACTGGTAATGTGAAGCAGTTCATTGGTGCTGAACCTGAGAAGTTGGGTATGAGTCAAGCACCTGGCAGCGCTCTGGTAGAGCACCAGGCTGTGGTTGTCTCCAGCTGGGAGAAGGTTCCATTAAACCTTGCAACCTCTCACGTCTGCATCCCCAGTGTCAGGAAAGTCCCCAGGAAGGACTTGGGTCTGGAGCCAGGGGTATGGTTTCTAACAAAAGTATTAAAGGAGATGCTTAAACTTTGGGATGTACAGCCAGTCTATACTGGCGTGTCTCCACCACAGTCTGAAATAAAAATAGTGCAGCGCAACAAAATTAAAACTATGTAGAATACATGTCATAAACACATATCAAAATCCATAAATCAATAGCATAAAGTCCATAGGTGCTTGTGAACCAGCAATAATAATATCATGCAAAGTGGATATAAAAGTGTCCAGAGATCCCTCCACCACAATAGGATTGGCCTCTCACCTCACAACTTCGACCTAACTAGAGGTCACACAGCTTGTACTCAAAAGAGTACATGAGAATCACATGGGAAAACTCCGATCAAACAGTGGTCACATATAGCAGGATATCAGGCTGGAAACTCCATCATATAGGAAGACAAGAATAAAGAACGATCTAGTGCTCTCTGTATAGACTGTTTAATGTATTAAAATATACAACTCATAAAATGTTACTCACAAATAAGGCACTCAGACGCGAGTGTCAGCGTTCAAAGCATATGGATAGAGCGGCGTGGTAACACAGACTGTGGTGATGACCGCGAATGACGTCTAGCGTGGCTCCTCCCCCCGTACTCGTTACGTCCAGTAGGCGGGACTTCCTCAGCGTGGGGTTGGATGACACCACGCTGAGGAAGTCCCGCCTACTGGACGTAACGCGTACGGGGGGAGGAGCCACGCTAGACGTCATTCGCGGTCATCACCACAGTCTGTGTTACCACGCCGCTCTATCCATATGCTTTGAACGCTGACACTCGCGTCTGAGTGCCTTATTTGTGAGTAACATTTTATGAGTTGTATATTTTAATACATTAAACAGTCTATACAGAGAGCACTAGATCGTTCTTTATTCTTGTCTTCCTATATGATGGAGTTTCCAGCCTGATATCCTGCTATATGTGACCACTGTTTGATCGGAGTTTTCCCATGTGATTCTCATTTACTCTTTTGAGTACAAGCTGTGTGACCTCTAGTTAGGTCGAAGTTGTGAGGTGAGAGGCCAATCCTATTGTGGTGGAGGGATCTCTGGACACTTTTATATCCACTTTGCATGATATTATTATTGCTGGTTCACAAGCACCTATGGACTTTATGTTATTGATTTATGGATTTTGATATGTGTTTATGACATGTATTCTACATAGTTTTAATTTTGTTGCGCTGCACTATTTTTATTTCAGATTGTATTTGAGGGATTTTTATGAGTATACCTTGAGTGCTGGCTTGCAACTTTTAGTATTTCCTAACAATTTTTTCAGCGCTGAATATTTTTTCTTTTTAGTGTCTCCACCACAGTCAGACAGTCTGGTACTGCGGAGTACCATTAGGTGGACCCCTGAGTGGCAGGTGGTACAGCACAAAGGAAGACAAGACAGAAATGGTTTATTTATGACTGTATTACTAGTCTTAAAAATTGCCTCTAGGTATGCTGATGGGTTACTTCCTGTACAAGAGGTATATGGGAGAGGCTTTGGCGAAAATAAAGTGTCTGAGGTTTCACCACCTAACAGCCAGGTAGAAGGCATTTCTGCTGCTATGGTCCAAGGTAGTACTGGTCAGTTGTCGGTGAAGGGAGTGTATGCTGTACCAGTGGAAGAATCACATGAGATGGAAGGGCCAAGTGTGGACCAGAAAGCAGCAGAAATCCTGACCGGGGCTCAACCGAAGGTGGTTAAAAAGACTGGGGTCCCAAGTCCAATGTTTGGTTTAGGTGACAAACCTAATAAGGTCCCCGAGACAGGGAAACGGATAAGAAGTGCAGTAAAAATTGTATGTGGATCAGACAAGAGCTTGTCTGTTCAGGTGGATAAAAATACAGATGGCATCAGAACAGGTCAAGTGGTAGGACAGCTACCTGCAGAGTGGGTGAACCCTGGGGAGGTGACGTCCTGTGAGGTTCCCGTGGGTGATGGCGGCCTTCCAGTATGTGTGCCCTCTGCAGACTCTGCCCTAGCAAATGCTAAAAAAAAAGGCATTTGTGATCTGTGCAACGTTGAGAGATGTAATGTTGGTTTGAATATGTCTGTCAATCATGAACCAAATAGTTTGTTAAAGGTACATGACAGTGTGGTGTCCAAAGGTATTGGAAAGACCAGGGGTGCCCTGTTAAAATTTCAGGAGAGGCAGTGCTTATGGAACCCCAAAAGAAGAGGGAGAAGGTTGAGTATAGGGAAATATAGGACCTTGTTAAGATCCAGGGTAGGACATACCTGGAAGCGCACCCGGAAAAAAGGTTGGGCCTACGTGGCTGACAGCCAGCACAGAGGTGTCCCAACCATGATGACGGGTGCTGGTGTTCCTCCCTCCGGATCGAAACAAAGGGGGAGGGTATGTGGTAGTGTGGTACCCCACCAGTGTATGGATGCAGGATTCTCAACCAGGCAGGTTGAGGGGCTCCAGGGTATTTGCTTGTTTGGGAGGAAACTGGCTTTTCAGTTTCCTCATGATTTACTAAAGTCCACTTTGGGACCCGGAGCTTGGGGATTTCTTAGAGATCCGGGTGGGATGAAATCCCCAGTCCTGGATCCGGGTTTTGAGACTCAACTGCACACTGATTGTTCGGGTGTGTGTGGGCCATATAGTAGAGTCAGGACCAGCATTCTGGGCCCCACCCTCCCGACGAGTGCAGGTGTGCACTGGGGAAGCCATAGAGTGCAAGTGTGCACTGGAGAAGTCAGAGAGTGCTTGTGTGCACAGTGGAAGCCAGAGACCCAGGTCTGAGGGTCAGAGCAGCAAGGGGCTGCTATCCAAATGGATGGTGTTGCAGATGGAATAGTCTATAGGAGACAGACAAGAGCCTGAAGTGGAAGGCCTGAGCAGCACTGCTGTATGTATAAGCCAGGAGGCTGAATGTCATTTTGTTGTTGAAAAGGAGTACTGAAACCCCTGCGAGGGAAAACCTTTTGATTTTGTTTTGAACTTCTTTTAATAAAAATGGGCAAACAACCCTTAAAAAGAAGAACCAGCGAGTGGCGGTGTCCTTCAAGCTCTACACTTGATGCTAGTCCTTCACAGCATCTACAGAGATCCAGTTTCATCGTCACTGGTCGTAGAGACCCCATGCTCGCTTGACTCACACTGTTGTATGATAGATGAGTCCACCAATTGCGGTAAGAGTACCCCATCTATTTGCTGTTTCCGGCATTTGATTACATCAACAGACAACTTATTTCCCTTGTCATCTGGGTCACTCCGTGGGAAGGATCAGTACACTGTTCACAGTTTATGGACTCCTCACTGATTTGAGCCTTCTTATGCACATTGTGTTTTCACATTGGACTTTAAGTTTGCCTACTTGGAGTCCCTTCTGTTTTGCCTATTGTTTTCTTTTTCACGTCATTGTTTGATTCATTATCATTCACCATTTTGGGACACTTCCCATTATTTCTGATACCTTTAGCGCTGCACTACTTATCTTTATTCTTGTTATACGTTGTTTGTATGAGTGCTGGCAGCTTCTTGCACATTTTGGGTTCTAGCGCAGTTTTTTCCCACTTTACCTTTAGAATGTTAATCTCATGTATTCATGGCCACACTGCGTCTCTTCTTGCCTGCTGACAGCATGTAAATGCTTTGATCCCTTCTAAGCAATGTAAGAATCCTCCTCTCTAATGAGGTCAAATTGGAAGAAGGTGCTTTGGCACTGGATGGGACAGCTGAGACTCTCAGATGGAGATGTTCAGCCTCTTCTAAAGATTTGTGGTTGCTATAGATGAAAGATTCTTGCTGTGACATCTACTACAGGGACATGTCAGGGTGCCAAACCAAAGTTCAGTGCCTTGGTTAGGACTTCCTAAGCTCCTTCCTAAGCTCTCTGACTTTAAAGTGAAGCTTGATTGCAAGGGTATTATCAAGATGTATTCACATGGCCTAGAACGTGATATTGAGCTATAGTATATTTGGTCCAAATAGCTCTGTCAGGCTTTTACATAGAGTATCTCACAAAAGTGAGTACACCCTTCACATTTTTGAAAATATTTTATTACCGTATTTATCGGCGTATAACACGCACCCCAAGTTTAGGAGGGAATTTTAAGGAAAAAAACTTTTAGGAGGGAAATTCAAGGAAAAAAAACTTACATTTAAATGCAGCATGCAGCCTTGCCCAGTGTCCATCTGCAGCCTTGCCCAGTGTCCATCTGTCCATCTGCAGCCTTGCCCAGTGTCCATCTGTCCATCTGCAGCCGTGCCCAGTGTCCATCTGTCCATCTGCAGCCGTGCCCAGTGTCCATCTGTCCATCTGCAGCCTTGCCCAGTGCCTTTGCGATCGTGTCAGTCCCGGCGTTTTTTAAAATTTGGCGCCGATTTCTGTGGAGAGGAGCGAGCGGGGCCGAGTGTACTTCGGCTAGACTCGGCTCCTCTCGCAGTCCCGCCCATCTCCACTGACTGCGCCGCTGACGGAGAAAGCCGAGTGTACTTCGGCTAGACTCGGCTCTGCTCACAGTCACAGGCAGGACTGCGAGAGGAGCCGAGACTAGCCGAAGTACACTCGGCTTTCTCTATGTCAGCGGCGCAGTCAGAGATGGGCGGGACTGCGAGAGGAGCCGAGTAAAGCCGATTGTACTTCGGCTTCGGCTCCGCTCGCTCCTCTCGCTCGTTTTAAGCAGGGGAATTTGACGGAGTATCGGCGTATAACACGCACCCACGATTTTCCCCTGATTTTAAGGGGAAAAAAGTGCGTGTTATACGCCGATAAATACGGTATATCTTTTCATGTGACAACACTGAAGAAATTACACTTTGCTACAATGTAAAGTAGTGAGTGTATAGCTTGTATAACAGTGTAAATTTGCTGTCCCCTCAAGATAACTCAACACACAACTAAATGTTTAAACTGCTGGCAACAAAAGTGAGTACACCTCTAAGTGAAAATGTCCAAATTGGGCCCAAAGTGTCAATATTTTGTGTGGCCACCATTATTTTCCAGCACTGTCTTTACCCTCATGGAGTTAATCAGAGCTTCACAGGTTGTCACTGGAGTCCTCTTCAACTCCTCCATGATGACATCACAGAGCTGGTGGATGTTAGAGACCTTGCGCTCCTCCACCTTTAGGTTTAGGTCTGGAGAGTGGAGACATGCTTGGCCAGTCCATCGCCTTTACCCTCAGCTTCTTTAGCAAGGCAGTGGTCGTCTTGGAGGTGTGTTTGGGGTCGTAATCATGTTGGAATACTGCCCTGCGGCCCAGTCTCTGAAGGGAGGGGATCATGCTATGCTTCAGTATGTCACTGTACATGTTGGCATTCATGGTTCCCTCAGTGAACTGTAGCTCCCCAGTGCCGGCAGCACTCATGCAGCCCCAGACCATGACACTCCCACCACCATGCTTGACTGTAGGCAAGACGCACTTGTCTTTGTACTCCTCATCTGGTTGCCGCCACACACGCTTGATACCATCTGAACCAAATAAGTTTATCTTGGTCTCATCAAACCACAGGACATGATTCCAGTAATCCATGTCCTTAGTCTGCTTGTCTTCAGCGAACTGTTTGCGGGCTTTCTTGTGCATCATCTTTAGAAGAGGCTTCTTTCAGGGATGACAGCCATACAGACCAATTTGATGCAGTGTGTGGCGTATGGTCTGAGCACTGACAGGCTGACCCCACACCCTTCAAGCTCTGCAGCAATGCTGGCAGCACTCATACGTCCATTTCCCGAAGACAACCTCTGTATATGTCGCTGAGCACATGCACTTAACTTCTTTGGTGGACCATGGCGAGGACTGTACTGAGTGGAACCTGTCCTGTTAAACCACCGTGCTTTCAGCTGAGTTTAAGGGTCTTGCAATCTTTTTATAGCCTAGGCCATCTTTATGTAGAGCAACAATTCTTTTTTTTCAGATTCTCAGAGAGTTCTTTGCCATGAGGTGCCATGTTGAACTCCCAGTGACCAGTATGAGAAAGTGAGAGCGATAACACCAAATTTAACACACCTTTTTCCCATTCACACCTGAGACCTTGTAACACTAACGAGTCACATGACAACGGGGAGAAAAAATGGCTAATTGGGCCCAATTTGGACTATTTCACGTAGGGGTGTACTTACTTTTGTTGCAAGTGGTTTAGACATTAATGGCTGTGTTGAGTTATTTTGAGGGGACAGCAACTTTACACTGTTTTACAATCTGTACACTCACTACTTTACATTGTAGCAAAGTGTAAATTCTTCAGTGTTGTCACATAAAAAGATATAATAAAATATTTACAAAAATGTGAGGGGTGTACTCACTTTTGTGAGATACTGTACGTATTCTAAAGAAACACAGGAGGATACAAAAGCCCACTGCATTACCACCAACACAATTGTTGGTGATAATGCACTAGGTGTTTGCGCCCTCCTGTGTTTCTTTACAGCGTTGTTTGGAGTTTCCCTGCTTGAGGAGGGCAGCATTGATCTAGGCACTACATATGCACCATCGGATGTGAGATGGAGTGAGCGCTGAGGCCTTTCTGTGTTCTTTTATGTATTTATGTTTTAACATCCCTGAAATGCACAACATAATTGCTTATTTAATAAAAAACTGAGCAATTTGCTTGGCTAATACAGACTGCTGAACATTCCAAGCCTGCTATTGCGCTTTCATTTCCTATTACTCTGGCCATTGTGGACTTATAAAAATTTCCATGACATGCAGACCAAAGCGATGAATTACTATTAAGGGGGTATCTAAATCAAAGAACAAAAGTGTACTATATTTCAGCTTACTAGTCTTTAGATGTAGTGGCTGTATTCATTTTTTAAATCTTTTTTTTTCTTTATTTTCACCTGATAATCCTGCCAGTAAGAACTAGCAGTTCTGGGTGACTAGGGCATCTGTCGTCACCTTAGGACAGGACTTGTGTTAAGACTATAGAACACCTATTCTTCTCTTCTTCATAACATGGCGGAAAGAGTCATGCAGTCCAGAGAAACCTAGAAACAATGATGACTGATAACAGATAGCAAAGATTTCTGGCAGGATAAATGTATTTGTTGCACTTATCAAACTGATAAATATACTTTGATATACCCAACTAAAAGGGAACACATAAGAAAAGTAAATTGTTGGGTTTACATGCAATTTAAAGTTGGCCCTCTGCAATATCTTATTTCTACTTTCCCTTCACTACCACAGGGAATGAGAAGACAAAGCTCCATGTAAGCTGAGAGTCAATCCTGGTCAGAGCTTACACAGGCTGAGGATTCTCTCATAGCCCATATACAGTGGGTATAAAAAAGAATCACCCACCCTTTAAAATACTGTATTTATTGGCGTATAACACTCACTTTTTTACCCTGAAAATAGAGGATAAACTGTGCCTGCGTGTTATACGCAGGGGGCTGTGGAAAGTGTTTTTCCTTAAACTTCCCTCTTAAAGTTAGGGTGCGTGTTATACGCCTGTGCGTGTTATACGCCGATAAATACGGTAATCACATTTTGTTGCTTTGCAGCCTAAAATTAAGACAGACACAAATCAAAAACAGAATCACTCAGCTGTAAAAAGGTTTGCCCCCTTTATGTTAGTATGTTGCTGGACCACCTTTTGCTTTCATTACAGCTTTTAGTCTGTTGGGATATGACTCTACTAACTTTGCACATCTAGACTTTGCAATAATTGCCCACTCTTCTTTGCAGAACTGCTTTAGTTCAGGTAAATTTAAGACTTCATGCCCACGGATGTTTTTACAGCTGCGTTTTTTACAGCTTAAAAACGCCTGTCCATGTCATTGTAAATTTTTTATTTTATTTTTTTGCAAAAAAAAAAAACCTCGGAGCTAAAAAACGCGACCGCGCGTTAGTGCGTGTTAGTGTGCGTTTTTGCGCGTTTTTTGACGCTTCGCGTTTTTTTCTGCCTAACTCCGACGCTGAGGAACGCACTGGTCCTGTTTTTTTTTTACAGCTTAAAAACGTCTATGCTATTTGCAGCTCAAAAACGTCTAGGTGGGCATGAAGCTATAGACTAACATGGACAGGCGTTTTTAAGCTCTAAAAAACACTCAAAAACGCGGCTGTAAAAACGTCCGTGGGCATAAGGCCTAATGGTCGCCATTTGTGGACTGATGTCTTTAAACTATTCCACAGATTTTCAATGTGGTTTAAGTCTGGTCTCTGACTAGGCCATGCAAGGACGTTTACCTTTTTCTCCTTCAACCACTGTGTGGTCATTTCTGCTGTGTGCTTTGGTTAATGTTGGAAGGTAAACCTTCTTCCCATTGACAACTTTCCGGCAGAGGGCAGCAGATTTTCCTCAAGACATTGACAGTATTTTGCCCCATCCATTTTTCATTCTATCCTGACAAATGCTCCAATCCCTGCTGCAGAGAAACACCTCCATAACAGGATATTACCACCTCCATGATTTACTGTAGGAATCGTGTTATTTGGATGGTGAGCTGTATTGGATTTTCTGCAGATATATTGTTTGGTGTTGGGGCCAAATAATTTAATTTTAGTCTTATCTGATCATTACACCTTTTTCCATGTGGCCTCAGAATCTTCAAGGTGCGTTTAGGGTGCTCAGATGAGACTAAAATTTAACTATTTGGCCTCAACACCAAACGATATGTCTGGAGGAAAATCAATACAGCTCACCATCCAAATAACACGATTCCTACAGTAAAGCATGGAGGTGGTAATATCCTGTTATGGAGGTGTTTCCTTGCAGCAGGGACTGAAGCACTTGTCAGGATAGAAGAAAAATGGATTGTTGCCATAGGAGACAGTGATCCTACCTATACAGAAGTGGTGTCTGGCTGGAGGCCTTCACCTGTATAACTGTTTACCTATAGAAGTCTCGGAGTCTGCCAATTATCTTTGCAATTGGGTCCTGGCCCCAACCCTCTCTCACACAGTTCTGTTTAA
The DNA here is from genome assembly GCA_029206835.1 of Rana muscosa. NCBI lineage: Eukaryota > Metazoa > Chordata > Amphibia > Anura > Ranidae > Rana > Rana muscosa. The sequence continues at coordinate 170,274,188 of CM055123.1, forward strand.
GAGACAATAAATCTCTTTGCATCCAAAAAGTGTCTGGCGCCCACCTGTTCATCTTGCATTACACCCACCATGCCTTGTAACCCACTCTACACTGAAGGATGTCAGTTCTCCCTAACCCTGGAGGTAACTTTCATGCCTAAAGAGGTCCAGGACGTGGCTACATTTGGCGCCCAATGTGGGGCGAAGGAGTTATTCCTGCAGCAGTCACCCCTAGCAACCAGCTACAGCTACATCGGGATTTCGTCTGGCTCCATTGGAAAGTGCCAAGTAACATCTTTACTTCGTATAGACTGTGTTATTGCACATTCCAACAATGTGGGGGAAGAACCGGCATGTCTCATTGCTCATGGGAGAGTATCAGCCTGGTCTTTCGACACTTTACACCAGTTCTGCAAGGGTTAAAATTGCCTCCAATAAAGTTTTGGCGCGCCGCGAAAGAAAAGAGGCGGGCACTGAAGTTTTCAGCAAGTATCAGCACCAATCTGTTGGCAGGGGGAGGATCCCCCGCTCTGCAGAGGAGGATAAGGAAGTGCTGCCACATGTGCCTGGTTGTGGGTCGGAGAAGATGGCGCAGTTTAGAAGTACGATGGCGGATTAAAAAATGTATGCTCCGGGTGCTGGCTTTGGTCTGAGCGAGCCAAAAGGCATTTTGACTGACACCGGAGTGCGGTATACACCTAAGGGCCATTAAGGGAGATAATGCGGTTGTGCCAATTAAAGCCAGCTCCACGTGCGACTATCTCCCGGCCGAAGGTTGCTCCACAATATCCAATTCAGACATCCCCTCTGACGGGATCTATGAACTGTTTTCAGACAACTTGTTATGGACTGGAAAGTGGAGTGGGAGAGAAGAGGAGCAGTTATGTGACTTGAAAGAGGATGAGATTCCTCCGGGGGCCTACTGCAAGTGTTGAGATTGAATTGTCTACTAATACCGCTCCAACTTGTGTATTACCAAGTCTTTTGAGGAGGATCGCTGGGAAATGTGGTTTTCTAAAGTTATTCCCACTAAACCGATAGAAGTAACTAAGTTTTGATTGCAAACCCGATGTTGTTGCAGGATACCCGGTTCAGCGTGCTCTGGACCCATGGGTCCTACCCAGGTATGGAGACCCTAAGACACTGCCCAGGGTCCAAAGTACAACGCATCATTATTTAGATGGTGGCTGAGGAGTACAGATATCTGTATTCCTATATACTGGCTCATTTAGAGGAAGAGATTCTGGACAAGCAAACCCAATGGATAGATGAAGCTGTGTGAAGTTTCCTTTGGATCCCTTTGCGGGTGAACTTTCCAAAGTTGTCACCCAAGATAGCCGAAAAGTACATGTCAGTATTGCACACCTGGGGCTATGGTCGCAAAATTAACGCAGACAGTGTGATCATCCGCAGGCCCAACAAGAAAGACATTCAACATTACATTACCATGGTAAATGCTAAAAGAGAGGACTTGAAGTTACCAGATCCCAGATATTACTGGTAGAAGATATCGGGTCGTGTTTCACGGATACCCTGTGGATTACAAGTGTGTGCTTTGTGGAGTTGATTACAAATGTGTGCTTTGTGGAGTTAAGATGCTATGCTGAAAAGCCACTCCACCTCTTGTACAGAAATTGTTACTAGTGGGGAACATTCCTATTGGCTGTATTGCTTAAAACTATGCTGGACTGAATGTTGCCAGCAGATACAGGGAGTGCCCACTGGAGTCATGTTGGTTAGTGTTTTGGAATTGCCAGTGTGTCTCCCTCTAAAAAGTAATCTATTGATGTGACGTTCAGCAGGTTTGTTCTTCAAACAATGAGGAAATCTTTTCTCAGTCCCCGGCTGTTATGTGGACAGACAGAGTACCATTGCAAGGGGACCTGTGTTCAGAAGTGCGGTCCCTTGCACCATAGCCTGGCTGCTTGTTGCCTGATTGCAGCTGTGCCTCCTGTCCCCGGAGTTGTCCCTGAGAAGAAGGGAAACTGCTGGGAAATGTTGTTCTACCCCAAGTGAAAAAAATATTGATGGACTTTGAAGCTCAAGGACACTGGGGAGTTTAGTTAGTTGCAGTGGGGCAAAAAAGTATTTAGTCAGCCACCAATTGTGCAAGTTCTCCCACTTAAAAAGATGAGAGAGGCCTGTAATTGTCATCATAGGTATACCTCAACTATGAGAGACAAAATGTGGAAACAAATCCAGACAATCACATTGTCTGATTTGGAAAGATTTTTTTTTGCAAATTATGGTGGAAAATAAGTATTTGGTCACCTACAAACAAGCAAGATTTCTGTCTCTCACAGACCTGTATCTTCTTCTTTAAGAGGCTCCTCTGTCCTCCACTCATTACCTGTATTAATGGCACCTGTTTGAACTTGTTATCAGTATAAAAGACACATGTCCACAACCTCAAACAGTCACACTCCAAACTTCACTATGGTGAAGACCAAAGAGCTGTCGAAGGACACTAGAAACAAAATTGTAGACCTGCACCAGGCTGGGAAGACTGAATCTGCAATAGGCAAGCAGCTTGGTGTGAAGAAATCAACTGTGGGAAGCAATAATTAGAAAATGGAAGACATACAAGACCACTGATATTCTCCCTCGATCTGGGGCTCCACACAAGATCTCACCCCGTGGGGTCAAAACGATCACAAGAACGGTGAGCAAAAATCCCAGAACCACACGGGGGGACCTAGTGAATGACCTGCAGAGAGCTGGGACCAACGTAACAAAGGCTATCATCAGTAACACAATACGCCGCCAGGGACTCAGATCCTGCAGTGCCAGACGTGTCCTCCTGCTTAAACCAGTACATGTCCGGGCCCGTCTGAGGTTTGCTAGAGAGCATTTGGATGATCGAGAAGAGGATTGGGAGAATGTCATATGGTCAGATGAAACCAAAGTAGAACTGTTTGGTAGAAACACAACTCGTCGTGTTTGGAGGAGAGAGAATGCTGAGTTGTAACCAAAGAACACCATACCTACTGTGAAGCATGGGGGTGGCAACATCATGCTTTGGGGCTGTTTCTCTGCAAAGGGAACAGGACGACTGATCCGTGTACATGAAAGAATCAATGGGGCCATGTATCGTAAGTGTAGCCATACCTCCAACTAAGGAGGCCGCAGAATTAGATTTGGGCCCTGAGTGCAGCTCCGCCAACCCCCGGCAATAGGCTCTACCCCCTTCTGGCACAGCTAGTACTGATAATCAATGATATATCCTATGCAATATAATAACTAAGACAGGACACAGTAATGAATTGTAATAGATAAAGTGTTTTACTTATTTTCTCAATATGGATAAAAAGGGGTAACAGTAATCACAGTCCAAGATAATCACTCCTAAGGGCAGCGTCCTGCCACTCTAACACACTATGTAGTAACACACGCTACAGGTGCGCCATACGGGCGACCGTTAACTAAGTGCCCTATGGCGCAGTAATTAAACACGCTAGAATCCCCACCAGGCCTGGTTCTAATATTTAACTTAGTCCTCCTTTCTTCACCGGCAGGTCTGTAATGGTGGTGCACTTTAAACAGAGTATAACTTTGTAATCCAAGGGGTATAGAACTTGGTTAAATAAAGCCGCAGGCTCAGTTCTGACAAGGCTCTTCAATAGGGGTATCAAAATAACTTGTAGGCCACGGCAGTCTATAGGCCTATATACAGTAACAGTATCTTAGCTGGGCTTATGCCCTCTCACCCGCCGGACTACGGATCCAGTCCGGGAAACCTCCACCGGCCGTGTCACACACACGATCTCTCCAGCGAACGGGCCCCCGATCCGACAAGGCTGTTGCGCACAAAGTCAGATGCCACCCAGGCTCGCAGAGGGGGGGTGGAAGGCTCTTTGATGCAGAGCAAGGCCTCAGGCTTCAGGCCTTGCACTCCGACACATCCGCACAGGAGGATCCGTCTGTGAAGTCTCGTGTCCCAAAGAGGCCGAGCCCGGCCTCGCCTCCTCCTTTTATAACCCCTCCCATGAGTCTCTGCGGTGGAACATGTGAAGAATGGGGTTATGGGTGATGTAGTCTCTTCCCATTATAGGGGAACACCCCGCTACATAAGATTTTAAGTGCAAACCTCCTCCCATCAGCAAGGGCATTAAAGATGAAACATGGCTGGGTCTTTCAGCATGACAATGATCCCAAACACACCGCCCGGGCAACAAAGGAGTGGCTTCGTAAGAAGCATCTCAAGGTTCTGGAGTGGCCTAGCCAGTCTCCAGATCTCAACCCCATAGAAAACCTTTGGAGGGAGTTGAAAGTCTGTGTTGCCCATTGACAGCCCCAAAACATCACTGCTCTAGAGGAGATCTGCATGGAGGAATGGGCCAACATACCAGCAACAGTGTGTGACAACCTTGTGAAGACTTACAGAAAACGTTTGACCTCTGTCATTGCCGACAAAGGATATATAACAAAGTATTGAGATGAACTTTTGATATTAACCAAATACTTATTTTCCACCATAATTTGCAAAAAAAAAATTCTTTCCAAATCAGACAATGTGATTGTCTGGATTTGTTTCCACATTTTGTCTCTCATAGTTGAGGTATACCTATGATGACAATTACTGGCCTCTCTCATCTTTTTAAGTGGGAGAACTTGCACAATTGGTGGCTGACTAAATACTTTTTTGCCCCACTGTAGGTAGAATAAGTTGTGGCAAAAAGGGGCAAATTCTTACCTTACACTTTAAATGATGGACTGTCCAGTGTATCAGGATTGTTTTTCATATACTGCCCACCAGGTGGCACGAGTAGTGCCAGCCTGAGTGAGCCTTTATTCACATTATGTGTTTATCTGATAGGACATGCTATGAAATTTTTTGTAAGATAGTTGTGGAAGGGGGTGGCATCTTCGGATAAGGATGGGGCCCACTTTCATTTATATGTGTGTAGTTTAGATATATTATAGGGTGTATTTACACTGCTATGCTGTTCTCGGCTGAGGGCAATAAACAATTACTTAAGATTCACTTATGTATATATTGCACTGTGTTATCGTAGAGATAGAATGTATTTCTCTGCTGGCTGTGGTTTCTCTCTTTCAGGTGTTTTTGCACCCATTGCTTCTTCCTTGGACAAGGAGAGACAGTGATTTCAACTTGGATAGCACTGCTGATATTTTTGTATATATATTTATCTTAGTGTATAGTAGATAGTTAGGATATAGGCTAATGTTTTCATTTTTCCCTTAACTGTTTGGGTGGTACGCCACACGTAAATCTGTATATAATGTCTGTTATTTATTTGCCCTTGTGGGAACTGCCACTTGCTCATGTATATGTTATGCATGTTTACTTCATGTGGTACGCTACATGTATTGTTTGTTATCATTATTCCTTTCCTGTTTCCCCAGCCATCCCAGTTTTTGCCAGGACATTTGCTCTCAGGCATGAGAGCTCAAATTATTTATCTGCAAACTCCGAGACGTAGTTTTCCTAGGTGGGGGAGATGTAGCACCCTCATGTTTAGACAGTGTTTCTATTAAATTTAGTTGCCAAGTGATAGTTGTCTTGGCCAATTGTTAGGAGGTCAGTTGATTTTGGCCTAATTCTGGAATTGCTGCACTTCTCTCTTCTGTTGCTAGGTGGCCTGGTATCTTGTGACATTAAATAAGACAGGGACAGATTAGGAATGAAAGGGGTGTCTCAGCCAATGGGAAGGGATTTTCTTGGGTCCCTGGGCCTGCTGGGAGAATCTATTTATTTGGGCAGTCAGGTGATCGGGGTTCTGGACGGCTGTCTGGGTGGACATGTGTTGTATCGCCCCAGGCTGCTAGGCCAGAAACCTAAGGCCTATCCTTGGGACATCTGGTTGCTAGGGTTGGGACTGCAAGCTTTTAGTCCAACCAGAAGTAACGGTTCCGCTGGCCGGGGAACCAGTCGTGGTTGGAGGTAGAAGGAAAGCTGTCACCACTAAGGGACCATCCACCCTGCTACCGGAGACCATTATGAGTAAGCTGAGGCCAGTACCAGAGCAGACTTCTCACCAGTCGGGGACGGTGATGTCATGTACCTGGGTGTATTTGAACCGGGATCTTCCTGGTCCCACAGCTGCAGCCTTACCTGTTGTGCTACGGAGGAGATCTGGACTTATGGAGGTGTCCTCTCAGTGTTAAGCATTGCCTTGGACTCACTGGCCCCACCTGCTGCCAGCTGTGGACAATTTTCAATCAAAGCAGCCCATAAATAGGAAGTGATGCTATCTCTCAGCGCCCGTTTGTTGTGGACTACCTCCCTGGGTGTTGTGACTGCTTTGTGACCTTGATTATCGTGTTGAACTTCTGCCTGGATTCCTGACTACTCTCTAGCCTGCTGATTTTGTACTTCACCGCCAGCTTGTGTATGACCTTTGCCTGCCTGACCAATCTCTGGATTTCGATCGTGTACCGCTTTGCCTGATCTGTTGCCAACCTAATCTGCCTGACTAAATCATCTGAATCCTCAGCACACAAGCTCCATTTCGGACACTACCTATCACAGGTATCTTACAGGTGAAGAAGGGGGAAAATTTCAGCAAGTGCTAAGTCAGGTACCTAGTGGGGCAGCAGAGGTGATGCTTGTGGAGTGCCAAGCCAGGGACCTAACGTGTTCAGCAGGGGTGAAGCTTGAAGAGTATCTGTGAGTGTTAAGCCAGGGACTCAGCAGGGAAGCAGGGGTGACGCTTGAGAAAGATACTGTGTGCTACGGTAAAGGAGCTCCGAGGATCCAGTGGCTAGTGGATCTGGAATCTAGTGAGAGAGACTGGAGCTCGTTGAGTGAAGACCCACAGTGATTGAGTGTGGGGTAAAGAGAACTGTTTGTGTTGAAAATAGTTGAATACCATTACAGTTAGTAACAGCTACAAGATTTTTGCCATAGGAGACAGCGATCCTACCTATACATAAGTGGGGTCCAGCTGGAGGCCTTCACCTGTATAACTGTTTACCTATAGAAGTCTTGGAGTCTGCAAATTATCTTTGCAACTACCTAAGGGGATCCTGGCCCCAACCCTCTCTCCCACAGTTCTGTTTAAGAGACAATAAATCTCTTTGCATTCAAAAAGTGTCTGGCGCCCACCTGTTCATCTTGCATTACACCCACCATGCCTTGTAACCCACTCTACACTGAAGGATATCAGCTCTCCCTAGCCCGGGGGGTAACTATTAGGCCTAAAGAGGTTCGGGACTTTGCTACACAATTATCAGCACTAATAGATTTCTAGTGATGTTCAGTATCAGTAGAATAATGCCAGTCAAACACCATACAGGCTGTCTCAGTTTTGAGAAAACAATAATATGCTACTACACTACACTACACTACACTACACTACACTCATTCACAAAGTACTTTATTCATGTATATTAAAGCATTATTAAACCCCACACCAAAAAGGTATTACATTTCAGCTTACCAATCATTAGATGTGGTGGCTGCATTTGTTTTCTTTTATTTGGATTTTCCCCCCGCTGTTTTCACCTGGTGATCTGGCCAGTAACACGCCTTCTGTATTAGTGAGACACGACACTGGAGGAATGAACACAGGAGGCACAGCAAACAGCAGCATTGTCAGTCTGGTAGGGGAAGGGTAGGGTTAAATGTATTAGCAGATTTGGATACACTAACATAATGAAGGCAAACTCCAATTTCCTTTTTATAACCAGTTACAGCAAACAGTTTTTCTTTTTGGGATAAAGGTTTTGCGTGAATAAATAAAAGCTGATAATTTGAATCACCCCTGCCAGTGCTAAGTGGATGTAAACACTCACCTAAACCCAGCAAAGTAAATAGCCTCAGATGATACACAGAGATGAAACAAATCTCCATACATAAGATTTACATGTATATCTGCTGTCTCCAGCTTTCTACATTTTTTATAAAAGTGCACATCGTGTTACAAATCATTCTTCCTGTTTCAGCAGTGAGTGTGGTCTAGGCATACACTGTGAGAGCTGATTGGAGGAAAGGTACACCCCCTCCCCCCTCCACATAAGCAGAGGAACAAAGAAACTGAGCTGCAGTCTAAATAGACAAAAGACAATAGACAATGTGGGGCTTGGCTCATTGCTCCCCACATTGCTTTTACCATTTCTTGTGATCACATTTTATATGTATATTGGTTTTTAATAAAAACCAAAAATTTTTCACCTACACCATTGGAAGCCCTTTTTTTTTTCTTTTCATACGCTTCTGGAGGTGAGCTTTTTTTTTTGGCTATCCTGTCTGGTTATCAGTAGGGATGAGCTTCGTGTTCGAGTCGAACATACGTTCGACTCGAACATCGGCTGTTCGATCGTTCGACGAAGATCGAACGATTTGGGCCGTTCGCGCCAAATTCGAGTGACGCGAACGGCCCACAATGCACTACGCCATCGCAGTGTCATCCAGGCGCTGTGATTGGCCAAGCATGCACTGTGACCCCGCATGCTTGGCCAATCACAGCGCCGGCAGCTGGAGAGCAATGATTGGCCACAGGCAGGATGCCTGTGGCCAATTATTGCTGAGGGTGTTTAGTACACGCCCCACACTATAAAAGGCCGCCAGCACGGCGGCCTAGTGTAGTGTGTTCCGGAGCAGGGAAAGAGAAACATAGGCAGGGACAGTGACATTTATTTTTTTCTTGCTTAACCTGGATTCCTTTAGTTTAGGGAAAGAGAAGGATAGGTAGGGAGAGTGTCAGTGTGTTTTACTGTGCGAATCCTTGTTTCTAGGGACAGGGAAGGACAGTGAGGGAATTCTCCTTGTGCTATAGTGTGCTTTAAAAAAACATTTTTTCTAGGGACAGAAAACTATAGGTAGGGAGAGTGTCAGTGTGTTTTACTGTGCGAATCCTTGTTTCTAGGGACAGGGAAGGACAGTGAGGGAATTCTCCTTGTGCTATAGTGTGCTTTAAAAAAACATTTTTTCTAGGGACAGAAAACTATAGGTAGGGAGAGTGTCAGTGTCTTTTACTGTGTGAATCCTTGTTTCTAGGGACAGGGAAGGACAGTGAGGGAATTCTCCTTGTGCTATAGTGTGCTTTAAAAAAACATTTTTTTCTAGGGACAGAAAACTATAGGAAGGAAGAGTGTCAGTTTCTTTCACTGTGATAATCCTTGTTTCTAGGGACAAAGAAGGAAAGTGAGTGAAATTCTCCTTGTGCTATAGTGTGCTTTAAAAAAACATTTTTTCTAGGGACAGAAAACTATAGGTAGGGAGAGTGTCAGTGTCTTTTACTGTGTGAATCCTTGTTTCTAGGGACAGGGAAGGACAGTGAGGGAATTCTCCTTGTGCTATAGTGTGCTTTAAAAAAACATTTTTTTCTAGGGACAGAAAACTATAGGAAGGAAGAGTGTCAGTTTCTTTCACTGTGATAATCCTTGTTTCTAGGGACAAAGAAGGAAAGTGAGTGAAATTCTCCTTGTGCTATAGTGTGCTTTAAAAAAACATTTTTTCTAGGGACAGAAAACTATAGGTAGGGAGAGTGTCAGTGTCTTTTACTGTGTGAATCCTTGTTTCTAGGGACAGGGAAGGACAGTGAGGGAATTCTCCTTGTGCTATAGTGTGCTTTAAAAAAACATTTTTTTCTAGGGACAGAAAACTATAGGAAGGAAGAGTGTCAGTTTCTTTCACTGTGATAATCCTTGTTTCTAGGGACAAAGAAGGAAAGTGAGTGAAATTCTCCTTGTGCTATAGTGTGCTTTAAAAAAACATTTTTTCTAGGGACAGAAAACTATAGGTAGGGAGAGTGTCAGTGTCTTTTACTGTGCGAATCCTTGTTTCTAGGGACAGGGAAGGACAGTGAGGGAATTCTCCTTGTGCTATAGTGTGCTTTAAAAAAACATTTTTTTCTAGGGACAGAAAACTATAGGAAGGAAGAGTGTCAGTTTCTTTCACTGTGATAATCCTTGTTTCTAGGGACAAAGAAGGAAAGTGAGTGAAATTCTCCTTGTGCTATAGTGTGCTTTAAAAAAACATTTTTTCTAGGGACAGAAAACTATAGGTAGGGAGAGTGTCAGTGTCTTTTACTGTGTGAATCCTTGTTTCTAGGGACAGGGAAGGACAGTGAGGGAATTCTCCTTGTGCTATAGTGTGCTTTAAAAAACATTTTTTTCTAGGGACAGAAAACTATAGGAAGGAAGAGTGTCAGTTTCTTTCACTGTGATAATCCTTGTTTCTAGGGACAAAGAAGGAAAGTGAGTGAAATTCTCCTTGTGCTATAGTGTGCTTTAAAAAAACATTTTTTCTAGGGACAGAAAACTATAGGTAGGGAGAGTGTCCGTGTCTTTTACTGTGTGAATCCTTGTTTCTAGGGACAGGGAAGGACAGTGAGGGAATTCTCCTTGTGCTATAGTGTGCTTTAAAAAAACATTTTTTTCTAGGGACAGAAAACTATAGGAAGGAAGAGTGTCAGTTTCTTTCACTGTGATAATCCTTGTTTCTAGGGACAAAGAAGGAAAGTGAGTGAAATTCTCCTTGTGCTATAGTGTGCTTTAAAAAAACATTTTTTCTAGGGACAGAAAACTATAGGTAGGGAGAGTGTCAGTGTCTTTTACTGTGTGAATCCTTGTTTCTAGGGACAGGGAAGGACAGTGAGGGAATTCTCCTTGTGCTATAGTGTGCTTTAAAAAAACATTTTTTTCTAGGGACAGAAAACTATAGGAAGGAAGAGTGTCAGTTTCTTTCACTGTGATAATCCTTGTTTCTAGGGACAAAGAAGGAAAGTGAGTGAAATTCTCCTTGTGCTATAGTGTGCTTTAAAAAAACATTTTTTCTAGGGACAGAAAACTATAGGTAGGGAGAGTGTCAGTGTCTTTTACTGTGCGAATCCTTGTTTCTAGGGACAGGGAAGGACAGTGAGGGAATTCTCCTTGTGCTATAGTGTGCTTTAAAAAAACATTTTTTTCTAGGGACAGAAAACTATAGGAAGGAAGAGTGTCAGTTTCTTTCACTGTGATAATCCTTGTTTCTAGGGACAAAGAAGGAAAGTGAGTGAAATTCTCCTTGTGCTATAGTGTGCTTTAAAAAAACATTTTTTCTAGGGACAGAAAACTATAGGTAGGGAGAGTGTCAGTGTCTTTTACTGTGCGAATCCCTGTTTCTAGGGACAGGGAAGGACAGTGAGGGAATTCTCCTTGTGCTATAGTGTGCTTTAAAAAAACATTTTTTTCTAGGGACAGAAAACTATAGGAAGGAAGAGTGTCAGTTTCTTTCACTGTGATAATCCTTGTTTCTAGGGACAAAGAAGGAAAGTGAGTGAAATTCTCCTTGTGCTATAGTGTGCTTTAAAAAAACATTTTTTCTAGGGACAGAAAACTATAGGTAGGGAGAGTGTCAGTGTCTTTTACTGTGCGAATCCTTGTTTCTAGGGACAGGGAAGGACAGTGAGGGAATTCTCCTTGTGCTATAGTGTGCTTTAAAAAAACATTTTTTCTAGGGACAGAAAACTATAGGTAGGGAGAGTGTCAGTGTGTTTTACTGTGCGAATCCTTGTTTCTAGGGACAGGGAAGGACAGTGAGGGAATTCTCCTTGTGCTATAGTGTGCTAAAGCATTCCTCATCAACCATCTTTGAAATCCTTGTTTTTTTGGACAGTCAGGGAAATTGTCGTTGTGCTATTCTGTGCAAAAGCAATCATCCTCGACCATATTTAGAAATCCTTAAGTAAAGGGACAGAGAAGGACACCTGAAGGTAGCCCTTATTGCTTTTTTCCCATCTCCCTGCAGGCCATCTATTAGAATGTCTGGAAGGCAAACAAGGAGAGGCAGACAGTCAGGAGGCAATAAAAGAGGGCAAGCAGGCTCTGTGTCTGGGGGCAACAGTGCTGGTCATGGACGCGGTGCATTGTCATCAGCACATGGCCATGGGACACGCTTGTCCTTCTTTTCGGCAGCTGGACATGTTGAGCCACATCATGCCGAAGACTTGGTAGAGTGGATGACCAAGCCCTCCTCCTCCTCCTCATCCTCTCTCACCCAGGCTCAGGGTACTGGAAAAGCAGCTGCCAAAGCGTCCTCTTCCCTGGTATCAATGTCAGACTCATCATCAGTCACTCCTTCCCTAGACCCACCATGTCCTCCTCCTGAGGAGTCCCCCGAACTGTTTGAGCACAGTGTTGGGTACATGCTCCAGGAGGATGCCCAGCGTTTCGAAGGGTCTGATGATGAAACCCAGCTAGAGGAAGGCAGTAGCGTGAGATCAGACAGAGGGGATGCTCAAGAAGGACACCAATCTGGCAGTCATGTTCCAGCAGCTGCAGCATACTGCCAGATTGGCTCCAGTGATGAGGAGGGAGGTGATGATGAGGTCACTGACTCCACGTGGGTGCCTAATAGGAGAGAGGAGGAGGAGGAGGATGAGGAGGAGGCACATCTCCAACGAGGCAGGATGCCCTTTGGTGGCCAGCGTAAGGGCAGTACACCGACGGAATCACACCGCAGAGCTCCACCTGTGCAGGGCGCTGCCTCTGCCCGTCATTCAAAAAGTTCTTTGGTGTGGGCCTTTTTTGAGGCTAGTGCATCAGATCGCACAGCTGCTGTTTGCAACATATGTCTCAAGCGTATATCGCGTGGCCAAAACATCAGCCGCTTGGGTACCACATGCCTGACCAGACATATGTTGACCTGCCATGCAGCTCGTTGGCAAGCCTACCTCAAAGACCCACACCAAAGAACAAAGCGGACCTCTCCTTGCACCGCATCAGCTGGGATCTCCAACCCCACTATAACTTCAGTCCTCTCTGAAACATGCACTGAGAGGAATGAAGGTGTAGAATTAGGTGTGTCACAGCCAAGTACTTGCGGCCACTCTGCTAGCAGTACACCGACGTCCGATTCTAGCAGGCAAATTTCCCTGCCCCAGCTGCTGGACCGTCGAAAGAAGTTCACTCCCAGCCATCCACATGCCCAGCGGTTGAATGCTAGCTTGGCTAAATTGCTAGCGCTTCAACTGCTGCCTTTTCAGTTGGTAGACTCGGCCCCCTTCCGTGAGTTTGTGCAATGTGCGGTTCCTCAGTGGCAGGTTCCCAAACGCCACTTTTTCTCACGGAAGGCTATTCCGGCTCTCTACCGGCATGTGGAAGGCAATGTCTTGGCCTCGCTGGACAGGGCGGTCAGCGGTAAGGTGCATATTACCACTGACTCATGGTCCAGCAGGCATGGACAGGGACGTTACCTTTCTTTCACGGCCCATTGGGTCACTCTTTTGGCAGCTGGGAAGGATGCAGGACAAGGTGCAGTAGTGTTGGAGGTTGTTCCACCGCCACGCCTCCAAAATGCTACTACTGGTTGTGACACACCTCTCTCCTCCACCCCCTCTTCTTCTTCCTCCATGGCCTCTTCCTGTGGTTTGTCCTCGGAACCAGCGGTGCTCCGTAGGCGTTCAAGGGGCTACGCAAGTACGCAGGCAAAAAGATGCCATGCCGTGCTTGCGCTGGTGTGTTTGGGGGACAGAAGCCACACTGGGGCAGAGGTCCTGTCTGCTCTGCAGGGCCAGGCCGAGAGGTGGTTGACGCCACGCCAGCTTAAGCCAGGAATGGTGGTTTGCGACAATGGCACCAACCTCCTCTCCGCCCTCCGACAGGGACAACTGACCCATGTGCCCTGTGTGGCTCACGTCCTTAACCTGGTGGTGCAGCGGTTCTTGGGCAGGTACCCGGGCTTACAGGATGTCCTGAGGCAGGCCAGGAAAGTCTGTGTGTATTTCCGCAGATCTTATAATGCCAGTGCTCGCCTGGCTGAGCTGCAAAAGGAGTTGAACCTGCCCAAGAACCGCCTTATATGTGACATGCCCACCAGGTGGAACTCAACGTTGGCCATGCTGCAGCGGCTGCACACGCAGCAGAGGGCCATCAATGAGTACCTGTGCGACTACGGCACCAGGACAGGGTCAGGGGAGCTTGGTTTTTTTTCTCCACGCCAGTGGGGCATGATCAGGGATGCATGCACTGTCCTGGCACCATTTGAGGAGGCCACGAGGATGGTGAGCAGTGACAGTGCATGCATCAGTGACACTGTACCTCTTGTCCACCTGTTGGAGCACACGCTGCGTGGAATAATGGACAGGGCACTTGAGGCAGAACAGAGGCAGGAAGAGGAGGACTTCCTTGCCTCTCAAGGCCCCCTTTACCCAGACAGTGTTCCTTCTGTCCCACCCATCGCACAGGAAGAGGACGAGGAGGAGGAGGAGGAGGATTGTGTCAGCATGGAGGTGGAGGCTGGCACTCAGCATCATCAGCAGCAGTCTTTTAGGGATGATTTACAGTCCCAAGAAACCAGTGGACTTGTACGTGGCTGGGAGGAGGTGGCTGCGGATCATGTCGTCCTTAGTGACCCAGAGGACTCCGGAGCGAATGCCTCAGCAAACCTACGCTGCATGGCCTCCCTGATCCTGCAAAGTCTGCAGAAGGATCCTCGTATTCTTCGGATCAAGGAGAGGGACCATTACTGGCTGGCCACTCTCCTTGATCCACGGTACAAGGGTAAGGTTGCGGACCTTATGTTACCGTCGCAGAGGGAGCAGAGGATGAGACAACTCCGGGAGGCCTTGCAGAAAGGTCTGTGCAACGCGTTCCCAGAGACTGGGAGGTTACAAACTCCTGGTCCTGGACAACGAGTTGCTGAGGCTTCGGCCAGTCAAAGAAGGAGCGGTGGGGAAGGTGGCCGTCTGACCGATGCGTTCAGACAATTCTTTAGTCCGCAGCCCCAAAGTATGATCGGTTCCAGCAACCATCGCCAGCGTCTGATAAACATGGTGCAGGAATATCTAGGGGCAAGGTCAGACTTGGACACCTTCCCCACCGAAAATCCTCTGGCTTACTGGGTCTTGAGGATGGATCACTGGCCAGAGCTTGCACAGTATGCAATTGAGCTACTGGCCTGTCCTGCATCCAGCGTTCTTTCGGAACGCACATTCAGTGCTGCTGGAGGATTTGTCACGGATCACAGGGTGCGCCTGTCCACCGACTCGGTTGATCGACTGACTTTCATCAAGATGAACCAGTCTTGGATCACCACCAGCTACTACACACCTGATGCTGATATAACAGACTAATTGATTTTAACATGTCACATCCCTTCAAGACTGATGCTGATGCTGAGTGCCTGTGCTGTTATGTTGACTGGCTATCCTCCTCCTCCGAGTCCTCAATGATACGATTGATGATGATAGCTTGGAAGATCATTTTTGTTTATGGGTGCCGCCACCAGTGGCTAAGGCCCAATTTTTCAGCCCCTGTTTTACAGGGGCGTGTAATTACAATTTTTTTAGCAATAATTTGCCATAGGGCTCATTGCTGTGCTCCAAGTACAGTATCTGTGAGGGGTTGGAGTGTTGTGGCACCAGTGCCTAAGGCCCAATTTTTCAGCCCCTGTTTAACAGGGGCGTGTCATTACAATTTTTGAAGCAATACTTTGCAACAGGGCTCATTGCTGTGCTCCAAATACAGTATCTGTGAGGGGTTGTAGTGTTGTGCCACCAGTGCCTAAGGCCCAATTTTTCAGTCCCTGTTCAACAGGGGCATGCAATTACAATTCTTGATCTAATAATTCACAGCAGGGCCCATTGCTGCACCCACCAAGAGTAACTCTGAGGGCTTACAGTGTTGTGGCAACACCACCACCACCACCACCACCACCACCACCACCACGAAAGGCCCAATTTTTCAGCCCCTGTTCAACAGGGGCATGCAATTACAATTCTTGATCTAATAATTCACAGCAGGGCCCATTGCTGCACCCACCAAGAGTAACTCTGAGGGCTTACAGTGTTGTGGCAACACCACCACCACCACCACCACCACCACGAAAGGCTCAATTTTTCAGCCCCTGTTCAACAGGGGCATGCAATTACAATTCTTGATCTAATAATTCACAGCAGGGACCATTGCTGCACCCACCAAGAGTAACTCTGAGGGCTTACAGTGTTGTGGCAACACCACCACCACCACCACCACCACCACCACGAAAGGCCCAATTTTTCAGCCCCTGTTCAACAGGGGCATGCAATTACAATTCTTGATCTAATAATTCACAGCAGGGCCCATTGCTGCACCCACCAAGAGTAACTCTGAGGGCTTACAGTGTTGTGGCAACGCCACCACCACCACCACCACGAAAGGCCCAATTTTTCAGCCCCTGTTCAAAAGGGGCATGTAATTACAATTCTTGATCTAATAATTCACAGCAGGGCCCATTCCTGCACCCACCAAGAGTAACTCTGAGGGCTTACAGTGTTGTGGCAACACCACCACCACCACCACCACCACGAAAGGCCCAATTTTTCAGCCCCTGTTCAACAGGGGCATGCAATTACAATTCTTGATCTAATAATTCACAGCAGGGCCCATTGCTGCACCCACCAAGAGTAACTCTGAGGGCTTACAGTGTTGTGGCAACACCACCACCACCACCACCACCACGAAAGGCCCAATTTTTCAGCCCCTGTTCAACAGGGGCATGCAATTACAATTCTTGATCTAATAATTCACAGCAGGGCCCATTGCTGCACCCACCAAGAGTAACTGTCAGGGCTTACAGTGTTGTGGCACCAGCACCACCATCAAAGGCCCAATTTTTACTACCACTGTTCAACAATTATATGTAATTAAAATTCCTGATATAATAGTTGACAGCAGGGCGTTCCAGCACCAACCAAGAGTAACTGTGAGTGCTTACAGTGTTGTGCCAACACCAACAACTAAGGGGCCTATTTCTGCAGAGTATATACGGCAGGTCCCTACTTTCAAACATCCAACTTACAAACGACTCCTACTTGCAAACGCAAGAAGACAACAGGAAGTGAGAGGAAATCTACCACTAGGAAGGAAAATTCTCTCCTGTAAGAATAAATATGGGAGAAAGGTGTCTCCTCTGTACTGATGCTTTATCAGCAATCCTTGTTTCAAGAAAAACACCACATTTCAAAAACAGTTGTCATTGGGACGGAAAGTGAGGTGAAATGTTCTGAACAGGGGCACAGACAGCAAAACAAATGTTACAGGGGTGATAACCCTTACCTATGTTTTCCAAAAAGTTTAAAAATAGATTTTTGGGCTGGAGCTACACTTCAACAATGTACCTGTTCAAAATTACAAACAGATTCTACATAAGAACAAACCTACAGTCCCTGTCTTGTATGCACCGCCTGTATACGGCTGTTCAGAGTATATAGGGCCTTTTTTATTTTATGTGCGGGGTTCCCCTTAATATCCATACAAGACCCAAAGGGGCTGGTAATGGGCTGGGGTGGGGGGGGGGGGGGTCATGGGGTAGCTATGCCATTTTTCTTAAAGATTTTCATCCATATTATCGGGACCAGACATTACATTAAAGCCGCAAGCAGTTTTAAATGGCTTTTTTTCCTTTAGAAATGTAATTTTGTGCAGGGACAGTTCTAAACACGGGAAACACGTGGCACTTCACAGGCATACTTTAGACACCCCCCAGGTACGATATTTAAAGGAATATTTGACTTTTTTTTTTTCACTTTATGCATCATTAAAATGACTGCTCCCGAAAAACGACCGTTTTTAAAACTTCTTTTTGCATTGATACATGTCCCCTGGTGCACAACCCGGGTTCCCAAACTCTGTTTAGGACAATAACATGCATAATAGTCGTTATAATTAGCACTTTAGAATTCGAACGTTCGCATCCATTGTATTTAATAGGGTTCTAATGTTCGTACGAACTTTCGGTCCGTTCGCGGGTTCTGGTGCGAACCGAACCCGGGGGTGTTCGGCTCATCACTAGTTATCAGTCTCTCGATCGTGCTGCCATCTACAAGACTGTTTGGAGGTGTCTCCTGGATCTTGGACTCCGTGGATCGTCTGGTCAATTAGTTGATCTGGTTATCAATGCCTTATTGACCCATGGTGGCGGTCACTCGGGTCCACAGATTCCAGTAAAGCCCTGTACACACGATCAGATTTCCTATGGATTTTAAACCAATGGATTTTTCCATCGGTAATCCGATGAAGCTGACTTCCATCAGTCTTGCCTACACACCATCAGTCAAAAATCCGACCGTCCCAAGAGCCGTGACGTAAAACACTCCAACAAGCCGAGAAAAATTAAGTTCAATGCTTCTGAGCATGCGTCGACTTGATTCTAGGCATGCGTGGGTTTTTTATCCGATGGAGTTCCACACAGACGATCGGAATTTGCTATTGTCTTTTTTCCCATCGGATAAATTTAAAACATGTTCTATTTTTTCTCACCGATGAAAAAAGACCGATGGGGCCCATCCACGATCGGTTTGTCCGATGAGAAAAGTCCATCGGACTGTTTTCATCGGTAAAACCGATCGTGTGTACAGGGCTTAAGAGTATCTATTCTTATCAATGACTGGATGACATACCCCTCTCCATGCTCCTTGTTTTTTGCTGGTACCATCACTGTCTGCTTGAGAACCACCATTGGCCTTCATTGGACTCTGGTTGTCCTTCTTAAGGATCCATTTATAACACAGGACTTGTTGTTCACTCTGTCATTGTTTACACAACAGGACTCTGTTTCTTACTCCATAAAATTAATTTTGTACACTTTTATTGTATGTCACTTGAGCGCTACATTTATACACTCCTTGATCTTGAATATTGGTCACATTCTTATGTAGCAGCTGCCTTTCACTTGTTTTAGGTTAGCGTACTAATTTCCCACTATTTTTATCTATCTCTAAGTTTCCTCCCCGACACAAATTTTCAGCTGCTTTTAACTTATGTGGCGGAGAACTTGTCAGAAGTTATCATGCTGATTACAGAGGAACAGAGCAGCAGAAAGACATGGCACTTAGAGCTTTGGAGAGAGATAAGTAAACACTACAGATATACAGTATGTGCCCAGGTCAGATTTCATGAATGGGGTTTACAACCACTTTAAATGGCTTGTCTCATCCATGTAAACCAATACATTCTGCTCTGGAATTTGTGCTTTTAAAAAACAACAAACTTACTGGCCAGATCACCAGAAGAAAATAGAAGAAGGAAAGCCTAAAAAAGGAAACTAATGCAGCCATCACATCTAAGAACTGGTAAGCTGCGATATAATAAATGCTTGCTTTTAGATAGAATATGGCTTTAAGCAACTTTTCTGTACTTTACCCTTTGGAATAGATATTCAGTGATGCTTCAACAAATATGGAAACTGTACAAATATTTTGCTCTGTACAATATTGGTTTTAATTTTTTTTTTTTTTCATTACTTAAATAAAATGCAGGTTAATAATTGTGATAAAACTAAAGAAATTGGGCAAAGTTTCCTTTCCTTCATACACATGAGACATGTATTATGCAGAAAATATGCAGCTAATTCAGTCAAGTACCAGCTAAGTGTTGTGAATAATTTACAGCTTTTAGACCACTTTAAAGAAAAACCACACTGTAACCTGGAAAGAAAAGAACTGTACTGAAATGTATCCAGATCCAACACTGTGAAGTAATATATGAAAATAAATCATTTACTAAATGCCAAAAAAGTAAGGAACATTGTTAATATGACATGATGGCAGGGAAATGGGTGCAAGGCTCTGTGTCATCTCAGGCAGTGTATATATAACCTACTTATATATGGATGCCATTTCAACCTGACTCCAGAGATAAACTGGATCATCTTTGAGTCAGACCATTACACCAGACAACTGCACAAAGAGAAAAATGAGATCCCATTCACACTTGTTCATTACAATGTACCACAAAGCATTTAGTCTTCTATGGCTCTGCTTAGATTTATGTGTTGTTTTGTTTAAGTAGTGTCTGGCGCATTTTTTGGCTTCTTCTGGTGGCGCGCATGGTATGGCCCATAAAAGTAAATAGGGATGCATACTAACGTGCGCTCTATACATTTGCATGCAATGGTTGTGCATATTAATTAGGGCTGATTTCTGTAAAAAAACGTTCCCTGTAATTCGGTGTCCAAAACAAACACGTCCCACATCTCCTAAATGAATGTGGAGGTCCTTATATGTTTGCAGAGCAGAACCCCATTTTTTTCATTCATCCATGGACAATACCGTGCCAATGAGCAGAGGAGAAGAGCATGGGGTGAAATTGGTAGCATCTTCCACCATGATTGTGCAAACCCCAGTGCTTCTTCAAAGAAATGTCTATATTGTGACATTATCCTTTACACAATGTTGCCTTCTGTTTATACTCCCTTTTACATATGTTAGTGTAGCGGGGGTTCCAAATTCAGGGACTGCTATACCTAATTTAAGGGTTAATTTGAGTGGTAGTTGACTCAAATCTTTTCAATTGCTGGAAGTATGGGTGGCGCTGTCATCTATACTCGGGGTTGAACTACAGGTGATGGGGCAGCGATTTGGTGTCTCCTCTCGGCAGCCGTACAGTGGGTGTGGTGGACCTGATGTGCATGCCGGGAGGGGATACAAAAGGGGCAGACGCCATTGGAGAGAGAGCAATTCCTGGGTCCCACGTCTGGGGGAGGGGATTTTGTGGAGTCCAGTTCGAGTGCATGGCCCTCCAGGCCATGGGTCCACATTCGCCTCAGTCCCAGGCACCTTTAGTCCTGGGACTGCAACTTCAGCCCTGGGCCCAGCACCTTTAGCTGGAGCCCACTCCGGGAGGAAGAATCCCAGGGTGCCGCCTTGCGAGGGGATACGTTTCTGAAAGAGGAGGCTGGGGGAGGACCGTTCCGAAGGACTGGTGAGAAAATCACAGTGAAGGAAGGGGCCCAGTAACTCTCCAGAGGGATGTCATCCAACCAGGGGCCTAACATGTGGACCATCAGGAGGTTTGGGGTACCATAGATCCTGTGGCAGAGGATCTCCTAGACGCATCCATTAGGGAACTAAATTGACTGTTCGAGCTACACGCCGGCTGCTAGTGCCATTGGTGACTATCCGGGTGAGCTGTACCCACTTGGGATCAAGTGGCGACGAAGCCAGGAGTGCCTGAATTCCATCTGTCTTCCTAACACCTTTCTCTTTTCATGCATAAGAAAAATAAAGCTCTACGTTGGAGTGAAATACTGGTGTGGACCTTGGAGTTACTTGGGGCATAGAGACTTTTGTCCTTACTCATTAGGGACAGAAACCAACACTGAGGGGATCGCTGCAAAGACCCGTAAGGAAACTAAGTGTGCCTAACCTCTGCAACCCAGGGGGTACGGGCATGGAAGAGACCACACGCTCCTTCCTCTCCAAGTGAACAAGCCAAAGAGTGGAGAAGGAGGGACGCGGGTGGGTCCCTTCATTAGCATTATGTGATCAACGTTGAATTCCAGGCCAAACAAATTTTGTTTTTGGAATAGAATAGTGAAATATTTAAAAGTCTAAAGGTTATTTTTTGCTGTTTGCGTCTACATGACTGAGATTTTCCCTCTCTGTTTACCCTGCTTACCCCATACTTGCCAACTGTTCAGGGTTTGCCAGGACCATAGGCATGTGCAGGGGGTGTGGGAAGAGAAGAATAAAAGAGGGTGCACTGGTCTAGAGCATTATCCAACAGATTTAATAAAAAAAGTAATAAAACCATAAAGATGTCTACTCGTAAACATAAGTTAAAAGCATGCTCATCAGGCCACATATGTGGATGTCTCTCATCGGTTGCTAGAGTCACCGAATCTGGGGGTGGGGGGTCCTGTATGAGACCCCTCAGGTTGACGCGTTTCAAAGGACTAGCCTTCTTTAGAGCCTAGGGTGCAGAGGGTGTGCCAGGTGTGCCCTCACTGCGTGAGGTGCTGATTTCCCCTATTGCCTGAGCTTTCACCCGTGTTGCACCCCCCGGCAGTGTGCAGTGCTGCTGGCTTCCCTCCTTTCTCCCTTGCTGCTGCGGGGGATGTTTCAGAATGGAAAGTGGGGAAAGGGGTTAGTAAATATGTGATTTACTGGCCCCTTTCTTTTCTAAAGGAACACAGTGAACAAACTCACTCACTGTGTTCATTCATAACTGAAGTATACAGTAGTAAACTGTGTTTACTATGCTTCAGTTTGTGAATAAACAGGAATCCGCTCGGCACAGACACTTCCCATTCATTCACTGTCCAGTGCAGCTGAGGCTGCAGAGAAAGGCATGTGTGTTTGAGTTTTGGGGTGCACACCCTATGGCCAGGACAGTCTGGGTTTAAACTCACTTGTCCCTGGAAGTCTGCGTCTTGTCCTGTATCCCAAGATTATAAGTGCAGAGTATGTCACTGCCCAGCCCTGCCCTGTTACTGTGTGCAGTGTACACAATTCATATACAGATTAAACAGTATATTATATGTAAATGGTGTAGGCATTGATATGTAAATCAGCCCCCCCCTGAGCCCTGGTACACCATCACCTCTACTGAATTCCATCACAGAGCTTGCTATCAGCCTGTACTGCACAGGTGAGCAGAAGAATGGGAGGGGGGAGAGGTGCAGAGGTACAAAGAGAAGGGATTACAGTTTTTGGGATTTCAAAGAGTGGCTGCAAAAATGAGCAGAGGAGGCATGTAGAATAAAGCAGAAAGGAGGGCTGGGTGGGGTAGGTGGAGTTGGGTTGCAGAGGTTAAGTGCTGCTATTACATTGCTAGTCAGTTTTAAGCCTCTCCTACATTGGTGGCAGGTGTAGAAGTTCCCTTTCATATGGAGGTTGGTGAAAATTCCCATTACATTGGTGGTCAAGGTAGAAATCCCCTGTTACATTGGTGGCCAGTGTAGAATCACACATTATATGCATGCAAAAGATTTACAGTTTTGCTTTTGAGTAAAAATTGTCAGTGTAATATGTCTCCTAACTAGTTGTATTACACAGGATTTTTACCACCTACAAAAACCTTCAACAGGTGTTGCAGTACTCAGCAGAAGGTTCAGTGGTCAAATGATGTGTTCTAAATATTTTATGCTAAATGCGTTTGCAGTGCAGTTAATATTTATCACTCTATTTTCTGCAAGAACTATTGGATTGCAGTCAGTGGCGGCTGGTGCTCCAATTTTTTGGGGGGGCGCAAACAAACTGAAAAAAAAAAAAAACACCAATTGCCGCCACTGTGCCCATTAAACGCAGCCACTGTGCCCAAACACCACTAGTTTCCCCCCATATACAGCCAGTTTGTCCCCAAAATACAGCCAGTTTGTCCCCAATATACAGCCAGTTGCCCCCCAATATACAGCCAGTTGCCCCCCAATATACAGCCAGTTGCCCCCCAATATACAGCCAGTTTGTCCCCCATATACAGCCAGTTTGCCCCCCAATATACAGCCAGTTTGCCCCCCAATATACAGCCAGTTTGCCCCCCAATATACAGCCAGTTTGCCCCCCATATACAGTCAGTTGCCCCCCAATATACAGCCAGTTGCCCACCAATATACAGCCAGTTTCCCCCCCATAATACAGCCAGTTTGTCCCCAATATGCAGCAAGTTTGTTCCCCAAATACAGCCAGTTTGTCCTCATAATACAGCCAGTTTGTCCCCCCAAAATACAGCCAGTTTGTCCTCATAATACAGCCAGTTTGTCCCCCCAAAATACAGCCAGTTTGTACCCCCCCCAGCCCTGCACTTACCTTCCTCGAGTCAGCGCCGTCCTTCTTCCGTCCTCGATGTCTTCTCCCACCCTCGATGTCGCTTCAGCCAATCAGGTTACCGGTAACCAGACCCGGTGAACCTGATTGGCCAGGGAACGCACCCCCGTGCGTCCTCTCATTAGATATTTAGAAGCCGATTACAGCCCTCAGGCTGTAGTCGGGAAGCCTATCAGAGCCGCTGGCTCTGATAGGCACTTCTAAAGGCCAACCAGACACTGTTATTCAGATGGCCGGCGCTCAAGGGGCCGGCCATCTGAATAGTGGGTGGCAGCAATACATAGGTTCATGCAATGCATGAACCTATGTATTGTTGTGAGTGATGGCCGGGCGCAGAAGCGAGCGGCGGCGGCGCTTCTGCGCCCACTATGGACGCACCGCCATTCATTGTGTGAAGAAAAGGACATTTAAAAAAAAAAAAAAAAACTCTTAAAGGGCCCGTTTTTTTTTGTGACCACAGGAGGGGGGCGGCGCCCCGGCGCCCCCTATGGACGGGCCGCCACTGATTGCAGTACTGTACTTAAAATAAATTGTATGAACTAAAGCTGGGTATACACATGTAGCACCCTCTAGTGTGCTAGAAGTATAGTGCATGTTTTTTTTTGTGAGAGTAGGTAAATTTCTAAGTTTGGCTGGCAGCCAAGCCTGGGTGTGTTTTGATTTGGCTGGGAGTAACTCAGAGTACAGCTGGGTGATTCACAGGCAGCATCACCAAGACCTCCCACTTCTTTCCAGACTGTTCTAGTGTTTTCTGGCAAGAAAGGAGGAGTGGGGAGGTGGAGCTGTCTGGGGTGTTCTGGGGAGCCCTGACCAATCCCCAACCTGGATTGGCAGGGGGCAGGCCTACTTAAATACCCAGGGTCAGCCCAGTGGGGGAAGAGTTGTTCGGTGGAAGATGGAGATTGAGTGTTAGGCTGTCGGGCCTTTGAGGGAGCTCCCCAGTCTGGTAGAGGGTGGTGCGACCTTGGGCCTGGGTGCGGAAAGGACCCTTCTCACAACACATGAAGGTGTCCAGGACAGGTGGCATGGGAGCAGGAGAGGATAGCGGGAGAGCACTGCCAGGCAAAGTCTCCAGAAGAGGAACAACAGGTCGCAGCCAGGAGGGCTGATGACTGACACATAGTCAGGAGAGGTCTGGGGAGGCATGCCTGAGAGGACTGGGTGATTGCAGTCTGAGATGGGTGCAGAGCCAGTAGGATGGACTGTGGTTTTATGGGCAGTGGAGAGAGAGGCAGCTGCAGCCCGGAGGGCTGGCAGGGCCTGAAGATGTGGAACTGGGCTCAGTAGCCACATGGACAGCTAGCACTAGGACTACATATATATTTTTCTACACCAAAGGGACCTGCTGTCTCTGCCTGCAAAGGGCATTCATCTTAAGCCTGGCTGAGCCAGTGTTAGGCCAAAAATATAGTGCTAGCTGGTCCGTAAAGTGCAAGCAAGTGATGTGCTGGAGGAGTTGAGGAGAGATAGTCTGCAAGCAAGTGATGTGCTGGAGAGAAGAAAGGAGTTGTACATAGTCTCAAGTCCCTGAATTGTTCATAATCATCTGGGCATCTCCCATAAAGAATGATGAGGGGAATCTGGTTACTAAGGATAGAGAGATGGCAAAGATATTGAATTTATTCTTCTCCTCTTGTCTTCACGAGGGAATCAGGGGCTTAAGTAACCAAAACTGCAATGTTTATTCTCATGACACGTCACAGGAAGCACCCTCATGGCTAAGAGAGGACAGAATTAGAAATAGACTTGAAAAACTTAACATTAATAAGTCACCGGGACCAGATGGCTTGCACCCGAGGGTCTATAACCACTTCCCGCCCGACCTATAGCAAAATGACAGCCGGGAAGTGGTTCAGTTATCATGACTGGGCGTCATATGACGTCCAGCAGGATAAGCCGCGATCGCGCGCCGATCGTTGGGGTGGTGTGTCAATATGACACACCGCATCACCGATCTCGGTAAAGACGGAGGCTCTTTACTACGTGATCAGCCCTGTCAAATCACGGCTGATCACGATGTAAACAGGAAGAGTCGTTTATCGGCTTTTCCTCACTCGCATCTGACAGGTGGCTCTCCTACAGGGGGGGTCTGTGCTGATTGTTTATCAATGCAGCCCCCCCCCTGTGGATGCCTGCCCAGGACCACCAGGGATGCCCACAAAGGAACCTCAACAGGTATGTGCCAATTAATAATGCCTGCCAGTGCTATCAGTGATGCCTATGAGTGCAATCTATCAGTGCTGCCTATCAGTGCCCACCAGTGCCACCTATTAGCGCCCATCAGTGCCGCCTATCAGTGCCCATCAGTGCTGCATATCAGTGCCACCCATCAGTGCCGCCTATCAATACCCATCCTCAGTGCCATCTCATTGGTGCCACCTCATCGGTGTTGCCTTATCAGTGAAGAAGAAAACCTACTTTATTTTTCAAAATTTTATAACAGAGGTGATCAAATACCACCAAAAGAAAGCTCTATTCATGGGAACAAAATGATAAAAAATGTTGTTTGGGTACAGTGTAGCATGACCGCGCAATTGTCATTTAAAAAGTGACAGTGCGGAAAGCTGAAAATTGGCTTGGGCAGGAAGGGGGATAAGTGCCTGGTATTGAAGTGGTTAAGGAACTTAGTCAAGAAATTGCCAGACCATTGTTCCTAATTTTTACGAAAAGTCTACTGACTGGAATTGTATCAGCTGATTGGAGAAAAGCCAATGTAGCACCAATATTTAAAAAAGGGCCAAGATACATCACTGGGAATTACAGACCAGTTAGCCTAACATCAATTGTATGTAAGCTCTTGGAGGGGATGATAAGGGACTATATACAAGATTTTAGCAATGACAACTGTATCATTAGCAATAATCAGCATGGATTCATGAAGAATCGTTCTTGCCAAACCAATCTATTAACCTTCTATGAGGAGGGGAGCTTCAATCTGGATAAAGGAAGGCCCGTAGAAGTGGTGTATCTGGATTTTGCAAAAGCATTTGATACAGTTCCCCATAAACCTTTACTGTACAAAGTAAGGTCAGTTGGCATGGACCATAGGGTGAGTACATGGATTGAAAACTGACTACAGGGGCGAGTTCAGAGGGTAGTGATAAATGGGGAGTACTCGGAATGGTCAGGGGTGGAAAGTGGGGTCCCCCAGGTTTCTGTCCTGGGACCAATTCTATTTAAATTTATTCATAAACAACCTGGAGGATGGGGTAAACAGTTCAATCTCTGTATTTGCGGACGATACTAAGCTAAGCGGGACAATAACTTCTCCGCAGGATGTGGAAACCTTGCAAAAAGATCTTAACAAATTAATGGGGTGGGCAACTACATGGCAAATGAGTTTTTTTTTTTATAAATCTTTTTATTTAATTTCTTAAACAAACAAAACATAACATAACATGACAACACATCATACACATTAAATCTAAAATATATTAGTAAAACATCACCTTGCATAGCAAAAAACAAGAAATAAAGAAATTATGATTATCACTATTATTTCCAATCATTTCTAAACACAAATATCCCATATAGGGAACATCCCTTCTATGAGTTGTTACCTCCCTCTATGTTAGATGCCGTATATGGCTTATCCAGCCACTTTGCCCAAACCTCATCATACTTACTAGGGCGACCCCTATTCCTATAGGTATCTCTGTACAATGGAAGATTATTATTAATCAATTGTTTCCAATATATAAACAGAGGAGGATGAGGTTTCTTCCAATATAATGCAATAGATTTTCTTGCGTAGAATAATGTTGTATTAATAAATATTCGTTCGGTCTCTATAGGGGTAATATCCTCTACTAAGCCCAGACTGACATTGAAAACGGTAAAGGAGCAGAGGTAATAGAGTTTAATAGATCCACTACCTCCATCCAAAATGTAACTATATATGGACAGGTCCAGAAGATGTGTGTGAAATCCCCTCGAGCTGCTCCGCACCTCCAGCACTTAGAGGAACAAGCAGGATTTATCTTTTGAAGTCTATATGGCGTGATATATGCTCTGTGTATGAGTTTAAATTGGATAACACGATCCCTCAAGGAGACCAGAGATCTCAAAGGGAAATCCCACACACAGCTCCAGTCCTCCATACTCAAATCTGGTATATCTCGAATCCACCTAGCTCGAAGACTCTCTAATGGCAGGATAGAAATTAAAGTAAGATGAGAATAGAGTCTCGAGGTAGGCTTATCCAGACACTCAGACCTAAGTACTAACTCCAAGGTAGATTGTATCATCGTTAAACTATTCTGTGGAAACTCTGCATGAAAAGTATGTGAAAGCTGGTAGTATCTAAATAGATAAGAGCTAGGAAGATTAAACATTGAGGTTAGTGTAGAGAAGGTGGATAACCTCTGATCAGTAACCACTTGGACAAGTAATTTTATATTGTATTTGGTCCATGCAATAGGCTCTGGTGTTTTAAGGAATTGAGGAAGGGTAGGGTTTAGCCATAGAGGGACATTTGGAGAAATTGCTCCCTTTGGATAACCCTCACATCTAAGGCCGGCCTCCCAAGCTTGAATAGTATTAAGCATAGGAATAGTCACCTGATGAAGTGCCCTACGGCCCCTAAATAAGAGAACCTTAAGAGCTTCTACGGAACCTACTACTGCTGCTTCTAACCGGGTAGAAGAGTTATATAGATCTGGGTTTAACCACCATGCGGCCGTAACCAACTGAGTGGCCAAAAAATATTTGTATAGATCCGGAAAAGCTAGTCCTCCCTCTTCACAAGGGCGCATCAGAGTACTTAATTTATACCTAGGATTTTTTATCCCCCATAAAAAAGATGAAAACAACTGATTTAGTCTTTTGAAAAGGGATACAGGGAGCCATTGAGGAGAATGTCTAAATAGGTACATGAATTTAGGTATAATTTTCATTTTTAAAAGATTAATACGCCCCAATAGAGACAACGGTAGAGACTTCCATACTTTTAATTTAGACTCAGTGTCTCCCAAAATTGGGGTCAGATTCAGAGACATAAATTCAGAAGATTGACGAGAAATTACCACTCCTAAATACTTAAAATTATCTACCCACTGCAGTGGAGTATCCTTCATAGCCGTACTGCGAGCCTCCATATCTATTGGAAACAGCAATGACTTAGTCCAGTTTACCTTCAGCCCTGTAACCGTTGAAAATGAATCCAGTATATCCAAGGCCCCTTGTAACGAGGGGCCAGCATCATTTAAAAATAAGAGGTCGTTTGCATACAGAGCTACCCTCTCCTCCAGCCAACTGATCCGCAATCCCCTAATATTAGGTGAAGTATGTAGAGCCTCAGCCACCGGTTCCATAGCAATCGCAAAAAGGGCTGGAGAGAGAGGGCAGCCCTGACGGGTTCCCCTAAATAGTGAGAAGGAAGCTGACAACCCTCCTCCCATCTTTACTGCAGCTCTGGGATTCTTATATAAGACCTGTAACCATTTTATAAATACCGTTGGGAAGCCCATTCTGCGGTGTACTTCCCACAGAAAGGGCCACTCCAAGGTATCAAAGGCCTTCTCAATGTCCAGGGAGGCAATAACCCTAGATCCCATATTAAGATGTGAAGCATAAATATTGGTATATAATCTCCTCAAGTTCACATCAGTGGATCTGCCTGGCATGAAACCAGTCTGATCTGAATCAATGATATTAGACATCAACGGTTGTAATCGTCGGGAAATTAACTTTGTCAAAATCTTGAAATCTACATTCAAGAGTGCAATAGGCCTATATGAAGCACAGGAGGATGGGTCTTTCGGATGCTTGTAAATTAGGACTATATGAGCTTGACTCATTGAGTCTGGCATGGATCCCTCCTTCAGACAATCTGAGTAAAGAGAGGCCAGTACAGGAGATAAAAGCTCTCCATGAGCCCTATAGAATTCAATAGGAAGACCATCAGGCCCTGGTGACTTCCCCAATGAAAAGGAGCCAATAACAGAAAGGACCTCCTCCGATGTTATAGGACGTACTAGCATCTCCCTCTCATTATCGGATAGCCATGCCAATGCGACTGAGTCCAGTAACTCCGCTAACTCAGCCGACTGAAAACTAGAAGGCAGCTGAGATGTATATAATGTCTGATAGAATTGTCGAAACGTCTCTAAAATTTTAGGCTGTGTACGGACCGTATCTCCAGAAGTGGTATGTATTTCCAAAATCTGGGTACTAGATTGTTCATGTTTAGCCATTATGGCCAAAAACCGTCCATTACGGTCCCCCTGTTCAAAAGATTTCTGTTTATTTTTATATAGATCTATCCTCGTAGCCTCTGTTATATGCAAATGTAGGGTCCGTTTACTATGTAATAAGGCATTAAAATTTAATTCTGAGGGATCCGCGGTATATTGGGCTGTTTGTTCCTCTACTATAACTTTCAAAGCGTCATTTTTTGCTCGTTGAGACTTATTAACCGCTTTAATAGCGGATATATATTGTCCTCTTGCATATGCCTTAAAAGCATCCCATAATATTGCCGAAGTGGATGATCCTACATTAAACTCCCAATACTCTACTAAAAGGGGCGGGATTTTTTTAACTATGTCTGAGTGTGAGATCCAATGCGTGCCCAGTCTCCACTGTGCTGCATCACGAAGGTGATGCATGCAGAGTGTAAGCATGAGCAGAGCATGATAGGAAAACCCACTCGGCAAATATTTAGCATCTACTATATCTGCTAATATCGCTGAATTGACAAAGGCTAAGTCTATACGTGAAGCTGTCTTTGTAAGAAGTTGAAAAACATGAATACGTTCTACTTAGTGGATTTTTCCATCGCCAAACTTCTACCAAATCTACCATCTGGGCCCAATTAAGGAGCCCTGCAGAGAATTTTTTTGCAGGAGTTGGTCTATCCAAAACAGGATCAAGTATAGAATTAAAGTCACCCATTATCAGTAACTTAGCCGGACCGTACAAAGAAATTTTTTCCACAAGACTATATAAGGGGGTCACCAAAAAAGGAGGTGGTATATACACACTAACAATTATATATCTCTGGCCCCATAGCAAAAACACAACAAGAACATATTTACCCTGAGGATCAGAGAATACATCTTCCACCATACAGGATAAAGATCTGCTAATCAATATCGAAACCCCTCTAGAGAAAGTGGAGTATGTAGCGTGGTAAGCCTTCTGTACCCATGGCTTCTTTAGGGTCAGTAGCCTACTCCCCATAAGGTGAGTTTCTTGAAGTAGTACTATATGGGGAAGATAACTTTTCAAATACTTAAATAACAACGCTCTCTTAAATTTGGAATTTAGGCCACGGACATTCCATGACAGAATAGATAAGACCTCCTGATCACGTGATACCATCTAAACAGAGAAAAAAGTAAAAGTAATACTTAACTAATAATTTATATTTCAAGATGGCTTGCAAGGTGATGGACCTCAAAAACAACAAACTTCTGAGTGAATATATTTCAGAAAAAATACAATAATAAAAATGAGATAATGTGTATAAACATTTAACAAAAACCCAACCCACCCTACCTTTCTCCAGCGCCATCCCCCCCAAAAAAACAGGGGGGGGCGTGGGGAAGGCCTTATCCCAAAATCTATCAGAAAATAGGCAACTATACCCTAATTGTCCTAAAAGGGGAAAAAAAATTAGAAGAAACCCCCCCCCCCCAAAAAAAAAAAAAAGAAAAAAGAAAAAAAAAAAAGGGGGAGGAGCAGGTAGAAGTGCCCCAACAAAAACAGTCCACCCCCACCTCCCCAGGTCTATATTCCGTGACAGGAGGGGCAGACTGCAGTTTATTCTAAGGGGGTGTTAGGAAGTCGTCCATGAGGCGCTGATTGGAGCTCCTGATCAAGGATTTGTGAGCGATTTGATTATCTTCCATCTAGCCAAGCTGAAGCAGCAGCCGAAGTATCAAAAAAAAAAATGTATGTCCATCATCTATAATGCGCAATCTACTTGGAAACAGTAGGCTGAACTGTATACTCTTTTCTCGTAATCTCTTACGAATCTCTGTATAGGACTTTCGCCGTTGCTGAACTTCTTGAGAATAATCTGGAAAAAATAATAATTTGGTATTTTCATAGGGTACATCTTGTTTGGCTCTGGCAGCCGCCAGAACCTTATCTCTATCTCTTGAATTCAGTAATCGTAGCAGAAAGGTCCTAGGGGGAGCGCCAGGTTTAGGTGGTATTGATGGAACCCTATGTGCCCGCTCAACCACAAATGCGGGTGGCCCACTACTTAGGTCCAGAACAGAGATAAGTAGTTGCTCAGCAAATTCGATTGACTTAGTCCCTTCCGCCCTTTCGGGTAAACCCAGAATGCAAATATTATTCCGTCTGAGACGGTTTTCAGTATCAATTGCCTTTTCCTGCAACCGTCTGACCTGTAACTGCAAAGCTCGCATTTCCTTAGAGTTTGATTGAGCAGAGTCTTCCAATATAGAGACCCTATTTTCCACTTCAGAGACCCTGGTTTTAAACCCATCTAAGTCCTGACGGATCCGAGAAACATCTGAGGCTATAAGATCCATTTGTCCTTTAAGAGTCTCTTTACATTCCTTAATAGCTGCTAAAATAACTTCAGCAAAGGAGGGATCCCCCAAGGAAGTAGCTGATGTATCACTAGGTGGTTGAGAAATAGCAGTCATTCTTGCTTTTGCTGTCTTTACTTTCTTTGTAGGAATAGTTATAGCTGCAGAGATTGTATCTGGCTTACTTAATGTCGCTAACTTGCTTGATGTTGCTGAGCGTGTCTGCGGCTGAGACATCTATCTCCAGCCACAGAGGATCCTCTTTTCTGTGTATAGTTGCAGTGGATTAATTGCTCCACCAGACAGCAAGCATCAATAAACGGTAGGAATCAATGATGGTATATCAGAGCCCACCTGCAGCTAACAATTGAATTGCAGCCTATTTAGATTTAAGTTAAAGTTCAAATTTCTGTCAGCAGATAATTGGGCGGAGCAGGCCCATAGAATGGACCAAGCTATATTAAAGTCCAAGGAAATCCCCAGGAAAACAGAAAAACACAGCCTACAGCAACAATGGGAATAGCAATAGCAGCAATAACCCAGTGAAAGCAGCGGTGGTAATTAATAGTGTAAATGGAAATGACAGCATCAACACAATGAAAACAGCAGCAGCGGCAATTGATTGATAATTAATTGATAGTAGCAGTACTAGTTTAATTTAGTTCCATTTCAAGCTCATTCTAATCAGATTAATTCAAGTCCTTATTCAGATTCATAATTCATATTTTAATTGTAATTTAATTGTAAAAACTACAACCCAGAAGAGATTAAATGCAGGAGGTTTAATGTGGAAAATGTAAAATAATGCATTTGGGTGGCAAAAATATGAATGCAATCTACTCCCTGGGGGGAGAACCTCTGGGGGAATCTAGAAAGGAAAATTACCTGGGGGTCCTAGTAGATGAGAGACTCAGCAATGGCATGCAATGCCAAGCAGCTGCAAGCAAACAGAATATTGGCATACATTAAAAAGGGGATTAACTCCAGAGATAAAATTATAATTTTCCCCCTTTATAAAACTCTGGTCCGGCCGCACCTGGAGTATGCTGTCCAGTTCTGGGCACCAGTCCCCAAGAAGGATGTAGAGAACTGGAGGGAGTAAAGAGAAGGGCAACAAAAATAAAGGGTCTGGAGGACATTAGTTGTGAGGAAAGGTTACGAGCACTAAACTTGTTCTCTCTGGAGAAGAGACGCTTGAGAGGGTATATGATTTCAATGTACAAATACCGTACTGGTGACCCCACAATAGGGTTAAAACTTTTCCACATAAGGGAATTCAATAAGACACGCGGCCATTCACTAAAATGAGAAGAAAAGCGGTTTAACCTTAAACTGCATAGAGGGTTCTTTACTGTAAGAGCGGTTAGGATGTGGAATTCCCTTCCACAGGCAATGGTTTCAGCGAGGAGCATCGATAATTCCAAAAAACTATTAGATAAGCACCTGAACGACCACAACATACAGGGATATACAATGTAACACTGACATAAAATAACACACATAGGTTGGACTTGATGGACTTATGTCTTTTTTCAACCTCGCCTACTATGTCCCCCAAGTCGCAAAGAGAGAAAGTGAGAAAAAATGCAACTTGTACACCTGTCACCAGACCGGATTCTTTTATAAATCTAACAATAGGGACACATACAGAAAGAAAACCCCTTGGACAGAACCTATAATGGTTACCCAGTCTGTCCAATATATAAACAAATGTTTTGCTGGACTTAAAATTGAAATTGGCAGTTTACTATAAGAAAATGCAATAGTGTATTCTATTTACAGTTTGCGACAATGAAAAGCTGTGCGTTCTCATGCATGTTTTATGTCGTCTTACTGCTGCAAAAAAGTTTGTCTTAAACCAACAAACATGGTTTTTGAACTTTGCTAGAATGCCAGGTATTTGTACAAATCATTTCCCAATTATGAAAGAAGTAGCTATTACATTTTGAGGCCTGTATAGATAGCACTATTCAAAATACTGACTTAAAGCAGTACAATTTCAAACGCAAACTGTTATTATAATGCGTTTGGGATTAAGCCTTTTTTAGGCTTTCTTTCTACTAGCCAGTAAGTCTGCTGTTTTTCACAAGCTCAAGCTCTCCAGCAGAATGTATCAGTTCACATGGATGAGACAAACCGCTCAACACTGGCAGGGGGCGATTAAAATGGTCAGCTTTTATTTATTCATGCAAAATCTTTATCCCAAAAAGAAAAAAAAAACTGTTAGCTGTAACTGCTTAGGCCCCATGCACACGAGACGCAGGTGCAAACTCTGCTGAACACACGTTTTTAAACGCTGAAACCGGCGTTTATAAACGCGCGTTTTGCCGCGTTTGCGGCCGCGTTTAGCTGCGTTTTACCGCGTTTGCGTTTATAAGCGTTTCATCATAGACCCTCCCTAAGCTCAAAAAACAGTAAATTTTAACCATTTCAGCCAGTTTGTGAGACCAGAGTGAGTAGCAGCAGCTGAGAGAGCAGCAGTGTACTTGTATTTAGTGTATCACTTGCCACATCACCTGCCACAAGTTGTGGATTGTCCACTTGCCACGTCACCTGCCACGTCACCTGGCCACGTCACCTGGCCACGTCACCTGCCACAAGTTGTGGATTGTCCACTTGCCACGTCACCTGGCCACATCACGTGCCACGTCACCTGCCACAAGTTGTGGATTGTCCACTTGCCACGTTACCTGGCCACGTTACCTGGCCACGTCACCTGGCCATGTTACCTGCCACGTCACCTGGCCACGTTACCTGCCATGTCAGCTGGCCACGTCACCTGCCACAAGTTGTGGATTGTCCACTTGCCACGTCACCTGGCCACGTCACCTGCCACAAGTTGTGGATTGTCCACTTGCCATGTCACCTGGCCACATCACGTGCCACGTCACCTGGCCACATCACCTGCCACAAGTTGTGAATTGTCCACTTGCCACATCACCTGCCACGTCACCTGGCCACGTCACCTGCCACAAGTTGTGGATTGTCCACTTGCCACGTCACCTGGCCACGTCACTTAGCCATGTTACCTGCCCACATTACCTGCCACGTCATCTAGCCACGTCACCTGCCACAAGTTGTGGATTGTCCACTTTCCACGTCACCTGGCCACATCACGTGCCACGTCACCTGCCACAAGTTGTGAATTGTCCACTTGCCATGTCACCTGCCACGTCACCTGGCCACGTCATCTGCCACAAGTTGTGGATTGTCCACTTGCCTTGTCACCTGGCCACGTTACCTGCCACGTCACCTGGCCACGTCACCTGCCACGTCACCTGGCCACGTCACCTGCCACAAGCTGTGGATTGTCCACTTGCCACGTCACCTGGCCACATCACCTGACACAAGTTGTTAATTGTCCACTTGCCACGTCACCTGCCACAAGTTGTGGATTGTCCACTTGCCTTGTCACCTGGCCACGTCACCTGGCCACGTTACCTGCCACGTCACCTGGCCACGTCACCTGTCACGTCACCTGGCCACGTCACCTGCCACAAGCTGTGGATTGTCCACTTGCCACATCACCTGACACAAGTTGTTAATTGTCCACTTGCCACGTTACCTGCCACAAGTTGTGGATTGTCCACAATTTAATGCAAGCAATTACAGTTTTCTTTTATATTTTTTAATAGTTTTTCATCATTTGCCATCATTTTTGAGATTTCTAATGTTAAAAAATAGGTCACCTTTAAAAACGCTTATAAACGCAAACGCGGCAAAACGCCGGTACCGCGTTTAGCCGCGTTTAGCCGCGTTTAGCAGCGTTTAGCGTCTGAAACGTGGAAAACTTTTGCATCTGAACCCATTTTTTTGCTTCTGGAAAAACGAGGTTAAACGCAACTGCTTGTAAACGCCAAAAAACGAGAGTGTGTGCATGGACACATAGGATAACATTGAATGGGTTCAGGAGCAGTTGAAAAAAGCGTCCAACTGCCTCTGAACAGCAAATAACAGCGTCTCGTGTGCATGGGGCCTTATAAAGTGTGAGCTGGAGTTTGGCTTTAATTTGTTAGTGGTTCCAAATCTGCTAATACATTTAACACTATCCTCCCCCAGACTGACAATGCTGCTGTCTGCTGTGTCTCCTATTCGTAGGCCCCTTTCACACTGAGGCATTGAAAAACCGCAAAAAAATTATGATTTTTTTTCACGTGATTTTACCGCGTTACTCATTAATTTCAATGGAGATAGGCGTTTTTACAGCGCTATTTTTAGCGCCCTAAAGATGCTCCAAAAAAGCTGTTTGCAGGATTTGTTCCATCGCACAGCCAGCAAAACGCCTCAGTGTGAAAGCCCTCAGGGCTTTCACATTGAGAATGATGGGGCAGGATTATTTCAGGCATTTTTACCGCAAAAACGCGGTAAAATTGCCTCAGTGTGAAAGGGGCTTTAGCACAGGAGGTGTTTTACTGGCCAAATCACCAGGTGAAAACAGAGAGAAACAAGCCAAAGAAAAGAAAACAAATGCAGCCACCACATTTAATGACTGTAAAGCTGCAATATAATACATTTTTGGTTTGGGGTTTTAATACCGCTTTAAAACCTCAACGTATCCTGGGAACAACTGATACAAAACCTGTATAATTAAATATTTAATGGAGTTGAGGGGTCTCTGGTGTGATATGAATAAACTAAGGAAAATAATAAAAACCTGATTATGGCTCTGAAATGCACACTCTAATTCAAAAATACATTCTTATTCAATAGATTCAAAGACACATGTCCATGGCATGTTTCTTTGTATCTATTAAATTAGATACTATTTTTGAATAAGGCCCCCTTCACAAAGAGTCCAATCAGGTCTGCCTGTCAGTTTTTTAGGGGAACCTGATCGGACCCTGTAAACAGATTTGTGTTTTCTTACACCCACCTACCTCCAATCTGATTCAGTCCACTAAAAAAAAGCGGAGGGGATCCATCCCTCTCCCTCTAGGCAGATCAGAGGGCGGTTGGGTGTAAACAGACAGCGGAGTCCGTTTATACCCGCCAGTCCATAGAGCAGAGCGGGCTCTGTCCATGTCCGCTCTTCAGAAACTGAGCAGACACGGACCTGTCATCTGCCCACTCTGCTCAGATCAGCGGACAGATCACCTGCTGATCTAATCGGAGTCCGTCCCGTGTGAAATGGGCCTAAGGCCTTGTAGACACGGTTTGATTGTTGTACGATCGAGCGTCTGATTTTTGTCAAAAGCGCATGTGCAGGATTTTGTCTAGCATACTAACTATCCGCAAATTGTCGTTTGACAAACACAAACGTATTGACGTACTATGAGAGTATAAAGAGGAAGTTCATTTCTCAAGCGCCTTTGGGCCCCTTCTGCTAATTTCATTTTAGTAGAAGTTTGATGAGCGTTGATTCGCGATTTTCAGATCGTACAAAACAAATGCCTTTTAAAACACGTTTGGCATAACTACATCAGTATCTCTAGCAAAGCAGCTTCATTATTATCCCATTAACCAGTTGAGATCAGAGCCATGTACAAATGACGGCCTCAAGGCGGATCTAGAAATCCGGGAGGCCGTCATTATACGGCCTTGGCTATTCCGGGCCACTGGGGGCGCACGAGCGCGTGCGCCCGGCGCATCACTGAGATACCGATGCGCGTGCCTGGCGGCCGCGATGTCCGCCGGGCACCCGCGATCGGCCGGTACAGAGACAAGGACATGGGTCTGTGTCAGAGAACGTACCTTGCCGGGCGTGTCGGTGATCGCTTTGGTGTGCGTTCGCGTGCGCCGATGCTGATGTTTGACATGTTCCAGTCCGCGCTGGTGCACTTCCCAGACCGCGGGCGCGCGCGCCTGTGCGCGTTGGTGTGCCTGTGCGTGCGGGTGCATGTGTGCGCATTGCGGGCGCGCACGCGCATGCGCCGTTGCGCGCGCCGACGCACGCCGGTTTGCCTATTTAAACCCCTGGAACACTTCAGACCGGTGCTGTCTGATCTGCAGTCCCCTGTGTATCCTGCTCCTGTTGTTCGCCCGAAATCCGATCTTCTGACCACCCGGCTTGTTACTGGACTTTCCCTGCTATCCGCCTGCACCCGACCTCGGCCTGTCTTTGACCCTGAGCCTGCCTACCCCGCTGTACCATATTGCCTGAACGTTGCCGAACCCTGCCTGTCTGACCGCTTCTTCTGCATCCGCCCAGCTGCGCTACTCTACACACCTGCCTGCCTACCTACCTGCCTGCAGCCAGCCTGGCTTAGCTACCCTCCTGAACCCAGGATCCGGAGCCGCCTTCCAGGAACCAATCTCAGGCTCTCTTACCCTTCCGCACTCCCGTGCCTCCTGTCTGCACTACCAGGGGCCCGTGAGTCGGATCCGTACGGGTGACCTTTCTCTGCTCCAACGGACTCGCTGATCAGGTGCGTATCTCCCTGACAGTCTGTGTGTGTAAACACACAGATCCATGTCCTGTCAGGGAGAGGAGACCGATGCTGTGTCCCTTGTACATAGATCGGTCACCTCCCCCAGTCAGTCCCCTCACCCACACAGTAGTAATCACTCGCAGGTTACACATTTAACCCCTTCCTCGCCCCCTAGTGGTTAACCCCTTCCCTGCCAGTGTCATTTTTACAGTAACCAGTGCATTTTTATAGCATTTTTATAGCACTGGTCGCTGTAAAAATGACTGGTCCCAAAATGGTGTCAAAAGTGTCCGATGTGTCTGCCATAATGTCGCAGTCACAATAAAAATCACTGATCGCCGCCATTACTAGTAAAAAAAAAAATTATTAATAAAAATGCTATAAAACTATCCCCTATTTTGTAGACGCTATAACTTTGCGCAAACCAATCAATAAACGCTTATTGCGATATTTTTTTTACCAAAAATATGTAGAAGAATACGCATCGGACTAAACTGAGGAATTTTTTTTTTTTTTTTAAATTGGGATATTTATTATAGCAAAAAGTAAAAAATATTGTGTTTTTTTTTCAAAATCATCGCTCTTTTTTTGTTTATAGCGCAAAAAAATTAAACCGCAGAGGTGATCAAATACCACCAAAAGAAAGCTCTATTTGTGGGAAAAAAAGGACGTCAATTTTGTTTGGGAGCCACGTCGCACGTCCGCGCAATTGTCATTCAAAGCGTGACAGTGCTGAAAGCTGAAAATTGGCCTGAGCAGGAAGGGGGTTTAAGTGCCCAGTAAGCAAGTAGTTAAAGAAGATGAGAATGTGCGCTGCATTTCAACATTTCATCAATTTCTGCGTCACGAATGTTAATTCTAGATTACGAACAGTAGTTTACAAGACCAAACTCTTCCCAGTCGTTCCTTGATTCCGAGCATGCGTGTTTGTACTTTCAACTTGTGTGTGACGATTTCTGTACGGACCATCCAAAAAATCAGACGTTGAGTTCACATCTGACAAAAAATTTATAGCATGCACATCCAGCTTTTGTCTGACAAAAAAAGTCAAATCGGCTGTCGAATGCATCGTACCAACGATCTGAAAATCCGCAGACCACTCGTCTTACGAATCTTCCCTTCTGATTTTCGAATCGTGGGTACGAGGCCTAAAGGCCCGTACACACGATCGGATTTTCCGACAACAATTGTCTGATGGCAGGGTTTTTGTCGGATAATCCTACCATTTGTACACTCCATCAGACAATTGTTGTCGGATTTTCCAACAACAAATGTTTTATAGCATGCTTTAAAACTGTCCGACAACAAATGTGCCTTGTCGGATTATCCGATCGTGTGTACACAAGTCCGTTGGAATAAAATCCAAAGTACAAACACGCATGCTCTGGACCAATGCTAACCATAGCACAACAATAGCAGAAGTTGCCCAAAGGGAAGGGGTAAAGAGCTGAAAAACCACGTCGTTTTTTGTATGTTGGCTGAAAATCATGTGTACGAGGTTTTAGAGCAGTGGTTCTCAGCCTTTTTTGTGCCGTGACCCCTTGATAAAATTTCCCAAGTTGTGGGGACCCCTAACAGTAAAATTATTTTTGTAGCTTGGGTTGTCAGCACCCAAGGCAAGACAAGTAATTTTCGCCCCTAACCCACGGACATTTAGCGCTCCCTGAGTCCCTTCCACTAGTACAGTATTAAAACCCCTTATGGTACATTTTAAGATGTACCACTCTTTCTCTTTGTTCTCCTTTCTTTCCCTTTCATCTTTCTCTATCCTAATTTCTTGTTGTTTTTTTTCCCCATCCCTCTCTCTAGCCTTCTTTCTTGTTCTCTCTTATTCTTTCTCTCCTTTTTCTTTGTTCCTCCCCCTCTTTTCCATGTATTCTCTATTTTTATTCCTTCTCTTACTCCTTGGTGGGGAGTTGGGATCAGTGTCAGTGCTGGGAGGAGTTCTGATCAGCCAACTTAGGTGCTCTTGATCAAGGTCATCTGCTGATCTGAGAACTGTAGTGGGGACTTTTAATGGCAACTATAATCACAGGTAGTGTTACTCACTGTGTCTCCGACTTTGTGGTTTCTCATAGCAGTGACACCTATGCCGAAATTAGGAGATAGGGTCTCCTCCAGCCCCTCCCACTTTACATTCCTCACCAGTCAGCTGACCCCTAGTCTCTGCCCCCCAGCCATGCCGTGAACTGAATGGGTGGCTGTGAAGAGGCTAAGTGGGCAGCCGTGGGCTCCAGGAACAGCCCAGCTGGGTGGCTACGGGCTCCAGGAATAGCCCAGCTGGGCGCCCACAGGCTCCAGGAACAGCCCAGCTGGGCGGCCGCAAGAAGGCTGGGAGAGCGATGCGGGCTCCAGGAACAGCCCAGCTAAGTGGCCGCAAGAAGGCTGGGAGAGCGATGCGGGCTCCAGGAACAGCCCAGCTGAGCGGCCGCAAGAAGGCTGGGAGAGCGATGCGGGCTCCAGGAACAGCCCAGCTGGGCGGCCGCAAGAAGGCTTGGAGAGCGATGCGGGCTCCAGGAACAGCCCAGCTAAGCGGCCGCAAGAAGGCTGGGAGAGCGATGCGGGCTCCAGGAACAGCCCAGCTGGGCGGCCGCAAGAAGGCTCGGAGAGCGATGCGGGCTCCAGGAACAGCCCAGCTGGGCGGCCGCAAGAAGGCTCGGAGAGCGATGCGGGCTCCAGGAACAGCCCAGCTGGGCGGCCGCAAGAAGGCTGGGAGAGCGATGCGGGCTCCAGGAACAGCCCAGCTGGGCGGCCGCAAGAAGGCTGGGAGAGCGATGCGGGCTCCAGGAACAGCCCAGCTGGGCGGCTACGGGCTCCAGGAATAGCCCAGCTGGGCGCCCACAGGCTCCAGGAACAGCCCAGCTGGGCGGCCGCAAGAAGGCTGGGAGAGCGATGCGGGCTCCAGGAACAGCCCAGCTAAGTGGCCGCAAGAAGGCTGGGAGAGCGATGCGGGCTCCAGGAACAGCCCAGCTGAGCGGCCGCAAGAAGGCTGGGAGAGCGATGCGGGCTCCAGGAACAGCCCAGCTGGGCGGCCGCAAGAAGGCTCGGAGAGCGATGCGGGCTCCAGGAACAGCCCAGCTAAGCGGCCGCAAGAAGGCTGGGAGAGCGATGCGGGCTCCAGGAACAGTCCAGCTGGGCGGCCGCAAGAAGGCTGGGAGAGCGATACGGGCTCCAGGAATAGCCCAGCTGGGTGGCCGCTGGGAGAGCGATGCGGGCTCCAGGAACAGCCCAGCTGGGCGGCCACAGGCTCCAGGAACAGCCCAGCTGGGCGGCCGCAAGAAGGCTGGGAGAGCGATGCGGGCTCCAGGAACAGCCCAGCTAAGTGGCCGCAAGAAGGCTGGGAGAGCGATGCGGGCTCCAGGAACAGCCCAGCTGAGCGGCCGCAAGAAGGCTGGGAGAGCGATGCGGGCTCCAGGAACAGCCCAGCTGGGCGGCCGCAAGAAGGCTCGGAGAGCGATGTGGGCTCCAGGAACAGCCCAGCTGAGCGGCCGCAAGAAGGCTCGGAGAGCGATGCGGGCTCCAGGAACAGCCCAGCTGGGCGGCCGCAAGAAGGCTGGGAGAGCGATGCGGGCTCCAGGAATAGCCCAGCTGGGCAGCCGCTGGGAGAGCGATGCGGGCTCCAGGAACAGCCCAGCTGGGCGGCCACAGGCTCCAGGAACAGCCCAGCTGGGCGGCCGCAAGAAGGCTGGGAGAGCGATGCGGGCTCCAGGAACAGCCCAGCTAAGTGGCCGCAAGAAGGCTGGGAGAGCGATACGGGCTCCAGGAACAGCCCAGCTGAGCGGCCGCAAGAAGGCTGGGAGAGCGATGCGGGCTCCAGGAACAGCCCAGCTGGGCGGCCGCAAGAAGGCTCGGAGAGCGATGTGGGCTCCAGGAACAGCCCAGCTGAGCGGCCGCAAGAAGGCTGGAAGAGCGATGCGGGCTCCAGGAACAGCCCAGCTAAGTGGCTGCAAGAAGGCTGGGAGAGCGATGCAGGCTCCAGGAATAGCCCAGCTGGGCGGCCGCAAGAAGGCTCGGAGAGCGATGCAGGCTCCAGGAACAGCCCAGCTGAGCGGCCGCAAGAAGGCTGGGAGAGCGATGCGGGCTCCAGGAATAGCCCAGCTGGGCGGCCGCTGGGAGAGCGATGCGGGCTCCAGGAACAGCCCAGCTGGGCGGCCGCAAGAAGGCTGGGAGAGCGATGCGGGCTTCAGGAACAGCCCAGGATTCGGTGACCCCTGGCAAATCGTCATTTGACCCCCGAGGGGGTCCCAACCTCAGGTTGAGAACCACTGCTTTAGAATGTGAGCTTCAGAGTCATAATCAGGTTTTAATTTTTTCTTAGTTAATAGATAATACTATGCAATAGTGTTGAAATGCATATGGAGTTGTGATTATTTACTATATTTATCCAAACATGTGAAAATTAAATGCCTGTTGCTTCAGAAGACTTAGTCATTGGCAGATGTTTTTTACATGATTGTACAAAATAATTGAATTATTATTACTACTACAGGTACTTATACAGCGCTGACAATTTATGCAGCGCTTTACATACACATTGTACATTCAAATCGTCACACAATTTGTAGTTTTACCTTTCCCTACTCCTTTTGGAATCCATCTATATAGACTTTGGTATTCCTAGCACATAGCATTGCACAAGAAAAAGAAAATCGAACATTCTTGTTTTAAATTACATTTATTGAGTGAACAGCACAAAGCATGTGTTCAAAACAAAATGACCATAATACTAGCAATATATTTTCTAGCTGCCAGGCAAGCTGTCCTTCTGATGGAAAGGTATTGTGCAAACTGTCTGTTTTTTGCCCCACTCCTGCTTCCCTTCTGGCTAGCCATTGTGCCCTTTCTATATTATAGCTCAGGGGATCCATATATAGAAATTGGTCTTCATGACAGACCTAGCTGTGGAGTTCACAGACTACTTTCACAACATAGGAAACAGAGCAGACTG
Source organism: Rana muscosa (assembly GCA_029206835.1). NCBI lineage: Eukaryota > Metazoa > Chordata > Amphibia > Anura > Ranidae > Rana > Rana muscosa. Next base: position 170,317,458 of record CM055123.1, read on the forward strand.
CAGAATCGTCAATTTATTGGCTAAAATACCAAAGGTAGATTCCACCATGTGGCTGAGGCAGTGATGGACACCCTGCTTTCAGTGGCCAGGGTAGGTCTGCATAAGGCAAATGCCTCATTGCCAAACACACACCATGTGTATTGAGATCGGTGTTTCTCAATTCTAGTCCTTAAGGCGCACCAACAGGTCATGTTTATAGGATTTCCCTCAGATGAAACGGCTGTTTTAATTACTAAGGCAGTGAAACTGATCAAATCACCTGTGTAAAATAATTGAAAGCCTGAAAACATGACCTGTTGGTGCGCCTTGAGGACTGGAATTGAGAAACATTGGTGTAGATGGTCCTGGAGCCCCTGGCAGAGGCTGATCGGAAGGAAGCTACAGCCGATTGTCATGTAGATTCCGACCAAGAGGAAAAAACGTAGGATCTGAACTACTGCCATAGGTATCCACTTCTCTATAACAATTGCCATTAGTCACCATAAAATAAAAATGTTTTTTTTTTTGTTTTTTTTTTATAATTAATAAATCTGCTGTTACTGCCTGGAGGCATTTTTACTATAATTTGCTTTCTATTAATGACTCCAACACAGTTAGGAAAGTGGTAATTTTCTATAAATGTGTAATCTGGGACCAATCCTCCATAGTGAGCTTCAACGCTCTCTCATTAAGTACATATTATACAGCAACACAAGGGTGATCGACTATACTGCAGGCGGGAGGCATGCCAAGCAGCAAAAGGAAGTGTAGACTGGAAAATGCCTGGCCCGTATCTGTGAAAAATAAACACAAAGAAATGTCAGAAAATCTACACTTATTTTACAATGAATATCCTAAAGGGACAGCATAAGATAGTATTTTCCACTTACTGTAAAAAAAAAAAAAAAACTTGGGGTACATTAAATGACACAGGATAAAGTGCGGTCTTCAGGAGATTGGACATATGCAAACAAAAATGAAAGACCAGCATGAGTGGATCATAAGAACAGAGGGGGGGGGGGGCTGTGTCCCTTATTGCAGTGTTTCTCAACCTTTTATGGTGAAGTACCCCTGCAGATCTAAAAAAAAATCCTAAGTACCCGTCTCGAGAACATCATTTCTATTGTCTTGAGTGTCATGGTTTCTGTGTGTGTGTGTAATGTCGGTATGTGTTTGTGATGATTTCTGTGTGTGTGTGTTGTGATGGTTTTTGTTTGTGTGCAAAATCATCATCAAATGCAGACTCACCAGTATCCATCAATGCAGCCTGATCAGTGCCCATCAATGCAGCCTGATCAGTGCCCATCAATGCTGCCTCACCAGTGTCCATCAATTCAGCCTGATCAGTGTCCATCAAATGCAGCCTCACCAGTGTCCATCAAATGCAACCTCACCAGTGTCCATCAATTCAGCCTGATCAGTGTCCATCAAATGCAGCCTCACCAGTGTCCATCAATTCAGCCTGACCAGTGTCCATCAAATGCAGCCTCACCAGTGTCCATCAATTCAGCCTGATCAGTGTCCATCAAATGCAGCCTCACCAGTGTCCATCAATTCAGCCTGATCAGTGTCCATCAAATGCAGCCTCACCAGTGTCCATCGATTCAGCCTGATCAGTGTCCATCAAATGCAGCCTCACCAGTGTCCATCGATGCAGCCTCACCAGTGTCCATCGATTCAGCCTGATCAGTGTCCATCAAATGCAGCCTCACCAGTGTCCATCAATTCAGCCTGATCAGTGTCCATCAAATGCAGCCTCACCAGTGTCCATCAATTCAGCCTGATCAGTGTCCATCAAATGCAGCCTCACCAGTGTCCATCAATTCAGCCTGATCAGTGTCCATCAAATGCAGCCTCACCAGTGTCCATCAAATGCAGCCTCACCAGTGTCCATCAAATGCAGCCTCACCAGTGCCCATCAAATGCAGCCTCACCAGTGCCCATCAAATGCAGCCTCACCAGTGCCCATCAAATGCAGCCCCACCAGTGCCCATCAAATGCAGCCCCACCAGTGTCCAACAATTGCAACCTCACCAGTGTCCATCAAATGCAGCCTCACCAGTCCCATCAAATGCACCCTCACCAGTGCCCATCAAATGCAGCCTCACCAGTGTCCAGTGGTAATTAACCCCTTTGTGCTGCATTAGTGGTGCCAGTGTCAAGTAACCCCTTTATGCAATTAGCACTGACACTGGTGCCACTAGTGCAGCACAAAGGGGTTTATTAATTGCCACTGGTCACTAATGCATCAGTGACCAATGGCAAAACATTAACCCACTCCATGCTGGTTATTACAAATACCAATGTAGATTAATTACCCCCCCCCCCCCCCCCACCAAAAAAAAAAAAAAACACGTCAGAGTAGGATCACACAGCAGTGCAGCAATATTATCAGCCCGAGCCTCTGCTCACTCACTTGTCCATGGATCACAGGAGGCAGAACTCCTCCTCTTCCATTCCGCACTCCCGGACTCTGAATGGACATCACGCCAGGTGGGGCCTAGGAAGCTCCTCTCCACCTGACAGGGAAGTGACTGAGTGTGCCGGCCGGGTGCAGGAGCACACTTATACCACATCTGCTGCAGCTGCCCTGCACATATAACACTGGGTAGCAGCGGCCGGCCACTACATTAATCCAGCCCCGAGTGCAGCCTTTTAACCCAGCATCAGAGCAGCCTGGGGGGCGATTGCCCCCCTGCCCCAGTCCACCCCTGTGTGTAACACCAGCCGGGTGCAGGAGCACAAATGTAAAACTGTAGCATTGACCGGCGGCTGTATACAGCAAGCATCAGAGCTGCTTTTTTACCCGGCATGAGAGCGGCGATGGACACCCTGCCCCCAGCACAGGTGGCGTACCCCCTGCCCTTGGTGCACGTACCCCTAGGGGTATGCGTACCATGGGTTGAGAAACCCTGCCTTAATGTACTCAAGATTTGTTTTTTACAGAAATTAAAAAATCACATTTTCCTAATATTCAATGTCAAGGTAAGACAGCGTCTGGAAGTATGGGCAGCTGGCACATACAAACCTCAAAACAATTGTAAAGTGGAAGATGCCGTGCCCAAAACAGACAAATTAAATAAACAAATTAAACTCATAAATGGTGAGGGTTTGGGGGGGTTGGCTTTATGTACCAGGATTGGCTCCAGTAGACCTGAATATTGATAGGCTATTGGGGTAGAATGCCTTTGATTACTTAGGCTGGGTTCACACCTACGCAAATTGGATGCGGGTTTCTCCACATCCAATTCGCATAGCAGGAGAATGTGACTGGCTCTCTATGGAGCCGGTTCACATATCTCCGCAGCAGGTCCGGTGCGTTTTGCAGGAAATACGGGTGCCAAATTTAGCCCAATATTCGGCCTGAAATCGGACCTAAAACAGTAAACTAGGACGCCCCAGACCCAGGGGAGGGCTGGCGGCCTTAGGCCTGGGGGGCAAGTCCAGTCAAGTGGCCCATTGAACCACCGAATCAGCTCGCCATCCATGGCCCACCTGGTTTTTCAATGCAGCCTCACCAGTGCCCATCAGTGCAGCCAACTCCAGTGCCCATCAATACAGCCTGATCACTGGAGCAGGTTACAAGGGGTGTATGGGGGGGAGATGGGGGGTCAGCTAGGGGTGTCAGGGTCTCTCACCTCAGCGATCTCAGCTCAGCAGGCCCTTGCACGCCACGGTCTCCTGGGGGTCAAGTTGCAGCCAGCGCCCAGCCCTGCAGCCCTGCATCCCGACTCCCTGGCACGCCCTGCCTCTGCCTGCTTCCAAGAATCCAGTCCCAGGGAGTTGTAGTTTCCTCTGCGCTGCTGTGTTTTCCACCCACCAGAAGCTTGAGTGCGGACTACAACTCCCGGAATGCAACAGCTAGTGGTCGGCCGCCATGGACATGCCCCCGGCCCAACTTCCTAGACCAGAATAAAAAAGAAAATGGTAGCGGGCAGTGGCTGCCGGCCATTTTGAACATAAGTTAGGGCGGCCTGGGGGGCAATTGCCACCCTGCCCCCTGTCCCAGCCCTCCCCTGCTGCGCGACAGATCTGTGAAGCCAGCCTTAATGTTCGTTACAACTATCTGACTTTGGAATGTGCCATAGTGGTGCTCCAATGGTACTGTCATTTCTGTTTTCAGCCACTAGGTGGGGTTGTATGTTCTCTTCAGTGAGCTGATGTCTGTATGTAGCTCTATGAAATTATAAGCTGTAATTGACTATTTGTTTTTGTACATTACAACTTTACATTCTTTTGTGAGTGTTATATTAAACGTTTTATACCATTTTCTCTGTTTAATAGTCCTGCGTGCCTTTGTAATTTATAAAAAATAAGCCGTTCTTTACCTGTTTTCAGAGCGCCTTTTGGTGCTCACATGACCCCGCTGCCCCTCTCCTCCCGACTGATGGCAGCAGGGGAATCTCGGCCCCCCCGCAGCAGCTGTCAAACAGGGAGATCAGTGAGGCGGCAGTTTATGTAAGCGCCACTCTAAAAACAGGTAAAGAACGGCTTATTTTTACAAAACAGACATAGAGGCACACAGGACTATTAAACAGAGAATGGTATAAAATGTTTAATATAACACTCACAAAAGAATGTAAAGTTGTAATATACAATAACAAATAGTCAATTACAGCTTCCAACGTCATAGAGCAACGTACAGACAGACATCAGCTCACTGAAGAGAACATGATCATTAAACAGAGAGAATAGTATAAATTGCATATAGTGGCTTAACAACCACTTTAACAGGTTCAAAGGGCAGTTTCTTAAGAACCAATGCAATTGTGGAGGAGATGGAGGGAGGGAAACGAGGTCTATACAGGCACTGACAGAGTGGCATGTGTAAAACTGATGCCTAGTACACACGACCGGGATTCCCGATGGGAAAAGGTCTGTCCAAAATCCCGAGGGGAAAACCGAGAACCTGCTCTCTACTTTTTCCCCCCCCCCCCCGTACAGACGATCGGTTTTCCCGTCGGGAAAACTCAGATGAGAGCTTTTCCTCGGGAATCCCGACCGTGTTTATGCTCCTTCAGAGTTTTTCCCCACGGGAAAACGGCCAAAAATGGCCATTTTCTGCTACACACGGCTGGGTTTTCTGATGGGAAAAAGTCAGTCGGGAATCCCGGCGGGAAAAAAAAGAGCTGGTTCTCCCGGCCAAAAGCTCTCCTCGCAGTTTTCCCATCGGAAAATGCGGTTGTGTGTACGGGGCATAAGACTACCAGGAGGGGGACTCATTCAAATAGGTGCAATGGGCCCATACAACCACAGCAAGGATCATCTGGGCACTAAAATGTAAAAATTTAGCGCAGGTCTCCCTTCCCGCTGCTGGCTGTGCGACTAGAAGTGCTCCAGCCTGGTCATTTAACTCTTTAAAGGGACCAGAGCCATAAGCACCACCCGGGATCATAGGGCTCAGCTAGTCTTCATTGCACTGGCAGGCATACCCCCACGGTACCCCTATAGCATAGGTAACTCCCTTAAGTACCTAGACAATTGCCTTCAGGGGAGTACAGTGCCAAAGAACACATTAAAGCTGGCCCTGCTTCTTCTCAGGAGAATCTGGGTATGGGTTCTGTGAATATGCCAAAGATAAGCTGATCTGAAAAGCTGCAAAACAAGCCACTGCTGCTCAGCTAGGAATTGGATAGGTTATACAGTATTTGGCTGCCTTTTTCATATTTGTTTGCCACTGTCCAATCCCTTGAAGGTAGCAGCATAATCCAATGTACCTGAATACTTCATCCTGTGTCCCTTAATGCAGGGCTCAAAATTTCAAGTCCTGAGCTACTAGCTAGGCCTCAAGCGTTACTCGCCACCAGTTGCCCCACCCAACCCACCCCTGCCCCTCCCCTAAACACGCCCTCATAAAATGACACTTTAATATTTATTTTTAGAACTTAATTCTGCATAAAACATTTAACAACTTTAAATGTGCCTACCAATGCAGCCTGCCTGTGCCCACCAATGCAGTCTGTGTCCACCAATGCAGCCACTGCCCACCATGCAGCCTCATGCACCCTATGCCCACCATGCAGCCTACCTGTGCAGGGGAGAAGAGGAACAGGAGGGTCACCCAGATGATGGAACACAGCGATAACAGCTTTCATTTCAATTGCTGTGTTCCCAGAGCTCAACGTCACATATAGCCCCGCCCCCTAGCCGGGGAACTTTGATTGACAGATCACATGTCACGGAATTGGACGGGTGATCTGTTTATCAAAGTGCCGGGACCAGAAAGAGAGCAGTATGTGACAGCGAGCGGCGGGGGAACACAACAATTGAAATTAAAGCAGTTATCGCTGTGTTCCCTGCGCTCTGATCATCCGGGTGGCTCTCCTTTCTCTTCCCCTCCGCGATCGCTGGACTCCCATTCAAAGAATTGGTTGAATGGGAGGAAGGACTCCCATTCAATCCAGGCTGCTGGCAATGCTCGCCCCCCCCAACCCCCCACTCCCAGGCAGCCAATAACTTGCCAGTCCTCAAAATCCATTTGCAAAATGCGGGCGAGTGGAATTTTTGAGGGCTGCCTTAATGTACCATTAAAGTGTTAAACCCAGAACCTGCATTCACTATATCTGGTCTCCCACAGTACACAGAAATGCAATCATGTTAGTAAATATAAACTATTAAATACCCTTTCTCATCCGCGATATATCAGTCTTGTGACTTCTATCAGTGCCTGGTTAAAGCTTGTAGAAGGAGATTGCATACTGGATTGGCTGTCCTATCAAGGTGCAGGACCCCTGCCCCTATGTCTGGACAGTGCCGATTGGCCCTATGCTGATCACATGCACTCTTCCAAGAAAAAAACAAAACTCTAGCAATACACACCAAACTGAGCACGTGCAGCCTAACTCCAGTAACTCTGTCTTATCCAGACATGTTTTGGGGACTGTGGAAGAAGGGGAGGATAAGGGAAGACAGGATCAAACAGCCTTTTTACACAATGCAGAGGATTACCACTTAGTCTCCACAGTGAGTATAACAAGCATGCTTTACTGCATATACTGTACAGACTGATTTTACTGTTGTGGGTTTAGTAACACTTTAAGCATAGATAATTTCATCTGTTATTGCAGAATGAAATGGGGGGCCCTAGGTGGCTCTGCAGCAGGGTCACAGGGATGGTATAAGATGGCCTGAAAACTGGAATTCCTATTTATCAACTGTCAATTGTCTGGCCTATATTTATCACATGAGCCTAAAAACAAGCTCAACCCAAGGTGCACAAGTATACCATAAAATGCATTAAAAACAAGGCAAAAGCTTTTTTTTGGGTTTTGGATAGAGTGTAGAGGGATTAGAACGCTTGTCAATTTTTATTGCGGTCTGTGTCCCCGTTTACTCATTTTGTCCTATTTATCATTGAAAGTGAAAGTAAAAGAAAATCCCAAATTTTGGTTTGTCTGGGAAAAAAGTACCGTATTTTCCGCACTATAAGGCGCACCGGATTATAAGGCGCAGTCTCAATTACGGGTCTATTTCTGTACTTAACCCATACATAAGGCGCACTGGACTATAAGGCGCATGCTAAAACATACGGTCTACAAAAAGAAATTTAACGGAAGCAAAACAGTGAGTTTAGTTGAACTTTATTCTACTATTTAACAATACACTCACATTATTTTTCAGTCTCGTTGCCAGGTGGCTGTTAAGCAATGATGCCGGCTTTTGCAAAAGCTCGGACAACAGTTAAAGCAGATACCTTGCTAATGTGCTGTACATATTACGTAATGTTCTCTGACTGGTTTATCGCTGCCAGCGTACGTAGTGTACGTATTACGTCCCTGTGTCAGTGGGAAATGGTCCGACAGTTAACCAAGCGGAGTGCTTACCAAAGTCACACAACAACTTTTTTTATAGATTTTGGAACTCAGTGCACACATAAGGCGCACCGGACTATAAGGCGCATGGCCAATTTTTGAGAAAATTTTAGGCTTTTAGGTGCGCCTTATAGTGCGGAAAATACGGTAATAGTGGGGAAATCTTCCAAAGGGAAAACTAGTTCTGGTGACCTGGGGGTCCCCAAGGAATTCCCTTTATTTGCAGGTATTTCCTCTCATTTCCTGTTTGGCTATGGGACAGGAAGTAAAGGTAAATCTGCAGAATGGGAGACAGATGGTGAAATAAAATAAAAAATCTGTTCAGGGTTATAACCCTCCTTTACTCTGTCCAAAATGAAAAAAACGTTTTGCCTATAGTTCTACTTTAATGATGCATGCCAAAACGCAGGTTAAAAAAAAATGCATGGCATGACGCATGAATAATTTAGCTCAACCATGCACAAGTCTGAATGGGTCCTCAGGTAGTTTTGAAGTAAATAATATACCAGTATTGGGATTATGTGTCTCACCTTTAATGAAACTTTTTTGGGGGGATGAACAGCAGGGGGCGATATTTACTTGAAGCCAGATGCTCCTTTTGCAGCTTTGTCTGTAATCTGTGTATGTTTAAAAATATCACCATTTGTTTCATCACTTCTTCATCAACAGACGCAGAACACAAAGCCACCAAATACTTTAATCATTAGCATAGAAACAAACAAACAAAAAAATGTATCTTGTTATTGCTGTATATATCCATTTCTCTCTCTATATATATTATATATACTGTTATGTACTACATGAATTTGTATAACTTGGCTAGTTTTCAATAAAGAAAATTACACAAAAATAATAATTGTAAAGCCTAGGACATTTGATTGTTATCTCATAGCCATAAACTAAGTAGTTAAATATCACTACATATAGATATTTCAATATTACACACACAAGTTAAAGAGCAATTGTTGTCAAATAGTTTAACCACTTGCTTACTGGGCACATATACCCCCTTCCTGCCCAGGAAAAAATTCAGCTTTCGGCACTGTCACCCTTTGACGTGGCTCCCAAACAAAATTGACGTCCTTTTTTTCCCACAAATAGAGCTTTCTTTTGGTGGTATTTGATCACCTCTGCGGTTTTTATTTTTTGCGTTATAAACAAAAAAAAGAGCGACAATTTTGAAAAAAAACACAATATTTTTTACTTTTTTGCTATAATAAATATTCCAATTTAAAAAAAAAAATTTCTCAGTTTAGGCCGATGCGTATTTTTCTACATATTTCTGGTAAAAAAAAAAAAAATCGCAATAAGCGTATTGTGATTGGTTGCGCAAAAGTTATAGCGGCTACAAAATAGGGGATAGAATTATGACATTTTAAAAAATATATATATATTTTTTTACTAGTAATGCCGGTTATCTGCGATTTTTGTCAGGACTGCGACATTATGGCGGACACATTGGACACATTTTTGGGACCATTCACATTTATACAGCAAACAGTGCTATTAATATGCACTGATTACTGTATAAATGTGACTGTCAGGGAAGGGGTTAACACTAGGGGGCGAGGAAGGGGTTAAATGTGTTCCCTGGGAGTGATTCTTACTGTGGGGGGAGGGGACTGACTGTGGGAGGTGACCGATCTGTGTCCCTATGTACAAGGGACACAGCATCGGTCTCCTCTCCCTGACAGGACGTGGATCTCTGTGTTTACACACAGAGATCTACGTCCTTGGCTGTATAACGGGCAATCGCGGGTACCCGGCGGACATAGCGGCCGCCAGGCACGCGCATCGGCATCTCAGTGGTGCGCCCCCCAGTGGCCGGAGGAGCCGAGGCCGTAAAAAAATGGCCTCCCGGACCTGTAGAGCCACCTCGTGGCCATCATTTGTCAATGGCCCGGGTCTCAAGAAGCTGTGTTGCCGCTGGGAAAGTTTTTGAAAGTCCATGTGTTTCTCTAGTGTTTTACACAAGTCCTTCAGCTTGAGTGACACCCATTATAACCGTACATTATTTGTATTCTTACTTTTCATTAACCAGTTGTCAACCGTCCTATAGCAGATTTACTGCTACAGGGTGGCTGCTGTGTAAAATCACGTATACATACGTAATTCTGCACTTTGGGGTATGGGGGGGGGTGCATGCCACTTCTGCTGAGTGCTGTGATTAGTCGCAGCAAAAGCAGATCAGTGAGTGCCGGCCAATGGATGGCCGCTGGCCCCCGCTGATCAGCGAGGACACACACTGGACGAAGATCGGCATATGTAAACAATGCAGAGCTCCGTCCTGTCAGCAGGGATGTGCTGGAAAAAAAATCCAGCACATCCCTTAGTAAAAGCACCTGAAAGTAAATGCAAAAACACTGGTTAGGCATGCAGTTAACCCTTTGTTCGGCCTAGATGTTTAACCCCTTTCCAGCCAGTGTCTTAGGTACAGGAACAGTGCATACTTTTAGCACTGATCCCTGGATTAGTGTCACTGGTCCCCACAAAGCGTCAGATTGTCCACCACAATATCGCAGTCTTGCTATAAGTCGCTGATCACCCCCATTATTAATATAAAATAAAAATAAAAATTCCAGTATATATTCCATAGTTTATAGACGCTATAACTTTTTCACAAGCCAATATACTCTTATTGGGGTTTTTTTATTTATTTATTTTTTACTTTTTATTGGATATGTTTTATAGCAGAAAGTAAATTAATATATTTTTTTCACAATTGTCGGTCTTTTTTTGTTCAAAACGGAAAAAAAAAAAAAAACAGTGGTGATCAAATACCACCAAAAGAAAGCTCTATTTGTAGGAAAAAAATGACATCAATTTTATTTGGGTATAGCGTCGCACGACCGCACAATTGTCAGTTAAAATAATGCAGTGCCGTATAGCAAAAATGGCTTGGTCATAAAGGGGGGGTAAACCGTCAGCCGAATCTAATAAGTAGAGGGATCATTTGTACTTCTAACTAGCTTTGCAATTGTATATTACTCTCATTTGGGCTGCATCCCTACCGAGTCCTGACCCAACACTACTTTAAGATTCCTTTTGTTTGGTTTGTTCCAAAATTGCAATTCTGTACTATATCTGTAACCTTGTTATCTGTCAATAAAATTATTTGAAATAAGAAAAGCTGAAAAACAAAGTCCATGTGCATGCCCTATTCTAAAAGGTCGGCTTTAAATGATCTGAATAAATAACATCACACGTCGAACCCCTAACATTATACAACTTATGGACAGTAGAGAATCATACACTGGTCCTATATGAACAAATGCAGCCACCGTGATAGCATCTACCAAAAGCAAGATATTACCTACTGCAGCCCTCAGCCAATTCTGACACTTCTTACATATATGTAAAAAATCTACATTTTTGGACAAAATACACTTTAATGAATTTTAGTGGACTACAATATAATATTGTGTCCGAAAGAGGCATCCGAAGATGCACCTATATCAACTTTGTAGAATTTTGTGAAAGTGTGAGCGGACGACCAAGTTGCCGCTTTACATAATTGGGAAACAGACGCTTGATGTCGGAAAGCCCAAGAAGCACCTATTGCCCTGGTCGAATGCGCCGTGACAGGAAAGGGGGGCGCTTGACACTTTAAGGTGTAAGCCTGGATTACTATCTGTCGGATCCACCTAGAGATGGTGGCCGATGAGACTGCTTGGCCTTTCTTGGGACCAGCCACCGAAACAAACAGTGAGTCTGACTTCCGGAACAGGGAAGTAGCAGATAGGTATGAAGAAGGGCCGCAGCACCACCTTATCCTTGTGGAAAATCAAATAGGGAGCCTTGCAGGACAAGGCTGCCCGCTCATAGACTCGTCTAACTGACGTAACAGCCACCAAAAAGACCACCTTCTGAGAAAGTGTCAACAGGGGAATATCTCTAATATTCTCAAACGGTGCCTTCTGAAGCACCGAGAGGACCAGGTTCAAGTCCCACGGAGGTAGCGGGGGACGGACCGGAGGGGCCACATGTCAAACCCCCTGCACAAATGTACTCACGAGAGAGTGAGCCGCCAGGGGTCGCTGACAAAAGACAGCCAGGGCAGATATCTGTCCCTTAATCGTACTTCGGGCAAGCCCTTTGGTCCACCCCATGCTGTAAAAACAGCAGGATTCTGGAAACCAAATAGGTACGCGGATGCCATCTCATTTCCTCACACATGGAGATGTAGGCCTTCCAAGTGCGGTGATAAACCTTCCTAGAGGACAGTTTGAGCACTTCTCATAGTAGAGATTACTGAATCGGACAGGCTCCGGTCTCTCAGTACCTGGTTCTCAACAGCCATGCCGTTAAAGCCAATGACTGTAAAGCAGGATGGAGTATGGGACTTTGCGATAGCAGGTCCTTCCGTAGTGGTAGGCGCTAGGGGACGTCTGCTACCAGACGTACTAGATCGGCGTACCAAGGACGCTGAGGTCAATCTGGAGCGATTAGGATCATTGGAATTCCCTCTGCCTCCACTCTGCGGAGCAGAAGAGGAAGAAGCCTTAAGGGAGGGAAGGCATAGATTAGCCGATACTGACCCCACGATGCCACCAACGCGTCCGTTGCGTCTGCCCATGGGTCTCTTGACCGGGCCACAAACCTCAATACCTTCCGATTGAGTCGGGAAGCCAGAAGATCTACGTCTGGTGTGCCCCATCTTTGGCAGAGGAGTTGGAACACCTCCGGGTGTAAGGACCATTCTCCCTGGTCCAGCATCTGGCGGCTCAGGTAGTCCACCTGCCAGTTTTCCACACCCGGAATGTACCCGGCCGACAGTGCCGGTACGCTCCTCTCTGCCCACTTCGGGATGCAAGCGACCTCCGATGCTGCAGCTGAGCTTCTTGTTCCTCCTTGATGATTGACATATGCCACTGCTGTGGCGTTGTCTGACTGGATCCTGACTGGACGCCCTTGCAGCCTCTGAGAACATTTGAAGAGGCACAGCCTGATCGCCCGGATTTCCAGGACATTGATCGGCAGGAGGGCTTCCTCTGGGGTCCAGCGACCTTGCGCCGACTGAACACCACAGACTCCCCCCCCCCAACCTGTAAGGCTGGCATCCGTCGTGATCACTATCCAGTAAACCGGAAGAAATGACTTCCTGGCCATTAGAGCCGGTGCTGTCAGCCACCATTCCAGGGATCTCCTGACTAGGTGGCTCACTCGGATTTGATAATCCAGAGATGAAGGGCATCTGTTCCATCTGGACAGAACTTCCTTCTGTAACACTCGAGTGTGGTATTGAGCATATAGGACCGCCTCGAAGGAGGCTACCATGAGGCCCAACACTCGCATGCCAAAACGGAGTGACGACCAATTCCTGGAAGTCAGCTGCCGTACTGCAGCCCCGAAGGGTCTGCAACTTCTCCACAGGGAGGAATACCTTTGCCTCTGAGGAATCCAGAATCAACCCCAGGTACACTAGGCGTTGAGTGGGCACCATACTGACTTTTGCGTGTTTTAGTATCTAACCACAGTCTCGAAGAGTCTGACAGGTAATGGACACGCTTACCTCTAAATTCTGAGCTTGAAGGCGCCTTCAGTAGAAGGTCGTCCAAGTAGCCCATGATAGCGATACCCCGCTGTCTTAGAAGTGCCAGAATCGGAGCGAGCACCTTGGTGAACGTCCTGGGTGCTGAGGCAAGGCCAAACGGGAGGGCCACAAACTGGTAGTGGTTCTTCCCGACAGCAAATCACAGAGACTTCTGGTGTCTGGAGTATATAGGGACAGGCAGGTATGCGTCCTTGATGTCCAAGGAGGCCAGAAAGTCCCCCAGATGGAGAGCCGTGACTACAGATCGAACCGACTCGATCCGAAATCTTTGTACCTTCACAAAGCAATTGAGGGCTCTGAGAGCCAAGATTGGATGAACCCCATCCTTCTTCGGCACAATGAACAGATTTGAGTAAAAACCCTGACCCCGTTCCTGTTCTGGAACTGGAATAACTACCTCACGTTCCAGTAGACCCTGGACCGCCCCATACAGGGCCTCCCGGCGGGTCGGTAGTAGCTGGAGATTGGAGGTGATGAATCTGTCCGGTGGACAAGAGAGAAACTCTATCTTGTAGCCAGAGGAGATTACTTTGTAAACCCACCTGTCGGAGACTAGAGCTGTCCACTGAGTCGCAAATTTGCGAAGACGTCCCCCCACCCGAGAGCTGGGTGGGGGCGGACCTTCATGCGGACGCAGATTAGTCCGCAGGCTTGTTGGGTCTGCGGGACCAAGGATGCTTTTGTCCTTGGGCAGGCACCTTATCGGTCTGGGGTCTTTTCCCTGTCGCCCTAGGGGGACGAAAAAAACGCTTGCGTGCAGTAAAGGAGGGCCCTTGGCGTGGCCCCTACCCTTGCTAGTTTGAGGAAGCAAAGTGCTTTTACCTCCTGTGGCATCCTTGATGATGTCATCCATAGAGGCCCCAAAAAGTCTGTCGCCCTTAAAAGGCAGATCCAACAGGGCTTTCTTGGAGGTCTGGGCTGCAGACCAGCCCTTTAGCCAGATCAGGCGGCGTATTGCTACTGCATAAACCGAAGCTTTAGACAGCAGGGGAATAGTATCCATGTCTGACTCACAGACAAACCTAGGGCCCTGGACTAACTGGTCGGCCAATGTTATCTCATCAGGAGGAGCATCTCGCTCCTTAACCCCTGGAGTAGCAATCTTGCCCATTCAGTAAGTGTCTGAGACACTAGGGCCCCCTCCAATGCCGGGCGTACTGCCGAGCCTACCACTGAGTATAGGTAGCAAGCGAGTGCTTCAGCCTTCTTATCCACAGGGTCCTTGAAAACAGGAGCCCCTTCTACAGGAATTGTGGTGGCTCTATTAAGTCTGGACACCGGAGGGTCCACTATAGGGGGAGAGGTCCATCTCTTCAGAAAACTCTCCTCAAAGGGGTACCGTAAACCTCTTTGGGGCTGTAAAGACCCTCAGTGGGTTCTCCCATTCCTTGTATAAGAGTTTATCAAAAGACACACAGGGGAACACCTTAGCAGTGCGGGCAGGTCTATGAAACCCAAGTGGACCGGAGTCTCTGCTGCTTCTGCAGTATTTTACAACTTTAGCGTATCCCGCACTGCAGTAATAAGGTCAGATACCAAAGCCGTCTCACGTACTGACCTGGACTTGGAGTCATCCTCACTGTCCGGTCACGGTCTGCAGTCTCTGATGCGTCAGAATCTGGGCCCGGACCCGTAGCTGGACCTGGTTCTGCATCAGAATTATCCACAGAAGCTTGCAGGGGATGGGGCGTTTACTACCCCCTGTATTCCCGTGTGCTGCTTCCACCCTGGCAGCAAACGCCTCTAGGATTGCCGTCATAGCGTTCATAGACACCTCAGGGGCACCAGCTGCTAAATCTGGTGTTTCAGGGGAGAAGACATCTGGCTCAGATGCCATGCTGACCACATGCTGACACCCACAGGGCTCCAGGCAAGATATCAATAGGCCACCCTCCTGCGCTGCCGAGATGCTGGGTTACCCAGAGGACTCACCACCCTGGACCGGTACTGCTATGCTGCCGTGTGCTGCGCCTGTGATGCTGTCCCACTGCTGCTGTGTCAGTCTGCTTCTTTTATCAGCACTTCCTGTGTGAATTTTCGCGCCAGTTTAATGCACCCTAGAGGCCGGAGGCTCTCGCAAAATGGCTGCCAAAACGTCTGTATGGAATATAATGTGGGCTCTAAGAAAATGGCCGCTGAGCCGAAGATAGAGCTCAAGCAGCCGTAGCCCACAAAAAGATGGCCGCCGAATGGCAATATATACATACAGGGTGGACAAACATGGCCGCCGATCAGCTGATAGGGTCAGTGGGTGTGGCCGAACCACAGGAAGATGGCTGCCGGGCAGTCACAAGAGGCCGAACTCGGCATGGACCACCTCAAAATGGCCACCGACAGCATGGAGGAGGAAGCACACACACACAGGTAAGCAGAAATTACATTTCTTTTAAATGTTAGTTACAGCCAGCCCCGCTCCAGTGGAACCCCTTAGGTGACCCCCAGCACCCAGCAACCTTTAGCTAGAAGCCCAGGGAGGAGGGAAAGGCAGGGAGAGAGGGAAGAAAGGGGCCACAACCACTTACTTGATCTCTCCAGGAATGTCCAGCTAAATGACCCAGCCGAGGCAGGGGAGTTTTACTTACCTATCCTAAATGTATTATGCTGGAAGACATTCCAAACAGATCATCGTCCGCGCACGGAAGGTGACTGTTGGCCAGGCATGCTGTGATTGGACCCACCGGACAGGCTGCTGCGACTCGGCCGTAAGGTCAGCCGAAGCTGAGCGGTCCGATGCAAGCCTTGGAGCGTAAGCTCACCGGCCAGGCTGCTGCGACTCGGCCGTAAGGTCAGCCGAAGCTGAGCAGTCCGATGCAGGCCCTGGAGCGTAGGCTCACCGGCCACCCATGGAGCGACGGGCATGTCGTGGAAAACCCAGCGTGTAGCTAGGGTCGGCACACGCTCGATGGCCGAAACTGGGGAGACTACAAGGATCGAGGATCCAGCCTGTCACCCAGTCGACAGTTGATCGAAGATCACAGGAAACAAAAATGTAGCAAAAAAAATAAAAAATTATATATATATATATATATATATATATATTGTGACAGCAGGAAGGTAAAGTCACCTGGTTGCATCCAGGGGGGTAGGTATATTTCTCCCAGATTCAGGCTTTATGCCGACTTATACAACTAGGGAGAGAGTTGATGAAGCCCAGCTGAGGCTAGTGGGCTCATGGATGATTCATACCTCTAGGGAGAGTGCTGGGCGTCGTGCAGGCAGGGAGTTGATGAGACCAGCTGAAGCTTGTCAGCTCGTTTAAGGCCTCTATAAAAACTCCCAGCTTCATTAGGTGTTTGCTCATGCCTGGACCCAGACCTGTGTGGACTGTCTAGGGAGAGTGAACCCCTGTGCGGTGAGACAAAGCCTGTGTGGCTATTTGTTTGGACATTTACTAAACCAGGGACTTAGGGACTAGGACAGCACCAGGCTGATCCCAGTTGTTAGTTAGGGAAACCTGCATGTTTAGTCAGAGGTCAAGCTGACCAGGATTTATTTTGTTTATGTTTCTTTTTGCTTTGCTGTGTTTTTGTCACTGTAAATAGAGAAATAAACCGTACCTTTTGATCTTGAAAACCACAACCTCCGTCTGCTGTGCCTGTTTTTGTGTGGGGAGCCCATCCAGGGGGTCACACACACCCGCTACCGAGCTAACCCCCTCACAATATATATATATATATATATATATATATATATATATAAATAATCTTTTTCCCCCGGACCAATGGGCCCGAAGGGAGCCATGTCCTACTCCTTGCTAGACAGAAAAAAACTGATCTGCGAGATGCAGACTGAGAGGTTATACCCAGAGGGCCTGCCCCCTGGGCGGTACTGTAGAAGGTGTGATGCAACACTTTTTACAAGTTTTTCTGCCTAGTCACTCCTAATTAACGGATAATACCCACTTTGTCAATAGAGAAGCTGTGTCGGTCCATGGACGAAAGAGTAAAAAATATTACATTTTATTTTTTACTCTCATTTTTTTTAAATCTACTTTATTGCTATCACAAGGGATGAACAACACCCCTTGTGGTAGCATGGGCAGTGACAGGTACTCTTTACTGAGAGATCTGGGGTCTATTGGTCCCCAGATCTCTCCTCTGCCCTTAAAAGCATCAGATCAAAACAAGAACTGTGTTATCCGATGCTTTCACGGGTCATTAACGGCCTGTTTACATTAGACCAGGGGTGCCCAACCTTTTGAAGAGCGAGGGCCACTTAAGCGACTTAGTAACCGGTCGTGTGCCATAATGAGCAGAGCAGGCAGATGTCGGTTCCGTGTCCGCTCTGCATATGCAGACAAGAACACAGCCCACTCTACTGAATGGGCCCTCTGATGCGATCCACCCAGGTGGAAGATCCCCTTCAGTTTATTTATTTTTTTAGCAAATTAGAGGTAGGCGGGTGTAAATGGACACATTTGTCACTCCATAGAGACAAATGGAAAGTCCCATTGGGTTGAACCGATCGTGTGAAAGGGGCCTAAGGCTGCTTTCACACTGATGCACTGCGGTTTACCCACACCACGGGTGCAGCGCAGTACACCTGTGGCTTTCCTGCGGGTTAGCTGCACTTTTTTTATAGACTTCTATTATATCTTTCTGAAAGCGCACCAAACCTGCAGGTAAAACAGAAGTCTATGGCTCAGTGCAGGTAACCCGCAGGCACACTGCACCTGCGGATCAGTTTGAAAGCATCCTAGTAACCACTGTAGAACAGATATGCCCATATATACACTGCGATTTAATAATTACATTTAATAACAGTCTTGTGTTCAGGTATCTCTGGCCGTTGCTGTCCTAGGCAGAGTGCAGTAGGCATCACTCTGCCTGTGACAGGAGCCGGTGCTATACAGGAAGCATCTGCTTATGCGGCTCTGCTCTGCAGCTGCTTGCTTCCTCTACCGCCAGCTTCATTCACAACACTGATGCTCTGGGATGGCAAGTCAGAAACCCATGATCTTGGCCTGCCAACCTGCCATCCCAGAGCAGGAGGTCAAGGGCCACATTAGAGGGCTCAGTTCCAGGCTCCCCAGTGGGACAGGAGAGCGCAGGAAAGCGGCACTCCATCACCTGTAAAAGCAATCAAGCAGCTATCTAGCAATGCTTTTGCATAAAAGTCCATGGCCGGGTTAAAAAAAAAAAAGGTAGCTGCAGGCATCATCCCAGTATAACCCCTTGAATCTGACGATGTATGGGTACGTCGCTGAGGCTGAAGTGGTTAACGGATACTTTTTACACACCGCCTGCAGGTTCATTCCAGCTAGGAAAGACCAGTAAATGGATGTTCGGGTGTCTCCCTCCCCCCACCACCCAGCAACACCCACCATGTGGGTCCCAGTTCGGTCTCACGGTTAGAACTGTGCAGAGAGCAGGAAGTCTGACAGAGGGGAAGAGGGGAGTTTGCCACAATCTAAGGGTCACAGAAAACAATCCAGCGGCTGTACACTCAACAAGCTGTTGGCTTTCTAATGAAAATGATTCAGTGGCTGCACAGAGTATGTGTCACCTCCATCCCCCCCCCCCAAACACTGCCATTAGCAGAGAAAAAGTTAAAGATAAAACATTAGAAAGGGATGAGAATATGATTTGGGGAAACTTTCAGAGGAGACCTGGGAAAGCTCTTTGGAGATTATACCTAGTGCCCATGCAGCGGTTGACACAACTATTTATTGTACACAGGTCCTGCAGTACCGCACAAAAACGATTTACATGGCATAGGAGAGATATGGCAAGTTTTCAGAAATGCCAGGGTGCCCCTGCTGATTAATTCATACGTTTTGGAAGTGACCAAAGCAGTGGCGGATCCAGGGGAATTGCCCCCCCCCCCCCGAGACCATCTGTCACACTTACTTGCTTGCTCTGTTTTTTTTTTTGCGCCTGATCTCCCGAACTTTGGGGACCCAGTACCGGCCGGCCGTAGGACCCCTGGACCCCAAACTTGGCACACATGTAGCCCAATGTCTCCTCTACAAGTGTGCAAAGTTTGGTGTCTGGGGGACCTACGGCCGTGGAGCACTGATTTTTTTAAAACCGGGCACCCCTTCCATAGACTCCAATGTTAAACGGTCATTTCTCCAGTGATTTTGCGGACCCGGTACCGGCCGGTCGTAGGTCCTCTGGACCCCAAACTTGGCACACATGTAGCCCCATGTCTCCTCTATAAGTTTGAAAAGTTTGGTGTCTGAGAAAACCGATTTTTCAAAGCCGGGCACTCCTTCCATAGACTTCCATGTTAAACATCAGTCTAGTCATGGGCACAGTGAGGCAAAGTGAGGCAAGTATAAGCCTAGGACACCCTAGGCTTATACTTGAGTCAATAAGTTTTCCCAGTTTTTTGGGGTAAAATTAGGTGCCTCGGCTTATATTCGGGTCAGCTTATACTCGAGTATATACAGTACTTGTTCTGCGGCTGCCGCTGCCTCTCTGAGTCTCTCTCTCAGTTTCTCACATCAGCCGATCAGCGGCGTCGAGAGAGAGACTCGTCTAATGTAGTTACGTGGCGCACTGACACGATACCAGGAGCAGAGGAGGAGGTGGGTGGAGCCTCTTCCCTGCACTCGCTGCTAACGCCTGGGCCGCTTGGCGTCTAGCAACGAGTGACGTCAGTGAGTCACGTCAGGCCGCTCTGTGGGCAGGTGCAATAGCGTGACGGGTAAGAAAGCGGGCGGCTCCGCTTGCGGCGCAGCTTGTTGTCGGGGGGCGGCGCGGTTCGTGGGCAGACCGTGCTGCTCAGTGTGTTGGCAGCGCAGGTGAGAGTGAGAGAGTAGGCTCAGTGTGGCAGCTGGCCAATCAGCTAGCCGGGAGCGGGGGAGCAGAGAGATGAGATCAACTCTCACCGCCCGTGCCTGCCCTGCATTCCTGCAGTGACTTCTGCCCTCACTGTGCAGACAGCAGAGAGATTACATTATCTCTCTGCTGCCTGACTCTGGGAGTCTGGGACACAGCAAGAGACAACCAAAACTACACCTTAGCAGGCAAGTTAGTGACAATCCGCAAGGTGTGGCAGGCGACGTTGCAAGTGACAATCCGCAAATTGTGTCAGGTGACGTGGCAAATGACAATCTGCATCTGGTGGCAGGCAAGTGACAATCAGCAAGGTGTGGCAGGTGACGTGGCAAGTGACAATTCGCAAGGTGTGGCAGGTGATGTGGGAAGTGACAATCCACAAGGTGTGGCAAGTGACAATCCACAAGATGTGGCAGGTGACGTGGCAAGTGACAATCCGCAACGTGTGGCAAGTGACACGCTCAGGGCTCCCACTAATTGCAGGCGACGGTGGCAAGTAACACACTCGGGGCTCCCACTAATTCAGCATTGAACTATTTAATTTCATATTACAATGTAATAATAGAAATAATGCGCTTCAATCATCCTGACACCATAACAACCATGGTGCCGGGATGATTGAAGCGCTGACACCAACCATTTCCCCGATAAATTTCCCACAAAAAAATCTTTTGCCCCTCCCGAGAAAAGACTCTGGATCCGCCCCTGGACCAAAGTTATTTTGGTATTGGCAATCTGTCTTGGCTACTATAAATCCTATTTTCCAGTCAAATATTATTCTTTATCCCATTTGTCTTTCAGGAGTGTTAGACGAAAAGGTCTACTCCCCAGATACTTCTATTGCTTCTTCTAGCATGAAAGCAAATTGCTCTGAAATGGCTCTCTCTTTATCCGCCCAACCCCAGAGGAGTGGGTACAAGTCAGCAATATATTACCCAGAGAAAAAAGAATTTTCCAGAGGCTGTCCTAATAAAAGTTACCTCTTCCCACTGGCTGTATGCATATATGTGGCCTCCTGGCAGGTAAGCCTTAAGACCAAGAGGTTGCATATATGCGGCCCTATGTAAACACAAAACTGCACTCCCAGCACGGTCACTGGGGCGGACCGAAAAACTCCAGATGTAAACTTGCGAACGGGAGCTTTCCGATCAGGCAATCACATCAGTAACTTGACCCAAATGGCTGCCTCTGCCTCCCAGCATCCAGAAGTTCTTAAAGGGGAAGGAGTTAAAAACTCTGGGAATCTATGGCTGTCTGACAGGTCTGGCTCTCTTATCTATGGTTCTCCACAGTGGCGGCCCTCCCATACTTCCTAATCCATGCGCCCGGCCCCTAATCTACATGCAGGGTGCCGGACACATGGATTCCAATGTATTATTTTTTTGTTTTAGAAGCACATGATTAGAGCCTGAGGCTCCAATTGGCTTAAAAAAGGGCAGGCTCGGGGCGCAGAGCACTGCGCTCTGAGCCCACCTAGTTGTGTTTCAATAGCGAATATTCGCTATGGTCTTCCTTATTTTCCTCCCGGGAGGAGAACCATAGGGAGGAGGACCATAGTGAGCAGAAGGAGATACAAGGGAAGCCACCGTGAAGCCGAGAAGAAGACACTGGGTGAAGCCACCACCCGGAGGAAGCGCTGCCTGCGACCTAGATGGGGCAAGTGCGGTGCTGGTGACCGACCGACAGTGAGGTGTTGGTGCGGCTGATCCGACCCACGACTGACCGAATGGAAAAGGGGGGGGTTGTGTGGAAGATTGATTGTTTGTCGTTGCCCGCCCCCCCCCCCCAAAAAAAATATAGCACCAGCCGCCACTGGTTCTCCATCAGCTGTTTTGGGATGGTATAGGGAATGTTCTAACCTCAGCTGAGCATTTTAAATCTGGAAGCAATAACTGTCTGACATGTACCATGCATTTACTGTACCCAAGCTGTTTCTGGTCTGGATGGAAGCACACAAGTCACTTAAAGTGGAGCTCCACCCTAAAGTGGAACTTCCGCTCATTGGAACCCTCCGGTGTCATATTTGCCACCTTTCAGGGGGGGGAGGGGGGTGCAGATACCTGTCTAAGACAGGTATTTGCACCCACTTCCAGGAGTCCTCTCTGCAGGTAGTACGTCACTTCCCGCGGAATACCCGTTGCGTTCTGGGAGACATTTGGCTCCCAGAACACAACAGCGACCAATGAGAACGGCGCAGCGCGACTCGCGCATGCACCGTAGAAAACCAGGCAGTGAAGCCGTAAGGCTTCACTTCCTGGTTCCCTCACCGAGGGTGGTGGTGGGGGCAGCAGAGTGATGAGCGATTGCTCGTCTTCTGCTGCCGACGTCGCTAGACTCCAGGACAGGTAAGTGTCCTTATATTAAAAGTCAGTAGCTGCAGTATTTGTAGCTGCTGGCTTTTAATATTTTTTTTTTCAAGGGAGCTCCGCTTTAAGCAGGACATAGATTATGCAACTTTATTTCCTTCCAACACGGGCGGAAATAAATAAAAAAATGCACTATTCCCCCCATGAAGATATCAGCCATAACCCTGTTATCTTTTTCTTCAGCCTGCAGCTGGCTTTCTCACAAAAGAGTTCCCATAGGCTCATGAGCCTCTGGAATGCTTTCAGAAACGGCGGGAGACATCCTCTCCCCCCCTTCCCCGCGCTTGCCGGTGTCTCTCAGGCTTACCGTTTCCGCCAGTGCGTCCAAGAACGATCCGACGGTGCTGCCAGCTGGTCCTAGAGGCAATCAAAGAGTAGATCGTCTTTGATTGCCTCTATAGCCTTGGAGGACCGGAGAAATGTCATAACGTCACTTCTGGTCCAGGCTGGAAGTAATTTTATTTAAATTTTTTTAAAGCAAAAAATCTTTTGCTTTGAAAGAGAGATTTGGGATTTTTGATCCCATCCTTATTAAGCCTCATACACACGATCGGATTTCCGTTGGACAAAGCCGTGGAATTTTGTCCGAAGGGCGTTGGCCGTGAACTTGTTCTGCATACAAACGGCAAAACTTTTGTCGGCTAACAAACTACATGGTTTTTCTGCTCTTTAGTGCTACCCTTTGGGCAACTTCTGCTAATGTTGTGCTATGGTTAGCATTGCTTCTGAGCATGCGTGTTTGTACTTTGGATTTTTTTTCCGATGGACTTGTGTACACACGATCGGATAATCCGACATCACACATTTGTTGGACAATTTTAAAGCATGCTATCCAACATTTGTTGTCGGAATATCCGACAACAATTGTCCGATGGAGCATACAAACGGTCGGATTTTCCGACAAAACCCTCCCATCACACATTTGTTGTCGGAAAATCCGATCGTGTGTACGAGGCTTTACAAGGGATGTTTACATTCTTTGTAATAGGAATAAAAGTGATCACATTTTTTTTTAAATGGACAGTAAGTAATTTTTATTTATTTTTTTAAGCGCCCCCCATGCCTCCGTGCTCCTGTGCAGAAGCGAACGCATACGTCTGTCGGGCACGCATATGTAAATGGTGTTCGCACCACATATGTAAATAATCACCACAAAAATTTGCGTGAGAGCAATAATTCTAGCACTAGACCTCCTCTAACTCTAAACAGGTAACCTGTAAACATTTTTAAAGCGACACCTATGGAAATTTAGTACTGTAGTTTGTCGCCAGTTCATGAGCTTGTGCAATTTTAAAGCGTGATATCTTAGGTATCTATTTACTCAACGTTATATCATCCATCACAATTTACAAAAGTATGGGGTATATATTGTTTTGTTTTTTTTTATTAAAAACACAACTCAGCCACACACCTAAGTTGAAGATACTTTAAATGCCCAGCATAAGGCGCTGTGAGTTCCTGCTGCAATGTACCAAAGGACTTAAAAGAACCCCATGACTACTGTTGATGCACATACTTCAATCCCACACTGGCCCACTTGATACAGTCATAAAAAGACTTGTTACACCAGATAGGATTATGGTGCGGATGTTGCTTTATTTCCAGCATTGAAATCACTGTGTCACTTTTGGTGCTAAACCACTTTTGGCAATTTTTTTGCACACATAAAAATCTGCATTTTTGGTCATAAATGTGTCTGCATGGGTTTACTCCCCCACCCCAAAGACTTGCTGGTAGGTTATTGGATTGTGTCTAAATTGACCCTAGTATGTGTATGTATGAATGAGAGTTAAGCCGGGTACACACTACTGTTTTTTTTTTTCATGCAATCCAGCAGGTTGTACAAAAAAAAAAAACTTAGCTCCGGTCGGAGACACTGTACTAACCATGCAAGGTTAGTCCAGCGATCTCACCCACTGAGCTGTTGTGTTCTGACAGGGGGGTGCCCCCCCTCCCCCCGCCAGAACACTCTGCCATTGGCCAAGAGCACTGATCGGGAGTTGGTCGGCTGCTGGTTTTCTAGCATGCATGTCCGACATATACACTGACAGAATGTTGGCCGTTCTTTTTTTAAACCGGCAAAGGTCCCCCGACATTGTATGGGGCTTTAGTGACCTTAGATTGTAAGCTCCTTGAGGGCAGGGACTGAAGTGAATGTACAATGTAACTGCGTAAATTGACAGCACTATAGAAGTACCTGTAATAAATAAAAATTACTTAAAACTCTCCAAACATAAAATATTTTGAAAGCAGAAACCTTGTAGAATAAAAAGATGGTAGTCGCAATTTTTTATGTTGCATGTTATTTACGCAACGGTTTATGAAATGCATATTGTAGGGAAAGAATATAATCAAATTCATTTTAGTGCACACAAACACAATAGAATACCTATTTTTGGTAAAATTTAGGATATAAAAAGGTCACTTTTACAGTGTGCTGCCCACACTGTGAAAGTGATCGGTGGCTATACAGCACCGAGATCACTTTTACTTAATAGACCGCAGCTGTCTGAACAAAATGGGCACAAGCTGATGGCTAGTATTGCAGCCATCAGCTTGTGCTCAACCCTTTGCTCTTTGGATGTGCACAGTACATCCAAAAAGCTGAACTAGTTAAACTTAAAGCGGAGTTCCACCCAAAAATTTAACTTCTGCCTTAAGGGAAGGTGACCCCCTGGCATGTCATTTTTTTTGGGGGGGGGGGAGCGGAAACCCTCTTTTTAGAGGGTTCCAGTTCCCACTTCCTCCCAGGGCACCAGAAGGAAGTTCACCTCTCCCCCCCCCCCCCCTCCATCTTGGCAATCATCTGGGACACGTCACAGGTCCCAGATGATTGCTTGACCAGTCAGTGTGCATGCGCAGTGCGTGCCCGGCTGTGAAGCCAAAGTCGGCCGCCCACAGTGACAATGCTGGCGCTGCAGAGAGGAGGGGGAGACGAGCGGGGCATCGCTGAACCCTGGGACAGGTAAGTGTCCAATTATTAAAAGTCAGCAGCTGCTGACTTTTAATATTTGTTTTTTAGTAGGAACTTTGCTTTAACATTGAACAGCACTTACCTGTAGAATCTCCTGCACACAAGATGGTTTCAAAGCAGATTCTTATTTATTATACAGCATTTGCCATCCATAAATAGAGCAAGTACATTGAATACAACACAACCATGATATAAATAAATATATTTTAATTAACAGTTTTGGAAACAAGGGGAAAAAAAATTGTGAAAACTAAAATGGTAAAAAGTGAAAAAGAAAACTGGAAACATTAAAAGGTTTTTTTTTTTTTATATTAAGTCAATAACAGTAGACACCATAAATAGACAGACATTTCAGATCCATACTGCCCAGCATTAATGGTAAGGCTATGAATGCAAGCACAAACACAATTCAAGTGTATTCTATTTGCTTTTTAGGTTTTGTAACCATTTTATTTTCAAATCACCAATAGTTCTCTTTACAGTACAAACATCACCTTGTGATTACACAAAAGGAGGGGGGGGGGGAAACACAAAAAGAAAGATCTGCTATACAGAAAATACAGAACAGATATATATATGCAAATATATATCAGTTATAGATATATTTATTCATTCTTAAAAAAACTACTATATCCTGTACATTGGCAATCATATGATCAATACTTTTCATCTTAAATATGGTTAGTGCGAAAATACCATAACAAATTTTTTCAGCACAAATAAAACAGAGAAATTGACTATTCAGGAGTGTCAAATATATGCATGGCATGGTATTAAACTACAGTGGGATTTAACAAGGGATAATGAACATTTGTAACTGCTAAGGAATAGTTACTGTTTAAGTTTAAAAATAAAATAAAAAATAAAACAAAAAAAACTGAAAAACTGAACATCTGTAACTTATGACTTGCTTCAAACATTCTATTTTTGTTTACGGTGAAACTAAACAATGGAAATCTGAGTTAAAGTGTCTTCTATACGTGAATGCCAAAAATATGTCATAACATTTCCATATATTATATATCTATATACTTTTTCATCTTCAAGTGTGTTATGGAATACTTTAAAATTAAAAATTTATTAAGACTGCCTACTAACCATACATTCAAGACAAGGAAGGCACTAGAAACATTTACAAATCTCTCTCCCTAATAGATCTTCTCTCCGACATGTAAAAATCTTTATATGATATCTTTATCAACATTAGTTTGAAAAATAAAGGTAGGAAATACTTAGAAAAATCACTTTACAACAGAGTGTAATTAATATTTTTGACACGGTTGCTAAAGATTCTTTTACAAAATCATATTTACTAAACCATTCTTTGTGTATAATTTTTAATTTAGAGCATTGGTGCAACAGTGTGCAAAATACACAGCTGCAGTCCCACAGCACTGGAAAAATACTTTTAAGTATATATATATATATATATATATATATATAAAAAAAAAATTGAAATCAAATTAAATTTGGGTACACTTGAAATGCTCAAATAAGGAGACAATTAAAATATAATTAAAAAAGAACAAATATCACCTTCAACCAGTGCCGGTATACCTCCCATTATGTGGGACTGCAGCATACATTTGTTCAGGTACAACAAAGCCTTCATAGAGACACTGGTTAGAAAATGGCTTAGAGCCCAGTATTTAGGGTAAGTGGTATGAAATAGTTTTCCCAAGAAAATAATTGTTTATTCCCAGACATGACTGGAAAAGACAAATGTAGATTATAAAATCTCAGTGTTCTATTGTTCAGTGTTTCTTCATATACAAACAAGCATGGCTATGGATAATGTACTTCCCACATGTGCAGGAAACTGTACAGTGCATGATAAGTAAAATTATTGGTTCTCATGTACTTCCAACATGGGTCCTTTGGAGAAAAAATTATCACAGTGTTGACCAGGTAACTGAAAAAGGTCAAGGTAACTTAACATACAGAGGGGTGTAGGTGTTTGCATTTATGGCAACATCTCAGAGTTCTAAGCAATTCAGTGAGCTTCCCAGTCCACTGGCAGCATATTGTGGTTATGCCACATTGACCAGTCTACTGTACTTCACTTGCCTAGCAAGAAACCAAGGCCAATGAATGGGCCAATGATAGGAACGGGGTACAACACCATGAACATTCCTCTCAAAGTACTGGAAAGGTCTGAACCACCACACCCTTGAAAGGAGGTTTGATGGGGAAGCATCTTTCAGCACCTGTAAAACATTACAAAAAAAAACACAATTATATATGGACTGTGTCATTTGTTCTCAAATATTTATCGAAAATACAATTATGGCTACCCACATGATAGGTCACAACACGCTCCAAGAACAGCCTGTTCTGGAGTTTCATACAGTACCCCATAAACAGTTTGCAAATGAAGATCTTTTGGCATCGATGATATTGGATGTACCTGGATAAAAAACTGGTTGTAGGAGTGTGCGATTAATGGCATTTTTCTGAATGGTCAGGCATGAGCTTGTGCTTAACCCTTAGTGCCCTTTCACACTGCTCTGTCGCAAAAAATGTATGTGTGTTTCTACCGTGATTTTGCGGTGTTTTAGATGCGTTTCTGGTGCATTTTTTGGTTGCCTGCACCAGTGAAAAATGGACATGTCACTCAAAAATGCACCAAAAGCACAAATCGCATTGCATTTTACCGCGATTTCCAATCATTTCACTGGAAAGTTGCGTTTTTCAAAAATGCAAAGATGCAGCATGCAGGACTTTTCAAAACTGCACCTGTAACGCAGTGGTGTAATGAGTCCCATAGGATTTCAAGGGAAACATTTTTCTTGCACGGTAAAACTGCTGAAAAATGTATACGCGTGAAAGACCCCTTAAAGTAAATCTAAAGGAAATAATTATTTTTTTAAATAACAAACATGTTATACTTACCTGCTCTGTGCAATGGTTTTGCACAGACAAGCCCTGAGCCTATTCTTTTTGGCTCCCCACGCTGGCGGTCCTGGCTCCTCCTCCCTGCCAAGGCCCTCAAAAGCAAACCTCAAGCTGTGTGTTCATTCACACAAACACACAGCATGGCTCGGCCCCACCCCCGCTCTCTCTCCTTATTGGCTGTGAATGACAGCAGCAGGAGTCAATGAATAAAATACATCAGGGTAAAATGCCTTAAGCCTTTAGAACCACTTTAAATCTGGAACGGTCGTAGTTAGGAGAACAGAGCTCCAACCAAGGCATGTCTGCTCTCAATTTATCCAATGCTATATCAAATGTCCCAGTTTGGAAGCTAATGCCTAGTTTCCACTGAGCGGGTCGGTTCGGTACGGTACGGTACGCTATTTTGGGTGTTTCCATTATGAAAGCGTGCCATAAAACCGAACCATACCGCACCATTCTGGGTCCTGCTTCAGATGTGGGGCCATAGAAAATGATACGGTTCGGTTAGGGCGGAGCCACAATACATTCCACTGATTGGCGGACACGCTAGGCATTTTTTCTAGCCCCTGACGGTCCGACTTGCAGTGGAAACGCTCACCAGAATAGACCGGACCGTTCAAACCGTTCCAAACTGTACCGACCCGAACCGTTCCGCTCAGTGGAAACGAGGCATAAGATAGTTTATAGTTAGGGATCATACTCTGCAAAGGTGACTTGAGCAGTAGCAATGTAGCTTCACATGGATCTGCAAATGTATGCAACAAAAACTTGTGTTTTAACCTACCGTATATACTCGAGTATAAGCCGGCCCGAGTATAAGCCGAGGTACCTAATGTTACCACAAAAACCTGGGAAAACTTACTGACTCGAGTATAAGCCGAGGGTCAACAATGCCCACCCATTGCAACTTCACTAAGCCCATTGCCACCTTACTGTGCCCATCCTCACCTGTGCCCATCCTCACCTGTGCCCACCCTCACTGTTTCCCTAGAATTATAATTGAACATTATAAAATTGTACCTGAAGGCTGCGACGTCCATCGTTTAAAACTCGCGCTCTCTTCCTGGTCTCTTCCGTGATAGGCGGAACTGCCTGCTGAGAATCGCCTATCACGAACGTTCTCTCATCTTCACCCATCCCAGCAGACACTGTGTTCAGTTTCCGCCAATCACGGACGTCTGCTGGGAAACTGAGGATGAGAGAACGTTCATGATAGGCGATTCTCAGCAGACACAGTTCCGCCCATCACGGAAGGGACCAGGAAGAGCCCGCGAGTTTTAAACGATGGACGCCGCAGCCTTCAGGTACATTTTACAATATTCAATTTCGCTGACTCGAGTATAAGCCGAGGGGGGGACTTTCAGCCCAAAAAAAGGGCTGAAAATCTCGGCTTATACTCGAGTATATACGGTACATTTTTTAAGTATTTAATTAGGTATTTGTGTGATGACTAGATGTAAAGCTCCAGTGGTGGGGAACTTTTATATTTTTCAGACATATGAAAAGTATCCATCTCCATGAAGATTCTTAGTGCTTTTACAGAATGTGTTTACCCATTTAACTGCTGCATTCTATAAAACAATTTCTCAATAGGATAAGTAGGCTCCCTTAAAAATAGCCAAACGTGTTATGTCATAGGAAACCCAATGTAATAATCTCAGTCCTCACCTTCTCCCATGCTCCAGAGCTTCTCTGATCCTCAAACTCCTCACCCAAATCTGTCCGGCCATCTCCTACTCTGACAATCATCATACGTTAAAACTCATCTGTTCCGGGAGGACTATCCCACCTCCGCCCAATAAAATGCACCCTAAACTTTCTCCATCAGCTCATCTCTTACACTCTTTACCTTTTGTATTATATGACCCTCCTTTTTAAGATTGTAAGCTCTCACAAGCAGTGCACTTTAATCCCCATTTCATTCATCACTACATATTAAAGTCCATTTACCAGTTACCTAATTGGCAGTTTGAGTACCAGTTAAAGGGTTTGTGAACCCATTTGTATAAGTTTTTGCCAGCCCCTCCATTAGAGGCTGGCATGGCACACTGTGTAAAGTATTTTTAAAAATAAGCGCTGTAAATACCGATGTTTAGCTGTCTTCAAGCCGGTCACATGACTCGCGGCCGCTTTCCAGCTCCGATGGATGGCTTCTGCGGGCGGGGACGTGATCTCCCTCTGACGTCAGCCGGGGAGATCATGCTGCCGCTCGGCTCCGCCCGCAGAAGCAATGTCTCATTGCTGCAAAGCGGCCACGAGTCACGTGAAAATGCCTGAAGACAACTGAAAATCTGTATTTACAGCGCTCGTTTTAAAAAAAGCTTTACACAGTGAGCTATGCCAGCCTCTAATAGAGGGGCTGGCAGCGACAATTATATATATATATTTTTTCAATAATAGCGGCAGGGGGCTGGGTGGAGACAGACAGAGAGGGAGATGACAGACAGGAAGGAGGGGGAAAAGGAGAGCAGATAGCAGGCAGCGTATAATGGAGGGATGCACTTTGACCACAGTGATCAGGGCGGAGCAGCCCTGGTTATTGTGATCTGTTTAGAGAGGGAATACAGGAAGTGGCATATTCAGTTTTTTTTTTTTTTACAGTTTAATCTGCTTTAAGGGACCAGGATATTATTATTATTATTAATATTTTTGGGTTAACAAACGCTTTAAGGGTGATCTATTTGTAGAGAATAGAAAATCTAAAATCATATCTGCCCTGCACTCTCTAAACAGTTGTAATTAGTTTACATCAAGTATCAAATTATAACATATACCATGCCACCAACTGCTACAACTCAATAGTCCTGAAAAAGACCTGCAGCCCAATCCAATTGTGTTTAGGAGGAAAGAGATATAACCTTGTCCAAACTGGCTGTTCAGACAGGACAAACTGCATTCTTTAGTGGAAGACAATGAAGCACTTTTGTTCAAATCAATGATGCTGATCAATTTGTACTTTAGCATCTACTGAAGGCATTTACAAATCACTAACAAACTTGTTAGAGAAGACATATTAAGGATGTATTGAACTACATTTTGGGATTTAACAAACTAGGAGTACATTAAAAATGTACACCACATCTTCATTTGATGAACATGCAGTGAAGCAAAATAAAGCGTGAACATCACGAACATCAGCACTGATGAATTTGTAGCTAAAAAAAAAAAAAAAAAAAGTGTCACATTTAGTAATTTCGTTTTGTTAATCATACCACTTAAAAAGCATTTGCCGCATCCCCAAAGGCAAACAACTATGAGTGGGGTGCATCTACCCAATAAATAATATAAAAATAATAAAGAATATGGGGAACTACCACACTCTCAAATTTCCTCTTATTAAAGTGGAACTTTACCCATAACCGTTTGATAACAATTAAAGTGGTTGTAGAGGCAGAAGTTTTCTTTTTTTAATTTCTATGCATTAAGTTAAAAAACCTTCATTGTGCAGCAGCCGCCCTTTGTACTTGCCTGAGCCCATCTTGATCCAGCGATGTTGCACGGGACTCTCTGTCCTGATTGACAGACAGCAGCGGGGTGCAATGGCACCCCGCTGCTGTCAAACTCAGTGAACCAATGAGGGGAGAGAAGGGGCAGGGCCTAGCCACAGCTCCGTGTCTGAATAGATACACGAAGCTGCGGCTCGGCTCTGGTGCCTCTATAGCAAGCTGATTGCTGTGGGGGCACTCGCCAAGAGGGAGGGGCCAGGAGTACCGACGAGGGACCCGAGAAGAGGAGGATCAGGGCTTCTCTGTGCAAAACTATTTCACAGAGCAGGCAAGTATAACATGTTTGTTATTTAAATAAAAATAGACTTTAGTATCACTTTAAAGTTCTTTATTCTTTAACAAAAGAACATACATTCCACATTATTAAATTAGACTATTAAATTGATGTGAGCTGAAGACTACCGTTTCTTCTTACTTGAGGCTGCCATTTTGTTGAAGCCCAGTGCAACTCTCCCCCTCTCCTTGGTCTCAAATCCTATAGGTCACTTTCTGCAAATAAAATGTTTGCATTTCCAGCCTTGATTGTCTTAGCTCAGCTAAAGGGGAAGCTGACAGAAGCTTTACAGTGCGAAATTTCACAGGTTGTGATGAGGAATAAAGGAGAGACTATCAGGGAGATAAGGGTAGACACTATCTTTGTAAATGTAACTATTTTGTTTCTCCCTGGCAGCAGAGTTTGTCCTGTCACCTCTCCTGCTCTTTTGCTCTCCCTAATCTGTGTTCCCTTGGCACAGTGTGTGTCATTCCTCTTGCTTTCTACCCACTTCATCAAAAGTAAATCTTAAAGCTGTCAGCTGATCGACCTCTAGAGGCTCTGATTTTAGGCAAGAAACTGAGCATGTGCAGAGCACTATCGGGTGCTTTTAGCCCCAAAGAAGGGGGTAAAAACTCCCATGTTGTGGCGCTTTCAAAGTGCCTCTTAGGCGCTTTAGAATCACTGCCCATTCATTGCAATGGGCAGCGCATTTTGGGAGCGCTAAATACAGTGTTCCCAAACTGCCCCAAAGATGCTGCTTGCAGGACTTTTCGGAATGTCCCACAAGCGCACTGCCCCAGTGTGAAAAGTCACACTTGAATGAATGGGAGGCGGTTTTCAGGCACTTAGTAGAAGCTATTTCCAGTGCTAAAGTGCCTCAAAACCGCCCCAGTGTGAAAGGGGTCTTATGCTTTTCATAGCTACACCTGCAAAAGGGGGCAGCCTGAAGTGATCCATCAGGACGGATTTTTTATTCACTTTAATGTTAAATGCCTTTTATAAATACGTATGTCTTACATTATTACATCATTCACAAAATTTTAGCTAAAGTGCAAAATGCTCACCGAACCCACTAGACTGGTAAAATCACCAACTTCTCTCACCGGCCCAAATGAAAACATGCATAGGCAGGTGCACATGCTTTCCCTATCACTATGCCCGGTTTCTGGTGACCCTCAAAACAGAAAATAGCGGTTTCATAAAATGAAATCTAACTAGAAAATGCATTTCCTGCAGAAAATGCGTGGGAATGCTGAATTGCTAAAGCTAACTGGATGAATAGCGTAAAACCGTAAGAAAAAGTTAAAGAAGTGAGAATAGTTGGAAAAGTAGGAATGGTTTTAAAATAAACATGAATTTCATTAAAAAAGTTTAACACCACCATTAATGTATGAAAGATGTGGAATATTTAAAGGTTTTTTGAAAAGCCGACGCTAAACTGAATTGTTGGCTTTAAAAGTTTGCAAAGAATAAGCCCAATACACACTCTGGTTAATCGCTAAAATTTCCTGAAATGATAACTAAACTTAAACACCTTTTTTCACAAAAACCGTAAAAGATATCAAACTGAAAAGATATAGCCGGATAGCTGAATATTTTGTGAACATTTTAAAGTTTGTTTGGCGTATGTAGATGAAAGTATGAAGGAGCTGAAACTTTTGGGAGCTGAAGAAGATTTTAAGGATTTGAAGCATGCTCTCATTTACTTCAATGTTAAAAAAAAAGTGTTAAAAAGCTTAATATTTTAAAAAGTATAAATAGTAGAAAAAAAGTTGAAGAAGTCCCATCATAAGCTGAAAGAGCTGAACATTTTAAAAGTTTAATGGTTTTAATAGCTAAAAGTATGCAGAAATTACGCAGAGCCAAAAAACGTACGGAAATCAAAAAACAAATAACAATAGTGGTTAATGCTGCTGAGAATTCCCACTAATAAAACATAATAAATTCATTATGGTTACCAAAACCTTTGAACCACCAATCCAAAACATTCTCACCTGTAGCAAGAACCACGGAGTGTGGTATGGATGTGTACAGAGACTCCACATTTAAGCCCACTAAGCACCAATCTTCTATAGCAATACCTTCCAATTTCCTCAGAATATCTCCTGTTTCCTTTGCATATGACCTCAAATGTTTCACAATAGGTTGTAAGTTTTTATATAATTTTTTCACCCACTCAGTCTGTTGGACTTCCCCTACCCAAAATGATCAGGCGCCCTGATGGTACTTTCTTATGCACCTTCGGTAGGGTATAGAATGTGGGTATTGTGTATGTATCTACTTTGAAGTATGCATACTCTTGTTCTGTGCCCCTTCAAGAAAGCCCCATTTAAGTTGCCTATTCAAATTCTTCACTAGGCTTGGGAACATGTCCTCTTATGTTTTCACAACGTACAGATTTAGGTTGCCTATAATCTTTATGTCTATATTGGGTCTCAGACTGCAAGACAACATTACCCTTTTTGGGGTAAAGGGTTGAGATAAACCATTTAACACTGACAGGGAGCTTACAATAGTCAGCTTTTACTTATTTATGTAAAACCTTTAACTCAAAAGACAAAGAAAAATATGTAATGGTTTAAAACGTGTTATCTAGGGTTGGGCTTTACAATGTTAGTTACAAATGTAAAGCCCACCTAAGTCTATTAGTCCATCCAACACCATTCTCTCCACCGATTGACAATGCTGCTGCCCAATGGTGACTATGCTGCTTCACAGTCGCAGTGGAGGAGTGAATGTAGCCACTCAAAGATGGTAGGCGTGTTACTGACCGATCATCAGGTGAAAATAAAGGAGTAAAGCTTGAAAAAAGAAAATTAATGCAGCCACCACGTCAAATGATTGACAGGCCGCGATATATAAAATTTTTGTTTTTGGGTTTAGTTCTGCTTTATTGCATTTCTTGTTCAATGCAGCATTTTTGGTCCAAAGGAACAGTTGGTACATAGATACATACAGTAGCTCATAGCAACAAATCACATTAGCTTTTTGTTCCTAATACACATCTGCAAACATCTGGACTGTTTGAAATTGGATATACAGATACAGTACTTTTGAAAAGTTTTCTTAATTCCAGAGGCTGTAGATGGTAATGCAGATCTTCCCACCATTTATATTAATGTTTGCTCTAAAACACTGCAGCTCACCTGTTGGTTGGCCATAGTGTGATACCACCAGAAACACCTGGAAGTGATGTAATAAGCAACAACAACATCCACAGTATAGTGGTCATGTGCCAAAAGAATACAGAAGATCCCGACAACGCTGAAACACCAGCAGATCCAGTGATACCACCAGAGGCGCCGAGATGAATCTGTTAAAGGAAAGAGAAAAAAAGATATACATTTTTTTTTATTTACAAATAAATCTTTTTTTTTTTTTTTTTTTTTATTAAAGTACAAATAAAGGCTCCTGTAGCGGCAGAATAAAAGATTAAGTGGCACACTGGACCTGGATGAAATGGTTTTAAAAAAAAATCTAGCACTTCAGAACACCCGTCAGACAGTTAATGTCTATAATGAATAGTTACCTGATCAGCAATTTAATTACCAGTGATGAGTGATCATTGAGTATAGCAAATTGAAAACCCAAATAAGATCTGCCCTGCATCTCCTAAACAACAAAGTCTTATATGTTTAGATTAGGTAGTCGCCATAGCGCTCTAGCTGGTTACAATATTAAAGTGGTTGTAAACCCGGATAAAAAAAAAAAAAAACACCTGCAAGACAAAGCCACAATGAGCTAGTATGACTAGCATACTAGCTCATTATGCATCACTTACCTTAGATCGGGGGCCCCGAAGCCGCCCTAGTCTCCCCCTCCAGCCATCGCTCCACAGATACCCGGAAGGTTACTTCCGGGTATCGCCGCTCCGGCGCTGTGATTGGCCGGAGGGGCAAAGACGTCACTCCGTGCATGCGCGCGGGAGCTGTCAAATCCAGCAAGGCCGGATTTGTGAATGGGATTAACCCTGTGAATGCACCATTGTTTACGGCGCGCATGCGCCGTAGACAACGGTGCATGTCTTTTTTTGCAAATATCTCCTAAACCATGTAGGTTTAGGAGATATTTCTTGCACCTACAGGCAGGGTTGCCAACTTTCAGTAAATTTACAAACAGTTTTTAAAATCCATAATTGTTGCATCTGCCCATGAATGTCAGTTACAGACATGCAGCCTACATGTCTGTAATGGACATTCAAGGACAGATGCAAAAAGTACGGATTTTACAAACTGTTCGTAAATTTACTGAAAGTTGGCAACCCTGCCTACAGGTAAGCCTTTATCTAGGCTTACCTGTAGGTGCAAGTTGCATAAGTGGGTTTACAACCACTTTAACAAAATCAAGGCCTAACACACCACTAACTACTACAATTTATTAGTCCTGAAAAAGAAAAGGAAACTGCTTGCAGGACTTGAAACCAAATCCAATAGTGTTTAGGAAGCAGGTACCATGGTGCAACAGTTAATACTAGAATTCTTCAAACTGTATGCAGATATAAAGCAACTATACTAGGTTCTTGTATAACCTTGTTAAAAATACTGATGAGCTAAAACAAAATTGCAGGCCAAACAGGTATGTGCAGTACTTTGCAGTTTTAATTTTAAAGCGGAGTTGCATCCAAAAATAGGATTTTTATAACAGCTTACCTGTAAAATCCTTTTCTTGGAGTACACCACGGGACACAGAGCTAGTCATTACATAATGGGTTAAGGGTCACCAGCGGTGATTGGACACTGGCACAACCAATGGAAGACAGTTCCCCTCCATATAACCCCTCCCATCAGGGAAGTACCTCAGT
This sequence comes from Rana muscosa, assembly GCA_029206835.1. NCBI lineage: Eukaryota > Metazoa > Chordata > Amphibia > Anura > Ranidae > Rana > Rana muscosa. The sequence continues at coordinate 170,354,385 of CM055123.1, forward strand.
TTTGTAGCAAAGCAGTAAGGTTCCCATAAGAAGGGTGGGACCTCTGTGTCCCGTGGTGTACTCCAAGAAAAGGATTTTACAGGTAAGCTGTTATAAAAATCCTATTTTCTTTATCGTACACCACGGGACACAGAGCTAGTCATTACATAATGGGACGTCCCAGAGCAATGCTCATATGAAGGGGGGGAGACACAGATCAAAACAGGCCGCTTGCGGACCAGAAGCCCTATACTGCTGCCTGCAGCACACTTCGCCCAAAGGCGGAATCCTCATGTCCTTTCACATCTATTTGATAGAATTTGGAAAATGTATGGACTGAAGACCAAGTTGCAGCTTTACAGATCTGAGCCATCGAAGCCTGGTGGTGCACTGCCCATGAAGCACCTATCGCCCTGGTAGAGTGCGCCTTAACAGGAAAAGGAGGAGTCCTGTTCTTTAAACCATAAGCTTGAATAATTACTTGTCTAATCCACCTGGAAATGGTGGATTTTGATACCGCTTGGCCCTTCTTGGGCCCATCTGGTAAAATAAACAAAACATCTGTTTTACGTATCTGAGCGGTTGCTTGCAGATACACCTTTACCGCTCTCACTAGATCTAGAGAGTGTAATAATTTCCCCCCCTCCCCGTCCGCGGGTTTGGAAAAAAGGAAGGCAGAACAATGCCTTGATTCAAGTGAAAAGCCGACACCACCTTAGGTAGAAAAGCCGGATGGGGTCGTAGTACGATTTTGTCCTTGTGACAAATTAGATAAGGCTCTTTACAAGAAAGAGCTGCTAGCTCTGATACTCTCCTAGCAGAAGCTATAGCAATCAGAAAGGCCAACTTCCTACTTAATATAATTAAAGGAATATGGCGAATAGGTTCAAAAGGTTGCTTTTGCAACACTGACAATACCAAATTCAAATCCCATGGACACAAGGGAGTCCTAACTGGAGGATTTATCCTCAGTACCCCCTTAATGAATGTCCGAACTAGGGAGTGAGATGCCAATGGTCTCTGAAAGAAGACTGATAGAGCCGATATTTGCCCTTTGATGGTGCTAAGGGCTAAATTCATATCCACTCCTAACTGGCAAAAAGCAAGAATCCTACTTATTTCATACTTCTGAGGATTCCAACATCTGGATTCACACCAGGAAACGTATGCTCTCCAGACTCTCTGATAGATGAGTCTGGAGGCTGGCTTTCTAGCATTAATGAGCGTAGAAAGAGCCGGACCAGAGACCCCTCTCTTTTTAAAAATGTGGGTCTCAGCAGCCAGGCCGTCAACTTTAGCCTTTGTAAGGAAGGGTGGAATACTGAACCCTGTGACAGCAGGTCGTGTCGGAGTGGAAACTTCCAGGGCCTTCCTATCGCCGTTTTTACAATCTCGGCGTACCAAGGCCTCCTGGGCCAGTTTGGGGCCACTAGGATTACTGGTATTCCCTCCTCCTTGATCCTGCGAAGCAGTCTTTGTAGAAGAGGGATAGGAGGGAATGCCTAGATCAGTGAGAACTGATTCCATGGAGTTATTAGAGCGTCTGTATTATTAGAGCGTCTGTCCCGTAGGCTAGAGGATCTCTCGTTCTGGACACAAAGTTGTCCAATTTCTTGTTGAACCTGGCAGCTAGCAGGTCTACATCTGGGTTTCCCCATCTCAGACATATGGCCTGAAAGAGACCACTCCCTGGTAGCAGCTGCTGACGACTTAGGTAGTCTGCTTGCCAATTTTCCATCCCTGGAATGAAGATTGCAGAAAGGCAAGGTACATGCTCTTCTGCCCATGCCAGGATCCGGTTCACCTCTCTTTGGGCTGCCCGAATGCGGGTGCCTCCTTGGTGATTGATGTAAGCTACTGCAGTAGCATTGTCGGATTGAACCCGAACTGGGTAGCCCTGTAACCTGTATGTCCAGGTTTTGAGGGCTAGATATACCGCCCGGATCTCTAGCACATTGATGGGCAGGATCCCCTGAGTCTTGGCCCAGGTTCCCTGGGTAGAAGCCTCCTCGAATACTGCACCCCAGTCCGATAGGCTGGTATCCCTAGATACCACCTTCCAGGCCACTGGGAGGAAGGACTTTCCCTTCCGTAAATTCCTGGCTTCTAGCCACCAATCGAAGCTGTGGCGTACTTGTGAGGACAGGCGCATGGGTATATCCAGAGCTTGGCTCTTCCTGTTCCAGGAAGCTAAAATATTGCCTTGAAGTAGTCTCGAATGAAACTGGGCGTAAGGGACCGCCTCGAAGGAGGCTACCATCTTTCCCAATAGTCTCATGCAAAGGCGAATAGACGGCCTCTTGTTTGCTTTGACCTTGTGGATCAGGTCTTTCAGAGACTGTATCTTCGGTTCTGGCAGGTATACCCCGTTTTGGGCTGTATCTATGATCATGCCCAGGTACCCTATCCTTCTTTGGGCCTGGAGAGAGGATTTTTGTAAATTTATAATCCATCCTAAATGCTCCAGGTATCCTACTGTAGTGTGTACAGCGTGACCCAATCCCTCCTTTGACTGATCTATTACTAGTAGATCGTCCAGATAGGCTGTTACCGCAATGCCCCGTGTTCTTAGGTTTGCTAACAGAGGAGCTAGCACCTTTGTGAATACTATGGGCGCGGTGGCTACACCAAACGGCAGAGCCACAAATTGAAAGTGGCGATCTTCTACCGCAAACCTTAGGAATCTTTGGTGAGCGGGGAGGATGGGTATGTGTAAATGTGCGTCCTTGATATCTATGGGCGCCATGAATTTTCCGCCCTTTAAAGTGGCGGCCACGGATCGGATCGTTTCCATTCGAAAATGGCGATCGTTCAGGAACCGATTTAGGGATTTTAGATCCAGGATGGGTCTGACATCTCCATTTGGCTTTGGAATCACAAAGAGGTTTGAGTAAAAACCTGAACCTCGCTCTTTTTGGGGTACGTCTGTAACTACCCCTTGAGCCATTAAGTGATTCAAACCTTTGAAGAAGGATTCTCTTTTTTGTGGATCCTTGGAGAGTCTTGAACCTCGGAATTGAGAAGATGGGATCTCTCGAAATTCCAGTTTGTACCCTGAGGATATTGTGGATACTACCCAATTGTCCTGGATTTCTGACCACCAAGTCGCTCAGAACTGACAAAGCCTTCCTCCCACTCGGCCGAGCGGGGGCGCCCCTTCACTGAGAGGCTTTGGGGGCTTGCTTATTAGCTCTTGCACCCCACGGCTTTTTGTTCTTCTGAGCTTGCCCCTTGGCTTTTGTGGGCGGCTAAAACAGGCCGCCGCCACTGGTTGGAGTCAGATTTCCCGGGAGCTGGGGAGAGAGCGTTTAAAACAAGATCTCTTGTTTTTCTTTCTCTCAGGTAAAAGTCGTTTTACCACTTGATCTTCTGTATATATTTTTCTAAATCTTCCCCAAATAGGCGTTCGCCATGGAACGGGAACTTGCCAACAGCTTTTTGCATGGGGTCTCCGCTGACCAATGCTTAAGCCAAAGTACTCTGCGCATCTGTACCAGCTGGAGTGTAAGGCGTGATGCCTGTATGATAGAATCTCTCATGGCATCCACTGTGAAGCATAAAGCTTTAGGCAAATTTTTCCCAATTTCTAGCCTGCTCTGAAGGCAGTTCCTTCAGCCCCTGCTTTACCTGTTGGCTGATGACCTGACCCATACCGACTGCTGCTACTGCAGGTTGGGTAATTGAGCCGGCCAAAAGGAAGGAGGATTTCAACTTCCTCTCAGAAGGATCTTTTAAACCCTTGTACATTATCCACCGGACATGTCAGGTTTTTATTTACACAAGAAATAGCCGCAACTACCGCAGGCAGGCTCCATTTCTTTAAAAAAAAAATTTCCCCCATAGGATAAAGAATGTTAAACCTTTTTGGAGGTGAGAAACGCTTATCTGGATGTTGCCAGTTTGCGTATATTAGATCCTCTAGTAACGGATGAACTGGGAAGGAGCATGCACCTTGCAGGGATCTTAATGACCCTAGGGAGGAGACAGGTAATTCCGTTACCTCCGCAGAGGTTAACTTAAATGCACTGCTATAGCATTGTACCTGTGACCTTAAAATCTGGCTCCTCATCCTCTGCTGATGTAGCCTCCTCCTCCTCATCCTCCTCCCTCAGGTACTTCTGAAGGGAGGTCCAATACTGGAAGAGACCTGCTTCGCTTATTGTCCCTTTTTAGAGGACTTAGCGATTAAGGTAGCAATTTTTTCCTCCAGATTATTTAGGGCAGCTGATAAAGTGTCCTCAGTGACATATACAGGCCCAGGCTCCACTGGGGAAGCTGCCATACCTGACAGAGGTAATGACTCATCCTGAACAGGTGCATTTAGCAACACAGGAGAGAAAGGTACCGAGTCAGCACAGTTAGAGCCTCCTCTCAGGCGGTGGTGCTTTCTTATCTCTTTTTGTCCGTATTACTTCCCCTGGAAGGCTTACCGTTTAGACAAAATACAAGGTACCTAAATGCATATACTACCGTGTTCAGTTTAGCAAATACATTAAGTATGCAACTTTTAACACATAACTATGCATAACATGGATGTCTTCTAGGAAGTACCCAATCCAACCACATGGAGTCTTACGTCCCTGTATAGCTGCTGTGTTTCTCTGCCAGGAATAAGAGAACTAACGAGCTTGCTTGCTGCTGCAGTGCTTCTTACACTGACAGTCTTTTAAAATTGGCGCCGTTTCTGTGCCTGCGCGCGCCACGTGCCCGCGCACGCCTTCGCCCCCCCCCCCTCCGATAAAGCGCGCTCCCGCGCGCGCGCGCGGCCCTTAGCGCTATGGCGGTGGCCATAGTGAGAGAGGACTCTCATCAGCCCTTGTTCCCACTTACCTGCATCTGCAGGTGTCTGGTCGGCCACCGAAAGGAGGATCGGGGTGCCCCGGCAAGCTCAGCAGCGGAGGTGACGAGCAGTGTACTTCGCCGAAGCCGACACTGAACAGAGTGAGGTGAGTATATTCAGCTCTTTACTCCCCCCAGTGGTGGAAAAAAAGAAGACATCCACTTTTTGAAAAAGGTCCCAACCTAGTTATGGACCTTCTAATCTCACCTTATCCACGCCGCAGGTTTTTCTGCTGAAAGATTTCAGACAGATACCAAACTTCACCCTTCACGGTGGGCTATGTGTGCCAACCTTCAGGGATATGGGTTCCTATTTAAAGGATACCTCTCCCCTGGGCCTTGTACAAGACTCTTACCAGGACTTTATAGCGAAATAGCGAAAGTGCTGGATCTTAGAGCCCAGTCCTCCGAAGAGAGACATTACAGGCGACGCCTCATGGATGAGGCCCGGATCCCATCCAGATTCAGCTCATTTGTAGGCGTCTTGGATGGATCCGAAAGCATAGCTCTTTTACCCCCAGAGGGTCTCTTTGGTAGAGCTTTCCTTTAGCACCTCCTAACGCGTCCAACACCTTTCGACACTGGCGAAAAAACTGAGGTACTTCCCTGATGGGAGGGGTTATATGGAGGGGAACTGTCTTCCATTGGTTGTGCCAGTGTCCAATCACCGCTGGTGACCCTTAACCCATTATGTAATGACTAGCTCTGTGTCCCGTGGTGTACGATAAAGAAAGTGGAACTTCCGCTCATCTGATTTCCCCCCACCTCCGGTGCCACAATTGGCACCTATCGGAGGGGGAAGGATACCTGTCTTTGACAGGTATCCTTTCCTACTTCCGGGAGCCTCAGCCGCGGATACTGACATCACGGCTGGGACTCCTTCCTCCTCCTTCCCATTGCCGGGCCAGTAGGAGAGAGGAGCAGGCCTCACGCATGCGCAGTAGGGTTCCTGGCGTGAAGCTGAAAGGCTACAATGACGGGTACCCTTGCCTGCAATGGCAGCAACCGACAGCAGATGGAAACATCAGCTGCGGGTGCCGACATCATTGGACTCCAGGACAGGTAAGTGTCCCATTACTAAAAGCCAGCAGATGCAGTATGTGTAACTGCTGTTTTTTAATTTTCTTTATTTGGGCGGACCTTCGCTTTAAGTTCCTTAAAAAAAAAAAAAAAAAGGTAAAATACTGCATGTAAAAGCCTGTCCCCTGCCAGGATGCTGCAGAGAAGGACCTGTGCTCTGTGTGTGGTAGAAATGGTCTCTCTGCCGAGGTCTGACACACCTACTGCTGAGTCAAACCAATAGCCCTGCAATCAGCAAAGCTCACGCTTTCTGCTGAATTGAGAGCTAATAGGAAAAGTTGTGAAAGAATACATTTTGATCTACTGTTCTTTGAAATCAGATAAAAATCTTCCTACATAACTTAAGATACTAGAAATACTTACACTCTTTAATAAACATATATGTCAGTGTTAACATGACTGTGTGGCCACTGTACAGATAGTCCCCACACATAGTGTGAGCTCCTGTAATTGAAAGTCCTCCTCCTGCAATCAACTTCATTATCCTCCGGGACTGGGCTTCCCAGTTACCAAAAATCTGTAACAAACAAGAAATTGGTTTTTAGTTTAAAGAACATACAAATGTGAATGTCAAAAGATATTATTCAAACTACTTAAACGGTCTTAAAATTGTAGATTCTAGTCCTAGAGTGCTAAGCCCAAAAAAAAAAGAATAAAATAGTAATATTAAATACAATTTGAAATTTGAAAAAAATGTAGTCACCAAGAATGCATTTTAAGTGTTTCCTATTAAAGTGGAGTTCCACCCCAACAAAAAAATAATTGCCATTAATGTTAATGAAATAAAAAAATAAAAAAATCATTTGGATATTTTTTTTTTTTTACTCACCTGTAAATAGCTGTTGCTATGTGGTCCCTCGAAATCGTCCTCCATCACCTTGGTTCCTGACGTTACTAACGTCGGCGCCTCCGCTCCCTACTGCTCCTGGGAGATGTGTGTCATCATATCCCAGTAGTCAGTTTGGCAGCGCCGAGGGCTAGGTTGCCATAACAACGGGGCGGGCACTTCCGACGACACCGCCCGTTGTTATGGCAACCTGTATACTTTACAGCGCCGCTACGGCGCCCTACTGCGCATGAACGGATGGTGCATGCTGGTCCAGCAGCACCACCGTGTCCCCGGAAATGGATGCTTGTGGGCTTCACATGCCCACAAGCAAAATGAAAACGGACAGGACAGCATTATATAACTTCATTTTTTTATATAACAGCGGACACCGGGGGAAGAAATCTTCTAATCAAATGAGCGTTACAATGTAATGTTATGACCTGTAGAAATGTTAAAAAAAAAAAAATTTGAACATGACATTGGAACTCCACTTTAAATGAGTAAAAAATGACAGTGCTAGAGCCAAATATTTTCTAATTGGTGTAAAGAACCTCCAATCAAATTCATGCATTATGGGTAGGGCTGCAACGGATCGGCGGTGATCCGTGATCCGAACGGGTCACCCTGTTCGGATCGGATCACCACTCGATCCGCGGAGCGACCCCGCGGCCTCGGCCTTAGGAAAGGCTGCGGCTTCGGCCTAGCTCCGGAGCCGCGGCCAGCTTGGTACACCCGGCGGCGGCGGCCGCCTTGTGCGCGCTGACGTCATCACCCCTCACCCTCGCTGCTCGTGGATCTGAACTGGCCGGTGGGAGAGACTAAAGTAAGTGGGGGAGATGCCCATTACAGGGGGAGATTGTGGATATTACAGGGGGAGAAGATTGTGGATATTACAGGGGAGAAGATTGTGGATATTACAGGGGGAGAAGATTGTGGATATTACAGGGGGAGAAGATTGTGGATATTACAGGGGGAGAAGATTGTGGATATTACAGGGGGAGAAGATTGTGGATATTACAGGGGGAGAAGATTGTGGATATTACAGGGGGAGAAGATTGTGGATATTACAGGGGGAGAAGATTGTGGATATTACAGGGGGAGAAGATTGTGGATATTACAGGGGAGAAGATTGTGGATATTACAGGGGGAGAAGATTGTGGATATTACAGGGGAGAAGATTGTGGATATTACAGGGGGAGAAGATTGTGGATATTACAGGGGGAGAAGATTGTGGATATTACAGGGGAGAAGATTGTGGATATTACAGGGGGAGAAGATTGTGGATATTACAGTGGGGGAGATGACGTGGATATTACAGTGGGGGAGATGACGTGGATATTACAGTGGGGGAGATGACGTGGATATTAGTAATTTTTTATTTTATTTTTGCCGATCCGAAAATGATCCGATCCGTGGCTCTGATCCGAGGATCGATCCGATCCGTGAGTTTTTTTGATCCGTTGCACCCCTAATTATGGGGCTCCGAGACCAGTCCTGACAATTTTAATATTTTTTTAAATTAAGGGAATATCTAGATTTATGACAGAACTGGTGTGCCAGACTGGTATTATTGAAGGAGGATTTCACTGTGGCTTTTTATGAATGCACAAAACAAAAGGTCAATGGAAAAAAACGTCTATTTCACTTTACCTATTAACAGACCATGTTTGCTTTGCTCCTGTTATGCTTACTTATTTTTAACTATGCAAAAAAAAAAAAAAAAGAAAGAAAGAAAAAAAAAAAAAAAGGGGGGGGGGTGGGGTGTAATAAAGTGTGACTACATCACATACAATATGAAATTATTAAACTGTCCACAAACTGTATGGGGACAGATCTTCTCAAACGAGGCAAAATACACAGGTCTGTTCAGGTTTTTGGTCATCAGAAAGGTTGTAGTGGTTTGGCCATGAATGTCTAATCTTTAAAATTTTAAGATGCAAGGGAAGAAACTCATACTCTGCAAACATTTCAAGTTTGTAGCAAAGCTGAAAAATTTTGAAGTATTCTATTAGGATTCTTCCAGCCGTGTTACCTGTACATCTATTTTAGGTTTAATAAGATAGTTTACGGAATTTCCTATCGCACATTCAAGTTTCAAATCACACTTCCAGATATCATATACTGAAGGGGTTTCCATCTTCAGCCGGCCTTCCTTCCGGGTTTGTGGGCTTCAGAGATATGAATAACCGAGCCAGCGATGACATCACTCCCACGCATTTGGATGGGAGTCGCTGTTTATGGCATGGGTCTGAAGGGTATACCGTTCTTTCAGCGCGCATGTGCCGGTGACTTCACCGGCTGCATCTAAAGTAAATATCTCCTAAATGGTGCACATTTAGAAAATATTTACAGTACCTATAGATAAAAAAAAACATACACTGGAATTTACTCTCACTTTAATGCTCTCAAGTTATTGAAGTAAGGAGTTTAGTTTAACAATCAGGAAACAAACTCTTTTATAAAGAAGCCTCAGTGATGGCACACCCTTTTTTCATGACAGGTCTTCTTTACAAAAAGTACAAGACCCTTCACACTCTACTGTGCTGCAATTATACCTCATTAATCATAATGGAATTAATTAGTTCAAAAGTTCATGTTAATCAAGAATAGAAGCTTCTGCTCTAATTATACACATTTGAAAACTTTATGGATATAAAAAAAACAGCATAGTGTTGTTATGCATAGAAAAGAGAATGGCACCATATGCACATATTTCCATTCAATCGTATGTGAGATTTTATAGGTTAAACTTGGACAAAATGTAGTGCTTCACCAAGTCATCATCTCTGTCACAAATGCACAACCCTCTTTATATACAAGAGAGACACATGTAAAGCCTAGTGTTTCACACCTGGGCGACTTGTTCTGCGACTTGGGACTGCAAAGTCGCATTACAAGTCGTTCCCCGTGTTTTCCAATGAGTACCATTCATATATGTGCGACTTAAATTCTCAGAGACTTCAAAGTAGTCCCTGCACTACTTTGGTCCGACTTTGTAGTGATTTGAGGTTCATAGACCTCATGTTTACACAGGCATTGCTTAAAGTCGCGGCAAAAAATAACGGCAAAAATCACGCAATTTTCAGGTCGAACAAGTGTGAAAGGGGCCTAAAAGCGGTATTAAACCCAAAAGCAAACTTTTATTTTATTGCAGCTTACAATTTTTAGAAGTGATAGCTACATTTGTTTTCTTTTTTAGGCTCTCATTCCTTTACTTTTAACCTGGTCATCCTGCCAGCAAGTCTCTTGTTTTTTTAACAGAACAAACTGTCCTGCAGATGCAGAGGGTTGAGACAAACCATTTACCACTCACATTGGTGCTTAACAATGGCCAGATTTTATTTAGTTATGTAAATCTTTATTCCAGAAAGAAAAAGACGGTTGCTGTAACTGCTTATAAAGTGTGAGCTGTAGTTTGGCTTAAACTTGTTAGTGTATGTAAATCTGCTAGTCCGTCTAACACTCCCCTGCCCCCAGACTGACAATGCTGCTGTCCAAAGGTGCCCCCTGTACGCCTTTATCCAGAGTGGGGGGCACACCAATACAGGTTTGTAACTGGTAGGGATGTACTAATCATTTGAGAGAGTATCAGTACTCACCCAAATGCTCCCAATACCGAAACAGATACTTTGCAGTGCGATTTGCGCCCATTCATTTTGTATTGACGCAAACCGCACTGCAAAAATTGGCATACGATGTGATTCCTGCCCAAATCGCATGCGATTTCACCCACTGCTCCTGTGTGTGTATAGAAAGGGATTAAAGCGATATCTAATGGTCAGTTTAAAAAAAGCTTCGAACTCACAGCACTCTACATATGTGTCCCTGTCTGCTGATGGTAGCAAATCAGGACTGCCGGAGGAGAAGTCCTGGGACCCCGTGTGTATAGGGCAGAAGTGATGTCAGCTTTATGGCGGACCGCCGCCTCTACATCTCCAGCAGCCCTGATTTGCTACCATCGGCAGACCAGTACACCTATGTAGATTATTTTGCATGTGGCCAGATATGTACTGTCAGTTCTAACATTCTTTAAACTGCCCACTAGATGGTGCTTTATTCATTTTCTATACACACACACACACAGGAGCAGTGGGGAAACAGCATGTGATTCGTTCATTCAAATTGCATGTGATACTTTGCAGTGCGATTAGTGCCCATTTTTTTGTATTGACACAAACAGCATCGCAAAGTATCGGTACTCGTACTTGCCTTACAAAAAAATGCTATGGGTGCAACCCTAGTTACAGGCCAGATCACCAGATGACACCTAATGATTGGTAAGCTGCAATAAATGAATTTTTTTGTTTTGGGCTCAATACTACTTTAAGGCTGCATGCACACTACAGTATAGCGTTTAGTGAATGCACACAGAATAGTAAATAATCATGCCGTTTGGGTTGGAGGAACCAAAAAGCGAGGTTGAAAACCAAGGCAACAAACACCTCTAAAGCCGTGTACACACGATTGGTTTTACCAATGAAAACAGTCCGATGGACTTTTTTCATCGGACAAACCGATCGTGTATGGGCCTCATCGGCCTTTTTTCCATCGGTGTTTAAAAATCGAACATGTTTTAAATTTATCCGATGGTTAAAAAACCGATAGCAAATTACTATCGTCTGTGGGGAACTCCATCGGATAAAAAACCCACGCATGCTCAGAATCAAGTCGACGCATGCTCAGAAGCATTGAACTTCATTTTTCTCGGCTCATCGGAGTGTTTTACGTCACCGCGTTTGGAACGGTCGGTTTTTTGACTGATGGTGTGTAGGCAAGACTGATGGAAGTCAGCTTCATCGGTTTTCCGATGGAAAAATCCATCGGTTTAAAAACCATAGGAAATCCGATCGTGTGTACAGGGCTTAAGTGTGTCGGATGTAAAAAAAATTGGGCGGCTGCAGTGCAGAAAAATGTAGTTTCCACTAAGGGGCGCTGGACTAGAAAAGTATAACCGCTCTTCATTTACAAGAGCTTTCTGTTTGAATTGTATGTATGTCTCTGTCGCTCTTTAAAATCATTAAGTTCACATATAAAAAAAAACAAAAACAAACACACACCATAAAACTGGCTTACCATTTCACTTTAGAGATTAATATTTGTGTGAGCTCCAACCACAAAACAGAAAATGCAAAGCCACATATAAATCTATTATTTTATTGAACTGATAAATTAAAATAGTTTAAGAAACCGCTGCCCTTCCAGGCAGAGAACCTACAATAATCTCAGGCACAATAATATCTTACACACAATATAGCAAGGATAAAGGGGGATCTCAATACAGTGTAACCTTGGAAACCACGTAACGGAATAAAGCAATAGTGACCTCACCTCTGAGTCACTGTTTAATTTGTGTCTCCAATAAATCTCCTCCGTTCTGTTCACCATCAGTGCATACAAAGGTTATACATTCTGTCTCAGACCCCTACAAAACGAAACTCCTAACAAGGCAGAAAACTAAATATGAAAGCTTATAGGTCACATTTGCCACCATCTACTTCTGTATTTGGACAATCTATCTAACTTGGCCATCATCATATATTTCCAACTGGCTCCCACATTCTAGTAGACTAAAGTCTCATATATTGTCTGCAGGAACTGTTCTTGTCTATAGCACTTCATTTCGTCAAGCTCCATAAGAAAATATGATTGGTGATGAGTGCTGGAAGCACAGCTTTTCCTGCAGACACTTTGATATACAAGGCCTGCTGTCAGGAGATCAGATGAGGACAGGACTAATGCCGCGTACACACGGTCAGAGTTTCCGTTGGAATAAACTCAGACGGGTTTTTCCGACGGAATTCCGTTCAAGCTGTCTTGCACTGTCACACCAAATCCCGACTGTCAAGAATGCGGTGACGTACAACAATACGACGAGCCGAGAAAAATGAAGTTCAATGCTTCCGAACATGCGTCGACTTGATTCTGAGCATGCGTGGTTTTTAGTCCGTCGGAATTGCATCCAGACGAACGGAAATTCCGTCAGAAAAAAAGAGAACATGTCGGAGGGAAAAAGTCCGATGGGGCATACCCACGGTCGGAATATCCGATGAAAAAATTCCATCAGACTTTTTCCATCGGAAATTCCGAGCGTGTGTACGCGGCATAAGCCAGCCAGGCTGCCAGAGTCACAATTTGGCAAGTCAGTTTGTTCCATTTTTTCCATAATAGGCCCCTTTTACACGGGACGGATGCGTGATGATCCGCCCCGTGAACCTCCGCTTGGTCAGCGGGGATCGCTCCGTTGATCTCCGCTGAGCCGGCGGATGACAGGGCGGTCCTCGCACACTGTGCAGGGACCGCCCTGTAAGATCTCCACTCTCCCCTATAGGGGGGATCGGATGAACGCGGACTGTCTGTCCGTGTTCATCCGATCTGCTCTGCAGACAGATTGAAAAATAGGATTTTCCTCCGTCTGCAGAATCGGAGGATTGCGGACATGGAGGAGATCGGGTAACAGCTGACACCCGCGATCTCATAGGGACCAATGTATGTCCCTTTTTCATCCATAAACGGATGGATGAAAAAGCGGACATACGGTCCGCATGTGTGAAAGGGGCCTTAATGTTGTATATATTTTTTAAATATTCAGTTTGAAATAGCTAGGCTCACGTATGAGGTTTACATTTAGAACATTGCAGCGGACTATTTTACGACATGTGCAGTGTTTCTCAAACAAATTCTATGGAACCTGAAAAAGGTCACATTTTTCCATAGATATGTAGTTAAAGCAGCTTTCCGTCATTCTAAGCTGCCTACACATTACAATAAGATTGTATTACCCGTTAAATGTTGATAGAACTGTACAGATGTTTAAGTGTGTGTGGGCTCACAGAAGTAGTGTAACCATATAAATTGGGTGAGGTTGTATGAAACGGTGACAGGTCAGTAATGGCCATAGACGAAGGACAAAAAGTGAAGAGATATACTGGCCACATTTGCATGCTGGACCACCATAATACATGAAGTGGATGTAAACCCTCACATATACCCAGTGACATGAACAGCCAGCCTCACATACACAGAGATTAAACAAATCCTCCTACATAAGTTTTACTTGTTTATCTGCAGTCTTCTCTTCCCTACACCCCTTTAAAAGGGCAGCTTGTGTTAAAAAAAAATGTCAGCTGTCATGAGCAGAGAGGAGGGGTTAGAGAGGGTGCAGTAACACTGTGTGAGAGCTGGAGGAAAGGAACATACCCCCCTTTGCACAGCAGAACTGTGTTGCGAATAGACAAGCTCCATTCTGAGCTCTCCCTCCCCGACATAAATGTATCTCATGTGTCTGGAAAACTTGTTAGATGTGGGGCATGCTGATAACCAAATAACGAAGCACCGGCGAGAAACAACGCTCAGAGCTTTGGAGAGAAATAAGTAAACACTACAGATATATGTGCTTTGCTCAGATTCCATGACTAAGGTTTACAACCACTTTAGGTCTGCCACAGGGAAGGCCATCCGATGCCAAGAACCACATTATACTTGCGTGCCACACTAAAGGCCATCTCATACTGGGATCCACCATGATGCTTGTCTGCTACAGGGAAGGCCAACTTGTGGTGGAACCCGCCAAGATACTTGTCTGCTACAGGGACGACCCATCCCATGATATGGAGCTCAACTGCTTGTGTCCTCACCATCTAGATTACTATAAAGAGCTCCAGGCTCCAGACCTGTGAAGATATACCTCAGGGTATACCCTCTTTACATTCAGGGATTTGGGTATACATGGTGGACTTGCTCCAAACTCCAGCAGTTCTGGATCAGAGTATTCACACTTATTCACACTGTGGTCAATGTCAATTTGGATGGGAAAGCCAGGGTGGCGCTCCTGAATGAACCTGTCGCAGATATACCCAAGTACACCCAGACCCTAATTTTTTTCATGTTCCTGCCAGCAAAATGACGATTGCCAAGGCGTAGAAGAGCTCAGTGGTACAACTTATTGCCACCAAGAACAAACACTCATGAATTCTGATCCACAAGAAATTAGCCAGCATCCTTTTAGATAAACAATCAATTTGAGAAGATCTGGGGGACCTTGGCATCAATCTTTGCAATGTAAAGACTGATACAGTGAGGGTGGCGGGACTTGGGGGTCCTGGTCCTGGAGGATCTTCCAACAGGGACACACTTTTTCTACTCTGCTTCTGCTCTTTTTATATACAGATGTCATAGCACTCTCTTGTTTACTTTGTGGTGCTGTTATCAAGAACACGGTGCCCCATTTGAATGAACAGACATTATATAAATGCTAGGGCTGTGGAACTTTGTATTTCATAAAAATTGTATAACCTGGTGCTGTGCGACACTTTTACATGTACGACTCATGGTGTATGGTGCCTTATTCAGAACTAGGTCTTCATTGTATGTTTGTACTTCCTTGTGCATTTTCAAAACAATTACAATTATTAAAAAAAACTACTATGGGGAGATTTCTACCAGAAATGTACCTCATTTGCAGATCATCAGCCCTGACCCATTAAGAACCACCTCTGCCTGGTCAAAGGTAGGTACAAACAGACTGGATCAATCCATGAAGAAAATTTTCTTCATGGATTGTTGCCTTCAGAGTACACACTCGAGGCACACACCGGCCCTCAGCAATTTATATGGAATTAAACCAGTTGAGCATGGGTAAAGTTTTTTCAGTTTGAAACAGACTGGATGTTCTGCATCACAGACCAAACTGGAGAGGGAGTACTGAAAATTGATGAAAACTTTATATGTTCACAAAGTATATCTAAACCCAAAACCAAAAATGTAACATAGCAGCTGTTTAAGCTGCCCTTGTTGCCTTTAAATAAGCTTTTTTCTCTTATTTTTTTTCTTGGTGACTTTGTCAGTAACATGCTTATGGCACTCACTCTGCATCAGGACAACAGAACCACACCCTTCTCCTATTGTCCATAATATAGCGGAGGAATGTGGTTGTGTAGTCCTTAGAGATAGTTGAGAACAATGTAACTGATAACAGTCAGCAGAGAAAGAAAGCACAAGACTCATCAACGCACAAGATTTTTGGCAAGATCAACATGTCCTGAACATATCAAACCAATAAACACAAAACCTGATCCCCATTCTCCAATAAAGATGTAAGAGAAAGACAGGAATGCTCAAATCACTTAAGACAGCTTTATTAAAAGTGGAGTTCCATGTAATTTTTTTGGGGGGGGGGGGTGGGTTCTTTGTTTTAAAGTGGAATTCCTGTCCCACTTCCTCTTTCCGCCTACGGGGCACCTAGGTGACTCCTCCTCTCCCCCTAGGTGGCCCCTCCCTCTAGGTGATCTTCTGGGACATGTGACAGGTCCCAGAAGATCGCCTGTCCACTCAGAGCACAGCGCGACTCGCGCACCCGGCTGTGAAGCCACAAGCTGTCACAGCCAGGTGCCCACAGTTCCAGTTCTGACGCCGGGGAGAGGAGGGGACGAGGAGGGGGGCGAGGAGGGGGACGAGGAGGGGGGCGAGGAGGGGGACGAGGAGGGGGGCGAGGAGGGGGACGAGGAGGGGGACGAGGAGGGGGGCGAGGAGGGGGACGAGGAGGGGGGCGAGGAGGGGGGCGAGGAGGGGGGCGAGGAGGGGGGCGAGGAGGGGGGCGAGGAGGGGGGCGAGGAGGGGGGCGAGGAGGGGGGCGAGGAGGGGGGCGAGGAGGGGGGCGAGGAGGGGGGCGAGGAGGGGGGCGAGGAGGGGGCCTCCGCGCGGCTGGACCGTGGGACAGGCGAGAGGCTGTTTATTAAAAGTCAGCAGCTATACTTTTTGTAGCTGCTGACTTTTAATAAACTAAACATAGCCTGAAACTCCGCTTTAAAGTGGATAAAAAGCTATAATCCAAATCGCTCACAATTGCTAGTGCCTCTCCTGGCACTTACAATAACCAGCATATGTGTGTGTGTAAGAAACGCTGCTCCACCGGTACACTCTGGTGCGAGTATATGTTCCACAGAGCACAAATTATGCCACAAACTAAAGACCCACCCAACGCATTTTGTCAATCCAGGATGTCGTCAGGAGCAGTGTTAGAAATTTGTTCATTTGAGAAAAAATTTCCATCTTGATTCTTCAAACTTTGAACCACCTTGTCAACTTGATCCCACTAACATTTAGAAAATTGATTGAAAATTCTTAAAACAGAAAGTTTCAAATGAAATTCTACCAGTGTATGGCCGGCCTAAGTATAGGGATCCCTTCTGTGCCACTTCACTGATGTAAGCTGAACAAAAACAGCAAACATAATATAAAATAGTGCTTTGCTTTAGATAAGGGTATTAAACCGTAATGATTTAATTCCTGGTTGAACACAGAAAGATGACGAGGAAAAAAGTAATAAACCTAAATGAGAACCTTATTACCAAATGCCATCTGCTTCCTTCCTGCTGAAGTGACTAAAGGACATTATGATAAAATAATTACTCTTCATGAGCTGTCTCTCTGCTGGGGAGATTCGCCCTTTATATTTATTACCAGGGCTAAAATCGATAGGAAAGCTAAATTTTTAAAAATGCCACAAAAAATGAAAGTGATAGAAATCTTCCATTTGGGACACCTGCTCTAGTGACAAGTGTTATAAGGCCTGGTTCCCACTTTTGAGATGTGACTTGAGTCGCACATATTTGCATGACAAGGGAAATCACATTATTTTTGGAATTAATTTTTGGTCCCGCTTTACAGTTTATTATAAACAAATGAGCTGTAAAAGGTATTTAAAGCTTCACCAATTGATAATTTTTTGCCATTATTCTGTCGCACGTAGTTTTAAGGCTCGACACATTTGCGGTCTAAATTACTCAACCCTACCAAAAATCAACAGTTAAATTGTGTTTGTATGCAATATAATTAATTTTTGTATATTTTCTTCTGAAAATATAGAACAAACAAACAGTTATGCAAATTTTGAGAGACAAAAAAAAATACCATCTTTTTCTCTACAGGGTCTCCGCTGTCAGAAAACAATGTTCTGGGAGGGTTTGAGTAAATTTATAGCCAAAAATGCAGATTTCAACGTGTGCAAAATACAGAAATTGCTCCAGAAGGGAACTAGCACAACATATATACAAGCCTTGCCACTAGAAGCTAAAGAAATTAAAACAATTAAAAAGTTACTTTCTATAGTTTGGACTCCACTAAAACACCAATCAAAAATTGACCTACAATAATTATGGTTGTAGAGTTAGTTACATAAAATGGTGCTTATAATAAAGGGTAGAACACAAAAACTGACGAATAACAAGTGGCCCAGATAAACACCTGACCTGAGATGCCCTGGTTCAAGGCATGAATCAGCAGTAGGTACGCAAGGTTTAATGAAACCTACCTGCCCACTGATTATGGGAAAAATGAGTAATGGAATATTGCAAAGGGAAGGATTTTTTTTTTTACTTGGACCTGTTTGCTAATCCGTGTTGGGGAGAATTATAAATAGCTAAAACATTTCTCAATTATGACTCATACTGAGACATTAGCAGGAATTAAGAAATGCCAGTGGCTGAATAAAGTGTATCTAACCTCTGTCAGGTTATTGCCCCCAGATATGACAATTGTCAACGGGACAGAAAGTGATAAGAAATCCAAAATGTTACTATTGTAACCGGAAAAAGATAAGAGGACACTAACAATGGGGACCTCTGTCTAAATGGAGTTTATTTTCACTTTGCTGAGACTTATACTTACTTTGTGTTATGTCATTGGGACAGAAGAAAAAGAGAAATCCCCTCATTGGGACACAGAAAAAGAAAACACAAACTGATAAGGGTTTTATTAATTTTATACTCTATCCAAAACCCCCCAAAAAAATTTGGACTTTAGATCTGCTTTATTTGTATTAGAACATTTAAAATCACTGTGTATATTTCCTACACAATACGTTTTCGGAATAGCTAGCCAACCTGCTTACTAACCTTGTGTATAACTATTAGAACCATGGTAACCTCATAATCACTGGCGATAGGTTATGTGGTTAGATGCAAATTGTGGAAGGACTTGAGTCAAGTAAAAATACATAGGATATCTATCTATCCATTCATCTATATATATATAATATAGATATATATCTCCAAAAATGAGGGGGGTGGTCAATTGTTTGAGACCGAGTTGTCTTTTTGCCTGGAACTCTGCTTTAACTGAAAACAAAAGAGCTGGTTGGCTTAACAGTGAGTGCCTGCATCCAATCAGATGCAGGCACTGGTCAGGTATTTTGACAGCTTCTGGGCCTATCTGTTACAATACAATAGCCGCAGCGGGAGATTTGTCCTCCACAGTGGGCAGCCTGGATGGTAGAACTGCTTTATAGCGAGAGGATGAAAATTCTGGTTTTATTGAGCCACATCTACAGTAGGTATATACAAAGAGACAAGATGTTTCAGAGGAACAATCTTCTGGGCATCTCAGGAAGAAGGTGGTGGTAGAGGAAGAAGAATTTCCTCTCACATGTCATGTCACGGTGTATATACCTAATTTTAAAGCACAAGAAAAAAACTGCCATTGTGTCATTTGAAGTTCTTATTGCAGCACAAGCCCTTTTTAATCTGGTTCAGACATGCCCAGCTACCAGATGCAAAAGAACATAGGGACTCACAAATTCTCAGGTCTCACCCACTCGGTGGCTCTTCATGAGCACCCCTAGATCGATGCATGGCTGAAGCCTAGTACACACGAGCTGAATGTTGGGCATTGCCTAATTCAATAGAAACAGGCCGACATTCGGCCCTTGTGTATTAGACTCGGTCCAACAAAAGCCAGCTGTTCGGCCGACTTCTGTCAAAGGGGCATGACCAAAAAAGGTCTGCCGATGTGCACTCTCAGCCAATGGCTGAGAACACAATAGCTCAGCGGGGGAGATAGCTGTACTTATGTTGGATAGTTACCAGTAGTACAGCAGCTTCTCCTCAGCTGTCAGTTTTTTTTCGTTCAGCCCTGCCGTAATAAAGGAAAAAGCAAAACAAAAACAAAAAAAACCTACTACAAGGCTTAAGAATGTGGACAGATAATTTCTTTTTTTTAATTCAAAAGCATGTTGGAGTCAGCTGGGCATGCTCAAAAATCTCAGGTTTTCCAGTGCATTTGTATGCATTTTGTGGATCTTGTACGCTTTTTTACTACTTGTAATTCAGATGAGACTGAACTTTTAACATACAAATCAACTACAGCCAATACCAAGGATGGTTTAATGGTCACGAAAAAGGTGTCGATTAGCATAAAAGCCCAGATTTGCCAAACTGCTTAGCATACATGGCTCATTGAACTATTTACCATGGGTGATGAATTGTACTCACCTAATAAATTTTCCTGGAGGATTATGTTTACAATATGTAAACTAATCCTTTTGTTTGAAAAAGGATGCAACGCTACACTTGGATCATTGAATTAAAATGGAAATGACTTTGGACGAGGAAAAGTATTATGGGAATTTCCTATACGACTTGACTCCATCTAGCGACCAAATGTGGCATTTTAAAATAAAAAACAGGATTTACATTTGAACAGCACATAAATTATAGCATATATACATTTGTTTTTCGTCCCATTCCCACAGAAGGAATGCACATGCACTTTCACTGGGCAAATGTCTATACAAATTCTTCATAAATCAACCCTCTAGTATGCAATATAATCTTGATAGCGGAAGTTTGTTGGGTGATGTTAAAGTTTTTCAAATAATTTTTTCTTGCTTTTAGAGATAACTAATTGAAATATGGCTGAACATACTGCACTCAAGGTGTCCACATAAATTACATGATGTTTTTGGCTACATAGAATGACAAAAATACCTGTAATTTTTACGGATAAGCTATTGTAACATATGTCTAATGCTCCTCTATAGTCCTAACACAAACAGCCAGTCTTGGTGTTCTGCTAGGAGAGGAAGATGCCAGAGGGCACCTGTATATTGCCTACACAGCTAAGCACTTTCTAGTCTCTATGGTGAAGTTAATGGGGTCCATAAACACACGACAACAGCAGACAGGTTTTAACTATGATGGGGAAAGTAGATCAGAAACCCTCACTTGGTCCTGGCCCTATTATTCACTCTGATAAAAGTGGGTGCCAGTAACTCCTCCCTCCGTTCCAGCATACATACTGTATATATTTCGGTAAGCCAAGCCTATTTGTTTAAAAGTACATGTAAACCCTCAGCTAAAACAACCCATTCAAACCCAAAGCAAAACATTTGTGTATACATACAAAAAAACATATCATCTCCCCCCCCCCCCTTTTTTTTATAAGTGATCACATACCCTCTGTTCCCAGCAGCATAAAAGCACACTGCTATTCCAAGAGAATGGCTGTGTGAGGGGGGGGGGGGGGGGGGGGTCAGAACAAGTCTGATCTTTGCAGGAGAGCAGGCAGAGTTCCTAGCATAGCTAGAGAGCTGACCACTGGTGTGTTCTCCTACTTCGTGTGGTTAGTTTTTATTAGGAAAGTAGAGGGACTGGCCGTAACACAAGGGATTTTACATAAAGGAAGCAATACAAAGAGACCAGGATGCTTTTCATACAAGTAAATGGTACAGCAGTCACATATCAAGAATATGATATATTGAGTTTACATATTTATTTAAAGATACAGTGACCAGCACTGGTGGTCAAATTATTTCTGCCTACCTCCCTTGCATATCTAGGGCCATCTTCATATAGATTCATCAAATTTTTGCAGTTTGCTGTGCTTTCATATTAGAAATTTCTGTCCCATACTAAGGTCCCAAACATTCATGCACCTGCTTGAAGTGCCTTTTGTGTTCAGGTACCCATAAATGTGAGGAGACATTTGTGCTCTTTGGCCAAGGTCAGATTGAGAAATGATCTCATCTATGGCTGGCACCCAAGCTTGCAGACCACTTGCCATCAGGAGAAAGAACTGAATAGGTTCCTTTTTTATTGCCATGTTCCTCTGCTGATAAGCCAGCATCCACTTTTACTCTACCTTTCCTTCTCTATAAGAGGTGATTGTATGCTCATCCAAGCTCTAGGATAAGTTCACCTTTTGGAACTTATTACATGTTCCACCTGTATTAAGACCGCATTCACACCTGAGCGTAGCGCTTCGAGCGTTTTTATCGTCGTTTTGTCGCGCAAATTTGCGCCCGTCGAAATGCTCGTTGTCGCGCTAGACGCTTGAATCAGGCGTTTCCATTACATTCTATGACTCCTAAAAACGCCCAAATCTGCCCGATTTGCGCGGCAAAAAAGGGTCCGGAACTTATTTGAGCTTCAGGCGTTTGGCTTCAGGCGTTTTTGAGTGGAGATGTGAACCATCTCCATAGAGAATAATGGATTTTTTCCCCTCTAGCGTTTTGTAGCTTCAGGATTAGGGCTACAAAACGCTCAGATGTGAATGCTGCCTTAGGGTGGAACATGCAACATATTCCAGCAGCTGCAGCCTGTGACAACGAGCAGGGGGATCTTCTCCCCACGCCTCTATCACTATTTGAAAATAAAGTTGCTGTCCAGGGCTCTGTCCACATGGCCGAGTCATTCATTCACAGTTTCCGGTGAAGGCACAAACTACAACTACCATCATTGCGAATAACAGCTTGTAGCTCTGAATGGATGGCGAGGTTGCCGACGAGTAGCCTCGTAGTTTATTCACAAGTCTTGCAGCTTGTAAACAGTCAGCCTGTATGGAGGTATAAGCAGAAAGCTGCAGGGCTGGTCTGCAAGAGTCAGGAATTTCACAACTGATCACGGGTGCAATGCTTTCCAGGTTCTTTAGGAAACAAATTATAGATTTTTTTCCCGGCAAAAATTTGCGCATTTATGATTTTTTTTCCAAAAGGTGAACTTATTTTAGTTAGTACAGTGCTCAACAGACCCGGTCTCAGTATGCGTGTTGCCATTTATATACAGAACATGTAAAATATGGTATTTTCATTTATTTGTACATTAGAGAAGTACAATGTGTACAGAAGGTAAGTAGACATTGTATGTCACAAGGGTACTTATGACAAAAGTACAGTTCTTAAAAAAATGAAACGTCCACATGTATTGCAGCATATGTAAACACCACAATACAGGCTGATGTGAAGTGAACCTGTCCCCACAAAACTTCAGGCGCTGCCATTACTGGTCCAATTCTGAAATCACCAAAAGTCTGTTTGTGTGATCTCACTACTTTAAAGTTAAAGTGGAACTTTCCCAATCAACATTGATTATTTTTAACAGATAGGAAAGTATATCATAGTTACTTGTGGAAAGATTGTGAAATTACTGCGCTAACCAAGCATACGAAAAGCAGCTAACACTCAAAGTCAAGGAAATATATAAAAACTGTGTACCATCATAAATGCAACCTATTATACAGTGCATATAAACATAAAGTGCTTGTATATAGGAAACATGCAAATTCCAGTGGCTGTAGCCAGTGATGTGTAAAATCACCAATATAGCGAGTTCATAAAGGAAAATAGCCCAAATAAGAAGGATTTTGGATCCACTCTTGGAAGAAACACTTTTGGAAGCGAGATGAAACGGTAATGGCCGATGGAACACAAGGAATAGTGTATCCTCCACCCGGGGGAATAAGGATGAATACTCTTACCAGGCGTGGTGGACTCACGTGGCAGCGGCAGTGGGTTAATAAAGCTTATGGCGACCAGAACCTGGAACTCCAATGATGTACTCTAGAACTCCCATAGAGCAGGATGGAACTGGAACCAATCCACAAACCGTTTCCTGTGATCTGAGTGTACAAGTGTATCCTCCCCCAACCTCAGCTCTTCAGTCTTCACAAGATCACACCGATATGATAGCAGCACCGAACTGACACTTATCTGCCTCTATATAGGAGGGATTGTATATCGGAGGAACAGCAACTTCAACATGACTCCTGAGTCTTAGGGCTCTTTCACACGGGGCGGATCCGTGAAGATCCGCCCCGTGAAGCTCAGCGGGGATCGCTCAATTGATCCCCGCTGAGCCGGCGGATGACTGGGCGGTCCCCGCACACTGTGCAGGGACCGCCCTGTCAGAGCGCCGCTCTCCCTATGGGGGATCGGATGACGACGGCCCGTAGAGTACGTTGTCATCCGATCCGCTGACGGAAGGAAAAATAGGGTTTTCCTCCGTCACGCTTTGGCGGAGCGGAGCGGGCCGGATGTTAGCGGACATGTCACCGCTGACATCCGTGGCTCCATAGGGCTACATGGAGGATCTGTTCAGGTCCGCCTAAAAAACTGACAGGCGGACCTGAAGGACCCTCCGTGTGAAAGGGGCCTTACACTCAGATCACAGCAAACAGTTTGTGGATTGATTCCAGTTCAATCCTGTTCTGTGGGAGTTCCAAAGTACATCATTGGAGTTCCAGGTTCTGGTCGCCATAAGTTTTATTGACCCACTGCCGCTGGCACGTGAGTCCACCATGCCCGATAAGAGCATTCATCCTTAGTCCCCAGGTGGAGGATACACTATTACTGGTGTTAGATCGGCCATTACGGTTTCATCTCACCTCCAAAAGTGTTTCTTCCAAGAGTGGATCCAAAATCCTTATTTGGGCCATTTGCCTTTACAAACTCACTATACAGTAAAACCTTGGATTGCGAGCATAATTTGTTCTGGAAACATGCTTGTAATCCAAAGCACTTGTATATCGAATTTCCCCATAAGAAATAATGGAAACTCAGATGATTCATTCCACAACCATTTGTTTATAAGTCCTTCAGTTTATAGTCCATATAAAAAGATTATAGCAATGCGATAGGTTGTGTAACCATAAAAATGTCCATCCACAAATGGAAGCCTCCACAAGGGGATTAGAAGCAAAATCCAGCAGGAGCTACAGAGTATAAAAGAGAAGAGAGGTGCCACCAAGTGTAGCAATATGGTTACATTTAATGAAGGTACAACATTTAGCAACTCACATGGTTCATGATTAAAACAGGCCTAAGTATGCAGGCATCAGTGTAAAGCTGTCCACATAGACCATCCTCCACATTGCTGGCTCTCACTGCAGTCAGTCTGCAATTGTGACCGGGAGGACTACCCTGCAGTAGAGCGATTTGAAAGCGAGGCTTGAACCGCTCATGGAGCACAGCGGGGAAGGGATGACGTCGATGGCGGTGAGGAGGACAGTCTATGTGGACAGCTTTACCCCGGATGCCTGCATACTTAGATGTGTCTGTTTTAATCATCAACCACGTGACTTGCTAAATGTTGTACCTTCATTTAATGTAACCATATTGCTACACTTCGAGGCACCTCCGTTCTGTTTTATACTCAGTTGTGACATGACGTTGCTTGTATATCAAGTCAAAATTAACCAAAACATTTTGCTTGTCTTGCAAAACGGGCTCAAACCAAGTTGCTCTCAAACCAAGGTTTTACTGTATTGGTGTTTTCATAGATCATAGTTACTTGTTCAAAAACCCTTATTTTTATACATTTCTTCACTTACTTCCTGGTTTCTTGCCTGGGCAAACTAGGTCATATATCCCAGGAGTCTTCAGGAGGGGAGGGGTTTTCCCAGCTAAGCATGCTCACCTGCATGTTTGATCCAAGGGTAGATGGATTCCAGGAAGTAATCAAGATGGCCACAGCCAGAAATCCAAGGGGGGTGTTTTTTAAAGTGATTTCTCAACAAAATAAACCACAGAGACATAGATGGATGGGGGGAAGGGGAGGGGTTTGTTTGGTGGCACTCGAAGATCCGCTTTAAGCGGGTGAAAGATGAGTAGCTTTTTTCGTTCTGCCAGCAGCTGAACAAAATATAGTGGATAGAGGCATCACGCCAGGAATCTGTATTTAGACAACTGCACCCGGTGTTGTCAAAATGCACTGATTAGTGAATGCAGCTGCTGATCGACAAGTTTTCCCGCTTGTCAGTTTGATAGAAGTTGATCTACGGACTGACTTTTTTTTTGCACAGGGACAGAAAAACCCTGATCAAAATATGTCCGGTCCTTGCTGAGCTGGGCAAACTCCTATCTGTGGCAAGCTGTACAGACCCAGAACAAGCATGCTGCTGTAAATGAGGGTGAGAATTTCTGAACTCTATACTTGTTCCAGGTCAACAACTCAGACTGTACTTACTATAAACAAAACTATGACAACCAGGGAACTAGCACTGTCAATTAAAGAGAGTTTAGCAATGGCAGCCTCTATAATTCAGTCTATTTAAAAGGAATGCGGCAAATGAGAAATTAGGGGGAATGCGATTACCAGCCTCGATCTGAAAACGCTAGTTTGCTGGTTGTGTCTGGTTCTGATTCTTCTCAATAATTGATGTCACTGGCTCAAAACAGACTTGAAGAGCAAGAGTTCGGACATGACACTTTTCTGGGAATAATGACACAAGAAAGCTAGGCAAGCCAGCAGAAGAGTGAAATCAGCTGTAACAGCCTCCATAATTCTCCTATGACCGCTGTTCTTTAATAAAGTAAATCTGAAGGCACAAACTGCAGAAAACACACAGCGACCAATTCATTACTCAGTCTTAACTACGGCACCCGTTCGTTTTTCTGATGGTCAGTAAATAAATGTTGTTGCTATGGATTACTGCACTTTATACATCATTACTCCTTTCTGAATTCCATAACGAAAAGAACACGACACTAAACACAATCTAACTGGTGGCTCACAGCTACAAACAATGATTCACTAGTGGTTAAATATGCTAACGGCTTTGTTGCTAATCAGGAAAAATATTTTGCACCAACTTGAGGCAAAAAATAAAAAAGGAAATGACTCATACTAACTTAGTGATGCCAAGTAAACGTGCAAAAGTTTCTCAATCTCATTCACTTACTACTACAGAACAGAACCTATTTCATCTATTCACCGCATGGATACCAAAACATGCATCAATATGTGCTGATATAAGTGCAGATAGGGCAGGGCAAGTGAAATATGGGATTAAATTACAGAGGGAAAGGTAATGCATAAATTCACCTTTGCTAAAAAATAAATAAAATAAAAATGCACATCTTTTTGTAGATAAAAAAATTAGCATTTATAAAAAAAATTTATTAGCACCCGGTATAGCATTGCACCCTTGATCAGCAGATCGTGGGTGCAATCTCAGGCTCCTGTAGACTGTTAGTGTAGCTGTATGCCTGTACCTTGTACTGCCATGCAGTTACTGAAGGGCTGGAAACATCAACGCTCATTGGCCCGGTAGGTCACTGAGAAGTAAAGGTTGTTAGAACTCTGAATGAATGGCGCGGCCGTGGTTTTGCACAGAGCAGCCTTGATCCTCCTTTTCTTGGGTCCCTCACCAGAGCTCCTGACACCTCCCTGCTGCCAAGTGCCCCCACAGCAACCAGCTTGTTATGGGGGCACCCAAGCCAAGCTTTGTTTGTGCATTTAGACATGGCCCGCCCCGCCCCCTCTCTTTTCTCATTGGCTCACTGACTTTGATGGACAGTAGCAGGAGCCAATAAGGAGGGGGAGTCCCGGACAACCAAGGCCCTTGTGCACCATCGCTGGATCGAGATGGGGCTCAGGTAAGTATTAGCGGAGCTGCTGTGCACAGAAGTTTTTTTTTATCCTCATGCATAGAATAAAAACCTTCTGCCTTTAGAACCACTTTAAAGCCCTCATTTGATTCCCACAGAAATTTAGTAAGGGGGGGGGGGGAGGTGTTGGAACAGGCATTTTTGGGCAAGGAAACCCCCAAATATCTTGCAATTGAAGGAACTGGGCATGGAGACTAGGGTTGCCACCTCCTCCCTTTAAACCCGAACACATAAATTACACAGGTTCTAAGGCTAATTTAATGCAGATAAGGCATCAAGTGAGTTTAACATCTTAATCAGCCACGGAACCTGTGTGTTCAATTTTAAAGGGATGAGTTGGAAACCCTAATGGAGATGTCCTATGCCGCGTACACACAATCGTTTTTTTAATCGGTATAAAAAAATAGAACATGTTTTAAATTTTACTGATAGAAAAAAAAAAACGATAAATTCTGATCGTCTGTGGGGAACTCCATCGGAGAAAAAACCCACGCATGCTCAGAATCAAGTCGACGCATGCTCAGAAGCATTGAACTTAATTTTTCTCGGCTCTTCTGAGTGTTTTACGTCACGGCGTTTGGGACGGTCAGATTTTTGACTGATGGTGTGTAGGCAGGACTGATGGAAGTCAGCTTCATCGGATTTTATTCCATTGGAAATCCGATCGTGTGTACAGGGCATTACAGATATATCAGAGACTGCAGAAAGAGCAATACTAGCTTTTGATGCCAAAGGTATACCTCTACTGCAGTTTCCAATTACATCTATTAAAGAGGAGGTCCAGCTCCCCCCCCCCCCCCCCACAAAAAATTTAAAATTTAAAGTCAGTAGCAACAAATACTGGGACCCATTAGGACACTTACCGGTCCTGGAATCTAGCGATGTCGGCACCCCAGCCGATGAAAGCCTTGCATGCGCGAAATGCGATGCGCTTTGTGTATGGCCCGGTGGCGGGGAAAGGAGGAAGGGGGCTCCCGGAAATGTGGATGACAACAGAGGGGGGAAGGAAGCAGATACATGGAGCTTTCCCTTTTGGGTGGAGCGCCGCTTTAAAGTTTTACTAAACCCAGGACCCTGTCAGTTACTCTCAGAGTGGATTAGAGATTTTGCTCCCTAACCATATAGTTGATTCTTTATATTTACCACTTCATAGAGATATTTAAGAATAAATTTCCTTTTTTTTTTAAACTTTACATATTAACTAAATTAAACATCACGCTTTTTTTAAGGTTATTAACAGATTAATCGATTATTCAAAACAATAATCAGCCAACTAATCGATTATGAAAATAATCGTTAGTTGCAGCCCTACTTTTTACACAATGTGGAGGATTAACCCCCTAGGTTCCACAGTGAGTATAACAGGCATGCTGTTCTGCATATACAGACTGATTTTACTGTTGAGGGTTTAGCAACACTAATAATTTTTATTGCATACATTTTTGAAAAGGCTTTTTTTTCTTGTTTCCCTAATAAAGTATGCCGCCTTTATCTGTAAGCACTGCGTGAGTAAAGATCTAATGTTTGCCTGGAAATTTTTAAAATGTTCATGGGGTGTACTTAATTTTTCACACAATGCACTTTAACTGCTGTCATTTGAAAGATAGTTTTTACATTCATTAAATCATACCCTTTGTCAGTAATAATTCCCAGGTCCTGCAACATGCCACTTGGTCCTACACTGGATTGTCTTGCGAGTGCCAAAAGAATGTGCCCACTACTGCTTGTGGGTACTGTATGTGCTTTTTAAAAAAAAAAAAAAAGCGTACATGGCTAGCACTGCTTATTGGGTCTTCTATGGGCACTAAAATGCTGAATAATTCACTTACAGCAGGAGTCGATGAGCACATCAATCATCAGTACAGATATCTAGTTCTAATTTTAGACACAATAATGAATGTTTGCAAGAGAAAACATTTGCAAGGCCATTCATAGTAAAGTATTACATGATAAACAAGGACGGAATCCTGAGAAGATGTCCATAAACATTCAAAGCGGAACTAAACCCATCAATTGAACGCTTTCCCAAAACAAGGCATGCCACGAATCACCTTTCCTGCTCTATTCTCCCAATGTACGTCCATGGATCAGGTCTAATCACATTAAAAACAGTAAACTCTGTATAAGGCTTGCCATGCACTTGGAAATCATTAGGCTTTTTATCAACCAACTTTAAACCACAGCAAGGTGTAACCCACAGTGTGATTTCAGTTTTAAGGCACCAAACCGTTGACGTTGCCATGGAAATCAAACAAGACCAATACAACGATTTTTATAAGGCAGTTTTACCAAGGCTATAGACAGTACAAAGTTTGCATGTATATCAACATTTCTTATACAGGGATGCTAATCTTATTCCTTTAAAATTAACCGCCTTACAGGATGACAGTAGAAATGTGTTCGCCAAACAAAAAAATTGCTAAATAACAACCAAGTTTAAAAAATAAAATAAAATCATAAAGCATTATTAAGGCTTCTCACACCTAGACGATTTGAATCGGGGGCGGAATCACCGCGATTCTGCCTGCGATTACAGGATTGCGAATAAACAAGGGACGCATTTGTGATGCCATTATTTCTTAACAGCACCCTAAACGTGATGCGATTTTGCCGTGATTGTCAAGCAAAAAAAAAAAATTCGATATTTTGCCTTTCACTAGCCCTTAAAGTGGTTCTAAAAGGTAGTAAGTAGGCTTTTTACCTTAAAGTGGATGTAAGCCCTCACATATACTCCGTGAATTGAACAGCCTCAGATGATACACAGAGCTGAAATAAATCTCTCTACATAAGTTTTACTTGCATATCTGCTGTCTTCAGCTTTATATATACTTTAGAAAGTGCACATCCTGTTAGAGATTTTCTCTTCCTGTTCAGCACTGGGAATGGATTATTGGCATACAGCCAAGACAGCTGATTGAAGGAAAGGCACCCACCCCCCACATAGGTAGAGGAGGGAAGGAATGTGCAGAGCTGTGACAAGACAAGACAAGCTCTCTGCTAATCTATTTATAGCAACCTCCCACAACACAAATTTCAGGCTGGTTTTATCTTGGTTGATGGAGAACTTGTCCGAAGTTATCATGCGGATAACAGAAGAACAGAGCAGTAGAAAGATACGGGACTCAGGCTTTGGAGAGAGATAAGAAAACACTGCAGATATACGTGCTTAGGTCATCATCCACTTTAAGTATAACTAAAGGAAAAAAACTTTTTTTTTAGTTTTGGATAGGGTGGAGAAAGATTAGAACACCTGCCAGTTTTTATTGCTGTCTGTGTCCCTGTGTTAAGGAGATTTACCATCTCTATTTCTCTTGTGTACCAATATCATTGAAAGTAAAAGAAAAAAATGCAAATTTTGGGTTGTCCCCAGAAAAGTAATAGGAGGGGACATCTTCCAATGGGGACACTAGTTCTGGTGACCTAGGGGTCCCCAAGGAATTCCCTTAATTTGCAGGGATTTCCTGTTTGGCTATGAGATAGAAAGTGAAGGGAAGCCTCCATAATGGGACACAGATGGTGAAAGAAATCAGATAAGGGGTTAAAACCCTGCTTGCTCTGTCCAAAATGAAAAAAAAAGTTTTGCCTATAGTTCTTCTTTAAGGCATTACATGCATTAAGGTAAAAAAACTTGTGTGCAGATCTCCCTCCCTCCCCCTTATACTTGCCAAAGCCCTATCTTGATCCAGCGATGTGCATGAGAGCAGCAGCTCTCCCGGGTCTCTCTATCCTCAGTGGCTTACTCAGCAATGGGAGCAATTGGCTCCTGCTGTTGTCAATTACAGCGAGTAAGCAAATGAGAAGAGAGCAGGGGGCGGAGCCGAGCCACGATCTGTGTGTGAATGGACAATGTCCATTCACAGGATCATGTTTCAGAAGCGAGCCTGCTGGAGTGCCCCCATAGCAAGAGGCTTGCTTTTGGGGGCACTCAGCAGGGGGGGGGGGGGCGGAAGAGCCAGGAGTTCCAGCAGGACCCAAAAAGAAGAGGATCGGGGCCTGCTCTGTGGTTTATTTATTTTTATTTTTTATTACAATCTTTAGAAACACTTTCATGACAAGTCGCACCCTATTGTAGGCAATGGAACTGTTCAAATCGGTGTGACGCTAACTTTGCGGTGCCGCGCCAATTTGAAAAAACGTCCCTGCACTATTTTTTAGGCACGACTTGCATAGACATCTGTGCATGAAGTGACACAGATGTCAGCCAAGTAACGGCCTGAAATCACGCTGACCTGCTACTTTGAAATTGCGCTCTCTCAAGTATAGTAGCACGATTTCAAAGTAGCATCAATGTGAACCAGAGCTAAACTGTGGTCACTGCAAAAACCACTTGTAGAAGGCCTGACACCTTTTTCCTTCCTATAATGTAAAAAGGAGACCAGGACTCACTTCCTCCAAACCTAAACAAATCCTCAGATTCAATGTTACTGTGTCTGCCAAGCTTCCTATAAAAAAGTAACAAAATAAACATTTATAGGAAAAGATAACACGTACCTTTGGAGAACAGTTGAAATGCATTCCAGGAACTGGCAGTGTAGTAACATACATAGTTATACAGCGATACAAGTACAGAGTACCAACTATACAAAAATATCTTCGGCCAACTATGGATCTGTGGAGATAAATGACAATTATTACAATATATTTTTATTTAAAAAAAAAAATTAAAAATAAAACGCAACAGTTATTTAACCCCTTCATGATGGACTGTAAAACAAGACTTAATGCCTAAACAACTTTTGCAACTTTTTTACAAACCATGTTGGTCTTTATTGAGAAGACAGAACATAGCGAGTAACAGACATCAAAAACAAGTTTGCAACTTTAACATGTGTTCATAAAACTGTACAAATCACTACAACTACTTTGTGCATAAGCCCAGGTTCACACTGGGCTGCGGGAATGAAGCCGTGCGAGTTCAGCTGAACTTGCACGATTGCACTCCCGCTTGTCAGTCCAGATTTCGGCCGCGATTACAGAGACATCTGTGCAGGTTTCTGCACAGTTGTCCATGTAAATCGCAGGCCGAAATCGCAAAAAGTAGTACAGAAACTACTTTTTGAAATCGGTGCAGCGCCGCAGATGTGGCATCGCACCGATTAGGAAGGTGCCATTGCTGGCAAATGCAGCTGATTTGACATGCGCTTTGACATGTCAAATCGCACCATGTGAACCAGGGCTCCAGGTGAATTATAGCTTGTTTTTCAGGACAAATTTTGCTTTCATTTGGTGATAAATTGCAATGGAGATCTTCTGATTTTTTTTTATTATCAAAGGAAAACTGGTCCAAATAAGTAGAAAAATTTATATATTTTTTCAATTTAGCTGTATATTTAGTGCCATTACCATCACTTACTACCAAAGAACAAGCCAAAATAAATTCTCCTGCTCCCGATGATCACAGTGATACTAAATATGTATTATTTATACCTGAAGTAGGGGCAAGAAAAAAATGGTGCGCCATTTTGCTTTTTTTAATCCTACCTAAAACACACTGACATTTTTTTTTTTTTTTTATTAATTTTTTTTACACACTCTTGCTTTTACTTTTGTTTACATTTGTTTCCTCTAGCAAGGAGAACAAGATACAATGTATCTTTCTCTCCATTCAGAGGAGAAAACACACAAACACACACACACACAGGAGCTAAGCTCGCCTGTACAGCAAGGGCCCTTTCACACTGATACGTTTTTCCTGCATTTTTATCTTGCAAGAAAAACACAAGACAAAGGTTTCCCTTTAAATCCTATGGGACTCTTCACAGCACTGCGTTACAGGTGCGGTGCATTTTGAAAAGTCCTGCATGCTGCATCTTTGGTACGCTTTGAAACACGCACCAAAAATACAGCTTCCCAATGAAATGAATGGAAATTGCGGTAAAATTGCACTAAAAACGCACCGCGATTTGCATTTCTGGTGCCTTTTTGAGTCACGTCCATTTTTCTCAGCTGTAGGCAACCTAAAAATGCACCAGAAACGCACAGGAAATGCATCTGAAACACAGCAAAATTGCGGTAAAAACGCATATGCGTTTTTACCGCAATTTTTCTACAGAGCAGTGTGAAAGGGTCCTAACTGATCACTGTGATAGCCAATCAGAGGCTGTCAGTGATCAGGTAATTGGGCACCAGGCGTCCTGGTGCCCAATAGTTATTACAAGACCCAAGGTTCTCGGTAAGCCAGGGCTCTGTGCTGGGAAAGCGCTGTGTGGCACATAAATGCAGCCCCAAAGAAGAAGATCCAATTCAGTGAGCCTGCATATATGTTTACAGCTGGCAGCAAGGAGTTAATATAACAGATACATACAGTAGCTTCCCCTTATCTTTTCTGAATAAAGGCCAAAAAAAATCTAAGTGAATCTAAACCCAAAATACAAGGATCTGTTTCCATCACAATGTGTGGGGTGTGCTCAGGTGAATGCACATGTGTGCGGTGCATTGTCTTGTAACATGCACTTTTCTCATCACTTCCTGGAACATGCAA
The DNA here is from genome assembly GCA_029206835.1 of Rana muscosa. Classification (NCBI taxonomy): domain Eukaryota; kingdom Metazoa; phylum Chordata; class Amphibia; order Anura; family Ranidae; genus Rana; species Rana muscosa. The sequence continues at coordinate 170,388,030 of CM055123.1, forward strand.
GTGTCTACAAAACAACAGGGGAGCCAAAGTAGTGGTGGCCTGCTGTCTTTCCTGTGTGCCGATTGATGCAGGTTATGCTGCACTGACATGGCTTAAACAAACATTGTGTCCAACTGAAAAAAAAAGTAGGGCTTGCTCTACATTTTTCCAATCCCAAAGCACCAGTGTGAAAAGCTCCCATAGACTGAGTGAAAAGGTCAGGGACCAGCTGAATTTCAATTCATGTATGGGCAGGCTGCTTGTTTATCAATCAACTTGGGAACAACCCGCCTGTTGTATTTTTCTACATGAGATTACTGCCAGCGGCTATAGTCACCAACAGTAATCATTGTATTCTGCCGGCCGGAAGGGCTCCCAATGCTCCCACTGGCAGAACACAATAGCACTGTGGGAGGCAAATCGAGTGATTTTCGCAGGTGGAAGGAAAGAAAAAAAATCGATCCATCTATGATGGGGGTCGGCAACCCATCGATCGCAGGCTACCTGTCGACTGTAGACATGTAAAAAGAAAAAATATTCAGCGCTGAAAAAATGGTTAGGAAATACTAAAAGTTGCAAGCCAGCACTCAAGGTATACTCATAAAAATCCCTCAAATACAATCTGAAATAAAAATAGTGCAGCGCAACAAAATTAAAACTATGTAGAATACATGTCATAAACACATATCAAAATCCATAAATCAATAACATAAAGTCCATAGGTGCTTGTGAACCAGCAATAATAATATCATGCAAAGTGGATATAAAAGTGTCCAGAGATCCCTCCACCACAATAGGATTGGCCTCTCACCTCACAACTTCGACCTAACTAGAGGTCACACAGCTTGTACTCAAAAGAGTAAATGAGAATCACATGGGAAAACTCCGATCAAACAGTGGTCACATATAGCAGGATATCAGGCTGGAAACTCCATCATATAGGAAGACAAGAATAAAGAACGATCTAGTGCTCTCTGTATAGACTGTTTAATGTATTAAAATATACAACTCATAAAATGTTACTCACAAATAAGGCACTCAGACGCGAGTGTCAGCGTTCAAAGCATATGGATAGAGCGGCGTGGTAACACAGACTGTGGTGATGACCGCGAATGACGTCTAGCGTGGCTCCTCCCCCCGGGTGACAGGTAGACCGTGAACAGGTCTGGTTCTCTCGCCACCAGCCACGCCTTCAGTGCTCTTTCTCCACGACCCGCCTCCGCCGCTGTCATCAGTGAACAGCAGAGAGCGAGTGCCCGCACAACCCAAGACAGAGGGCAGGAGCAGGAGCTGGCCAAGGTAATTGTTTAAGTTAACCCGCAAGTGATTGGTTGCTAGGTCTTAAGCAACCAATCACCAGCTTAATATGAAAAAGCCACTTGGCCAGCTCCCATTCCTTGTCCAGAACTGTGCTTTCTCCCGATCTCCGCTGTGTGCAGAGGTAGCATGCAATGGAATTATGCTATGGAACACGGCTATGAAGGGGTCCAGAGGTCATTGCTAAAGGGGGAAGGAGAGGACACTAGTGTGTGTGTGGTGTGTGTGTGTGTGTGTGTGTGTGTGTGTAGGGGGGTGATGTAAAGGGGCAGTGGACACCCCCATAGCAGTGTCCTATACCACCCTTCAAATCATTCCCCCCCCCCCAAACTCTTTATTCCGAGCACAACGCACGCCTGATCCCTGTGTTATTCCGAGCGCAACGCACTCCTGATCCCTGCGTTATTCCGAGCGCAACGCACTCCTGATCCCTGCGTTATTCCGAGCACAACGCACTCCTGATCCCTGCGTTATTCCGAGCGCAACGCACTCCTGATCCCTGCGTTATTCCGAGCGCAACGCACTCCTGATCCCTGCGTTATTCCGAGCGCAACGCACTCCTGATCCCTGCGTTATTCCGAGCGCAACGCACTCCTGATCCCTGCGTTATTCTGAGCGCAACGCACTCCTGATCCCTGCGCTATTCCGAGTGCAATGCACTCCTGAACCCTACGTTATTCCTAATGCAACGCACTCCTGTTCCCTGCGTTATTCCGAGCGCAACGCACTCCTGATCCCTGCGCTATTCCGAGTGCAATGCACTCCTGAACCCTACGTTATTCCTAATGCAACGCACTCCTGTTCCCTGCGTTATTCCAAGCGCACCGCACTCCTGATCCCAGCATTCTAAGCGCAATGCACTTACGAACCCTGCATTCTGAGCGTAATGCACTCATGAATCCTACACTCTCTGGTAATACTTATATTTTTATGCTTACAAAACACACTGCTTTGCGATCTACGTTTGGGATTAACAATGTATTATCACCAGCAGTAGATCACAAAGGCAGTGCGTTTTGAACACGGTGCAGAAAACACACACATGGAACATGCCTTTCTGCCACTGTGTTCTGGTGTGCCCGGTAATCTTTGATTTGATCATTGCTGTTCAAGTAGACCTCCATCTCTCCAAGTTTGCCTACCCCGATCTATGGGCTGTCTTACAAAAAGAGATTTTTTTAACTGAAACGTCTTTAAGAAATGTGCACTGGGACAAAGTGAAAGCGATTTATGCATACTTTAAGAGATTAAACGGTTGGTTCTGTAAGAACATAAAAAAAATGCTGAAAACAGGATGTGTTTTACTATTATGACCAAAAGCAGCTAAAGCAATGAGATATCTGCCCAATCTGAAAATGACTGGGACATGCCACTCAGCCAAAGAGCGTATAAACATTTCCTTTCACTTCCTCGGTTCGCTGCACAGAGCACAACAATCTCTTTTATAATGTTAAAAGATGTACAATTTTGTTTCAAGTACTCTACATCAAATGCAAAACTCCACCACAAGTCAGGGAATATATTATGTCATCAGAGACTAATTACACAGGTGTTTCATGTCAGAGCTCCTCATATCGTATGGAGCATATTATTTAGGACAGGCCTGGACAAACCTCACTCAGAACTAGAAGCCAGCGCTACGCAGCCTACATATGACTGTATAGATATATAGTTAAGCAACAGTTAAAGGAGAAGTAGGGATAAAGCTCTTTTGGCTGTAGGTCACAGTAGTACACTTTGTTCTTTCACTCCTGTGACTCGTATTTAGCTGACAGCAGGCTAAAACTCAGACAGTCCAGACTCTGGAGAGATCCCGACTTTAATATCAGGATCCACCCAGATGCCTGACCGATAGCAGGCTCAGCCTCTCAGCAAGCCACTGAGAGCCTGAGCTCTTCCGCCTCCTCCACAGCCCTGTGCTGTAGGCAGATCACAGAGATGGCGACTGATCGTCACTGAGTCTGCTCACTGAAGAGGTAGTGGGGGACAGCTGCAGCTTTGGATCGATGTTGGATCCACCTATGTGGGTACTCGCTATTTTTATTTTTTTTTACAAATAACGTGGTGTTTTTATTAAGAAGAGTAAGAGCAGTTTACAGAGTATACATTGTCATAACAGTAATATGTAATGCAGTTCTATCAGAACGGATCTAGACAAAAGTAACACTTATGCCGTGTACACACGATCAGTTTTAACGATGAAAACCGTTCGATGGGACTTTTCTCATCGGACAAACGGATCGTGTATGGGCCCCATCGGTCTTTTTTCCATGAGAAAAAATAGAACATGTTTTAAATTTATCCGATGGGAAAAAAACAATAGCAAATTCCGATCGTCTGTGTGGAACTCCATCGGACAAAAAACCCACGCATGCTCAGAATCAAGTCGACGCATGCTCAGAAGCATTGAACTTAATTTTTCTCGGCTTGACGGAGTGTTTTACGTCACGCCGTTTGGGACGGTCGGATTTTTGACTGATGGTGTGTAGGCAAGAATGATGGAAGTCAGCTTCATCGGAAATCCGATGGAAAAATCCATCGGTTTAAAAACCATAGGAAATGCCATAATGATAGATATATTCATTAACTGATCTCCTATGAAGAACCAGTTTTTAGTAAAGATCAGTTTTTCCTGTCAATCAGAACTGATATTTCAGGGGGGGCATAAATTAGTCAACATCATAGCAGCAATGATATACTCAAAGTAGAACCAAAGGCAAAAATCCGATCGTGTGTACAGGGCTTTTTCACATTATTTTTTACACACAGTAGTACAATGCATAAACCAAGTAGGTGAGTATAAGAGCATAGAGTATTTACGGTAGTTGCTGGGTCTACTATCGGGAGGGCTCACAGGCCCGGCATATCGTAAGGAAGAAAAATGAAAAACCAATGAAGGCAAACAAAAACTAAAATAATAATAATAAAAATAAAAAAAATCATTGAGGGTATCATTCGAGTATCTCATTACAGGTAGCAGCATTGCCTAACCAGGTGTCCCATATCTTGTCATATTTGGCTGGGCAGCCCCTGTGGACATAGATTTATTTTTTATACGGGAGGACCCTTGTTAATTGCGGATATCTATTCCTGGAGTGACGGGGCATAGCCTGAAGCCATTTTCTTGCTATAAAGTAGTTTGGCAGTGAAAAGCGATTCTTTGAGGAATATTTTATAGAATTTGTCCGAATCTGGATCTGGGAATATCCCCAGTAAACATTGCTTGGGGCATAGCGTCAGGGGAGATCCCATCTCGTCATGGATGAACTTCACAGTGTGAGTCCAATAGTCCTGTATTATTGGTCATGACCATAAAATATGGAAGAAAGTGCTGGATGGACTACCGCATCTGGGGCATAAGGGACTGTAGTAAGGTTTATATTTGGCCAATCGGATCGGGGTCAAGTATGATCTATGCAAGATATAGAGTTGCGTGAGGCGATCAGATAACCTAGTTGAGACCTTTTTTACAGGCGTCCAGTGCATCCTCCCATTCGTCGTCCTCCAGCCCGCCCACATCTCCAGACCACCGATCTTTCAACTTATATGCAAGAGTCGCCGCTGATGGGCTGAGAAGGGAATTGTAAAATACTGAAATAAGTTTGCGGGAGTCTTGTCCTGTTATAATACATATAATATCCAAATGTTCTACGTTAGGGGGTGGCATCACGGAATTGTGTCTGGAGGGCATGGCAGAGCTGGAGGCAAAGAAAATGCATGGAGTTGGGGAGAGTGAAATCGTTCCTAAATTGCTGGAATGATTTCTGGACAGTACCACGGTAGGCATCTGACAAATACCTCACCCCCTGATTGAGCCACAGGACATGGTCGGCAGTTCTCGTAGGCCGGGGTTGTTCCATAGAGGCGTGTGAAAGTGTGTAGGTGGCATTTTCAGTCTGCGTCTTACCACTTCCCAGATTTTACAAGAATTATATAACAGTCCCTTTCGATTTCCCAGGTATCAGTGAAATCTTTAAGGGTTATCTAAAAGGGGTGAGCGAGTCCGGGGGCGCAGGGGGTACTCGCTTTTAAGCTTGTTCACACCATATGTGCATTAAAACTGATGGAAAAATAACATGTAGATTTGACTTGCATTAAATATTTTGGACTTGTTCACACCATGTGCCCCTAGGGACACACAATTATCTAATGTAGGTCTGAGCAAAGACTCAAAGAAAACAATTGTTTTCAATGTGCCCCGTTCCCACCACAATGCTGGAGTTTTTTTCTGCCCAGAAAACTGCATACATGTTACATATTTCTGCACAGAAAAAAATACACACAATACCAGTGTTGTGGTGTGAACAGGGCACAAAGAAAACAAATGTTTTCTTTGGGTGCTCGCAGAGACATGTGCAGAAAAATGCACGTTCCTGCACATGGTGAGAACCAGACCTTAGGGCTGTATGCATTCCGGGACCTATGTCTGGAACACATGGCTGTGCCAAAAGTTAAATTTACTAATAAACTTGAAAGTGGTTGTAAAGGCCCAAGTTTTTTTTACCTTCATGCATACTATTGTAAAAAAAACTTGTGTGCAGCAGCCCCCCCTAATACTTATCTGAGCCCCATCGTGATCCATGAGATGTGCATGAGAGCCTTGGCTCTTTGGGGACTCTCGCTCCTCATTGGTTGAGCTAGCAGTGGGAGCGATTGGCTCCCGCTATCAATCACAGCCAGTGAGCCAATGAGGAGAGAGAGGGCTGAGCTGTGTCTGTGTGTGAATAGACACAAGTCAGGAACAAGCACATTTCGGTGCACCCATTGCAAGCTGCTTGTTCTGGAGGCACATGGCAGGGGCCAAGACTGACAGCGGGGGATCAGAGAAGAGGAGCATCGGGGCTGCTCTGTGCTAAACCACTGCACAGAGCAGGTAAAGATTTAAAGGTTTATTAAAAAAAAAAAAAACACTTACGGACCGCCCGCTGTCAAAATACGGCGGCACTTTGCAGAGGGATATCGTTGTTATGGCAGCAGCTATCTACCATAACCCGGGTATCATCTTCAGATAAAAGTGGTCTCACCGCAAGAGCACTTTTATCGGCCGTGGGAGAGGGCCCCCCTCCCGCCACGCTCCGGTGCCCTCCGCCACTTACCAGAGAAGCTGGCAGCGGCGGAGGCGATCGGGTCCTCTTCCGTGTTAGGTATGGAGCCGAGTGAGTAGAAGATGGCCCCTACCCGGCTCCATACCGCTGCAGGGCGGTAGCGACGTCAAAAACGTCACTTCCACTCATAGCTCTTAAAGAGACCTTTTTTTTTATTTTATTTATTACATTTAAAGTGTAAATATGAGATCAGATGTATTTTTGACCCCAGATCTCATATTTAAGTAGTCCTGTCATGTTTTTTTTCTATTACAAGGGAGGTTTACATTCCTTGTAATAGAAATAAAAGTGACATTTTTTTTTTTTAAAGGAACAGTCTAAAAAGAAAAGGTAAAATTTATAAGAATATTTTTTTTTTTTACGCGCCTTGTCCCGCATGCAGAAGCAAACGCATACATGAGTTGTGCCCGCATATGAAAATGGTGTTCAAACCACACATCACGGAGATCGTTTGAGTGAGAGCAATAATTCTAGCCCGAGACCTCCTCTGTAACTCAAAACATGCAACCTGTAGACATTTTTGAACATTGCGTAGGGAAATTTTTAAGGGTAAAAGTTTGTCGCCATTCCACGAGCAGGCGCAGTTTTAAAGCGTGACATGTTGGGTATCAATTTACTCGGCGTAACATCAGCTTTCACGATGCAAAAAAAAAAAAAAAAGGGCTAAAACTCTACTGTTCTCTTAATTTTTAATTCAAAAAAGTATTTTTTCCCAAAAAAGTGCGCTTGGAAGACCGCTGCGCAAATACGGTGTGACAGAAAGTATTGCAACGACTGCCATTTTATTCTCTAGGGTGTTAGAGCTTTCGGCTTCACGGCCGGGCGCGAGCGGCGCTGCGCTTCCTGAGTGGACAGGCGATCTCCTGGGACCTGTCACGTGTCCCAGGAGATCGCCTAGAGGGAGGGGCCGCCTAAGGCGAGAAGAGTCGCCGAGGGGGTCCCTGGGCGGAAGGAGGAAGTGGGACAGGAAGTCCCACTCCTACCGAAGCCCCCACTCCACCCCCAAAAAAATGACATGTCAAATGTGGCATGTAAGGGGGTGAGGAGTGCTTAAAGCGGAAGTTCCACTTTTGGGTGGAACTCCGCTTTAAGTGGTTACTATCCCTTTAACACAGAAGAAAATGTCTGAATCTACCTCTGACACCTTACAACCCAGTTTTTACCAACAAATGTGCCGCAACCACGTGCAATACGCTTGGTTGTGGTGTGTTTGCAGCAGTTCCCCATTTGTTTGAATGTGTTGGGTTCAGCGGCTTGCCGATTGCTGCATGTTGTGTAGAATTTGCAAAGCATCGCAACTGCAGCAGAAGGGGAAGGTAAAAACATGGCTCAATCGTGAAGTTTTATTTCTCTCCAACTGCACATCTAAAAGGACTCCTAATTGTGCAAGCATGTGTGTATTACAAACATCACACTTCCATATTTTTCTTTGTAAGGCACCAAAAAGGGATCTTTGAAAAGAAGTTCTAGAACCTCGAAAAATGACGATAAACAGATGCAGCGTATATCATCATGTCCTGACACCATTTTAATAAACCTTTGGAAAGAACAAATCATCTTATTAATAAAGGAAAACATTTTCCACTGCACTTCCCAAATTAAATATGTTCCTGATTAACTAGATTTGTTTGTGGCGGCCTCCAATTAAAGGAAGGATTATGGTAAACATCTGATCAGCACACAATTAGAAGAGACGGTGCACTTGAACACTGAAGTTCACCAAGAAAAGTCATACTAACACAGCATGTCATTAAGACATGACCTATAAAGGCTTTGTATATTCAAGAGCAGCTCTCCCCATGACAGAAGAAATGATGGGAAACAGGATTCTCACTCTCACAGTTGTAAAGATAGATTATTAAAGCGGTAGTAAACTTACAGGCGAAAAAAAAAAAAAAAAAAAAAGCTTTCTCCCTGCAAGGTAAAGGCATAATGTGCTAGTATGAATCACGTACTAGCACATTATGAAAGACTTGCCTTGAAACAACGCCCTCCAGTGGTACGCTGTCACTGTTGCAGAGACTGCCATCTTCACAGGCTGTGGCCGCTTGAATGCCGCGATGACATCACTTCCGCAAGCACACAGCTCTGAAGGAACGGCACAGGCATGCGCCGGCCTCACCGGTTGCTATTTACTGGACTATCTCCTAAATGGTGTACATTTATGAGATATTCATTTTACCTACAGCCAAGCTTTATTATAAGTAAAAATCACAGAGGGGAGTTTACTACCACTTTAACTGTGCCCGGGAACAAGGAGCGCTCCTTGAAGATGCCCCATCACCTCACTGAGAAAAAGAACTTGCATGTTTCCACAAAAACACCCCAAAAAAACATGATTTAACCACCTGAGCCCTGGAACAATTTACCCCCTTAATGACCAGGCCATTTTTTGCGATACAGCACTGCGTTAAGGCCCGTACACACGGTCAGACTTTTTGCCAACAAACTTCAAAATGAGCAAGTTTTTCCCAAAAATCTGACCGTGTGTACGCTCCATCGGACAAACTTTTTCGGTTTTCATCGGACAAAAGTTCGCTCTGCAAACGGACAAACTTTTCGGCAACAAAAGTCGGATGGTGCAAAGTCCGACCGTGTGTACAGAAATCCATCGGACTTTTGTCCGAAGTACAAATACGCATGCCCAGAACCAATGTTAAAATCAACCAACAATAGCAGAAGTTGACCAAAGGGTGGCGGTAAAGAGCAGAAAAACTACGTGATGTTGTTAAAGTTCGCAGAAAAGTCCTGCTATATGTGTGTGTATGCTACGGGTGTGCCTGGCCAACTCCCTTCGGACCTGGCCAGGCACACCCATAGCATACACACACACACATCATAATGCAACACTGTACCCCGTATTTGACCACCGTTGGGTTTTTCATTTTTTGCCATTTAAAGTAAAAAAGTCTGAATATTTAGAAAAAATTAAAAATCCAATATACTTTCTCTTTCAAAACGTATCCAAAAAAAAAAAAAAGTCTAATTTCTTCATAAATTTAGGCCAAATGTATTTTACTACAGGACTTTGGTGAAAAAAATAAATCCCAGTAAGTGTATAATAATTGGTTTGTGTAAAAGTTATAGTGTCTACAAACTATGGCATATATATTTGAAAATTGATCGATCCTGACGGCCTATAATTTCTTGAGGTTCTAAAATGTCAGGACAGTACAAACATCCCCCAGATGACCCCTTTTTGGAAAGTAGACAGTCCAAGGTATTAAGTAAGAGGCATGGCGAGTTTTTTTAAACAAGTTTTTGTCACAATTTTTTAGAAAATTAAGAAATTAAATAAAAAAAAGTTAGTTTTTTTAACAACTTTTTTTTTTTTTACATACTGTCACCAGTGCAGTACAGCGTCGTCATATAACTGGTGTGGCAGTAATCAGGGATACTGACTGCTGACAAAAAATTGTATTTATCATTTTTTAATCTATATTTTTTAACTTTATTTTGCATTTTTTTTTTTTCCACCAGACTCGATCAGTGTCACCATAGGGTGACAGGGGTGATGATGGATTTTTTTTTACACTCCGATTGCTACTACAGTGATCATCACTGTGACAGCAATTGTTAAAATGGTCATTAATGGATACATACACTCATAACAGCTGGGCTTAATGTTGATATGCTGTGATTGGTTACAGCTAATCACGTATAGGCCTATAGGGTGCCGTGACAGGCCCAGGTACCATGTAAAAGCTATGGGCCAATCACAGCATCACTCTACAGCAGTGTTTTACAACTCCAGTCCTCAAGGCGCACCAACAGGTATTGTTATTAGGATTTCCCTCAGATGAAACGGCTGTGGGAATTACAAGGCAGTGAAACTGATCAAATCCCCTGTGCAAAATAATGGAAAGCCTGAAAACACGACCTGTTGAGGCACCCTGAGGACAAGAGTTATGAATACATTTTATTCATAGCAGCAGTGTTTCTCAACAGCTTTGTTGACATTGTGATCGTCATGATCTCCCGTCCGCTCAATGCGGCCAGGAACCATAATCCGCTGTCTGCTGAGGACAAAGCAGTTACGGGAGAGGCACTCCAGTGCGTACGTTGTTGGTTCTGCCACCCGCCCACACTAAAAGTACTGTGGGACAGTAAGTGGTTAAACAAAGTGCCAGATGGAGCAGAGAGTTAGTGCACGAAAAATGTAAGCAAAGAGGGAACAGATTATAATATATCAGAGCAAAAGGGAGTTTTGTCAGTTGTCTGATTGGCAGAGGCGTCCACCTTGAGGGGTCTAAGAATAGGTGCGAGTTGTCAGTTTTGTATGAATAGAACAAATTTTGTGGTTTAAAGTGGTTGTAAAACCTTACATATACCCAGAGAAGTGACCACCTTAAAAGCGATACACAGATGAAACAAATCCTCGTACGCAAGTTGTACCTGTTCAGCTACAGCCCTCTCTCCTCTACAGCCGTTTAAAGTGCAGATATTATACAGCTTGTCTGAGCTTTCAGATGTCGGGGGGCAGGGAGCTGAAGTTACACTCTGCAGCTCTCAGTGAGATCTCTGAGAGCTGATTGAGGGGAGGGGAAGGGAAGGGGCACCCCCTTTTTACATAGCACACAGGAACAGAGCTGAGGCTGTCAATCACAGGCTTTTTACTTTAATCCTTTTTTGCAAACTCCATTTGCACGGCATCGAATTCCTTAAGCACCCCACAGAGTACCAAGGATGTGAGGTGGATTTTGTATAAGCTGAAACTTAAGGTCATTTGCAAGGCTTTGTCCTTGAATATAAGAGACTATAAGGCTCCGTTCACACTAGTGCGACTTGTCATACGACTTTAGACACAGTCGCATGGCAAGTCGCGGTCCAGTGGCACCCGTTCCAATGTGACTTTGAAAAGGTTCCTGCACTACTTTGGTGCGACTTTATGACTTAAGTGCCAGAGAGCGTAAAGTTTCATGAAAGTCGCACTCGGCGTTGCACTAGTGTAAACTGAGCCTTACTACTACTTTGTTTAACCCCTTCATGCCAGCAGTACACATATATGCGGGCTCCTGGCGCGTGGGTCTTAACGCCAAGTGGCCGCATATATGCTTACCAGAATGTAGACCGTGCTGTGCTGAGAGCACACACCCTGCGTGTTCCCGGCACAGCTACCGGTGGCTAACGGAAAGCTCCCAATCCCCACTTGCGGTCAGGAGCCTTCTGATTGTGTGCTGTGACAACCAATCACAGCGGTCATGTGATCAGAAACCCCGCCTCCCGGCATCAGAAACCTCTTAAAAGGGTCGGGAGGCGTTAAGAGACTATCACTGCCATTTTGCCAGGACTCCATCTTCTAGCTTACAGACTGACAAATATATCTCATCTCCCATCATGTAGCAGGATATGGACATTTGCAATTCAGTTGCGATAACCTTTCCTCTATGTTCATGGTTCCCGGGTGGGGCTTGGCTTTCCAGTCTGTGACCACCACCCAGTGTCTTTTGGATGCCATCATATACCTGCCTTGCGCTTGGGTCACTTTGGGAGAATTTATTAGTGCTCTTACTGAACCCTCCAGAGACAAGTTCTGCTTTATATTCATTCAACCCTCTCCAACTGCACCCTCTGAGCACCTGAGGAAGCCGATACAGCAAAATGCGTCAGTAGGAGTTATCCTTTCCCATATGTGGAAATAATTTTTTATGTATTTATTGTATATCAATAGATTTCACTCTTCTAATTTCCATAGGGAAGGACCTCTATATGGGTATGGGTTGTGGAAGCTCTTCATGTTTTAGGGGTCTATACCCCCCATGTTATCTTTTAACCAATTTTGTAATAAAGAAACGTTTTAATTAAATGTTGCTATATTGGTAATCATTCTGCGAGAAGGTTTCAACACCTTTATGCCCCTTTCACACGGGCGGCAAGAATTCAGCTTTTAGCTGCGGATAGATCAAGTTATCTACCGCAGCTAAACTCAGACAATGCTTTTCTATGTCCCCATTCACACACTGCGTTTAGCAACAGTTTTGTTACATGGGGTTTGGTGCGGATAGAAAAAATTAATTTGACTGCGTCCAGGAACGATTTAATGCAGCTATCTGCAGTGTACTATTTCACCTGCAGATAGCAGCGGCAACAAGGAAAGAAAAACAACAGAAAGCAATGGAACAGTGGAACAGAAATGGCAAGAATGTTCCAACGCAGTTAAACGCAGCCGCACGTAAACGCACGTAATCGCAATGTACAACTGCAAGTGAACGCTGTGCCAGGATTCTCTGAATTTCAAAATAACAAAACATGCTTTTAACTGCGGCAGAACAGCCGCCTGTGCGAAAGGGGCCTTAAAGTCCCATTTCTTCACTAAAGCAGCATGATTGCATGTTGTCACCAATACATAAATACAGATACAGACACACACACACACACACACACACACACACACACACATTTATTTATATTTATGACCCATTAGAACAGTGATGGTCAACTTTCTTGATATGGTGGGCTTCAAGTGCAGCCCTCAACATCACCAAATGACCACACATATAAATGATGAATATTCACTGAATTTTAAGACTCACAAAAGGATATAGTCAAAGACTATGGGTAAGGTACAAGAGGTGGTCAGAGACTGCAGACATGGTGCAGGAGATGGTCAGAGACTGCAGACATGGTGCAGGAGATGGTCAGAGACTGCAGACATGGTGCAGGAGATGGTCAGAGACTGCAGACATGGTGCAGGAGATGGTCAGAGACTGCAGACATGGTGCAGGAGATGGTCAGAGACTGCAGACATGGTGCAGGAGATGGTCAGAGACTGCAGACATGGTGCAGGAGATGGTCAGAAACTGCAGACATGGTACAAGAGATGGTCAGAGTGTGGACATGCTGTGGGAGTTTTTGGAGAATAGAGACGTGTTTCAGGACACAGTCAGACATTACACGAGGCTACTAAAAATCACTTCTAAAAACAGGGCAATGTGGAAACACAAATTAGTGTTTGACGGGGCTCAGAGGGCCGCACAAAAAGTGCCACAGGGTTGCATGTGGCTCCTTAGCCACAGGTTGGGCACCAGAGCCTTTGAAAAATGACTCATTACTGTCCAATCACAGGCTGGTGGCAGAGAGGTGATCAGGATGTAGTGCTAAAATGTAAATGCATTCCAGAAAAATCAGATCACCAGGCGGTTTGTGCCATAACCCCAAATGATGTAAATTTCAGGACTGGATGAACAGGTATACAAAGCCTTTGGCAGGTAAAACCACTTCCTCCCATATCTTTATTTCAACTTTGTATTTCGCCATTTGTCTGAAGTTCAGGTTTGCAGCTGTACACTATTCACCCCACACAAAGCCTTGGCCCATTGCTGATCTTTCCCAGTAAGATAGAAATACTAAGCAAACTAGACCTGAAAGATTTTGGGGTTGCTTTAGTAAAAGCAAATAAGCTATTCACTTGGCAATGGAACTTTCCCTTTAGTGAACACAGGGAAATTCACTTTGCAAAGGACTGCCCTATCACATGCATAGAAGAAAAAATAAAAATAGTCTGCTTGTACAAGCGATGGAAAAATTTATTTGCAAAGTGAACAGCCCATTTGCTTTTAGTTAATGAACACTCTTGGCTAAATTCAGTGGCAGCACTAGGCTAGGAATGATAATCTAAAATCTAAATGAGGACTTAAAAAGATTTACCACTTCCATGACAGACCCCACAAGCTAGATGTTTTTATAGCAGCTTTGAGCAATTCTAAGGCTACAGAATAAGACAGCTGCTTGGATTTTTCTTTTGAAACACCGCTCCATCCCGAAAGCCTTCGGAGATCAATGAGCTACTGAGGCTGAAACTAGACTGTACCACAGACAAATGAACAGCGTACAGTTACAGAGTGGGGACACCTCAAAAGCACAGATAAACTTCTCATCCACAGGGGTCTGAAAGAATGTAGTCCTATTACATAAAAAGTCTCCCATGTATTTAACAAAAACACTGCTCCATACACCGAGTATAAAAAAAAAAAAGACTCCGAAGGTGCGCATGCGCGGGGCTCCATGAATGGCTGCTTAAAGTGGTTGTAAACCCTCTCTGACCACTTGCAAATAATAGTCCATATCCTTTACCCCACACCTCTTCTACTTATAATAAGTGCCCACATCAGGGATACGGCCCTTTCAGACCACTCAATAGTAGTTATATATGCTAAATTCCAGTATACTTGGACAGACACAAGGCTATTGGAAACTCAACGAGTCAATCCTTTCAAATCCAGTCTCAAATGAGATAATCAATAAAACATTACAGGAATATTTTTCCCTCCACTCAGATGCTTTGGGCGGCTCATAAAGCCTTCATTGGGGTAAAATTATTCAAATCTCTACCCAAACCAAATGAGATCGCAAAGCTCATACAGAACGTTTAGAAAAAGAATACACAACCTTAGGGCTCTTTCACACGGAGGTCCGTTCAGGTCCGCCTGTCAGTTTTTTAGGCGGACCTGAAACGGATCCTCCATGTACCCCTATGGAGGCACGGATGTCAGCGGAGACATGTCCGCAGACATCCGCTCCGCCAAAGTGTGACGGAGGAAAACCCTATTTTTCCTTCCGTCGGCGGAGCGGATCGGATGACAACGGACTCTACGGTCCGTCGTCATCCGATTCCCCATAGGGGAGAGCGGCGCTCTGACAGGGCGGTCCCTGCACAATGTGCGGGGACCGCCCAGTCATCCGTCGGCTCAGCGGGGATCAACGGAGCGATCCCCGCTGACCAAGCGGAGCTTCACGGGGCGGATCTGCACGGATCCGCCCCGTGTGAAAGGGGCCTTAAGAGCTCGTCACAAACAAAATCCTTCCAAAATTTCCATAACACTCAGACAAGGCCAGACTTGATCTGAACTTAGCCCTTACAGCACAGGCGGAAAAAGGGATCAGATGGAGTGGCAACAAATTTTATACAAATGCAAATAAAATAGGGTCATTACTAGCCGCAAAACTCTCACCCAGAGTTAGAATCCATGCTATGCCTAAAATCCGGATTTCAGGTCAACCTCCCACAGCAAACCTCGTCAAAATCCTAGAAGCATTTCAAGAGTTTTATTCAGATCTGTATAAATCTCTCTCAGCCTGACAAAGATTTTCTCTCTAGGTATTTAGACGATCTTTCCATTCCTTCCTTAACCCCCACACATAAAAGTTTACTTGAAGCTCCTTTCACGATAGAGGAGGTTTTGGAAGTTATTAAACACCTCAAAATTGGATCGGCACCTGGTCCTGATGGATTATCCATACCTTTATTATAAGGCTTTTGCAAACACCTTAGCCCCCTATTTAACCCTATTTAACCAAATTTTTTAATGCTAAAATGCAAGGCATACCACTAGACACAAATCTTAATACGCCATTTATCACAGTTATACCCAAACCAGACAAAAACCCTGAAGACATTAGTAATTATCGCCCTATCTCCCTTATAAAGGGATTTGGGGATCGCTTTACGGGTCTTTTACATTCCCTTTATTCCCACCCTAGGTCCCTCATCAATTTACAAGGTCATTACTCCAACCCAATCAACATAGCATCTGGATGCAGAGGCATTTAAATGGATAGACAAAAAGGACTGTACCGTATAGGACAATTTTTTAACTCCGGAGGACCTATAACTCTTAATTACTGCATCAAACACCTGAAGCTTCCAGATTCTGAAAAACCTTGGTTCAATCAAATTTCTAAACCAAATCTGGAAGGAAAAACCTTTTCCACCCCAATTTACAAAATATGGTGTAGCCAAGCTGGTGCACAAAGGGGAGGCATATCCGTGATATATTCGTGCCTCACTCGCCCTGTAGCGAAATCTTCTTATATGGAAGCTTGGGAAAATGATGCCCAGTTTAGTTGGGATTTGGATACCTGGCATTCAGCCTTCTCTAAAGCCCCATAAACACGGTCGGACTTTTTGCCAACAAACTTAATTTTGAGCAAGTTTGACAAAAAATCCGACTGTGTGTACGCTCCATCGGACAAACTTTTTTGGTTTTCATCGGACAAAAGTTCGGTCTGCAAACGGACACATTTTTGGCCAACAAAAGTCCGATGGAGCAAAGTCCGACCGTGTGTACAGAAAACCATCGGACTTTTGTCTGATGGACAAAACAAATAATGTTAAAATCAACCAACAATAGCAGAAGTTGACCAAAGGGTGGCGGTAAAGAGCAGAAAAGAGCAGAAAAACCATGTGATGTTGGAAAAAGTTTTGGGAAAGTTTGCAGAAAAGTCCTGTGGTGTGTATGCCATGTGTGTTCCCGGCCAACTCTGTTCGGACAAAAATCCACGGAAAAGTCAGATGGAAGTCCGACCGTGTGTACGAGGCTTAAGTCTTTCAAAGGGGTTCTGAATGGCTCCCTGATGGAGGCAAATATTAAAGTCTTAACCAGATGGTATCTAACCCCTTCTAGATTGGCTACTATATATCCAGCATCGGATCCAACTTGCTTCAGAGGTTGACAACTTTTTGGTTCTATGTCCCATATTTGGTGGGAATGCCCCAAAATTCGCCCCTTTTGGGGGTAAAGTGTTTATTTTGATTTTTAAGGTCACAGGTTTTCAGGTCCCTGGGTAGCTATTTTGAATGCTCATATTTCCCAAATACCAAAGGCTAGACAAAAATTAATACACTATTTTTACAGGCGCCAAGCTCACAATAGCCAAAGCATGGAAGAACCGGAAACCTTTCCTGTCAGACACCAAAACCAAAATATCTTGGATAATGACTCAGGAAAAATTAGCTAGCATCCTGACTAATACTACTCCAAGATTCGATTTGGGAACCTTGGGCTAGATTCATGGGGATCTCGATTGTTCAAGGTGCTGTATTACCTTCTACACAACATTAAGATAGACACATACCCGTCCCTTTTTCCTCTATCCTCTTTTCTTCCTTCTACCCTTATTTTCTTTTCTCCTCCCTACTAAAGGGATTCCTGGAAAATGACTCAAGGGAATACTAGTTTCCCATTATATTTATGCCTCTCATATATAGATATAATAGATAACTTAAGATGTTTTGTTGCATTTTGGTTCGTCCTTACTAACCTGATGGCTTTGGAAATCTTTTTCAAAGCCTAAAGCCTCGTACACACGGCCGGTTTTCTCAGCAAGAAAACTGCTGGAAGAGCTTTTTGCAGAGAAAAACGGTCGTGTGTATGTTGTATGTTTTCTCGTTGAGAAAACTGGCGGGAATCTCGACGAGAAAAATAGAGAACCTGCTCTCTATTTTCTCGTCGGCCTGTTTCCCGACGAGAAAACGGTGTGTGTGTGTGTATGCGGCAACAAGCTTACCTGTCCTCCGGTAAGCCCGCGCATGCTCGATGAGACTTCGACGCATGCGCGGTAGCTTACAAGGGTAGTGTAGGGTGAAGCAAGATGGTGGCAACGGCATTGAATGTGACGAGCGCATGCTGGTCGTAGTCGATGACGTCACTGCGTTCTTGCCATTCAAAAGAACGGCGTTCTTTTGAATGGCCATCTGTATGCACGGCTTGGCAAGAAAAGCTTAGCAGGAATCTCGTCAGGAAAAACTACGGGATTCTCGGCCGTGTGTACTAGGCTTTAGAGTCAGTGGGAGGTCTCTTTTCCTGGTGCAGTTAGTTCCTGATAAGGGGCACCGGGCTGTTAAGGGGGGTTTGTATTCTCCCCTTCATTTCAAATACAATTGTAAAAGGATCTCCCCTGATTAACTCTTGTTTACTTTATATATAGGGATCACACCCTTCGTTATGATGATTTGTCTTTTTTTTGTTTATGAATTAACAGTGCATATTTGAAATTGTTGTTTTTCAGGATGTTTTTTTTTTATTATTTATTAATACTAATATTAATACTTTTATTTATTTATCAATGTATTTCTTTATTTCCTTTAACTGCATTTACCATGATGAAATGATCTGCAACATTTATTTCTGAAAATAAAATATTTTGAAAAGGAAAAAAAAAAAAAAGACTCCACGCATAAAAGAAATGTGTTAACATGGTAAAACAATGGAGGATGTTGCCCCCCTCCCTATAGTGCCAGGCCTATAGCTGGGTACACACTGTCCGAAAATCAGCCAGTTAAGCAGGAACCGGCCGACTTTCAGTCAGAGTGTACAGCAGTCTGTCCAACAGAAGCCGGTCTAATGAACAGCTTTTGTTGAAGGCCCATACTGGAAAACTAGCATCTGATCAGCACTCACAACCAATGGCTGCAAGCGCTGATCAGTGTATTCTGGCGGTGGTCATAATACAATAGCACAGCAGGTGAGATTACGGCACCAACATCACTTTATGTTGGTACGGCAATCAGTCAGTTTTTCTTCAAAACTAAAATAGAAACAGCAGTAAGCTGGCCATTTACGGAGCGATATTCTTTCCTGCAACCACAGGTTGCAGAAAAAACAGCTTGATTCCCCCATCAATATGTTTATTGTTAATGGGAGAATCCCTCCTACGGAGCGCCACGGTGTTCTCCAGTTGAGGGGGGGGGATAGTAAGAATTGCTAGCAGCTATAATATCCGTATGTAAAATCTGTAGGGCTGGTTGTACCCATATCAATAGATCGATTAACTTGGGTACATTCACCCTGCCCAAGCTTGGTTGGTTCCTGCTGAACTGGCCAAGATTGAAACCAGGACTGAGTGAGGATAGATCCAAAAATGTAAGGCTGTCACCAGACCTGAAGCAGAGACGATATCTTCCCGTTCTGATGACAGCTGTCAAAAAAGTGAGCGCACACCCTACACCCGCCCCACCCTTTGGTCCCCACTGGGGAATTTTTCATTTTTTCTAAAAAGGTGGACCAACCCTCTAAATTTCACACATTGACAACAGAGAAACATTTTCAATGCAGAGATATGAACAGTAATGTCTGCCATCTTATACTTCGATGCTTTACTATTTACCATTTTTCAAAGCCATAACCACCCTCAGACTATAAACATTTAATAAGAATAGCTTTAACTGATCCACTAGAATTTTGAATCAGTCTATATCAACAAATTGATAAAGGCCACTACCGTACCAAGTTTGCAATGCTACATCAAGTATATCAGCTTAGGGAGCATTCACAATAGCAAATAGGGCAATTTACAAGGCTGCTGGTATGTGTTGGGAGGAAACAACGTTGATGCCTGATCATGGAACATCACACGGTTTACTTTTTCCTTTATTAGAACAGTAGTCGGCACTGCAACCCACTGCACTGAAAAAAGTACTGCGTACCATACTTTATTTTTTGATGGACAACAGTGGTGTAAACTGCCCCCATAGGGCTTTTTGCCGTGTCTTGTGTTAGAGCTGCGTTGGGTAAGGCTGCCCAGTGCAGTCCCTGTACACTTGGGGAACAATCCCTTAAGGCCCACTGAAGAACTGCTTTGTAACTTGGTAAAGAATATAGAAATCTATAATACTTTTTGATGCAGTCAAATCAACATGTGCCAAACATAAAATAGTTCACACAAAGCTTACTCACTTGTACTTTAGGAATAGCCACTGGAGAATCCAGACTGCCACTAAGATCATTCCATTAATCTCACAAATTGAGAAAGCCCATGCAACCCTGTCAAAATGATCAAAAAATACATCCGGAAGGGGACCCTCCTCTGTCTTGGAAGGCACACGTTCATTGACAACGGAAATCATCACTGTGGTGAACATAAAACAGCAAAGTGCATAGAGGAAGGCTAGAAAGGTTTTACTCCACTCATCCGGAAAAGACAGAGAACGGTCCACCTCTGGCATAGAAATTTGTATCATTTCCTTGCGGATTCCATTTGGCATACCATTCTTCTTGGCTTTGCTGGCAAAAGCATGATCGTTCGAATTGATCTCAGCTTTGGTGTAAATATGTCCATTTGCGTGCCCATTTTTGTGTTCCTCTATGTGATGTTCGATTTTCATCGTTTCTATCATCTCCAATAGCTGCCTTCCATTATCAGAAGAGACAAGGGACAGCGGAGGCTTGTAAAAGTCATCTTCTCGTAACCTGAGCAAACCTTGGCCATTAAGGGATTTAAAGGTCTCCAAGTATTCCGGTAGACCTCTGTTGGTTAACCAGTCAGCAACCTCCTTGGGTGACCAGTGGATTACCTCCTTCATTTTCCAATCACAACAGTGTGTGTGTGTGTGTGTGTATCAGCTTATTCGAGACAATTGCTCTTGAAGCCAACAAGTCCTCTGTGTAACCTTCTCATCCTGTCACAGGCTTGGTCGTACAGCTCAGATTATGAATCAAACAGGAAACCAATGGATGTTGATAACATTACATGTCTCCTTTCTTTTGGAGATAAAAGAAGTTACATCACTTGGTCACTGGAAGAGAAATAAATGAAAAGCATGAGTATTTAAAAAAGCGAAAATTTTTATTTGCACGAATAAAAAGGCAATTCCTAAAATATAAAGAACCATGCAGAAAAAGCAACCAAAATATCCCCAAAAATACATTATATGTAAAAGTCATCATATCCCCTTAGATTGGAAGCTCTAATGAGCAGGGCCCTCCGATTCCTATCCAATCCCGTGGTTAAAGTTGATCAAGAAATATGACTGGTTATTATGAGTAAACATATCCTATGGTTTGTTTTCCTTTTTATCAGTTTTTAAAAACTAGTTAATAACCTCAAAAATATGGTCATTTTACCCCTTGAAGCCCTGTGCATTTTTTTATAGGAAACTAAATGTTTATATATATATATATATATATATATATATATAGTCTCAAAAAAAAATAATCTATGAGCATCAAGATCTTCATACTTTATGGTGCCACACCTAGTTTAGCAACTTAAGTTGTGGTTATCAGAAACTGAACACAAGAAGGCTTTCTGTAATTAACGCTCAGTGAATAATTCACATATTTTTATTTCAACACTTTGCAGGGTAAATAATTGATTCAGATCTCCGATGTATCTACAAAGCCAGGGGGAATTACCACTCAGGCCAATAAATCACTGTGTGGAAGTGTTGCAGCTTTCATTAGTAAAAGACAAGTTTTTAAAATGGGTCTCTGAAGCACATCGAATGATTAGCAGTAAAGGAGCAGAGAGTCCACAAATCCCCTTATTATGTCAAATTGTTGTCTTTAGGACATCTTTATTCATTGCAGCTGTAAATGCAATCTCTATTGGCCACATTGGGCTGAGCAGCCATAACAAGTATAAAGGTGTGTAGGAATTCAGTAAAAACGATTGTCTTTTCCTAGTTTTATAATTCTATAAAGCAGAATAAAACCATGGAATCCCTGACTCTTCTGTTTATCAAGCACTGGAAGTGCACAGACTGGGCACTTTTACCCCCTTCCTGCCCAGGCCAAATTTTTAGCTTTCAGAGCTGTGACACTTTGAATGACAATTGCACTGTCATGCAGCACTGCACCCATATGACATTTTTATAAAAAAATAAAAAATAAAATCACACAAATATAGCTTTTCTTTTGGTGGTATTTAATCACCACTGGGTTTTTCATTTGTTGCTTTTATAAAATTTTGCAAACAGGTAATTTTTCTCCTTCGCTGATGAGGCTGCACTGATGGGCACTGTTGAGGGCTGCACTGATAATCAGTTTAGAAGTCCCCTTTCACACTAGCCAGTTACCGGCTCTCTCCTCACGCTGTGACAGCATTCGGAAAATAATATCGATGTCTGGCACACGTGCTTACATCGTGATCAGCCTTGATTGGACACAGCTGATCACACTGTACTGTGATCTGTCCAGTACTGGCTCAAATAAATCAAACATCCAAATTACTTTGAAAAGTGGGCAACTTGTACATTTTTACTCATTACGGCAAATCTTGTATTTTCCCAGATTTTTCATTTTTTGGGGGGAGCCTGGAGCTCCTCTTTAAGTAGTTAATAATTTGGAACCACTAAATCAATATAAGGATAGGAGTTGCCTATATATAAGATTTCCAGAACAGTCACTATAAACAATTTATCCCTTTTTGTTCTCAAAATGCCCCTTAGTGGACAGGTGACAGCAGGCCATACATTCAGGTAGCCATTTTTTTAAGTAACCTGCCCACAATGTGTCATATTATCAAGGTAATTGTGCCCATAATTACAAGATAACTGCAACATACAATAATATTGGAAAACAAATCATGTGACCTTTACAGACACCCAATGAATGAGGGAAGAATCAAGATCACACGCATGTGCATTTAGTGTCCCTCAAAGCATCACTTTGGTTTCAACTGGGTTTCGAAGAATGTGCTTTTTTTCCAGCTAACAATATTTCTGGTAGATAGGACTATCATAGTAAAGAATGATGGTTCACGTGAAAATGACTGGTGAATGCTGCACCCTGACTAAACAGCATCTGAACTTTCCGGTTATTGCTCACAGATTTTCCAGTCTTTGGAAACACCGACCATTGAAAGGCCGTGGGCTTAATTCACTAAGACTGCTTTCACTCTGAGGCGTTTGCAGGCGCTATTGCGCTAAAAATAGCGCCTGCCAAGGGCCCTGAAAGAGCCGCTCCTTTATCTCCAGTGTGAAAGCCTGAGGGCTTTCACACTGGAGTGGTGCGCTGGCAGGACGGTAAAAAAAGTCCTGCCAGCCGCATCTTTGAGTCGCTGTAGGAGAGGTGAATATACTGCTCCTAAAGCGCCCCTACCCATTAAAATCAATGGGCAGCGCCTCCGAACCGCCCACAAAGCGCCGCTGTAGCAGCGTTTTGCCCCTTTTTCGCGGCAAACACGACGGTAAAGCGCCGCTAAAGATAGCGGCACTTTACCGCCAATGCCCGCGACGCCCCAGTGTGAAAGTACCCTAAAGAATATCTAATCGAATCACGGGACACACTTTCTCCAATTATCTTGAGTTATTTACCTCACAAAACAAAAACATGGAGGTAAACAACTCATAAAACAGCGTTAAAGTCAATTCACTAAGGAAATAAATAAATGCATGAGTTAAATAAGTAGTTGTTCCGGGCATGAGGTATTTAAGGAATGTAAAAATATAAGCCAATTTTGAGTAGCCTCTACCTTTTTGGATCAGTTTCTCATCAGTAATGCATAGAAACCTAAATATGAAAAACACAAATTTTGGGTTGCCCCAGAAAAGTAATAGAATGGAAATCTTCCAATGGGGCACTGGTTCTGGTGTCGTGGGAGTCCCCAAGGGATTATTTTCATTTGTAGGAATTTCTTCTAACTTCCTGTTTTGGCTATGGGACAGAAGCAAAGGCAAATCTCCCCAATATCAAAGCAGTCTTTTATTGGTGGAAGAAAGGCATTTATGCGAGTAATTTTTTAAACTATTTTCATTCAATATTTGACATTTATAAAGATATTTTGTATTTACTTAATTTAACTTGGTTGTTTTTTATACGCCACGTGTCCTGTAAAAGCAGCTTCCCTTTGACTGGTATTCTAGTCATCTTTTTTCTTTGTATTATTACATATGCTACAGGAACCACACTGACTTAGTTGGCATATTTCTCCAGTTTAAATCATTTTATCTCTTTATTAGCACTAAAACCTGAAGAGGTTCTAATCCTTCTCCACTGGATATCAGGTCAGGAGATAAAATACCACATGGTTTCATGAGTAAAATACCTCACATTTTAATGAAATAACTCATGCTTTATTTTTGTAGCTTTTTTGTGAATTGAATTGCAAAAAAAAATAACATATAAATCAGTTATTTTATCTCGGATTTTAAGAAGAGTAAAATAATTCTTTGTGAATTGAGCCCTGCATCTGTCGGGGAAATGTGGTCACACTTCTACTGGCTGAAGTAAATGGAAGCCAT
Organism: Rana muscosa; assembly: GCA_029206835.1. Lineage (NCBI taxonomy): Eukaryota > Metazoa > Chordata > Amphibia > Anura > Ranidae > Rana > Rana muscosa. The sequence continues at coordinate 170,412,171 of CM055123.1, forward strand.
GGCACACATCTTAGGGTGTACTCACACTAGGGTGTAAGTACCGTGCCCTAGCACATTTGCCCCCCATATTTAAGTCTGATCGGTATGTATTTGTACTCGGGCATGGTTCAGCATACTGCGTCCTGGCCTGCTTACAATTTGGCATTTACTTTCACTTTCGTTTTCGGTAATAATGGTAAACAAGACAAAGAGAAAGAGTGAATCTCACAGACCGATTGCAATAAGAACCTGACAGATGTTCTAATCCTGCTCCATTCTATCCAAAACGTAAAAAAAATAAAAAGAAAGAAAAAAGAAGGGGGGTTTTGCCTTTAGTTTTAATTTATTTTGGGTATTTATATAGCACCGCAATTTTACGCAGCGCTTTTCATATACATTGTACATTAACATCAGTCTCTACTCTCAAGGAGCTTACAATCTAATGTCCCTAACTCACATTCATACATACACATAGTAGGGCCAATTTAGACAGGATCCTATTAACCTACCAGCATGTCTTGAGTGCGGGAGGAAACCCACACAGGCACAGGGAGAACGCGCAAACTCCATGCAGGTAGTGTCATGGTTGGGATTCGAACCAGCGACCCTTTTGCTGCTAGGTGAAAGTGTGAACCACTACTTTATCTACAGTATTAGATACCTATATAGTCGTATACAGTACAGGATGTGTAGGGCTGGCTCCTAGTTCTGGGTTTGATTTATCCAGGCCTGCATGTAATAGTTGTTTACCAGAGTCTGCTTTTAATACTTAAAGTGGTTGCTAACGCACTTCTTTCAAATTGTCTTATTCCCTGTGTTCGGTAAAAAATCTGCCGATCTGGACCTATATGAGCTCCGCTCCTGGGTGCACAAGGGAATTCCTCACCTCGCTTCTCTCTCTGGCTCACAGCTGCAGTGGGCGTGGCCGAGCTCTCCCGCTGACAACAGTCGGGGAGGAGGGGGAGAGAGCCGACAATAAGCTGAGCGGCGGGATTTTTTACATTACACAGGCACACGTTATTAAAAAAAAAGGTACAGAGGGGATAAGACCATTTAATAGCAGATATGAGAAAAGCAGGAGCGGGGGGCGGCGGGCGTTGGTACAAGCGGGGGGGGGGCTGGGAGAGGACAGAGGAGACACAGAGACAGGGAGAGCTGCAGATAGCAGGGCTGCGGGTGATGGAATCACGCAAATGGACCAGGGCTCAGCAGCCATGACTATTGTGGTCAGTTTGCAGGGGGGAGGGTATAGTCAGGCAGGATCAGGCAGTTTTTTTAGGGTATACGGCAGTGTTAATTTTGGCAGCAAATTTTGATTTGGTTTTAGTCTTAGGACTAAAATGGCATTTTAGTTTTAGTCCCATTTTAGTCATCTCAATTGTTTTAGTTTTAATCTTATTTTAGTCTACTAAAATTGTATTAAGTTAGTCGGCTAAAATGTTTTAGTCAGTTTTAGTCGACTAAATTAACACTGGTATACAGGGGGCCAAATGACACAGAACCAGCACTGTGCTGTATAACATGCTTTAAAGGAACAGAATCTGTTTATTTGTTTTTTTTGGGGGGGGGGGGGTTAACAAATGCTTTAAAGTGGTTGTAACCTCACTTAAAAAAAAAAAAGGACAGACAGGCATAATGAGCTGGTATGCATAGGATTACTTACCTTAGATCAAAACCCCCCCCAGCGGTCCTCGTACACCGCTCCGGCTGGCGAAATCGCTCCCAGGAGTTTTGTGAGGTCGTTTTCTGGGTATCGCAGGCTCCGGCTCCGGCGCTGTGATTGGCCGGAGCCACGATGACATCACTACTAGCGCGCCATTGCTTCAGTGCGCATGTGCCGATGATGTCGGCACATGCTGATACAGGGGATTATCTCCTAAACCGTGCAGGTTTCGAAGATTTTCAGGGTAGCTACAGGCAAGCCTTATTATAGGCTTACTTGTAGCAAAAAGTGGTTGTTCCTTGTTCCTCAGTCCTTCAATAAAAACCATCCAAAACACACAATGCAGCTCAGCCCACTTGATTCCTTTAAAAGCATTTTGCAGCTGAAGAAAATATAATCGCGTGCAATGCATCTTACGATGCAAAGTTCTGCTTTACCTGGTCTTCCATAGGTCTCCTATAAGGGCTCTCCTGGTAGCCTGGCTGCCTGACACCATTAGTGAGAGAGAGTCTTCTGTCTGCTCTTGCTGCCAGCAGTGTGGGATGAGTTTATCTGCTCTATTGAAAATCAGGCACAGCATCCTGTATCAATTAGCTCATTACACTGAAGCGCTAACAAACTGGGTAGTTGCTCCAAACAAAATGAGTGACGCGCGGCTCACTAATGTGCTGACACTCATTTATTCGTGTAAAATATGTCACAGAACATTAACCAATAACAAAGGCAGATTCCACGCTGCACACCGCGCCAGTCTCGAATGAGGACCGCCTTCATCAAATTCATACGTTGTCACAACAGCCTAGTTCACCACCATCATCAGACCACATGTACTGTGACCCATCTCAGGAAGGATGCATCTAAAACATGGAAGGCTGCATTTCTGACAGTTTACACCTCAAATCACTGACATTCCAGTACAGCTATTAGTTTAAAAAATAACTTCAGAATAATCAAAATTGTACAGATCTGGTGAAATGTATTGTGTGGTCCAAGCTGGATGTCAACCTGACTCCTACAGACACTTGATAAACTGAAAATTTGGATTTAATAAAAGATGCGTTTTATTTGTCTGCACATCTTTATATGTGTAAATTAGTGCCCAATGAATCCTATTCTGCAGTTCCAGGTTCTGTTCAGAAAGCCTGGTTCTACCCTGCCCATTCCCATTATGCAAACCACCATTCCAACAGAGGGGTGCAAGAGAAGTACAACAGTGCTCTTCAGGGATCCTGCCATATATTTAGTGATCTGCATTTTTATGCACAAGTCACATCAAGACCCCTTTCACACGGAGTGCCTGTGGCGTTCGTGCTAAAGCGGTTTTAGCGGCGCTTTTCACCTGCTAAACTCCTGTTTTCAGCGCTTTGAAAGTGCCTTTAAAGCACTTTGGAACCGCTGCCTATTCATTGCAATGGGCAGGGCATTTTGGGAGCGCTAAACACAGCAGTCCCAACCCACCCCAAAGATGCTGCTTGCAGGGTTTATCGTTACGTCCCGCAAGCACACCGCCCCAGTGTGAAAAGTCACACTGCAATGAATGGGAGGCGGTTTTCAGAGGCTATTTCTTGCGCTAAAGCGCCTGAAAATTGCCTCAGTATGAAAGGGGTCCAACACATCGCAACCGTGTGCATCAAAAACATTAAAGCAAAAAAATGTGCAGTTGGTGCTTTTAGAAAAGTAATAATCAGCAGTGGTCAAAGCCGGTTAGCAATTTTAAGGCAGAAGGAATAATAATATCAATCTATTCACCAGAAAATCACGTCAACAAATTCAAATACTAACAGTGCAAACTCATCTTTTATTCTCATAAATCGAAAACATCATTTTTCTAACTATGCAGGGCAAGTACATTAAATCTAATGACTTAAAAGCATGGCTGGCGCATCGAGTCTTTGCTCATTTTCTATTGCATTTCCCAGAAACAATTAGAAGAGAAAACATTTATTGCCAGCATTTATCCCCAATCAGTAAACAATCATAGGATAAGCGCTGTAAGTAACAAACAAAAATACACAGCTTGGGCCTACATGTAAGCACTTGCTTGTAATCCCGTCTAAAATATACAGCAGCTCCCTGCCATAAAATTATTTACAGAAGTCGCCATGACCGAGAAAGGTTTTTCATATCCAGGGAAGATTATTTATTAGAACGTACTGCTTTTCTACAGACGCCATTCCGCTGAATTTTGGCAGAAGCCATGCTCACTCTATACAGATACTATAATGATCAGGGGTCAGTTTTCCAATGCTCTTCAACTCTGCCTTCTTCTGTTTTTATTTTAATGAAAACCTGCAAGTAGTGTAATGGTACCGATTAGGCTCCAGAACAACGCAAGCACAGAGCAGTGCCTGGACTCCATTCACTTTAATGAAAAGTAAGCTTGTCTGTTGGAGGACTCTGCATTGAACTAAATAGAGTTCAGACTAGAGCTGCACGATTAATCTTTAAAAAAAAAAAAAAAAAAAAAAAAATTGCGATCTCGATTCTACCCCCCCTCACGATCTTAATCCGGCATTTCCACGATTCATGTAAACAGTACAGAGTCGTTCTCTGCTCACTCGGTCTGCAAATGAGGTCAGTTTACCCACTTAAAGCGGTTGTAAACCCTGTGAAAAATAAAAGACAAAAAGGCATAATGAGCTAGTATGCACTGCACACTAGCTCATTATGAAATACTTACCTTAGAACGAAGCCCCCGCAGCGGCTGACATGTTCCCCCGGGGGTTACATCTGGGTTTGCGGGCTCCGGTGCCGAGAGTGGCGGGAGCCGCGATAACGTCCCTCATGTGCATGCGCGCAGAAGCCCTCAGTTCCGGTAAGAAGCTCTGAAGTTCTGGCACGATTCTCCGGACTTTCAGAGCACATGCGCTGCTGATGTCAGTGGCTGCATGCAGGGTGAATATCTCCTAAACGGTGCACGTTTAGGAGATATTCATTTTACCTACAGGTAAGCCACAGGCTTACCTGTAGGTAAATATCATGAAGCGAGGTTTACAACCGCTTTAAAGACTTAAGCCTCATACACGCGATCAAATTTTCTGCGGACAAAGGGTAGAACTTTTGTCCTGCATACAAACAGCAAAGAATTGTCGGCCAACAAACACGAAACTACGTGTTTTTTCAGCTCTTTAGGACCACCCTTTTGGCAACTTCTGCTAATGTTGTGTTATGGTGAGCATTGCATCTGAGCATGCGTGTTTGTACTTTGGAGTTTTCTCCAACGGACTTGTCGGATTATCCGATCATGTGTACACACATTTGTTGGTGGACAATTTTAAAGCATGCTATCCCACATTTGTCCTTGGAAAATCCAACAACAATTGTCCGATGGAGCATACAAACTGTCGGATTTTCAGACAACAGCCTGCCACCACACAATTCCCGTCGGATAATCCGATCGTGTGTACGAGGCTCAAGCCTTTTTCTGACACTTGTTGCTTACAAGTTAAAATCTGTATTTTTTTGCTAGAAAATTACTTAGAACCCCCAAAAATTATATATATATATTTTTAGCAGAGACCCTAGGGAATAAAATGGCGGTCGTTGCAATATTTTATGTCAATGTATTTGCGCAGAGGTATTACAAATGCAATTTTTGGGGAAAAAATACACTTCAATGAATAAAAAAAAAAAAAAAACTAAACAGTAAAGTTATCTAAATTTTTTTGTATAATGAGAAAGATGATGTTACGTCGAGAATCTTGATCTTTATTCTAAGCAAAAAAAAAACGTGATTCTCATTTTATCCAGAATCGTGCAGCTCTAGTTCAGACCATGCACTGGAGGGGGATGCGATGCACTCATCAATACAAAACTCCACAGGCCTGTAAAAATTGTTAATTAAAATACAACTAAGGTTGCAGCACACTGATGATTTTTATTAGCAGGAGACTAATCATTAGCAGTAGTGATCAACTGCTACACACTTGGAACGAATGGCTCTCTATGGAGTGAGGCACACAAGTAGCATGTAGTAGTGATTAATCACACACATTCAGAGCATTGTGCAATCGTTAATCACTACTACATGCTAATTGTGTGCCTCACTCCATAGGGAGCCCTCTGTTCCAAAGGTGTAATAATAGATTGCTACTACTGGAGCTTTGATTAGTGCAGTTGCAATACGGAAAGGCCTGTTTCACATGGGCTTCGGCTTGTGTAACAACAATGTAAACATCAAGTTTTAGCCTAGGTTCACGCTAACAGCGGGAATTAAATCGTGTGAATTTAGCTGAAAGCGCACCATTTCATTCCCACATGTCAGTGCCATCTTTGGTGGCGATTTTAGAAACATTTGTGCGGGTTTCTGCACAGATGTTTATTGAAATCGCACCCAAGTCCAATTCGGATGGTGCCATTTCTGGCAATAGCTGTCGATTTGACATAGCAGCTTATAGAATGTTTTTTGTACAAAGTTTAGACCAGTTTATGAGAGTTTTACATTTTTTCTGCCAGTAAGCTCCAATCAAACGCAAACCAAAAGTTTTTTTTTTCCCTGCCTCTAAGACCCCTTTCACACTGAGGCAGTTTTCAGGCGTTTTAGCGCTAGAAATAGCATATGTAAAGTGCCTGAAATCTGCCTCCCATTCTCTGCAATGGGTGCTTTCACACCTGGGCGGGCGGTGCGATTACAGGACGTTCGGAAAAGTCCTGCAAGCAGCATCTTTGGGGCGGGTTGGGAGCGCTGTATACAGTGCACCCAAAATGCCCCTGCCCATTTCAATGAATGGGCAGCGCTTCAGAAGTGCCGCAACACAGGAGTTTTTAACTCCTTCTTTGGTCAGCAGCACCCCCCTCCCTCAATATTTACCTGAGCCCTATCGCAATCCAGTGCACGACAACTTTGTCTCTCGGGGGACTCACACTACTCATCAGCTGAGGCAGCCACAGGAGCCATTGGCTCCCGCTGCTGTCACTCACAGCCAGTGAGCCAATGAGGAGAGAGAGAGAGGGGGGGGGGCGAGGCACAGCTCTGTGTCTGATTGGACATGCAGAGATGCGGCTTGGGAGCATGCCTGCATGGGTCCCCCACAGCAAGCTGATTTCTCTGGGAGCACTTGGCAGGAAGGAGAGGCCTGGGAGAAAAAGAAACCCTGGACTGCCGCACTCTGTATAGACAGTTATTTATTCCAAAATTTCAGGTAAAAAATCCAAATTCAAAATAAATCCATAAATCCAAAACAACAAATGCAGATGGTGTGCATGCAGGGAAGGGTGGCTAACGCGTTTCACGTCACGAATTGACGCTTACTCATAGCTGCAGGAAGGAGAGGCCTGTAACCCCGCCAGGGGACCCAAGAAAAGGAGTATATGGGCTGCTATAAGCGAAACTACTGCTTTTAAAAAACAAACAAACACGCCAGTCTTTACTACCCTGGTTCACACCAGTGCGATGCCATGCGATTGGACAGTTTAAAATTGCATAACAATTCGCACCCCATTGGTGGCAATGGAATCCATTCAAATCATTGCAACTCAAGTTGCAGCAGCTTTGAAAAAAGGTTCCTACACTACTTTTTTTGCGACTTGCATTGACTTCTGTCAAGTCGCAATGAAATCGGAGATTTAAATTGCACTGATCTACAGCTTTAAAATTGTGCTGAAGCAGCGTGATTTCAAAGCCACACTGGTGTGAACCAGGGCTAAAACAGAGTTGTGTAACTTAGAAAGGCTGCATTGCATTCCTTTTAACAAAATTGATCACAGTACTACTTTGGTTTCCATTCTAATCTGAAGACAGCTAAGATTTTCAAAGCTGCCACAATAACAAAAAAAACAAAAAAAAAAAAAAAAAAATGAAATGTTGCTTCCTTGCAAATCATGGCAATACACTCTGTAGAGGATTTCCGAAGATTCTCTTCTTCCTGATAGTAGAACGTGTTTCCCCCGCTTTTTCAAGAAGCCTGCACAGAGCTTTGGTTTCCAAAGGGGCTTTTAAAACATAAATTGCAGGGGTTTTACCTGTGCCCATGTTTTTTGCAAGAAATGTTAACATATTTTTACTCTGTTACACTTCATAAGAAAATGATTTGTTTGACAACACCCAATTGTAACACTAGCCTTGTGTTTTATGTATCCAGTTGTGGTTTGGCAATAACTGGATGGCAAAAAAAAAAAAAAAAAAAAAGTGGTGGCACGAAAAGGCTTCCCCATCAATAAGTTTCCCAGATACGGAGTTAATATATTTATAAACATTAGTCATCGCAGTACATGACAAGACACGCAAACCACTATCTATTTAGTTCTGCCATTCAGCCAATCTGACAGACGATAAGCCTTTAAGCATCTTATAGGTTTGCTGTACAATATCTCACCCCTCCTTCTACATCTTCAACTGGCAAAGAGAAAAAAAAAAAAAGTGGGAAAACCATAAAGTTGAAAAAGTTAATCCGGCCATAGACGGAACAATTTTCTTTCCTGCAACCATGTCAACCATGTGTTTATGAAGGAATCTCTCCTGCAGAGCCATTGTGTTCTCTTGGCGGGGGGAGCCGCCCTGGCCGGGAGAACATAGTGATTACTGCTAGTGGCTATAATGCATTAAAGCACAAATGCACGCGTTTACGTGAGTTTTTGTGCTCAAATAGTAGTTGGAACACAGGCTTTTTTTTTTCTGCCTTTATATGCCTATGTGTACATAAACACATACAACATGGTGGGGCGTTTAGAGTAAGGCTGCTTTCACACTGCCGTGTCGGCGGTAAAGCTCCGCTATTTTTAGCAGCGTTTTACCATCGTTTTTGCAGAGGTATTCGACCACTAGCGGGGCGCTTTTTACCCCCACTAGCGTCCGAAAAAGGGTTAAAACCACCCACAAAGCGCTGCTGCAGCGGCGCTTTGCTGGCGGTTCGGCCGTGCTGCCCATTCATTTCAATGGGCAGGAGTGGTGGAGGAGCGGTGGATATACCGCTCCAAAGATGCTGCTTGCAGAGGGTTTTTTTAACATTCCGCAAGTGCATCGCCTCAGTGTAAAAGCACTTGGGCTTTCACACCAAGGCTGCAAGGAAGCAAATTTTCAGGCGCTTTACAGGCGCTATTTTTAGCCTAAACGCGCCTGAAAAACGCCCCAGTGTGAAAGGGGTCTAAGAAAAAAAACATTGATTGCCAGTAAAAGTTGTATTTTTAGCTGCAGCGTGCATGAGTTCTAGCAGTCTTATTGCATTGTCTTTTGGTCTTTGAGTGCACTATATTTGTGAGATCCTTCTATAAAATAAAAATAATCTAATATCTTCAGTTCATAGCCAACAGGCACTAGATTTCCAGTTTGACATCCACTCACTTTGCTTCCCATCGGCTAAAAAATGAGCTAGCCTGAGGTACCGACTCAGCACAAAGATCTTTATTGGATACGAATGATTGTGCCAGTGCTAGGGTTGCCACCTCATCCCTTTAAACACAAACCCATAATTACACAGGTTCTGTGGCTTAAGGTGGTAATTTCATTCGGTGCCTTATCTGCAATAAATTAGCCTCAGAACCTGTGTAATTCATATGTGTTCGGGTTTAAAGGGATGAGGTGACAACCCTATGTGTGACAATGCACAAACTAGGAAATGTCAGCAGGGACCATCTACTGTATACTACAATGACTTTCAAAATGTGGAATGTGAGGCTCGGTTCACACTGCTGCGCTGTGAATTTGTTCAGTTTTTTTGTCCTGTGTGAGGTGCAAATTTATCACAAATTTCAGGAGTTGGACATAGCTGTGATTGATGTTCTAGCCAATGGAATCATAATGTAAAGAAAAAAAAGGTGTTAACTTCCTGTTTTTTTTGTGGAGAGTAGTGTGGTGGAATTCGCACATGTGAACCATCAATGCGATTCCAGAACGATTTACATTGATGTCTATGGAGACTAAATTCGCAATGCAACGCTGTAAACTCGCACAAGACCCTTTTTTTTTTATCGCATCGCATCCGTAGAGGAATCGCAACGCATGTATGTGAACGACCGTCATTGAAAACAATGACTTTATGGATGACATGCGAATTTAGAATGTTTTTGACGCATTACATTCGTTATGAACTCGCATTAGTGTGAACCGGGCCTCAATAAGAAATGTTCAAGCAATGCACAGCTTAGGCAAAAATCGGGAGAAAACAGCACTAATCCAAAATGAATTGAACTTAATAAGAAGGCAAATTACCGAAACTGATGAAGCACACTGAGAACATGCCATGCAACTCAGAAACAACATTTCTTCTCGGTAAGTCACTGACCTCTATGAGTCATAAGAAGGATTTCTAACTGCGGGAAATAAAAAGATGGCCTAGGCAAATATAATAATTCACTATACTCGGTACGACTCCAGTTCTCTGTACTCACCAGATTTAGAAATCAGACCCCTTGAAAGTTGAGAACATGAATTGAGGCGGAAAGCCAGAGGAAAAGTGCCTTCAAAACATCTGCTAGCATTATTATTCTCAAGCACATGGCAAGCAACATGCTTCCCTACACACCAAGGTTCATATTACAAGGGAGGAATGCAGAGAAATCGCCTTTAGCCTCCGACTAGAAGAACCTGAAAGAAAGGTGGTCCTACATAACCTGCAATACCGGATCTCCAGTCATTAGCACATGAAAACACAGCCAACAGAATATGAAACATCCCAGCAATACCTGTGAGAAGGCACTGCAAAGCACTACAAAAAGTAAACCTGCCAGACAGGCTAAACGTCTGAAAGTTACCATACTGCCGAAAAGCAAACACCGCACACTGACTGATATTACCTTTGACCAATAATGAGGGGGGGGGGATCTCATGAATTTGGCATTTAACAAAGTGCTTTGGGTTTCCAGGGCACTCCAGAAGAAAACTGAACATATATGTGGCCAACTGTATTCAAAGTGAGACTAAACGATAGTCTTATTTTCCATAAATATTGCACAGAGCAGTCCCTTACCTGCTTTTCTGGAGTCCCCCACTAGTGCTGTCCGCTCCCCCTTCCCTGTGGGTGCCGCCTCAGCAAGCCGTGCACTAAGCCCTGGTTCACACCATAAATCGCACACAAATTCCTGTGCAATTCACATACGATTGAAGGCGGTGTGATTTCAGCCCAATCATTTTAAATGGGTTTAAATTGCACCGCACCAAGGTAGAGCATGCACCAATTTTAGAAACGCACTGCAACTGGATAACATGGTCGTTTTGTATCATGCAATCTGGTGCAGGCAAACGCAGGGGTTTGTGACCTGCATTTTGGTTGTTAACATTGCATGAACACCCACTGCGGATCGCAAGGGCACTCTGATTTGAAAGTGGTGCGGGAAAGAATTGTAGGTGTTCTAGTGTGAACTGGGGCTGAAGGTGGGCCCATGCTGGCACACTCCTGAGCCGAGCCGTGTGCATCCATAGACACATACAGTGTGGCTCTGCTCCGCCCCCCCCCCCCCAGCTCTCTCTTCACAGGATGTGACTGCCAACAGCAAGATGAGTCAATGGATCCAGTTGCTCACAGACACTCCTTAGGACCAGGAAGGGGGAGCTGTGTTGCTGTAGACAGGACAGCAATGGATCCATAGAGCAGCCAGATAAGTGTTTAAGGATGGGGGGGGGGGGGGGGGGGACAGGTATTGGTGCATTTTTTACCTTTAAAGCATAGTATACATTAAGGTAAAAAAAAGCGCTTAGGCCTTAGAACCACAAACTAGTGAAAAACTGCAAGCAGACAGCTATTTATTGCAGAAGAGGCATGCTAGCTCTCGTCTGCAATAACAAACAGCTCAGTGTGTGGTCCCATCACATGCTGTGCTGGAATGACTAACTCCCCATTTGCAGGATGACTTCATTCTCCCACCGGCCAACCAAAAGTCTAGAGTCTGAAAAGTAGCCAGGATAAAGATGACAGCGGCTGGCGATAGATGCAACTGTTGCATTACTGTTTAGTTGTGTTTTAAAGGGGTTGTAAACCCTCGTTCTTTATTTTTTTAAATAACAAACGTCATACTTACCTCCACTATGAAGTTAGTTTTGCACAGAGTGGCCCTGGTTCCTCCTCTTTTAAAGTCCCTCAGCGGTGCTGGTGGCTCCTCCCCGCATTGAGTGTCCACGTTGGAGATGCGCTCTCCTTGGTGGACACCCATGCGGGCGCGCTCTCGAGTCCCGCATCTGTGTCTAATCGAACAGAATGCAGGACTCGGCCCCGCCGCCACGTCATTGGATTTGATTGACAGCAGCGGGAGCCAATGGCTGTGCTGCTATCAATCTATCCAATCAGGACAAGAGACGCCAGCTAGTAGGGGTGCAACGGATCGGTGGTGATCCAAACGGGCCACCCTGTTCGGATCGGATCACCATGCGATCCGTGGAGCGCTCCGGAGCCTTGGCCGTAGGAAAGGCCGCAGCTTCGGCCTAGCTCCGGAGCGGCGGCCATCTTGGTACACCCGGCGGCGGCCGCTCTAATGACATTTCGCCGCCATCTTGCTCCACCCCACACAGTAATGAGAGAAGGGGACAAGCGGACATCTTGTTACACCCAAAGCTTCCACACAAAACGGAGCTTATCAGCTTTAATACAGTATTTGGAAATCCATCGGACTGTTTACATTTTAAAAGCAGCAGCAAACCTTACATGGTTGCTAATGTGACGGAATACCTCTGATTTTCACATTTAACATTTAGTTAAATGTGAAAATCAAAGGTGTTCTGTCACATTAGCAACCATGCAAGGTCAGCAGGTTTGCTGCTGTTTTGAAAATGTAACATGTAAAGAGTCCGTTGGATTTACAAATACTGTATTTAAGTTCATAAGCTCCGTTTTGTGTTGAAAATAACTGTGAAATTGAATTTTTTTTTTTTTGCCGATCCGAAAATGATCCGATCCGTGACCCCTGATCCGAGGATCGATCCGATCCGTGAGTTTTTTGATCCGTTGCACCCCTACCAGCTAGAGATGGTGTGCTTGTTCCCGGACGGAGGATGACAGCATCCAGGTAAGTAAAACGGGGGGGGTGGGGGGACTGAGGGGGCGCAGCACTAAAAAAGGTTTTTCACCTTAATGAATAGAAGGCATTAAAGGGGTTGTAAACCTGCGTGTTTTTTCACCTTAATGCATCTTATGCATTAAGGTGAAAAAACACCTTGCAATGTCTGGCCCAGCAGCCCCCTCCCCCCCCCCGTTTTACTTACCTGAGCCCCGAATTTCCGTGGGCGCGATCCCGCCATCACTCTCTCCATGGCTTCTCGGCTCTTCATTGGATAGATAGCAGCGCAGCCATTGGCTCCCGCTGCTGTCAATCAAATCCAATGATGCGGCTACGGACGCCGAATGCTGGACACAGGAGCGCGCCCGCAAGGTAACCCCCTTGGGAGAGAGCTTCCCAGAGGGGGTTATTTGATACGGGGAGGAGTCGAGAGAGCCGCAGATGGGACCCCAGAAGAGGATGTTTGCAAAACGAACTGCACAGTGGAGGCAAGTATGACATGTTTGTTATTTTTTTTTTAAATGAATCTATAGTATCACTTTAAGGTGAAAAACTATGTGGGTTTAAAACCCTTTAAGCGGGTTAGAATTTTAGAATTTTCTATTTTTAACCAGTTTAGCTGCTTTTGTATAAATTAGCTTTAAATGCAACTTAGAGAAACTACGTTATTATAAGGTGACTTGATAAGTTCACAGCAATCAGCCCAGCATTTCATCATAAAAATAGAATAGGTGTTGCTCTCCAATCGCTGTCCCTATTCTATGTAGATATCCTGAGCATAAACACAGGACCCCTTTAATAAAGCCTACAGGATGTAGATAATTAACTACATGCAGTGTGGGAACAATATACAGTTCAGTACAGACTGCAAAAGCAGCTTTTGTTTTGGTTGCAACAAATAAGAGTTCCTTCAGACACAAATAATGTGTACACATCGCTATCAGGACCAACAGTGAACAATTGCCGGTTACGTTGCGGTTTTCCCTACAAAGAACCACATGCAAGGCTAAAAGAAATATCTCTTGTCCGGGAATTATCCTTTGTATTCAACCATATTTAAACACTGAGGCACGGCACTGTCAACAAAGTGCAAGAGCAACATTATGCCACCTAGACATCTTCCTGTTGTGGGATGACCCCACCACATTACACACCACTTATATCACAACCATCCCTTATTTCACTTTCACATTAAAGTCATATGAAAGGTATTTTTTTTTTTTTTTTAAAACAAATATGTTATACTTACCTACACTGTGCAATGGTTTTGCACAGAGCAGGCCCCCGATCCTCCTCCTCGGGTCCCCTGCAGGTGCTCCTGGCTCCTCCCCCTCAACAAGTGCCCCCAAAAACAAGCTCCCGAGCCCCGCTCTATGCGTCCATAAGACACAGAGCCATGGCAAGAACACCCTACCCCATTCCTCATTGGCTGTGATTGACAGTAGGGGGAGCCAATGGCACCTACTGCTGTGTCCCAGCCAATGAGGAGAGAGAGACCTGGGACAGCCGAGGCTCGAGTGCACATCACTGGATCGAGGGGTGGAGCAGAACACGGAAGGTTTTTTACCTTCAAGCATAGAATGCATTAAGGTAAAAAACCTTCAGCCTTTACAACCACTTTAAATGTATGAAAATTGAAAGACGGTTTCAGAAGGTCTTTCCTATTAGTTAGAGGGTAAAACTTAAAGCGGGGCTAAAGGCAACATAAAAACCTTATGAGGAGCAGGCTGCTTATTGCAGAAGAGACATGCAATCAAATACACCTGCTTTCAGTCTTCTGTGGCATGTAAACTGAGCTGCATGTGCACGGTCTAGTGACAACCCAAAATTTGGAATTTTCTTTCACTGATAACAGTAAGCATGCCAAACAAAGGGGGGCACATCTCCTTTAAGCAATAATAAAGTGGTTCCCAACCCTCAAGGTTTTTTCACCTTAACGCATTCTATGCATTAAGGTGAAAAACCTTCTGTGCTGCAAAATCCCCCTCGGCCCCCCCCCCCCCCGTATACTTGCTTTAACCCGATCCAATCCATTGATGTGCACTGGAGCAATGGCTCTCATCGAAGAGGAGGAGCCTGGAGTGCCAGCGGTGGACCCCAGAAGAGGAGGATAGGGGCTGCTAAGTATACCATGTTCGTTATTTTAATTAAAAAAAACACAGGGCTAAGGATGACGGAGGCACACACGCAAGCTGACCACAGTGTCAGGGCTCAGCAGCCATGATACGCCATGGTCAGTTTACAGGGTGGAGGGTATAGTCAGGTAGGATCAGCCAGGTATTGCAGGGGACACAGGGGTCCAAATGACACAGCACAAGCACTGTGCTGTATAACATGATTTAAGGGAACAGGATATTATTATTTTTTTGGGGTTAACAAACTTTATACACACACGCACATACAGAGAGTTTAATTTCACTTCAACTGGATCATAGCAAGCAGTAAAAACTTGGCAGCTGTTCTAATTCCTCTTCACTCTCATCAAAAATTAAAGTTTGCCTTTCATTATACTGTAATAAGGTAGGGTTTGTGACTGAAAACAAAACCTCAATGGCAACACTTCTATTCAAAATGTTAAAAAAAACAGGGTTGGGAGGAAACAAGACATGCATCAGTAACTTAAACACATATAAACAGGCATTCACAGCAACCAGAACTGAGGAGTATAAAGAATGCTGGAAATGTATATTGCACAATCATAAAAAGAGAAGAATACCCAAGGAGGTAGTGGTTTGCTTGGCACTCAAGGCTTTCACATTTAGTTGGATGAATTCACTGAACCTTACACTAAACAATAAGGCCTCCTGTAATGAGACATTTGTACTTGGGAAATATGCGGTCAATAAACACCAGCCTCTGATATTAAACTGAGCTTGTGTCTAATGTAGTAGTATAGTACAATGTCTACACACTACTGAACTCTCCTAAAGAGTCATCCCCGTGCCTTGCTGAACCTTAATCGGTCCATTTGGGGACTGCATCCAAGGGCTTGAGTTTGCGCAGCTAGACTGGTTATTATGTTCCTTTTGCTTAACCATTATCATTTCTTGTAGTGTCTTGATACTGTGACTCATGCATATGCTCTCGATATACAGTTGAACCTCGGATTACGAGCATAATCAGTTCCAGGAGAATGCACATAATCCAAAGCACTCGCATATCAAAGCGAGTTTTCCTATTGAAGTCAATGGAAACGAAAATAATTTGTTCCGCATTGACTTCAATGCATTGCAATACCGCATGCGGTCAGAGATGGGGGGGCGCCAGAGAGCCTCAGAAATGGCCGGAAAGGCCCCAAGACACGTCGGCAAACCTCGGAAAGGCTCGGAAACTGAGCATTTCCACGTCTTTCTGAGCATTGCCGAATGGCGAGACGATCAGCTGCGATCGACGCTGTTCGGCTCTGCTCGGCCAAATGCGGTACTGCAGGCCCTATTAGCTTGAATTCTGCTCATCTTGCGAGACAACACTAGCAAACCAGGTCAGAATAAAAAAATAATAATTTGCTCGTAAATCAAAACGCTTGTTAACTGCGTTACTCTTAAACCGAAGTGCCACTTTACTGTATATCTCTATTGGATTTCTGGTTTGTTATAGAGCTGCACAATTCTGGATAAAATGAGACTCAGAATTTTTTTGCTTACAATAAAGATCACGATTCTCAGCATTACATCATCTTTCACATTATACAAAAGAATGGCCTAACTTTACGGTTTAGTTTTTTTTTTTATTCATGAAAGTGTATTCATTCCCCAAAAATTGCAATTTGAAAGACCGCTGCGCAAATACAGTGTGACATAAAATATTGCAACAATCGCCATTTTATTCTCTAGGGCCTCTGCTAAAAAAATATATAGATATAATGTGTGGAGGTCCCAAGTAATTTTCTAGCAAAAAATACAAATTTTAACTTGTAAGCAACAAGTATCAGAAAAAGGCTTAGTCTTTCAGTGGTTAAACTGCCTTCATTTGCAGACCGAAGTTCATCGCTTTGATCTAAAAGATTTTACATCTGATTATCGCTAGAGGCTGGTATAGCCGGTAGCAATAATCAATGAGTTCCCCTGGCGGAGGCGGCTTCCCCTGCCGGGAAGGATTCCCCCTGTCAACACGGTGGTTGTATGAAAGAAATAGGCTCCGTCTATGCCTGGCCTAATGTCAGAGCTTGCAGCCAAGGCTGGCCATACATTACACAATTTTCTTATTCAACTGTAGTGAAAGGGTCTGCCTGATTGCATACAAATTTAACCACTTGGCTGAGAATTGGCTGCCCAATGACCGGGCCATTTTTTGCGATTCGGCACGGCGTCGCTTTAACTGACAGTTGCGCGGTCGTGCAACGCTGTACCCAAACAAAATTTACATTCTTTTTTTTTCCACAAATAGAGCTTTCTTTTGGTGGTATTTGATCATCTCTGCGATTTTTATTTTTTGCGCTTTAAACAAAAAAAAGAGCGACAATTTTGAAATAAATGCATTATTTTGTACTTTTTGCTATAATAAATGTCCCCATTTTTTTTTTAAAAAGCTAATTTCTTCTCAGTTTAGGCCGATATGTATTTTTCTACATATTTTTGGTAATAAAAATCGCAATAAACGATTGGTTTGCGCAAAAGTTATAGCTTCTACAAAGTAGAGGATAGATTTATAGCATTTTTATTATTTATTTTTTTACTAGTGATGGTGGCCATCGGGACTGTGACATTATGGCGGACACATCGGACACTTGACACATTTTTGGGACCATTGACATTTATACAGCAATCAGTGCTATAAAAATGCACTGATTACTGGTAAAAATATGTCACTGGCAGGGAAGGGGTCAACACTAGGGGGCGATCAAGGGGTTAATTGTGTTCCCTAGCGTGTTTCTAACTGTAGGGGGAGGGGACTGACCTAGAGGAAATGACAGATCGTGGTTCCTAGCTAATAGGAACTCACGATCTGTCTTTCCTCACAGAACGTAACAGGGATGTGTGTGTTTACACACACACACACACACACACACACACACACGTCCCTGTTCTGCCTCTCGTGCCCGCGATCGCTTGTGGCCGGCGGTCATGGGCAGCAGGCGTGCTCGTGCCTGCAATCTTGCTTAAAGGGACCGACGTACAGCTATGACGGTTCGCGGGATCGTGCCAACCTGCCGCTGTATAACGACGGCGGCTGGTAGGCAAGTGGTTAAAGTGTTAAGGTTTAACATCATAATATATTGTTTTGGTAAAATCTATATGAAAATTTTATAAGAAAATTGTATAGTGTATGGCCACCCTTAGTCCTGACACCACAGATTCCTATTGACTCGCCACCATGATGGGCAGCTTCTATGGCCAATAAGAATGTGCAGGCAGGAGGTAGGAAGGTTGGGCATTATTTAGTACAATCAAGTGCCAAAGCTTTGCCTGTCAGAATGACCTGGAAAGGTATGGGTGGCTTCTGCAGGGTTTTTTCCTAGGTGCTTGTATTTCATAGTAAAGAAAAAAAAATATGTGCTACAATAAGGAGAAATATTGAATACTGTAATAGTATGTACAAAATTCATAAAAAAAAAAAAAAAAAATGTAAAACACACATTCACAAATGAATATTTAAAGCATAAGTCCCAAAAAAAAGTGTCCACACATACATTTGGATTACTATGATTTCATGATTGTGCAACCTGCTTCCACCACCGTGATAAGATGGACTCTTACCAAATAAATAGGACTCTACTACAGAGTCATAAACGCCCATATAATGATGAATAAGGAAGCTTGTGTCATCCAACCACAGGGATCAAAGATGAGGCAGGTTTAAATGTAGCGATGGCATGCCCCCCGATAGTGGTGCAACGGATCAGTGGTGGTGATCCCAACGGGTCATCCTGTTCGGATCGGAACACCACGCGATCCGCGGAGCACTCCGGAGCCTCGGCCGTAGGAAAGGCCGCGGCTTCGGCCTAGCTCCAGAGCGGCGGCCATCTTTGTACACCTGGCGACGACCGCTGTAGTGACGTTTCGCCGCCATCTTGCTCCACCCCACACTCCTCACTATCATTACTGTGCAGAAGGGCCCAAGCGGACATCTTGTTACACCCAACGGAGTTTTAGATTTCAGTTTATTTCAACACAAAACGGAGCTTGTATGCTTAAATACATTATTTGGAAATCCAACGGACTGTTTACATGTTAAATTTAAAAGCAGCAGCAAGCCTTACATGCTTGCTAATGTGACGGAACACCTGATTTTCACGTTTAACTAAATGTTAAATGTGAAAATCAGAGAGGTGTTCTGTCACATTAGCAACCATGCAAGGTCAGCAGGTTTTCTGCTGCTTTTAAAATGTAACATCTAAAGAGTCCGTCAGATTTACATATACTGTATTTAAGCATATAAGCTCCGTTTTGTGTTGAAAATAACTGAAATCTAAAACTCCGGTGGGTGTAACAAGATTTTGTCTTTTTTTTTTTTGCCGATCCAAAAAATGATCCGATCCGTGCTTCTGATCTGAGGATCGATCCGATAGTTTTTTGATCCGTTGCACCCCCACCCCCCCCTGATGACGTTAGTTGTGACGAAACATATAGGGAGTCTACGTACGTTTTGTCGCCACGCCTTGCTGTGTACATAAGCTGTTTCATGGTTCCTTGCCGCATTTACTGATCTTAGTCAGAGACATTGTGAGTACATCCAACCCTTTGTTTTAATAAAAGTGTTTTTTACGGACGTACACTATGTGGATGCTTTGTTTAATTGTATATCCATGACGGGAGTCCTCTTTTATACATCTACTGAGCTGTCATTTGAACCTGCCTCATCTTTCATCCCTGTGGTTGGATAACATGAGCTGCCTTACTCATCATGATATGGGCGTTTATAACTCCGTAATAGAGTTTTATTAATTATTTGATAAGAGTCCATCTTATCACAGTGGTGGATCACGTGGTGGAAGCAGATCACATACATTTGGATTACTATGATTTTATGATTGCGCGAACACTTTTTTCTTTGTGACTTATGCTTTAAATATTAATTTGATGTGCGTTTTATTTATTTTCTTATAAATTTTGTACATACTATTATTCAATATTTCTCATTATTCGCACTGCATTTTTTTTTCTTATATTGATTGCACGGTTTATTGTCTAACTGGTTTTGCTAGCAGCTAATGCATGTCAGCGTGTCATCTCTTCCCCTTGTATTTCATATGCCTGCAGCAGTGAAAGAATCTGTATAAAGCACGTCTTTACATTACCAATGCACGGAAAAGGAAAGTTTGTCATCAAGAACCAGCCGAAAGTGGCACAGCGCATGGCCAGCTTAACAGACTGGTTGGATAGCAGGCACTATCTGGAGCTTGTAATTACATTCCACTTGCCATTGGCCTCCTTTTACATAAATCACTACGCAGGTTTCCAGGCTGTCTCCGGGTCAGAGTTTAGACAGCATTATGGAACCCAAACAGGCATTGTGAGAGACAGGGGAGATTGCCACATGCTCCCCAATAACTGGAAGAAGGTTCTTGACGAAGTTCAGGACAAGTACTGGAGGATGAAAACCAAACCGAAAACCTGAAACATTCCCCCCTGGGTGATATATGTACATTGCAAACAGGGCCGTCTTTAATATGGTTTGGGCCCTGGACAAACATTTTTTTGGGGCCCCCCTCCAGCTTATTTTGGGCCTGGCTGGTCCACATGTATGTGTTTTGGCTGCCCTCATTTGCGCAGGCATAGCATCCCATTCATTTGAATGGGCTGCCATGCCTTTGTTTCCTGCAGAAAAAAGGTGCATGCAGCATTTTAAAAATGCAGTTGCCTTGAAATCCATTCTGCTTTTGCACCATGCAACTTACCTGCAGTTCCTACACACACAAACGCACTGTGTTTTTAAAAGCGTGACCTAAACAGGTGCAAAAGCAGAATGGACAGACAGTGCTATATTTCATTGCTTGGTGGGCATAGGTGTGCCGTGTGCGCAGCCTATTACATGATGCATGCACTTTTTTTATTGCAGGAAACGCAGGCATGGCAGCCCATTCAAATGAAAGCAGTATAATAGGAGGGGTGTTAGTGGAGGGCAGTATAATGGGAGGGGTGTTAGTGGAGGGCAGTATAATGGGAGGGGTGTTAGTGGAGGGCAGTATAATGGGAGGGGCGTTAGTGGAGGGCAGTATAATGGGAGGGGCGTTAGTGGAGGGCAGTATAATGGGAGGGGCGGTAGTGGAGGGCAGTATAATGGGAGGGGCGGTAGTGGAGGGCAGTATAATGGGAGGGGCGGTAGTGGAGGGCAGTATAATGGGAGGGGCGGTAGTGGAGGGCAGTATAATGGGAGGGGCGGTAGTGGAGGGCAGTATAATGGGAGGGGCGGTAGTGGAGGGCAGTATAATGGGAGGGGCGGTAGTGGAGGGCAGTATAATGGGAGGGGCGGTAGTGGAGGGCAGTATAATGGGAGGGGCGGTAGTGGAGGGCAGTATAATGGGAGGGGCGGTAGTGGAGGGCAGTATAATGGGAGAGGCGGTAGTGGAGGGCAGTAAAATGGGAGGGGTGGTAGTGGAGGGCAGTATAATTGGAGGGGTGGTAGTGGAGGGCAGTATAATGGGAGGGGTGGTAGTGGAGGGCAGTATAATGGGAGGGGTGGTAGTGGAGGGCAGTATAATGGGAGGGGTGGTAGTGGAGGGCAGTATAATGGGAGGGGTGGTAGTGGAGGGCAGTATAATGGGAGGGGTGGTAGTGGAGGGCAGTATAATGGGAGGGGTGGTAGTGGAGGGCAGTATAATGGGGGGGTAGTGGAGGGCAGTATGGGGGGACTGTACAGATTGACTGTGTATGGGAGGGAGCAGAGTGACCATGAGCTACTCAGGGCAGTGCAGGGCAGATTTCTCCTACCTTTCTTCCAGCGGCAGGAACAGCGTTCACCTTCAGGGAAGACCCAGAGCCGGGGGGCGAAGTTGGGGGCGGAGCTTAACCGCAAGGAGGAGGAATCCGAATGTTGGGGCTCTGCTCTCCTCGTCGTAATGTTACCAGGCCGGCAGCAGTGACTGTAAGGTGCACGCATAGCAAGGGGCGAGGCCAGAGCGTCACTGGCGCTCAAGGCCCCGCCCACCCGTGGCCAGCTCCTCCATTGAAAAAATGCAGCACTGGCACTCAGTGCTGGGACAAGGCCATTTGGTCCCAGGGCGAAGATGGCAAACTGCGCCCGCCCCCCCCCCCCGTTTTTAAGAAAGAATCCATGTCCCCATCAGAGTGTCCCTTTACATCAGGGGTCCCCATTACAGTGCCCCTTCACATCAGGGTTTCCCATCAGAGTGCCCCCTTACATCAGGTGTCCCCATCAGTGTCCCTTTACATCAGGGGTCCCCATTACAGTGCCCCTTTACAACAGGTGTCTCCATCAGAGTGTCCCTTTACCTCAGGGGTCCCCTTTAGAGTGCCCCTTCACATCAGGGTTCCCCATCAGAGTGCCCTCTTACATTAGGTGTCCCCATCAGAGTGCCCCTTTACATTAGGTATTTCCGTTAGAGTGCCCCCTTACATCAGGTGTCCCCGTCAGAGTGCCGCCTTAACATAATATGTGCCCATCAGCGTACCCCCTCTAACATAATATGTGCCCATGGGTGCGTCCCCTTAAAATAAAATGTGCCCATCAGCATGACCCTAATTTTATGTTAGGGGGCACTCTGATGTGTACATTTTACGTTAAGGGGCATGCTGATGGGCACATTTTGTTGTGCCCATCACCGTGCCACTTAACATAAAATGTGCCAATTGGCGTGCCCCTTAACATAAAATGTGCCTATCAGCATGTCCCTCAACATAAAATGAGGGGCATGCTGATGGGCACGATTTATGTTACGGGGCATTCTGATGGGCACAATTTATGTTAAGGGCACTCTGATGAGCACAACAAAACGTGCCCATCTGCGTGCCTCTTAACATAAAATGTGCCTATCGGTGTTGCTCTTAAAATAAAATATGCCCAACAGAGTACCCCTTAACATAAAATATGCCCATCAGAGTGCCCCTTAACATACAATGTGCCCATCAGCATGACCCTTAACATAAAATAAGTAGCATGCTGACGGACACATTTCATGTTAAGGGGCACTCTGATGGGCACATTTCATGTTAAGGGGCACTCTGATGGGCACAACAAAATGTGTGCCCCACTGCCCCTTAACAAAATATCCCCATCAGTGTGCACCTTAACTAATTCTGCCCATCTGTATGCACCTTAACAGATTACGCCCCACATACCTTGAGGGCAGGAGAGAGCACATTTGGCAAGCTGCAGAGGGGCGGAAGCTGCGAGATATACCTCACAGAGCCAGGAGCAGGGAGCCGCCAGCAGCAGGGGGGCGGGGCGCGCGTGACGTCACGCCCGGCCGAGAGCGAGAGCCGCGGTGAGGAGCAGGAGGCGGGGCGCACACACGTGACGTCATTGGTTGCTGGGAAACCCGCGGTCCCAGCAAACAAATGACTGGTACTACACTGGCTGCCTGGCGGTCTGGGCAGAAGCGTCCCGCCCCCACACCTTGTATCGGCTCTGCTGGCACTGCTGCACTGTGCGCGCATTGCAGTACTGTGCGTGTGGGGGTTTCAGCGCCGATTTGCAGGCAGAATGCGGGCTTAATGGCAGCTCTGCCTTGGGCCCCAAACAGTGACAGGGCCCTGGGCAGCTGCCCCGCCCGGTTTGCCCTGCGGTAAAGACGGCCCGATTGCAAGGATTTTAACAAACTTTGTTGCAGATTCTTAACATTTGTTATTCTGAAAAAATCCCTGTGTGTTTCTCTCTGCCCATGTGGGAAAGTGAATCTAATGGGAGTGGTTTTTAGAATTATGAATCAGCTGTGCATCTGTAGGGAACCAATGTGGAAACCTGCTGGGCCCCGATATCCTATTGGGAGTATCTCATCAAAAATTACATTTTTGTTCCAGGGGATGCCTGAAATCTGACTTGCATCTTGGCGCAGACTTGTGGGAAAAGCGGTGAGCCAATCAGAGGAGCAGGAAATTATGTTCCTGGGGGACATTCTGAACACATCCTGTGTACAGAACACCTCCAGTTAGCCGTATTGCAATGCATTTTCTGAAAATTACAGCGGCTGCAGATTGAAAAGGAAAGGTCATTTTTAATACCATTCAATCACAATATGACTTGTGTCACAATAGTATACGCTATACTATTTTGGCTATTTTTTTTCCCCACGAAAGTAGAGTTATCCTTTAAATCCAGCATTTCCATTTTCTAAACATGCTGAAGATTTTTACAACCTGACCTTTTTTCAGGAACATATGCTAACCCAACTTATAAAAAGATCTCGCTGTTATACAATAAAAGCAAAAACATACCCCAGCTTGACTGCTGTTTTCAAAGTTCAAAGGCTGGAGATCGGTGCCCTGGCTGGGATGTTCAGTCCCCAATCCATAGCAAATGTACTCTTCAAGATGAATCTGTTTCCCATAATCCCATCCTATCCTATTAAATACATAAAGCTAAATTTCCTGGCCCTTGGTCCACAAAACATCACTGCTCCCATGGTTATATAATATTAAGGTGGCAAGAGGTGAGTGCTGTATACCCTTGTCCCCCAATGTTTCCATATCAGGGTCTCCATAAAGCAGGGATATGCAATTAGCGGACCTCCAGCTGTTGCGGAACTACAAGTCCCATGAGGCATAGCAAGACTGACAGCCACAAGCATGACACCCAGAGGCAGAGGTATGATGGGACTTGTAGTTTTGCAACAGCTGGAGGCCTGCCAATTGCATTTCCCTGCCATAAAGTCACCAAAGCAGGCGGCTTTTAGAAAAGCGGTCAGTCCACATTTTTGTCTGCACAGTCAGACATGTGATGGGCGGTTTCTCTTTAGGCCTCTTTCACACGGGACGGATCCGTGCAGATCCGCCCCGTGAAGCTCCGCTTGCTCAGCGGGGATCGCTCCGTTGATCCCCGCTGAGCCGATGGATGACTGGGCGGTCCCCGCACACTGTGCAGGGACCGTCCTGTCAGAGCGCCGATCTCCCCTATGGGGAATCGGATGACGACGGACCGTAGAGTCCGTTGTCATCCGATCCGCTCCGCCGACGGAAGGAAAAATAGGGTTTTCCTCCGTCACACTTTGGCGGAGCGGATGTCAGCGGACATGTCTCCGCTGACATCCGTGCCTCCATAGGGGTACATGGAGGATCCGTTTCAGGTCCGCCTAAAAAACTGACAGGCGGACCTGAACGGACCTCCGTGTGAAAGGGGCCTTAAACTATTACTGGAATTCAAATGTGCCTAGAAAAAAAAAAAACAAACAAACAAACACACACAGAAATTCTGCTATGAAAAGATAGTGAAAACGCCTCTTTGCCAAAACTGAAACTTGGGCGTCTTTCTAAAGCCTGCTGCATTGTCAGCCCATCCCATGTACCTAGACTACGGAAACCAGCAGGGGAACTTCCCTGTAGCCCATTGTGGTTAACGGACCATAGAGAGCTACAGCCGCAAAGCAACTGTACTCAGAACTTGAAAAAAGATGAAGCAATAGTAAAATGATATTAACCAATTCCTACAATTACTATACAATGGTTTATGCGGGAACAGCTGCAAAAACACTGGTCATTTAAAAGTGGATGGGCGCTTCTCTGTCTTAATTTTTATTTTTAATGTGGCCAATATGAAGGGCTTTATTATAACTATATGCTCGGAATCCTTTGTCAATAAATAATACTCTTCCAGCACAATAACGGATACCATAGATGCAAGCGAATTCTCAGACAAATCCATTTATCGCAAGGCTTTATTTGCTACACATGTTTCTTTCAATCCATCAGTGACCGATTGTTCAATACACACGGATTGATATACTAATGGGCGAGGTATTGGGTTACATACAAATCAATATTCTGTATTGGGAATGTGACGTCCAACTACCACCCTGGAGGAACGGATCACTAAATCATTGGATTATTGGTTAAGATTCTTTTTAGATGGACAGCCATGGACACTACTGATATTGCTGCATGGCAGATATCAAACCACATATCCAGTATACGAGTTACTTCTCCAACTTTCCCTGATCCTAGTAGTTCTGACAACTTCAATATCTCCATATTGTGAATGAACTGATAAAGGAACAGAAAGCTTTATTACCAATATAGACTGCAAAAGGGTTACATAAATGGGGGGGGGGGGGGGGTGAGGCAATGCTTGAGGAGCTCCATTTAAAAACATTTCCTACACGTGCCACATAACACGGAATGAAGGTGTACTGGTGATCAACATATAAAATCATATATTCATTTTCACAATGAGATCGCAGCCCTTTTCTTACTCTTTCCCTTCCCTCCCTTCTCTGTTTTTGGATTGAGACTAGGGATGAGCTCCGGCGTGTTCGCCCTGAACACGTGCAGGGCCCACCAGGAAGTCGGCACCGTGCTGCGCTAATCACAGCCAGGGAGACATTTTCCGATCTCTGCAGCCGAGCATCGGGAAATGTCTCCCTGCCTGTCATTAGCGCAGCGCAGTGCCGACTTCCTGGCGGGCTCTGCACATGTTCAATGCGAACACGCCGGCGCTCATCCCTAATTGAGACCTCGGCAGCAGCCGGGGTACACCCTGATCAGTGTCTGCTTTGACAGAGACTGTGTGGGGAGATGGGTGCTTGGTGCCCCTTGGTGCGTTTCATCCTGACGTTGGGTGTCCTCTCTGTGGAAGAGGTCTACTTCTTTACTCCTGGGATGCCAGGTATGTTGGATGCGGTCTCAGGTGGTTTCCCCGGGCTGCAGTGGTCATGCACACAGGGGACCACCTGATTGGCAGCCTTTTGGCGCTTGCACATATGGCGTGAGCGCCACTGTGGCCATCTTGGTTTGGGACGCCCAAATTTTAAAACAAGGTCACACATGAGCCGATGTTGCCATTCAGGCTGAACTGTATGATTTTTTTTTTTGTCCTTTTACTGGACTCCGGTATGGACTTGAGATATTTGGGAACACATATGGCCTTTACCCTGTGGGATTTACCCATACATTGGTTTTTACTATTTTTTCTTATTCCTTGTGACTATGGATACTCTGGAGGTATGTATTCTATCACATAGGGACTTTCCATTTATTAGAAGATCATTTTTGAACCAGATATACACCCACAGAGTAGGGCTGGGCGATTTCCCCCCCCAAAAAAATCTGCGATTTTTTTTATAAAAAACTCGATTTACGATTCGATTCGATTTTTTTTTATTATATTAATTGAAGTGCATCAACAAACAAAATTGCAAAGGCAAACCCTTTCTCTAACTGCAAAGTCAGTGTGCAACAAAGATTGTTAAACATCCAAATTATTAATACTGTATTTGGATTTAGCTAATAAAACAACAAAAAATCCTGAGGTTACTCTTAGTTGAATTGAACTGTGCCCGTGCTTCACTGTGCCCAATGCCTCACTGTGCCCAATGCCTCACTGTGCCCAAGCTTCAATCACTGTGCCCGTACCTGATGAAGATTTTCATGGGATACTGCTACACCGGTGGCAATTCCAGTATTCAAAAGCCGCCCCTCCTCCTCGTCTGTGATGGGCGGAACACTCAATTTCCCAGCATTCAGTGTTCCGCCTATCATGGACATCCGCTCATCCTCATAACACAGACGAGGATGAGAGGATGTCCGTGATAGGCTGAACACTGCCTGCTGTGAAATTGAGTGTTCCGCCTATCACAGACGACGAGGACTCGGGAGGCGCGGCTTTTGAACACTGCAATGGCTGCCGTCTGTCTGCATGACACGCTGATCAGGTAGGCAGACGGCGGCTTGCGGTTAGTTAGTGTTACACTACATCTACTCGCGGCGGCCAGTAGATGTAATTGGGGTAATGCCGCCCAGTGCCATTCCGGATACGCCCCCTGCAGCCCTGCTACGGAAACTTCGAAGGAAAAAAAAAAAAAAAAATCTAAAAAAATCGATTTTCTTAAAATCTGAATCGATTTGAACTCAAAACTCGATTCAAGATTAAAATCGATTTTTTTTCCCAGCCCTACCACAGAGAGCACCCAGGGTATGTTTATTATGCATTACTATATTCTATTAGATTTTTTGGATAGGCTATATAAAAGAAATCTTACTATCTATAGTTTCCTACTGCACATGCAGGGGGAAGGACGAGGGGCCAGAAATGACATAGATGGCCGTGTGGCGGATCTTACCAGGAAGTGGGATCGGGTACCTGTCAAAACCAGGTATCCACTCCCCCCCAAAAAGTACCAAATGTGGCAGTGGTGGTGGGGGGGGGGGGAGGTTGTGCGAACAAGCGGAGCTTCTTCTTTTGGGTGGAGCTTAACTTTAAGTGAACTACTTTTATGATTTGGTTAAATACTGTCATATCAAATACATATAAGGAAGAAAATTGTTATTTGGTGGTGATGTTACACAATCGATATTGCCCATCTCATCACCAAACTTAAAATAAAGTAGAAATTTGGAGTTAATCAATTCTGAAGGTGCCTAATAAGCAGGGTGGATTTGATTTAAATCAACTTGACTTAAATCAAAAAAATTTAAAGAGCAACTGTCATCTCTGTCCTGCAGGGGCTCCTCCTCTGATCTGCTGTTGACCCACCGACAATCTCATTCACTTTAATGGGACGGCTGGTGATGCGGCAGTGACACAACAAGGTGAGGGACGTGGCGGTAGCAGGTGAGTGGATGCCCGCTAACAGGCGCTGCCATGATAAATCTGAAATGACAGGTGCTCTTTAACCACTTAAGGACCGCCGCCTGTACATATATGTCGACAGAATAGGACGCTGGGCACAAGCACGTACAGGTACGTACTCTTTAAGATGCCCAGCCGTGGGTCCTGAGTTCCGTGACCGCGGGACCCAATCGCCGCCGGTGTCCCGCGATCGGGTCACAGAGCTGAAGAATGGGGAGAGGCAAGTGTAAACAAACCTCTCCCCGTGCTTCCTAGTGAGACTGTCACTGATCGTCTGTTCCCTGTCATAGGGAACGACGATCAGTGATGTCACACGCCAAGCCACGCCCCCACACAGTTAGAATCACACATTAGGTCACACTTAACCCCTTCAGTGGCCCCTACAGGTTTACCCCTTCACTGCCATTTTCACAGTAATCAGTGCATTTTTATAGCACTGATTACTGTAAAAATGACAATGGTCCCAAAATAGTGTCAAAAGTGTCCGCCATAATGTCGCAGTCACGATAAAAATCGCTGATCGCCGCCATTAATAGTAAAAAAAAAAAATAATAATAAAAATGGCATAAAACTATACCCCATTTTGTAGACGCTATAACCTTTGTGCAAACCAATCAATAAATGGCTATTGCGATTTTTTTTACCAAAAATATGAAGAAGAATACGTATCGACCTAAACTGAGGAAAAATAATGTTTTTTTATATATTTTTTGGGGATATTTATTAAAGCAAAAAGTAAAAAAATATTGATTTTTTTTTCAAAATTGTCGCTCTATTTTTGTTTATAAACGCAAAAAATAAAACCCGCAGATGTGATCAAATACCACCAAAAGAAATCTCTATTTGTGGGAAAAAAAGGACACCAATTTTGTTTGGGAGCCACGTCGCACGACCGCGCAGTTGTCAGTTGAAGCGACGCAGTGGCGAATCGCAAAAAGTGGCCTGGTCCTTTAACTACAAAATGGTCCGGGGATTAAGTGGTTAAATGCAAGGACTTATTCTTGCTGGTAGTTAGAATCTTTAATATTTGCAAACAAAAATAGGATTTTTTACTCACCGTAAAATCCTTTTCTCTGAGTCCATGGACCGACACAGCTTCTCTATTGACAAAGTGGGTATTATCCGTTAATTAGGAGTGACTAGGCAGAAAAACTTGTAAAAAGTGTTGCATCACACCTTCTACAGTACCGCCCAGGGGGCGGACCCTCTGGGTATACCCTCTCAGTCTGCACATCGCAGATCAGTTCGTCAAAAAGCAGTACAAACTTAAAAGGAGGGGTGGGTGCTGTGTCGGTCCATGGACTCAGAGAAAAGGATTTTACGGTGAGTAAAAAATCCTATTTACTCTTTCGTCCATGGACCGACACAGCTTCTCTATTGACAAAGTGGGACGTCCCAAAGCAGTGTCAGAGAAAAAACGAGGGGTGGTAACAGCATAAAAACAAACTTCACCCCAAAACACAAAACAGCACTCCTCCAACGGAGGAGTTGCAACTCTAAACAGCCGCCTGCAAAACCTTGCGGCCGAAAGAGGCATCCGAAGATGCACCTACATCAACTTTGTAGAATTTTGTGAAAGTGTGAGCGGACGACCAAGTCGCCGCTTTACATAGTTGGGAAACAGACGCTTGATGTCGGAAAGCCCAAGAGGCACCTATTGCCCTGGTCGAATGCGCCGTGACAGGAAAGGGGGGCGCCTGACCCTTTAAGGCGTAAGCCTGGATTACTATCTGTCGGATCCACCTAGAGATGGTGGCCGATGAGACTGCTTGGCCCTTCTTGGGACCAGCCACCGAAACAAACAGTGAGTCTGACTTCCGGAACAGGGAAGTAGCAGATATGTATACTCTCAAAGCTCGGACAACGTCCAAGGAATGCAACGCCGACTCCTTAGGATTCGACGGCTGAGGACACAAGGATGGAAGTACAATGTCTTCGTTGAGATGAAAAGCCGAAACGACTTTCGAAAGGAAGGCTGCGGCCGCAGCACCACCTTATCCTTGTGGAAAATCAACTAGGGAGCCTTGCAGGACAGGGCTGCCAGCTCAGAGACTCGTCTAACTGACGTAACAGCCACCAAAAAGACCACCTTCTGAGAAAGTGTCAACAGGGGAATATCTCTAATATTCTCAAACGGTGCCGTCTGAAGCACCGAGAGGACCAGGTTCAAGGTAACGGGGGGCGGACCGGAGGGGCCACATGTCGAACCCCCTGCACAAATGTACTCACGAGAGAGTGAGTCGCCAGGGGTCGCTGAAAAAAGACAGCCAGGGCAGATATCTGTCCCTTAATCGTACTTAGGGCAAGCCTTTGGTCTACCCCATGCTGTAAAAACAGCAGGATTCTGGAAACCAGATAGGTACGCGGATGCCATTTCATTTCCTCACACATGGAGATGTAGGCCCTCCAAGTGCGGTGATAGACCTTCCTAGAGGACGGTTTCCGAGCACTTCTCATAGTAGAGATTACTGAGTCTGACAGGCCCCGATCTCTCAGTACCTGGTTCTCAACAGCCATGCCGTTAAAGCCAATGACTGTAAAGCAGGATGGAATATGGGACCTTGCGATAGCAGGTCCTTCTGTAGTGGTAGGCGCCAGGGGACGTCTGCTACCAGACGTACTAGATCGGCGTACCAAGGACGCTGAGGCCAATCTGGAGCGATTAGGATCATTGGAATTCCCTCTGCCTCCACTCTGCGTAGCAGAAGAGGAAGAAGCCTTAAGGGAGGGAAGGCATAGATTAGCCGATACTGACCCCACGATGCTACCAACGCGTCCGTTGCGTCTGCCCATGGGTCTCTTGACCGGGCCACAAACCTCAATACCTTCCGATTGAGTCGGGAAGCCAGAAGATCTACGTCTGGTGTGCCCCATCTTTGGCAGAGGAGTTGGAACACCTCCGGGTGTAAGGACCATTCTTCCTGGTCTAGCATCTGGCGGCTCAGGTAGTCCGCCTGCCAGTTTTCCACACCCGGAATGTACACGGCCGACAGTGCCGGTACGCTCCTCTCTGCCCACTTCAGGATGCGAGCGATCTTCGATGCTGCAGCTGAGCTTCTTGTTCCTCCTTGAGGATTGACATATGCCACTGCTGTGGCGTTGTCTGACTGGATCCTGACTGGACGCCCTTGCAGTCTCTGAGACCATTTGAAGAGGCACAGCTTGATCGCCCGGATCTCCAGGACATTGATCGGCAGGAGGGCTTCCTCTGGGGTCCAGCGACCTTGCGCCGACTGGACACCTCAGACTCCCCCCCAACCTGTAAGGCTGGCATCCGTCGTGATCACTATCCAGTAAACCGGAAGAAATGACTTCCCGGCCATCAGAGCCGGTGCTGTCAGCCACCATACCAGGGATCTCCTGACTAGGTGGCTCACTCGGATTTGATAATCCAGAGATGAAGGGCATCTGTGCCATCTGGACAGAACTTCCTTCTGTAACACTCGAGTGTGGTATTGAGCATATGGGACCGCCTCGAAGGAGGCTACCATGAGGCCCAACACTCGCATGCAAAAACGGAGTGACGACCAATACCTGGAAGTCAGCTGCCGTACTGCAGCCCGGAGGGTCTGCAACTTCTCCACAGGGAGGAATACCTTTGCCTCTGAGGAATCCAGAATCAACCCCAGGTACACTAGGCGTTGAGTGGGCACCAATACTGACTTTTGCGTGTTTAGTATCCAACCACAGTCTCGAAGAGTCTGACAGGTAATGGACACGCTTACCTCTAATTCTGAGCTTGAAGGGGCCTTCAGCAGAAGGTCGTCCAAGTAACCTGTGATAGCGATACCCCGCTGTCTTAGAAGTGCCAGAATCGGAGCGAGCACCTTGGTGAACGTCCTGGGTGCTGAGGCAAGGCCAAACGGGAGGGCCACAAACTGGTAGTGGTTCTTCCCGATAGCAAATCGCAGAAACCTCTGGTGACTGGAGTATGTGGGGACATGCAGGTATGCGTCCTTGATGTCCAAGGAGGCCAGAAAGTCCCCCGGATGGAGAGCCGTGACTACGGATCGAACCGACTCCATCCGAAATCTTTGTACCTTCACAAAGCAATTGAGGGCTCTGAGATCCAAGATTGGACGAACCCCCTCCTTCTTTGGCACAATTAACAGATTTGAGTAAAAACCCTGACCCCGTTCCTGTTCTGGAACTGGAATAACTACCCCGCGTTCCAGTAGACCCTGGACCGCCCCATACAGGGCCTCCCGACGGGTCGGTAGTAGCTGGAGATTGGAGGTGATGAATCTGTCTGGTGGACAAGAGAGAAATTCTATCTTGTAGCCTGAGGAGATTACTTCGCAAACCCACCTGTCGGAGACTAGAGCAGTCCACTGAGTCGCGAATTTGCGAAGACGTCCCCCCACCCGAGAGCTGGGTGGGGGCGGACCTTCATGTGGACGCAGATTTGTCCGCAGGCTTGTTGGGTCTGCGGGACCAAGGACGCTTTTGTCCTTGGGCAGGCGCTTTATCGGCCTGGGGTCTTTTCCCTGTCGCCTTAAGGGGGCGAAAAAAACCGCTTATGTGCAGTAAAGGAGGGCCCTTGCCCTTGGCGTGGTCCCCTACCCTTGCTAGTTTGGGGAAGCAAAGTGCTTTTACCTCCTGTGGCATCCTTGATGTCATCCAGAGAAGCCCCAAAAAGTCTGTCGCCCTTAAAAGGCAGATCCAATAGGGCTTTCTTGGAAGTCTGGTCCACAGACCAGCCCTTTAGCCAGATCAGGCGGCGTATTGCTACTGCATAAACCAAAGCTCTTGACAGCTGGGGAATAGTATCCATGTCTGACTCGCAGACAAACTTAAGGCCCTGGACCAACTGGTCGGCCAAAGTTATCTCATTAGGAGGAGCATCTCGCTCCTTTAACCCCTGGAGTAGCAATTTTGCCCATTCAGTAAGTGTCTGAGACAC
The DNA here is from genome assembly GCA_029206835.1 of Rana muscosa. NCBI lineage: Eukaryota > Metazoa > Chordata > Amphibia > Anura > Ranidae > Rana > Rana muscosa. Next base: position 170,445,317 of record CM055123.1, read on the forward strand.
TAGGGCCCCCGCCAATGCCGGGCGTACTGCCGAGCCTACCACTGAGTATAGGTAGCGAGCGAGTGCTTCAGCCTTCTTATCCACAGGGTCCTTGAAAACAGGAGCCCCTTCTACTGGAATAGTGGTGGCTCTATTAAGTCTGGACACCGAAGGGTCCACTATAGGGGGAGAGGTCCATATCTTCAGAAAACTCTCCTCAAAGGGGTACCGTACTGCAAACCTCTTTGGGACTGTAAAGACCCTCAGTGGGTTCTCCCATTCCTTGTATAAGAGTTTGTCAAAATAAGACACACAAGGGAACACCTTAGCAGTGCGGGCAGGTTTACGAAACCCAAAGGGGACTGGAGTATCTGCTACTTCTTCAGTCCTTTCCAACTTTAGCGTATCCCGCACTGCAGTAATAAGGTCAGATACCAAAGCCGTCTCGCGTACTGACCTGGACTTGGAGTCCTCCTCACTGTCCGATCGGTCACGGTCTGCAGTCTCTGATGCATCAGAATCTGGGCCATAAGCCGTAGCTGGACCTGGTTCTGCATCAGAAATATCCCCAGAAGATTGCAGGGGACGGGGGCGTTTATTACCCCCTGTATTCCCGTGTGCTGCTTCCACCCTGGCAGCAAACGCCTCTAGGATTGCCGACATAGCGTCCATAGACACCTCAGGGACACCAGCTGCTAAATCTGGTGTTTCAGGGGAGAAGACCTCTGGCTCAGATGCCATGCTGACCACACGCTGACACTCACAGGGCTCCAGGCAAGATATCAATAGGCCACCCTCCTGCGCTGCAGAGATGCTGGATTACCCAGAGGACTCACCACCCTGGATAGGTACTGCTATGCTGCGCCTGTGATGCTGTCCCCTTGCTGCTGTGTCAGTCCGCTTCTTTTATCAGCACTTCCTGTGTGAATTTTCGCGCCAGTGTAATGCACCCTAGAGGCCGGAGGCTCTCGCAAAATGGTTGCCAAAAACGTCTGTATGGAAGATAATGTGGGCTCTAAGAAAATGGCCGCCGACTGAAGATAGAGGTCAGGCAGCCATAGCCCACAAAAAGATGGCCGCCGAACGGCAATATCTGCATACAGGGTGGACCAACATGGCCGCCGATCACCTGATAGGGGCCAGTGGGTGTGGCTGAACCACAGGAAGATGGCCGCCATGCAGTTACAAGAGGCCAAACTTGGCATGGACCACCTCAAAATGGCCACCGACAGCATGGAGACACAAACACAGGTAAGCAAAAATGACATTTCTTTTAAATGTTAGTTACAGCCAGCCCCGCTCCAGTGGGACCCCCTAGGTGACCCCCAGCACCCTTTAGCTAGAAGCCCAGGGAGGAGGGAAAGGCAGGGAGAGAGGGAAGAAAGGGGCCACAACCACTTACTTGATCTCTCCAGGAATGTCCAGCTAAATCACCCAGCCGAGGCAGGGGAGTTTTACTTACCTATCCTGCATGTATTCTGCTGGAAGACATTCCAAACAGATCATCGTCCGCACACGGAAGGTGACTGTTGGCCAGGCATGCTGTGATTGGACCCAGAAGGGACGATCATATGTATGCCCTGGAGCATGACGCTCACCGGACAGGCTGCTGCGACTCGGCCGTAAGGTCAGCTGAAGCTGAGCGGTCCGATGCAAGCCTTGGAGCGTAAGCTCACCGGCCAGGCTGCTGCGACTCGGCCGTAAGGTCAGCCGAAGCTGAGCGGTCCGATGCAGGCCCTGGAGCGTAGGCTCACCGGCCACCCGTGGAGCGACGGTCATGTCGTGGAAAACCCAGCGCGTAGCTAGGGTCGGCACACGCTCGATGGCCGAAACTGGGGAGACTACAAGGATCGAGGATCCAGCCTGTCACCCAGTCGGCAGTTGATCGAAGATCGCAGGAAACAACAAATGTAGCAAAAAAATATATATATAGATATATATATACTATATATATATATATATATATATATATATATATATATCTATATATATCCTTTTTTCCCCCGGACCAATGGGCCCGAAGGGAGCCATGTCCTACTCCTTGCTAGACAGAAAAAAACTGATCTGTGATGTGCAGACTGAGAGGGTATACCCAGAGGGTCCGCCCCCTGGGCGGTACTGTAGAAGGTGTGATGCAACACTTTTTACAAGTTTTTCTGCCTAGTCACTCCTAATTACCGGATAATGCCCACTTTGTCAATAGAGAAGCTGTGTCGGTCCATGGACGAAAGAGTAATGAAGGTTTCCCATTTAGAATAATAAGCGGTTAGGTTAGTAAAACAGCGAGATCAGAATCAATACAATCATATAGCTTGTAGTGTATATAGATTTGCAAAACAATGAGATAAAGGTATATTCCTGAACTTTTTTTATCTCATGGTTACTGTGAAATTGCGTGAATACATCAATTCAGTGCATGTTATCTCAGCTTGCATTCATTGAATGAATTTACCAAAAATGTAAATACTGTATTGCAGAACATACAGCCTCATGCTATATAACCAAGCTCCATTTCATGCTGAATAAGCTAAATTATTAATGTATCTTAAATAGAGAACTATCTTAAAATATATTTTTTTACTTCAAAAGCATTTTATTAAAATAAATTTGATAAAAAATAAATAAAGATTTAAATAATAAAAAAAAAAAAAAGTTTTTTTTTTTTTTTTAAATCATCGATTTTTATCCACCCTGCTAATGAAAGACGGCAGCTGGATACAAATTAAGAACTGAAAGAAGGGATTGCTGGGCTACAACCTAATTACACCCACGTGGATGAGGCCTTAGCTGCACGACACTCTAATGGGCCAAAATCCTCTAGAAAAAAATTGCACAAATGTTTTTCAATGGGTTTGAATGTAAAGAACATTGCACAGTAGATTTAACCCAGTATTGGCTGTCACAAATAATAATAAAAAAATCCTATTAGACGCATCTGATATTTACAAATCTAGTAAAACTTTTTTCCGGATATTTTAGGTTTATTCTGGACATTTGTGTCTTCTATGAAGCGATTCCACACAAGGACAGAATCCTCTCTGCCGTCGTTCAAGTTTTGTATACAATAAAATATATTCTGAATCAGAATGAAACATTCCTTCACAATTTCACCGTTCTATAAACACAAAAATGAAATCTGACACAGAAAGTGGCGACAGTCCCTCTGATGTTGAAGTTGGGAAGACATCAATCATTCAATATTTACCAAACAGCACATAAAAAGTATCTTTTACTTACCACAAAACTGTCACAACACCACACAGGAAGGCCACAAATGGAACATTTCCCTGTTCCCACAAGATGATTAGATAAATCTTCTGCAACAAAACAGCCAAGCAGCGGCAGCGCTCTGCAGTCTAATGGTCCATACACAGTACACACAGCCTGAAAATTGGCCAGAAACAGTCGGTTTGGCAGGAAGAGGCCAACTTTTGGTCCGTGTGTACAGCGGTCTGTTCTACCGAAGCCAGTCAATGGACATGCTGGAAAACAAGCATCCAATCAGCACTGGCAATAGCACAGTGAGGGAGATCGCCGCACTAACATTGCTTGTGTTAGTACGGCGATCAGTTTTTTTTGTTCAGCCCACCGAGTTGAACAAAAGAAAAAGTCACCAGATTCCAGCGGCCTATAATGACAGGCTGACACAGCATTCGCTTCTGTTCACATGCAGCTGTGCACAAAGTGTTATGGACAGATGTCTGAGACTAGACACAGTCAGCTAAGCACATGCCCCGATCATTCCAGCTGCAAGAATCCACTGATTCCTGCCACTGAAACCTGGAGGTCGCATGTAACCGGCCGTGTGCCACTGAAACCTGGAGGCCGCATGTAACCAGCCCTGTGCCACTGAAACCTGGAGGTCGCATGTAACCGGCCGTGTGCCACTGAAACCTGGAGGCCGCATGTAACCAGCCCTGTGCCACTGAAACCTGGAGGTCGCATGTAACCGGCCGTGTGCCACTGAAACCTGGAGGCCGCATGTAACCAGCCCTGTGCCACTGAAACCTGGAGGCCGCATGTAACCAGCCCTGTGCCACTGAAACCTGGAGGTCGCATGTAACCGGCCGTGTGCCACTGAAACCTGGAGGCCGCATGTAACCAGCCCTGTGCCACTGAAACCTGGAGGCCGCATGTAACCGACCATGTGCCACTGAAACCTGGAGGCCGCGTGTAACCGACCATGTGCCACTGAAACCTGGAGGCCGCGTGTAACCGTCCATGTGCCACTGAAACCTGGAGGCCGCGTGTAACCGACCATGTGCCACTGAAACCTGGAGGCCGCGTGTAACCGACCATGTGCCACTGAAACCTGGAGGCCGCGTGTAACCGACCATGTGCCACTGAAACCTGGAGGCCGCGTGCCACTGAAACCTGGAGGCCGCGTGTAACCGGCCGCGTGCCACTGAAACCTGGAGGCCGCGTGTAACCGGCCGCGTGCCACTGAAACCTGGAGGCCGCGTGTAACCGGCCGCGTGCCACTGAAACCTGGAGGCCGCGTGTAACCAGCCCTGTGCCACTGAAACCTGGAGGCCGCGTGTAACCGGCCGCGTGCCACTGAAACCTGGAGGCCGCGTGTAACCGGCCGCGTGCCACTGAAACCTGGAGGCCGCGTGTAACCGGCCGCGTGCCACTGAAACCTGGAGGCTGCATGTAACCGACCATGTGCCACTGAAACCTGGAGGCTGCATGTAACCGACCATGTGCCACTGAAACCTGGAGGCTGCATGTAACCGACCATGTGCCACTGAAACCTGGAGGCCGCATGTAACCGACCATGTGCCACTGAAACCTGGAGGCCGCATGTAACCGGCCCTGTGCCACTGAAACCTGGAGGGCGCATGTAACCGGCCATGTGAAAGAGGCCTAAAGCCTGGCACACACTGCTAAAAACAAATCTTTTGTTCAACCCAGCAGAGAGGAGCCACTGTACTAACTGTGTGATGTTAGTACAGCAATCTTCCCTGTTGTTCTATTGTGTTCTGACAGGGGGACGGCAACCCGCCAGAAGGCTCTGGTCAGCACTCTCCGCCGTTGGCAGAGAGCACTGATCGGAAGACCAGTCGGCAGACCTTTTTCGGTCATGCCCATCCGAACGCTTGACTTCTGTTGGACCAACTGCAGCAAACACGGGCAAATGTCGGCTGGTTTCTATCTAATCTGCTAATGCTGCCCAGCATTCGGCCCATGTGTACAAGGCTTAAGGCTCCATTCACACTTGTGCGTCCTGTCATCCAACTTTGGACACAGAAGTCGCACCCTATGTTTTTCAATGACAACTGTTCAAATGTATGCGACTTAAAATCGCAGCGGCTTTAAATAGGTTCCTGCACTACTTTGATTCAACTTTCATGCGACTTGAGTGCCATAAACTGCACTGTAAACCCTGAAATGTTGCACCTGAATGTTATACATGCGACAATTGTGCAACAGTTGTCTATTATGATTGGTCAAAACCAAAGTCACACCCATCCAAAGTAGTGTCAAAGTTTCACTCCAAAGTTGTGTGACTTTGGAGTCGTACAAGTGTGATTGGAGCCTAAAGGTGAGGTAGGTAACCTGACAGCTGGAGCACGGAGGTTGCCTAGCCCAGGTAAAGACTACCTATGGACATTAGACAGTACAGTAGTTGGAGGCTGAAACAGTGTGAATGTTAAAATGTTCGTCTCACAAACTGCTTTCATAAACCTATGGGGCTCATTCACACGGCTTGCATCGGGCTGTGCTGGGCAGACTTTCCCCAACGCAGAGACAAGGCAACCTGACTGGTTTGTTATGAAGTCACATCACACCATTGTGTCGGGGAAGAAAAATAAAATGAAGGAACGCAGCAACTTTATAAAGGACAGCATGTCACATGCTACGAGGTCCGCATACAGGACTGGTCTGCTACGAGGTCCGCATACAGGACTGGTCTGCTACGAGGTCCGCATACAGGACTGGTCTGCTACGAGGTCCGCATACAGGACTGGTCTGCTACGAGGTCCGCATACAGGACTGGTCTGCTACGAGGTCCGCATACAGGACTGGTCTGCTACGAGGTCCGCATACAGGACTGGTCTGCTACGAGGTCCGCATACAGGACTGGTCTGCTACGAGGTCCGCATACAGGACTGGTCTGCTACGAGGTCCGCATACAGGACTGGTCTGCTACGAGGTCCGCATACAGGACTGGTCTGCTACGAGGTCCACATACAGGACTGGTCTGCTACGAGGTCCGCATACAGGACTGGTCTGCTACGAGGTCCGCATACAGGACTGGTCTGCTACGAGGTCCGCATACAGGACTGGTCTGCTACGAGGTCCGCATACAGGACTGGTCTGCTACGAGGTCCGCATACAGGACTGGTCTGCTACGAGGTCCGCATACAGGACTGGTCTGCTACGAGGTCCGCATACAGGACTGGTCTGCCACGAGGTCCGCATACAGGACTGGTCTGCCACGAGGTCCGCATACAGGACTGGTCTGCCACGAGGTCCGCATACAGGACTGGTCTGCCACGAGGTCCGCATACAGGACTGGTCTGCCACGAGGTCCGCATACAGGACTGGTCTGCCACGAGGTCCGCATACAGGACTGGTCTGCCACGAGGTCCGCATACAGGACTGGTCTGCCACGAGGTCCGCATACAGGACTGGTCTGCCACGAGGTCCGCATACAGGACTGGTCTGCCACGAGGTCCGCATACAGGACTGGTGTGCCACGAGGTCCCCATACAGGACTGGTCTGCCAGGAGGTCCCCATACAGGACTGGTCTGCCAGGAGGTCCCCATACAGGACTGGTCTGCCAGGAGGTCCCCATACAGGACTGGTCTGCCAGGAGGTCACCATACAGGACTGGTCTGCCACGAGGTCCGCATACAGGACTGGTCTGCTACGAGGTCCGCATACAGGACTGGTCTGCTACGAGGTCCGCATACAGGACTGGTCTGCTACGAGGTCCGCATACAGGACTGGTCTGCTACGAGGTCCGCATACAGGACTGGTCTGCCACGAGGTCCGCATACAGGACTGGTCTGCCACGAGGTCCCCATACAGGACTGGTCTGCCAGGAGGTCCCCATACAGGACTGGTCTGCCAGGAGGTCCCCATACAGGACTGGTCTGCCAGGAGGTCCGCATACAGGACTGGTCTGCTACGAGGTCCGCATACAGGACTGGTCTGCTACGAGGTCCGCATACAGGACTGGTCTGCTACGAGGTCCGCATACAGGACTGGTCTGCAACGAGGTCCGCATACAGGACTGGTCTGCTACGAGGTCCGCATACAGGACTGGTCTGCTACGAGGTCCGCATACAGGACTGGTCTGCTACGAGGTCCGCATACAGGACTGGTCTGCTACGAGGTCCGCATACAGGACTGGTCTGCTACGAGGTCCGCATACAGGACTGGTCTGCTACGAGGTCCGCATACAGGACTGGTCTGCTACGAGGTCCGCATACAGGACTGGTCTGCTACGAGGTCCGCATACAGGACTGGTCTGCTACGAGGTCCGCATACAGGACTGGTCTGCTACGAGGTCCGCATACAGGACTGGTCTGCTACGAGGTCCGCATACAGGACTGGTCTGCTACGAGGTCCGCATACAGGACTGGTCTGCTACGAGGTCCGCATACAGGACTGGTCTGCTACGAGGTCCGCATACAGGACTGGTCTGCTACGAGGTCCGCATACAGGACTGGTCTGCTACGAGGTCCGCATACAGGACTGGTCTGCTACGAGGTCCGCATACAGGACTGGTCTGCTACGAGGTCCGCATACAGGACTGGTCTGCTACGAGGTCCGCATACAGGACTGGTCTGCTACGAGGTCCGCATACAGGACTGGTCTGCTACGAGGTCCGCATACAGGACTGGTCTGCTACGAGGTCCGCATACAGGACTGGTCTGCTACGAGGTCCGCATACAGGACTGGTCTGCTACGAGGTCCGCATACAGGACTGGTCTGCTACGAGGTCCGCATACAGGACTGGTCTGCTACGAGGTCAGCATACAGGACTGGTCTGCTAGGAGATTGTACAGTGTATGGTGATCCTATATGGTCACTGCAAAGATCTCTTTACAAAACACAATGCGGTTAAAAAATAAAAAAATGTAAAACTGAACCAGATTTCTGACGGTCATGATTACTTGAACTTCTATCCTTGTCCTAATGGAGAGTGACGGGGAGGATCCTGAACAGCAGGAATCTCACCCAAACAAAACGATTTCCCCGGATTGTACAGAAGGGACAACAACTGGCAGTACATACTCCGGTCTGCCGACACCAGGGATCCGTATTCCTGACAGTCATGTGAGCAGAGCCCAGGGTAGTGTATGACGGAGCAAAGTCCATGTGACAACACAGCTCACAGGGGACGTCACCCAGGACTGTGGGACAGATGATGACGGACGCACCCAGGGGGCCAGCTCATTAGAAAACCTCTTCAACATTCCACAAGCCTGTCACTGAGTGGAGAGAGGATGTTCTAATGTGCTCACCTTCTCAGCGCTGACCCCTTGTACACTACAGACTGTCAGGGGCCACCAGGGCCCTACAATAGACCCCACACCGAGAGGAACCTACAGACCACACTGGGAGCATGCTGAGACCTGGAGTCCAACAACAAGTATAGAAATATTACATTCACATCACATTGTACACATCCAACCAAACTCTGCCAGAGCACAGCCTACACTACCGGAGACACCGACAACACTTCATGCCGGTCCCCCTGCCCCGACCCACGCCGGTCCCCCTGCCCCGACCCACGCCGGTCCCCCTGCCCCGACCCACGCCGGTCCCCCTGCCCCGACCCACGCCGGTCCCCCTGCCCCGACCCACGCCGGACCCCCTGCCCCGACCCACGCCGGACCCCCTGCCCCGACCCACGCCGGACCCCCTGCCCCGACCCACGCCGGACCCCCTGCCCCGACCCACGCCGGACCCCCTGCCCCGACCCACGCCAGACCCCCTGCCCCGACCCACGCCAGACCCCCTGCCCCGACCCACGCCAGACCCCCTGCCCCGACCCACGCCAGACCCCCTGCCCCGACCCACGCCAGACCCCCTGCCCCGACCCACGCCAGACCCCCTACCCGGACCCACGCCAGACCCCCTACCCGGACCCACGCCAGACCCCCTACCCGGACCCACGCCAGACCCCCTACCCGGACCCACGCCAGACCCCCTACCCGGACCCACGCCAGACCCCCTACCCGGACCCACGCCAGACCCCCTGCCCCGACCCACGCCAGACCCCCTGCCCCGACCCACGCCAGACCCCCTGCCCCGACCCACGCCAGACCCCCTACCCGGACCCACGCCAGACCCCCTGCCCCGACCCACGCCAGACCCCCTGCCCCGACCCACGCCAGACCCCCTGCCCCGACCCACGCCAGACCCCCTACCCGGACCCACGCCAGACCCCCTACCCGGACCCACGCCAGACCCCCCTGCCTCGACCGGTCCCCCTGCCCCGACCCACATAGCTCTTTGTATCTGTTGATATCATTTTTCATAACTCCCGTCACTAAGTAAATAAATAAAAGTTTACCTTCAGACCAAACCAGAGCACAGCGCCTACTCTGCAAGATAAAACCTGCCAAAATCCTGAATGCAGAACGATCGGTTTGTATGTTGTCACCGTATGATGGGTCAGTAAGTTGTCACCGTAGGGCAATCGGTCACTAAGTTGTCACCGTAGGGCAATCGGTCACTAAGTTGTCACCGTAGGGCAATCGGTCACTAAGTTGTCACCGTAGGGCAATCGGTCACTAAGTTGTCACCGTAGGGCAATCGGTCACTAAGTTGTCACCGTAGGGCAATCGGTCACTAAGTTGTCACCGTAGGGCAATCGGTCACTAAGTTGTCACCGTAGGGCAATCGGTCACTAAGTTGTCACCGTAGGGCAATCGGTCACTAAGTTGTCACCGTAGGGCAATCGGTCACTAAGTTGTCACCGTAGGGCAATCGGTCACTAAGTTGTCACCATACGATGATCGGTCACTAAGTTGTCACCATACGATGATCGGTCACTAAGTTGTCACCATACGATGATCGGTCACTAAGTTGTCACCATACGATGATCGGTCACTAAGTTGTCACCATACGATGATCGGTCGGTAAGTTGTCACCATACGATGATCAGTCGGTAAGTTGTCACCATACGATGATCAGTCGGTAAGTTGTCCCCATACGATGATCGGTCGGTAAGTTGTCACCATAGGGCAATTGGTCAGTAAGTTGTCACCATACGATGATCGGTCAGTAAGTTGTCACCATACGATGATCGGTCAGTAAGTTGTCACCATACGATGATCGGCAGTATTATGTATTAGTGATCAGAGCTCCGGACTCGGGTGGGAAGTTTCCCTCACACACACACACAGTGATGATCGGGTGTAGAGGACTCACCCGCACACTCCCGGCTCCCCCCGGCTCTCCCGGCCCCGGTATCCGCACACAGGGAACAGCAGACAAGTTAGTTGCTGGAGATTCCGTCCATCTGGAGGAAGGAGGGGGCGGGGCGGAGCAGGCCTCACTCATCACTTCCCAGGCTGGCAGGGGGCGGGGACGGGGCGTGTCCTCCCCTCATTGACAGAGCGGTGCGGGGTGTGGCGATCACTTCATAGAACACACATACGATGTACACTACAGAACATAATAACATAACCCGACTCCACCCCTTACCGACACTACAGGGGGCGGGAGCGGGGGGACTGACTCCTACTATCCGCTCTACACAGTGTGTGTGATCCCGATACTTCATATCCCCGATCTGTGCCTGCTGTCCATGTTCTGCTATGAGAAAGTCTCCTCTTTGTATTACTTCCTAATGGGTCATCCCAGGTGATCCTCACAGTCCCTCTGCTTTCCTATTACACACCGTCCAGCTAGACATCTCATCCATCCCAGACTGTCCTCCAGTCATCAGACTTGTGCTGACACCTCCCTGCACAGCTTCTCTATGCTAAAGCTTGGGGGCCCAATGGGATCAGAGCTGGCCCAAGACATTGTGCTGCCCACCAGGGTTGCCAACTTTCAGTAAATTTACAGTTTGTAAAATCCATAATTGTTGCATCTGTCCATGAATGTCAGTTACGGACACGCAGCCTACATGTCTGTAATTCAAGGACAGATGCAAAAAGTACGGATTTTACAAACTGTTCGTAAATTTACTGAAAGTTGGCAACCCTGCTGCCTGGGTCCAGGAATGAAACGCAGCCCCCGCCCCCCAAAAAAAAATAAAAAATCACACTCCCATTCAGCAAAGAGACATTTCCATATATTCAGCAAGAGACATTTTCATTAATTCAAAGAGATATCCCCATTTAGAAAAGAGATATCCCCATATATCCTGCCAAGACACACGCCCCACCCTGCCAAGAGAGAGACACGCCCCACCCTGCCAACAGAGAGACACGCCCCACCCTGCCAACAGAGAGACACGCCCCACCCTGCCAACAGAGAGACACGCCCCACCCTGCCAACAGAGAGACACGCCCCACCCTGCCAACAGAGAGACACGCCCCATCCTGCCAAGAGAGAGACACACCCCTCCTGCCAAGAGAGAGACACACCCCTCCTGCCAAGAGAGAGACACACCCCTCCTGCCAAGAGAGAGACACACCCCTCCTGCCAAGAGAGAGACACGCCCCGTCCTGCCAACAGAGAGACACGCCCCGTCCTGCCAACAGAGAGACACACCCCTCCTGCCAAGAGAGACACACGCCCCCTCCTGCCAAGAGAGACACACGCCCCCTCCTGCCAAGAGAGACACACGCCCCCTCCTGCCAAGAGAGACACACGCCCCCTCCTGCCAAGAGAGACACACGCCCCCTCCTGCCAAGAGAGACACACGCCCCCTCCTGCCAAGAGAGACACACGCCCCCTCCTGCCAAGAGAGACACACGCCCCCTCCTGCCAAGAGAGACACACGCCCCCTCCTGCCAAGAGAGACACACGACCCCTCCTGCCAAGAGAGACACACGACCCCTCCTGCCAAGAGAGAGACACGACCCCTCCTGCCAAGAGAGAGACACGACCCCTCCTGCCAAGAGAGAGACACACCCCTCCTGCCAAGAGAGAGACACACCCCTCCTGCCAAGAGAGAGACACACCCCTCCTGCCAAGAGAGAGACACACCCCTCCTGCCAAGAGAGAGACACGCCCCTCCTGCCAACAGAGAGACACGCCCCGTCCTGCCAACAGAGAGACACGCCCCGTCCTGCCAAGAGAGACACACGCCCCATCCTGCCAAGAGAGACACACGCCCCCTCCTGCCAAGAGAGACACACGCCCCCTCCTGCCAAGAGAGACACACGCCCCCTCCTGCCAAGAGAGACACACGCCCCCTCCTGCCAAGAGAGACACACGCCCCCTCCTGCCAAGAGAGACACACGCCCCCTCCTGCCAAGAGAGACACACGCCCCCTCCTGCCAAGAGAGACACACGCCCCCTCCTGCCAAGAGAGACACACGCCCCCTCCTGCCAAGAGAGACACACGCCCCCTCCTGCCAAGAGAGACACACGCCCCCTCCTGCCAAGAGAGACACACGCCCCCTCCTGCCAAGAGAGACACGCACCCCTCCTGCCAAGAGAGACACACCCCTCCTGCCAAGAGAGACACACCCCTCCTGCCAAGAGAGACACACCCCTCCTGCCAAGAGAGACACACCCCTCCTGCCAAGAGAGACACACCCCTCCTGCCAAGAGAGACACACCCCTCCTGCCAAGAGAGACACACCCCTCCTGCCAAGAGAGACACACCCCTCCTGCCAAGAGAGAGACACACCCCTCCTGCCAAGAGAGAGACACACCCCTCCTGCCAAGAGAGAGACACACCCCTCCTGCCAAGAGAGAGACACACCCCTCCTGCCAAGAGAGAGACACGCCCCTCCTGCCAAGAGAGAGACACGCCCCTCCTGCCAAGAGAGAGACACGCCCCTCCCTGCCAACAGAGAGACACGCCCCGTCCTGCCAACAGAGAGACACGCCCCGTCCTGCCAACAGAGAGACACGCCCCATCCTGCCAAGAGAGACACACCCCCCATCCTGCCAAGAGAGACACACCCCCCATCCTGCCAAGAGAGACACACCCCTCCTGCCAAGAGAGACACACGCCCCCTCCTGCCAAGAGAGACACGCACCCCTCCTGCCAAGAGAGAGACGCACCCCTCCCTGCCAAGAGAGAGACGCACCCCTCCCTGCCAAGAGAGAGACGCACCCCTCCCTGCCAAGAGAGAGACGCACCCCTCTCCTGCCAAGAGAGAGACACACCCCCTGCCAAGAGAGACACACACCCCCTGCCAAGAGAGACACACACCCCCTGCCAAGAGAGACACACACCCCTCCTGCCAAGAGAGAGACACACACCCCCTGCCAAGAGAGAGACACACACCCCCTGCCAAGAGAGAGACACACACCCCCTGCCAAGAGAGAGACACACACCCCCTGCCAAGAGAGAGAGACACACACCCCCTGCCAAGAGAGAGACACACACCCCCTGCCAAGAGAGAGACACACACCCCCTGCCAAGAGAGAGACACACACACCCCCTGCCAAGAGAGAGACACACACACCCCCTGCCAAGAGAGAGACACACACACCCCCTGCCAAGAGAGAGACACACACACCCCCTGCCAAGAGAGAGACACACACCCCCTGCCAAGAGAGAGACACACACCCCCTGCCAAGAGAGAGACACACACCCCCTGCCAAGAGAGAGACACACACCCCCTGCCAAGAGAGAGACACACACCCCCTGCCAAGAGAGAGACACACACCCCCTGCCAAGAGAGAGACACACACCCCCTGCCAAGAGAGAGACACACCCCCTGCCAAGAGAGAGACACACCCCCTGCCAAGAGAGAGACACACACCCCCTGCCAAGAGAGAGACACACACCCCCTGCCAAGAGAGAGACACACACACCCCCTGCCAAGAGAGAGACACACACACCCCCTGCCAAGAGAGAGACACACACCCCCTGCCAAGAGAGAGACACACACCCCCTGCCAAGAGAGAGACACACACCCCCTGCCAAGAGAGAGACACACACCCCCTGCCAAGAGAGAGACACACACCCCCTGCCAAGAGAGAGACACACACCCCCTGCCAAGAGAGAGACACACCCCTCCTGCCAAGAGAGAGAGACACACCCCTCCTGCCAAGAGAGACACACCCCTCCTGCCAAGAGAGAGACACACCCCTCCTGCCAAGAGAGAGACACACCCCTCCTGCCAAGAGAGAGACACACCCCTCCTGCCAAGAGAGAGACACACACCCCCTGCCAAGAGAGAGACACACACCCCCTGCCAAGAGAGAGACACACACCCCCTGCCAAGAGAGAGACACACACCCCCTGCCAAGAGAGAGACACACCCCTCCTGCCAAGAGAGAGAGACACACCCCTCCTGCCAAGAGAGACACACCCCTCCTGCCAAGAGAGAGACACACCCCTCCTGCCAAGAGAGAGACACACCCCTCCTGCCAAGAGAGAGACACACCCCTCCTGCCAAGAGAGAGACACACCCCTCCTGCCAAGAGAGAGACACACCCCTCCTGCCAAGAGAGAGACACACCCCTCCTGCCAAGAGAGAGACACACCCCTCCTGCCAAGAGAGAGACACACACCCCTCCTGCCAAGAGAGAGACACACACCCCTCCTGCCAAGAGAGACACACACCCCTCCTGCCAAGAGAGACACACACCCCTCCTGCCAAGAGAGACACACACCCCTCCTGCCAAGAGAGACACACACCCCTCCTGCCAAGAGAGACACACACCCCTCCTGCCAAGAGAGACACACACCCCTCCTGCCAAGAGAGAGACGCACCCCTCCCTGCCAAGAGAGAGACGCACCCCTCCCTGCCAAGAGAGAGACGCACCCCTCCTGCCAAGAGAGAGACGCACCCCTCCTGCCAAGAGAGACACACACCCCCTGCCAAGAGAGACACACACCCCTCCTGCCAAGAGAGACACACACCCCCTGCCAAGAGAGACACTCACCCCCTGCCAAGAGAGACACACACCCCTCCTGCCAAGAGAGACACACACCCCCTGCCAAGAGAGAGACACACACCCCCTGCCAAGAGAGAGACACACACCCCCTGCCAAGAGAGAGACACACACCCCCTGCCAAGAGAGAGACACACACCCCCTGCCAAGAGAGAGACACACACCCCCTGCCAAGAGAGAGACACACACCCCCTGCCAAGAGAGAGACACACACCCCCTGCCAAGAGAGAGACACACACCCCCTGCCAAGAGAGAGACACACACCCCCTGCCAAGAGAGAGACACACACCCCCTGCCAAGAGAGAGACACACACCCCCTGCCAAGAGAGAGACACACACCCCCTGCCAAGAGAGAGACACACACCCCCTGCCAAGAGAGAGACACACACCCCCTGCCAAGAGAGAGACACACACCCCCTGCCAAGAGAGAGACACACACCCCCTGCCAAGAGAGAGACACACACCCCCTGCCAAGAGAGAGACACACACCCCCTGCCAAGAGAGAGACACACACCCCCTGCCAAGAGAGAGACACACACCCCCTGCCAAGAGAGAGACACACACCCCCTGCCAAGAGAGAGACACACACCCCCTGCCAAGAGAGAGACACACACCCCCTGCCAAGAGAGAGACACACACCCCCTGCCAAGAGAGATACACACACCCCCTGCCAAGAGAGATACACACACCCCCTGCCAAGAGAGAGACACACACCCCCTGCCAAGAGAGGGACACACCCCTCCTGCCAAGAGAGGGACACACCCCCCCGCCAAGAGAGAGACACGCCCCTCCAGCTAAGGCCTCATGCCCACGGACATTTTTACAGCCGCGTTTTTGAGCATTTTTTACAGTTTAAAAACGCCTGTCCATATTAGTCTATAGCTTCATGCCCACCTAGACGTTTTTGAGCTGCAAATAGCATAGATGTTTTTAAGCTGTAAAAAAAACCAGGACCAGTGCGTTCCTTAGCGTCGGAGTTAGGCAGAAAAAAACGCGAGCATCAAAAAACGCTCAAAAACGCCCAAAAACGCACACTAACGCGCGGTCGCGTTTTTTAGCTCCGATTTTTTTTTTTTTTTTTTTTAAATAAAAAATAATTTACAATAACATGGACAGGCGTTTTTAAGCTGTAAAAAATGCAGCTGTAAAAACGTCAGTGGGCATGATGCCTAAGAGTTACGCCCCCCTCCAGCCAAGAGACAAGCCCAAAAACATCAGCTCAGCTCTCATATATATATATATATATAAATTGAGCAGCACCACAAAAGCTTACCCCCTTCCTCTTCATTGCCACCGACCAACTACACTCCGATCCCTGGTTAGTGATGCAACATGCGGTGACAGCAGCCCTGCAATGGCAGCGGATGCTCCTGCTATTGAAGCCTGTGCTGTTCCTGGAGCGGGAGAGTGGGGCGGAGCATGATGCAATGATTACACTGCACTAGAAGAAGGGAGCCTTGGGTCCTCAGTAGGGCTGAAACAACTAATCGATTATGAAATTAAATTGATTACTATTTTCATAATCGATTAATTGGCCAGTAACATAATGGGGTTAAAAAAACTAAAATGAGCCCTTTATAGTACAAAAAGAGCAAATAATCGCTACTGTAAATATTACTGCCACAGTAAAAAAAAAATTAACCCCTTACAGTAGCGATTATTTGCTCTTTTTGTACTATAAAAGGGCCAATTTTAGTTTGTTTAACCCCATTATGTTACCAAACGTCTTAGGCCTGGTTCACACTATGCATTTTTTTCAGAAACGCACTACAGTTAATTTACCATGGTTTCCTATGGGACAAGTTCACATCTGTGCTTTTTACTGCGTATTTAGAAAGAGTCAAGGAATTTTTTCAATGCAAAACTGTGTTTTTTTTGGTTCAATATACTTCAATGGAGAAGCTGCAGAAAAGCATGTAATGCGTTCTTGCAGCAATTTGTGTTTTTTAATCTGCCCAACAACAAATTGGCCAAAAAATAAATAAAAAAGCATAAAAAAATGTGAACGTGCAAATTGCAGCAAAATCACGTGCGCAAAAATCAAAATGCACAGCAAAACACTGCAGAAACAGATCAAAAGCAAACGGCATAGGTGTGTACTGAGCCTTATGCTGGCCATACGGATCAATTTTCAGAGGAGAATAATACGAAAAATCTTTGTACATTCACTGAATGAAAGAATGTTTGAAATTTTCACTTGCTTTTAACATTCAGTTTTAAAATGAATGTCATTTCTGAACGAAAACCCCATACACTGTCAGAAATAATTGAAAACTTCTTGGTCAAAGGAATTTTCAAATAATGATATCGACCAGATTCACCCTCTAATAGTATATACAGTATATCTAATCTGTCAATTATTCTCAGAGTGGATTACAGATTTTGCTCCCTAACCATAGAATTGGTTATTTATATTTACCACTTCATAGAGATGATTAAGACTAAATTGCCTTTTTTTTTTTTAACTTTACATATTAACTAAATTATACACCACACTTTTTTTAAAGGTAATTAACAGATTAATCAAAACAATAAATCGGCCAACTAATCGATTATGAAAATAATCGTTAGTTGCAGCCCTAGTCCTCAGGCAGTGCCCCCATGTTGCCGCCCCTCCTAAAGTGCCACCTGGGTCCCATGGACCCGCCGGGACCAATGGTAGGGCTGGCCCTGCTTGAGGTCCTCCACTGAGCTCTTGCCCCATCACCCTGTGTAGGTGAAACCAGAAACTTAAAGGGAGGCGGTAAAGGCCAGTGCAGGCCCTCTCTCAGTTTACTGAGCTACCTACAGAGTGACACAGCAAGCGCTTTTCCCCGGCAACACACTGTAATACAGGGGGCAGGCAAACTTTGAGAGGTGGAGATCTACCTAAACAATTTAAGTGCCGGTTCACACTGCTGCGCTGTGAATTTGTTCAGTTTTTTCAGTCCATTCTGAGGTGCGAATTTACCGCAATTTGAATGCAAATTTCAGAATTGGGACATAGCTGCGATTAATGTTCTAGCCAATGGAATCATAATGTAAAAAAAAAAAAGGTGTTAACTTCCTGGTTTTTGTGTAGAATAGTGTGGTGGAATTCGCACATGTGAACCATCTGTGAGGGGGTTAACTCGGTAGCGGGTGTGTGTGACCCCCTGGTTGGGCTCCCCACACAAAAACAGGCCCAGCAGACGGAGGTTGTGGTTTTCAAAATCAAAAGGTACGGTTTATTTCTCTATGTACAGTGACAAAAATACAGCAAAGCCAAAAAGAAACATAAACAAAATAAATCCTGGTCAGCTTGACCTCTGACTAAACATGCAGGTTTCCTAACTAACAACTGGGATCAGCCTGGTGCTGTCCTAGTCCCTAAGTCCCTGGTTTAGTCAATGTCCAAACAAATAGCCACACAGGCTTTGCCTCACCGCACAGGGGTTCACTCTCCCTAGACAGTCCACACAGGTCTGGGTCCAGGCATGAGCAAACACCTAATGAAGCTGGGAGTTTTTATAGAGGCCTTAAACGAGCTGACAAGCTTCAGCTGGTCTCATCAACTCCCTGCCTGCACGACGCCCAGCACTCTCCCTAGAGGTATGAGTCATCCATGAGCCCACTAGCCTCAGCTGGGCTTCATCAACTCTCTCCCTAGTTGTATAAGTCGGCATAAAGCCTGAATCTGGGAGAAATATATCTACCCCCCTGGATGCAACCAGGTGACTTTACCTTCCTGCTGTCACACATCAAATGCGATTCCAGAACGATTTACATTGATGTCTATGGAGACTAAATTCGCAACGCTCTAAACTCGCACAAGACCTTTTTTTTCATCGCATCGCATTCAGAGAGGAATCGCAACGCATAGATGTGAACCACCATTATTGAAAACAATTACTTTTTGGATGACGTGCGAATCTAGTTTGTGTTTAACGCATCGCATTCGGTATCAACTCGCACAAGTGTGAACCGGTGTTCTGCCGAGCTGGTTCCGCCTATCGATATGGTTCCGAGCTCGACTGCGCAGGCGCAATCCGAGGCGACGGAATTCTCTGAGCGTGAACAGCTGTTCGGCAGCTCTAGACGTGCTCGCTCCCGATGCTAGGGGAACCAGCTTGACAAGAAAGCGGCGGAGGCGGAGACTGGGACACGCCGCTCTATAGGGCAGCATTAACCACTTAAGCCCCGGACCATTTTGTAGCTAAAGGACCAGAGGTGTTTTCAGAATTTGGCACTGCGCTGCTTTAACTGGAAATTGTGCGGACATGCAATATTGTACCCAAACGAAATTTGCGTCCTTTTCTTCCCACAAATAGAGCTTTCTTTTAATGGTATTTGATTGCCTCTGCGATTTTTATTTTTTGCGATATAAACGGAAAAAGACTGAAAATTTTGAAAAAAAATGATATTTTCTACTTTTTGTTAAAGAGAAAAATCGAATAAACTCAATTTTAGTCATACATTTAGGCCAAAATGTATTCAGCCACATGTCTATAATAAAAAAAATGTCAATAAGCGTATATTTATTGGTTTGCGCAAAAGTTATAGCGTCTACAAACTAGGGTACATTTTCTGGAATTTACACAGCTTTTAATTTATGACTGCCTATCTCATTTCTTGAGGTGCTAAAATGGCAGGGCGGTACAAAACTCCCCTAAATGACCTCATTTTGGAAAGAAGACACCCCAAGGAAATTGCTGAGAGGCATGTTGAGCCCATTGAATTTTTTTTTTTTTGTCTCAAGTGATTGAATAATGACTAAAAAAATAAAAAAAAAGTTGTCACTAAATGATATATTGCTCACACATGCCATGGTTATATGTGGAATTGCACCCCAAAATACATTTTGCTGCTTCTCCTGAGTACGGGGATACCACATGTGTGGGACTTTTTGGGAGCCTGGCCGCGTACGGGCCCCCAAAAACCAAGCACCGCCTTCAGGATTTCTAAGGGAGCAAATTTTTGATTTCACTCCTCACTACCTATCACAGTTTCGAAGGCCATAAAATGCCAAAATAGCACCAAACCCCCCCAAATGACCCCATTTTGGAAAGTAGACACCCCAAGCTATTTGCTGAGAGGCATGTTGAGTATTTTACAGCTCTCATTTGTTTTTGAAAATGAAGAAAGAATATATATATATATATATATATATTTTTTTTTAATTTTCAAAACTTTGTGACAAAAAGCGAGATCTGCAACATACTCACCATACCACTCAGCAAATAGCTTGGGGTGTCTACTTTCCAAAATGGGGTAATTTGGGGGGTTTTGTGCCATCTGGGCATTCCATGGCCTCCGAAACTGTGATAGGCAGTGAGAAGTGAAATCAAAAATTTACACCCTTAGAAAGCCTGAAGGCGGTGATTGGTTTTTGGGGTCCCGTACGCGGCTAGGCTCCCAAAAAGTCTCACACATGTGGTATCCCCGTACTCCGGAGAAGCAACAGAAAGTATTTTGGGGTGTAATTCCACATATGCCCATGGCATGTTTGAGCAATATATCATTTAGTGACAACTTTGTGCAAAAATAAATAAATAAATAAATTGTATTTTTTCCGCAACTTGTGTCAACATATAAAATATTACATGGACTCGACATGCCTCTCAGTATATAGCTTGGGGTGTCTACTTTCCAAAATGGGGTCATTTGGGGGGGTTTTGAACTGTTCTGGCATTTTATACACAACATTAGGAAGCTTACATCCACTCTTCTAAGCACTTGAAGACAACGCCATTTCTGACACTTTTTGTTTACATGAAAACATATTTTTTTTTTTGCAAGAAAATTATGTTGAACCCCCAAACATTATATATTTTTTTAAAGCAAAGGCCCTACAGATTAAAATGGTGGGTGTTGCATTTTTTTTTCCACACAGTATTTGCGCAGCGATTTTTCAAACGCATTTTTTGGGGAAAAAATACACTTTTTTTTATTTTAATGCACTAAAACACACTATATTGCCTAAATGTTTGATGAAATAAAAAAGATGATCTTAGGCCGAGTACATAGATACCAAACACGACATGCTTTAAAATTTAGCACAAACGCGCATTGGCGACAAACTACATACATTTTTAAAAGCCTTTAAAAGCCTTTACAGGTTACCACGTTAGATTTACAGAGGAGGTCTACTGCTAAAATGACTGCCCTCGATCTGACCTTCGCGGTGATACCTCACATGCATGGTGCAATTGCTGTTTACATATGACGCCAGACCCACGCTTGCGTTCGCCATTGCGCAAGAGCAGGGCAGGACAGGGATGCTTTTTTTTATTATTATTAATAATTTTGCTTTTTTATTTTATTTTTTAACTGTTCCTTCCATATTTTTTTTTTTTTTTATAATTTTTATTGTTATCTCAGGGAATGTAAATATCCCCTATGATAGCAATAGGTAGTGACAGGTAAAATGCTTTCCCAATTTCCCAAAGGCGCTTTTTATATCCGGGGGGGGGGGGGACTTCCCTCCCACTGCTTGTAAAAGCAGTCCAGAGGCTAATTAGCCACTAGGATTGCTTTTACATGAAAGTCAGCCGCTGGCTGAAAAGAATGATACCAAGATGATACCTAAACCCGCAGGCATCAATCTGGTATAACCATTCAAGGTCCAGCAACATACCAGTATGTTGCTGGTCCTTGTTGGACATGTATTGTAATCTTTTTTTTCATGCAGCCTGTTGGCTGAACGAAAAAAAGATTGATCGGTGGGTATGCCCACCATTAGAATACCGCCCTTCATCCACCCACTTCTAATGATGGGCATACATGTACCATTTATATATGCCGAAGCATGGGGGCATCTTCCCGCAAAAGTTATGCCGCGTACACATGGTCAGTTTTTCCACGGGCAAGCCTCCGTCGGAATTTCGACCGTATGTACGCGGCATTAGGAGCAAAATCGCTCCTCCGCCCCTGCTGCCCCAATGCTTCGGCATATATGCTTCTTTTTTTTTTAACTGTGGTGGTGAAATCACCTCCTACAGCACTGGAGTCGCAGGGATCAGGCCTGTCTCTGCGAACGCTGCAGTTATGTGTGTTGTGTTTTGTAAGTGACAGTGATCGATCGATACTGCACTTGGGTGGCCTGGGCTGGACGGAGGGGCAAAACGCAGGTGCTAGCAGGTATCTAGGCTGATCCCGCTAACACTGCATTTTTGGGAACCCTAAACTGCTGGGGACGCTAGTATAGATCTGATCAGATCAGATACTGATCTGTTCAGATACTATACCACTAAGGGAGGTGTATGCTTCACGCGTGGGTGTTGGCGTTACTGGCACTAACCTGACGCTGCCTGGAGTGTGACGCAGGGTTAACTAGGGGCAATTAGGGGGTTAAAACCTTTATTAGATAATATATGGGGGTACCTGACGCTATAAAAACCTGCGGCGAACCTAACAAAAATAACTGGCTACCTATCAACATCACCGACAATAAGACAGCGATCAGGAAAACGATCGCTTAGCGACAGTGGTGATAGGGGGTGAAAGGGTTACCTGGGGGGCGATCAAGGGGGTTAAACCTTTATTAGGTAATATATGGGGGTACCTGACGCTATAAAAACCTGCGGCGAACCTAAAAAAAATAACTGGCTACCGATCGGCATCACCGACAATAAGACAGCGATCAGAAAAACGATCGCTTAGCGACAGTGGTGCTAGGGGGTGAAAGGGTTATCTGGGGGGCGATCAGGGGGTTAAACCTTTATTAGGGGGGTTAGGGGGCTACACTGGACCTAAAACTAAACTGTAGTGACACTTTTACAGTCACAAATGTCACTGATTGCAGTGATCAGTAAATAAATGGTCACTACAATCAGTGACACTGTGACTGGGGGCTGGGGGGTGATCTGGGGGGTGACACAAGTGGTTAAACAAGTTGATGGCCGGGTGACACACCGCTCTGTACAGCAAGGGGCGGATGAGTGAGTGTGCGCTCCCTGCAATGTTAGGCGGCAATTATATGTACAACACTCGCCCTATAGAGCGGCGTGTCACAGTCTCCGCCCCCCGCCGCTTTCTGCGCGGCGTGTATCGTCGGGAGCGAGCGCATCTACAGCTGACGAACAGCTGTAGATGTTCGTAGATTTCCGTGTGTTCCGAGTGCGCATGGGCAGACGCGCTCGGAACCATATCGATAGGGGAACTAGGTCGACAAGACACCGGCACTAAAAGAGATGAAAGATCACAGAGGTTCGGCACACTGTTTTTTTTTTGTTTGTTTTTTAAGCCCCCCATGGCTTAAATGGGTTGTAATTTGTAAACACTTAAAGGTTGTTCACCTTATTGCACTAAAAACCTTCTATAGTGCAGCAGCCCCCCAGAGCCCCCCTTTTACTTACCTGAACCCGATATTTCCAGCGACGAGAATGAGCCCAGCAGATCCATCGCTGTCTTGGGTCCTCATTGGATAGATTGATAGCAGAAATCCAGTGACATGGGAGGTGGGGCGGAGTCTTGTCTGCGTCAATGGATGCAGCAGCAGGACTCGGGAGCGCGCCCGCACGGATGCCCCTTGGAATGCGGGTCTCTGAGGGGGCACTCGATGCAGGGAGGAGCCAGGAGCACCGCTGGGGTGGACCTCAGAAGAGGAGGATCAGGGCCACTATGTGCAAAACCCTTGCACAGAAGAGATAAGTATACCATGTTTGTTATTTAAAAAAAAAAAAAATGAACCTCTACAACCCATTTAATCATGACCTCCATGATCAAGTCCCAGTGGCAGGGAAAAACATGTTGGGGGCGTGGCCTGGATAAATCGAGCGGAGGCTGCCTTTACCTGCTAACCACTCAGACCGGGCGAGGTGTGCGGCGGCCAGGCTATTTCTTCCCATTTTTACAGCATTTTTGTATAGCAAGATATGGCTCGTTGCCATCTCTTCCTATTTCTACAGCAAGCTTTAGGTCTAGACAAACCTTTCCCCAGCCTGCACCCGCACTAGTCAGCAGCATCTAGCTCATTTGATCTTGTCAGCCTGAGCGGGGGCCCTTAAGCATTTATCGTTGCTATACAAGGAATTGCACAATGCTTAAATTACAATAAATTCAGCTACTTACACCAGTTTCATTTATAATTACATGATGATGTAATCATTTTAACGAACACACAAGTACAATAATTGGTTTCCTAAAGTTTAGACATACATAGAACACAAGGGGCTACAAAGCTGCAAGTTTATCACTGCACCAAGTGGGACAAAAACGTATGAAAAGTACATATATCAAAACTGCATGCTTTCCAATTTCGTTTCTGAGCACATTTTAATCAAAAACCAACACAAGAAAAACTGAACCAGAAAGAAATGGTTTTATAAATGAAAGCAATCCATCGCTCAAGTGAACGCTGGCTTGAATGATAATTAGACGTCACATATCGTTTAGCTGAAATTCAGAAGTGGGAGACCTAGCAGGGGAAGAACTCACTCTGCATTAATAACTCGCAGAAACAAATGTGAAGACAGCTGTTTTCAAGGACAGTTGGCCTGTGATGTTCAGCGTAAAGAGCAGAATAGAGATCAGAACTTGTGACTGTGACCACAGCTGCCATGTAGTATGCACTAAAATCCATTTATAATTAAATAACCCTGTCATTTCAGCACAGACACAATGATATATGTTACATATAAACAGATATAGCAAAAAAATGAAAAAATGTGCTACACGACACAGTTACCATTTTACATAAAAAATTAAAACGGACTTCTGTGCTGTGTAAATTCAGTAGAGTGTTGGATATAAAAAAAACAACAACCTGATTTTGCGTTCCTGTACTGCCTCAATAGCATCATGCGGCTTCTTCAGATTGTTGGCCACACATTCCTGTTCCAAGTCATCCCCAAAATGCTCTACTGGACTGAGATCTGGAGGTACTGTATATACTTGAGTATAAGCCGACCCGAATATAAGCCGAGGCACCTAATTTTACCACAAAAAACTGGGAAAACATATTGACTCGAGTATAAGCCTAGGGTGGGAAAATGCAGCAGCTACTGGGTAAACAATGCCCATCTGCAGCCTCACTGTGCCCATTTGCAGTCTAATTGTGCCCAGTTGCAGTCTCTCACTGTACCCCTATGAAGTCTCTCACTGTGCCCCTATGAAGTCTCTCACTGTGCCCCTATGCAGTCTCTCACTGTGCCCCTATGCAGTCTCTCACTGTGCCCCTATGCAGTCTCTCACTGTGCCCCTATGCAGTCTCTCACTGTGCCCCTATGCAGCCGGGGCTGTCTTAAATGGACGGCCTGAACAGACTGGATTACACAGCGGCAGACACACACGGTTTTACTAATGAAAAGTACGGCTGCATATGGAATACACAGCGGGAGACACATGCTATTTTACTGCTGACTCGAGTATAAGCCGAGGGGGTCGTTTTTCAGCCTAAAAAATGGGCTGAAAAACTCAGCTTATACTCAAGTATATTTGGAATACATTGAAACCAGTGCCACGTTCATGGAGATAGTTTGAGATAATGCATGCTTTGTGACGTCACACAACACCCTGCAGGAAGGAGACATTGGAAAATTGCAATCTCTTGCCATAAAGGGGTGCACAGGGTATTCAACAATATTATTACAGTGAAATGATGCACATTTGGCATAAAAGTGAACCCATAGTTTCACAATCAGGGGTCAGGCTCGAAGACCAGTTGTTATAGAAAGAGTGGAACTACCACCGACCAGCAGGATAGGTACACAGACAGTCACCCTGGTGAACGCCGTGGGCTCACCTGAGTCTAAGTACTAGTGTTCACCAGACCTCCTGATGGTGGAGATGGATCTTGTTGCATGTTAGTACCAGGTCACGATTCTTAGGATTACTCCACCAGGATGTGAGCAAGTCAGAGTCCAGTAGCTGATAAGGAGGTAGGGATCAAACAGAAGCATATTCAGTAAACAAGGCAAAAGGTCAGTAATGAGTAGTTGCAGGTTGGGATGAGGCAGAGCGTTGTCAAGGAACAAGCCAAGGGTCGATAACGAGTGGCAGCAAAATATGGATGGAAGCAGGGTAGACAGGAGCGAGATACTGGCTGGAAAGAGCACAATCTGGCAAACAGGAAGTGCAGTGACATTGCTTAAATCAGGAAGTCCATGGGAGGAGCAAAGAGTTTAGGGTTCATGACAAACAAGGTTCAAGACAGGATCATTCAAGGAACTGTCCAGTATTCCAGGTAGTTCAGCAAGAAGACACAGCAGAGGTTCTGGGTTCAAATACAGGCCCCAACATACTTTGTTTGAAGTAGGCAGTTTAACAGGCTCATAAGCATGCGATTATTTAACCACCTCCCGCCCACGTTATAGCCGAATGACGGCTATAGTGAGGGCCTTAATTGCTGGGAGGCCGTCAATAGACGTCCTCCCGAGCATGCGCTGTCAGCACATCCCTGCACGGTGTGCTCTGTGATCACCAAGTCTATGAGACTCGGCTGATCACAGATCGGAGACAGCGCTGAAAGCTGAAACCTGGCCTGGGCAGGAAGGGGTTTAAGTGCCCAGTAGGTTAAAAACAGGCCCATAAAATTCACACCTAAACTAGCTTCTCCAATAAAATGGTATTGAAATGTGAAGAAAATACCTCATTTATTTTTTGCTTACCAGCGTCTCTTCTCCTCCCCTGATACAAGCCCTATTTGTGGGCATTACTCAAGTTGAACTTCCGTCAGAGCTCAATTGTCAATGCTCCCTATTCAGTTAAGCCCTGTACACGCAGGCCGAATGCTGGCCGACATCGGCCGTTTCAATAAAAAAAGTCAGACATTCTGGCCCATGTGTATGCCAGCCGACCGGCTCCACATCAGCACTCTCAGACAATGGCCAACACCCTTACTCTATCCAAAATTAAAACAAAAAAAGTTTTGCCTTTGGTTCTACTTTAAAGCGGAAGTAAACCCATCCATAAAGCTGTTTAATTTCCGGCACGTGCCGGAAATGTAACACTCCCATTGGTTGTGCTCTCAACCAAACTGTCAAACCACCCAATGGCTGGTGTCATATCTGATCACATGTGCAGCATCATGGCAGTTGTAGATTAAACAGAGGCAAAGATGGCAGCTTCCTTGGCTCAAAACGATAAGGGAGTTTACTTCCACTTTAAGTATATCATTGCTGCTATGATGTTGACTAATTTATGCCCCCCCCCCCCCTGAAATATCAGTTCTGATTGACAGGAAAGACTGATCTTTACTAAAAACTGGTTCTTCATAGGAGATCAGTTAATGAATATATCTATTATGGCATTTTAAACAAAGACTTAAAGCTGAACTCTGGGATAAGGAAATTTATCTCAGCACAAGAGTCATGAGTATTCTTCCTTTAATTCTGGTGTGCTTTGTGTATTTCTTCAAGATCTGTGAGGTAATCCAATATGAAACATTGCCTCTGTGCAGGAGCTTCCTGTAATGAGGACCGGTCACTGCTGCGCTCTTTTCTTGTATCTGGTCTCCGCCCCCCTGCAGGCAGTCTGTAGTGGGTGGAGCCTGCTGGACTGGCTGATAACGTCACTGCTACTTTTACAAGGTGACATCTGAGTTTAAGGCATTTGGTGAACGGAAAGTGGATTTTTATTCTTGTGGCTGTTGAGTAATATATTTAAATAAAAAATGTTGTGCCCGGAATTCAGCTTTAACTCCTATATTCAGGTGAACCTCACTGCTGGCAAAGCACATTTAAGAATACATTGCTTCTGTTAAAATGTATGGGTCGTTGATGGGATTGATGACTAATGAATGCGATGTCTAGGGTACATACATTTGGCCTGATGTCCCCTATGTGTTTGTAGGAAATACAATGAAGACAGACTCTTGATGACTAGGGTATGTTTCCCTATTAAACAGGAATACAGATGGGGAGCTAAGCTTGCACTCTAAATAAAGAGTCCTTCCTGGTCAGGATTAAGCAGTCTAAGCTCCAATGTCCTAATAACAAAACAAATAATATTTATGAATGACTTTTCTCATCACAGTGGAGTATCTGTACTGACAGATGGCTAGCTTGGTATGAAGTACATGCAGATGGCGATAAAGCAGCTGTCCTGTATATAGTGGAAGATATTTATTCCAAAATAAAGATTTGATTTACTTTCCCTTCTCTATTTTATTCTATGAGGAATCAGGCACAGCAACTAAGGCCCCGTTCACATCTGGCGATTTGGGATAGCGATTCTGCCCACGATTCCGAATCGCACTGCAATAGTCACAAAACGTACCATGCGTGTTTGGGTTCCAATCATCTTTAATAACACCTCAAACACAGGCGATTTTGCAGTGATTGTCACCTAATAAATTGTAACCCTTTATTTTCATCCCAAAGGCCCCATTCACATCTGGTGATCTGAAATCAATATTCCAAATCGCACTGCAATAGTGGCAAAATGCATTATGCGTCATTCATTTTTTATTGGCAACTCAAACATGGAGTGGTTTTGCCAGCGATTGCCGCGCAATAAATCACGCTAACCGGACCGCGTTTGAGGAACCATTAATGATGATTAAAGCTTGTTGCCCAAATAAAGCTCCTGGCTGACAAGATTTGAAACATATACATAAAGATACTTTACCTGCCAATAGCGGATACACAGCTGCAGAGCACAAAAAGAATGACTGCACTCTACAGAGCCTTCAATTTGTGAAGTTTGTTTCACTGCCTACAAAGCATCCATTCCCTAGTGATACCCACTCTGGGTACTTCTGCAAGGCTGATTATGCCTCAAATCTAGTAACTCAGTTTAAATACAAGCCTGTGCTTTGCCCATTCAGTCTGCGCTTCTCTTCTGCTCAGTTGAGCTGTTGGGAACAAAGACTGGCAGGTTTGTGTAAGCTTCAGGTGGACCCTCTCCCTGGCCCCCTCCTCGCTCCAATGCTGCGTCTCCTGACGGCTCTAAGACTGAGAACTGAGCGATCAAACGGCACTGCTCGCTTAGTTCCCAGTGCCCAGCTTTCTGCTTTGCCCGCCCCTCCCCCTCACGCTCGCTGGAGCGTTGGGCTGTGGAGATGGTGAGAGTGGCTGGCTTAGTCTCTCAGTGGCTCGCCGAGAGGCTGAGCCAGGTGTCAGTCCAGGCTCCTGGGTGGATCCCAACTGGCTCTGTATCATCAGCTGACAATTAACTTCAAGCTTTAGATCTACTTCTCCTTTAAGCTATAATTGTTTGGGTCAGTTTTAGTGGGTTTAGACATTTTAAAATTAGGTTTCAAATCTGTTTTTATTACATATAAAATATTTAACAGAAAAATATTTGTTTTACAAACATTTTATGACAAAGGATTTCCAGAGCATCATAGATTAGCTAAAGAGGCAGTACATTAGTGGATATCTGCCTTATGGCTCGCCCTGTCAGGTTGAAGCTTCAGATGAAGCTGTCTGATGAGGTATGAGTCACTGTGATGAGTTACACCCTTTTTAATTGAATCCACACCCAATTACTTGCCAACTGAATATTTGGATAACAAAAAAAATCATGAGCTAGAACAAACAAGTAAAATAAATTATGCAGATTAGTAGATTGATGCCTCGTACACACGACCAGTTTTCCCTGCAGGAAAACTGCCATGAGAGCTTTTGGCCGGGAATCCCGGCCGTGTGTATGCTCCATCGCAGTTTTCCCGACAGGAAAACTGCAGAGAATCCTGGCGGGAAAAATGAGAACATGTTTTCTTTTTTCCCGCCGGGATTCCCGGCGTTTTTTAACAAGGCAGTTTTCCTATGGGAAACACTGCGATGGGGCATACACACGGCCGGGATCCCCAACCAAAGCTCTCATGGCAGTTTTCCTGTCAGGAAACCCGGTCGTGTGTAGGGGGAAAAAGTTACAGAACAGGTTCTCGGTTTTCCCGGCGGACTTTTTACCGCCGGGAAAACCGATCGTGTGTACAAGGCATTATTCTAAGTATCTGTTATTCTCAAAGAAGTATCCCCAGATAAAGCTGGTGCCCTGGGCATGTGGACACTTTCCCTGAATATTTTTAAAAATATATGAGCTGCCTTTGCTGAACTGTTTCGAAGGGGCCAACTCCAATGCTGTCCTCCTCATCCTTGTATTCACCCCAGTGAGTCACTGAACAATCATACACCCGACTTTCGAAACAATGAGGGAAGAAAAAAGATAACCCTAAAGCACGCACCTCCAAAAACAAGTCACCCATGGAAGTTTTCGTATCTCTAGTCTGGAAGGTGGACTACACGTTTGTTTTTTGTGTACAACAAATGTACAGGTAAAACATTACATATCTGTCTGGCTCTATATGTCATCAATTTACTGTGAGAACTACCATGTATTTTTTTCCTCGGTTCTTTGCAAATTCATAAATACAATAACACAAGGGATATTATAAACATGTTAAAGTACAATTATGTGTATAAACCAATATATTTTAATGTTAATGTTATTCTCCAAGAAAATCAAAATCAAAATCGCAGAAGCATTTTCTTGGATAATATTTGGATGCTGTCTCATAAGAATGTTTAATAATCCATTAATAATAATTAAGCACCTTGGAGAAGGGTTGAGGAAGAGGATTCTCGGAGCTAAAAATAACGAGGTCCTCCTTTGATGGCCTTCGATTCGAGCTGTAACAAATTCAATTGCAGATTGCTACTTTAAATGCCAGAAACATCAATAAGAAAAATAGGTTCCCGAGTTCTAATTACGTTGGTGAATCATGAGCATTTCTCCCAAAGAGACCATCGTGCAGATCAGAAAATTGGAAAGACTTGGGCTATAATTCCAGATATGATGACTCTTCTGAATCCAGTTCACCCAAAAGCAATCAGAGATTCAAATGCTCTTAAATAGTTTCAGAGAGCTATCAAAAGGTGTCATTGGCACGCGCTCATTTCCCCATTAGGGCTGTGTGACTGTAGGCAGGCGCTGTTTCGTTTAACTGTCCTTATCTAGATATGGCATAATGACCTACAGCTGCCATCTCCATACGGTGTCAGAAAAAAGCATCAATCCAATGTCATGTTATATAGTATAGAAGGTAAAAGTACAGATTTAGCAGTTATTGTGACGATTCCTACTGTCTGAATCACGTTGGTATCTTGGGCATAAAAGGGAGTTTTAAAGACTGATGATACCAGCCAATTATATGGCATCAGATGAAAGTGAAATACAAAGATTTATTGGATATCTTATTTCTTGTGATCCGTTAAGGTAGATATAGACATTTACTTAACCACCTGAGACCCGGGCCATGTACAAATGACGGCCTCAAGGTGGATCTAGAAATCCGGGAGGCCGTCATTACACGGCCTCGGCTATTCCGGCCACTGGGGGGCGCGTGCCCGGCGCATCACTGAGATGCCGATGCGCGTGCCTGGCGGCCGTGATGTCCGCCAGGTACCCGCGATCAGCCGGTACACAGACAAGGACATGGATCTGTGTGTCAGGTAAAGGAGACCGATGCTGTGTCCCTTGTACATAGGGACACAGATCGGTCACCTCCCCCAGTCAGTCCCCTCCCCCACACAGTAGTAATCACTCCCAGGGCACACATTTAACCCCTTTCTTGCCCCCTAGTGTTAACCCCTTCCCTGCCAGTGTCATTTTTACAGTAACCAGTGCATTTTTATAGCACTGGTCGCTGTAAAAATTACAATGGTCCCAAAATAGTGTCAAAAGTGTCCGATGTGTCCGCCATAATGTCGCAGTCACAATAAAAATCGCTGATCGCCGCCATTACTAGTAAAAAAAAAAATTATTAATAAAAATGCTATAAAACTATCCCCTATCTTGTAGACGCTATAACTTTTGTGCAAACCAATCAATAACGCCTATTGCGATTTTTTTTTACCAAAAATATGTAGAAGAATACGTATCGGACTAAACTGAGGAAAATTATTATTTTATTTTTTTTAAATTGGGATATTTATTATAGCAAAAAGTAAAATATATTGTGTTTTTTTCAAAATCGTCGCTCTTTTTTTGTTTATAGCGCAAAAAATAAAAACTGCAGAGGTGATCAAATACCACCAAAAGAAAGCTCTATTTGTGGGGAAAAAAGGTCAATTTTGTTTGGGAGCCACGTCGCACGACCGCGCAATTGTCATTCAAAGCGTGACAGCGCTGAAAGCTGAAAATTGGCCTGGGCAGGAAGGGGGTTTAAGTGCCCAGTAAGCAAGTAGTTAAATGTGTAAGTTTTCAGAGGGCTTGCCCCCTGCCAAATGCTACATGTTGTGTAAACTTTGCAGTGGGCAAGAAGCGAAGCATTGTGGCCGCAGCATGTAAACATCCCCTATTGCAGCTTAAGTGGGAGTGGTTGGCGTGTATTAAAAACATGTCTCAATTATGAATTTTTGCCGCCACCCCCCAAAAAAAACAAATCTAAAAGAAGACTTAGAGAAAATATTATCAAGGTAACCATGTTGCTGCATAGCAGGCATCATAAGATGAACAATCATACCTTTACCTTTTTGCATTAAAACGATGTGGCATTGGAGTCACCTAAATATTAAATAGAAGAAGGTTAAGCAAACTTCCCTGCCCCCTATGTGGCATTGTTTAAGCTTTCGGACAGGCTGCTCAGGCATGAAGCACTACATTATAGGAAGGAGGAAGGGTGTACATTGGTGTGTTATAACTGTAAATGCTAGATAATTGCAGGGCAGCAGCTTGAAGGAGAGGTATAGCCAAAGCTTTTTTCGCAGTTCGATCTGCACTCTTGTGACCCATCGTCACAGAGCCGGTCCAAGCTCTTAAAAGATCCTGAGCATATGGTCAGGATCCACCCAGAAGTCTGGATCTGCACCTGGCTCAGCCTCTCAGCGATCCGCTCAGAGCCTGAGCCAGCCTATCCCATCCCCTCCACAGCTCAGCGCTCTGGTGAGGGCTGGAGGGGCAGAGCAGAGAGCCGCTGACTGACAGTCAAGACTCTCTGCTTAGATTGGAGAGGAGAACTGTCACTGCAGAGCCAGCGGGGGATAGATGCTGCATCCACCTAGGTAAGTATGATTTTTTTTTTTTATCAGAAAGCTATACTTTTTCTTTTAAAAACGGTAATAGTCAGGATAGTGTTTTTTTATTGTACCGGCTATGCAACATTATGCCTCACCTTTTTTCCTACAGATTTCTATAAAAAAAGAAAAAAGAAAAAAAGACTGGTATGTATAGACCAGGTTGTGACAAAACCACATCCAGAACTAGGAATCAGATCCGGGTTACAAACTGCGATCAAGGCTTGTAAGCCGAAACGCGTGAGCACCTGTATATTTTTGCTCACTTTTTTTTATGCACCAATAAAGAAGCAACAAGGACATTTGGAGTTGCCAGCTCTATTCTTTGTATTTATGTCTGTACTGGTGTGAGAGAGCATCAGAGCCAGCGCACCCACTGTGGATTTTATCACAAGCCTGCAAAGGACTTACATGGATTTTGAGCATTGCATTATCTGCTTTTACTAGATTAGTGTGGGGACACAGGAACTGAGTGGTGAGAATGATGGAAAGTAGAAACAGGGAATCTGAGTGGGAAAAGAGAAAGATTTCAGAGACACAGGGGCTAAGTGGGGACAGTGGAGAAATGTAGAGTCAGGAATTGAGTGAGGACAGCAAAGAAGAGCAGAGACACAGGATATAAGAGGGGGAGGCAGAGAAGAGTAAAGTCAGAGACCGGGAGCAAAGACCGTGAACAAGAGCAGGGACATAGGATCTGAGAGAGAACAGTGAAGAAAAGTAGATACACAGGAGCTTGGCAGGGACAGTGAAGGAGAGCATAGGTACAGGAGCAAAGTGGGGACAGTGAAGGACAGCAGAGTCACAGGAGATGAGTGGGGACAGTAAATGAGAGCAGAGGCACGGGAGCTATGTGGGGACAGTAAAGAAGAGCAGAGGCACACAAGCTTAGTGGGGACAGTGAATGAGAGAAGAGGCACAGAAGCGGAGTATGGACAGTGAAGAAGAGCAGAGGCACAGGAACTAAGTGGGGACAGTGAAGGACAACAGAGGCATGGGCCTATGTGGGGACAGTGAAGGACAACAGAGGCACAGGAGCTGAGTGGGACAGTGAAGGAGAGCATAGGTACAGGAGCTAAGTGGGGACAGTGAAGGACAGCAGAGTCACAGGAGATGAGTGGGGACAGTAAATGAGAGCAGAGGCACGGGAGCTATGTGGGGACAGTAAAGAAGAGCAGAGGCACACAAGCTTAGTGGGGACAGTGAATGAGAGAAGAGGCACAGAAGCGGAGTATGGACAGTGAAGAAGAGCAGAGGCACAGGAACTAAGTGGGGACAGTGAAGGACAACAGAGGCATGGGCCTATGTGGGGACAGTGAAGGACAACAGAGGCACAGGAGCTGAGTGGGACAGTGAAGGTGAGCAGAGGCACATAAGCCGAGTGGGGACAGTGAAGAAGAGCAGATGCCCATGAGTTGAGTGGGGACAGTGAAGAGAAGAGGCACAGGAGCTGAGTGGGGACAGTGAAGGAGAACAGAGGCACAGGAGCTGAGTGGGGACAGTGAAGAGAAGAGACACAGGAGCTGAGTGGGGACAGTGAAGGAGAACAGAGGCACAGGAGCTGAATGCTGACAATGAAGAAGTGCAGAGGCACAGGAGCCGAATGCTGACCGTCAAGAAGAGCAGAGGCACAGAGGGGCTTAGTGGGGACAGTGAAGGAGAGAAGTGGCACAGGAGCTATGTAGGGACAGTGAAGAAGGGAAGAGACAGGGGAGATAAGTGGTAAGCATGAAATAGAGCAATGACACAGGAACTGAATTGTGATAGTCAAGAGCAGCAGACCAAGCCAGACACTAGGAATGCAAGTAAGCAGAGTACTTTTACTTGAAAAAAAGCAAATCACAAAAAAAAAAAAAAAAGTCTTCAAGGCTACCCAGGAACAGTGTATAAATACAGTGCTTTTAAAAAGTATTCATACCCCTTTGACATTTTCCACATTTTGTCATTTTACAACCAAAAACTTAAATGTATTTTATTGAGATTTTATGTGATAGACCAACACAAAGTGGCACATAATTGTGAAGTGAAAGGAAAATAATTGGTTTTCAAAATGTTTTACAAATAAAAATGTGAAAAGTGTGGCGTGCATTTGTATTCAGCCCCCCTGAGTCAATACTTTGTAGAACCACCTTTCACTGCAATTACAGCTGCAAGTCTCTTTGGGGATGTCTCTACCAGCTTTGCACATCTAGAGTGACATTTTTGCTCATTCTTTGCAAAATAGCTGTAAACAGCAATTTTCAAGTCTTGCCACAGATTCTGAAATGATTTAGGTCTAAACTTTTACTGGGCCATTCTAACACATGAATATACTTTGATTCTAAACCATTCCAATGAAGCTCTGGCTATATGTTTAGGGTTGTTTTCTTGCTGGAAGGAGAACCTCCGCCCCAGTCCCAAGTCTTTTGCAGACTAACAGGTTTTCTTCTAAGATTGCCCTGTATTTGGCTCCATCCATCTTCCCATCAACTCTGACCAGCTTCCCTGTCCCTGCTGAAGAAAAGCATCCCCACAACATGATGCTGCCACCACCATGTTTCACAGTGCGGATGGTGTGTTCAGGGTGATGTGCAGTGTTCGTTTTCTGCCACACATACATAGCATTTTACTTTTAGGCCAAAAAGTTACATTTGGTCTCATCTGACCAGAGCATCTTCTTCCACGTTTCCAGTGTCCCCCACATGGCTTCTCACAAGCTGAAAACACGACTTTTTATGGCTTTCTTTAAACAATGGCTTTCTTCTTGCCACTCTTCCATAAAGGGCAGATTTGTGAAGTGCAAGACTAATAGTTGTCCTGTGGACAGATTCTCCCACCTGAGCTGTGACTCTCTGCAGCTCCTCCAGAGTTACAATGAGCCTCTTTGCTACTACTTCAAATAATGATCTCCTTGCCAGGCCTGTCTGTTTAGATGGACAGCCCTTGGTAGCTTTGCTGTTGTGCCATACTCTCTATTTTCAGATGATGGATTTAACAGTGCTCCTTGAGATGTTCAAAGCTTGGGATATTTTTGTATAACCCAACCCCAATTTAAACTTCTCCACAAGTTTATCCCTGACCTGCCTGGTGTGTTCCTTGACCTTCATGATGCAGTTTGTTCACTAAGGTTCTCTAACAAACCTCTGAGGGCTTCACGGAACAGCTGTATTTATACTGAGATTAAATTACACACAGGTGGACTCTAATTCGGTGACTTCTGAAGGAAAGTGATTCCACTAGATTTTAGTAAGGGGTATCAGAGTAATGAGGGCTGAATACAAATGCATGTTACACTTTTCAGATATTTGTAAAAAAATTGGAAAACCATTTATAATTTTCCTTCCACTTGACAATTATGTGCCACTTTGTGTTGGTCTTTCACATAACATACATTTATGTTTTTGGCTGTAACATGACAAAATGAGGAAAATTTTATGAATACTTTTTCAAGGCACTGTATATTGGAAATCTATTTATCTGTATGTTGCTTTGAGGAAGAGACCCTGCGTGGCCCCAAAACATCCATATTTCAATGTTCTTTTTATATCAATATGTGATCACATGCTACAATATGTCCTACCAATATAAAAAGTAGCATTTGTGAGAATTTCAATTGCAGTAAGAGCCGGTTCACACAGGGGCGGCACGACTTTGGGGGCGACTAGGCAAGGCGATCCGAAGACGACTTGAGAGGCGACTTGCAAAATGACTTCTGTATTGAAGTCAATGCAAGTTGCCCCGAGTCGCCCCCAAAGTCGTACAAGAACCTTTTTTTAAAACGGAGCGACTTGCGTCGCTCCTATTAGAATGGTTCCATTGAATAGAGCGGGACGCGACTTGTCAGGCGGCTGAGTCGCTTGACGAGTCGCCCAAGTGTGAACCGGCTCTGAGGCATAATGACAAAGTAAACATATTAAAAGGTATAATGGCAACAAAATCAGTCTTCACGGTATGTTCTCATACATGGATTAGATGAAATTGTCCTAGCACATGAAGAAAGCTTTCATTCTAGCATTGGCTGCATATTCATATCATGCCAGCACTTAGCTCACGGTTTAGGAAATGCTTTTCTAAGAATCCTCATGGGCACACTAAACTGAACTCCAACATACACAGTTGAAAAATGGTACATGTAAGCACTTTTATACCAACCCAAATATTTGTGATTTTGTTAAGGTCCTATAGTAATTCAGACACCCCTATCACACAGAAGGGTGACACCACAGTTAGTGTGAAAAATAAGGGACACAGTGGAGTCACCCCCCTACCCCTAGCCTATTACCAAGACAATAAAGGAGCAACAGCAGGTCTCCTCCTGTAAGCGTGTTGCATGTGTTAAACAGGCAGCCCTGTTGTGGCAGTAGATTACAGGAAAACTAAATAAATGCATCTGGTTTAAAAATGTTGTAAGTTTTTTATTTGCCTGGTGTACAACTTTAATATTTACGTCTCTCCCACTTACATAAAGCACCAAAAACCATGT
Source organism: Rana muscosa (assembly GCA_029206835.1). Classification (NCBI taxonomy): domain Eukaryota; kingdom Metazoa; phylum Chordata; class Amphibia; order Anura; family Ranidae; genus Rana; species Rana muscosa. The sequence goes on from CM055123.1 coordinate 170,482,674, forward strand.
AAACAAGTTGGATGAATGACATTTCTTCATTTAAAAGAATGTGTTACATGTTTTCTTCCATACTGAATCTTTTAAAGGGGGTCAAGACAGAAAAAAAACAGAGCTGCCACTGTAGACTTTTATTTACAAGCTGAAACTTCCCAGGCTGGCATCTTCATCCTTTGGCTATGTGGATCGCAGGTGTAATGTCAGGCTAGTGCACACTCTCCCTTCAGCTTTCTGCCCGAACCTTTGCACGGGCTTTCATTTAGAAAACTGGAGGAAGAGTAAATGGCCTATGAGCGTGCCGATCACAACACTCATAGTCTATTGAGAACTACAAGTTTGTCCGGCCGTGGTGGAAGTCCAGACTTGTAGTTTATTCATTCACAGATCATTGTGGATGAATGACGCAGCTGTATGAGTGACAGTGGCTGCAAGGGAGAGGATCACTCACCTGCTGTCACCGGGAAAGGGAGTCAGAGGTAGAGGAGAGCAGGAACGTTAACATGTTCCCTAAGACCGCAATACTTGGTTTACCGTGATTATGGCTGAGCATAAGCAGCTATAACCCCAGTATTTTTTTTTTTACAGCCAGTGGCTGGAACACTTTTTAGAAGTGGCAGGAGGGGACATCCCCACCCTAGTGTTTCTCAGGCTTATCGCTTCTTCCGGTTTGCCCGAGAAACAATCCTAACCATGCGGCCAGCTAGTCCCAGAGGCAATCGAAGAGTAGATCCACTTTGATCACCTCTATGGCCTTGGAGGACCGGAGCGACGTCATAACGTCACTTCTGGTCCAGGCTGGAAATTAACCACTTGAGCCCCGGATTATTTTCCCCCCTTCCTGACCAAAGCACTTTTTGCGATACGGCACTGCGTCGCTTTAACTGACAATTGCGCGGGTCGTGCAACGTTGCACCCAAACAAAATTGACGTCCTTTTTTTCCCCACAAATAGAGATTGCCACAAATTTGGGTTTTAATTTACTAGTAAAAAAAATAAAAATAATAAAAATGCTATAAATCCATCCCCTATTTTGTAGACGCTATAACTTTTGCGCAAACTAATCAATATATGCTTATTGCAATTTTTATTACCAAAAATATGTAGAAGAATACGTATCGGCTTAAAATGAAAAAAAATATAGCTTTTTTTCAAAAAAATTGGGTGATATTTATTATAGCAAAATGTGCAAAATAGTGTTTTTTTCCCCCAAATTTTTTTTTTATATCGCAAAAAAATAAAAATAATAATAAATCGCAGAGATGATCAAATACCACCAAAAGGAAATCTATATTTGTGGGGAAAAAAAGACATAAATTTTGTTTAAAGCGGAGCTCCGCCGGAAAAAATAAAAATAAAAGCCAGCAGCTACAGCTACAGCAGCTGCTGGCTTTTAATATTTGGACACTTACCTGTCCTGGAGTCCAGCGACGTCCGCAGCAGAGGACGAGCGACCGCTCGTCACTCTGCTGCTCCCTCCGCCATCCTCGCTGAGGGAACCAGGAAGTGAAGCCCTGCGGCTTCATGCCCGGTTCCCTACGGCGCATGCGCGAGTCGCGCTGCGCCGTTCTGATTGGTGCTCCTGTGTTCTGGGAGCCGAGTGTCTCCCAGAACACCAAGGGAAGTCTGCGGGAAGTGACGTAACTCCCGCAGATTCCCGGAGAGAGGACTCCCGGATGTGGGTGAAAATACCTGTCTTAGACAGGTATCTTCACCCCCCTACCCCATGAAAGGTGTCAATTGTGACACCGGAGGGGGGGAGGGTTCCAAATAGCAAAAGTTGCTATTTAGGGTGGAGCTCCACTTTAAGTACAGCGTCGCATGACCGCGCAATTGTTAGTTAAAGCGAACAGTGCCGAATCGCAAAAAATGGCCCGGTCATTGAGCAGCCAATTCTTCCGGGGCTGAAGTGGTTAAACTTGTAAACAAAAAGTACCAGAAAAAGCCTGGTCTTAAAGTAGCAACTTTTGTTGGGGCGAGGTGGTCCTTGCAGGGCCACTCATGGCTCGAATGTCAGGTGATACAGTAGGCTATGGGGGCCTTCAAACATTGCCAACAAGATACAATCTTTAAGTACATTTATGCTGTGGAATACGGCATGTTCAGTTTTAGACAGGTAGCTCAGAAATATGAACATAAACCAAATACTTGGATTTTTTTTTCAAAATAAGCAACATAGGTGTTAGGCAAGTATGTAAAATTCTCTACTACAGCACTATGAAAATCATTTCTCAAAACTTGAGGCCCCTGCAGACCTTTGCAGTTGGTCAACGTACACTTGTTAGTATGTTCTATTTTGCATGCGCTTAGTGTTATTGTAGCGCTACCCCCAGTTAAGAGAGCCGCTGGGTTTTGTTTCGGGCCCTGTATACAGCACCACCAACCCCCGGCAATCTACTCAACCCACACTGGCACAGTTAGTCTAGGGAATGTTACCTCGTAACGGTCTATACCTGATTATACACAATCTGGCAGTATTGATAGATAACTACTACAGGTATCTGCAAGGATAACACGGATACCAAGGTAATAAAATATAACTGGATTTACTTTGGTATAAAGGTTCAAGGTTAAACACATCACATAGCATACATGCAGAGCCCTGCAGCGATAAACATATTCATCAGTGGTAGTGCAGAGTGGTCACCCACCACGTGCAACTATCTTCTTTCCTTATGCGCAATATGGCGCAGCAAACAAAGATTTAACCCCCCCCCCCCCCTGGTCAGGCCTGACCCAGACTAAAACTCAGTCCCTTATGAGAACAATTGTTCGCATGCAACTTGAACGGTGGTGCACTTTCAGGAAACAATTTTTGTAATCCAATGGTAGTAAATAAACAAGGTGGGCCAAGGCAGTCACTAGGCCCAACAAAGTAAAGGTTAATGAAGTGAGCAAGTGCTCGCTCACCACTCCGGACGCGATCCCAGTCCGAGCTTCCACCACTGTGTATCCACACACAGTGTCTCCAACGGCCGGGTCTCCGGTCCAGCTGATGTCAGCAAACTCGAGCGGGAACAGGTGCCACCCAGGCTCTGCAGTGGGGTGGAAGGCTCCTTGGTAGGTATGCAAGGCCCAGGCTTCAGGCCTTACACAGCAGCGGATCCGCACAGGGAGTCCTATTGCTTGCAGCGCGGTGTCCAAAAAGCCTGAGCTTCGCCTTGCCCCCTCCTCTTATAGCCCCACCCATGAGTCTCTGCGGTGGCCCAATGCACCCTGGGTGCCGAACGGGGTTCTGGGTAACGTAGTCTAGGGGCCTTAAAGGAGACCCCGCTACATTATGTTAAGGTTATGTTAAGGCAGTCCATTAAGGAAGCCGTTGAGACCTTTATAGGTTGCAGCGCATTACCACACACAGGAGAATATGCATTTCATGTAAAGTGCAAAAAAACGTAGGTTGTATTAAGTAGCTCATTTACGGACTGCCAATGCATGGCAACAGAGGAAAAAATAGGATTTTTTGTACTCACCGTAAAATCCTTTTCTCTGACATCCATGGACTGACACGGTGTCTCTTTACACTTTACACGTGGGTTTATGTCCCTGCTTGCAGGAGAAGACCTAGGCAGAATGTGAGATGTTATACATACATTCTAAAAGCCAGAGCTGAACAGCCCCACCCAGGGGGCAGTCCCTCCGGACATAACCCTCCCACTACAGTCAGCAGACTTCAGTTCGTAACAAAGCAGTACAAACTTAAAAAGGAAGGGTGGGTGCTGTGTCAGTCCATGGATGTCAGAGAAAAGGATTTTACGGTGAGTACAAAAAATCCTATTTTCTCTTATCATCCATGGACTGACACGGTGTCTCTTTACACTTTACACGTGGGATGTCCCAAAGCAGTGTCAAGAGGGATGGGAGCAGTATGAATGGAAAAACCAAAAACTTCACTCCAAGAAGGCAGAGCTCCTCAACGGAGGAGTCGCAACTTTAAACAGCGGCCTGCAGCACCCTGCGGCCGAAGGAAGCATCCAAAGATGCAGCCACATTAACCTTAAAAAAGTTAAAAGGCATGAACAGATGACCAGGTCGCCGCCTTGCACACTCGTGCAACCGATGCTTGATGTCGGAAAACCCAGGAAGCACCAATTGCCCTGGTGGAATGCGCCGAAACCGGAAAGGGAGGCGCCCGCCCTTTGAGAGCATAGGCTTGAATGACGGTTTGTCTGATTCCCCTAGAAATGATGGCAGACGAAACCGCTTGGCCCTGTTATGGACCAGAGACAGTCACAAACAGTGAGTCGGACTTCCGAATAGAAGCAGTAGCAGACAGGTACACCCGTAAGGCTCGTACCACATCCAATATGTGCAGCGCAAACTCTCTGGTATGCGATGGGTGAGGACACAAAGACGGGAGGACAATGCCCTCATGTAGGTGAAAGGTCGACACCACCTTTGGCAAAAAAAGGAAGGTCGCGGATGCAACCTCGCCTTATCCTTATGGATGACTAAATATGGCGACTTGCAGGACAAAGCCGCCAACTCAGACACCCGTCAAACAGAAGTGATTGCCACTAAAAGGCCACCTTCTGAGACAAGACAAGAGGGGAATATCCCGGATATTCCCAAAAGGAGGTTCCTGGAGGACCGAGAGCACCAAATTCAGATCCCACGGTGGGAAAGGAGGCAGCACATGGCGAACCCCCAACACAAGGTGCTAACCAAGAAATTACCCGCTAGAGGTCGCTGAAAGAAGACGGCCAAGGCCGAAATCTGATCCTTGATGGTACTCAAAGCAAGCTTTTGGGTCACTCCACACTGCAGAGGACGCAGGATTCTGGGGACGGAATACGTCCGAGGACGCCAGTCCAGCGCTTCGCATACGGCGATATAAGCTTTCCAGGCACGGTGATAGATCTGCCTGGAGGAAGACTTCCGTGTCCTTAACATGGTCAAAATGACCGAGTCCGAGAGACCTCGGTCCCTCAACACCTGGCTTTTAACAGCCCTGCCGTTAAAAGCCAGAGACTGTAAGCCGGATGAAACATAGGACCTGGAGACTGAAGGTCCTCCCTCATCGGCAACCGCCAGGGAACGTCCGTGACGAGACGTACCAGATCAGCGTACCAGTGATGCTGAGGCCAATCCGGAACAATTAGGATCGCCGGAGTTTATATCAGGCGATAAGGACCCTATGGGGCCACCAACGCATCCGAGGCATCGCCCAAGGATCCCTGGATCTGGCCACAACCTCGACCCTTGCGATTGAGTCGAGAGGCCATCAGGTCCACATCCGGCGTGCCCCACCATCGGTAAAGGAGTTGAAATATGCAAGGACCACTCTTCTTGGTCCGGCGATTGGCGACTCAGATAGTCCGCCTGCCCATTGTCTATGCCCAGAATGTAAAATGGCCTACAGAGCCGGCACATTTCTTCCGGCCCACTTCAGGATACGGACTACCTCGGAAGCCACAGCTGAGCTCCGAGTTCCCCCTTGATGGTTTACATACGCCACCGCCGTGGCGGTGTCCGACTGGCTCCTGATGGAGCGACCCCGTACTCTCTCCGACCTGAGGAGAGACACAGTCCGATGGGCCGTATTTCCAGAACAGTGATTGGTAAACGGGCTCGTCCGGAGTCCAAGGCCTGAGCCGACAAGACTCCCCAGACTCCACACCAGCCCGTCAGGCTGGTGTCCGTCGTGAGTACCGTCCATTGGATGGGAGGGGAACAACTTTCCGGACCGAAGAGCCGAGGATCTCAACCACCATGTCAGGGGCGCCCTGACCAGGTGAATCACCTGGATCTGAAGATCCAAGGACAATGGGGATTTGTCCCAGGTGGACAAGATCTCCTTCTGCAATGCCCTGGTGTGTGATTGGGCATACGGAACGGCCGCGAAGGAGGCCACCACGAGTCCCGGGACTCTCATGCAAAAAACGGATTGACAACCATTTTTGGGATGTCAGCACCCGCACCGCAGACTGAAGTGTCAGCAACTTCTCCAGAGGTAGGATACCTTTGCCTCCAAGGAGTCCAGAATCAGAACTAGATACTCCAGACACTGAGTCGGGACCAGGACTGACTCCTGAATGTTCAGGAACCACCCGAGTCCCTGAGGGTCTAATTGACGATAGTCACCTTTCCTCTAAGTCTGATCCACTTTCTGCTCTTAGCAGAAGATCGTCCAGATAGCCCACGACAGCAATACCTCGCTGTAACAGAAGGCTAGAACCGGAGCAAACACCTTGGTGAACACCCTTGGTGCCGAGGCTAGGCCAAAAGGAAGAGCCACAATCGATAGTGGACTTCGCTGATCGCAAAGCGCAGAAACTTCTGGTGACTTGCGCAGATCGGAACATGCAAGTAGGCGTCCTTGAAGTCCAAGGACGCCAGAAGAAAATCCCTTTGGTGGAGTGTAGCGATCACCGTGCGAATGGATTCCATGCGGAATTTCTGCACCTTCTCGAAGGCATTCAGGGCCTTGAGGTCCAGGATAGGTCGAACCACGTCCTATTTTTGGGACGACAAACAGATTCGAGTAGAATCCCTGAAAACTCTCCTGTGACGGAACCGGCACAATCACTCCGGACCTGATCAAATCCTGTACAGCCCCCAAGAGGGCTGCCCGACAGGTAGGAAGGAGAGGAAGATTTGATGGAAAGAATCTGTCTGGGGGCCAGGATCGGAATACTATCCTGTATCCTGAGGTGACCACCTCGCACACCCACCAGTCGGAGATTTGGGAGGACCACCGATTCGTGACCTGCGAAGTCGTCCCCCCACCCCAGAGTCGGGCGGAGGCAAGACTTCACGCGGAGGCGGGCTTGGGAACCGCTTGTTCGGCTTACGCACCCAGGGGGCACTTGTGCCCACCAGCCGCACTGCCGTCAGTCTGAGAGGGCCTACCCGTGGACTCTGACTGACGAAAAAACCCAGTTTTGCTGGAAAGGAAGGCCCCTGTTTGCGGCGGGCCTCCTCACCCTTGCTAGTCTAAGGTAGAAGAGTGCTTTTACCTCCCATGACATCCATGACGATGTCATCCAGAGCAGCACCGAAAGGTCTACCACCTTTAAATGGTAGATCCGTCAGGAGCTTCCTAAGGCTAGGTCAGCAGACCAGCACTTCAACCAGATAAGACGACGCAATACCACCGCTGAGACAGAGGCCCTGGATATTAAAGGGGCCGCGTCCAACGTGGCGTCGCACACATAAACCAGGCCCTGAACCAGTTGGTGGGCCAGAGCAACTGTGTCTGGAGGAAGATTATGCTCCTGTACAGCTAGGTGCAACATTTTTGCCCAACCTGTAAGTGTTTAAGACACAAGGGTCACCGCTACCACAGGCCGTAGGGCGGATCCCAACAAGGCAAACATGGCTCTGCTCACCACTTCTGACCTCCTGTCAGTGGGGTCCTCAAATGCAGGAGTCCCCTCCATCGGGAGAGTGATGGCCTTGTTCAACCGGGCGACTGGAGGGTCGACCCTGGGGGAGAAGCCCACTTTTTAAGTAGGGCATCTTCAAGGGGTATCTGATAAGACAAACGCCGCGGGACCATAAAAAAATTCTTCTGCGGCTTTTCCCAGACCTTATCAATGAGCTGGTCAAAGAAAGTACATATGGAAAAACCTCTTTAGAAGGCCTGGCCTTAAAAGAACCAAAGGAGACTGTATCCGCCTGAGGTTCTGCATCCGCAGCATTTTAGCTTGAGATTGTCCCTCACCGCAGCCATGAGTACACTAACAAGCGCCCTGTCATTTACTGACTCAGAACTGGAGTTTTCCTCATAAGGAATGTCCTGTTCAAAACCATCCAATACATTCAGAACTAGGGTCCTGAGCGGTAGTGGCTAGGCCCATATCTGAATCAGTGCACTGCCCTCATGAAGTAAAGTGGGGAGAGGGCGCTTTTTTGCTCCCTTGCGCTTGCACACAGCTCCCATCCTGGTCAGAAATGATTCCAGGACTGCCCACAACTGGTCCCTAGGGACCGCAGGTGCTGAAGCACTGCCTGTTGTCCACTGACATTTAGGGGAAGCTGGTGACAGAGACTCCATATTGCCCCCCTCTGAGACTCCTCAGATAAAAAGTCCACCCACAGGCTGTGCTGACTGAGGAGGGGGCACCCAGGGGACTCACCAAACTGGACCAGGGACCGCTCAGTTCCTCTGTCTGTACCGCGCTGGTGAGCTGTGAGGAGATTGTGAGGAGATTTCCGCTGTTACAGCAGCGCTAGAGGCCAAAACTAGTGCTGAAGAGCGCGCGGGCTACAAGAAAATGGCCACCGCACTTCACTGAGGCGATCCGCGGCAAGATGGCCACCATGACTCAGCAGAAGTGAAAAAAACAGCACACACACAGCGCCACTCGGCGCTCAGGCCCCAAAACACACAAAAAAAGGCCCCAAGCATATCTGCAGACCAGCATTAGCCCCTCCAATAACAGTGTGACCCCCAGGCACCCCACACAGCACAGCGCCAGCAATGGTGACAGAGAGTGACAATGAAATACAGGGGGAGACAGGGAAAATCCCCCACAGAGAAACACACAGCCTTTTGTACTCACCTGCAGGCAGGAGAGACTACTTACCCGTCCCCTGAGGGACCCACTGGTGTGTTTCTGACAGGACTATCACAGTGCAGTACTGAGTAGCTGTCGGCCCGGTCCACCGTAAAAGATACAGTCAGTCAGGAACTGTTCAGTCTTGAGAGGACCGTGGGAGCATGAAAGCAAACACGGCCACCCCTGGAGTCATGGGGCCTGTCGTGAACTGAGTCTCACGCACACAAGGCGAGGATCAGCACGCTCGATGGTCGGACAGGGAAGACTACGAGGATATCTTGTACCCAACCTGTTGCCCAGCCGACAGTTGATAGAAAATTCTCAAAAATAAAATAAAAAAGAATTCCAGAAAAGGAATAAAAATAGGTCAGGAGACTGGCTCCTGAGAGAGCCACGTCTTCTCCTTCTGCTAGGCAGAAAAAAACTGAAGTCTGCTGACTGTAGTGGGAGGGTTATGTCCGGAGGGACCGCCCCCTGGGTGGGGCTGTTCAGCTCTGGCTTTTAGAATGTATGTATAACATCTCACATTCTGCCTAGGTCTTCTCCTGCAAGCAGGGACATAAACCCACGTGTAAAGTGTAAAGAGACACCGTGTCAGTCCATGGATGATAAGAGAAACAGGACTAACATCTAATTTTTCATGCAGCACACCACAAGGCATGTGTGCTGTAGTGTGCAGGTTTGTTGCCCCCTACTGTTCTTCTGTGTTGTGGTGCACTAAAAAGGCCTTGCATTAGTGTGTGTTCGCAATGCAATGCAATAGACCTTCACCTTTTATTTGACGCAATGCTCCACAGTGTCCAGCGTGTGATGAAGCTGCTGCATTGCCCCTAACTGTGCTTATGCATTGGGTCTCATTCTAAATAGCAACAAAACACACTGCACAAAATGCCACTTCCTAATGGGCGTTGTGGCAAGTGCTGTAAAATGTGTGATAATGCAATGTAATAGTGTGAAGCCAGCCCAAAAGCAATTTAACAATGCTTAGCTGTGATGGCCACATGTGTTTTCTTTTTAGGCTCTTTTATTCTCACCTGTTAATCCTGCCAATAAGTCTTATTTTTCAACAGAACAAACTCTTCTGCAAATGTAGCAGTTCAACTATTGAAACAAATGTAGTTGTTTGTGTAACTGCAGTGTTAGCTGGAGTTTGGCTTCAGTTTGTTAATGTATCTAAATCCGCTAGTCCATCTAACATTCCCCTTCTTCCCCAAACTAACAAAATGCTGCTATCCAAAGTTGCCCCTGTACTTATTCATCCAGAGTGGGGGGGACTTAGGATGTGTGTTACTGGCCAGACCACTAGGCCACATGTGTTTTCTTTTTAGGCTCTTTTATTCTCACCTGTTAATCCTGCCAATAAGTCTTATTTTTCAACAGAACAAACTCTTCTGCAAATGTAGCAGTTCAACTATTGAAACAAATGTAGTTGTTTGTGTAACTGCAGTGTTAGCTGGAGTTTGGCTTCAGTTTGTTAATGTATCTAAATCCGCTAGTCCATCTAACATTCCCCTTCTTCCCCAAACTAACAAAATGCTGCTATCCAAAGTTGCCCCTGTACTTATTCATCCAGAGTGGGGGGGACTTAGGATGTGTGTTACTGGCCAGACCACTAGGGAAAAAAGACTAAAGATAGAAAACGAATACAGCCACCGCAAGTAATGATTGATGTTCTGGAAATTTTATAGATGGGTAACTCCTATCCTCATATTGATTAGTGGTTCCAGAGTAATAACTACTGCAGTAGGGAACAGACACAAAAAGATACACTCAGCATCTTTCCAAAATAACCGTCCCAAGTTGCGCGGTTGAGAAAAGTAATGGAAGTGAATGGAGCCGTCTTAATGTACACTACTGAAGTCGCTCCGACTTCAGAAAAGGTTCCTGTATGACTTCAATTCGACTTCTAGGCGACTTGTATCCATTGATTTCAATGGAAGTCGCCTCCAAAGTCGGATCGTGTCTTAACTGAAGCAACAATACAGGAAGAGAAAATTATTTTCTAATTTTTTCTCAGGCAAACCCCTCCCTCCCCCCTCCCACAGAGCCGATTGTTGTTTGATTGGCCACCGGAAAGCCTCCTGTCCTTGAGGCGACTTGAAGTCGCCTTGTAAGTCGCCCCAAAACACGCTGTGGTGCGCACTCAGGACGCATCCAGGTCGCCTGGCAAAGTCGTGGCCAGAGTCGTGTCGCCCCTGTGTGAACCGGCTCTTAAGGTTTTTATACACCATTACGTAGGTATCACATTACTATTACAATTGTACGTTTATGGTAACAAGGGGCGTAACATAGGCAGGCTAATTCTAATCAGGACTCAAAAGAATGTAAACATGTAATGAAAACATTACCGTATATACTCTAGTATAAGCCGAGACTTTCAGCCATTTTTTTGGGCTTAAACTCGAGTTAGTGTACCTGAAAATATTGAGAGGCTGCGGGCGTCCATCGTTTAAAACTCGCGGTCTCCTCCTGGTCCCTTCCGTGATAGGCATTTCTCAGCAGACACAGTTACGCCTATCACGAACGTTCTCTCATCCTCGCCCATCCCAGCAGACACTGTGTTCAGTGTTCCGCCAATCACGGACGCCTTTTCATCCTCGGACAAGAGGACGTCCGTGATTGGCGGAACACTGAAAACAGTGTCTGCTGGGAAACGGAGTCCGAGGATGAGAGAACGTTCGTGATAGGCGGAACTGTGTCTGCTGAGAAACTCCTATCACAGAAAGGGACCAGGAGGAGACCGCAAGTTTTAAACATTGAATGGACGCCCGCAGCTTCTCAATTTCAGGTACACTGACAACAGGCACAGTGAGGATGGGCACAGTGATGTTGCAATGGGCACAGTGAGGTTGGCACAGTGAGGTTGCAATGGGCACAGTGAGGTTGCAATGGGCACAGTGAGGCATGCAAATGGGCATTGTTGACCCTCTTTTCTGCTTACAGTAGCTGCTGCATTCTCAGTCAATATGTTTTCCCAGTTTTTTGTGGTAAAATTGGGTACCTCGGCTTATACTCGGGTCGGCTTATACTCGAGTATATACGGTATTAGTGCTGTGTGCACAGTGAGTGAAGTGTGCAATACATAGGCAAATATACAAAATAGAATACAATTTTACACAGAATTTACAAATTTCCTTTACAATATCCCCTCTTTAGATCCATATTTTGATTCTGATTAGAATTAATCTGCCTATGTTACGCCCGTTGTTACCATAAATGTACAATTGTAATATTAATGTAATACCTACGCAAGTCTGCTTCCAAAATAAGAACCCCACATTTATTTGTGTCCAGCTTCCAACAACATAAAACGTTTAATTTGGGACAATTCAATCATCTGTCTTTGTGCAACGATCAATGCAGCTAAATACATGTTCACAATTATTCACACTAGATATTAGGTAAGTTAGACATGTAAAAAAACACCATTTAAATCCAACCACAAACATAATAAAATATCTGTTGAAGTTCAGCAGTCATCTGTTACTGTTTTCTATTGAAACCGTATAAGCTACAAACGTGATGAGCGGATGAGTCAGGCCTTATAAATAGCTGGTACAGTATAAAGCATCCTCTTACTTTGCAACATGTGCCAAAAAGCTTGAAAAATCTGCAGTCACTATTATTGGCAGCACTACATCTATTCCTAGAACCACAGCATTCAAGGGTTATTAAATAGCATATAAAATTCAAAATAAACATGACACAAGGTTAATATTTCAGTGGAACTACCAGTAAATTGCCAATTCTACATGAATGATTTCCTAATGTTACTATATACAGCAAAATTGTTTAATATGTTGCAGCTTTTAAAATTGAAAAGCATTCTGGGAACTGCAGCAGAGTGACTGTGCCTAGGCAAAGAATTGTAGCCTTTGAGCATGAGGTCACCTGTCTGTTCTCCCCTATCCCAGTGATCAAAAGAGACTTGTAACTACAGTACATTACAAGTACAGATGCACCAAAATTTTGGCGGCCGAAACATCCGCTGAAAATTTTATTTTCGGCATTTTGCAGATTAAAAAAAAAGGTGCCTGATAATAGCGCTGAAAACGGACGCAATTTTACTGTGCTTAAGGTGTGTTTTTTGAAGGTCATGGGACTTAAAAAAGAAAAAAAAAAAGAAGAAGAGATGCTACCTTGCTGCGTTTCAATGCATTTCAACGGGACATGCATTTTTGGTGCGGTGAAGCCATACATAGAATTTAAAAAGGGATGCATTTTTCTTGAGCTTTTCTTGCGCTAAAGGTGTCGATAATGGCCGACAATAAATTCATATTAATTTAAATTCATGATCTTAAAAGTTGAATAGAATATAATTATATTACAAATTTCTTCTTTTTTTTTTTTTAACTGTAATTTTCTGTTTCAGTTTTCAATCTTCAGTAAAGTGCATCCTGCAGTTTCGATACCAAAATTTCCATTTGGTGAACCTCTTATTACAAGTTAAAAAGTCACTTAAAAATATACTCTCTGCAGTCCTTAAGGATATGAGACCCAGAATGCTCAGTTACTGGAGACTAGGGATGAGCTTCGTGTTCGAGTCGAACATACGTTCGACTCGAACATCGGCTGTTCGATCATTCGATGAAGATTGAACGATTTGGGCCGTTCGCGCCAAATTCGAGTGACGCGAACGGCCCACAATGCACTACGCCATCGCAGTGTCATCCAGGCGCTGTGATTGGCCAAGCATGCACTGTGACCCCGCATGCTTGGCCAATCACAGCGCCGGCAGCGAGGAGAGCAATGATTGGCCACAGGCAGGATGCCTGTGGCCAATTATTGCTGATGGGGTTTAGTACACGCCCCACACTATAAAAGGCCGCCAGCGCGGCGGCCTTGTGTAGTGTGTTCCGGAGCAGAGAAAGAGAAGCATAGGCAGGGACAGTGTCATTTTTTTTCCTTTACTAATCCTGGATTCCTTGTGTTTAGGGACAAATAAGGATAGGTAGGGAGAGTGTCAGTGACAGTGTGCTATTCTGTGCTAATCCTTGTTTGTAGGGACAGAGAGGTACAGTGTGCTATTCTGTTCTAAACCAATTTTGCTGAACCATATTTTCAATCCTTGAGTTGAGGGACAGAGAGCTACAGTGAGTGAAACTGACAGTGTGCTATTCTGTTCTAAATCAATTTTGCTGTTCCATATTTTCAATCCTTGAGTTGAGGGACAGAGAGCTACAGTGAGGGAAAGTGTCAGTGTGCTATTGTGTTCTAAAACTATTTTGCTGAACCATATTTTCAATCCTTGAGTTGAGGGACAGAGAGGTACAGTGAGGGAAACTGACAGTGTGCTATTCTGTTCTAAAACTATTTTGCTGTTCCATATTTTCAATCCCTGAGTTGAGGGACAGAGAAGGACACTCGTAGAAATTATCAGTGTGCTATTCTGTGCTAAATCTTGTTTGTAGGGAGGGACAGAGTAGGACAGTGAGGGAAAGTGTCAGTGTGCTATTCTGTTCTAAAACTTTTTTGCTGAACCATATTTTCAATCCTTGTGTTTAGGGACAGAGAAGGATAGGCAGGGGACAGTGTCAGTGTCATTGTTGCTAAGCCTCCTGCACAATATACACCTGAAGGTAGCCCTTATTGCTGTTTTTCCCATCTCCCTGCAGGCCATCCATTAAAATGTCTGGAAGGCAACCAAGGAGAGGCAGACAGTCAGGAGGCAAAAAAAGAGGGCAAGCAGGCTCTGTGTCTGGGGGCAACAGTGCTGGTCGTGTACGCGGTGCATTGTCATCAGCACATGGCCATGGGACACGCTTGTCCTTGTTTTCGGCAGCTGGACATGTTGAGCCACATCATGCCGAAGACTTGGTAGAGTGGATGACCAAGCCCACCTCATCCTCCTCATCCTCTCTCACCCAGGCTCAGGGTAGTGGCAAAGCAGCTGCCAAAGCGTCCTCTTCTCTGGTATCATTATCTTCATTAGTCAATCCTTCCCTAGACCCACCATGCCCTCCTCCTGAGGATTCCCCCGAACTGTTTGAGCACAGTGTTGGGTACATGCTGCAGGAGGATGCCCAGCGTTTGGAAGGATCTGATGATGATACCCAGCTAGAGGAAGGCAGCAGCGTGAGAGCAGAGAGAGGGGATGCTCAAGAAGGACACCAATCTGGCAGTCATGTTCCAGCAGCTGCAGCATACTGCCAGATTGGCTCCAGTGATGAGGAGGGAGGGGATGATGAGGTCACTGACTCCACGTGGGTGCCTAATAGGAGAGAGGAGGAGGAGGATGAGGAGGAGGCACATCTCCAATGAGGCAGGATGCCCTTGAGTGGCCAGCGTATGGGCAGCACACCGACGGAATCACACCGCAGAGCTCCGCCTGTGCAGGGCGCTGCCTCTGCCCGTCATTCAAAAAGTTCTTTGGTGTGGGCCTTTTTTGAGGCGAGTGCATCAGATCGCACAGCTGCTGTTTGCAACATATGTCTCAAGCGTATATCGCGTGGCCAAAACATCAGCCGCTTGGGCACCACATGCTTGATCAGACATATGTTGACCTGCCATGCAGCTCGTTGGCAAGCCTACCTTAAAGACCCACACCAAAGAACAAAGCTGACCTCTTCTTGCACTGCATCAGCTGGGATCTCCAACCCCACTATACCTTCACTCCTCTCTGAAACCTGCTCTGAGAGGAATGAAGGTGTAGAATTAGGTGTGTCACAGGCAAGTACTTGCGGGCACTCTGCTAGCAGTACACCAACGTCCGATTCTAGCAGGCAAATTTCCCTGCCCCAGCTGCTGGACCGTCAAAAGAAGTTCACTCCCAGCCATCCACATGCCCAGCGGTTGAATGCTAGCTTGGCTAAATTGCTAGCGCTTCAACTGCTGCCTTTTCAGTTGGTAGACTCGGCCCCCTTCCGTGAGTTTGTGCAATGTGCGGTTCCTCAGTGGCAGGTTCCCAAACGTCACTTTTTCGCACGGAAGGCTATTCCGGCTCTCTACAGGCATGTGGAAGGCAATGTCTTGGCCTCGCTGGACAGGGCGGTCAGCGGTAAGGTGCATATTACCGCTGACTCATGGTCCAGCAGGCATGGACAGGGACGTTACCTTTCTTTCACGGCCCATTGGGTCACTCTTTTGGCAGCTGGGAAGGATGCAGGACAAGGTGCAGTAGTGTTGGAGGTTGTTCCACCCCCACGCCTCCAAAATGCTACTACTGGTTGTGACACACCTCTCTCCTCCACCCCCTCCTCTTCTTCTTCCTCCATGGCCTCTTCCTGTGGTTTGTCCTCGGAACCAGCGGTGCTCCGTAGGCGTTCAAGGGGCTACGCAAGTACGCAGGCAAAAAGATGCCATGCCGTGCTTGCGCTGGTGTGTTTGGGGGACAGGAGCCACACTGGAGCAGAGGTCCTGTCTGCTCTGCAGGGGCAGGCCGAGAGGTGGTTGACGCCACGCCAGCTTAAGCCAGGAATGGTGGTTTGCGACAATGGCACCAACCTCCTCTCCGCCCTCCGACAGGGACAACTGACCCATGTGCCCTGTATGGCTCACGTCCTTAACCTGGTGGTGCAGCGGTTCTTGGGCAGGTACCCGGGCTTACAGGATGTCCTGAGGCAGGCCAGGAAAGTCTGTGTGCATTTCCGCAGATCTTATAATGCCAGTGCTCGCCTGGCTGAGCTTCAAAAGGAGTTGAACCTGCCCAAGAACCGCCTTATATGTGACATGCCCACCAGGTGGAACTCAACGTTGGCCATGCTGCAGCGGCTGCACACGCAGCAGAGGGCCATCAATGAGTACCTGTGCGACTATGGCACCAGGACAGGGTCAGGGGAGCTCGGGTTTTTTTCACCACGCCAGTGGGGCATGATCAGGGATGCATGCACTGTCCTGGCACCATTTGAGGAGGCCACGAGGATGGTGAGCAGTGACAGTGCATGCATCAGTGACACTGTACCTCTTGTCCACCTGTTGGAGCACACGCTGCGTGGAATAATGGACAGGGCACTTGAGGCAGAACAGAGGCAGGAAGAGGAGGACTTCCTTGCCTCTCAAGGCCCCCTTTACCCAGACAGTGTTCCTTCTGTCCCACCCATCGCACAGGAAGAGGAGGAGGAGGAGGAGGAGGAGGATTGTGTCAGCATGGAGGTGGAGGCTGGCACTCAGCATCATCAGCAGCAGTCTTTTAGGGATGATTTACAGTCCCAAGAAACCAGTGGACTTGTACGTGGCTGGGAGGAGGTGGCTGCGGATCATGTCGTCCTTAGTGACCCAGAGGACTCCGGACTGAATGCCTCAGCTAACCTACGCTGCATGGCCTCCCTGATCCTGCAAAGTCTGCGGAAGGATCCTCGTATTCTTCGGATCAAGGAGAGGGACCATTACTGGCTGGCCACTCTCCTTGATCCACGGTACAAGGGTAAGGTTGCGGACCTTATCGTACCGTCGCAGAGGGAGCAGAGGATGAGACAACTCCGGGAGGCCTTGCAGAAAGGTCTGTGCAACGCGTTCCCAGAGACTGGGAGGTTACAAACTCCTGGTCCTGGACAACGAGTTGCTGAGGCTTCGGGCAGTCAAAGAAGGAGCGGTGGGGAAGGTGGCCGTCTGACCGATGCGTTCAGACAATTCTTTAGTCCGCAGCCCCAAAGTATGATCGGTTCCAGCAACCATCGCCAGCGTCTGATATACATGGTGCAGGAATACCTAGGGGCAAGGTCAGACTTGGACACCTTTCCCACCGAAAATCCTCTGGCTTACTGGGTCTTGAGGATGGATCACTGGCCAGAGCTTGCACAGTATGCAATTGAGCTACTGGCCTGTCCTGCATCCAGCGTTCTTTCAGAACGCACATTCAGTGCTGCTGGAGGATTTGTCACGGATCACAGGGTGCGCCTGTCCACCGACTCGGTTGATCGACTGACTTTCATCAAAATGAACCAGTCTTGGATCACCACCAGCTACCACACACCAGATGCTGATATAACAGACTAATTGATTTTAAAATGTCACATCCCTTCAAGACTGATGCTGATGCTGAGTGCCTGTGCTGTTATGTTGTCTGGCTATCCTCCTCCTCCTCCTCAATGATACGATTAACGATGATAGCTTGGAAGATCATTTTGGTTTATGGGTGACGCCACCAGTGGCTAAGGCCCAATTTTTCAGCCCCTGTTTAACAGGGGCGTGTAATTAAAATTTTTGATGCAATACTTTGCAACAGGCCTCATTGCTGTGCTCCAAGTACAGTATCTGTGAGGGGTTGCAGTGTTGTGCCACCAGTGCCTAAGGCCCAATTTTTCAGCCCCTGTTCAACAGGGGCATGCAATTATAATTATTGATCTAATAATTCACAGCAGGGCCCATTGCTGCGCCCACCAAGAGTAACTGTCAGGCCTTACAGTGTTGTGCCACCAGCAACACCATCACCACCAAAGGCCCAGTTTTTCAGCCCCTGTTCAACAGGGGCATGCAATTATAATTATTGATCTAATAATTCACAGCAGGGACCATTGCTGCGCCCACCAAGAGTAACTGTCAGGCCTTACAGTGTTGTGGCACCAGCAACACCATCACCACCACCACGACCACCAAAGGCCCAGTTTTTCAGCCCCTGTTCAACAGGGGCATGCAATTATAATTATTGATCTAATAATTCACAGCAGGGACCATTGCTGCGCCCACCAAGAGTAACTGTCAGGCCTTACAGTGTTGTGGCACCAGCAACACCATCACCACCACCACCACCACCAAAGGCCCAGTTTTTCAGCCCCTGTTCAACAGGGGCATGCAATTATAATTATTGATCTAATAATTCACAGCAGGGACCATTGCTGCGCCCACCAAGAGTAACTGTCAGGCCTTACAGTGTTGTGGCACCAGCACCACCACCAAAGGCCCAATTTTTACTACCACTGATCAACAATTATATGTTATTACAATTCCTGATATTATACTTGACAGCAGGGCGTTCCAGCACCCACCAAGAATAACTGTGAGTGCTTTCAGTGTTGTGCCAACACCAACACCTAAGGGGCCAATTTCTGCAGAGTATATACAGAAGGTCCCTACTTTCAAACATCCAACTTACAAACTACTACTACTTGCAAGCGGAAGAAGACAACAGGAAGTGAGAGGAAATCTACCCCTTGGAAGGAAAATTCTCTCCTGTAAGAATTAATATGGGAGAAAGGTGTCTCCTCTCTACTTTATCACCAATCCTTGTTTCAATACAAACACCACATTTCAAAAACAGTTGTCATTGAGACGCAAAGTGAGGTGAAATGTTCTGAACAGGGGCACAGACAGCAAAAAAAATGTGACAGGGGTGATAACCGTTCCCTATGTTTTCCAAAAAGCTAAAAAAAAGGAATTTGGCATGGAGCTACACTTAAACAATGCAGCTGTTCAAAATTACAAACAGATTCTACATAAGAACAAACCTACAGTCCCTGTCTTGTATGCACCGCCTGTATACGGCTGTTCAGAGTATATAGGGGCTTTTTTATTTTGTGTGCGGGGTTCCCCTTAATATCCATACAAGACCCAAAGGGGCTGGTAATGGGCTGGGGTAGGGGGGGGGGTTGATGGGGTAGCTATGCCATTTTTCCTAAAGATTTTCATCCATATTACCGGGACCAGACATTGCATTAAAGCCGCAAGCAGTTTTAAATGGCTTTTTTTCCTTTAGAAATGTTATTTTGTGCAGGGACAGTTCTAAACACGGGAAACACGTGGCACTTCACAGGCATACTTTAGACACCCCCCAGGTACAATATTTAAAGGAATATTTGACTTTTTTTTTTCACTTTATGCATCATTAAAATGACTGCTCCCGGAAAACGTCCGTTTTTAAAACTTCTTTTTGCATTGATACATGTCCCCTGGTGCAGAACCCGGGTTCCCAAACTCTGTTTCGGACAATAACATGGATAATAGTCGTTATAATTAGCACTTTAGAATCTGAACGTTCGCATCCATTGTATTTAATAGGGTTCTAATGTTCGCGCGAACTTTCGGTCCGTTCGCGGGTTCTGGTGCGAACCGAACCCGGGGGTGTTCGGCTCATCACTACTGGAGACCAAGTGATCTAGAAAGAAGCATTTTTATTCATGAAGAAGGTACATAGTTTACTTTAACTCTCCCAGGGAGCGGGCTGTGTGGTCTAAAGGGTCATTCAGGTGGGCATCGGTGTAGACTAAATATTACCGGGGTCTTCAAGTGGATTGGAAAGTTTCTTGTGTGTTATGCAGCATGGCTGCAAGATCTTCCATGTTTCGGAGTTCATTCAGTTTGGTGAACCAAAGAGATTTTGTTGGCAGGGAAGTTTGCTTCCAATGGAGCAGGCTACAGGCCTTTGCCACATTCAGCAGTTGGATGGTCAAAGAAGATATACACGAGATACTCAAAAAATTTGAATATCGTGCAAAAGTTAATTTCACTAATGCAACTTAAAAGGTGAAACTAATATATGAGATAGAGTCATTACATGCAAAGCAAGATAGTTCAAGCCGTGATTTGTCATAATTGTGATGATTATGGCTTACAGCTCATGAAAACCCCAAATCCACACTCTCAGAAAATTAGAATATTGTGAAAAGGTGCAATATTCTAGGCTCAAAGTGTCCCACTCTAATCAGCTAATTAAGCCATAACACCTGCAAAGGGTTCCTGAGCCTTTAAATGGTCTCTCAGTCTGGTTCAGTAGGAATCACAATCATGGGAAAGACTGCTGACCTGACAGTTGTGCAGAAAAACATCATTGACACCCTCCATAAGAAGGGAAAGCCTCAAAAAGGTAAATTGCAAAAGAAGTTGGATGTTCCCAAAGTGCTCTATCAAAGCACATTTATAGAAAGTTTTGTGGAAGGGAAAAGTGTGGAAGGAAAAGGTGCACAAGCAGCAGGGATGACCGCAGCCTGGAGAGGATTGTCAGGAAAAGGCCATTCAAAAGTGTTGGGGACTTTCACAAGGAGTGGACTGAGGCTGGAGTCCGTGCATCAAGAGCCACCACACACAGACGGATCCTGGACATGGGCTTCAAATGTCATATTCCTCTTGTCAAGCCACTCCTGAACAACAAACAACGTCAGAAGCGTCTTACCTGGGCTAAAGAAAAACAGACCTGGTCTGTTGCTCAGTGGCCCAAAGTCCTCTTTTCTGAGAGCAAATTTTGCATCTCATTTGGAAACCAAGGACCCAGAGTATGGAGGAAGAATGGAGAGGCACACACTGCAAGATGCTTGAAGTCCAGTGTGAAGTTTCCACAGTCTGTGTTGATTTGGGGAGCCATGTCATCTGCTGGTGTTGGTCCACTGTGCTTCATTAAGTCCAGGGTCAACGCCGCCATCTACTAGGAGATTTTGGAGCACTTCATGCTTCCTTCCACAGACGACGAGCTCTATGGGGGTGCTGACTTCATTTTCCAGCAGGTTTTGGCACCTGCCCACACTGCCAAAAGCACCAAAACCTGGTTCAATGATTGTGGGATTACTTTGCTTGATTGGCCAGCAAACTCGCCTGACCTGAACCCCATAGAGAATCTATGGGGCATTGCCAAGAGAAAGATGAGACATGAGACCGAACAATGCAGAAGAGCTGAAGGCCGCTATTGAGGCAGTAACTGGTCTTCCATAACACCTCAGCAGTGCCACAGGCTGATAGCTTCCATGCCACGCCGCATTGAGGCAGTAATTGCTGCAAAAGGGGCCCAAACCAAGTACTAAGTACATATGCATGCTTATACTTTTCAGAGGTCCAAAATTGTTCTATTGGTTGCACGTAATGTTTTCTGAGATTGTGGATTTGGGGTTTTAATGAGCTGTAAGCCATAATCATCACAATTATGACAAATCACGGCTTGAACTATATTGCTTTGCATGTAATGAGTCTATCTCATATATTAATTTCACCTTTTAAGTTGCATTAGTGAAATAAATGAACTTTTGCACGATATTAAAATTTTTCGAGTATCATCTGTACTTCTTGATGCATGGCCCTGACAAATGGAGCAAGCATGTGATTGGGTTATCATGCAGGTCCAC
The DNA here is from genome assembly GCA_029206835.1 of Rana muscosa. Taxonomy (NCBI): domain Eukaryota; kingdom Metazoa; phylum Chordata; class Amphibia; order Anura; family Ranidae; genus Rana; species Rana muscosa. Next base: position 170,504,143 of record CM055123.1, read on the forward strand.
CGAGGCAAGTTGTTTGATTGTACTCGTCACCTCCCACCAGGTCTAAGTTTCGGGCAATGTCAAAATATGTGAAGCATGGTGCCCCTCCCCTTCCCGCATCTCCAACAATCACTCGGGACTTGAGGGTAGGCATGGTGAGGGGCACGGGGGACCCTATACCACCTAGTCAGTATTTTGTAATTATCCATGATTTTCTAATGCTGCCACATGCTCTAGTGATCCATGCAAAATTGTAATTTCAATGATTGGCCCTCCTAAAAATAAATAAGCTAAACTAAGTCACTCACATGCAAAATATTATTTAAATAGCCAAGAATTCTGCCTTTAAATGATCCAAACTATTTTTCACAATGTCAAGCATACTGGGTATTTTGAGGCTGGCCAATAATTTTCTTCTATACAGATGGTAAATAAATAAAGGGGCCACCGATACCTCATAAGTCCAAGAACACTTAGCCTCCTGCACCCTAGATTGCTGCTCCTTTGGTAAACCTTATATACATTTCCTGCCTTCCATTAGTCTAAAGTTATGAAATCTGTATAACGTAGGATTAGAATTTTTCCAATACCAATATATGAGCAGACATACATGTTGACTTATACTAATAATAATACTAATAATTTTCAAGGACCACCAACTGCCAGCAAGTGACTACTAAAGCCAAGGAAGGTTATGTAACCACCTTACTAACCGCTTGGTGTCTGCTTCCTCTCTCTGCCAATTTCTCCGCCGACCTCTGCTCACCCAACAAAATTGAAAATATTCAACATACAAAGCCATCCGCAGCTCCGCCCCAGCTACTACACTAACCCTGTCTCAAAATATCACCCAAACCTATCCTCTTCACTCCTCTCAAGACCTCCTGCTAGCCAAGTCCCTCATCTTCTCCCTTACTCACCTCCAGGGGCCTTTTTGTCCACATAAGTGCCTGACCTCACAAATGCGCTTCTGGAAGAATGGTCCAACATTCCCATAGAAATACTCCTAAACCTTGTGGACAGCCTTCCCAGAAGAGTTGATGCTGTTATAGCTGCAAAGGGTGGGCCAACTCAATATTGAACCCTATGGACGAAGACTGGAATGCCATTAAAGTTAACGTGCACGTAAAGGCAGATGTCCCAATACTTTTGGTAATATAGTGTATGAAGCAGAGTCTGACTGACTAACTGAGCTGCCCCTCCTTCACCTAAAGTGCCGCAGTGCTGGGACTCCAGGAATTGCTCCCAAGGGTAAACAGAGTTTGCATTAATCTATATGCATTGGTCTGTTGTATTAGTTGACAGGGTAGAGTTTATTGAAGAATTTGAAGTAAAATAATAAACTAGACAAGTTACGTGCAACTTCTCCTTAAAGCGGACCTTGGCATTTTTTCAACTTTCCATCTATTAAATCTTCTGCCCTTGTTGTGTTAAACTTTGGATAGTAAAACGTTTTTTTTTTTTTCTGCCAGTGAATTCCTTATTACAGCCCACTTGTCTGGTAAAAAGCCTAGGCTTATGACATCATGCACAGCTCTTTCTCTCACTCTCGTGAGAGTTTGCCAGGAAGGGAGGGGGGATGAGTCATAAGAGAGCCAATGAGAGCTGCAGGTGCGCCTCTGTGTGCCTGTGTAAATCCAGGAAGTGAACAGGAAGGAGGTTCAGCTGCCCACACTTAGAATAAATGCAGCCAGACTTGGTGGAGGGAGATTTCTGCAGTATATTAGGCAAGTATAGAATCACAGTATGTATAAAATAATATGCAAAGTGGTTGGAGGGAAGCTTCAGAATGGCAAAGATCTTTTTATTACAAATTATGCGAGCAGACTGCAGTTCCTTTTTAAGAGAGCAGAGGTCCATGTCCTGAAGACCCCACCAAAAAACTGAGGACTCATGGAGTGGGGTAGAGGTATAAGGGGTTGCCCAAAGCTTTGCCAGAGTCTAATCACCTGAAGGTACCAGCCTATAACCCAGGGTCGATGAACATCTAGCCTGTGTCCTGTACTGTACGATGCAGACAGATTGTCTTTGCTAGCAGTAAAATTAAAATACAATGGCATCAAATGGCATTTTTATACACATCTTGAGTTCTACTTTAAATCCTGAAAAAAAGAGCACCCAGTGTACCATTCAGTGTCCTATACATAGCTGGAGAGGCAGAGGCATAATATACAGATTGAACTGTGAATATCAATGTCTGCCCTAATCCCCATCACCTTGATTTGTTGCATTGGTGATTTTACTAATCACCTACTCCAGTCCACACACTGTAAATAATTCATAGGATGTACATATGCCCTCTAAATGTCTTCGGCTGACAGAAGCAAATAAATACAGATCATTATTGCCTAAATTATCCCACAGATGCAATATAACGGATTCTCTTCTACTGGACTCCAAACTATCAGCGAAACAAATGTGTTTATTTTCGCCACGCTCTGTGCCGCAGCTTTTTGTTTTTAGTTTAGATTGTAACATTACACACGTCTGTATTTATTTTGCTTTACCTTGGCATTCAAAGCTGTCATTTCTGCACAGGAAAAAAATTCAAAGCATTTACTGTTTACAGTGCTTGTACAGATATAAACTGCCCTATGTATTAGATTCTGGAACTCTTTCCATAAGCATATGTATGGTGCAAGCCAAATTTAAATAGCCAAGACAGGCTTCTCTAAATTAAAGTATTAGGGCCCTTTCAGACATGCGGATCCCGTGAAGATACGATTTTAAACATCCGCTTTCTCAGCGGGGATCGCTCCGTTGATCCCCGCTGAGCCGGCGGATGACTAGCCCGTCTCTGCACACTGTGCAGAGACAGACCAGTCAGATCTCCGCTCTTCTCTATGGGGGGGATCGGATGATCCGTAGACTGATGGAAAAATAGGATTTTTCCCCGTCTTCAGAAACGGACCATAGCGGAGACTGATGAGATCGGATTGTCAGCGGATTTTCATCCGCTGACATCCGCTATCCCATTGGGATACATGTATGTCCGTATTTCATCCAAAAACGGATGGATGAAAAACGGACATACGGACCAAAGCGGAGACTGATGAGATCGGATTGTCAGCGGATTTTCATCCGCTGACATCCGCTATCCCATTGGGATACATGTATGTCCGTATTTCATCCAAAAACGGATGGATGAAAAACAGACATACGGTCCGCATGTCTGAAAGGGCCCTAATAAAGACAAACCCTTTTTTTAGTATTGTACAGAGTGGAAATGGATTAGAACACCTGTCAGGTTCTTATTGCTGTCTGTGCCCCTGTAGGGTGAACTCATCCTCTTATAGCCCTGGTGAAAGAGTGAAAGAAAATTCTAAACTATGGGTTGTCACCAGAGCAAGGAATAGAGGGGAAATCTTCCAATTAGAACATTAATTCTGGTGACAACCAGGGATTCCTTTCACTTTGGAAGGACTTCCTCTCACTTCCTGTTTTGGCTATGTGACCGGAAGGGAAGAGAAATCTAAATGTGACACAGATGGCAAAAATAAAAAAAACTGATAATTATAACCTCTCACTCTATCCTAAAAGAAAAAAAAAAAAGTTCTGCCTTTAATTCTACTTTAAGGTGAAGCTGCACACCAGAAAGTCGTATGAAATAAATGCGTGCTGCAAATCAGGTTTTGGATCCGAATAAAATTTTTTTTCCGGACGTGCATATACTAGCATGTTCTATGGCATGGGCATGCTGAAAAAACAGAATCTGATCAGCCCTGGCAGCCAATGGCTGAGAGTGCTGACCGGTGTGTTCTGGCGGGGAAGACAACAGCTCAGTGGGGAGATCGCTGTATCAACTCTGCATAGTTAGTACAGTGGTTCCTCCGTTTTTTTTTTCGTTCAGCCCACAGGGTTGAACGAAAAAAAAAACACCCATCGTGTGTACCAGGCTTTACATTTTTAATTTCCTCCCCAGTCAGCTGATCCCTATAATAATCACTTCCTCCTGTTTTAAAATATCCTTGATTATGAAAGTACACGCCAGAAAATTTCACAATACCATTACCATCATCACTGCAAATGTCACGATTAGGCTCGAAGACCAGTTGCTATAGCAGTACTACCACTGACCAGCAGGATAGGTACATAGGCAGTCACCTTGGTGATGATGCAGGCTCACCCGAGGAGCGGAGTTTAAGTACTAACCAGTGTTCACCAGAACTCCTGATGGTGGAGATGGATTTTGCTGTGTTTTAGTACCAGGTCACAGTCCTCAGGATCGTCCCACCAGGAGGTGAGCAAGCAGGGGTCCAGCGGATAAGCAGGTAAGGATCAAACCTAAGCGTAGTCAGTAAAAAAAAGCCAAAAAGGTCAGTAACGAGTAGTTGCAGGTTGGGATCAGGCAGAAGCGTAATTGAGGAACAAGCCAAGGGTCAATAACGAGTGTAGCAAAATATGGACGGAAGCAGGGAAGACGAGAGTGAGACACTGGTTGAAGGGAGCACAATAATCTGGCAAACAGGAAGTGCAGAGACATGGCTTAAATAAGGAAGTTCATGGGAGGAGCAAAGAGTTCAAGGTTCAGTAGATGTCAAGGCACAAGGCGGGATTGTCCAATGAATCACACAGGGTGCTGCCCAGCATCTCAGGTAGCTCAGTGATTTGAGTCATCGCCAGACACAGCAGAGGTCCCTGGTTCAAGTCCAGGCCCTGACAGCAGAGTTTACAGATTCAGGAACACCACCATGAGGGTGCTGCTGACACCAGCCACTTGCTCTTACCGCCTGCTGTCAATCTTTGGGCAAAGTGACACCCAATCTCACACACAGTCTTTCACTCGATCAGTTCCTTTAGCACAAGAAACATACCCAGGGGTATGTGATTTTTAGGAAAGTAGGCTGAGAATTCGAGAATCAAGACAAGAGGCTGCAGTTGCACCTGAATCTGGTTATATTTGGATCATATAAAACCCCCATTAAGGCAAAATAGGTGGAATCACCATTACAGATGAAGCGTTTCCTCTAGGTTATTTGCTTACTAGCTTTACTTGAGCCCTTAAGTTTCTCTTTCCTCTGCGGGGAGCAAAAAAGACAATATACTTTAATACTCTTGATCTGCTAGCAATACAAAATAGTTTGGTCATTCCCAGTGATCTCCAGCAAAATTAAAGTTTTCAGAACGAAAATCCACAGTGGTTTTGTCATGAGCATTGGCTATTGTTCCAACAGTAACCACGTAGCAGGGCCGGGACAAGGGGTGGGCAGGAGGGGCGGCTGCCCCTGGCGCAATGGTTTATTGCAGGGATGGGGGGCACCCTGACCCTAACCCTAAGGGAAAGGGGGGCGCAGCTTGGCATCTTTGCCCTGGGCGCTGGATGACCTTGTCCCGGCACTGCCACGTAGTCCGACTCTAGTGCACAAGCCGTACTTTACACCTTTCCCTAACACCACAACAGAAGAAAGGATCAGGACTTGAAAAATCTACCTGTACAATAACAAGTTTTTCCAACTGCCAAAGGAGCCCATTACTAACCCCTAGGAAATGTTCAGAAAGATCATTTGTAATGGGATCACATGCATCACGCATACAGCAAACATGCATATAGAGTAAATAATACCCGGAAAACATAATACAGGTCCTTCTCAAAAAATTAGCATATTGTGATAAAGTTCATTATTTTCTGTAATGTACTGATAAACATTAGACTTTCATATATTTTAGATTCATGACACACAACTGAAGTAGTTCAAGCCTTTTCTTGTTTTAATATTGATGATTTTGGCATACAGCTCATGAAAACCCAAAAATCCTATCTCAAAAAATTAGCATATTTCATCCGACCAATAAAAGAAAAGTGTTTTTAATACAAAAAAAGTCAACCTTCAAATAATTATGTTCAGTTATGCACTCAATACTTGGTCGGGAATCCTTTTGCAGAAATGACTGCTTCAATGCGGCGTGGCATGGAGGCAACCAGCCTGTGGCACTGCTGAGGTGTTATGGAGGCCCAGGATGCTTCGATAGCGGCCTTAAGCTCATCCAGAGTGTTGGGTCTTGCGTCTCTCAACTTTCTCTTCCCAATATCCCACAGATTCTCTATGGGGTTCAGGTCAGGAGAGTTGGCAGGCCAATTGAGCACAGTAATACCATGGTCAGTAAACCATTTACCAGTGGTTTTGGCACTGTGAGCAGGTGCCAGGTCGTGCTGAAAAATGAAATCTTCATCTCCATAAAGCTTTTCAGCAGATGGAAGCCTGAAGTGCTCCAAAATCTCCTGATAGCTAGCTGCATTGACCCTGCCCTTGATAAAACACAGTGGACCAACACCAGCAGCTGACATGGCACCCCAGACCATCACTGACTGTGGGTACTTGACACTGGACTTCAGGCATTTTGGCATTTCCCTCTCCCCAGTCTTCCTCCAGACTCTGGCACCTTGATTTACGAATGACACACAAAATTTGCTTTCATCCGAAAAAAGTACTTTGGACCACTGAGCAACAGTCCAGTGCTGCTTCTCTGTAGCCCTTGTCAGGCGCTTCTGCCGCTGTTTCTGGTTCAAAAGTGGCTTGACCTGGGGAATGCGGCACCTGTAGCCCATTTCCTGCACATGCCTGTTCACGGTGGCTCTGGATGTTTCTACTCCAGACTCAGTCCACTGCTTCCGCAGGTCCTCCAAGGTCTGGAATCGGTCCTTCTCCACAATCTTCTTCAGGGTCCGGTCACCTCTTCTCGTTGTGCAGCATTTTCTGCCACACTTTTTCCTTCCCACAGACTTCCCACTGACTTCCCACTGAGGTGCCTTGATACAGCACTCTGGGAACAGCCTATTTGTTCAGAAATTTCTTTCTGTGTCTTACCCTCTTGCTTGAGGGTGTCAATGATGGCCTTCTGGACAGCAGTCAGGTCGGCAGTCTTACCCATGATTGCGGTTTTGAGTAATGAACCAGGCTGGGAGTTTTTAAAAGCCTCAGGAATCTTTTGCAGGTGTTTAGAGTTAATTAGTTGATTCAGATGATTAGGTTAATAGCTCGTTTAGAGAACCTTTTCATGATATGCTAATTTTTTGAGATAGGAATTTTGGGTTGTCATGAGCTGTATGCCAAAATCATCAATATTAAAACAAGAAAAGGCTTGAACTACTTCAGTTGTGTGTAATGAATCTAAAATATATGAAAGTCTAATGTTTATCAGTACATTACAGAAAATAATGAACTTTATCACAATATGCTAATTTTTTGAGAAGGACCTGTATAACTTAAACATCTGAGTTTTATTCAAAATATTGCAGTATATATACAGATTTATACCAAAGCATAGATATAATATCTTTTGGATTATTATTGGCCACGACCTGATTCATTGGTTTTCAAAACTATTTAATCAAACACCAACACTTTAACTTCCAAAACCAAAATATTTATCCATAACCATACTCAACCCAGCCACTTAGATTTGAGCTGATTAGCAACGAAATTAAATTGTCTCAATTCTCCCCTCCGGCAAATCGCCTGAGGGAGCCACCACATGAATCATAAGGCCGCGACGGGGAAAACAAAAAAGGGGGGGTAGGGCAGGGAGCTCCTCCTGCTGGAATCTTCAGGTAGCACGGCACTGACACAGATGGCACCGTTCTTTAAATAGGCCAGAACCTGCTTCCAGAACTTTCCTAGATGACACCTGACCTTGCTGACCAATCCCTGCCTGATTCTCAAAACCTTCCAGAACACACTACCACAGCTGACCTGATTAACCATTCCCTGCCTGTCCTAATTGCTTCACCTTTACCTGACCCATCCTGAACTTTTCACCTCCCTGGCCCTGCGGCCATAACCTGGCCTAGCCTGTCTTTTTTTTTTTTTAGACAACCTACATCATCTTAATTAAACACCTGCAGATACAGTGATCCCATGAGGAAAGGTGAGCCTAAAAGGCTACTCCCTTTCATTCCCCATTATTGGGCCGTCCAAGTTCCAACAGATAAATTAATATAATAACTTTACATCCATCTTAACATAATCAGCGTAGCAATTTATTAAATGTATCGTGTGGGAATTCTATTTATAATACTCTCAGTAAAAATATATTAGAGCTCGAGTTGCTTAGTTAATGATAGTTTTACACACACAGTTAAAAATAGAAACGCAAAAGTCAAATTCTATTGATTTTCTGTCAATATGTTCAAGATAAGATAAACTGTGTCTGATCGGAGAGCAGTGTGTGGTCCATCAAATGTGTTGCTTCTTGTCCCTGGTTGTTTATTTTTCACAGTTCCAATCTAAACATATATTGACAAACTCATAAAAACAAGACTCTTTGGTATTAAATGACCTTCACCTAAATTCAAATGCAGTGTAATGTATTCAAGGCAGCACAAATGAGGTTTCCTAGTAAATCACTAGAAACTAGTGATATCAAAGGAGGCATAAGACACAAGTTGGAAAGAGATGGGCCTTAAAGTGGATCTAAACCTTCCTATCCTTTACAGCCAAGGAAGATGCCATCTTAGCCTCTGTTGCCATGGTGCTGCACAAATGATCAGTTATGACACCAGTCATTTTATGGCTTGACAGTTCAGTTGAGAGCACAAGCAACTCAGAGTTACCATTTCCTATCGGTGACAAGGTAGAAGGGCTTTCATGTGACCTCTGCCTTGTTTACATAAAACACGGGGGCTTCTCTCAGATCCTGAAGAGGACGATTTCAGCCCCCCAAAATGTGTTGGATATTATACTTGTTGGCTATTAGTATTTGGAATACACTTTATTTGGGACTCAAATTTAAGGGTGTGGAACTTCAATCTTCTGTTCATAAGTTAGTTACCATAACCCAGGGGGGCCATTTTGACCCCTTAGGGTGTGGAAGCTGCCTACCAACCAGATGCCCTAGTGGAACACACCAACACACCAACACAATGATGCCACTATGTGGAACATAAAATTATCATCCATCTTCATCTCCAGTGAAAAAATAAATAAAGTGAGTGCTAAACATAAAAATAAAATGAAATAGCAGCTGCTAGCAAAAAAAAAAAAAAAAAAAGGCAATATATCCAATCCTCCAAAGAAATAAACATAAAATATGCAGCCCTGTGATGATTATAAATGCAAATTATATAAACATAAAAAGACATAAAAAAGTCCTTCTGTGTTAAACAAAAAAGTCCAATGTTCCCACTCAGTAAGTGCAAAAGAAGCTGTCCGACCACCATAAGGATTGAAGGCTTACCAGAATTTGTGGCTACACAATTAAGTGCAGCAAACCCAATGCCTTTCCCAGAAATCTTTCGCAGAGCCAGACCGTTGCGCCGCCACAGGATTTCAGAGCCAGAATGTTGTGCTGCCACAGCAGGAGTCCGTGTGGTGGTATTATATGCGAGTCTAGCGCCATGATAGATTGTTTTTATGCAATTTTACCTGTTCACTGTATGTCCTTTTAATAAATACTACGCTATGAGGCAAATCTTTTGTTTATGCCCTTTGGTGTTTTGGGACATATGTATTATCCCTGTGAAGTGAGATAATATGAGAGGAAATCCTTGTACTAAAAACCTGTGGACATTCCCGTTTTCACCTTTGATGCTTCTTATGATCTTTTGTTTGGTGAGTGCGCACTGCATTGGGGTGAAAGCTGATGGAGGCTGGTGATCGGCAGTTGCACTTATATTTATGCATGGCGTGTTACTCACCTGAGTGCAATTTATCAAAGTGGTAACAATATTACACCATATTCGGTTTTTTTCTGGAGTTCCAGAGATAAGGATCATAAGAGAGGATTCATCATACTCAACATGAGTGGCATTATCAAAGCGTGTTTGCTGCACTTAATTGTGTAACCACAAATTCTGGTAAGCCTTCAATTCTTATGGTGGTCCCAAAGCTTCTTTTGCACTTACTAGGTGGGAACATTGGACTTTTTTGTGTTTTTTAGGTTTATGTAACTTGCGTTTATAATCATCACAGCGCTGCATATTTTATGTTTATTGTTTTGGAGAATGTAATGGTTTTAGTAAATGTGAAATCAATGGGATTAGTTTGGCTTTAAAAAGTACCCCATTTTGCCCTTCGACCAGCCTCAGCTGTATGCTAGCACTCTGTGAACATTAGGTCTGCAGTGATCTCCTTTTGGGAGACATTCAGCCATCTACCCACTTACCTTTTAACTATCCACATCTGTGAAAAAAGCCCTTAGCTGACTTAATTTCAGGATTAAAATTGAGCAGACCGTGAGGCACTTCCTGCAAAGAGACAAAGGTCTGTCTTTGCTTATATTTTTCACAAGATGCAACATTCACATTAACAGACCTGCTGGCGCAGTACTGACCATTCCAGTGCTTTATTTCCATTCTCTTCTGTGTTGGCTCTGACCGACCCCAGTGGACCTCAGGCTGGATGCCCTGACCTTTATGCCTCCTATTGGTAATTGGAGGACAATGCTTATGTTTTCTTATGGTTTTAACTGTGGCTATCTCTTCAACTTCGAACTACCTCTAAACAGAATATTGCTCCTTATTTCTACACCATATACACCCCTGAAGATTACGAAAGCTAATTTCGAAACGCGTTGGTTATGCAATTTATGAGGCTTTCTGCCCGGTGTTTTCAAGTGGGAATTTTCTGACTCTTTATAAATTGTCTACATGTCTGAATAGCCATTCTAATTGTGTATAATATGTTTTAAAACTTTTTGTGATATGAATAAAAAATGTTTGTACAATAAAAAAATAAATAAAAACTAAATAACATTTTAAATTTTTTAATTAATATGGGAATTGTATTAGTTGCCATGTAAAGTCCCACCTATGAGGGTCCCTGTTTTATGCAAATGAAATAAAGGGATGTAGGCAACTATCAGCTACAATTTACATTAATTTGCTTTAAAAAGTAAAAGCATGTGATCTTACAAATTTTATTAACATTAAAGGGCCCAATGATTGTCACATGTAGCTTCAAACTGAAGCATATTTTTGGCTCAACCATATATCAATCACCCTGGGTAAATGACAACAGGAGCCAAGTAAAAGCACAGTGTGAATTATACCATTTAAAATCATTACATGCTTTTAGATGTCTTTAGAAATGTCCATTAAATGCATATAATTGCATGCCCATGTGAATGATGCCTAAAGGTTTTGGGTTAAAAATAATTTGATCCTTTTGTTATGATGAGCTTAGGAGGTAATTTAGCATTCTGAAAAATACACAAGTTAATAACGATTCATAATTGCATATAGGATACTTTGAATTTGGAAAGGCTTACTGTAAGAACCAATGAATACAGCAGGTGTGAAATTATGTAATAATTAAAAAAAAGGAAAAAATGCAATTATAAAACTTTTATAAAAAATTAGTTGAACACAATATGTTTACAAATTTCACGAATCCTATGTAGCACAGTCGCTGCAGACCCTATAAAGAGTTTATATTTTTAAAGCAACTTTAAAAGGGAACTACAGTCCTTTTAACATTTTTGAGATACACATGGTTTAGCGTAAATATTAAAACCTATGTGAGGCAATATATTATTATTATTATTATGTTAGTATATTACATTTGTTCTATGCACATTTTGTAAATATACACATACAAAATAGAGAAATGTACTTGCTATATTTGCAGACTGCAAAATGATGTGCCTTCTCATCTCACTGTGTACAAAACAAGATCCACGTTACTAAAGGTGAAAGAAAAAGGCTGTTCACTTTGCAAGGGAATTTCCACTTATCATAGTAAATGTGGTGAAAATTCACTTAGCAAGGAATACCTAAGGCAAAGGCAGATTTAAAAGAAAAAAAAAAAAGAAGGGTATTTTTGCTTGCACATGGTTGGATGGTGAAGGTTAGCCTTTAGAAAATCAACCTCGTAGGTTGTTTAGGCTTTAGGTTACTTGTGGAAACAGCATTTTTCTTCCTGTTTACTCACAAGAGATATAAAGAAACATACAGTCAGGTCCATAAATATTGTGACATTGACACAATTCTAATCTTTTTGGCTCTATACACCACCACAATGGATTTGAAACGAACAAGATGTGCTTTAACTGCAACTTTCAGCTTTAATTTGAGGGTATTTACATCCAAATCAGGTGAACGGTGTAGGAATTACAACAGTTTGTATATGTGCCTCCCACTTAAGGGACCAAAAGTAATGGGACAGATTAACAATCATAAATCAAACTTTCACTTTAATACTTGGTTGCAAATCCTTTTCAGTCAATTACAGCCTGAAGTCTGGAATGCATAGACATCACCAGACACTGGGTTTCATCCCTGGTGATGCTCTGCCAGGCCTCTACTGCAACTGTCTTCAGTTCCTGCTTGTTCTTGGGGCATTTTCCCCATCAGTTTTGTCTACAGCAAGTGAAATGCATGCTCAATCGGATTCAGGTCAGGTGACTGACTTGGCCATTGCATAACATTCCACTTCTTTTCCTTAAAAATCTCTTTGGTTGCTTTCGCAGTATGCTTCGGGTCATTGTCCATCTGCACTGTGAAGCGCCGTCCAATGAGTTCTGAAGCATTTGGCTGAATATGAGCAGATAATATTGCCCCAAACACTTCAGAATTCATCCTGCTGCTTTTGTCAGCAGTCACATCATCAATAAATACAAGAGAACCAGTTCCATTGGCAGCCATATATGCCCACGTCATGACACTACCACCACCATGCTTCACTGATGAGGTGGTATGCTTTGGATCATGAGCAGTTCCTTTCCTTCTCCATACTCTTCTCTTCCCATCACTCTGGTACAAGCTGATGTTGGTCTCATCTGTCCATAGGATGTTGTTCCAGAACTGTGAAGGCTTTTTTAGATGTTGTTTGGCAAACTCTAATCTGGCCTTCCTGTTTTTGAGGCTCACCAATGGTTTACATCTTGTGGTGAACCCTCTGTATTCACTCTGGTGAAGTCTTCTCTTGATTGTTGACTTTGACACACATACACCTACCTCCTGGAGAGTGTTCTTCATCTGGCCAACTGTTGTGAAGGGTGTTTTCTTCGCCAGGAAAATAATTTTTCGGTCATCCACCACAGTTGTTTCCCGTGGTCTTCCGGGTCTTTCGGTGTTACTGAGCTCACCGGTGCGTTCTTTCTTTTTAAGGATGTTCCAAACAGTTGATTTGGCCACACCTAATGTTTTTGCTATCTCTCTGATGGGTTTGTTTTGCTTTTTCAGCCTAATGATGGCTTACAAAACTGATAGTGACAGCTCTTTGGTTCTCATATTGACAGGAACAGATTCCAAATGCAAATAGCACACTTGAAATTAACTCTGGACCTTTGATCTGCTCCTTGTAAATGGGATAATGAGGGAATAACACACACCTGGCCATGGAACAGCTGAGCAGCCAATTGTCCCATTACTTTTGGTCCCTTAAAAAGTGGGAGGCACATATACAAACTGTTGTAATTCCTACACCGTTCACCTGATTTGGATGTAAATACCCTTAAATTAAAGCCGAAAGTCTGCAGGTAAAGCACATCTTGTTCGTTTCATTTCAAATCCATTGTGGTGGTGTATAGAGCCAAAAAGATTAGAATTGTGTCCATGTCCCAATATTTATGAACCTGACTGTATAAAAGAAAACAACCTGGTTAGGTAATGCTGACATGTACCCTCTTTGTTCATGAATTGTAATCAAAAACCACAGACAACATTCTACCAATTTGTATTTCCATTCAATGATACAACACCTCTATGGCTCATCAAATACTTGAATGCCATCGATACCAAAAACTGAAGCCTTCCAGCTCTGCTTTATGGCATGTATGCCCTGACTACAAATAAAAACCTGATTTGGCTCAATCTTCTTACCAATAGCTCCCATCCCTTAAGTCTCTTTTTTTGCTTTGAGACATTTTAGGTAGTTACCTGTATGTGGATACGCATTTATCTTATAAAGAATTATTTTATAGGAGGTAGGATCTTTTCTTTGTGATTATTTATGGCATGTATACAACAGAATCTTATCCAATTAACTAACCTAACCCCAACAGAAAACACAGGGGGGTTATTTACTAAAGGCAAATCCACTTTGCACTACAAGTCCAAAGTGCACTTGAAATTGCACTGAAAGTGCATTTGGAAGTGCAGTCACTGTAAACCTGAGGGGGACATGCAAGGAAAAATAAAAAACAGCATTTTAGCTTGCACATGATTGGATGATAAAATCAGCAGAGCTTCCCCTCATTTCAGATCTACCCCTCAGATTTACAGCGACTGCACTCCCAAGTGCACTTTCAGTGCAATTTCAAGTGCACTTTGCACTTGTAGTGCAAAGTGGATTTGCCTTTAGGCCCCTTTCACACTGAGGCGTTTTTACCGCGTTTTCGCGGTAAAAATAGCGCTGTAATAATGCCTGAAATATTCCTGCCCCAGCATTCTCAATGTGAAATCTCTGAGGGCTTTCACATTGAGGCGTTTTGCTGGCTGGGCGTTGAAAAAAATCCTGCAAACAGCTTTTTTAGAGCAACTTTAGGCCCCTTTCACACTGAGGCGCTTTGCAGGCGCTATTGCGCTCTAAATAGCGCCTGCAATGCGCCCCAAAAAAGCCTCTCAATACTATCCAATGTGAAAGCCCGAGGGCTTTCACACTGGAGCGTTGCGCTTGCAGGAGGCTCAAAAAACTCCTGCAAGCCGCATCTTTGAGGCGCAATAGGAGCGCTAAAAATAGCGCTCCTGTAGCGCCCCTGCCCATTGAAATCAATGGGGTAGCGCCTCTAATACGCCCGCAAAACGCCTCGAAGAGGCGTTATTGCGGGCGTTTTTAACCCTTTTTCGGCCGCTAGCGGGGGTTAAAATACCCCCGCTAGCGCCCGCAAATCGCGGCAAAAAAACGGTATAGCGGCGCTAAAAATAGCGCCGCTATACCGCCAGCGCATCCAGCGCCTCAGTGTGAAAGTAGCCTTAGGCCCCTTGGCTGGGCGTTGAAAAAAATCCTGCAAACAGCTTTTTTAGAGCAACTTTAGGGCGCATAAAATAGCGCTGTAAAAACGCCTATCCCCATTGAAATTAATGGGATTCGCGGTAAAAACGCATAGGCATAAGCGTTGTTAAAAAATAGCGCATACGCGTTAGCGCTATTTTTACCGCGATTGCGGTAAAAACGCGGTAAAATCGCGGTAAAATAGAGGTACAAAATCCTATAATTTTTGAGCGTTTTTTCAACGCCTCAGTGTGAAAGGGGCCTTAGTAAATAACCCCCAGGGTGTTTTAACCCATTTAATTGTATCCTGGTATAATAACACATTGAGCATGGTCGGAAAATTTCTTCCAGTATTATGTTAAGACTATTTATTTTTCCTGTGCACAAATCCCAAAGACAATAAGAAAATTTATGTTTGCAGAACAAGCATTGCCAGAGAATTTTCCCAGCATACAGACATATGTACAAGCCCTAACTGGCTTTCATTAGATATACCCTTTACACTACAGAAATAATGATTCCACATAAAAATGGGAAGAAATGCGGTGTAAAATTATTTAAATCCCACAAGTTTCTTCTTGTATAAATCTAATCACCAGAAGGTTTCAAGATGTGAGTAAACACCCATAGAAAGATATAAAAATGTCTGACATGCACACACAATGTTTATGAGTGTGCATACGCTACTCTACAGGCCTAAAAGCCAAAAAATATTTTTTATAGTGGGCAAATCATAGCTTGTCATAGACAATATGGCCAAATACATGATGGAGTTCCTGAAATAGTAGTTAATACATAAAATATGGCTATAATATTAAAGTAAAGAGCCAGCCTCTCTACTGGAAGACATGCAGTACACCATGGGCTGCTGGGGGGTATCTTGTATCTTTGGCCACTTCCCTTCTATCCACTATCCCACTTTAAGCCTTGGTTCACGTTGGAGCGATTTATGATGCGATTTGAGAGATCAAATCGCATGACAAGTGGAAGCCTATTGGAGGCAATGGCACTGTTCCAATCGATGCGACACCGATTTTGTGTCGCCGCACCGATTTGCGAAAGTAGTTCCTGTACTACTTTTGCCGATTTCAGGTGCGACTTCAATAGACATCTGTGCATGAAGTCACACAGATGTCTATCAAGTAGCACCTGAAATCGCGCTGACCTTGCTACTTTGAAATTGCGCTACTTCAAGTGAAGTAGCACAATTTCAAAGTAGCATCAATGTGAACTAGGGCTTAAATGCACTTGTCTCCTGAAGACATGCAGTATACCATGGGCCTTTAGGATGCATATCCAGTCTCAGGGGCACTTTTCCCCTAGGTGCCCCTGTTCACTGGAAGACATGCAGTATACCATGAGCTTCTAGGTCTAGGAGGTATCTCCAGTCTCAGGAGTATTTTCTCCCTAGCTGCACCTGTCCACTGGAAGACATGCAGTATACCATGAGCCTTTAGGAAGTATTTCCAGTCTCAGGGGCACTTCCCCCCAGGTGCCCTTGTCCACTGGAAGACATGCAGCATACCATGAGCCTCTGGATGACATCTATCTACTAGCAGATGTGCAAGTACCATGAACCTCTGGATGAGATCTCTCACCTCCTGGACACTTACCCTGGAAGTATACCATGAGCCCATGACAAACACCACTTACTTACCAGCCATGACTTACCCTGGAAGTCATGCAGTATATACCATGAGCTTCTGGAGGGCATCCCTCACATCCTGGCCACTTCCCCTCTAGCTGCATTTGTCCACTAAAAGACACGCAGTACCATGAGCCCCTAGAAGGGATCTCTTACCTCCTACCCACCTCCCCTCTAGCTGTATCTGTCCACTGGAAGACATTCAGTATACCATGAGCCCAAGGCAAGCACCTCTTATTTCCCATCCATCTCCCCTTTAGCCATATCTGTACCTCTGCAAAGCATTTCTCACCTCCCAGATTCTTTCACAACCAACTACACCTGTCTACTGACACTCACATAAGATGCTATTACCACATTTTTTGCATACATTATCAGATACAAAAAATAATAAAACTAAAGCAGACTGTGTCAAAGCAAGCATCACCAGATTTCTTTAGACACCTTTAATATACAGTATATTATTGCTGTCCTGCACCTTAGAAATACCGAATTTTAACCCCCCCCCCCAAAAAAATAAAAAAATCCAGCTTCAGTCTCCTGCAAAGTTGGAACCTTAACATGTCTAACTGAAACAGTTCAGGCGTCTTTTACTGTGACCCACATTGCATTTTGGGATACAGGATGTATGCCTAAATATCACCATTAAAAAGAAAAACAATACTCGATAGCACTTGCTTTCAGACAGCTTATTTGTATACATTTTCTATGGGACAGGCTTCCTTTAGCTGTAATATTTGCAGAACAGATTGGGAACCTCTCTTGAAAAACTTTTCTGAGAAAGCAGAGTGTCTATTACACAATTTGCTTCCGTCACAGACTGCCAATAGAGTGACATCTGATATGAATCTGAACACCTCCCAGCAATTTAACCTGCTATAACAGTTAGCTGGCATGCCCAGGATAAGACTATATAATGAATTTACCTATACAATGTTCAGTACATAATACAATGCAACATAGCTGGTAAGAATTTATCCATTACAAACATAAGCGTGCACAGCCTATTGCATTAGGGTGTGCACCCCAAAGCTCAAACACACATACGTGTATATTATATGTACACTGCTCAAAAAAATTTAAGGAACACTTTGAAAACACATCAGATCTCAACGGGGCAAAATCTCATGCTGGATATCTATACTGATATGGACTGGGTAATGAAAGGATGGCACATCATTTGATGGAAATGAAAATTATCCACCTACAGAGGGCTGAATTCAAAGACACCCCGAAAATCAAAGTGAAAACATTATGCAGCAAGCTAGTCCATTTTGCTGAAATTTCATTGCAACAACTCAAAATGGTCCTCAGTAGTTAGTTTGTATGGCCCCCAAGTGCTTGTATGCATGCCTGACAACATCAGGGCATGCTCCTAATGAGACGACAGATGGTGTCCTGGGATAATTCCTCCCAGATCTGGACCAGAGCATCACTGAGCTCCTGAACAGACTGAGGTGCAACCTGGCAGCACCGGATGGACCGAAACAATGTCCCAGAGGTGTTCTTTTGGATTTAGGTCAGGTGAGCGTGGGGCCATTCAATGGTATCAATTTCTTCATCCTATAGGAACTGGCCGCATACTCTCACTACATTAGGCCGGGCATTATCGTGCACCAGGAGGAACCCAGGACCCACTGCACCAGCGTAGGGTCAGACAATGGGTCCAAGGATTTCATCCTGATACCTAATGGCAGTCAGGGTGCCATTGTGTAGCCTGTAGAGGTCTGTGCGTCAATCCATGGATATGCCTCCCCAGACCATCACTGACCCCACCACCAAACCGGTCATGCTGAACGATGTTACAGGCAGCATAAAGTTCTCTGCGGCTTTTCCAGACCCTTTCACGTCTGTCACATACGCTCAGGGTGAACCTGCTCTCATCTGTGAAAAGCATGGGGCACCAGTGGTGGACCTGCCAATTCTGGTGTTCAATGGAAAATGCCAATCGAGCTCCACAGTGTCTGGCAGTGAGCACAGAGCACACTAGAGGATGTCGGGCCTTCAGGCCACCCCCATGGAGTCTGTTTCTGATTGGTCAGAGACATTCACACCAGTGGCCTGCTGGAGGTCATTTTGTAGGGCTCTGGCAGTGCTCATCCTGTTCCTCCTTGCACAAAGGAGCAGATACCGGTCCTGCTGATGGGTTAAGGACCTTCTACAGCTCTGTCCAGCTCTCCTAGAGTAACTGCCTGTCTTCTGAAATCTCCTCTATGCTTTTGAGACTGTGTTGGGAGACAGCAAACCTTCTGGCAATGACACATATTGATGTGCCATCCTGGAGGAGTTGGACTGCCTGTGCACCTTTTATAGGGTCCAAGTATCGCCTTGTGCTACCAGTAGTGACACTGACCCTAGCCAAATGCAAAACTAGTGAAAAACAGTCAGAAAAGATGAGTAGGGAAAAAAAATGTCAGACGCCTCCATCTGAAAAAATATTCCTGTTTTGGAGGTCGTCTCATTGTTTCCCATCTAGTGCACCTGTTGTTAATTTCAATTAACAGCAAAGCAACTGAAACTGATTAACAACCCCCTCTGTATACACCCTCCCCCTCTGCTACTTAACTGTCCAGATCAATATCCCAGGAGTTCTTATTCAAAAGTGTTCCTTTAATTTTTTTGAGCAGTGTGTGTATATTTATACACATACACACACACACACACACACACACACACACACACACACACACACACACTATATTGTCAAAAGTATTGGACGCCTGCCTTTACACGCACATGAACGTTAATGGTATCCCAGTCTTAGTCTGTAGGGTTCAATATTGAGTTGGTCCACCCTTTGCAGCTATAACAGCTTCAATTCTTCTTGGAAGGCTGTCCACAAGGTTAGGAGTGTGTCTATGGGAATGTTGGACCATTCTTCCCAAAGCGCATTTGTGAGGTTGGGCACGGATGTTGGACGAGAAGGCCTGGCTTGCAGTCTCCACTCAAATTCATCCTAAAGGTGTTCTATTGGGTTGAGGTGAGCATTGGTAGATACTGATTGGCAGCATTGGTTGGCACTGATAGGCAGCATTGGCAGGGGAGAGGAGGAGTTTCACATGCAGCAGACAGACTTGCCAGAGCTGCTCGGTGTGTGAAACGGTCAGCTAATGTAACTACTTGCAGGAAGAGAGAGGAGCCGTCACAACTCAGCCGCGATGTCGAGGATGGGCGAGACCAAGCAGCTATCAACACCAGCCAATGATTGGGCAGCTTAATAAAAGGGGGCAGAGCCACATTAACATAGCTGCCTGCCCAGACCCCATCCCATTGGCTGGTATTTGATAGCGGTTCGGTTCCGCCCACCCCCGACATTACCACTGAATTTTGACAGCTGGTCTCTCTCTCTGCAAGCAGTGACATTATATGACAGTTCACACACTCAGCAGCTCTGATGAACCTCACGATCAGCAGCGGCTACTCAGTCTTGAATGCAACATTTTGGGGGCAGATCTTGGAAGACAGCCCAGGTGATTAGGGTGTGCCCAGGCACACCCCGTGCGCACGCCTATGATTACAAAGCCGAATGTCAAATTCAAGTAAATGAGGCAATATGTGGCTTAGCAGAACATACCGGGACTTGTAGTTAAGGAATAGGAGGTTAGATCCTTATTCTTGCCTCCACCTTTCAATTATATGCAAAATGAGGAAAAGATTTTGCAATTCAATTAAGGCACAGTCATTTGAACATGTAATTAAAAAAAAGAGGGTCAGGTGCAGCAACATGTGACTGAGGAGTGCTGAGGACTTCACCTGTACAGGGCACTGTGTGAACAGGATACTTACACTGTGCCTTAAGGGGCTGCAATCACAGAATTCAGTTCAGGTTCACTACACATGGTATGAATATATAACTAGAACACTAACTACTCCGCAAAATTTTTCATTTGCCTTTAAAAGGACCTTTACTTTCATTTTTAATTAGTTAATGGCAAAGTAATATGAAGGCAAAATGTAAATGAATATTTTATTATGTATGCCTTTAGCATATTTATAAAAGAAATTAGGACTGAAATGTAAACCTGGACCTGCTCCTGAAGCTTTTATAAATACTAAATAGTTACAAACTCGCAAGAGATTCAGCCACTCCATTAACGCAATCCAGCCGTGTTTTTCTAGACAGGGTGATTAACTCGTAACCATGCTCCAGACCTGGTGGTTGGTATTGTCTGTGGGAACAGTTGTCCGTATATCAAATTATCCTTCTAAGGCCTAATGCACACTTACGTAGTCCTTGGGTCTGAGATTCAGGCATTTCCCTTAAGGAGGAAGGCACAGGCTACAAGCAGCCAGTAAAAGCCTATATGAGGCGGAAAAATATGGCAGCTGGACGCTCTACTGCGTGGTACTACTTTTTAGGTTTATAAGCGCCCAAGGACAAATGCATGGAACGCAGACTTGCGTTCCTAGGGCATTCAGCCCTGGGTACATATGGCGCTAAATGTTGGTACTATTTGGTATAGCGTCCAGCTGCTACATTTTTCAGCCACGCATAGGGGTTGATTTACTAAAAACAGGAGTGCAAAATCTGGTCAGCTTCTAACTTCAGCTTGTTCAAATAAGGTTTGAAAAAAAAAAAGAATGGAAGCCGATTGGTTTCTATGCAGAGCTGCACCAGATTTTGCACTCTCCAGTTTTAGTAAATCAACCCCATAGACCTGGTTACCAAATGAAAAAAAACGGATTTTAGTTACTATTGTCTTAAATAAATTCTGGTTCCATTTCCCCATACTTCTTATAACCACAACAATTTAACCACTTCGCAACACCTCCCCATGCAGTGGCGTAGCATGGGTTGTCAGCGCCCAGGGCAAGGCAAGTAATTTGTAAACCCAGGTCCCTGCATTCACTATATATAGTCTCCCAGAGTACACAGAACATGGAAATGCAATTATTTTAGTAAATATAAACCGCTAAATACCTTTTATCATCAGCAGTTTATAGCAGTCTTGAAACTTCTTAAGTGACCGGCCAAGCACTGGTTAAAACTTGTAGGAGTTTTCATTCTCCTCTGACTATCCTATGAGGCTGCATGACCCCTGACCCTCTGGACAGTGCTGATTGGCCCTGTGCTGTTCACATGCACCTTCTCAAAAAAACAAAACAAAACTCTAGCAATACACACCAAACTGAGCATGTGCAGAGTGCCCCCAAGGCTCTGTACTATCAGTAGATGGATTGCGGACTGTGGAAGACGGGGAGGATCAGACAAGACAGGATCAAACAGCCTTTTTATACAATGCGGAGGGAACCCCTTAGGTTCCACAGTGAGTATAACAAGCATACTTTACTACACATACAGACTGATTTTACTTTTGTGGTTTTAGTAACAACAAGTTTGCCATAGATGATTCATTTTTTAATTTTTTAAACAGATTTTTCCATCCACACATTTGAAGTAATGATATTCAAGGCATGTGCGATTGTATTCTGACTTCAGGAGTTTTCTGCTGCCCGAATACACTGATCAGAGCTGCAGCCAATTGGCTGTGTGGGCCAATCGAAGGCACATTTTAACAGTCTCGTGTGAGAGGAGTTAATCACGAGGTCGACTCTCTTAATAGGGGAAGAGCCATAAATGGATCAAAAATTTGCAGGTCCCTGCTGAACCTTGTCCAGGCACTGGCTTTCAGTATCTGTGTACTTTTTACAAACCATGGGCAAACAATGTATTAAGTAAGGCCTAATAAACATTTATAAGAGCACTGTTTGTTTTTTTGCCAGTCTTTTGGTTGTCTTTGGTCTATACGCTGGCTCCCTACCAACTTGTCATTTACAGTAGACAATGCAAGCTTTTAAGCCAAGTCATTCATAAGAAGGCAGCTTATCAGCTCACTAAACATCACTGGACACTAGATATGGACTGTCGTAATGATGTCATTGTTTAATGCAGCATTAATGAGCTGCATTTAGAAGAATTAAAAAGCTATATAAAACAAACAATTATGTTGGCATCCGCGATGACAAAGTTCAGCGTATTTGTATGGTTTCTAAAAGGAATCAGATTAAAGACATTGGACTCTTTAATAAAACCTACAATAGCCAGCAATTTCCCTGAATTAATTCATCATTGTACGATTTTTGCTTATTTTATTTTTTTTCTTAGTGAGGGGACTGGTGGGACAGAGATGAAAATAGCTTTTCAGCCACATCTGGGAAAGAAAGCGGTGGGAGAGCAAGGCAAACCTGGCAGAGACTGGTACATATATCTCATTCTATTACTATACGTGAAAGGGAAAAATATTCATGACAAGGGAGCGCAAATGTACTGAGACAGGCAATACTGCTGCCAGAAAGGCTGTGAGAAAGAGCAAGTTTTTCCTCCTGGAGATGAGCTGATTTTATACTATTAACAGGCACTGAAAAAATGTAAACCATGAGAAGTTGGTTACAGCCCTTACAATGTGCTAAAATACCTGTGCTAATAAACTGTCCATACAGTGGCCAAATATACTAGTTTTAATATATCCAAACAGTAAATCAGGGTTTCCCAAAGAATAGGATGGATACTAGGGCTGGGCGATTTTCCCCCCCAAAAAAATCTGCGTTTTTTTTATAAAAAACTCGATTTACGATTCGATTCGATTTTTTTTATTATATTAAAGTGCATCAACAAACAAAATTGCAAAGGCAAACCCTTTCTCTAACTGCAAAGTCAGTGTGCAACAAAGATTGTTAAACATCCAAATTATTAATACTGTATTTGGATTTAGCTAATAAAACAACAAAAAATCTTGAGGTTACTCTTAGTTGAATTGAACTGTGCCCGTGCCTCACTGTGCCCGTGTCTCACTGTGCCCAATGCCTCACTGTGCCCGTGCTTCACTGTGCCCGTGCTTCACTCACTGTGCCCGTACCTGATGCAGATTTTCATGGGATACGGATTATACTGCTACACCGGCGGCCATTCCAGTATTCAAAACCCGCACCTCCTTCTCGTCTGTGATAGGCGGAACACTCAATTTCCCAGCATTCAGTGTTCCGCCTATCATGGACATCCGCTCATCCTCATAACACAGACAAGGATGAGAGGATGTCCGTGATAGGCGGAACACTCAATTTCACAGCAGGCAGTGTTCAGCCTATCACAGACGACGAGGACTCAGGAGGCGTGGCTTTTGAACACTGCAATGGCCGCCGTCTGTCTGCATGACACGCTGATCAGGTAGGCAGACGGCGGCTTGCGGTTAGTTAGTGTTACATTACATCTACTTGCGGCGGCTGCGGCGAGTAGATGTAATTGGGGTAACGCCGCCCAGTGCCATTCCGGATACGCCCCCTGCAGCCCTGCTACGGAAACTTTGAAGGAAAATAAA